>OY796658.1:25181796-27581796 GCA_963680705.1 Rhagium mordax | reverse complement strand
TGAGCGTGGTTTGTTGTTATTTGGTTATTACCATGCGATCAAGATTCATGAAAATCAATAATTTTTTAAGTCAAATATTTAATTTAATTTTGAGGCTAATATATTGAAATATTTTGTCTTTTACAGCTTTATCGATATGAAAGTAGTAATGGTATTATTGTGTGTTCTTTGGAAATTTGACCAAGTTTATGTATATAATTTTTAAAAGTTAATCTGCACAGTTTTTTACATAAAATTGCAACCCTAAAATATTCTTGAAAGTGTTTAGTCATACGATATGACATAATTGAGCTGCTGAGGAGGAAAAGAGACTTGCGGTTTAACCTTTCAACCCAAACATTACTTTATTCTGTATTCTTGAATTTTGTAGTAAAATAAATGACTTCGTTATAAACCAAATAACACATGATCTTTGTCTAAACAATCTTTACCATTTCCCGTTGTTCATTATCAGTTTTTACCTATTTTATACAGTTCGCTTCAGCAATTACATTACAGATAAGATATTTGTTGCCATTATTTACAATGCTTTTGGTGAAAATTAGGATTATCTTAAAAAAGTCACATAATCCAACGTTTAAAAACAAAACACCTTTAACTTTTGCTCTTTTCCCTTTTTCATCAACAACAGAAAAATATCCATCCATCACCACAATTATTCTCGGTGATTTAATATTGCATTAACATTTAAAATATAAATCCGCTATATATCACAAGAAAGACTCGCCCTACGAAGGGCTGCTAGGGGACTCCCTATCATCCCTCAAGCTAGTATCAGGCGACGACCTCTGAGGAGGAGCATAGGGGGAATATCTGTGCTGCGCCAATGGCCTAGCTAAGGGGGAAGTAGGCGACTGAAGTTGTGAACTACCGGCAGCCGCCACGGCTAACTGATGCTGATGCTGAGCTGCTAGAAGAGAAGGACCCAGACATGCCCATTGGTTCCAGAGAACTCCTGGTGGTACGGGAGTACTCTGCGATGCACTGGCACCATACAGTCCACCCATGAGAGGCCCATAAGGGCCAGCCGCAGCAGCCGCGGCTCGCAGGAACAGCTGGGATCTAGCGGCGAGGATAGCCTTTTCTTCTAAAGATAGGTTGTTGTTGTGGGTGTCCAGCTCGGTGAAGGGCCTCAAGGGAGATCGGAAGTAGTGTTGTTCAGCTAACATTGACTCCATTGTTTCTCTGTAATCATAAAAACTAAGAAAGATTAGTCTAGCTGGGATATCTTTGTACTCTAATTATGGGCCTCATCTTCAAATCTCTATTAAATTTTCATGAAATTAATCAATATCTTTTTGGCGTTAGCAGTTGTTGATATCTACCAAGTTTTATTAAAATACCTATATGAAATTTAAGACAACTTATGAGGTTGGTCCAAAAGTCAACAATGTCAGGTACGTGTAATAATTCGACCACTAGATATGAATATTATCAAATCGTAACTTAACTACACACCCTTCTAAAGTCAAGTTTATGTTACACTTCACTCAAGTGCCTTAATATCTTTTAAGGCAACGAATTTCAGAGAATATTGTGAAAAATGATGAAGTTCTAGTGGCTATTTGTAGATGGCCAGATCACTTACATTTTATTACTAGTTAATTGGAGAATTTCGAGCAGCAGCTATACTTTTCCAGTTAAGTGATGAAAATAAATTATTACTTATCATTTTATCATAGGTATACAGTTTTTGGTAAACCATAAATTATACGGAGACATTTCAAGTAAAGTTAATTCTGTTTTGGCATATTTGTATTTAAATCAAAGCAGTAACAAAAAGTTGACAGGCATGGATGTAAAAATTAAATTATTTCCTACTTTTTCATATGACAAATATTTTGAGGTTGTTGAAACTACCTCTAAACTTAAATTTTCCATTACTACATTTTGGTAAAATGTTTTTTAACACTTTTATCCATGTGATATTTCAATTATCAACATTTTTCGTGACAATAGAGAATTGATAATAAAAACCCACAATAAGAATAAACAAATAAGACATAATATAATATAATATACAATTCTGAATTTATTTACAACCGGTATACCGGGTGGCCATGAGAACCGGCCTAGGCAAAGCTCCTTAGTGCTTTGTGTCCTATGAACCGACTATTTTGAAATTTGGAGCATGTATATAAGACTTATTTTCTAATTTAGTGACGTGTGCATTCAAAATGGCTGGCTTCCGGTTTTGACGGAAATAATATCAAATTTGATGTTTTAAATAGAACAATCTGTATATCTCATTATTTTTGGAATCTACAAACCAAATTCTATCTGATCACGATCACGAAATTTAATTTTTTTCAAATATAATTGTGAAATTTTTGAATTTAATTTCTTAATGTTAAATGGAAATAAAACTTGACATATCATATATCGTCGTATTCAAAATAAAATATTCTATCTAATGTTGCGGATGGTCCATAGGTACACGTTTCATAAAAAAAAATGACTTTTTCATCAAAAACCAACACTTTAAAATTTATCGGCCCACAATACACTTAATATTAACTTACTACTAAGAATTATTATTTGTGTGAACAACAGAATTGATCTATTTTTCTCAAATCACAGCCTTGAAAAATAATATAAAAAATTTAAAAATTATTTAAAAAAAACTGCACATTTTGCAACGTGATCAGATACAATTTAGTCCATATATTCCAAAAATAATAAAATATACAGGATGTGCAATTTAAAAAATTTAATTTGATGTTACTTCCGTTGAAACCGGAAGTCGGGCATTTTCAATATATACGACAATAAATTGGAAAATAAATCTTATATACATGTTCCAAATTTCAAAACAGGTGGTTCATAAACAAAAGAGCTATAAACCTGGGCCGGTTCTCGTGGCCACCCGGTATATGTTCCTGGCAGTTTCAGTGGAATTAAGGCCTTGTTTAAAAACAAACTACTTTTTAAAAAAAGTTGGCGTTTCGATTCGATATAACGAAAAGTTTTGATAGAAAACGTGTGCCCTTTTACTTGGCAAGCTATTAGTAATATCCTTGTATAAAACATATACAAGGGTAATATCATGATTTCCAACAGTGACAAAGTTAGGACACTTTTTATTAGGTAGCTATGTTGCTTCTTTTTAACTTTTATAAGTACCTAATATAATTGTTTTATTTTATAAAGTAAATAATATACTAGTATAAAGGTTACAGTATTGAATTTTTTATATTAATCATGAAAAATACATTTAGAATAGTTACTTGTCCACAATTTTTGTATCTTATAAACTAAATTTATGATTGGTTAACTGGCAGTATTCAACTAAAGAGGTGGAATTGTTTAATTTGTTTTCATCTTTATATCTCTCTCACGTTCCTTAATTCTAGTTTTTATATACAGTGTGTTACAGTTTGATCCGGAACACCCTTGAAAAATCTGACTCAGCAGCGCGATTTTGGTGATAGTTTTTTTTTATATAGGACCGTTCAAGATGTATGTGAAAAACATATTACGGTGTCCAGATTACAAAGCCATGGCTTTCTATGATTTTTTTTCGACACCATTTTTTCAAAAATCATATTAGCGATTTTTTTTTATTCAGAATCTGACAACGTAGCGTTATTCGGCACCCTTCAAAACGTAATCTCCCATATTTTCTTTAAATTATTACTGTCAATAACTCTACTGTGAAGCAACGAAAATTGCGTTTTATGTTATTTCTTGCCTGGAGAATGCACATATAAATAACAAAGACGTTACTAAATAATTTTTTTCTATGAAGTGCCTCTTGTGATCTACTTCATTTAGCTCCAAAGCCTCCTAGATGCTCGAAGCAAAGCATTTCTTCTTGTATTTTGTAATTTTTGTTGCTTCACAATAGAGTTATTGACAGTGATAATTTCAATAAAATGGAGGAGAGTACGTTTTGAAGGATGCCGAATAACGGCTACGTTGTCAGATTTTGAATAAAAAAATCGCCAATATAATTTTTGAAAAAGTGGCGTCGAAAAAAAATCATAGCAAGCCATGGCTTTGTAATCTGAACACCGCAATATGTTTTTCACGTACATCTAGGACGGTGCTATATGAAAAAAAAATATCCCCAAAATCGCGCTGCTGAGTCAGATTTTTCAGGGGTGTTCCGGATCAAATTGTAACACACTGTATGTTCGTATCTATCTGATCAACATAACATTTTTCAAAATTTTTGCGCAGTATTTTGTAAATAACACTAGACATTAATTCAAACGGTATTTTGGTATTTAACCTACTATAAGAAAATTATTTGTTTTGTCGTTACGAAAAGCAACAGTAATTTTATCATTGTTTAAAACTGGTGTTATTTTTTTTATATTTTTTTCTATATTTTTGTATATTTTATTTATGAATACGATTTTAATAAATGTATGTTTTTATTAATTAATTACATTGAGCTTCTGACTTCTGAGGCAAGAAAAGATGATTAAAATTAAAATATAAAAAACCCCTTAGGAAAAGTTGATTGGTGGTGTCAATCTACCAATGATTTATTATCTGTGGACTTGGTAACTTTTGTATCTAAGAAATCTATTAACTTGTATTGTTTTACTTCTAAGAAAATTGCTAACATACAGTTACTCATATCTACTCTACATATCTGTTTATTTAAGAGGCTTACTACTAAAATTAAATTAAAATACAAAATTCAAATAATTCTAAGGAAATGTCTAAAGATAAAGTCCTGTTATTTTGTATTAGGTCAATTTTTCTTGATGACTTCAGCTATGTCTATGTGTTTGTAAAAAAGACACTAAAATATGGTTATCTGGTATTATTAAATTTCTTAATTTTCTGCAAATTTAATTTAATTATTCACGTTTTCCTTATTAAATTCAATATTTGATAAATTGCTTATCAATATAGACAATTTATAAGGAAGTGAACCTACAAAGCTTAATGTAAGCCTTAGTTGCAAGTTTGGTTTGTATGTTAATACATTTGAGATTTTTACTGAGATTAAAATCAGGCTTATTACTTTTTATTATATTTATATTAACATTTAACATTTCGATGGCCATATATCTTATATCTTGTAGAGCCCTGAAAATGATACAAGAAACGTATCGAAACATAGGTTTTGAAAAAGCGTAGACCTTAATCCCGTTAAAACTGTCAAGAAAATAATATAAAATATGCCATTATGCAAAATTTTAATTATACTCCAACTTTTATTACTTCACGTTCAATTTTTTTTAGTAGACAATTTTAGTTTGTATCTTTGGCAGCCACAGCCCTGTTTAAAGACTAGATATATGATAGAAAATAAATGTTAAGGTGTTAAGGTGACAACTAATGTATTATAACTTGCCAAAGATAACAATGGGAGACATCTCGTCTAGAGGTAATTAGCATTACTTTTTATATTTATTGTACATCGCGGTGTCGCATAAGACTTTTAAAGTATATAAATACCTGATTCAATTATTATAAGAGACAAGTGAAATTTACATAAAAATGCACAATAATTTTCTATTTTTGGACTAACACTATTTAAGTCGCTGGGCCAAATGCTAGTATCGCTTATTTAGTAGTTGTCAAATAATCGTACCTAATTAATACAATTAATATCGCAGTAACTTTCAAGAATTACATAATATATTCAGAAAATCAAAACCTCATTATCAACGATCAAAGCCACTATTGACAGGATATGATATATTCCCTCTTTGGAACAAACGGAAATAAGACATAATTAGTTTATTTAACAGATCTTGTCACTTATTGAATAATTTGTTCTGGTTCAAAATCTAGTTTAATCTAATTCAGTAGTAGTTTTATCTGTGTTAATTTAATTCAATTAATTTAAATTTATATCGTACTGGAGAATAACAAACATCGTCAAACAGAAAATAAACGACTTAAAATTATATTGATTTATCATTATTACTATCTATTTCTAAGTGGTCAATAAATTAAGTATCATATATTATTAATAAGATGCATACCTTTCAAATTCGGTGAGCCGGGATGAATCTCTAAAGCCTTTAGCAAATGGGTTGCTGTCAATCTTCAGCTTTGTTATCTGTAACAAAATTATAAATTCAAATACCTAAAATCCAAAGATAAAATATGGAAGCTGTCATATGCTCATAGCCAGGTCATTCTCTTAATGACCGATCAACTTCTAAGTCATCAGCATCTAATTATCATGAATTAACAGTTTGAAGTTTCATTAATATATTTCGCGATATTGTAACATCAAAACAATACAGATAGATAAAATTGTTAATAATTCGCAGAAAAAATATGTTTTAGACCCTATAACTGAGGCCAAAAAACCGATTTTAAAATAATACACCTGTCGATGTGTATTCGTTTATATGGTGTTCTTGTTGAATAGTACTTCATGACGAACAGACCTATTACAACATGGTTACCATGGGTGCGAAAAAATCGAAGGCTTAACACCAGGAAGAATTGAACTCAATTCCATAGCTCTGTTGTTTGTAGTAGAAAAGATGTCTGCATAGTAAATGATGCATCTATGGAGCAAAGGATGAATTATTGGCATCTATCTATCTAATAATAATATGCATATAAGTCGATCATGGTAGAATCAGTGGGCAAAGTTTATTCAATAATTTGTTGAAAATAGTGAAAAGATTGATTTGGCAATATCACAAAAAAAATTTCAAAGCAGTAAGAGCTCTGTCACTAACTATTTGTATGTACCAATATTTGGATTGTATCCAAGATTTTCAGTGAAGTTCTAGTTGCAGAATCTCATATATATAATAGTAGTAGTTTCTGTGGGATACAAAATTAAGTTTTCTTGCTGCTGACTTGTCTATATTATTCAGATTCTAGGCATGACTACTGTCGGATATTACTTTCTTATAGGTAATCTTTGTGTTAAATGCTATTGAATATTTAGGAGACTAATATACAGAGCCATTGCATGAAAATAATTATCATTGGGGATAGTCTTGAAGTAGGTAGTTTAAGAATATCAAAGACTTAAGAGGTCTGTTCTCAAAACAATTTAATTCGTTTTTTTGTTCAATTTCTTAACTTAAGATGAACCATGGTATTTTTGTGAAATGATCCTTCATTAAAAATATTTACAACAATACGTTTTTATCTTCTTATTTATGTCACTGGGTAAAGCAATAATAGAAAAAGGCACAACCAAGAAGATTTCGGGAGCTTAGTATTATATTTCTATACCAATAGCTTCGGGATTTTTAGTATTGGGAAGGTATTGTAATTTGGCTGCATACCCCTAAAATCTGAGAAAATCCTGAAACTGTAGACAAAAATATACAATATTAAAATCTCAAAACCTGCTCGATTGCGTCACTTCATGATTCTTTACACAATGTTTTAGTTAATGAATTAACTGTAAACCGGATGTATGTACTTATCTGAGTTGGCTGCATTCTGGTCATTATTATCAGCTCTACAGATTTTGATTTTATGAGATATAATCAAAGATAATTTCAATATCTGACAGAATAGGTATTATTCTCGTAAAACATTTAATGATGATTACTTTTAATGATTTACGTTACGTAGCTGCCACCCAATATTTAATCAGACAGGTTATCAAATCTACTCCATTTCATACCTATTTATTTTCTGCTGCCGGATTCTGACGAGTTCCATATAAATTAAGTACACACTTCACTTTGTATTAACTGAGATTGTCAAAGAGGCAGCATTGCCTTCTTACACATAATTTATTTCCCTCACAACCCTTTGAATTCAGGCACGAATAAATTTTCCAAGACAAGAATGTAATTTGACGTAGGGAGTTTAATTCTTAAAGTTAAATACATAGGTTGGGTGTGTAGATTACAGAAACTACGACCTAATCAGTAATATGCCAATCAAGCACATAATTATAATTAAATAGCAGATCACAAAGATGTGGCAAATCCTTTATTAAATTATTAAACCGTTTATTTTGTCATATTTCGTTTATTTAAGTGTATATAGGTATTGTACAACAAATATTACATTAGAAATCTAACATTAATTTTTATTAATACTAGATATCTTCATCATCAAATGGATTCTCTGAAAAAAACAAAACATATTTTTCAATACGTATATTGCTTAAACAAGTCCGACTATCTAGTGTATATAATGATCTTTGATTAACATAATGACAGAATATGGTGAAGATTCCCGAGCTAGATGAAACTAGGAAGACCTTCCTTATGCTGTGAGTTACATAGTCAAAGCAAATTGATTACCTGAAACTGTTCTGAATTGGACTTGAGATCATATCACTTCATGCGATCACTTGCTGTGGCAACTCGGTTTCTCAATTTATGAACATTTCTCAGTCGTCCACCAGAGTAGTATTCAGTTTAATCGTGGATAAAACCTGATTCTATACGGGGCAGTCTAATTTTTCAAATATCACACGAGTCGTTGTCATTCAGACACGAGAACTACTCTCGACAGTATTTCTCTCAAATGGACACACCTTAATTCTAAATCAATAGTGGCTTCTCTCGCAAAAACGTTACCTTATAGATATATACAGTATGCAGTAAAGCTTAGGAATCTAAGATTTACTCTTCTCTGTTCTAGAATAATTCCAGATCAATTTAGAGTCCTTTTAAACGATTCAGAATATACCTGTTCGAACGTCGGTGCATCTATATTGGTTTATTGTAGAATGAATTAATCTATGGTGGAAATATGCCCGTACCAATTCATTCCATTAGCACCGGTGTCCATTACAGTAAAGAAGCAACTTCTGTTTTTGTTCCAAATGCTGCGGTAATGATTTTTTTTTCAGAGTAAGACACAATTCTGTTCCGTTAAATAAACATTGTCCTCTTAGAAGCTGGTAATTAATTATGGTCTTCTATATGTATAACAGTTATGTTCAAAATTACAATAACGGAATCGAATCAAATATACCGTATAACTTTCTGTGGGACCATAATCTGTGTAATCTCGAACTTGCAAATAAGCTTGATTTGATATTATCACGTATTTAACTGGTTTTGATATTCAGACTTCTTCAGGCAATACATTAATACATATATTTAATATCATTCAACCCGACTCATCTTAATTGCCATACGATATTCTTGAATACCACCCAGTTTTAAGTTCTTGTGTATAATATCATTTTTCTCGCTTTTCAAAAGAGGCTTTTGTATGGTAACTGGTAACACTAAAAATATATATTTCTTCCTCTACAGTTACGTTGTCTGAAATAATAGTAGAAAGAGAAGATAAATAAACAGAACCTTAAATTGCCTTTTCTCGCTCATACTTAAACCGTTTTTATTACGTAGGAGCGAGAACGAGGGTGAGTTATGACTATACAACGAGCGGTAGCGCCAGTCACATGTGCGAAGGTGTTTTATATGAGCTTCTTGTATGCGATCATCATGAAACTGTTCGGAGTGAGTAAATTGCGCCAAAGTGTTAAAATGCAAAGTTACTCTTACAATTACAGCAGGTTCGTATTTGTCCTCTTCTTATAATAATTTAAACAGAAACATGCAAGTTTTTCCTAAATAATCTTTGTGCGAGAGTTATATTTTTTTGATTATGTTTTAACACAAGGAAGTCGACTTCTGATGAATTTAGTTTATTTTCCTTTTTGTAGAGTAGTTTCAAACTTCATAATCCTCTTCCGAGGCGAAGCGATGTTCTTTGGACTCGCACTGTTGCGGTTGTTTGGCTCACCGTGCACATTAACTTGTACATCATTGGTAAGTGCAGCTTCATTCCAATAATTTATATGTTCTCTAAGACTAGCTTTTACGTGTTACAGTATCTTAAACCTAAATTTATTCACATGAATAAGATATATTATAATATTATAAACTCCTGGTGATGTCTTTAGACTCTATATTCCACTTGAAGTAGGTACACTGTTACCTAAAGGCTTTATCAAATATTGGGCGCATGGATGCCCGCACTGGAAAGGCTAATGCTGAACGTGGAGGGACCCAGGATAAGTAAGCGAAAAGTTGTCAGCTCAGTGGCGCAGTTGATTATGCTGTACGCGGCGTCAATTTGCGAAGGAGGTCTTAAAGTAGCAACGATAAGAGAGAACCTGAAGAATGCTGAGGCAGATGGAGATACGGATATGCAGCGCGTACAGAACCGTCAATGCTCGTGATAGCTCGGATACTTGATACTCCCCATTGAGTTGTTAGCCCGAGAAAGAGTGCAGGTTACGAAGGAATCCTGAAAGGAGAGGCACGAAATCGGCTGACGGAAGGATGGCAGAGAAAATGGGAGGAACACCACGGGGCCAGGTGGTCGAAGCGCCTTATACCAAATATAAAAAATGGACAAGTAGGAAGTTTTAGAACATACATAAATGGTATCGGGAAAGCTGCGGATGACCAATGCATCTACTGTGGGGAAGAAGAGTGAAGTGGAAAGTGACGAATTAGATACGGAAAATTAGACATAGGAAGAAGTGATACCCTGCCTCCACCTAAAAGAAATGCGAAAGTGGTTTCTGGGTGAGAGGAAATTATTTATGGGGGAGGGGTTTTAGCCGGTAAGAGTCCAGCACTACCCAGCGCAGGAACGACGTGGAATGCGCTGGGTGTAATTGAGGATTTCCCCTCCCCCACCAACAGAAAAAGGGAAAAAGGAACAATGTAACAGATCAAAATAATAATTTATGTATCTGTCAATTTACTTAAGGCTGGTTAGAGACGGCACAGAGTAATACAATGGGTTGCATATCCTCTGGTGCTAAATTTTTCACAAATTAGCATAGATTACCACCTGTTTTATTAATTTTTAGCATAGATCCATAAATCGATATACTTCGGAATCTATAGAATTGCTAGTTTTTGTAAACGAGTTAGAAAATGGGAGCAAAACGAAAAAGAACATCTTCTGTTGATCAGCTAGCTTTTAGAGGGAACTGGTAAAAGGACGCTATTAGTGAATAAGATGTGCCTTAGGTCGGACCGATTTGCACAATTTGCAAATGAATTCAGCTATTACTTGGGATTTCTTGTAAATCCTTGCATAGTTAATTATAGATTGTTAAATTTGAGCAAGCCTTAATTATTTCTTTGGAAGATCCAGCCATTTTCATCACAACTTGGTTACATACGCCGTTGGTAGTAGCTATTACATCTTTGGAAATAAACCTCTCCAGAACGTGGTAAATAATTGTTAGTTAATATGTAATTTAAATTTAAGCTTCAATTCGTTTGAACGTTTTTACTAATATGGAGATAATTTCATTTTATGGGTTTTCTACCATTTTTTGTTTCACTACATTTTATTTTCGATCTATGGTTTCTTTAAGGTGAAAAATGAATTAGTGGAGTATTTCCTTCCTAAGAGGTGTACATTTTTGCATGTCATACATCGCCATGTGTTGGGTGTATATACACCTTGTCCAAATGTTTCATTATTGTTTTCCTTATATAGTTTTTCTTTTTCAATTTCCATACTTAAATATATTTCGTTATAGGTTATTAGGGTTTTAAAATGTTCAAGTTTCGCGACCATGTTACCAGATGATAAGAGTGTCGTTCTCATATCTAAACCAATATTTGCTTCTGTGATCCAATGTAATAGGTAAATGATTTAAGAAGGTGGGTTAGATTTTTATAAAGAGAGGGTCGATAAACCAATAGCATTTACAATTAAGCGGGTGATATGTCCGCCTTTGCGGATATTATATGAACTGTAAGTTGTCTTGATTCTCGGTTGAAAAACCATTTTACAAATCATCAGGTCTGCGAAAGCTTAGAAATAATCAATCAATCTAACCAACATATTGATTTGCTCAAGGTAATCAGTTTTAATAATCCACTTATTACCATATCATTACATCAATCTCCTCGTCTAGTAATATATACAGTGTCTCAAAATTGACGCCCACACGTTAGAGATATGATTAAAAATTAAGCAAATCGACCATTAAGAATTAAGTTTAATTTTTTTTTTTTCAAAACTCGCCGGTAACGAAAAACAATCGGAAAATTTTCCACATGTTCAATTAGTTTTAGTCCCCTAAATCAAATACCAAAAGTACTAGCATCAATTTCGGGACACCCTGTAATTTTGCAATTCTGTTTTTTTTACTTTATATCAACTTCATTATCATGAGAAAATTACTGTAGGTATAACTTGTAGTACTACGTCTTAATTACATTCTGTGACAATTTGCTATTTTGATTGTATCTCTATTTGCTTAAATTAAGCGTTTGTTTAAAATTATGTGAATGCTGTTCGAAGAAATAAGAAACAAATATTTATCGCAATAATTTATAGCTTGCCAGCTCAACCGTTAATGCATGTTGCAGAATTCTTATCGCGATTAGCTGAAATTAAGCTATATATTTTAAATAATTACTGCTTCTCTGAAATATTAGTTATTTTTTAATTGATGTTTGCTTAACCTGGTGGTTTGCTTTGTTTCTTCAATCGACTTGATACATTTTTTAACAAGAAACGGGCCCATTAATTATGAAGAAGAGGTCCACAGCTATACAACACATGCTCACAGCATATTCTTTTATTTATTTTTTTAATATTAACTCAAATTCCACCTACAATATGCATAAAATACTACTTTGGTTGGATTCAGAATGGTCTAATTATATAAAAATTATCTAAATATAAGTAAAACTGTTTAGGGAATATACTGACATTTGGCTCATAACTGAGGGTGCCATACATGTCGAACAATAATGCACGCTTGCATTTTGGCTTCTGTTTTCGTTGGAAAGATTATTTACGGTCTGATATTGACGCAATGCTTTTGAAATGCTCAGTAGTATTAGAATTGCAATGATGCTACTCTTACGAAAAATAGTTTACTTCTACAGGAAAAGAAAATTTTTCATCAATCGTGCATTAAGTTATATACGCATTGTATACTTTCACAACAAAACAACTAGAATTTGTTGACAATATCTTGGTATTTTGACTTATCACTATAACCGGGTGACAACAATATCACTAGCATCCCTCTTTTATCCCTTGTTTATCAAAATATCAAAATAAATCTCGGCATAGTTAATATAGAAGTAAAATGTCACATTTTGACTTATTTGAGGATTTTTTCGAACTTTAGATTTAGTCGGAAGTGACATAGGTTTTTGATTTTTAAATGGAACACTTACGGTACATTCACAAGGCCCGGAATTCAACCCGGAACGGAATGGTAGAATCTCCCAGATTGGTTGCGGATTTCAAATCAACCAATCAGGGATTTGCACGGTTCCGTTCCGGTTTTGGTCTCAGGGGGAGTAAACGAAAAAGGTCAATTTTGACGTCTATCGTCCTGAAAACGGAGGTAATTTTTTTTCAGTATTGTAGTCACAATTATGTTTGCGAGCTAGTAGTACAG
Source organism: Rhagium mordax (assembly GCA_963680705.1). Classification (NCBI taxonomy): domain Eukaryota; kingdom Metazoa; phylum Arthropoda; class Insecta; order Coleoptera; family Cerambycidae; genus Rhagium; species Rhagium mordax. The sequence goes on along the minus strand of OY796658.1, from coordinate 27,568,481 downwards.
ACGTATAATAATTTTACTACTCAAAATTTCATTTCATAGTTTTATTATCGAAGACCTTATCACATCAATGAAGGTTCCTTCAATTTAAATTCGCTATTTTTGCCTACAATTTGAAAATTGATAATAGTATAGGAAATGGCGTGCAAAATCGACATGAAAGGTTCACGTCTGACAGCCGATAAATCGAAGAGACCATATAAATACAGAAGTTTTTTTCTCTCTGGAACTTTTTGGCAAGAAGGGTGGATTGGGGCGTGGGCCATTTTTTTTAAATCGAATTATTACCGCTATCTTTCTGCATAAGGTAGTTAGTATATGTCCTTCACATACCCCAATGGCGGACAAATTTGGTTGGAAAAATGAAATGTTGCCCTAGAATTCAAACTACTTAATAAGGATGATTTATAACGACAAATTTGCTGACACTAGGACACGAATCCACTTCAATGATAAGTTGCAGGCGAGATAAACTGATCACTAAGCTACTATCAATGATCTCAGTACTTTCCCATATGCGTTTAGCTGATAGTTTTTGTTACTGACGGTAACAACGTCAATAACATCTGTTTAATTTGCAAATTGAATACGTCGAGTTATACTGAGTTTCTTATGATTATTTGTGTGTTTATACATTACCTAAACGACAATAATATTGTAAGGAAATAATGTCGTTCAGTATGACATCATTCACGTATTTGCTGATTCTTATTATTACGAATACCAGGGCAACTGACTGATGCCTTTGAGTATAAAAGCAAGCGCCCCGTAAGAAGTAGCATTCCCCGACTAAAGTAAACATAAATAATAGTTTTTAAATGAGACAGGACGTTTCACACGACGCGCGTGTGTGGCAAGACACATGATGCTATGTTCTTGTCGAGTGACGAATTGCTTCGAGCAGGGGAATCACTAAGAATGCCTCGCGAGTTTACATGACACATTTCACAACATCAGTGTGTTAGGAAGTCACTAACGATCCCCCTTCTAACTATTCAAACACCAAATTTATACGCATCCCTGCAAATATGCCAGATATTTCAACCTTAATGGGAACTTGTTAATATGGACGAACGGAAGCGAAAGATGAGCCAGTGGCTAATTATACTAGGTTGTCACTAAAGAGGTAAACATTTGAAAAGTAACTATAAAGCCACAATTATATTCATAGATCATGCTTAATATTATATCGGTGAATAGAGAAATTGGCTCTCGCCAATTTGAGTTAGATGAATAGCGGAAGCTGCTCATTGGTTCCACTATGAATCCTTAAATTACTTGAATTATTTCTCCAACAGTAGGTAATGTAGTTAGCTAGGTCAAGTTGTGTAGCAAAGAGTGACCAACAACTGTCAGCCTTCCCTGAGTTCGATTTCAGCTCTGTCCGATATCGGTGTGGAAGAGAATTATTGTACTATGTTCATGTTTCCTTAATAATGTAATAATCTTTCAGACACCTCTGATTTCAAATTTAAAACTTTTTAATTTATGTGATATGTTTAATATACCTATTTTTTTCAGTGGCATAAACTACAACGATTAAAAGTAAATTTATTAGGAAAACAATTATGTTTATCATTTTACCGTACAACAGGTAAATGTAAAATAAATTACTCATCCCCTCTGCAGAAAATCATCCTAAATTTGTCAAAATGAAGCACCTGTCAAAAACATGATCATCACTTTAGTGTAAAGTTAATTATTCTAAATATGTAGCTAAAAAATAATGCGGTTTATGATCCGGCATGATTTAAATTTCATACGGCTGCAACTCAGAAAGCCAACTGCTAGGCTAAGAATAGGTAGTCTTTCACATGGAATTATCCAGCCCAATGGGCACTAATCCCCGTAGGTATTACCATAAAATTTCTGACACACGTAAAACGGTTTTAAATTGAATTTATTAATGAGTGCCTCATCTACCATGAAGCCCTTCATCCGCTTGGCAAAAATGAATGCGAACGTCTTCTGTTTGAACATTTATAATTAGTCATGAGAAATAAACATCAATACGGTCATGAGCGGGGCGGGGGGCTAGTAAACAAACAGGACGTCAGTTCGAAGAGGAACTCCTGGGGTGGGCCAATTATCTGTTCACGGGGAGTGACAGCAACCGATAGAGAATGGTTGGAATGCCGAGGCTCCCCGGGTGCCCGTTCCCGAAGAGTCTCGTGATGCATGAGACAGCACCAACTCTTGAGATGACACGGAGTACATACCGCAGGACCGCTTGCTGTCACCAGCTAATTGCCACCATCGACCTTCTATTACAATCGCAATATGCGAAGTTGTAGAAGGTGCACTATAAAATTTAACACAATCTCTGTCCAAAAGAATAGGGTTTAAGAAATAACACCTATTTATTATTACAATAATTGTTATATAATCACAGGAAATTGGGGCTTTAAGAAATTATTTGCAAGAATAAATTATAATTAGGTATATGGCTCTACGTTTTGGCGGATGATCTTCAGAGCAGCAAGAATCAATCTCGTTGTGAAAAATAAATAAGTTTCAATATTAGGCACAAAAAACTCTATATCCTCGAAGAAAGTTATGATTTTTTTAAAAGTGGCTATTTTGACGTATTTCGGCGATACACTTTAGAAATATTCATGAGCCGTTCTATTTTGACCTGGAGGATCCAGACCTTGACGGAGACCAAGAAGAAGGACAAATAAAAATTTTTTTTCTTTTCGGTCCATTTCGGATTCGGATACCTATTACCCGAGATACGATTTTTTTTTTAAATTGGCCGCCCTCTGCGTCTATATTTTTATTACAATAATTTAAATCAGTTATGTTCGGAATTGTTTAAAACAGCTAAATGCTCCTCCGTAATTATAATTTATTGTTATAAATGAATTTAAAACGTTACAATTACTTTTGATATTTCATTACATTTTATGGTTTTATCTTTATAATCAAAATATATATCTCATCTAAATAACAAGTGGGTATACGTAGACAAGCTAAGATACTGAATCAAGCAATGTGATTTGTAATATTTATAATTATAAGTTAACATCAACTTGCATTTCTAAACGTTCTCGATCTTAATTTGCTCTTTGTTGAATTGCTGATACAACTCTGGAATTCGCCGGAGCAAAAAGACTGTTCCAGTCGGTCGCACATAAATTTTCAAAGCAGCAGATGTTGTGTTTTAATCATAACTTGCAGACGCGACAATATTTATACATCGCCAGATTAAGTTTGTCCTAAACAAAATATTGTTGACCAAATAGCGATCTCTCAATTAACGAGCTCGCGCCTCGACGTTTTGGCGAAAGTCCAAAAATACGGCCCACCCAAGTATCGGTGCTGATAGGTAAATAAATGTACTTCACAATTGTGACAATTTTCCCAATTCATGAACTGCAAAATGTATTGTTTTTCAAAGACGGGTCATCAACGTCGCGACCACCCATTAACAGCTAGCACATTTTTAATTTCTAAAATAGAAAATTACCACTCTACGAGGTGTTGACGAAATGATGAGTTCTGTGACGGTACTTAGCTCTAAATATAGTTGACTTAACGATATCGCCCTCTAAACATAGAAAACCAAAGCACTTTTGTATTGTTTTTCGACGAGATACGCAGCTGGACATTGGTATTAATGGCCATGTTGACGACGTTTTATCTTATACTTGCTTACAAAATGACAAAAACATTAACCAAACAGTACTTGAGGAGCAGTAAAATTAACCAAGTCAACAATGTAACCTGAAATAAATTTACTTCAAATTGATTCTGTGTTAAAATGAGTTTATAAGTTCAAGGGTAACTAAATTTTGATGATGAAGTGTCCATTACTCCGTAATAAAAAATTATTGAATAGAGGCTTCTTAAAGAGATTCATTCCAGTTTACATCGGAGTGACTTGGTCCACTTATGGTAACCGCACAAAAATAAATAAATAATTATTGTAACCCAACAGACTTTTTTCTACAAAAAAATCTTTTTTAAAATTTTTTGGCGCTTCAAATTAAAAAAAAAAATTAAATTTATCTAAATAGGCAAAATCAAAAATTATATATGATTTTTGGAAATGGCTTTACTAGAGGAATGCGACTAAATGTACCAAAAATTTATTTTTCCAGTAATACTGAGATTTCCTTCCATATAATCCATATATAAATAATGTTGCCTCAATCTTTTTATTTTAGTCCCAAAAATCCATAAAATTGATATATCCTTATAACCAACTATAAACAACCTTTTGCTTAATATTCTGCTGTTTTATTTGCTTTTAATCTAAATATTTACTTTACCACTTTATTGTTGTATATCCAATATTCGCTTATTTGATGTTTTAAATAAATATTTCACAAATATTTAGAAAAATTATCACGACTAAGAATGCCATTTCGATTTATTATGTTTGGTATCAACTACACGTTTGAACATTTATAAGGTATTTCAAATTAATTTATTGGTCCAGGAAAATTTAAATGATGCATTTCCCGTTTTATGAGTATCCTTATTGCGTACATGGTGTAGTTTCAAATTTGTCGCCTTTACCTACCTAAACAAGGTGGCATTGCATAGTGATAAAAACAAAACGACATACTTAATTAGTGGTAATTAACTCCCTCTGTTAACGATCTTATATGAACGTTTATAAATGAACTTTAAAGACAATAATATCAATGGCTACATCAAGAAACATTGAATCTGGGTGTAGGAATATTCACCGAGTGCAATTCATCGACGGAAAGTTCACCGACAACAATTCGCCGACTAGAAAATTCACCGCCCCGCAATTCGTCGAAAGGATAATTAACCGATTCTACAATTAATGAATTATTAAAAACCAAGAAACATTGTTAATCACATTAATTTATTTCGTATCATCCAATATCATTTCCAATATGTTTTAGCAACTTATTTTTCTCTGACAAATAAGTGACCATCCACTAAAATTTTCTTTTCTTATATTTCACTTATAACAAACTGAAGGGCCATAATGGGTAATGAATATTCGTAACTGAAATTCTACACTGGAAGAACTTTAAATAAACTGACCGACCTTTTTAAATGTATGGAAAGTTACTCATTTAAGCCAACTAATTCAAATTCAAATCAGAAATCAAAATTTGTAGAATCGGTCAAAAATCCTTTTGACAAATTGCGGCACGGTGAACTTTCCACAGAGAGTGATTTGTTGTCGGTGAACTTTCGCAGTCGGTGAACTTTCCGGATATGAAGAATAATATATATTTAATTTCCAGTAGTGTTTTTATAATTATTCGTTTACAATCTATTTCGGAATTATGATATATGTAATGTATGTATTATAATTAATACCATTTACGATGCCAAAGTATATAAACATTAACTATAGTTTCAATTGATCTTACTTTCTCTCAAATAAATGAACAAAATAGAGTGCAAAATTTAGTAGAAGCAGTCATGTCACTAATTTAATTAGGTAATGATAATTGTTACAAAGACAATTTATTTACACTATTTCCATTTATATAAGCGAGGGAAACGCAGGAAGCGTTCGATGTCCTCTGTGTCTGAAGAATCCATGGAATGTGACTATAATTTGAACTATATTCCATCCCCACTCAGAAGTACGGACCACATCTAACTCCAGTTCGACCAGAATTTCCATATATCTTCACGGACTCTTTGGGGAAACATGAATTTTCAGGAGATATTCAATAAACGTCAGATTGACATTAACACAATTTGCACTGAATGCACAAATGCCAGTAATACAGCACGTCACACTATTGATTGTAACAGTAATGTCAGTGAAGAGGAAGACGTAACGAGTTCTAATACAAAATTAATGTAAACCGTTTCAATTTATATAGTACTGTATTAAGTTAACAAACTCGATCAGAAGTAAAAGAAATACTCCGGGAATGGACACGTTTTACCTCTCTCCCTCAACCATTTACGTTCTGCTTTAAAAACGTTCTAGCCCTAGAGGTTCATGGTTCAGAAGCCGGAACCCTCTATCCACGAAGAAATAGGATGTTTGTTCAACACTTCTACATTCTCATATAAAACTAATCAGGGTACTCAGAGTACTCAGAGTCTTCCACCAGGAACTAGATGAATTTGTGTTGTACGTATGTGACTATTTACAGTTATTTCTTAATTTCCAATATTTCTGTAATCTTTTATAAGCCATTGTGGGCTGCCTCGCTGTGATGCTGAAAACGGAATCTGGTACCAATTTAATTTGGCATGTCACTCTGTGGAACATCAATATGTCCAAGAGCTTATAAATGAGATTAACTTTTGCGTATTTGGTAAGCTCTTCCAGGGTACCTACATCTAAAGAAGCTCTGATCTCAACCAAGCTCTTTCTCAATATAGAAAAGTTCAGCTTTTTCCTTATTGCATGGGAGCAGTATTGTCTAAGTTTGTTCTTTTAATAGTAAATGTATTTTTTGTTTTCTTTTTGCCTCATGAAACATATTTGTAAACACAAATTCATTACTTTGTGTTCTAATAATTTGGTTTGGTAAATTTTGAGGTTAGTTCATGTTCCGTTCTGTAATTAATCTGGTCATGCTGAACTTTTAAATACATAAAAAATTTAAAGGTAAAAATTTGAGATTGATTAATACATCGAGTACATTTTTTAGACTGATATGTCCCTTCTAACATTGGAGCCCCTCCTAACATTGGAGTCCCTCAAATAAAATAAAAAATCATTGCTTATTATTGTAATCAACGATTCTTTGCAATTAAGTGTAAATAAAAACTGTTCTTGGAGTAGGAATGTTGATATCGAAGGATGGAGGGCTGAGAATAGATGTTTATAGTAGGTAATTTGTAAATATGTAACCTGTACTTCATTGAAAGTCTTAATTCTTTGGAATTATTTTAATAAATTGATATTACTTAGAGGCCCATTAAATATTAAATTCAAATGCACATAAAGATTACACAGATATATTATATACAGATATAAAATAAGTTGTTAGACTTTCTATAATATACAAATATGATTTTATCGTATTTTAGTTAAAAAAGAAGATGTTATCAAAATTTTAAATTAGAATTAGTAAAAAGGCAATTACAATTACAACACTGTATGATTTATATGTCGTTTTTATAACATGAAAATATTTCATTTTAATGGTGCACTCCGGGCTATCAGCGACATTTAAAGAATACATATGAAGATTAATGGGAAATTTGAAGTGACATATAGATCACCACATATTATCGATGATTGTCTAACTTTAATTTATTATGGTAGCTATTTATTTGTTTGGTTCTTATCTACATGCTATGCTACAGTTTTGGATAAAATCATGTTATATGTCGATACAAAACCATTCCACAGGATGTCAGTCAGTGGCAGCAATTGTTTTATTCATCACAGTTAACCGTTAGAATTATTCGCTATTTTTTACAACATAATCTCACTCAGCTATTTTACTAAAAATTCTACAGCTAATGTTTGGAAATGAATCTGATAATAATCTCTTTCCATATTGATATGTAGCTGAATTATTGCAAATAAAAAGCGGTGTGTGTTAACGCAAAGCATTCCAAAAAAAATTAAAGCAATTCCAATCATATACTTTTGTAGAGTAGTTTCCAAGGTTTCTTCCATGATAATTATTATGAATGATTGAAGTTTCAACCATTTTGTCGTGGCCTTGTCAACAGTCAAAATAATCGACCGAGAAGAAAACCCGGAAAGTTTCTAAAATGATCAAGAAACTTACCAACTGGTTTTGATAAGCAGTTACAGCCGTGAAGATAGTTTCAGGAAAAATAAATGTTTTGTACTCTTCATTTTCTAAATCTGCAACATGTCCTGAGACTCCTTCTCCTCTTTTGACTATGTGTATCCTGGGTTGATATTTGTGCATTGAGTTTAACACCAACTGAAAAAGAAATACCAAATTAAATACAGAATAATAAAATTACTCAGCATACGAGAACCCAGAAAATATGTTAATCATTTCTTCAAAATTTGATAAAGCGGAAATTTATCATGAGGTTTTCGAACTAATGCCTCTTCCAATACAACTAAAACATTTGTATATTTTACTGATTTTATTGTTTAGTTACCTAGTGAATATACTGGGTGATTTCACTTTAAATACAAAATCTGCAGGAATAGAATCATTAACAAAAAATAAGTAGAGTTTGCTCTATAACCTCTTTTCCTGGTGGATGCGCTATTTGAGATACAGGGTGTTTGTATTTAACAAAATCATTATTCGAATCCCAAAAATTCCCTCTAGAGATATTTTGCTTATTTTCTCCGATATTCAACTTACCAACTTCTAAATTTTCATTAATTTCAAATTTTTCTAAGATATCTTTAACATTGCTTAGCCATTATCGTAGTTCAAAACCGGCAGAACTCAAAATTTTTGAAATTTATCGTTGTATTTGCGACAAATCGGAAACGTATGTCAGAGCCAGAGGATCCGCAATCGGAAGCAAAAAAAAACTTGAATAATGATTTTATGTGCATGAGGAATATTAACAACGATACAGCCATGTTTCCAGCTTAAGTGTTACACACTGTATATATTTAATAATATAAACTCAAAATCAAATTTCCTGGTTAATCATCTACGTGCATATCAAACATTTTTCACCTCTTGCTTGAAGCTCCTGTAAGGAATTTTTCTAACAGCACGATTTGCGAAAAAAATTTCGTAAACTTTAGCACTTGGTCGACCATGCAAAAATGACCTTCGAGCATTCGAAATATAATTAGCAATAAAATAAGGGCCTATTCTGAAATGGTCACGATGCAGAAAAAATGTGATCAGAATCAAAAAAAGTAAATTAGTTATCAGAGTTCTAAGATTTACACGAGGATTTACACAATGAGGTGTCAATTAAAACTAAACTTAAGCAACATATGGTTCATCTCAAATTTGGAAAAACTGATAAGAACGCATTTGAAATAACCATACAACAAATACTAATAATTTGAAGTTAATTAAAAATGTAAGAACTAGTAAGTACAATACTGTTGATAACTTCTAACTTAAAACAAATAAAATACATAGTGACAATAGCCTGTTCTATTGGTTAGTAGGTTAATTCTTATCATATCTCGATGATGCCAACATGGTTATCGAGTTAACTGTTAACTGTTCAAAGTCTTGGTATCAAATTGAAAAAGCGTTGTTGTATTCTTTCTATTTAAACGTACTTGAAAATTATATTATCAAATTAACACAATTTACTTACATGGCCATGTTTGTCCATTTCGTTATTCGTCAGTTTAACTTTTTCAAATGAAACCACCTGTTTCCTTAACTGCTCTCCAGTAAACGGTGAATCAGGATGAGCACATATCCTGCAAGGCGCTGGAGGATCTGCCTTTCCTGCCACTAACCATGAAGATCGGTGGTAGGCGTACCGGTAACGTTTATTGTCTACAGGGACTATATCTAACAACACCGCGTACCTTTGGTCTGGCCTGATCCCGGTGAAGGAAACTCTAACCGTTGGAAACATTCTCCTGCAAAAAAAACCAAACGTTTAAAATTTAGTTTTCAACAGCATCAGTAGTTCATATTTAAATATTAGGAATTTCTGTAAGGCTTTATTAAAAACAGCAAAAGAGACTCCTAAAAATGTAAAAATTGGGATATAAGGGAGCAATAATTAATTTTTGTCCTCAAAATCGTCGATCGTCAATGCAGTTGACATCAGTAAATAAGTTAACTTAAACCAAGGAGCCAACATATGCTTAAATTAAATTTTACCTTTGTAATTTACTGACCAGAAAAGAGGAAGATAGTAAGTCAATAAAAAATAATTAGGTATAATATTTTTTTATATTTTAAGCCTATTTTTTAGTTCATCATGGTTCTGTACAAAGTTCTCTAATTTACTTTATGAAAAATCTATTTGGTACTTTCTAATACTATTCTTTTTTTGTAATTTTTTTTCATGTTGAAACTTAATAATTATTCAAATTACAATTCTTAATTGCATTGTCGGCCAACGAACTGGTTTCAAAAACATCTCAAGAAGTTTTCAGTTGGCAGTTAAAATTGATTAGATTTAAATACAAGCGGTAGCTCCAACGGCGATGTTTATAAAACGGCTCTATTAATTATATCTTCTAGCTGCTGGTAGCCAAGCATTTCAATACACGAACTCACAGTCAGTGTCTCACACCAGACTCGGGGTATTAACCAATCAATAAGAAATAATGTGGAAATAAAATATTTTAGTTATTTGTAGAAAATTCTAATGCTGTAAGGCTAAATGCATAAGATTTTTATAGTAATATATTTACTATTCCTTCCTTCAAATATTTGTAAATATTTACTCGCTCAATTCTTTTAGAATTGTTTTAACATACGCCTCAGTAATCCAATTATTTTAATTGCAATAAACTTGTTAATCTTTACCTAAATTGTGTAAAGTGTAAGTGAACATCTACCTGCTCCGTACTGATAATGGCAAACGGCCAGAAACCGGTATACGAATGATGTTTCATACCCTATTTGACAGAAAACTCCTTGCATTCTGCTTCTTGTCACTTGTGTAATTATTAAAACTGCCAATTTGTGACTATTCTTTGTCCAGAACAATCTAGTAATAATGAACGATATCTTCCTTTAAATTTTTATATTATAATGCCTTTACCTACATATGTACTGACTTTTTTAAATAAAAGCATCTGATAAAATAAATATTCAAATTCATTTTCCAATAATTTCAATAGACAATTCATCCATTCCTAGATAGTTTATTATCTACGTTTTCCATTATTTTACAGCTTTAATTGAAACGTTGATTTTATGTCTCCTTCAATTACTTATCTCTCTCCATCGGGCTTTGCAGAAGTAAGAAAAACAGTTAATACTAAACGACCTAAATTATTGAATTTTTTGGTCCTGATGCCATGACGATTGAGTTTCCAATGTGACGGTAGTGCTGCCTATATTTTTAATTGATACAGTTTTGTTGATGCGATGCTACATTTAAATGCTCTACTCCAAATAAATTCGACACATTAGAAATAAGGCTTAATATGCCATATCGTTCCAACTATAATAATCTGTGTATCATTTCATTTGTGACTTAAATAATATCTTCAAAACCCTATTTTAAACCTAAATATTTAAAAAGATAGTAATTTCTTATGATTGGATCTAAAATTTCGTTGTGTTGTTTAGTTTTATTAATTTAAATACTCGATATTAAATCAAAGTGTTGACTATTTCCTTCAATCTGAGAAAAATTTATCGTCTGATTGATTCATTGACCAGACTAATTTTTCTTACCCTTAGAATAAATGATTGGTAGTATAACTGAATGAATTTTCTGTGGAACAAATATTCTTGCTGAAATTAGATGAAATAAGAACAACGGATAACCAGCTGCCTCCTCGGTGTTGCGCCTCTGCGAGTTCTCGACGTTCCTGAGTGCTGGTGAAAATAGTCGCACTTCAAAGTGTTGGCAATTGCCGGGACAAAAGGGAGGAAGCAAGAGCGTCTTTATGGACGATGTGAAACGCACAATTAGACCTCCACGACCATGTCGAACCGCTCGACTTCACCAGGTGACGTTGCCATCCGGGATTGATTCATTACGTACTGCGATGCCAAATGAGGCTTTTTTCTGTTTTTATACAAAACTACCATCAGCACTGGCATACAATTCATTTTAATAGACATGGAAAGGGATTTCTTAACGTCTCAAACGGTACAAGTGCTTACGTTTAAAATTATGAGTTTATATTATTAAAACTGTTAATTGTTCGGTTCAAAAGTAAATTTATAGTATATTAATCTTAGTAATGCCACATTTAAATCAATTATTTGCTCTTCTAATCGCGTAATAAATCTTGGGATTAAATTATAGTTTGTTATTTTTTCCTTACGAGACTATTTGAATAACATCCTTTATAGGTTTAGCTTGACATTTATCAAGAATCAATTTTCAAAGTGTTCAAACGGCAATAAGTACATTTTTTTTATTTAAAATTCACAACTATAAAAAAGTTTATAAAGTGTGTTTCAAAATTTTAAAGATTGCCGTTCAATGCAAATTACTCAAAAACGACTGATGTGGGAAAATTTTTGAAGCATATTTTTTTTGACTTCATTGCATAGGAAATTATTTTATTTAATACTTTTGCTTTGGAAGTTACGTAAAAAAAAGTTTGGGGTAAAAAACTACCCCTCACCTATCAAAACTACCCCAATAAAGCAAGCTGTCGTAAGGTATGAAAATTTAATTTTTTTTTGGTCACCACATTGGACTTGTGATCGAAAAATTGATAATCATCATCCCTCTTCAAGGGGTTACAACCCCTTGAAGAAGTTTCGCACATTCGTGGTAGATCACCCTGTATGCCCATTCTACCAATCAAATTCAAATTTCGTTAAATTACCTTCCAATTTTTCCAATAGTCTGTCTTGCGATGCACCCTTCTAATGTTAGAAAACAATATCGGACATCTTATCTGAATCATTTCGAAAATTTTAACAGAATATTCTTCAGCATTTAAAAAAAATGGCAGCTAAATAATATAGCTTCAAGGTTATTTCTGTTTGCTAATGAAAAAGTATCCTTTTTAGTTTTGTTATTATCGATTATAGTTTTTCCCTGAAACTGTCCGTTTCGCTAGTAACTGAACTTTCTAAATATATAAAGTCATTCATGAGAATTATTGAGAGGTGGAAGTAAAACTGTATCATTCACCTAATACATTACTGCTTCCTTTCAACTTCTGTGAAACCACATAAAAAATGTATCGATTTAATCATTACCCAAGCGATATTTAAATAATAAAGGGAAATCGTTTCATGACATGAAAGTTGTCAGAAAATGTGACAAACCCTTGTTGTAGTAATTTAATTCCATTACGGAATTATTAACCGACTTGTAAAATTCTGGGAAACAGCTTTTAAAAAGACACTGTCAGTGATGGATCTGTAAATTTAACTGTAGTTACTTTTCACAGAGTATGGTATACATATTAAAAACAGTTAATAATAAAATTTATAATATAAAATCGAACAATGTATTGTATTAATTTACAAAATAAGTAATAAATAGATTCAAAGAAGAAGTTGAACCAGCTCTGATTCAAGGAAGAAACTCAAAAAAGAACACATAATGTGTTATATTTTGTTATAATTAATGCATACATTTCTTTCCTCATGTGAAATCTGAAATCTGCATTGACTCAATTGTATTATAATGATATAATTTAAGTCGCCTTAGATATCTTTTTACTTATATTGTTACCTATGAGAATTGAGTATTCTATTAATTTCAGAGCAAGTTTTTTGTAGAATGGACGTGATTTTAATGTACTGAGGACCAAATACTTGTGTACTTTAAACCTCGAACAATTTGTGAAACAGCACTAAAGGACAAGTAAATAGGTACTACATGGTCTACATTTCGTCTATTTAGCATTAACTTCTTCAGCTTGATCACATTAATTACAAGTGTAAAAGAATTTCTCCAAGTATCCATCAAAATGCAAAAAAAAACTCAACAGTAATGAAAGCACCATTGTTTTAACAGACAAAGAAGCTTTTTATTATATTTATTAGGAAAAGAATTTAAGACAAATACTTACAATTTTTACAAATAAATGTTCACAATTACAGTAATTGACGCAGATGTCGTATTTTTAGCAATTTTCACAACTTTGTGGTACTATTTATTCATTTTTATATGTTGTATCGTCTTCCTCAACTGATTCTCTTACACACCGCTTTTAAGTAAATATTATTTGTTCATTGTTATGACTTTTTTTTTCTGGTTTTTGGCCTAACCTAACATTCGGTGTGTTTTGGCCACCATTGTTATGACTTGATCAATTTATCTCCATTAACGCGAAATATCTTCGAAAACAAAAAAACGTTACGCCAACAATAAATAATTATATATAATAACCAGTTATCTGATTTTGAATAGCGATCGACAGTCAAAAACAAACTATGTAATTCGAATTTCAAGAAGCTTTTTGTAAAGTCTTGAAATGTTGAAATTTTTATATTTCACTATAAATTATTTTGATGGTGTAATAGGTATTTATAGGTCAATGCTATTACAATTTAATAGAAATATATTTGAGATGAAAATAAGGGGCAACACGGGAATTTCAATTTTTCTCCAATTAATTTGACTATGGATATATTTATTATACTTTAAATATTTTTATTTAGTTTCTATAATTAAAATCAAAGATTTCAACAAATATTTATCATTAGGATTCTCTTTATTTAAAAGAGTGTAAGGAAGATTGATTGTCGGCCATTGTATCCAAAAAAATTTGCCGATGAGAAACCACTCAAGAGATATTTTGGGTAAATTGCCTTTTCATTTGAGGCAAGTGTTACAAATGAGAAGTAAGATTGAAATTTTTATTAATTGCACACCATCATTCATAGCAGGCATACAATAAATTAATACTTTCATCGCAATCAGTCGCTTTTAAATTGAATTTATCCAATGCTAGCGGCGAGTCCCATAAGACTACTAATGATGATACAATAGAAGGGCCTTGTTATTGTTATTTTATTATTAGCGTTTTCTTCTGCTATATTCAGTTTTAATTTGGGAAGGCAAAATAAGCCTAGAATACTTTAGTGGTTTGATAAAATGCTCAACAGCAAGTACGCCTAAATAATTGTTGTTTATTGGAAGAACTGACTTTTATTTAGGTAAAATATTTTGTATTTATAAAAAATATACTAATAGCATTATAACTTTCAATTGTATTAAATATTTTCTTATTATTATTCAGTTTGAATTTCACAAAAATGGTTTGTCACCAAATGGGACAATTCTGAGAAACATCCTGAAAAGATCTAACCGCCACTATCGACATAGCTTACCCGCAATAATGGACTATACTTATCCAATTGAAAATACTTAAATAAAAGTTTTCCGTATGAATTCTGTTACTTAAGGGGATAATAGCACCCAACATATTTTTGAAAATTCATATTTTCGTTACTATTCATCGGAATCGTTTCAAATTTTTATGAATGATATAGAATTATATAATCTAGGGCTGTGTGCATGCATATTTGAATAGGCCGAAAAAATTAAAAAAAAAAATCGAAAAAATGTGAAATTTTCGAAACCCATGCACACGCATCTAGAAAATGTAATTCTAAATGCGGTGCTAAAATTCAAATCGTTTACCTGCTGTCGTTTGCGTATAATAAATTTTCAAAATTCATGGCATTTTGTTTTCCAGGTACAAAATGCCATGAGTTTTGAAAATTTATTATACGCAAACGACAGCAGCTAAATGATTTTAATTTTAGCACCGTATTTAGAATTACATTTTCTAGATGCATGTGCATGGATTTGGAAAATTTGACATTTTTTCGATTTTTTTTTTAAATTTTTTCGGCGTATTCAAATATGCATGCACACAGCCCTAGATTATATAATTCTATATCATTCATAAAAATTTGAAACGATTCCGATGAATAGTAACGAAAATATGAATTTTCAAAAATATGTTGGGTGCTATTATCCCCTTAAAGGTGAAATTTGTATACGCAACACTTGGTAAGTGAAGAGACAAAGAAACAAAAGTATTAGCAATTTAATAAAAAACGTCACATTTATGACTTTGCTTAAGACAGTAGCTATGTATGTTTTTACTTTGAGCAGTTTTATGTATTTATTATTTAATAGAGACGGTTACATCAAAGGATGCACCTCGAGCTAAACCAGCAAAACATTAACGTTAACTTGATGAAGAGTTTATAGTTTTTGTGACTATATTGTCATTTATGTGGATGTAACGTATAATACTTGGTATTTGTCTTTTGCAGTAACATTAAACAAAAAATATAATTTGAAATATTATCCTTTATAAAAATAGATTTATAATGAATGTTTCAGATAAGGAAACTTGAGAAAGGAAAAAACAAATTAGTAGGAGAGCAGACACCATTTTGGTAGAGAATTTGACAGCATTGATGAGATTTTTTAATTCGTGGAAAGTTCATTTTTATGTACAATAGTGTACGTAATTATTAGTTAGGTAAGGGCATATCTGGAAGCTCTCAAATCTTACTAAACCTGCTTAATTGCCTGATCTTAGTTTGATAGAGCATACATAGGACATGATCCAAAGAAAAGGTTTATGTGACAACCCATTTTTTGAAATCCATCAATAATTTTCAAGTAATGTACTATTGAGTTGACTAAGTTAATCTTAGGTATGGGTAAGATGAACTGTGCGGTATTAAATGCTGGAACAATTGTTTAAACAAAAATATTAATACAATTTCGTTAAATTTCATTTTAAATTGTTAAAATGTGTATTTAATGAAACTGCTAAATAAATTTTGTGTCTTATTGGCTGCCTTTGTTTCAATTTACAGTGTATCTTTGAGTAGAGGTTTCTGCGACGAAAGTTACATTTACCTGTCCAATTTGGTTTAATATCATTAATTTTTATGTGCATGTATTTATAATTAACTGAAAATTATTATGGGATAGCCTGGATTTGTAGTTTTCTTAAAAGAAGTAATTAGACCAAGCTATCTAAAAAAGCTCATTAATTGTAATTACTTTTTCATCATCATCATCAACTAAACCGACTCGTAGTCAAAATGACTGATCCATAAAAGGTGTTAACCTCCCTCTTTAGCGTTTGAAAATATATAATTACTCGCCTTTAATTAACCAAAAGTTATATTCCCTAAAAGGCTACAAATTGATTTTGAACATATTGCATGCGAGGGACACCTTGGATGAAATATATATTTTAAAAACCGAAAAACATTTTAATAATTTGGCAGGTTAATAAAGGCTAACCCCTTAATCATAGCGTTGGTAAAATTTATGGGGTGAGGCTGTCGTAATTTTATTTATATCGACAGGTCTCGCCCACCCTTGTCTTTAATTTCGGAAGCCACGAATCAACATGGTTTGCCACCTTAGAAAAATATGTTTTAATTATAGGCAATTTTCATTACTTTTTCAGTTTATGACACCTATTTCCGAAACCGAAATATGTATTATTAGATGTGAGTTTGAAAGTGAACACAATAGAGATAATTTTATTTAATTTGTTAAATGTTTCACTGTTCTCACATATATAAATAATAAATTGTAATGTATTTTAAGTTTGCACGCTTGTCTAGCATCACTTTTGTTAATTTCACTTACCATAACAAATTTAAAACATAGTTCACTTTAAAATGTATTAGTTTTTTTTATAAGCATTATGATGATTTGATAATTTTAAGCTCAACAACCAACTGGTGGACCATCTTGGGAATAAATATCAACGAATGTACAGGGTTATCCAACGAAAAGGCCCACCCTTATATTTTCTTTATTTTTCGAGTTAGGAAAAAATTTTTCAAATAAAAGTTGTAGTGAATCAAATGACCTCATTTAAAATCCCTGCAAAGAATATACAGGGTGTTCCATAAAAGCGGGACAAACCTAACTTACATTTTTTTAAATGGAACACCCTATATTTTTTTACATTTTTCAAATCTGTGTTTTTTTGTGATTTCAAAAAATATATATATGTTGTATCTTATCTTTTACTGTTTTTTTATTTATTGCAAATTTCGTGAACAATATTATTTTTACCAGCAGCATCTGCTATCTGCATGGTTATCAATCAGGGTAGCCATGAATGAAAAACAATTAATTTGACACTTATGCCTTACAGAATAATTGAATAAATTCAAAAAACAAACTTTTCATCCATGGCTAACCTGATTGATACGCATGCAGATGCTGGTGGTATAAATGATATTGTTCACGAAATTTGCAATAAATAAAAAACAGTAAAAGATAAGATACAACATATATATATTTTTGAAATCACAAAAAAACACAGATTTGAAAAATGTAAAAAAATATAGGGTGTTCCATTTAAAAAAATGTAAGTTAGGTTTGTCCCGCTCTTATGGAACACCCTGTATATTCTTTGCAGGGGTTTTAATAGAGTTCATTTGATTCACTACAACTTTTATTAGAAACATTTTTTCCTAACTCGAAAAATAAAGAAAATATAAGGGTGGGCCTTTTCGTTGGATAACCCTGTACACTATTTCCATTAGATTAAAAAATAATAGCAACAACTTTTTTAAGCGTACCTATTTTATCATTTATGAACTTCTGAAAGGTCTTAAAATCGTTTCATTATAAAGACAATACATAATATTTATTATGAAATAAATACGTCAACAATAATATTGAAAAATTGAAAATTCAAGTTATTTAATGTTTTTGTGTTTCCTGTAAAGTTAAAAAAATAATATAATCTTTGAAGTAAATTGAAATCATTATTAAAAATAAACTTTGCTATGGTTTCAGTTATTTCTAATATCTACAGTGTAAAGCGTAATTTCTTCATTTGTAGTTTACTTTTACATTTAAACTTACATTAAAATGTAATATTTTTCAAAATTTCAATAAAAAAAATTACATTTCAATTGAAATTATATAAAGATTAAAATAATCACTACTTTGTACATATCTATTAATTTTAACAACTTATTATTTTATTTATTTATTGTTTAATAATGCTCGTCACATTTATGCACTACTCAAATTTGATTGTGTTTATAAATCAATTTGATATCAAATTAAACATTATAAATTCACAAGAACTTAAGTCTTGTGAGTCTATTTCCTTGAAGATTTAGTTATTGTACACTTTTAATTTTACATTTTATATAAATAATGTACCTATTATTAGGAATCATTATTTTTGTGGTAGTTTTGACAGGCCACTTTTATTTAGGTACATTTTTTACCTTTCCCATGACCAATCATGATCATTTTTTTAATTTCATGTTAAATATTAAATAGAATATTGAAAAAAAACAAAATCATTTGGATGTGGGAACTTCCTTTGATAATTTCGTAATGATATCCTGTCAGTCTTATCCTTACCGTTATTGTTGTTTTACTTTCAAATATCATGAATTCTATAGTAAGTTAAAAGGGTAGTTATTATTGCAGGATGCTTGGATGGTAAAATTTTCGACAAAAATATAATTTCATTATTTGATTCTTTTAAAAATCTTTTACTGTAGGAATCTTAAACTTGGAATCAAATTTTATTTTGTACTGATTCACTATACAATGAGACTCACAACTATAACATTATTGCAGAGACCAGGTTATCCCAACCTGCAGAACGAGAAAACATTCGCTGCAGCTCATCTTCTGCGAATTTATCGTTCTGTATTTCAACAACGAAACATTTTAAAATACCAGTTTACATAAACAATTGGTCTTAAAATGAGTTCAGGAATCACGTCCTGCATTTTCGGGATATTAAGTACATACACCTTGTATATTATTTTTATTTCCTGCACTTAACGATTTTATTACTCAGCATAATTTAGCCAGCAACTCTTTTCTATTTCAACTTGTTAATTGGATGGCGTTCAATTATCAAAATTGCGATCAATTTTAAGTTGTCGGGTGTGTTGTCTGATCCCAAGCGGGTTCACCCTTTAACTCATCTGGGACATTTCCATTTATTAAGGCAGCACTGCATCTCGTAATTTCAACAGGAACTGCTCGTTACGCGTCAACTTACCGTCGCCGAAACTTGACACACCGTCACCTTGCCGCGCTCTTGTCATTTTTATCTTATTTACGTCGACGAAAACGACTCAAATAAGCTAATGTTTTCATTTTAAGTCATTTAAGAAGCTCTTTTGAAATGAAGTATTTTTGAAATGAACTTTTCCTGGTGGTTTAAAATTCAACGTGGTAAGACGTCTATAAATGTAATTGTCACCAGTTACAAAAAAAAAAACTTAAGCTTTAAGTTCTAAATATGTATTAGTAAAATTATTATTAATATAGAATAACACCTTTATGTCTGAATGTGCTAAATACCTATTGTCTAGAATGGTTTTCGAAGAATATTAACTTCGGAATACACTAATGTTCAAGTACAGCCGTCGCCGTTAAATAATCTGAGCAGTTTAATTTTTTTATTTTTATTGCTTAGTTTTATAGTTTGGCATTTGCATTGGTTTAAATACTTTGAGTTGGAATCCTTTATTTAACTACGAGGATCTTTTAATCAATAACGGAATGGATCTCTTGAATGGTCCAAGGAACAAGCTTTAGACTGAGATTTATCCATTATGTTTCAATATTAGGTCATCGTTAAGACATGGGAACCCTGATAATGATAAACCATAGATTAAAAATAAATTATTTTTTCAATGTTGATTCAAAGTAGAAGGAAAAAGTAATCCTCCACTTTTTCCATACTACTACTACTACTATATTTTTAATAAAACCCCATGCAAAAAAACAATTGGGATTACATTTGGGTACCGAGTAGGCATGTCATCACGTAACGATCCACTTTGACCACTCATCTCCTGGGAAAATTAATATCCACAACCAGATACGAATATGCTATCCATATTAAAGGATGAATAGTCGTTTAACTAAAACTAAGCATTTCATCTGGAATTCAGGGAACATGAACCCGCTTATTGATATGATCAGTTTAGAAATATGTCAGAAGTAAATGGAAATTTAAATAATGAGGTGCTCCATGACAGAATTATTAGGTAAATCCATCCCAATATTCACACTAAACTCATAATTATGAAAATTCTAATCGCCTCTGAGAGAAGCAAACCTCATTAAACCACAATATTTTTCTCGAAAGCAGTAGATCGTTTTCAATAAAACTGAGATAGCATTATTGGTCAAAGTTAGCATGAAGTTCACTGTCGCCTGGAAGCACGGTGTAAGACAATTAGGTGATGAAACGCCTCAATTAGAGTGTCTCCAAACTGTTAACGCAAGAGACGCGAAATCGTAAGACAAAGAGACAGAGTAGGTGGCCGCGAGGGCCGCGCGGGCTGCGCCTCGCATCGTCCCTAGTTAATTTCCACTTCATTTTACCAGGTCGAAAAATATACCATTCGATGCAGAAAAATATGTAGAACACGATTGTTGAAAAATTATGTGTCTAAATTGTCGGCTACTGTGCAAAAAAAAAATAAAAACCATAAATGAAATTGGACGCCGGCACGTTTAACTCGAAACGCTGCTAAAACCGTTCGAGTTATGAAAAAAATTAACATAAACAATTTTATAGAGAACTAAATTTCCTATAAAAAAGGCAGTGGTGGCATTAGTCTATCTTTAATAGTTTTGGTGTGAGGGCGCCTCAAAATATTCAAGATAGACATATGCCGTCACTGACTTTTTTATAGGAAATTTGATTCTCTATAAAATTGTTTATGTCCATTTTTTTCATAACTCTAACGGTTTTGGCAGCGTTTCGAGTTAAACGTGCCGGCGTCCAATTTCATTTATGGTTTTTATTTTTTTTTGCACAGTAGCCGACAATTTAGACACATAATTTTTCAACAATCGTGTCCTACATATTTTTCTGCACCGAATGGTATATTTTTTGACCTGGTAAAATGAAGTGGAAATTAACTAGGGACGATGCGATGCGCAGCCAGCGCGGCCCTCGCGGCCACCTACTCTCTCTCTTTGTCTTACGATTTCGCGTCTCTTGCGTTAACAGTTTGGCGACACTCTAACCATACGATACATTGAGGCGTTTCATCACCTAATTGTCTTACACCGTGCCTGGAAGTAAAGCCTGCACTGGTTACAGTGGTTATATACAGAGGGTAAGGATATCTGTGGCTTCGTCTCAACATCCTGCATCCCCTGCTTATTAGAATTCGAATATTCTGTTTAGAAATTGTCGTTGATATTCCCTTTCTACAGCTACCATGCTTAGATTTGCAAACCCGTATATAAAATGAAGATTTGTGCATTCTTAAATGTTAAATATAAATGACATTTTTAAGCCTGACAGTAATTAATAAATACGACACAAACATCGTTGAATATAAATCAAAATGTTTTTGCCACTTTTGAAAAACTACAGAACTTGTCAACTGAGATTGCATTTATCGCAAAAAAGATGTGCGTCATACGGAAACTGTGTGAGACTATCTTTCACCTAATTTGAACAGAATAATTTATGTATTGTTAAGAAAACATTTTAAGCAAAAATTTCTTTAAACTATATTGAGAAAAGCGGTTTTCGATCCCAGTTTTTGTACCACTGGATAATGAAATAAATGTGTCGTATTTACTAAAAGATAGGTCTATTAAAGTAAGAAACACGTGCCAAACTTCAAATCGAAAACTAATAAAACGATCCTTAAAATTCAACATCCCACTTTTAAAGAAAGTAATATTTTCAAATTTAAAATAAAAGAAACGTATTTCCTAAACATTTTTCCAAAAATAAGTGCTCAAATTTAATTTTGATAAATTAACAATTCTCGAGACAAATTTACTTTCACTCAACAAAACAGTAACAACATATAGAAATAAAAAAACGGGTAATAAAACAACGAAAGGTCCCACTACAATAAATGCTCAATATGAGCTCTTTCTAACTCGATGTATGCGGATAAAGGATATTATTAAAATACATCTCGTACCTTGAATTCGATGATTAATGTAAACGGTAAAAGAATTTTAACTCTACGTCATATACTATTTATGATTTTAGAAATGTACTGGCAAATGCAGCCCTGAGAGTCGAAAATCATTTTTAGTAAACTGCTGTATGCCCCACTTTTTACTTTTAACAACTGTTTCAATTACCTGTACGACCAATTTCCACAACCATCTGAAGCAAAGGTGAAAGAGGGTGTCTGTGGACAACATAATAGAAGAATGTTGGGAGAGATCAGAACTTCATCACGAAAATGTTCAGTTTTCAAAGAGTCGTGGGGTAACCACAAGAGTGGCAAATTGGTTTTCGAAATGGTGAAGAACTTCAGCAAATTGGGGTACTTGATGAATTTGAAATTTCATTTCCTTAATTCCCAATTTATTATCGTTAAATTTCCGGAGAATTCATGAGACTTTAGTGAGGAGCAGGGTGAACGTTTCCACCAAGACATTAAAGAGATCGAACATAGATACCAAGGATGTAAACATGATGGATGACTACTGTTGGATATTGAAACGCAAGCATGTCCGACGAGGTGTAAAACGGAAACGAAACTCACTCCACATATCTTTTTAGGATAAGAGAATTTGTTTCCACAAGAAAAGATAGATTTGATCCCTCCACAAGCCCTCTAGAGATGATCTTTCGGCAATTTTTTATGAATTTCAAATGCATGTTTAGGTTTATTTTTTACTACATCATTGGATTTTGGAGTAATCCCAGTACTAATTTTATATTTGGTGAGTCGGAATACATGGGAGCATTGTCCCCTATAATTTTTCCAAAACTCATCCCAATGGCCTACTTGAGGATTTACATTACATAAGATTTAGCTGATGTTAGATGGCCTGTTCGGGTGATTCCTGCCTCGAATTCTTACTTGGTGAGTCAAAACGCATAAGAGTATTGTCCCTTAGTCCCTTTCAGAAACCCCTCCAACGTCAATTTTCCATTGAAGGGAATTTTTGTTAGATTTTCGAATTTATCGGTAGTTTCTTGAGATTTCTGGAAATTCCTGACCTGACACAATTCTGGCATCGAATTCGTGTTCAGCGAGTCTAAATTCATATAATTAGGTCTGACCCGCCGGACAAGATACTTTTTTTGTATGCCTGTATGTGTGTTAATATTAGTTTAATTATTGTGTATGATTAACTATACACTCTATACATACCATAATTATACGCTGACATTGTGTTGTGATTTGGTGACAGAGATAAATACAGTGCAAGAATTCTCAAGCAAATAAATTTGATTAAATTATGTTTATTTCGCAGCAAAAATAAAGTGATTTAATAAGAGACTTAACGGACAATTGCGCTTAGCTGGTCCGTTGGCGAGTTTAAAAGCTCCGTGAATCCATCAGCTTGGCTCGTATGTTTTAATTAAACGTAAAGATGTTAAAGCAGCGGACCGAGTGACAGTACAAACGGGCCATGATGGTCGCACTTCAACTACTAAAGAACGTATTTATTACTTCACATCGACCTAGCTGGATAATTATAGCATCCTGCGACTCCGAAATTGCACCTAATTAATGGTGTAAAGCATCTGCTTATAATCCTTTCCTAAATTAGCAGGATTATAATTCTTATGTATTGTATTATAAGCAATTTATGGGAAAATAAATAAAACATATTCACATAATCCGATTATACAGGGCGATCCAAATGTAAACCGCATCCTTTCAAAAGTGATTCAGTCTCATTAATACTTAATCAAACGTGCATAGGTTCCAATTCATATTTACGAACATATATATGTATGTAGTATGAATATAGATTGCCATGAAGAAGAATTAACAAAATATTTCTGGTAATTTCCGACAGTTTACCACCAGACTTTTATGCAAAATCCCAAATATTTCAAAATGGGTTATTCATATGAAAAAACGCAATTTCATTTATGATTTATCAATTTTGACACCCACCTATAGAATTTATTTGTAGAAATATGAAAAAAGTGTAAATACAGAAGTTATAGATTTTGATGTAAAGTTATTTTGGTGATAAGAAATAAAACAAAGGAACATTAAGAAGTAAACTGTCAGTACTATCAGAAATATTTTGTCATTTTTTTTTCAAGGCATAGGTACCTACAGGTACCTACTGTTTTGCATAATATTTCCAGAACGGATAGAACAAATGACAACATATTATATATTTTTGGATCAACAAAAAGATATCTTTCAAAATATGCAAAAATGTGTCATTGTGTCTATTTCTCTACTTTCCGACGTCACTTCATTTTGTTTTACTTGTCTTCACCAATAGATAACTTGCACTAAAATTTACAATTTTTGTTTTTGCACTTCTTTCATGTCACTAAAACTAAAGGCTGTAGGAATAGGTGTCAAAATATATGGAACTACTCTGTACATAAAAATCATGCAATAAAAGAGTTCTTTCACAATTAATTATACTACAATAGTACAATAGTTCAAAGTATAATTAAATTACCAAAGAGAAGCAAAACCGTCACACAAAGATCTGGATTATATAAGGTACAAAAATATATAACGAAATTCCAATAGAATCAAAGAAATACAAAATATTTGAAATTCAAAAAAAACAGAATATACAGGGTGTTCTGAAAAACACTAGCATAAATTCAGGGGCTGACAGAATTTCAAAAAATATTACAATTTGTTTCTATGAACCATGGGCGTATCTTTTTCCGTTTTCAAGATACAGGGCGTTGAAAATAATTTTCCTTAAATTTTAATTTTCTGTTAGTAATAATTAGTTATTCTTTTTTTCAATTGTATTCAGTATGTGTTAAACTTTTCCAGAAATAAACTAACTATTACTTTTTATCATTACCATTCAAATAATAACTTTGATTTTGAGTTTTATTAATGAAACTAATAGTAATAACAACTGGGTGCCAAAGCCTACTTGAAATAAAAACCAACAATTTGGGATACCAGCTGCTTGGCTTTGGTGCACTATACCTGGTTTTTCTCGAAAACGGGCAAATTTTAGCACTTCTTACAAGAGCACCTTTTTTGTTTAGAATAAAATTTGCCATAACAGCAAGTAACAAAAGGGGCAAAAAGATTAATCTCAAAAAAGTTAGGACCTAAAATGTTCCCACGGAGTACTGTTCTGAACGCCCTGTATGATATAGCCAAAACCAGAGCATTTAGCATCCCCAGAAACCCCACATAGCAAAATTTCAGCTCATTCGGTCGAATTTTGTGGAAGATAGGACCGAAACTAGATTTAAAAAAATTATTTTTAACGCCCTGTATCTTGAAAACGGAAAGAGATACGCCCATGGTTCATGGGAACAAATTGTAATATTTTTTGAAATTCTATCAGCCCCTGAATTTATGCTAGTGTTTTTCAAAGCACCCTGTATATCGTAGAGAAACGAAAATCTGAAAATATTTCTGTATTAAAATAATATCACACCACTACAAATTGAAAAAAAAAATTACGATATTTGTACTTATACATATACAGGGTGTTTCATTAATAATTGGTCATACGCTAACTGAGGAATCCTTAGCCCAAAATATGAAGATTTAACCAAAAATACTTATGATATTTAGTTTTCCTGCTAGAACTGTCAAACGCTACTTTATCTCAACACCCTGTATCTCAATAAGGAGGCACATTTTATGTTTTTGGTTAAATCTTCCTGTTTTAAACTAAGAACTCCTCAGTTAGCGTATGATCAATTATTAATGAAACACTGTAATATTCATATATTTATTTAAAAAAAAAATTAAATGCTAGGTAAATCTATTAGAAGAGCGGAAGATCTATTTCACACTATATCAACCAAGATCAACCAAAATAATTTTAATATAACACTGACACAACACAGCTTGTCTAAGGCCTAGGTGTCTTATATAGAATCTGTAAATATGTATGGTTGTAATATTCAAATAATAAATAAATAAAGTTAAACCAGTTATAAGAAGCATTATCCGAAAAGTAAGAATTGGTTAAAAACATTTAAAACCTCTCTCTTGAAGAATTCACACCAAAAATAAATATTTTGTTGTTTAACAGTCTAAAGTGTGTTTAAGTTTCTTATTGCAAACATATTGAATTGTTCATCTAAATAAGGTTCGATAATATATATTACATTACATACCTATTATCTAAAGACAACTTCTAAATTTAAACAGCGTCAATTGACAACAAAAAAAATAGGCAGGATTAGTTTATTATAAAAAAACATCACATGTAAAACACAAGCCGCATTTTAACGAAATGTTAATTGCTAGCACATTGGCAACGAATCCGAAGTTAATTGCTATAAATACCTGGCGCATGCGGCAATTTTTGCTACCATCCCAGGTATGGAGTTATCTTAAGGAAAAGTCGACGTGTTAGTGAAACATTTATAATTTATAACAACACAAAGATAAATTGTACAGAGCTATCGTTTATTTCTATCTGATGGTATTTATTATAAGTACATTAACGTTAATAGTGCCGCCTTAAAATTATAAAACCGCAAACGTAAGTATAACAATTTGAATTATAGTCATACCATCTGGGCCGGGATCATTATCACCAGCGATATTCGAGTACAATAATCGATTGGACCTGAGGCGAATCACCAGCGATGAAGATAGCGGCTTCTAAAAGCCTATAATTTCACTGCTAATTTGTTTCGATATCTCCTCAGAATCTCAATAGAGACCAACGCGACCAACCGAATGCTCAAAATCTCAATACAATAACTCACCTTGCTCAAAGGTGTGAGGTTTATTTTGCCTGTTAGGCTGTTACCTTTACCGTTTATCTTGCAAACTGCATCTCGTTTACAAATAACGCAGCGCCCGGCTACATATCACTGGCTGGCACTGATGGAAATGCGCGTCTGCTAAATAAACCACTTTTTAAACGGAAACGATTAGTTCTAGAAAGAATCATGGCCCTAGTTCAACTGACTCCATATTAGGACTAAAATCTAATCTTAACACCAGAAGCAATTTTATTTAAGCAACTCCAAATTGACACTGATATAAGAATTCATAATGACATATCAAATCAAGTTTATTGACAGCTGTATCAATTTTGTTTCTCTTTTATTTTTCACTAAGTATAGGGTAGAGTAGTGAAATACTAATCTATATAACTTAAAAATCATTGTGTTGCTATTTATTGTGAGAAGATTATAATATGCAACATTTGCGATCAGGGCAAAAACAAAATGACAAATATTCACTCTAACCACTTCATTTGATTAAGTTATGGTTAACTAATTGATATTAGTCAACCATTACTTGGCCTGAACTGACTCATGAACCATTATTCTCTAAACATTAAGTCTGAGCTAAGTAATGTTTTCGAATTTATAACATTTAAATAAAATGTTTCTGTTTAATGGTCTCATTGGCACCAACAAATTCTTAGATTACATGAAGTTTTAAGGTGAGTAGTATGGAACCAATTACAAGACCAATTACCATCATCGTTTAGGTATTCGAGGTACACATAATGTATATAATGACCGTATTTAGTAATAATTCAAGATTTTTGAAATATTTTCGAAACTTTTAACACCAAAACTGAGGAAAAAATTTTTGAAAATTTGTATTGCATTTCTGGACGAATCTCGACGAATTATGACGATACACAAAATTTCAGACAAAACAAAATTTCTGTCTGTGTGTTTTTGAGATAAAGCTTTAAAATTCGGTACACGCGTTCTAGAGGCCAAGGAAAAGATTGAGTTCGTTGATGAGCAAAATCGGCCCACTGGAACGGAGTTTACCGGACCCCAACATTTTTATTTCTAACTTTTCAAAAAAATTTATTCGTGATGAAAGATTATAAATAAGAATAATATCTGATATACAAACCCATTTGTGTCCAAATTTTGAAATAAACAAAATACGTCAAAAATTACTTTTATTATAAACTCCATCCACCACACGGTGCGGAAGTTTAGATCCCATAATAATTGGCAGCGGATTTTTTATCTACTATGTACCTACCAGTCGAAGTTTTTCTACATATTTGTTAATTCTAATAAAAAAAATGCCTATATGTTAAAAAAAGAGAACCACTTTGGTTTTCTATTTTGCAGATTTAAGATATATCTACCTAACATTTCTACGAATCCATCGCCAATCAGAGAAATTATCGACATTCCATTCTTTAATCAGTGACAAGCAATTAGATCATATATATTAAAAAGGTACTATAAATTTGTATTCATGGTGTCAAAACGTCTGTAACGTATTAAATTTAAAATAAATTCATCATGATTTGCTTTACCGATAAACCGTAAAATAATATTTCTCTTGTGTTTCATTGTATCTAATTAATCGAAGCTATCAATCATTTCACCTGACAGTATTGAATTATCACTGTTAGGAGTATTGGCAAAAAACCGTTTCACCACGAGTCACTACTGAATAAATGGATATACCCGTAGCTGAAACCGTTCGGTAGCTCAATTATCTGTAAAAAATTTCTGCATTTGTGCCGGCGGAGAGGTGTAGTGGGCGTGTCGTAATAACAGTGACCGGAGAGTTCTTAGACTGAAGTAATCCGAGCTCTGACGGCATGTGCTGCCAGCTTAGACGTGTGGAATTGTGGACAGACCACACACCAAGTTGCTAATAAACCATGCTCCCATTATCCAACACTTCAAAACAACGATCATGTGTCTACCAACTTTTCGATACCAACTAAATTTTTGGGGCGTTAACTGAAATAACTCTCCTTTCAGTGGCGTTTCAATAAGTTCAATTTTCTGTGTACGGTTAAAAAAGAATACGAGGTAATAAAAACAGATAATGATTAAATTTATAACCGTTTCTTTAATATCCACAAAACTTTTCCTTGCGAGGTGAATAATTTCAAAGTGATCGTTTCGTTTCGTCATATTTTACCAAGAAGAGACTAAACCCGAATGTTCATAATTTATATATTTCAATGGAGTCAATTATTTCTAGTGTTTAATAAACTTATTTGTAAAATTGTCATTAATCAACCAGAATTTTTTTCTTTCAATTAGGATAAACCGGGAACATGGGCATGGGTAAATACTATAATTTCTTAACAACCAATTTTTACTAAATGTGATCTTGTTAAAAGTTGTTTAGATACACTTAATGTTAGATATTCATACAGGCACGCCTATTTAAATTTGTCAATAAAAAATTATAGTGTTAAATTTTGTCTTATGACAAAAATATAATTTATTCATTTTGAAATTGCTTTCATAATTGCTTTCAGAATTTCTTGAGAAAATCAAGTTCTTAAATTTATATATTTGGTCATAGTTGGTTCTAGGCCTACCAGAACCTTCTTCAAGTAGGTACCTTCGGGCAAAGACGTCCGCTTCTTCATTTCCTTGATTTCCATAATGTTCCATTATCCAAGAGAGTTCAACATTAATTTTGAATTAGTTGATTCTGCTGGAATATGGAATAGTATAGTATATTTAACTAACGGTATTGTAGAGTGCAGATCCAAGGATCTTTGAGTAACACCAACCCATGATCCCCAGTCCCGTTTTGAGCCATCTAATATGCCACTTACCTAAAATTTCTTTTACAAATTAAGGCACATTTTCCTTTAGATGATCAACTTTAATGGATCAACTTAAATCGAATGAAAATTGTTATGAGAACATATGTTTCAACTTTTATCGACCAACTTAAGTCGATTCCACAAAAGGTTGACCCATTCATACTTTATCGTTCCAGTGACGAGTCATCATTGTTTTTCAGATGAGTTGAAATGTATTTGAAACTTATGAACATTTGTCAGTAGACTTGAATCATCCGATTCTGAAGCAATTTTTGATGGTAGTTCTTTAAACCATTCTGTCGACATTCTCAGGTGATTTCTAAATCCTTCTACATAATCCAAAGTAAAATCTTTCAACAGGATTTCTGAAGCTCCGTACTAGTTTCTCTTTAAAATCCAATTCCATATCCAACAGGGGCGTTTGTAACGTTGTCTATCCCATTGCAGGATAATTCTTTTTCAATTCTTCAATCAATAAACCCAAAATATTTTTTACGCTCACATTTGACGCCATTTTATCTGATTATTGTTTCGAATTTACGCTTTGAAACGTGTGAACCAGAAACTTAACCGACTTCAGTTGATACACGAAAATTGGTCAACTAAAATCGAATCGTGAGA
Organism: Rhagium mordax; assembly: GCA_963680705.1. Lineage (NCBI taxonomy): Eukaryota > Metazoa > Arthropoda > Insecta > Coleoptera > Cerambycidae > Rhagium > Rhagium mordax. The sequence goes on along the minus strand of OY796658.1, from coordinate 27,537,896 downwards.
ACGCGCCTTTATATTTATATTGGTTGAACCGATAATTATTTACCGTTAGAAGGAGCAGTGCTGTTATAACTTCCTCAAGTATGTGAGTAAGCCCCCTAATTATTCATATTCATATTCATACCAAAACCAGGGCGCGAGACCTACTCCCAGGAAAAATCATTCCGACCTATCAGCCTAACATCCTTTCTCCTGAAAACCATGGAGAAGCTGGTGGATAGGCATATCAGGGACGATGTTATGAACTCAAAACCTTTACATCGAAACCAATATGCCTACCAGACAGGAAAATCATGTGAGCTAGCCATACACGAGCTTACTCACAAAATAGAAAGGGCACTGGGCAGCCGGGAAACGGCTTTAGGAACCTTTCTGGACATTGAGGGGGCTTTCGATAACACCTCATACGACTCTATAAGCAGAGCAGTGCAGAGCAGTGCAGAGCAGTGCAGAGCAGTGCAGAGACGCGGGGTCAAGCAGTCGATAACAAGATGGATTGACTCAGCACTCAAAACCAGGAAAATACAAACAATGCTGGGCTCCACGACAGAGGAGGTGTCGGCAACCAGGGGCTGTCCGCAGGGGGGTGTCCTATCACCCCTGTTGTGGTGTCTGGTTGTTGATGAACTTCTAGAACAATTAGAACACCAAGGAATATATGCGCAGGGATATGCAGATGACATCACCATCCTGGCAACAGAAAAAATTTGAGGGCGTCACATCAGAAATGATGCAAAGAGCCCTCAAAACGGTAGATAAATGGTGCACCCAGGAAGGTCTATCCGTCAATCCAGGAAAGACCACAGTGGTAGCTTTTACAAGGAAAAGAAAAATTCAGAACCTGAAGAAACTATTTCTTCGGGGAAAAGAATTACAAATGAGCGGTGAAGCCAAGTATTTGGGACTAACTCTAGACACCAAACTGAACTTCAAAGCTCATATAGAGAAAGTGACCACCAAATCCACGCGGGCTCTATGGGCCTGCAGACGAATGGTGGGCAAGAACTGGGGACTACAACCACGAATGGTACATTGGCTGTACCAAAGGGTTGTGATACCAATAATAACCTACGCCTCCCTGATCTGGTGGCACAAAGCTGGAAAAGGAGAGTCGTTGAGGAAACTAAACAAGGTACAAAGACTTGCGTGCCTAGGGATAACGGGGGCCATGACAACAACGCCTACCGCAGCTATGGAAGCGCTGCTATGCCTACCTCCATTAAATCTAGTAGTGGAGAATGAGGCATTGATAGCGACTTAAAGGCTAAGAAACAACGGGTATGAGACCTTTCCAAGAAAAGGATATCATACAGAAATAGCCCAACAACTGGGAAAAAACCGACTTCTTGAAATGCAGTCTGACAGAATCAGCACAACTTATAACTTCACAAAAACCTTCAGGGTGATTATACCTGATAGGGAAGATGAGGGCAAAAGGCAGATGCGAAGTCACCCAAATGATACCATATGGTATACGGACGGATCAAAAACGTCAAGCAGTACCGGAGCAGAAATTGCGGGAGACCAACCAGGGACATACTTCAGTCTGAACCTGGGCAGCACTGCAACCGTGTTCCAAGCAGAAATAACAGCCATAGAGGCTTGTGCACAAGAAATGGTACGGATGTCATACACTAACAGAAGAATCCGTATCATCACTGACAGCCAGGCAGCTCTTAGAGCTCTGGAGGCAATAGAAATACGTTCCAAAACAGTAAGAAATTGCCTGAAGCCCCTGGTGAAACTGGCAGAATACAACAATGTGCAATTGGAATGGACGCGAGGACACCAGGGAAATTCAGGTAATGAGAAAGCTGACAGGCTGGCCAAAGAAGGAGCAAAAAAACCTTGATAGGACCCGAGCCGACATGCGGGATCGCATATAGCACCGCAAATGGCGCAGTAAAGGAACTATTAAGACAGAAACACAACTTGCATTGGAGAGAGGCACTAGGAATGAGATAATCACGCATATTCTTAGGTGACCCATCCAAATCAAAAACTAACGAATTGCTGAAGCTGAGCAGAAGACAGCTAAGATGTGCAGTGGGTATTCTAACAGGACGACACTGCACGCTAAACAAACATCTCACCAACATAAAGGTGAAGGATGATCCAGATTGTAGGATGTGTGGTGAAGAGGAGGAAACACCTCGCCACATCATATTATGTGAATGCCCGGCCTTAGCGGCGAGAAGGATTGCACATTTCGGTGAACCATCAGTGACACCGGAAGAGATAGCCAATGCTCCCATCGACCGTATACTCGCCTTCGTGGGAGGAACGGGTCTCATGGAATAGGGAGACCATGGGGGTACAATAAGCTTTAGCTTCAGTACAGCGGGCCAAAAGACCGCAACCCATAAGGAAAAAAAAAAAAGCCCCCTAATAATATTCTCTACATGATATAACTGACTGCAGATTTCAGCTGTCCTCAACGAGGCCCAACGCCACCGCTTCTGCGAAGAAATTTAGAGAGATGATGCAGAGTTTGGCTTCCAATGTCAGCTGTGATGCATTGTTTTCATTCTTATGCATTTTACCAGATAATAGTTGCATAGCAGAGCATGGATCTTATCACCGCAATGTACAACGAGAGGGAGATCCTCAATGAAAATCCCAATCGCTCTGTGACACAACCAAAGGTCGCACATGCCTTGCCTATTTTGGCTTCTTGAATTAAGAGCATACTTTCAAGTATGATTTCTAAGTACACTCCACACTCTGCTAGTTTGGACATTTTCAATTTTTTTTCCTTAGCGAATAGTGCTACTAAGTCAAGTTATATATTTTAAATTGATAATAAAAATGAAAATTAAACGTATAGCAAGTGGAAAGCGTGTAAATATAGGAAAATGTCGATATACAGCGCGGATGCGAAACGATGCCCATAATTCCAGGAATATTAATACTACGTAAAAATGTGTCTGAACCATTTCGATAGATCATTTACTTATCTTTAACTTTGATAACTGTCTTTTTTTTTCGTAGGACCATTCAGAACCGAGATATTGACAAAATAATGATTTTTGAGCGATATTGTCAGAAATTTGAGGGTGTTCCGAGGGGCGGGCGAGGGGGAGAAATTAGTATGTCTAAGAGAGGCCTATAATGAATTGGCTCCAACAGTAAAGTCCTTTGATCGATTTAAAACTATGTCATAATCTACCTGACCTCATTACTTAATTCGAAGAAAAATTTAGGGTTTATTAAAAAAATATTTGATTGATTTGAACTCCTTCTTTGATTGCAGTAGAAAGTACCAACTCTAATTATTTTGGTGCAAGTGTGCATCTACCTACTTCGTGCTGATGAAGACGAAATAGTTAGAAACCACTTAACAGTTGGCATTGCAAATAGGTTTTTCATCACTAATATTTAGTTTTATTTTACGTATTGCTTTTATAATATTAATTCATAGTCACTGGTAGGCTTATCTTGTTTTTGAAGGAAAGGAATGTTATACGTTCTAGTGAAATAGGCTCTCTAGAATATTAAATAAATGAATATTAAATAAAATATTTACTCGCTAAAGCCGTTTGAAATGGATGGTAAATTGTGGAGGGTAAACTATTGTGTACAATGACGAGTTATCATCGTCCTAGAAGCAAACATTCATTAAATTTGAAACGGCTATACCAAGAAATGATCTCTACCAATTTTACAATTATAATTATAAATTTGAAGCGACACTAATAAAAAAATTTTTAGTTTAGAATTCACAAACGTAAATCAAATGAATAATTCTGAACAGCATTATAAAATGTCTCCTCCAGATGCGCCACTGTCTCTGGTATTCAGTTAAATCGGTTCCCATGATACATGATGTTCGTGAAATATATACGGATCATCTCACCAAGATGTTGCAGTGTCAAGATAATTAATGCGCCGTTTTGATTCATTGCCAATTTTTTCTCCGCTCATGTTCGCTCCTCCCATAATACATGTTATTTAGGAGACAATTTAGATTATTTCGCATATTTACATGTTAAAACTATACGACTTATGACTTATGACGTTTAAATCAAACTTCATCTTAACGAGTATAGTTTTGTTGCTACACTATATTTTTAATTGACTGTCCATATAAATTTAACTCAGTAGTATTTTTATTATATAGTTAAAATATTTGCTTCATTAAGTATTTAATAAAATTATAGAAGGGAAGTTCTATTCGATGAGAAATTCACATTCAGAGTGTACCAAAATATTCTGTTTTCTTCTTAAATATATAATACCCAAAAATGGAACCAATATTTTATCATAATAACTATATGATAAAATATATATAAATTAAAATAAAACAGATATAGGTATGTATAAAATAAAATAAAATTTATATAAAATAAAACGGTTTCAATCATTTTTACGTCAAATACATTTTATATTTGTATGTTTCGAAGATATTTAAAAGATTATTATCCTCACCAGTGACATTTAACGCCCTGTATATCAAAAACGGTGCACTTTGGGATATAGGTATGTATGACTTAAATGTTAAATGCCATAATTTTGCTTCTACAATAATACACCCTTAATAGATTGGCATGTATTTTTGAGACACCCTATATGTCAAATTGGATATTTTTGTTATTATATAAAACCTAAGTAAAATCATTTAGAAACAATACGTATTAGCAAAGAAAGAAAATTGCACAAAAATATTTCTGTGCACCCCACATTTGTCTCTTCCCAAAATCACAATCTATAGAATAGATGAAATGTTACATAATATCATTTGCCTACAACAAAGAACACATTATAGTTAATACTAATTTAAAATAGAGGTCCCATTATTAAACCATGAGTATTCAGTAGTTAGGTACTTATGAAAAAGTATAAAATAAAAACAAGTGTTTCATTGTCTTTCTTATGGGTCATGCAGCACTTTTCGGTCTTTATCGCCTCTCGGTCAATTGCCATCTTTAAGTTGTAACGATTTTAATGAAAATTTTCCAATACTAGTATTTCCAATTCTTTTTAATCCCACATATGAAAATCTCAAACATTTGTGTCGTCCCTCCCATCGCCCCACTATCGATTAGTTTACACGATAGCACTGATATTATTATGGTGTAAATACTACACATCGCATGCGTAACTATGTAAAATTGTTTACAAACAAGGTTTTCTTTTTTTAAAACATGTTTTTTACACAACAATTAAACGTGTTTAAAACAAAATAAACAGTTTTAAATAAGAAAACATGTTTGTTTGTTCAAAATAAAGAAATATTATTTTTTCCACCTCTGATTTATAGTATATTAAGTAATATTTAAAAATCACTTCTGTACAAAGTCCAGATACCTATGAAGTATAACTTAGGAATAGAACATAATATATATTTCGAAAATTAAAATTGAAAAGGCAAAGGCAAACTGCCATTTTAAAATAAAAGTTTTAAATTAAGTAGTCCCTTGGTAGCTATATGTCATTGTATATTAAACTATAAAATAAATTAAACTTTAGAACTTATTTATAAATGTATTAACATACAAGTAGGCTTTCTAGGTCAATAAATAATATTACTTGCACATTCGTCTTACTGATTATGTTATAAATATGCAAATGTAACCAATCACTCAACACAATCATTAAGTTACAATTTGAAATGTGTCAGATGTATCGATCTGAAATATTACAAATATGTTGCCACAAATTCCATGTCGATATTGACATAAACAGAGCTTTCTACTCTGAGAATTAATACCACGAGAATCAAGAAAATGTAGTGATTTATTATTTTAATAACTTGGTTGGTATCTAATACCACTATCTACACAGTGATAAATGCCTCTTGTACATGCGCTTTTTTAAAAATTCAGGAGAATAAGAACCTTGTGTAATATTTTTGATGTTGAACGACTAAATAAAGTTATTCTAAAAATTGACTAAAGCAAATAAGTAATATCAGAATCGTCTAAACACACCCTGTACATTTTAAAACTCACTAAGTTTATTTATATGGACGTATAATATCAGAGCGAACTTGTTTACTACCTGCATCATATTTTTTTATCATCCAGACAATTTTTACGATCTTCCTTAATCTTGATACAAGATATCGATGCACAAATTAATTTGACACGTTTTATAATCCACCTTGTATTTATAGCACAAAATATCGTGCATTAAAAACAGACGAACTCTGAAAGCTATTCATAAAAGTTTGTTGAATAGGTTCGGTGCAGGGTGTTCAATCTTTGTAAGTCGTTTCGAAAATCCAAGATAAAAATCAAGTCACTTTTCAATGGACTTCCCGCAGTGCCTTGTGATATAAAACCTCGAGATAAGGGCTGTTTTACATTTATTTTACACCTGACACCCTTATTAACAATATTAATGTAATTTATGAAGTAACTTTTGTTACATGATATATACAAATAAGTATAATAATTTAAAGTGGATTCATTGTGTATCTTTTATCATATATTGTAGCAGGTTTTCGGCTACGGAATATTATGTTCTTCAAATAGGAAAACTGTTATTCGGCAGATGCGATATAAAGTAGTTTTGGAAACGTTTGTCATTTTACTGACAATTGACTTTGACATTTGCATTGCAAAATTTTTTATATGCCCAATTAAGTTAAATTCCTTTAGAGGTACCCTATAATATGAAAAAGTTCCTTAAGTAATTTTAAATCAATATCATCTGTGCTTCCGCTTTTAATATGACTGATAATATATCTCAGTTCCTCTAAAGATATTAATTTAAACGATGAAAACGAAAGAGAGTATTTTATTTGGTATTTTAATTTATTAACTGGGTTCCATTCAAGATAATATTAATACCATATATTATATAATTGCTTCAATACTATCAACATAAGAAGCATTTAAAGTTTTTGCAATAAGACTTATAGTAACATATATATTATTATCATCACAAAATACGCCACAAATTTTTTTTTACACATTTTTTTATGTCAATTGATCTTCATGTTGCTTAATCCATTTATATTTTTTAAAGTATTATTTTTATTTTTAATATCATCCCTACACTTATAATTCAGCATGTGTAGGTATATGCGAACGGTTCTGTCTTTTATTTTTTTGTTTTATGTCTTCTCGTAAAATATTATAATCACAGTACATGTCATATTGAGGAACATCCTTCTTGTGTATGTAACAGATAAGTAAGTAAATACAAGAAAACAAAATATGGTTTTCCAAAGCAACCTCTTCCAAGACTCTATCAGTCCATTCATATTTGGATTGTGGATTGTAAAATAGAATGAACCAACGCCTCCACAAATCAACTAGTGGTAAACTTGAGGAGATATGTGCCGCCTATGCTGGCTATACGGGGTCTGAAAGCCCAAGTATTTTTAATGAGAATGCAGGGCATATTCTTTTCTAGAAAGACTTAACGAACTTGCATTCATATTCAATTATAATCGTCATATCAAGAGCCCACTAATAAAAATTCGTCAACTCTTTTCAATTTAATTTTTCATTCAAGAGGCACGGTAGCCAAGCAGGTAAATGCTACGTACTTGCTTGATTGCAAAGATTACTGGTTCGAATCCATCCTGGGGTAAATTAAAAATGTATTCCTGATTTGCATCGAACTTAGATGAAGAGAGAATTATCGAAGCCCTAGATGTGGTTCGGACTCCGCAATAAACTGTAACGCCTCGTCTATCTTTCCTAGCACAAAACATTTTCCAGGGGTTACTTCGGTGACTTAAGAGGCGGTTAAGAAAACGAAAACAAAAAAAAACCATTCGGTTCTTGGTGCCATTAGAGTTTCATCTCACGGTGCGTTAGTATTAGTGGCACAATGAAATTGTGTTGGTATAACTGAAGACCAGAAGAATTTGTTTTTTGATAAACGAACCTGATGAATGGTTAATGCCATTTGAGTTTCATCTCAGGTGCATTAATATTAGTGGCAAAATGAAATTGTGCTGGTATAAATGAACACCAGAAAAATTAGTTTTTTGATAAACGAACCTGATGAATAGTTCTGGATTTGTAGCAATTAACCATTCATTTTCCATACCTGATTGTCCTGGCACAATCTCTCTAGTTTGCAATTGTTCGAAAATAATTAGTGACTCCACAGAATGATTTTACTACTCCTTTCAATTTCAAATTCTCAAATTCGTCTTCAAACTCCAGACATTTCCGTTAATATTCTCAAGACAAACAAGTCATAAAAGTTATACTCTTCGCGATCGATTTATTGCATTTTTTATATAATTTTTGTACATTCAATACATTCATAAATTCTCATGTCCCGATGACTCCAGGTTGGTTGTGAGGCACGCTTTTCGTGTACACTATGTTTCTATTTGTAGAAACTTGGGAGCTCATTGTTGGTCTCATTTCAAAAATTATAACTCTCTCTATGGTCATTTATTTTGTAGAAACAGCCTGTTTAGCTTTTCTAATTAGCTTTTGATATATTTTTTCAGGAAGAATAGGCTACCTTTCTCTATCTATAACACTAATCCAAATTTCAATACGATGGGATTTTCTGTTCTTGAACTGAATGAACGAATTTAATATTTGTCGAATATAAAATTTGTATTCACGATTTCAGTATTTAACTAACGGTAAAATCATGAAAATGCTTCCTGGATCCCTCATTATAATTTTTTAATTCATTTCCAAAATATGATCCCAATAATTTTTTTTTGCTTCAAGCACTCTGGAATCATCAACCAGTTCGATTGACACTTTGACAATGTCTGCCAGTTAAATCTGACAACAAAAAAATTACAGTAGTGATAAATTAATTAACGACATACGTTCGAAAATTTAATACTGTCTTTGATTGTGTTTTTGTTGATCTCTCACTATAATATCCGTGTATGATGAAGCTATCTCATCATTAATTCCACGACCACGAATAGAAATCCAACCCTGAAAGATTTTGGTGCACTTGCCTCTCAATCATCAGAGTCATAATGGATAACTTGAGTAGTTTTTTAAATACCTCGATGATTTATCGTATAGGTATTATAGGTCTATATTAGATAATAACACACATAAGAAAGTGCAGTATTTATATACACCAAATATTTTTATATACTCAGTGAGATATACAGAATGTTTACAGAATTTTTCATCACGTACAAAAATTTTAATTTATAAATTAGCCACACCTTTCCCACAGTTGTTATGAAATCTTGTCATGTCAATTTTATACCAATTATACATATTTTATAAAAAATTAACGTCTGTAATAAAACGGCATAAATATTAGATAAGTAGCGATTCGGTTGCCTTTTAATTAAATTTGCATGTTCGCCTAACGAAGAAACAATAAACAGGTATATAGGCGATAATTTCGAGTACCTAATGTAATCAACACATCTTATGCGTGGGATATCTTAAGCAAGCCATAGCCTTATCGTGTTAACCTGAGTCCTATTTTTTGCAATTGTTGCATTTTTATTGTAAATAGCAACACATTTTGCAATATAATTATAAGATAATGCTTACAGTTCTTAATTGCATACTTAATAAAATAAATGAGGCAATCTACCAGATTCATCTTTCTCGTTAATTGGCATAAAATTTCACATCTGCTTACTATTTAGACCACACACTCAATTTTATATCACCACATCTCCCCATCATTACCTCTAATTCTTTTTCGGGGTTTATTTTTTACAATCATTATTCATATTTAATTACTCTATTATTTATTTTACTGAGTTATCCAGAACTAGGCACTCAGTCGATGTAATTTCACACACCTGCCTTTGTGATCTTATCTTAGACTTGTAGCGTAATTACAGTTTTTCTGCTTACTTCCTAGTTTAAACTACTAAGTATAATGTTTCTCAGCAGGCAATTTGCTGAAAATTCTCCAAAATACACCTACTATGATTTCACCTCATAATTGACCTTTGTAAAATTAGACCCCGAAATCAAGGATTACCGAGATGTGAATTACACTATTAGGTGTAAAGTATGGGTTGAAAAATGATTCGTGTGTCGGAAACTGTTAGATAGATAATAAATATAAATATATGTAGGTATATTCCGTCTTACTATTATATTTACAAACATAAGATTTAATTTTTTATAAAAAAAGTCGTGTAAACCGGAAGTGATATTTAAAATTTACATAAATTTTTTTAATAACCTTTAATAGTCAATTAAAAAAATACAAAAATCCTCCATTTTGAACTTTTTTAAAATTGGTATTTCGGCCATAACTTTTTTGAGGCTCAATTGTTTGTTTCTTAGCGGCATCGGATTCCTCGGAAAAAACGCCTTTTGAACCAGAACTTAAACACTACCGAGGAAGTCGAGCGTAACGCATTAACTGGGACACCCTGTAGGAAGACTCATCATGCACTTCTTATTAGTTTTCGGATAATCAAAGAACGAAGCAGTGGAAATTTTCCAAAAAGAATTGTAGAAAGACAATAATTATGGAAACATTATTTGGGTATGTAATAGGTATGTACCTAAAGGAGATTCCGCTCCATATACCTACTTTCAGTGACAGAATTATACGAAAATTAGTAAGAAATACATAATACATTTCTTTTTAGATAAAGGGGAAAACCAACAGCAGATTCTACTAGTGGTGGTTTTTAGCTTGAAAAGGACAAATGATATTTCTTACTTATTTCTCTATCGAGAATATATTCCCAAAATATAAACAGATTATAAACGTTTATTCTATTTTCCTTAAGATTCGTATAATATCAGCGAAAATGACTTATTGCCGTAGTTTTTTATTGTCCCAGTATATCTCTCACAATAAAGATCATTTTTCATTTTGTACTTAACAAGAATAGGTATTTTAATACATAGTATCAAAATCTTGTTTGTAGTCTAAACCAGCAGTGAATTCAAATTTTTCATGATTACTAAAACAGCTGTCATATACTTGGTGTTTAACGTTGCAGTTAACTGATTTTATCTAGATTCATCAAGATTATCATACATTTCCCAGTTTAAAGCACTCAGAACAAAAAGACATGGGCAGGTACTTCATAAACATATTCAATTAATGCTTATAACGACACGGCTTCCTCTATTAAAATGCACTTTAGGATTAGGGTGTAATTAATAAACCTTTTTAAATATTCAATAACTGGAGATAATATCACTGTGGCTTCACAAATATACTACGTAAATTTTAATATTTTGTGGAAAAGTGGTTGGGCAGAAATCCGAATATTCATTCGAAAACAGGCAAATATAGCTAATGAAAAATTTCGTAATTTTTTTTTTTTTTTTTTTTTTTTTATTCACTCAATTATTAAAGTACAATTATTATTGTTATAATATAATATAGTAAAAACTACAGAGGAAGCGTTTTGCCTAGGCAGTATTGCCTGTTTTGCTATAAGCGTTCCCTGTGAGTTTTATATTACAATGTACATACAAAATGACAGTTTTGGCAGGTATAAATATATATATATATATATATTTAAAGAAGAAAAAATAAACAGAGAAATTATACAAAAAACTTTGGTTATGCGAAATTTTGCGTCCTAGGATGAGCAGACAAGGGAGGCATGGAAAGTTTTTGTTTTATTTCGACGTTAGCTAGTTGATAATTTTAGCTGATTAGGTCATTACGCCATAAAACTTCCTTTGATGGCCTGTTATATACTCTTTAACTTCTCTTTTAAATGTTTTTAGCTTAGGTAATTGTTTAATATGTACTGGGATTAGATTAAAGAACTTGGGACCAAAAAAAAATAAGGATCTTTGAGATACTGTTTTTTTAAAAAGTTGAACAAAGAGGTCCATGTTAACAGTGGAACGAGTTAAGCGAGTGTTTTTAAAGATAAACTTTTCAGGGGAGATATATATTCTTAAAATGCATTGGTAAATAAAAAGTAATTTAACGTTAAAAATTTTTGTTTCATTATATAATCTTTCAGTAGAAAAAAGTCTTTCTTTTCTGAAAATAATTTTTAAGACACTATTTTGTGCGGTCTGTAAAATATTAAGTGTGGTATTAAAAGCACCCCCCCCCAAGCTACAATACAATACCTTAAAATTGATTCGACTAATGAGTTGTAAAGCATTATTAAATTTTTCCTAGACAGAATTTCTCGTAGTACATAAAACTTATGCATTAAGGCTCTCAACCGTTTACTAACTTGAACAATGTGTTCTGACCAACGTATATTTTGATCTAAGATAACTCCTAAATACTTTATCGAAGAAACTTTTTCTATTGTAGGACATTTACAGATATTTTTTTGACAATTTGGAAAATGCAATTTTACAGGCAAATTCGTGGGTTGATTAACAATTGTTGGACTAAATGCAATGAATTTAGTTTTTTTTACATTTAAGGTAAGCATATTGAGACTTAACCATGAATTTATCTTTTGTAAGTCAGATTCTGCAGTAAGTTTAACGTCTTCCCATGTTTTTCCAGTAAATATTATGACGGTGTCATCAGCATAACATATAAGATGACCAGTGAAGTTATTGATTTTTGTAATATTGTTCATGTATACAAGGAACAGGATTGGACCTAACACTGTTCCCTGTGGCACTCCCATTTTCACCACAGAATCAGAACTTATCTCACTACCAATTTTTACACGCTGAATTCTGTTTGCTAGGTAATCAATCATAAGTTCGAGCGCCAAACCTCGGACACCAAAGTTGCTTAGTTTACTGAGTAGTATTTCATGGGACACAGTACAGTGTCAAAGGCTTTGGCCAGATCAAGAAAAACTGCGATACACCCCAATGATTCATCCAAAGCACAAACCGTCTTATCCAAGAGGTTCACTACTGCGTTCTCGGTGTCCGAGTTCTGTACAAAACCGTATTGTCTGTCCGTAATAACATTATGTATATGAAAAAAGTCAACTAGTCTTCCTTTCAAAGTATTCTCAAAAATTTTTGCAAAATTATTAATTACAGATATAGGTCTGTAATTATTTAGTTTACTGGGATCATCAGATTTAAAAATAGGAGAAACAATTGATTCCTTCCACTGTTGTGGGATTTTTCCTCTTTGAAAGCATAAGTTAATAACATGTGTTAACGGAGAAATAATATATTCATGGATATTTTTTATTGTTGTTACTGCTAGTTTATCTGGACCAGGTGCACAGTTATTTTTTAAATTAGATATAAGAATAGTTATTTCATGTTTTGTTACTGGTTTCAAGAATATGTTCGAATTAACTTTATCATTTTTAAAAAAATTAGCCGATAAATTTATTTTTTGATATTATTTAAAAATTTATAGTGGGGCGTGAACAACATATCAATTTATAAATGAATAAACATTGTGTGTAAAACAATGGGCATAATCAACATCATGAGACAAAGGTGCATAAGAATATTCAATGCCTTCAGGACACATATAAGGATGAAAAAATATTGAAAAATTATCGAATTTTATACTTAAAAGTTCTTCACTTTGTCGAGAATATAAATGAGTGATCTATTTTATTTGTATCTAAAAATAGCAAAACTCTGTGCCCAACATGATAAGCACATGATAATTATTTCACCATTTTATCTAAAGATCCCCACCCCCCGGGGGTGGGATGGGGGTAACTTTCAAATTTCAAATAGGAACCTTCATTTTTTATTAGAGATTCAAATTCTACACCTCGAATTACATAGGTTTTGTTGGAAACGTTTTTTCAAATCGTAATAGATGGCGCTGTAAACGCAAATAACAGATTTGGCAATTACCTGAATAATTCGAGAAATACTTTTCGTATCGAAAAATACGTGTTAAATATTTTTCACGAAGAATCCAAATCTGCAATAAACACATATTTTTCGATACGAAAAATATTTCTCGAGTTATTCAAGTAATTGCAAAATCTTTTCTTTGCGATTACATCTACAAAACCTACGGTCAAATTCAGGATGTAGAATTTGAATTTCCAATAAAAAATGGGGGATCCCATTTGAGATTTGAAAGTTACCTCTCCCATCCCACCCCCTGTGGATAAGGAAGAGGAGTCAACTTTGACATCACCGAATAGCTTCTTTAGAAATATTGAACATATATTTTTTTATATATATTTTATTTATATTTTTTATGTTTTGATCCGAAATGTATTTTTCTACATCCAGTATATGAAATCCGAAATGCAAATTAGCTCTGAAAATCCACCTTTATTCAAGAATATTAATAGTCATGAAAATCATTGATATGGACATGAATTTTTCACGTAATTTATAAACTGTATTTACACCGCCATTTCTTTGGTATCTTATTTTATTTGTAACAGTCAAAGCAACATGCAACTATATTCACCGTTATTTAAATTAGCCTAAATTTTCATAAAACTATTTGTTATCAAAAATTGCATGCTTATAGTTTTAGTAACCGATATTAAGATATATACGTAGGTCAGAAATAGGAAAGTAACTAATGTAATTGTAAAATATTTAAGAACCGTTTCTGCATATACATTTATAATATGAAAACTTTAGCAGAACATTCTTATACCTCAAACTTTAGAGATATAGATATAAATAAAGATGCAATGAGAGAACTGTCATAATTTTAATCGTGAATCCTGGCAGTGAAATGTGGTTACCAATCTAACTTACGTACCTATACTCAAAAATGAATCGTTATGGAGGAAAATAATGCACTCCCGATATCTTCATTTAATTTTGGGACATTTTGATAATATTTGGTATTTGTTAATTTGTTGAACGGTTCAATATTTAAAAAAAAAATTGAAAACTTGATCATAATAAGTATATCAAAATTGAATATTGTCAAAGAATATTAAACACTTTATACACAGGGTGTACCAGTATGCCGTATACAGAAGGCTATACTAGGTTCCTGAAGTCAAAATAACTACATTTTTTTTTTTTGTTAAATAATTCCCAAACGCTTCATATGATTGTAATGAAATTAGTTATGATAACGTTCCATATAGATACACGACTATACATATATCAAATATATCAAACTATATATCAAATTAATTGATTACCGTGTGCTCATTAGTATATAAAACAACGAGATTTTTATATTACTGGATGTACTAAGTACCATTGTGATTCATGCTGGTTTTCTCTTTTTCTCTTTTCCCTTTTTTTCCTATCATTGTTCTTCTAAACTCAAAACAGTGTTAAGTCACTTATTGAGTATATTTGTTTATTTGCAGATGTATATTATCACTGTACCTACCTATTACCTGTCAGTGTCATGAATGTTACCCTTTTTTTTATATAGGTATACTGTTCATATTTATAGTTAGTCTCTAATTTATCTGTTTTATACCCATATTACTGTTTCTATATTTCCATTTATTAATCTCATATTTATGTCTATTGTTTTTATATTTACCCCTACAGATTTTATAATTATTACTTTTATACACTGAATTATATTGTACTGTATGTTACTTACATTTGCTGTTTTTATTTTTATTTTCTGTATGTATTTACTACTTATGCAAATAAACATTATTATTATTATTATTATTATTATTATATCATTTTGTGATCATTTGATTAACTTCTGCCCTTGGGGTAAACTCCTAATAATGTTTTTGAGGATGATGTACAGTTGGCACCACCCAAATATGAACGGCAAAATTGTATGGTGTCATTTAATTTAAACTTTATATCATAGTTACCATAAAATTAGATAGTAGTCCAATATATTTACCATTGAGAGCAAGCGTAAGAATGGAACGTGAAATATGCCAAGGCACTTAACTGAGGCGCAAGTTGTTTATACTCGTATTATATTGTATAAAATTATGGCAAGAAGAACAAAGACTACAGAGACCTATCTGGCAAGTTGTAGTGAAGATCTCCAATGAGAATGAAGACAATGCTCTGATCGAATTTATCTATCAGAATCCTTTCGAACTTGTGTGAAAACTCGAGAAGAAACATTATTTCCAGATTCTCTCAGAACAGCACTATCTGGCATGAAGAACTGAGCTGCTGCTCACAAAGTGTTCCTAATGATCATAAATAAAGGAGAGTCCAATTTGCAAATGAACTCTTAAATCAAGACAATGAATGTTGGGACAACGTAGTGTTTTTCGACGAGAAGGCGTTCCGATCTTCAAATAGTGAAAGACTAAGTGTTTATCGAATAAGAAATTCAAGATTCGAGGAGAAATATACACTGCGAATTACTAATAGTGGGCGCTTTACAGTCGGGAAAATACTTGGAAAGAGCTCGTAGATTCATTTGATTAGAGAGTAACATTATCCTTGCCAAGGAGATTGGAAAGTGTTGAGACAACCAATGGCTCTCCAATAAAAATTTAATATAAAATTCTAATGCCAATTTTGCAAAATCCGCTGTGTGTTTCTGCGATTTACGCATCTTTCCATTATTCTGAGACAATTTGCCTGAAAGGTCTTTTAGGCCAGTACTGTCATTTGAGGTAGGAAGACATGTGACGTCAGCAATATTTTCAGGACTTATGGGGGACTTATTGGTAAGTGTATTAGTGAGTTATCGTGAAGATCGAGTCGTGGGGGTCGCCGCCATATTGGAAAATGAGGCGCCGGCGGTTTTATTCAAATATCTCGGTAACCGTTCAAGCTACAACAAAAGTAAAAAAAGGAATTTAAAAAGGTTTTCAAAGATACTACAACTTTGTCCATGTGCACTTTTTTCATACGATGATTGGTTTTTTAATTAGTTCGAGGCAAAATTTTAATTTTGCTCCGAAATTGTTTTTATTTTTCATTTCTCTATTTTTTTCTTGTAAACATTTACGAGAAATATACAAAATACCAAAGTAATAGGTCTTAAAAGAACCTACAAAATGGTATTTTTATTTTTTGTCTCGTATGAATACTACAGCGCGCAGGAAAAGTCGATATTTCGGCGCACACATGGCAAACCCGTTTCCACACCACCCGGGAGTCTTCGGTGCATTTTTTTCTTTACGTGGTTTCCTCAGGAGATCTAATCCACGGCTGTTACGTCACATTATTCCTGATGCTTTTTAAAATTTTTTGTTCTCCTTCTTCTGGTTTTCTGGTTGATTTTGATCCCGTAGAAATTTCTTCGTTTTCGGTGTTTTCTGTTTGTTGTTCCAAGGTTGTGTTTATCGTCGTATCTTGGCTATACACTGTACATGTCTATCACGTCTTTTTCTTACCATCTAGGACGATCTGGGATGTCTTCGCAATTTTCGCCACTGTAATTTTGACAAACAATCGAGCATTTCAACCCAGCTTTTCGGCATCCGCAAGCTTTCCCATAATTTCCTTTACATTTGCATGCAGCTAGTATCAGAAGTGTATCTATCTATTTTTCTTGTGATGGTAACCGCTTCAAGGTCATTCCGCGTTCTACTTCAGCCCCGCGTGCTTCAGGTTCGAGTTAGTTCCCAAGCCATGCTGTGTAGTTTTGCCGCACAAGAACTCAGTTTTCCAACATACCCACATACCCGCAAGTGCAAGCGTGGACAAGCTACACCAGATGTACTTCAGAAACTAATTAAATGCAAGCAAAAGCAAAGAAAATTTACCCCTTTAGTTTTTGTAATTTGTTTTGGGAGGGTTGCGGAAGACGAGAAGTGGAGTTGAAGAACTCGATCATCTGTCAAGATTCAGCGACGAAAGTTATGAAAACACCCCAGATCTTTCTAGATTGTATGAAGAAGACGCGATAGACATGTACAACCAAGATATGACGACAAACACAACCTTGGAACAGCAAACAGAACACACTGAAATGAAAAAATTTCTATGGGATAAGAATCAACCAACAGTAGGAGAACCAAAAGCATCAGGAATAATGTGACGTAACAGCAAACCGCGGATTAGTGTCTCCTGGGAAAACCATGTAGAGAAAACGCACCTCCCGGGTGGTGTGGAAACGAGTTTGATGTGTGTGTGCCGAAATGTTGACTTTTCCGGCACGCTACAGGCTGTAACATTCATGCGAGGCAAAAAATACTTCTTTGTTGGTTTTTTTTCTAGAGCTACAACTTTGGTATCTTGAATTTTTCTCATAAATATGACCGATTACTAGAAAAACATAGAAATGGAGAAAAAAATGCTATTTCGAAACAAAATTAAAACTTTGCCGCGAAGTAATTAAAAAACCATTTATCTTATGAAAAAAGTGCATATGGACAAAGTTGTAGTACTTTCGAAAAGCTTTAAAATTCTTCTTTTAATTTCGTTCCAGCTTGAACGGTTACCGAGATATTTGAATAAAACCGCCTGCGCCTCAAGCCCTCAAAATATCGTCGACGTCACAATAGCTGCTTTCCACTTACACCGTTTGAGTGCACAATTCAAGCACATGAGCACACAAATGCGTCAAGCCCACGTTCCCGTTGATTAAAACTTGTCTGTGCTTCGCACACAAAGTTACCTTCCCCTGTCCCTTCGAGGACCACCTATTTTTCCTGAGCTTGAAGCACACAAATGTCAAATCTCTTAAATGCAGTTAGGTTCGTTGTTTATTGACGTTTTGAATTATCAATAATTTTGAAATGGATTAGCCTGGGTCATCACATAACATATTATTGCTATTGTAAGAAAAAAAATTAACCATAACTAAAAGCTATATTTGCAATTCATAATCAAGCTAATTAATATAATAATAATTAAAACGGTAGAATTGAATTAGAAAAAATAATCTTTCATCCAACACATATTTTATTCTGTACATCCATTTTAAAGTAATAAATATTACTATGACCAGCTAAGATTTTAAGAGTTTTAAAGAAAAATTGTCTTGTATTTTCGAGTTTCCTTAAGTAATATTTTGACATTTGACATTAACACACATTTTCACAAATAGCCTTTCCCGTTGTATGCTTGAGCTTCAAACATTTGTGTCTCAAGCGCATGGGCTCGAAGCGCAAATTGTGATATAAGTGGAAAGCAGCTATTATTTTCTAAGTCAACTTAAGACTTTTGGACATACTGACTGGAGTATTATATAGCCTTTATATTCTTCCTGCCAGTAGTTTTTGATATAAAATATACAACTTTTACTGACATTTAAATTACAATTCATAAATGTGCGGATTATTTTGTTAACATCTATTATATTATTCGTGTCGTCCTTCCAATTATTATTATGGAAATAGAACATAATAAAAGTAATATTATTGTTTCTATCAATATACCCTCTCTGTGTTATTCCGCTACACAAAGTGTGATACTACAATGAAATTGAGAAGAAATTTCCATGACAACCAAAACTCGTCCACATTAGGTTGGCGCCATAGAGATAGCATATAATAGGGAGACGGCATCACGTGGCAAAAGTGGTTTCATGTCCGCCATATTGCTACTACTTTTTTGTCAAAAATGTCAAACTGTAGTCTCATTTGTTGTCAGTGTATGTTGAGCAATATTTAGCATTTCATTTGTGTTTTGAGAACTGTCTAAGTATTTTTTGTTAGTTTGTCTTGTGCTGTGCGTAGCTGCTGTAGCAGAGACGGCGTGGATAAAAAGATGTCGGGAATAACATTTCATAAGTTAGTATAAACAATAAACAGAACCGTACCTACAAAATTATGGTATATAAATGCTATTATTGGTAGTGAACTTTATACATGCTACAGCGTAGGACAAAGGGCGGCGGTAGACAAATACAAGCATCTTAGAAGGGAAGAGAAATGCGACAAGAAAGGTTTTTAAACCAAGAACTAATATCTGTAGAGTCAGAGTCAAAGGAGGAAACTTAATAAGCAATAAAAAATATATTCTATTTGGATGGACAGAACATTTTCAAGAGCTGCTGGCCGGAGGACCAACCCAAATGAAACACTGAAACCATTCTCTGAAGCCCACCTCGGAGAATATCAGTCAGGATTCAGACCAGGTCGCTCAACTACCAACCAAATGTTCACTTTGCATCAAATCCGAGAAAAATCAGAGAATTTGACATTGGTATAACACTGGTATGCACCACTTGTCATCTACTTTAAAGCAGCGTATGATAACATTCTTAGGTCGATGTTGCACGATGTTATGAATGAACTCGGAGTACCAATGAAGCTAACTTGTCTGATTAAAATGACCATGGTTGATACCAAGTCCGCAGTTAAACTTCAGAACGACATAATATAGGAACCGTTCGAAATACACAAAGGACTGCGACAGGAAGATGCGCTGACGTGTCAGTTATTCAATATAGCCCTGGAGAAAATCTTCTGATTGGTACGTACCACTTCGAAGGAATGTGGGCGTTACACATTCACTGATCGTTTTCTCTATTTACGCTTTACGCACGATCATCCCGTCTTTGTTTCCAATTTGGCTATAATTTTCCTTGGGGTACTGTATATTTATGTATTCTGAAACAATGTATAACATGGGTATATAAATTAAAGATACATTTACTTATTTGCCTATTGTTTTACTTTCCATATTTACCATCATCCACACACCCAATTAAGAAGCTGTAGGAATTGGTACTATTGACCTAATAGTGCAGTTTTCCTTCAAAGGGACCTATAAAACTAGTTCCACTAGATTAAATATCTAGTCTAAAAAGAACCAAAAACTTCACAGAATTTAGTTGATTACGAAAGTTGAAAGTTGACCAACTAAAATCGAATCGTGAGAACGCGCTTAATCCAACTCTGTTAAAGCCGCCATATTGGTGCTACAATAAGCTCCGCCCAGTGGTACCGTTATTTCCTTATCTATTTATATCGTATAGCATCTCCTTATATTCTATCTCTATGGTTGGCGCCAATTGTACTTGTATTTTTTTTATCAAAGCATACACTGAACGTAACTTGTTTGTTAAAATAATTTAAATGTAGTGATGCAACGATTGCTACTTTACGATTACGATTACGTTCAAGATTATCATTTTGATAATAAAATTGTACGCTTACGAATAATACGATTACGATTATTTAATAGTTGTGGTCCTCAACAAAACAAAAACAGAAAATAATGAAAATACATATTATGGAAAATATAAAACACAATATTAATTAGTACTAAGAACTTCATCTTGGAAATAATTACATTTCTATCTGCCTTATTATTTACTTCTTAAACAACCAAATATTCTTTGTGTTTATTTCTATCTAATTCTACACTTCCAAAATTGTTATTTTTTAAATAGCACATTTCGTATACTTAAGAATGTTTTCTAATTATTTCCCAAACTCATGTCCATATATGCGACCAAATTATTTTACTTAATCAGGTCCGGTTACAATGCACTCAATACATAAATAATGAAATAATCGCAGGCCATTATTTTTATGTACGTAATCTGAAACAACATACAACACAGCATGGCGCCTCAAACCCAAAACAATTATATCACTTCTCATTGATTTTTAATATTCATTAAGGTCGGTCCTTCGAACCGGGAATTATTATTATCACGCACAGCTTGCGGTACAAACCGCGACCGATATTCAAAATTCGTTAGCAGTCCCCATTAACTACGTGTAGATTATGTATGTTTTCGCCAGTTCACAAACCTAAAGTCCGGCAGTTCAAATCTGTAGGTGATTAATTAGGAACACGGGGTGTCCCGCGTAAGTGGCATTTAAAACGCGACAGGAGCCATACAACGACATTGACTGAAATGCTGCCATCACTCAAGATAATGCCTCTCATTTATCATCAGTAAGACTCAAGGGTTGATCATATTTTTATCGATACATCGTTTGCTTGTGTTATACCAACGATATTTAGTAAAATATGACGAATTTCGACGAAAATGTTTATTTTAGTGTTATCAAGGGTGCTACGCCACTTACGAATATAATCTAACCTTGATTTGTTCAAATGCCATCATAGCTTTTTTGATTTTGACTTATTTTTTGCATGTGACAAGACATAGGGTTACCTATGGAAATTTTTTAGAAAAATTTGTTAAATTTAATTTATATATAATGGAATAAAATCATTAATATATCCCAAATAAGAACAGAAAGAAAAAACTGAAATATGTCTTTTAGACCATATAAAACCATTAGCAAAACTACATGACATTTAAAATTAAAATAAATGAAACGTACTGTTTTATATAATGTTAATATTTAATAAACTGGACCCTGTACGAGTATATTATATTCGTTAAAAATGTATTTTCTGAGTGAAAATTACTAAAATCTACTATTAATAATTCTGATTCTACCTAAGAGCTGTCAGTTAAAATTTACATTCTAAAATATTTTACATCAAACTTAACTTCCACTTTTATTTCGGTGGTAAAATATGTAACATTAGACTATAGAATCAAACAAATAAATACGAATATTGTCGGTTTCACAATAATTACCCATAATATTCCACATTAATGTTCAAATGGATTGAGATTGATTTACTGGATAAATTCAAAGCATCAAATTAATCTTATGTACCTAAATTATTGTGAGAAAGAGATCTTTCGTCATAGTGTATCTATTAATAAAGAAATTATTACCAATTTAAGAAGTGAATCGAATATCTAAAATATCCGTAATGTAACGTTTGCTGTTCAAAAAAATTCTTCATAAGAAAACAAGATTAGTTCTAGCTATTCAGAAAATTCCTACTCAAACTATTACTGAAAATTTATCAAACGAAGTCCTTCAACTTTTATTGAGCATATAGCAATACGATATCCTTTCGAACATTTTTCATAGATAAAAGGAATGCAAAAGAAGCTGCCGATTCTACCTTCGATAATTTAGGCATGTTTTTTAAATTTTATATTTAAAAGGAGAATGAAAATATACCTCGTATATTTTTATTTGGCAGCCCAAAAGTATTAGAAATAATGCAATAGTTGTATACATAAACTTACAAATTAATGTTTCCAACTTTTAACGTTCGTCGTAATCTGCGGTCAGCCTCGTAAATAACAAAAAATTTTAATTTTATCGATTTTTAAACTTCATTTGCCTAAAAAGTATTCTCTCTCTGCATCACAAAAAAAAAGGTAATAAAGGTAAATACCTTTGTTAAATTTATTATAAATGAGACCCTCCAACCCCAGCTCCTTATATACTGAGTGTTTTGAAAAGATTGGGACAACGCTTAACCGTAGATTCTTGACATCAAAGCAAGTCGATTTAACTCAAAAAGTCTAACTTTTTTCGTTTCCAACAGTAAAATAAAAATAGTATTCGTATCTTGGTAAAGACGTGTTTTTCAGGCCACGAATTACAATGGTGGTATTGCCGATGTCAAATTTTATAGAGGGCGCTAATTGCAATCGTCTTATGTAACGCTTTAAGCCATAACTTTTTGAGGTTAGGTTTTGGGCATTGTCTTCTATTATAATCGAAACGCTATTTATTTTCTTAAAGAAAAGGTATGCTTGTTGAAACGCTACAATGCACCCACCTCTCAGGGAAATTTATTTGTATCTACGAAATAGAAATAAAATGAAATAAACAACGAAATCTTCTATTTTATTAGTAGTAGTAAATTAATAACAGTAACTGAAAACTGTCTCATTTTTGGTTTATAATCTTAAATTTTCAATGTGATTTCCAATAGATTTTCTACATCATGAATTTTTACGTAAACGGCATGATATTTATTTCTGATTTTTAATAGTATTTCCCGCTTCTGTTCTGAACAATTCATCGCGATTTTCGATCACTTTTTTTCTATCACCATAGACCTAACTTTTCATGTAGCCCCATGCAAAGAAATCCAAGGGATTTAAATCCGGGCTGTGAGCTGACTATGTAAACTCGTTTCCTCGTCCAAAACGACTATTGAAAAACGTTCATTAAAATGGTCACGGATTGCTATTGAATAATGGGGAGGAGCACCATATGTCTTCTGTTAATATTTTTATTAGCATTATTTAAGTCATCCAATTTGTTCCGTTGAAATTGTAAGTACGATGATCCATTTAACCTATTAGGATGCTCAACGAACCCTAATAGATTGTTTCCGATAATACCACACCAGACATTAATTGAAAATTAATCCTGAAACTGGTTAACACGAGCTTTATAAGAATTTTTTCGGCCCAAAAATATGGCTATTGCGTCAATTAAAAACACCTCTTCGTGTAAATGTGGTCTCATCTGTAGAAATAATACTACTCAGGAATTGTGTATTATTATTTTGTTTGTCTCGAATCCAGTGACAGAAATCTGATCTTGCTTGTAGATCTCGGGGTTTTAAATGTTAAACGCGTGTAAAATGGTATGGGTGAAGTTGGTTTCTATGAATCACTTTGTAAATAATTGTTGAACTAATTCTAGTTCTAGCTGATAGCTTGCGTGTGCTTATTTTCTGATTCTGTTCAAGACGTTCAATCAAAATATTTTCTTCTTGCTGCGCCGTGTAACTAACTGGACGGCCTGATCCTCCTCTTTGGTGAATGCTACTTCCGGATTCTCTAAATCGTTGAAAAATTCCTTGAAACGTTTTATAATTTGGTACCCTTCGATTCGGATATAACATTTCTTGCAGCCGCATGACCATTATGGTTTTCTTGAATATAAACTGCGACGACTATTTCACTCATTTCTAGATTGGAATACGGGCACCGGAGCATTCTCAAATAAATTAACGAAGAAAGTAATCCAAAATTTATGTAACAAAATGCAAATTTTATTAGCAGCATAAAAACAGTAGAAAAACCGCTGCCAATTATTGGATCAGAACTTCCTCACCGACTGGTGGTGTTTATAATAAAAGTAATTTTTTTTGCCATATTCGTGAAAAAATTTTTGAAATTATTTTTGTTTAGATGTTGGTCATCAACGAACTCAATCTTTTCCTTGGCCTCTAAAACGTGTGTACCAAATTTGAAAGCTTTATCTTAAAAACTGTAGCTGCTATCGCGATACATTTTAGGTACAATTGGCTTTCGAGCTGGTGTGTGACAAAGTTGTAAATATTTCTTCGAAAGGGTGAATTCTACCGCGTTCCAAAAGTATACCTTTTCTTTAGGAAATTAATTTGCGTTTCGATTGTGATAGAAGACAATATCCAAAACCTAACCTCAAAAAAGTTTTGGCTTAAACTGTCATATAAAAGTACTGTGACCAGCGCCCTCTATAAAATCTAACATTGGCTATATCGCCCTTGTAACTAGCGACCTGGAAAACATGTTTGAAATAAATAATAGTCTCCAAGATAGAGACAAAATACGAATACAATTTGTTTACTTTACCACTCTGTATCTTTAACACGAAAATAGTTATACCCCTACTTTTTGGGTTAAATCGACTTGCTTTGATATCTACGTTAAGCGTTGTCCCAATCTTTTCAAAACACCCTGTATAGGGACAACGTGGAGATAATCACACTCACGATTGTTAAAATCTTTGTTATCTAGATAAAAACATTATTTTCTGTATCTAATAATCTCTATAAATAAGATGCAAACATATCTTGTCACAATGGGCAATGACTAATAACATATTATGTTACTACAACATGTCCTTGTCCAGGTACTGTTAGTTGTTGAATGCCTAATTAAATTATCCTACTCCCACATTATCGGCTGTAACAGAATCCAAGACAATAAAAGAAAATTAAATTAAGATTGAGTTGTCTGTAGTAGTGTAAGACAGAAGGTGGCCGGCGCACACTGGCAGGTAAAAGAAACCTTAATCGATTATAAAAGTGTTCGATGGGCAATAATGATTAGCTGAGCACCAAAAAACAGGCTATTAAGGTTTTGTTGTTAGCCTATATCATCCCCCATAAATACTAATACCTTCTGAACACAGAAACACAGGTGCCTGTCGAAAATTTGATTGATTATCGCATTGATTGATTAGTTTTAAATAACGCCTAATTACAACGCTGCTTGGTAATGAAATTAGAGTAAACCGTGGGCTTTTTTAAATAAACAGATGGTAAGCTGTTTTTCATTTATAGTGGATTTGTTAAATATACGCCGCTGTATGAATTTCAAATCAGGACATTATTCGATTGAACAGTTATTTGCAAACGTTACAAATTCAGCTGCACTTTTAATTGAATATTTACGCTGATCTTCGGATGAGCCTAAACGTTCACTAATTATCAACATAATTTGAACACACCTTAATAAATTATGAATTCTATACATTTGAATTGATGATTTCATTCAAATAATTCTACATTTAGTGGGTTATCTGAACATAACAGAATAAGTATATAATTTATACAGGATAAGTCACTTAAATATGGAACAAGTTTATAAATTTTTTATTTTTTTAGCAGTTTCGTTAAATATATAATTTATATTTTTTTGAAAGTAGATACTAATTCTATATTTCCTTAAGAGTTTTAGTACCATGTGTCGTTAAAACCTGAACGTACAAAAACGCATTGCAGAATGTAAATACAATGTATAGATACAAAAATAAAATCGCCAATTTTTCATGTTCTACATTTAAAGAAAAATTATTGAAATTAACCAAAGAATAAAGACGTAGAGACACTCCAATGTCATTTGGATAAATGTTGGCTTCAGGTAAGAAAACACTTATTTCAATTTAATGTCATCTACAGATATAAATTTTACCATTTTCCATTTCAAAAAAGTATTTAATGAAATCAGTCAAAAAATAAAAAAGTTACAGGTTTGTTTCGCATTGAAGTCAAATACCCTGTATATCAATATTTCTTTCATATGATATATTTCTTTATAAAAGAAAGAATCATATTTCTATGTTTCTTTCTTGAGGTAAATGGCAAAAACATTTCTCTATTATATTTCTTTATATTCAATAATGATTTGTGATACCATGGCTCTCTAATGATCGATAGATACTCATATGGAGCAAAGAATTTTCCAAGGATCAAGGAAATGCAGGAAAACATTGCTTTAAGATCATACACCATAATATTCCCTTCGATAGTCAGGTATTGCTCTCGTCCAGATGAAAATGCTTTGCAAGAGCTTAGTAGAACTTCGAAGGGGTAAATCTCATATGTATTTTGGCACGTACTGAGGTCCCAGATAGTGACATATTTGACTAGACAAGGAGCAGGGCCCTGTGACCCTGGATAGCACAGACCAATTTTGGATGTCACAAGGAAGCAAGTTACACCAATCTTCATTTAATGAGATTACGAAATTATTAACTAATTAATTATTTAATGTGGCAATGTGGATTAAGCAGAGGCTGCGGATAGATTATAACCTTGCGATATGCACTTGGTTGACATCGATATACCCTGAATCAACTAGAGCTTTAAATTACTGCAAACTTAAAAAATACCTAACTCTGATAGATATTGAGGATTCTACCGGCTCCAAAATTTGGTAAGCTAAAGGAAGTCCCTTGGGGCAGCGTAAAGCTGCTAAGTCATTAAACCCCTGTCCCGTGTTTCCAAAGGAAATATGGAGATATCCCGAATGAAAAAACATTCTAACCTTCATTTGCATGTGGTGGAAAAAAAAATAGTTGAAAAGGACCTACTTATTCAGTTCCCCAACAATCTCTTGTTACCATTACTATACTATTATTAGGTTGGGTGAGTTACTGATTTTTTTACAGTAAATCCACGTACGTTTTTCTTTCTAGTTTTCTTATCGTATGTTGTTTCTTACCTTCCAGTCTTGGTGATGATCATCTCCGTCCCCAGGTCATTGAATTTGTCCCAAAGGTCCTTAGTTTCTAAGTGGCAGGTAACATTTCGTAAGTCTTCACTAGTGCACCGCTCCTGAAGCAGAGGGTTTCTGTTCGGAGATCTCCTCCCACTAGAGTGGGACTGAGTAGGAAGTCCCGATTCCGAGGTGGAAGACACGTCGACGGGAGAATCGCGACCACTCTCATTGTCCGCACTCACTATCGTACAGTCTAAGCCTACCGGTTCTGGAGTTGAAGGTACCGAAGAAGCTGACGTCTCGACGAACTTTTCTGAAAAGGACAATATATAAATCAGTTTGTTGGATTATGGTTAACTTAAGAATAATTATACAAAAGAAGCTCACTGTGTGAATATATATTAAAGTAATATTTTAAGTAGAAGTAGTTTTAAGTAATTAGAATTACATTGGTGATTTTAGTACATCTTTAGATACCTAAATATAAAATTTTATATATTACTTTTAAATGTGGGATAATTAAACGATTTTCCTTATTTGCTAAAAATAACAAGTTCTTGCAGAGGTAAAGTTATTGTGCACTCAAAAAACGCCGGCGTCTTTGAATTTCTTATCGGCAACAAACGGGCCGACATTTTTTTCGTGCATTATAAAGATGTGGTAGACCATATATATTTTTTGCTAACCCACACGGACAGTATAAAGAGAAAAGTAATCAAAGTAATATTTTTAAAAACGAATAAACTTTAGAATATTTTTATCTCTAGAAAGACGTTCATTCTTTCGTAATTGCTGTTATGTACAAATAATAAATATTGTTAATATCAGAGATGTGCGGTTAAGTAATCATTATTAAATGACAAAATAAAATATTTCGATGATATCCACAATTTTATGTAATATATTGTTTTGTTATATTTATTCCTTATTTATGTACTTTTTAATTTAGCCCTCTGAACCTTTCGTTTGTTTTTTCTTCAAGATGTTTCTTTCAGATAAAAGATACTACTACATAATAAATAAAACTTGTAACCCATAATGAGTTGTCATAATATTGGTTAACTTTTGTTTTCTGTATACTATCAACACTATAATATGTGCTTATTTTTCGATCTCACGAGAGCTTTCGACACCATAAATCATAAAGTATTAAAAAATAAACTTTACAATCATGTCATTCGTGCCCTGCCTTAAACAGGCTATCTAAGTGACTAACCTAACAAGAGTAACAAGCTGTAATATTAAAACAAAATGAAAATATGTTCTCATGTGCTTCAAGTTAAATATCAACAGGATTTACTCTAGAGAGTGTAATAGATAGACTTAACGATATCGTTAGTGCGGATTAGTATTTTTAAAGTGAAGAAAATTATTAGGTTTGTATATTGATTTCTGAAATAATAAAAAAAGCTCATACTCGTATAACCCACCGTTGTATTCATGTAAATGTATCTTAAAAAATGTAACAGTCGCTTCTTTATATTTTTTGTATTGTTCATATCAGGTTAAGCTAGACCCAAAAATGTATGTATGGTAGTAGTAGAGTAGAGCAGAGATGTAAGACAAAAATGATGTTCCCTACTACAGTATGTTCGTTATAATTTATTATGGAAATCATTTAATGAGCCTATGATCTAAATATTTAACGTGACACTTTTTTATCATTATTTAACTATATGTATAGTTATTGTCGAATATCTTGGCATGCGTATGCATTAATTCACGCATTGTTTGTCTCGCAATCTATAACGGACTTCTTAAAGTAATAGTGAACCTTTGGTACTAGTATATTAATTACAACAAAAAGTTGCTGATACATTGAAAGTTTGAGAAACCATAACCGTATCAAGATAGTGTACAAATTTGGTGAACCTCGTATTACAACAAAAAATATGCATAACAGACGTAATTGTTAGAAGAGTTTTCGAGTTTTCTTCTTACAACAAAAAATATGTATAACAGACGTAATTTTTAGAAGAGTTTTCGAGTTTTCTTCTTCGTTAAATATTCTTGAGGTTTAGTTCATTTTGTGGTCTGCTTTTGAAGCGATTTCCAAAAACTATTCTTCAAATCATCAGCGCCGCAAAAGGCTTAGGCGTATGTGCGTATATTGAAAACTTATTGATGTTAACGATGAAGTTAAGTTAGAAACTCGTAACATTGTATACACCAAGAAAGACGAGAAAAAAAAGTATATAAAGTGTTCACAGGCCGTTTAGGTAAAATACCTACCTAAATTTTTCCATTTCTAAATATCCTCTGCTAACATCCTCCAGTTCATGCATCTGCCTCTCTTTCTTTTTTCTTCTGGTGTTTTCCAGCCTACGTATTTTACACTTCTGTCGTCTTCCATTCTCTCGAGATGACCCAGCTACTGTAGTCAACGGGCTTTGATAAATTTTGTTTTGATTTATGGTTATGGATTGATTCTTGATATAAATCATAAGCTTCTGCGTTGGTTTTTCGTTCCCGAATGTCTCAATATTCTCTCCACTGAATATTCTTCGCAGAATATTCCTTTCCACGTTTCTAACTTTTACGCACTGTTTTCATTGTCCATATCTCACTGCCGTGTCAGCGTTGGTTTTAAGATAGTCTTGTCTTTGCTTTCCACGATACTTCCTTCGACATTAAGATTTTGTTGATTCCTCTTGTTACTTTTTGTTATTCTCAGGTTTATTACTATTTTCTCTCTGCACATGTTATTTATTAGAGTTCCTAGATAGACGTAGTTTTCCACATTTTTAATTTTCAGCATATCACCGTTCCCTATTTGTTAACTGTTTTCCTATTGACCGTTCACCGGTCCTAGCATGTTTTTAAGTTCTATTCTATTTGCTGCTACTACCAGCTTGCTTGCTACTTCTTCTAACTCCTTTATGGCCCGGACTATTAGCAGTACGTCATCTGCATATGCAAGACATTGATGACTTGTTAAAGACGGTACCTTTCTGTTTAGACCGCTATCTCTTATTGCTTTTCAAGTCCATATTAAATTGTGTAGTCGATAGTGGATCGCCTTGTCTGACTCCTGATTTTTTTAAATCCCGTTTGGTACTCGCCTAGCACTGCATCCGTATAAAGTTCTAACCTTCGATTTACTAGCGCCGCCAGAACCTTCCTTGTAAACCATATCTAACAAAGTCATTCCTCTGTAGTTACTGTATTCCGTTATGTTCCCTTTTTTAAAAATCGGCACAATGATTGCTTTTGTCCATTGGTGCGGCATAAATTCAGTATCCTAGATTTCCTTAACCAGTTTATAGAATTTATCATTTATCCGTATTTTAGATTTTCCGCGAAAATGCCATTCCCTACTGGACTTTTATTATTTTTAAATGCTAGTATGATTTCTTCTACTTTCTCTTTCAGATAGTCTCTCGTATCCACCTCGTTTTCCCTCATTTCCTCATAGTATTCCTGTGTTTAATAATTCCTCAAAATATTGTTTCCATCTTCTACAAATTTGCACCTGATCTGTCAGTAAGTTACCATCCTCTTCTTTGTAGAAGACTGCTCGACTTTGGTATCTCTTCATGAGATCCGTATAAATCTCAAATAAGAACAGAAAGAAGTAATCTGTTTTTCTTCCTAAAATCCTTTACATCCTTATAGAAATTCTTTATTTACTTTTCTATTATATTTCTGCTATACTTTTCAATTCTTCTTCCATAGATTTTCTTTAAAGTGCTCTATATATACATTTTACTCTGCTCCTTTATTCGAGATATTTGCTTTCATCCTTTTCTGTTTGTGTCTGCAGCATACATTGTCGTAGTCGTGTTTTAATTTTCAGTTTATTTTTACATTCCTCATTCGTCCATCCCTTTTTCTTATGCCTATTACTTGTCGTTAAATTATTTTTGGTCACTACTTTTATGGCCCCTTCCAATTCTGTTCCACCTTTCTTCTATTCCCTTCAGTTTGAGTGCCATTATTATTATATACTTCTTTAATATATTTTTGTAGTTTGATACATAAATCAAATATGCACATGTAACATGAGATAATCAGACAATTGACTAAGCAAAACTTAAATTAATTCAATTTGGCACATATTTTCGTAGCATAGAAAAGAGACAATCAATAAGAATAAATTCCAGTCTTTCACATTTTCTATTCTCCCGTGTGGTAGGTTAAAATAAAAATCATAATCACGACCAGTAGTAATAAAAAAAACCGAGATATTAAGTTTTTGTATTTGTGGCATCTATATTCGCTGGCCTTGAGAATAACGGAGTAAGGATTGCCTGCGTAGAGTCTTTTTACAATCCATTTCATCTAAAACTATCTGCTTCAAAAGACTCCTTGTACTCATATTCATAAACATTCTTAAATTGGAACTAACACCTGAATATTTCCTTCAACAAGTGGGGACCTCTTCAATTGCATATTTTTAGCACCATAAATGGAACTCTGAAAGTTCTGTAAAAACTAGCTGTCTCTAGTTACCAATTTATAACATAAAAATGAATCTCCATTTTTGTATCTACTTTTAACATTATTTAATAAATGTTGTTAATTAAATTCGATATTACATTAAATCTGCTCGATCTCGACTACGCGAAAGAGTAGATAACTCAAAATATCTTGAGTTACCTATTTCTAATATTCAGGCGACGAAATTAACTTGGCAAGGACAATAATAATCTATATCAAAAGCTATAAAAAGCCATGCAGCAGTTTTGTCGTTCTGCATGCTCAATTGAGACAGGGTTTTGTGAAATATGTCTCATTATTCTTCCTCGCTATCTGAAAGTCAGCGAAATAACTTGATGCAATGTCCACCAACAATTTATCACAAACTGTACTTTTGAAAGATAATGTTAAATCGTTTTGTATCTTCGATAGTAGTGAATAATGAATGCCTCGTTCAACAGTTTCTTGGTAGGGTCAGTCCCTCATACTCCTCAAATAATACAGAAATAGTAAAAGTAAAGGTTTATTATTTTGGGAAAATGTCTTGAAATCTGAACTCCTAATTGTATGTAGCAATAGAACAATCAAGAGCCATGGTATGACATAGATGAATTAACTACTTCAAAAACAATGTCACACAGTACTAAGATTGCATGCCACTACGTAGTGTAATTGTAAACAATATTTATGATCTGCACATTAAAGCTGGCTTTGCAAATGTGACTCCACCCTTGGATCAAATTACTTTGGGACAATTATGTGAAACCCGCAAAAGAAATTATAAAGAAACATTGGGAATGTGAAGTACGTTATGATTCGTTTGACCCATTAATTTTGACAGGGAAATCTGATGATGAAGATAACACATTATTTTTACTGTACGATTATGATGATGTAGGTGCCACGATGATAAAAAATGATCATATTAAATTCACTGTAAATTATTTTTACATTGTTTGAACTCTTACATTACATTCTATAATATACAAACTGTTATATACAGTTACGTGAGCAAGTTTATAAAAATCGTTTATAAAATGTATAGATAACGTGAACAGATTATTATTCTCGACTTAATCAACATTCTAAAATTGATATACTCTTGATTAACATTGTAAATAATTTCTAATTACATGAAAAGTTCATAAATTAAATCAATTTGAAATGAGGCACTTAGTAAAAACGCCAAAAGATTCCAATAGTTCATCGAAAGTAAATATGTCAATTACTGAAGCAGTCGTTTCCATAAATACAATGTTTATAAAAATATACAATTTCAAACAAATTGTACAGTGTTAAATATTGATTTATTATCAAGACCTCTAGCTTATAAAGCATTTCAAACAAGACTGTAATAAATCTGTCATTTTCACACATTTCATTGTTGTTTCAGCTTTTATCTAACTTCTTAGTCATTAATTTTTAGAGTTTTGAAATATCGTTATAAAAATTCATGTGTTTATTACACTCATTTAAATATAAAATAAAATTAATATTAAACATTAATAAAAAATGTCGTTGGAACAACAGCCTGTCTGTATCTAAATTACATTAACATGTGCTTTTATTAAATAAAGCCATTAACATTTTTTACGATTATTATTATTAAAAGCCGCTATAAAAGTCGGAAGTGGAAGAGTTTTCTATAATATAACCCTTTAACGATAAAATTACTTTAAACGTCATAAAGTTTGGTTTCAGTTCAATAAAAAGAACTTATAATTTCCTCAGAACAGAGACTGCCTACGTTATAGCCGCTTGACAACATATGCGAGAAAAATTAATACGTTTAACTTTGCTATCGCGTAAAATACTGGCTCTTGTCACGGAAGACGGAAGACATTTTTAAAAACTGCAATTTGTAAATTTTAATAAAGATTAATTTTTAATTAATAAAATCACAGTATTGTTTAAATTATGTTACATAATTCCCGCCGAGGGCTTTTATTTCCTAAACGAGAAGAGGTATTTGAAAAATTTAAAAAACGTTCTGTTGAGTTCAACTTATTCTACAAATCTGGTGGTAAATAATGTTTCTGGTGTTTTATACATTTTTTTCATGGATACCTAATTTTTGTTGCTAGATGACATTCATTTAAGAATCTTTTTCTAATATTTTTTTTCCCAAAAATTATTAGTTTTAGCTATGAGCAAACAAAATGGCTGATACATTCTTTTGAGTTACAAATTACGTGTTTGATGCATCGACACTACGTTTTATATAGATATTTTTTCCCCGATTGCCCAATTTTTATTGAACAGTATGATAGAACACATTAATTTGAAAACCTATCTAATCTAATCTTTTCCAAAAATTATAACAACCGTTCTCACCGATGCCAATAATAAATAGTTCTCAAAATATAAATGTGAATTTTACATTCGCTTTATGCAGTAAATTTTATTATATAATTAAACAATTAAACAGATACCTACATTATTTCTAAAATAAAAAATTGTTTCTCAAAATGTTTCTGCGTATAATAATTACATGATTATTATATTCATAACAATAATTTAGTTAATTCTCTACCCGTTCACTCGACACAGCCATATAATCACTGGGCGGAAGCAAAAGGGCCAAATGTTCACATCAACAATGGCCAGTAAGCAAGAGCAATCGCGATGAGATTGTTATCACTCGTATATAAGAGGATCATGTATGTAATGATCCTGTAAATTACACCCGGCTAATGCGCGGTGGTTACAAAAACCAACAATTACAGAGCACAACCCAAAATTTAGTCGTTAGACGCTCATCTAAAAACATTAAGAATTAAAGTCGTTTATATATTACTTTATTTTGCGATGTGTCTGCCAATGCCCTCACTAACAAATGCGGTTTACAGTCGGACTAATTCAGTGAAAAACACAAGTAGTTTTGATTATTTTTATGCAAAATATTAATTTAAAAGCATTATGTAAACTAAAATAATAACGAAGGTGAAATGGACTTGCAGTTACATATACCAACACTACAACACTAATAACCAATACGAATATGTCAAATTTGATACTATTAATAAAAAAACTAGGGAATGGATATTCACATTTTACGAAATTAAAATTATTTAATGTTAAAGACGGCACCGTTGATTATTATGCATGAAACTGCATTTGAAATTAAATAAATTCATCAGAACCTTCTGAATATATTATTATATACGTGTAAATCCTAGAATTTCTATCTTGTTCTTAAAATGATTCAAAATTTCAAACGAAATCTGAAACTGAAACATTTTGACTCCCAAAAATTAATTTCCATAATTAACGATTTAGTGTCAATACCTTGCAAAAAAATTTAGTAAGTCACGACATCCCAACAAATATAATTTTTTGGTATTAAATGATACTGCACCAAAAACAGTACTTACACATTGGAAATTTTAAAGTCTAAATTAAGTTTGATTGTTTTTAAAATATAATATATTTAGGTAGGTACATATTATTAAAAAAAAACTTTTGATAATAATTGGTATTAAACGAATAGGTACATACCGCGTGGCCACGAGTCAATGTACGCCCCAATTTTTTGGTTGTTTTTGAATTTAAAAATTTCGTTTTGGTATACGTGAATAAGACAAAAGTGGGCTATTTTTAGACTAACAGGAACGAAAATATTCGTTCAACCGGAAGTGACATCAACTTTTTTTTCTTAAATGGAATGACCATGTTTTTTTGTCGTGTTTTATAAAACATGAAATTCTAACTGCAGCGGTTTTTTCGAATTTCAAAAATTCCAAAAAATAAGTGAGATACGAATGATTTTTTATTTTGTATAAAATGGCCGCGTCAGATGAATGCGATGTAAGAAAATTACTAAGTAGGCTATGGAAATTATTAGCAAGGTAGTAAGCTTGTCTGTAAACAATAAAATAGTTTTTTAAATTACTGATAGATACGACTATTTTTAGGTTTTTCTCAAAAAACGGATTTTAATTTTCATTTTCATTTCCGTAGGGGTCCTATGGAAAATTTTTAAATTGTTTTTGCCAAAAAATCTTTATTCATTTACTTCTCACGTCCTATTATTTGATAAATATTATTGGTGCAATTGTACAAATTGAATACATTCAACATGAGATCGAGATCGATCCTAAAATCGATGACTTCATCAGCAACCCTCAATTTGGTCGTCCTAAGTTATCCTCTTTGGTCTGGAGTGTATAGTATACATGTCAGGGTAGCAGTAAGTGTTCTCAGCATATTCTCAGAAGCTCAGTTCTGCCTTTGCAGTTAGTAAAAGGTCATTAAACCATGGGAGTTGGTGCAAATAGGTAAACTTGTATTCAACTCTAGACGAAGAGGTAAGGAGCTAACGTAGTCCGTTATTAATCCTTCCACCAAATCATCTAAAAACCCAAATTGAAGCTGTCGGACAAATGAGTCTGTTTCCTACGACAATATAAAGGCACTGGGTTAGTCGATATAGCGGACTACTGCCTTTTTATGGTAGACGGGATTTATTGTGATCTGACCAGAAAGGATCATTAACATCTTGGTATACGGTAGATGGGTGTATTAGCTCTTGATATCAACTCCAAGACATGCCATCAGAATCCAGAATCACTCATTCATTTACTTTCTGCATGTCCCATCTGCAAGATTTCGGTTTGCATCCATCAACATAAAGTGTCATCTACGACAATAATTGATTGAGATAGGCTAAAAACATCAGGACTGCCTAACGTCCTGGCGACTGATAAAATGAAGAATAATATAAATTCACTATTTCTCTGACATACAATGGGATTATTGTACTATAAAATCAGCATGACAGATTTGTTTTTAACTCAGATATATTTCCTTATTTCTTACAAATACATATAAAGAATCGTTGCAAAAATGTTGCGTATGTCAAAAATATTTCATAAGATATCGAATGCATATATTTATATTTTTTACTAGTGGGTGGAATTACGAACTATTTGGACGAAATATTAATCCTAATTAGTATACATACAATTTTTTATCCCATTGTACTTAATTGTCAATTTTCTAGGAGAAGCAATTAATCTGTTCGTACACAAGTTTCAGAGCAGACTCACGTGTCATTTCAATGTAAAACATTTTTATCATTCCTGAAAACCGTTCTATTATTATTCTATAGATATATTTTCTTCGTGTTACCTAAGGGTAAATCCCATACATATTAGCATTGTCGTCTGCTTAGAATTTGCTATTAATAATCGAGTGACGACGAAGCGAAAACAAACATACATATCAAAAGCTTTACTATACAAACTGTACAAAGTGGAATATTTCTGATAAATTTATGGTGTTCCTTTCTATACATTGGCAAATTACCAGCGTTTAGGACATTTTCATTATTTGATATTTGACGAAGGTATATTTTTACAAAATAACGCCCTAAAAACATTCAACATAATTTCAATCAATTGCTTAGATTAAGTATTGATGCTATCAGAATTTTTTGTTGGTTGGTTCATCTAAGCACCATAAACCATTAAACTTGTGATGGGGAACTATATTACCAATTGGAAATGTCACTAGACGACAAACATTTTTAAATACTCTTATAAGAAATAATATTATATTATCAAAAGTTACTTCCTTCGTCATTTGGACTACTTATACAAGTTATTTAAAACCATGAAATATTTCCATTTTCCTCGGAAACACGTCTATTTCATTTGTTTCTAGTAAGTTGTTAACTTGAATGGTAATTGTCGTCATTGATTATCCAATAATATGATATGAATTATAAAATATTTTTTATTTAATTACTAGAAGTATAGATTAAGGCTAGCGTGAGTAGGTCCAATACAAATACATGGAAGCTAATTATTTGAAATCACATAAAAAGTTTCTTAACCGCCTCTAAAGTCACCAAAGTAACCCCGGATAATCCTAGAATTTTGTACTAGATAAAGAGAGATGAGGCCCTATAGTATATTGTGGAGTCCAAACCACATCCAGAGCATCGATGGGAGAGAATCATCCACCTGAGTCCGAAGTAAATCATACAATTTTTTTATTTTTCTCAGAATGGATTGGAACACCATCGATCTTCGCAACCAAGTACGCATTTACCTACTCGGCTACCATGCCCTTGATTCTCCCTCTGCTTTCTTAAATGGTTACGATTTTAAATTTACGATTATAGAAAAGGCTTTTGATAGTAGGCATAGATCCTAACTTACGACCATTTTATCAAATAATACTCGATAAACAATAATATTCAATGAAGGAAAGTTAATTCAATATGGGTTCGTGATGAAAGACAAAAATTAAAAGGGTTGTGTACCTATTAAAACTTTTTTTACAAATGGTCAATACAAACCTAACTTGTGTTCTTTATATGGAATACCTTGTATGTTTTTATATTTTTGAAATCTACGTATTATCCTGATTCCGGCGATATACATATAGGTATTGTATGTTTGCTCCAACTTTTTGCACAATATCAATATACCCTCTTGTAATATAAATTTTTGCAAAATATGGAGATAATCAGGGGTTGCCTTGAAATGAATATTGACTAAAAATATATTATGCATTGCGCATTTTACTTTGTTGTATTTATACTAAAACTTTTTTTTTTAGAAAAAAACATTTTTTATGAACAAATTAAATTGAGTTCCACCTAACAATCAATAATGTAATTTTTTTCGTCGATTGAATAAGAATAATATCTACACCATTTTGACTTAAAAATGTAGCCAACAGAACTAGGGCTAATAGGAAAAATGCCAAATTAATTTTTATTTGATATTTCTTCCTACAACAATAGCATAGCTATTTAGCTATGACAAAATTGATTTGACTCCTACTAGATTTTCACAAAACTAATTGGATTGCTGCAATTTTTTGCAGAGAAAACCGTATGTTTTTACTGTTGAACTGTGCAACGTAACATGTTCCAAACATTCCTATTTAGTTAACAAAACGAGGTTTGTAGAAAAATCCAGAATTTTCGTGGCAACCTTTTTCTTTTTATATCGTAAACATTGATATTTGATGGTCTATTGTGCAAAAGGTTGAAGCAAACATATAATACATATACTATAGAGTGATTTCACTTTAAATACAGAAACTGCAGGAAAAGATTCATTACCAAAAAATAAGTAGAGTTTGCTCTATAAACTTTTTTCCTGGAGGACGCGCTATTTGAGATACAGGGTGTTAAAGTATAGAAACAAAATTCTATTTTCTATCATATCTTCATAATTCGTTTAATATTTCTTCAAATAAAAGGCTTAATTTATATCTCGTAAACTGCTGCTACTATTAAAAAACACCAAGGAACATTTTTTATTCATTTAACGTAACAGTACCCGAATTTAACATTATTTCTACAAAGAACGGCCAGTGACGTATTCTTTTCTTAAGAAAATTAATATTACATTCAATAAAAGCCAAGTTAAATTAATACGCTGCAGTAAATTTCATTCAATTCCGTCAGCGCATTATGAAGATATGACAGAAAATATTTTTTTTGTAAACTTTAACACCCTCTATCTCAAATAGCCCGTCCCCCAGGAAAAAAATTTATAAAGCAAACTCTATTTATTTTTTGGTAATGAATCCATTCATGCAGTCTCTGTATTTAAAGTGAGATCACTCTGTATATCACCGGAATCGGGATAAACCGTAGATTTCAGAAATATAAAAATACACAGAGTATTTCATTTAGAAAAACACAAGTTAGGTTTGTATCTCCAAAGCGCCCTGTATAACTGTTTTTTTTTTATAAGTACGCTGAGATTGGTGGAAAATTTCGTACAACAAAGCAAAGACAAAAAAGTTACCCGTTCGATAATATCCCTGTATATGTACTTCAAATATGCATTTTTAAGTTGCATTATACCAACTTTTATTTTATGTCGCTCCCAAAATGGCCACCATTATGCTACTACTTAAACATAGCATTATCAAATCATACTTAACGTGTTTCCAAATATGTAACGAATTATCGACTTTTTGTGGTAGGTTCTAATTACAGAGAAGAATGTTAAGTACCACCTTACATGTACTTCCTTCCATTGCTATTAGCGT
This sequence comes from Rhagium mordax, assembly GCA_963680705.1. NCBI lineage: Eukaryota > Metazoa > Arthropoda > Insecta > Coleoptera > Cerambycidae > Rhagium > Rhagium mordax. The sequence goes on along the minus strand of OY796658.1, from coordinate 27,498,053 downwards.
GCAGCTTGGATTTAAATGCGACCTTTGTAAATATTTTAACAATAGTGACAATAACGATCAGATTAGAGAGTTTGGACCACACCCGACTTGTGTCGATATTGAGTAATCCTCAACATGACATGTTCTGTACAAGACTATGCATAATAAGATGCTGATCAATCTAAGACTGGCATTTTGCTTTGTACTTGATAATAAAAATAGGACACATTCTTGGAGAGGATATTCCTTAAGCAAATTAGACGTGTGAAGCGGTTGATTCTTTTTGGTTGCAAACAAGTAATGGCTTGAATTTTGGTTTAAAAAAATTTCAAATGCTGGTAACTTTTTTTTTCAAAAGCAAGAAACCTTGTCCTAGATTTTGTCGAAGATTATTTTGATATTTAAAAAAAGAAATCAAATATATCATATTCCAGGACTCTCCAGGGTCGGACAGGGAATCTTCGAAATTTTTTTTCGCAAATTGTTTTTCAATTTTATTTCTGCCAATATTCCCATTTTGATCTCAAGTGAAACCTTTAATAATTTGGTATAGATCCCATATGTCTAAATTGAAATATCGAACATCGAAAACTCACCAGCCGCCGGCCGCCTCGAATCTTCGAGTACCAATATTTGGTAAATATAATTAGTTAAAATCACCTTAGTCTATTTAATTGCCCCAAGATCTAAATCCAAAATTGAGCAGAAGAAACTGGTAACACATTTAAAAAGACACTCCTCTATTTTTTTTTTTTTTGGCATTAAGGCCCTGAGCCATACAGCCAGTCGCTACATGTAAAAATGTAAAATATAACTAACCTATCCTAGCCTAGTCGTCACCAATTACACTCCTCTATTGCCCACCGACATTCTTAGTGTCGGAGCTGGGGATCTAAGTCAGCAGTGAAATACATACAGTAAAATACAGTTATTAATTATTTAGAGGTAATTTTTTTATTACCTTAAGTTAAATATGAAATAAAGCTACTCAAGGTATTATCTGTACGGATTGCTTTCCGTTGCCATCCTCGCTAAAGTCTTTTCTGGTGGTTTGTGTTATTAGAGCAGATATTGGACTAGTTCAGTTCATATCTGTACAGCATATAAAAAGAGCCGGATTGTTTGAAGTTTTTATCGGCATCAAACAAGCCGCCGGTTTTTTACGTGTCTTACAAATCTGAAGTCAACCATACATTATGAGGTTCATTTCCTTGTTTTAGAAATAATCCAGAGAACTTTTACCAAATCCTTCTTAACTCAATAGGTACATAATTCAATTCAAATATGTTGTATTTATAATTGATACGTAAATATTTTTGGATATAAACTAACTAAGCTTCTATAGATGTTGAATACAATCCCATTGATGACTGTCTAATAGTTTATTATTCCACAGCGGTCTAGAAAAAATCATTCAGAATACCAATTACATAGGTATACATGTAAAGTGACCTCTTATGGCTTGGGTAAGCATTGATTTGGAGTTTAGTAAGTGAAAATAGAAAGTAATTGCTCAAAAAACAAAGTGGTAGGTACTTATTTTATGTTTATTTTTAGAATTATTGTATTTGTTCGTAAGTTAATAAAGTACTTTTACTGATTCAGTTTCAGTTCATAGATCCACTGTGTGGTGAGTTTTGATGAGAACAATATACCTTCATCAGTTCTCTATATACTGAACTAAATCATTTTCTATATTATATTATAATGAGGTAAAAATTAAGTAAAGTATTTCTAAAATATACCCCTAAGTATATTATAATTTTCATTTGCCTCGTGTATATTCTTAAAACCAGTCCTGAGCTTGATACTTGCATAATTATCATTTTCATTTATTAATTACCACAGTTCTGTTTCGTAATTTATACTACAATTAATTGTCGTAAATTAATAATCTTCGTATTAATTCAATAACGTATTAATTATTAATTTGACAGAACGATTAATTAAATGTTAATAAGCTATATGATATACTTATATCATAATTGATTAATATTATAGTTGAATGACATAATTTTTTTTCTCTTAATGAGTTACTACTGAAGATATTTGATGGCAATATGGGGGAATTAGTCATTCAAATTAATACAATTAACGTAATATATCGGTATTATATATAATATTGACATTATAGGTATCATACAAGAACGTGGATTAATATGCAGTTGATTTACCTTGCATTTGGTTCATTACTAAAATTTCTCAAATAATTATAAGCAATTGCCTCTTATTCGTTATCGAATAATTTATAATCAATAAAAAATTAGTGACGATGCTTATTTTACGAATTAGACATGTCTCATATTTCTATTCCTTGACAATCATACTACTTTACTGTCTATCTACTATCTCGCGTTGCAAGAATACGTACGTAAATATTGTTTTTAGTTTATTTGTGGCGGATAGTTAATATTCATTAAACTTAATTCTGGGAATCACGCCAAATTCTAAAAAATAAATAGAATAAGAAAATTGCCAAAATGTCAGGATAAAAGTGTAGTATCAAAGGCAAACCTCAACAGTTTGCCCCAGAAAACCACTGTATATAGTTCTAAATGAATATAAATACAATATTGTTATCTAAAATTCGTATCAGTGGTTTTTTAGTATTTTACACTAGAAAATATAATAACAAAATGTATATTATATAATATATAGATATATATATATTTATATGATATGTAAAAAACAATAATAAAACAATAACTTATCTTAACAGAACGATTCGAACCAAAGTCTAGGTCCTTTTTCAACTGTGATTACAAAAAATGATTTGTCAAAAAAGATCACTTTGACACTTGACTATTTATTTTTTAGAATTTCGCGTGATTCCCAGAATTAAGTTTAATGAATACGTATGTGATTACGGGATATTCTTCACAGATTTTCCAAACAAGTATTCACTATCCCAATCCTGATTACATCAATAAATGTATTACTTCAATTTGTACATTTTAATTTGTTGCTTCACCAATCATCTTAACGATAGAAGGGTCTCCTTAAATCTAACTTAATATGATTCTGGGCCACAGTGATGGTAATGGTGGATAGATAGTATAATATGGTGAGAAAAACTGCAAAAAGATTAATTTCTGATCCTTAGCAATCTGATTTTAATAAAGATACGAAACTGAGCTTCTAGATAAAATTCATATAACAAGTTGGTTGCTGGAACTCAGTAGAGAATAAACTAGATGGACAGTTGAATTAATTACTAGATACCTTGTGGAGGCTGTACAAAATGAAGACGAAAACATATACCACTCATATTTATGTGACTGACCACATAAAGGTATTAAAGTTTACGCATTTAATTTTACGCTCAGAAGAGTATTGCTCCTTCATGGAGAGCGTTTATGCCGCAAATGAATTATAAAAATTAAAAAGGCTGTATCTATAGGTATTGATGAGAGTGATCAAGTTCGCACTTTTGGCAAAACTATGTAAAAACTAAAACGAGTATTTGCATATTGGTCCTAAATCTGAATATCATTAGTCTTTTACCATTGGCATTTCAAGAGAAGCGATGTGACCTCGGGCGGCCGAATGCGGAAATAATCTTTCGTACATTACATTATTCGCCCTGGCATTGACTTATTTGTGTTTACGTTTACTGTTCGCTGATTTTGAGTGCCATTTTTCCTGTTTTTATCATTATTTTTCTTGTTTTGATATTGTTGTTTGTTATCTTGGTTATTGTTGTTTTTTTTTTGCGGTTAAGTCGGTTAAGTTCCGGAACCTTTGTTGTTTCCTAAGAAACTAAGATGTCTTCCTCCAAGCTTTCGAACCATTACTGCTGTGTTGCTCAATGCCATTCCTGGGCCAAAAAGAACCCTGAAAGAAAATTGAGTTTTCATCTTTTTCCTAAAGAAAAATTAGGAAAAGTTTATTTTGAATCCAGAATGGGAAGAGTTAGTGGATCAAAGAATGGCCTAGATAATTAGACTACGCATTGGCAAGCCTGTGACCACATTTTTTGAAGGTTTTCTCTCTACACTTCAGGGCAGAAGATTATTTTAACAAAAATAGATATTCTAATCTATGATTTGAAACATTTAAAATATGTTTTTTGTTTTTCTAAGGACAAAAATTGGGGTCGTCAATGTAAGAAAACGCCGCGGTTCCTTCTCAAAACCTTCCCAAACCTACAACAGTGTCCCCTACCTCGAAGACACCATCTTCACAGTCCTATCAGGCTGAAAGATACCGATTGATGGAAGCTCATCCAGATGATCCATGTGGTCAATCTAAAGTTGACAAAAATAATACTGAGGATGTGATTATAGTTGCCCAGGGTCTGATTAATTTGCTTAACACTAAACAAGATATCATGGAAATATAAATAAAAGTGCTACCTACTAACAGTTTAGTGAAAGTGCGTGATACTGAAGTACAAGAAAACATACAAAAAATTTCACTTTTAGTGATTTGTGATAATCGAACAGCTCTTTAAGAAGTTTTCCTGGAATAAACAATTATCACAACAACAATAACTATAATTAAAAAACATAGGAAAATAGCCAAAAACACTAGAAAACCTCGGTTTGGAAACGATGTACCTTAGATTAGTTTGCGGATAATCCGTCATTGCGCTACGATCTTAATTTGAATTCCCAATATAATCATTTTAAATACAACTATGTTGAATAAAAATTTGTAATTCAATCTTATAGTTTAGATTAAGTACTGATATAGATTATACAATATAAATTAATAAAAAAAGATATGACCAAAAGTACTAAAACATCACTAATTCGATATTTCTTGATAAATGATAGTTGTACAATAAGTTACCAATATCTAACAAAAAACACCAAATATGCTGCCATTTTACACTGCAGCGTTTATATTAGATGTACTCGTTATTTATAAAATGGCTTATGGGTATCTTGAGACATCTGCATTCTACAGCCATATGTTTTTGTATATATTATTATTTCTTTCACGCATATACAGTAGTCGTGTGTAGTAAATTTATTGCTGTTATTATATTTTTTTGTGATAAATAAAATGTGATTGTCAACATGGCGTCAGGAATGATGCTTGGGATAGGCCCATTCAACAATAGTATTCAGTTCCACTATTGATATGTAAACTATTTGCTAAAAACTATCGTTTTGAGCTTTATTGTTAGCTAATAATTATACAATTGTTGTTATCACACATGATGGGTGTCTTCTAGGGTTTATAAATTTAATTAAGTGTGCAAATAATCATCTCAAATTAGTGCGATCTAAACTACTACATTGAACCTTTTTCTAGCTACTTCATAATTTCAATTTGATAACACTCTTGCCGAATTAAACTAAACATTACAAATACCACGATTGAAAAAAATTAGGGGCAACGGACACACATTCAGGTATTGATTTTTTTCTACTTATACCAATTAAATTGATCATTAATAATAATTAAGAAAGCACTTAAAGGTTACTATTTTTATAGTCGCCTATAAATCCGTTAGCAGCCACACAGTATTTCTCGGAAGTAAACGCCAATTATATTATTTCTTTACTTAGACTTATATAAAAACATATAATAAGACACGTTTAATCAAATTGAATATAACAATTATTAATAATTTAATTACTATTATTTTTTATATTTACTTTGCTTACACTAATGATTAAACTAGGATGTGTGAACTTTTTACAATGGTTAGTTATTACATGATAATGATACATTTCCTGCCTAGATGGTTAGGTAATTTTTTAAATACTGTATCATTTAGTTAAATTTACACTTTATTGCAAAATTGTTAATCATTACCTCTTTATCTGTACTTTTAGAGCCAACAATCCATGTACTCTCATTAAGCTTTTAACAAACACTAGTTTATATTTTGTATATTGAATATAATATTTATTGCAATAGTCGATGAGAGTTTAATGATTTAGAACTAATTGGAGTACTCCTACAATAACTTTTTTAAATACAGTTTAAATAAATATAACTATGTGAAATGTTTGTGTTTTTTGTTGTTGTATAAAAATGAAGCAGAGTAAGAAGAATCATTGTAGTATTTTGGGGTTTTGGAGCTAAATTAAACTTAAACAAAACGTGGCAGGCTTAAACCATAGTTTTTGAAAATTGGGATCATTTTGTGAAGAAGAAATTATACTAATTATATATGTTCATTATGTTCATTATGAATCCCCCTTGTTTCGCAGATTTCAAGATTTCCTCAAATTAGTCTTGATTTTGGTTTGGTCTTTGTCACTTTACTGTAAGTATCATTAAAACCTATAAAATATACGAAGTTAAATAATTGGGTCCAATATATCCATATAACTTAACAGGAACCATTTGTTACATATCACATAATTTATTTAATGTGTTTTTAACTTACCCAACAATTCCCTCCCTTAATATATTGTCCATACACCTAATTCACTGTTTACTACTTAAACATGCAATTGCACCATTAGTTCAACCTATCGGGAAACCAATTTAAATATTGGGTGTCGATGGAGGGTCATCATGTCAATTTCATGAGTCATTTTCTGTACGTTCATATCAATAATCATCGAATTAAAATTTTTCCCCCTCTTAATCAAATATAGTCTGAACATGCCAAAAAGGTAGAGAGTGGCTGAACATGAGGACAATGTATATAACAAATGAATAAACACCCATAATGTGTATAATGTAGTATATTATGTATATACATGGCTGATTGAAATTGGACCCCCACCACCATGGATATCTCACTTATATTAAGAGATAGGTTTAAAATTCATAAAGTTGCTAAATTTTGTACTCATTAATAATTCGAAAAAAATTTTAAATATCCTTTACTAGTAATTCGAAAAAAAAACAAAAAAATGCGCTTTGTGTTTTTCGACCATAACTTCTTTATCTATAAGATTTTTTAAATTCTATAAAAACATTCTTATTGCAACTTTTCATTTGAAATTTAATAACGTTTCTCATTTTTTTAACACACTTTATAACATAGGAGTACTTTAATAGGTGTTTTCTCAAATATACATAAATTTGTATTATCGCACTTCTAGTCACCTATGGTTTTCCTATCGACAAGGAAACATATCAACAAATCTGTTTTTTAAAACTTTTAAAGTTTTACGTTTTGGTGCGTCATATTGTTACAATTCTTTCTATTTTATAAATAACGATGCCTTTTTATAATAATAATAGTTGCCCAAAATGCCCATTTTCATTTAATAAAGTTGTTAGTTACCACTTTTCAATTACACCTACGTTACAAAAAAATACTAAGTATGTGTATTACATTAAAAGAAAATCAAAATAAAATTAAAGCAAATGCTCAAAAAGAAACTCCCGTGTTAAATTATACAACGTGTTGACAATTTATAAGATTCTCAACAGGTTCACAATTGTTCTTATAAATATTATTCTTAACTGCATCCCATAAAAAGCTGTAACACTAAATCAATAATTTAAGAAATTGATATTTTAACGCTTACAGGTAGAAGGATATTTTCTTTATTTTCAAGTGTAAATCTGCGTCCATACTTGGCTTTACGTTTTGCAAATGATCCATATTCAGATAAATTTTGTTCTATATTAGCAAATAATATTACTATCAGATTGCCACATTTCTGAATACAACTCAAAATAACGTTGTTGAGTCGAGACTGAATTTCTATTTAAAAAGTAAATTAATTGTATCATATTTCTTTTTTTCGTTAGAAAGAGATATTTTTATTTGTAAAATAAAAGAATTGCAAGAAAAATGTCATAGGTGACTAGAAGTCCAATAATATGAATTTTTGTAAAAAAAACCTATGGCGGCCATAAGAAAAAACGAAATTGCTATGAATAAAACAAAAAGCGATTGGTAAAACGTTATTAAATCTAATATAAGAAGTTGCACTGAAATTGTTTTTATCGGTTTCAGGATATTAATCCTGTGTTTACATATGCAAAAGTAGGCTGGTAAATAAGTCATAACTAAAGTTGAGTTATATTTATTGCTTGTACGGTATTATTACAATACAGATCTGTCAATAACTGTCAACAGATGAAATAATAAATAATGAAACTATAGGGCTATTTATTAATACAGACAGAAAACTCCAAACAATAATAATTAAATACTGAAATCCAACTGAAATGTATTTTCAGGCAATCCAAGGTACATTTTTATGTAGCCGTTGTGACATTAAAAATGTAAACATTTATGTAATATGAAAAAAGGTAACAAATAAAAACAAACAAAATATAACTGTAACCATGGCGACAATTCAACCCATACAGACTTGACCAACTAATGAAATGAAAACGTTATTAATAAAAGAATATCAAAAGGTAATATCTACTTATTAATAATGTCTTTATTTTCTGAAACCGATAAACTATTGAACAAATCACGGATGTTATGAATCATAACAGCCTTAGATGTCTTAAAATCCTCGCTCTACGAGCTCGGATTTTGAACCGACATCTGCGGCAGTTATGATAGTCATAACATTCCTTGATATGTTAATAGCTATTACAGAATTAAAAAAATTTTATAGATAAAAAAGTTATGGCCGAGAAATGAAAAGTTGTTTTTGTTTTTTTTCGAATGACTCATTAAAAGATTTTTGAATTTTTTTCCGGACTGATGGTCGAGATAGTAGCGTACCTGCCTCTCACCCAAAAGTCCCGGGTTCGATTCCCGGTCGTGGCAATGGAAAATACTGTGAGAGGGATTTTTCCATTATACACCGGATATTGGATGTATGTCCCTTGTCTTTAAATGTGTAGCCCCCTCCCGCACAAGGGTCTTCTAAAGCCTTCTGGGATAAAGGGGGTCGTCATTCGTCATTACATGTGGTGTATTTATTTATTATTATTGAGCATAAAATTTAGCAACTTTACCAAGTTTAGACCTACCCTTTATCTCTTAAAAGATAAGCGAGATGTCCACGGCGGGGTTTCAATTTGAATCATTCCGTATATAAACAAATTTATATATTTCTTTACAAAAGCGACAGCTACCTTTTGGTAGCTGAGTTGTAGCGAAGAAGGTTGTACAAGGTTGTAATCAAACGACAGTGAACGTAATTCTGAATTAGCAAGAGTGCAAAGAAATTATCTGATATTCCTGGATAAAAAATATGTGGTCTACCCAGATTACGGGTACCCAGCATTCGCTAGACTAGCAGATGAAGGAATTCTTCTGTTTACCATAGTGTTGAAATCCAAACTTCCACTGAGGTTGACCTTAGTTTAGATGTCTAGCAACAAAATGTGGAAAGAGCGAAAAACTAGACTTTCACAATTATTTATGCGCTCTCCAATAATTAGTAGTACTCCGATAGCTACATGCAGGAGCAGAGAAACTTCTGTAGAGCAGATGGGTACAACAGGTATCACAATTATTTGATATTCAGCAACTGATTTTAAATAACTGCATCTATTTCAGTGTACACATATTATAGTGGTAATCTTCTTCTTTTTGGATTTAGTGAATAGTGGCAAGAAATATTTTGTAATGAAGAGTTGGTGATCTAATAGGAAGCAGCTATGATATATTTTTCTGCTCCTAGCTCTTACCAAGTTCTTTTAAGAAATGTGTAAATGTCGTTATGAAAGGAGTGAGTGACTGGCTATCTATAGATACAATATGACTTAGTTCTCTAATTTTCAAGACCATTACAAAAGTTTCTGCTATCCGACCAATATTTATATTTCACATATAATAGTTTATTTTTAAAAAATTTTATTTTTTGTTGTGTTTACTTTTGCATGCTGGCTTATTTTTAGAAAGTTACGCGTCCTCTTACATGTAAACTAATTTGACTTTCGTCGAGTGGTATAATAACTAGAAATTTAGAAAACTATGTTTATACTTAAATACTCATATAATTTTAGTGTACGTTGAACTTAACGTAATTTTTAAAAATAGAAATGTTGTAATCGTTACTAAAGAATAAACTCATTTGATGCAAAATATTGTAGAAACAAAACGTACAGCCAGGCATTAAGTTATATGTTCTTCCAGGGCCGTACCAGCATGTGACTATTCAGGACTGAGCCTTATTTACAGTTTTGCTAAGCGCCTAAAAATTAATTACTTACCAAAGCAAATATTGCATATATTGTGTACGATATGGATTTAATAGTTGCTTCAATTATAACTCGTTTTAAATGAAAATTATAGGCTCGATGGTGCCATCTCTTTTCAATCAAGAAAGATGGATTTAGATAATCTGATAGGATAACTACCACTCTATAAGTAGTGTAAAACGGTGGTTTTATGTTTCTGCGCTGTGAGTACTTAGATAAACTTAATCCAAGACGAAGTATGTCATCAGTTCTTACACAAACAATGAAGAACTGGTAAGAAAAATATAATTTAAAGAAAAAAATGGATTATCATCATATTGACAAGATTTATTTTAATACATTAATTCACAGAGTAATTCGTTTAATATATCCCTTATAAAAAAATAGACCCTGTCTTGTTCACTGACAAAAATCTAAATTTTACTTCAACTTCAATCAGTTGCGAAATTTTGTTTTTGCTTTAAATAATTCGCATTTTAAATACCGCTGATAGTGTAACCTTCTTTCGTTAATGGCGGAAGTTCGAAAGAGGTTACTTTGACGCCTGAGGGGCGGCGGTGCTTTTTAGGACGGTGTCACTTTCTGTTTAGAGTGCAGAAAGACCACTTTACTCTATTAGCAGGATAATAGAGGCTTCAGGTAACTGCAGTGAAGACACGGTTAAGCCAGGGGTCTAATTAACCTATAAAGAAAACTCAGAATTTCGGATTAAAAACAGAACAAGTTTTATTCAGGAATTAATACAATAAATTTAATATAATTACGGTTAAACTACAGTACAAATATAAGCACAAATATTTACAGCAAAACTTAAAGCAGGCAGGCTAGGCAAAACTAAAAGCGGCAAACTACGGTTATTAAGCGGAAAAACGGCAAGCAAATAAAGCGAGTAAGCAAATGTACGGTTACAAACAGTTAAACGGAAAGCGTGCGGCAGGTAAAAAGCTCTATCTACAAAAAGCTACTAGCAAAGCTCGGTTGGCAATCTATTATTTGACCAGACAAGACAATCTAATTTACAGGCAAAACATATGTTCGAATTAATTTTCAGCAGTTAATTTTATGACGAGTACAAAAAAAAATCATGGAAATAACGGAACACGCAGACTAATTTTCTGGCTGCCCAGGGGGAAAAACGCGAACTAGTGAAGTTAATAACAATAAAATCGACAACGCCCTGCCGACAGTCCTGTTAAGCGATTACACACGTCAAATCAGGAGGCCGTCAAGACGCCGAGTTTCGCGGTTATTAGACTTTATTAACGCGGAGCGGAATCAAGTATCGACAACGCCCTGGCGACAGTCCTGTTAAGCGATTACACACGTCAAATCAGGAGGTCGTCAAGACGCCGAGTTTCGCGGTTATTAGACTTTATTAACGCGAAGCGGAATCAAGTATCGACAACGCCCTGGCGACAGTCCTGTTAAGCGATTACACACGTCAAATCAGGAGGTCGTCAAGACGCCGAGTTTTCTACGCGGGGATAACTGATTTACGCGATTTAGTGCTAGGCCAGAAAATAACGACGACGACTTGGTAACGTTGCCAGTAAGCGATTACACACGTCAAATTGGCAGGTTAGCAAGACGCTATACTCGGAAGCACAATTTTGCTCTAAACCGGAACGTTACTCGTGACGTTGTATTGACTTAGAATTAAGCCACTAAAACGTTAAGCGCGGATCATACAAAACAATTCGAACATACATAGGAAAATAATTGAAATAAAATTACCGGTCAAATATAATAGGTTACCCTAATGTCTTACTAGCAGCGGAGCTTCCTTCTAGTCGGTGTGGCTTCCTTCTAGTCGGTGTGGCGGTTCGGACTTCGTTCTGGGCTGGTGGTCTGGTCGGGATGGAGCGTCAGCTCAACTGAACGTTAAACGACGGGTGTGTTAGTTTTGTAGCCGGCTTCTGACGTGTACCCCTACCCAACTTGCGCACTGAACGCGAAACTGACTTCAAGCATTGCTCACTTATGTTGGCGCGGTGCAGCTGGTACTGCAGTCAATGCGTTTTATGCATAACGCGTGATCGGAGCTATCTCTGGTTTATTGCATTCGTTGCGGCATAATTTAAAAATGCATAAACGGAAAAGACGCGGTTCAAAATGCTTAATTTGAAGTAAATTAATATTTGTTACATTTTACCTGCCTGTTTTATACATTTAAAATTATATTTTAATTAAAAACCAATAATACGTCGGTGCTAAAATTCACTTCGTTACACCCCCCTCTTACTTCGGTAAAAAAAAAATGGAAAATTCCTAATTTTACAATTTTTTTTTTTTTTGTCTATCCGGGGAGTCAAAATAATAACAAAAAAAAAAGAATAATCTAACGGTTCCCTACGGCTACTTAAGGCGCATACCCTATCATGGTTACGTAAAACTTTATTTGCAGGGCATGTTCACCTTTTACAAAATAAATAAAAATAAAAAAAACCTATCTGTGACTCCCGGATTTACCGGACTAATTAAACAGAAAAATAAACCATATTTACCAAACAAATAAATACAATAATTCTGCGGACATATCAGAGTGGCAAAACTTCTGTCCCTGGGGTGATGTTGCTGTCTGAGTTGACTCCGGGGACGGCAGGTACAGCGGCGGTCTGGCTGTCCTGTGGAGGGCGGGGATATCTAGAAATACAAAGAAATTAGTAACAAGTAAATTTTAGCGGACGGTGGCCTAGCGTAAAGCGGGCCTTGACGGTCGGTATGTTCGGTTTTGGCGGCGGTACGGTCGGCTCGGTGAAACGTCATTGGTCTTCTACGGAAACTTCCTTCTTCTTGACGGTTCGGTTTCGGTTTTCGGGTCTTATTCAGGTTTCAGGTCCTTGATGTGTATGTGATGGAGCTTTTTACCTGTGGCCGATCGGAGGTTGTAAACAACAGGGGAGACTACTCGCGTGACTGTGTACGGTCCGGAGTATTTAGGAGCTAACTTGGCGGCGAAGCCCTTGGCGGCGGAAGATAATGGATTTTCGCGCTTCATGACGCGATCACCGACATGACATTGCCATTCCCGGCGGCGGAGATTATAATAGTGACTTTGCGTCGTGAAAGCGCGGGCTAGGTTGATTTTTACCAAGTCAAACGTCTCCTTTAACTTCAGAAATCGGTCTCGGTGTTGGTCGGTATTATCTGGTTCAGGTATAGGATTTTCTTCTCCATCTGGATCCTGTCGGTAGATAGCCTTCGGTAGTTCCAATTCTCGGCCGAAATTCAGGAACGCCGGAGAGAATCCGGTGCTGTCATGCTTGGAACTATTCAGGGCGAACTGGAAGTCTGGAAGATACAGGTCCCATTTCCGATGATCCTGTTCGCAATACTGGGCTATCATCGTCTTGATTGTTCGATTGGCTCTCTCTACTGGGTTGGCTTGCGGTGTGTACGGCGGTGTAAAACGGTGCTGGATACCTAAGTCTTGTAGTAGTGAACGGAATAGACGGCTATCATACTGTGTACCATTGTCGCTTATCACAGTGCGAGGACAGCCAAAGCGGGTTATGACTTCCTCGTACAGAGCTTGACTGACGTTGCGGGCGGTGGCACTACGGAGCGGTCTGCACTGGATCCATTTGGTAAAGCGGTCTTGAAAAACTATTAAATAGCTATTCCCTTTACTGGATCGGGGCAGTGGACCTACCAGGTCGGTACTTACTGTCTCCCAGGGATAATGATTAGCGGAGGGTTGCATTTTCCCCGGTGTCTGCTGCTGAGACGGTTTGTAGCGCTGGCAGTGTAGGCAGTTACGGACATATTTTGCGACGTCTCTAAACATGCCTGGCCAATAATATCTCCGAGATATCCGTGCAATTGTCTTTGCAATTCCCATGTGCCCTGCGGTAGGTGCATCATGGTTTTCGGATAGGACGGCCGGACGGAGTGGAGTGGGAACACACAGTTTCCACGGATCGGACAGCTCGACTTCGGTCAAGTCGCTGTTGTCCCAGAAGTGTCGAAATAACTTATCATTGCGAATGCAATAATCTGGAAACGCTTCTGGGTTCTGCTCCACTTCTGCCTTCTTCCGCTGATACCAAGAACAATTGGGCGGTTCGGTAACGGCACACAGTTCTTCGGTGTCTGGTTCGGAAGAAGCTCCTGGTACTGGTTGACGGGATAGCGCATCGGCTATTCGATTTAAGGCTCCTCGGCGGTACTTAATCTCAAAGTCGTATTGCTGCAGAAATACACTCCACCTAGCCAGGCGGCCAGTTGGGCTTTTGATGGAGTGCAGCCAACGGAGAGATTGATGGTCGGTGATGACGGTAAAATGGTATCCCTCGAGATACGGTCTCATTTTATCGATTCCCCAATAAATAGCCAAACATTCCTTCTCGGTCACGGAGTAATTCTTCTCAGCTGGAGTGAGGGTTCGGCTTGCGTACGCTATCACGTGCTCGTGTCCTTGGATCTCCTGGGTTAGGGCTATTCCTAAACCTTGATCTGAGGTGTCGGTTTGCAACGTGAAAGGTTTCTCGAAATCGGGGCAGGTCAGGATAGGTGCTTCGGTTAAGCACGTCTTCAAACGGTTAAATGCGTCTTCTTGCTCACTGGTCCATTTAAAGCGGTGGTTCTTTTTCAACAGTCTGGTCAGCGGTGCAACAATCTGCGAAAATCCTGGTACAAAGCGGCGGTACCAGGAAGCCATCCCTAAAAATCTGCGGATGTCTCTTGCGGTGCGTGGTGTTGGAAAATTTCGGATCGATTCCACCTTTTCGGGATCCGTGTTGATTCCATCGGCGGTAACCACGTGTCCCAAATACTTGAGTGACTTCCTGCAGAACTGGCATTTTTCGGGGTTTAGTTGCAGATTTGCGGCTCTTAGGCGACGGAACACTTCTCGGAGGTTTTTCAGATGTTCTTCGAAAGTTTCTCCTAGGACAATGATGTCGTCTAAGTAAGCAAACGCATACGGATCCATTTCAGGGCCAATAATTCGGTCCAAGAGGCGCTGAAATGTTGCAGGTGCGGAGTGAAGTCCAAATGGCATGACTCTAAATTGAAACAGTCCTCTGCCTGGCACAGTAAAAGCGGTGATTGGTTTACTGTCATTGTCCAACGGTATCTGCCAGTATCCCTGTTTCAAATCGATGCTGGATATATAACGGGCTTTGCGTAGTTTGTCCAGTATGGCGTTGATGAAAGGTAGCGGATAGGCATCCTTTTCGGTGACGTCGTTGACTTTTCGGAAGTCGATGCAAAATCGAGGTTTGCCATCCTTTTTGCGGACTATAACTACAGGTGAGCTCCAGGGACTACCAGACGGTTCGATAATACCATTGTGCAGCATTTCATTCACTTCCTTGTTGATAATTTCCTGCATTCGGGGGTTTTGCGGTCGGTAGCGTTGCTTGATCGGATCAGGTACGGTGAGACGGATATGGTGGTGTACTAAGTCGGTAGTGCCATGAATATCCTGGAAGCTAGGTAATTCCTGTGCCAGAAATTCCTTGAGTTGCTCCTCTTCTCCTGAAGACAATGCTAGAGACAACCCATTTAACTGATTTTCAGTTCTGGGTTTCCTGTTTCTCTTCATCTTCCTGGTCTTCCGGCGTCTGGGGTTCCTGGCTTGATGCTTGATGGACGACGGACGTTGTGATCGGCGGACGGGCGGTGAAGCGGATTGTCTTGGTGGAGCGGAGCGGACAGTGCGGACGGTACGGACGGTTCGGACGGTTGACGGCGGAGAACAGACGGTGGTCGGTGTCATGGCAGGTTCGGCATCTTCAGGTGAGCTAGCAGTTGTTACCTCGGTTTGAAATAGTTGTCGGATTCGATCCTCCTCTTCTGGGGATAAGAGACCTTCGGCTGGATCGCAGTTGTACTTAATATCCCAGTCATTAAGTGTCACGGTGTTGGTAGCCGGATGTATCGTAAAATTTCTTTTACTTAAGATGTCCATCCCCAGGACTATATCAGATGACAAATTTCGGAGGTGGAACAGACATTCGGAAAACGGATTTTTCCCTATTTCAAAGCTCAGCTGGTAGGATCGGTTCACGGAAGCTTGCCTACCATCTGCTAGCTGGACTCTCGGTGCAGTGACAGGGACACAGGGAATTTTCAACTGAGTACACAACTCATTCACCTGGTCACCTATGTAGGAACGGACTGCTCCGGTGTCTATCAGTGCGTTGAACGTACGTCCATACATTTGTACGTTCACATGGGGGCGGTTATCTGGTACGACGGCGGTTATTCGGTCGGAGGCGGCCGGATTGCGGAACCGTACGGGCCTCGGTCTTGTGCGGTTCCTTCCTAGTTTCCCTGTTGTGGGCAGCGGCAGTCTCTCGTCATGACCCCTTGCTGGCCACATCTGGAGCAGAACAACTTCGGCGGGGCTTTGCACTGGCTGCGGAAATGTCCAGTTTGACCACAACGCCAACATGTGTTGTTGCGGTCAAAGGTGCCGGTTGCAGTGGATGTTGACGGTCTGTCGGTACGGCGGTTGTTCTGGGACTGGTGACCATCCTGCGGTACATCTGACCTGTTGGGTACAGGGGTGATAGGTGTCCGTATGGAACGCTGCGATGACGGAGCGGAACCTCTGGATGGGCGGTTTCTTGGCTGCTGTTGCTGACGCGTGGCGGTCGGCGGCTCCTGGTTTTCAGGGGTGGAACGGTGAGCCACGGATGGATCGCCATACATCTGATTTACTTCTTGCCTTAAGATCTCGTATTCCTTGATTTTTGCGGTCAAGGTAGACATGTCTACGAAGTCTGTTCTTCGGATGTATTGGCGGAAATCAGGCAGCAAATTCCGGTATATCCAACGTAGTTCTTGTGCTTCGTTGATTTCCCCATGTCTACGGATAAGAGTCTGGAGGTCGGTGACATATGTCATCACAGGCTCATCTGGCTGCTGGAGGCGGCGACTGATTTCGGCTTCGAGATCTTCCAGGTAGTGTACCGGAAAATATGAAATGCGGAAATCCTTGAGAAAGTGGTCCCATGTGTTCCATCTTGCCTTATTATTTCTGTACCAGAGCAGGGCGGATCCTCGCAGTAATTCAGGTAGTACAGGTAGCAATTGTTCGGGGCGGATGGCGGTATAGGTACACACTTCTTCTAAGCGTTCCAGGAAAGCGGCAGGGTCGTCGGTTCCATTGAAGTGAATATTCCATTTGTGTACCTGGAATGGATCTATTGGCGGTATCCCAGATGGATTGTTTTGCGTTGGCGGCGGTATTACTAGCGGTGGTAACGGCGGTGGAAAGCTGGGTTGAACGGTTGTCGGTCGAGGTGAAGCACATCCTTCCTTTATGAATTTTACCAGGCGTCGCTTCTTTTCGTCTACGGTACCGGTTGTAGCGAGACCAAATTTCCCTAACTCCTCGTCAAGCTCATCCTTCTTAAGCTTATAGATCCAGCTTAATCGGATATCTCCCAAATCAGGGCCTAGTGCTTCTTCCTTAGAGCCACTGGATTGATTCTCATGGTCTTGTAAGTTGGTCATCTTGAATCGTAGCGGTAATGGTCCTCTCTAGTTGCGGTCTGAACACCAACTGTCCTGGTAGCGGTCCTAACACCAACTGTTCGCTGCTATCTCCCAAGTGAGTCTTCTGAGCGGCTAGGTAGGTGCTGCGTTGGATTCTGCGCCCTCGAGTTACTCGAAAAGAAGGGGTCACACGTCGGGTCGGTGATTCTTCTAGGTTCTGCGCAGGCGTGGGACGGAGCGGTACGGATTCCCAAAATGTCGTGTCAGGCGGTACTGGTCGAGGTCCTCAATCCGTAGACTCTGGTTCTGGTAGTAAATATAGGTTTTGTGGACCTATATTCGGAATGGTTGGTCGGACGGCAAAAATTCCAACGGATTTCGATTCTTCACCTTCGATTTACTCGAAAAGGAGTGGTCACACGGCAGGTCGGAATTTCCGCTGGTTTTTGGGTTAGCTTCGGGCGGAGCGGTACGGGTCCTCAATATATGATGTAAGACGGTCCTCGTAGTAGTTCTGTACCCGTGGAGTCGAATTTTGACGCTTAATATAGGATTGGTAGACCTATATGAGGAACGGAGAGTCGGACAGCAAAAATTCCAATGGATATCGAATCTCCACCCTCGATTTACTATAAAACGAGGGGTCACACGCCTAGTCAGTTTTGTCACCGGAGTGGCCAAGTATTCCGGGTGAAGTCCGGTGTGACGGCAAAACTCGGTCTAGACGGTGTGTCTGGGTGCAGGTAACTTCTTCCTCTCGGTTTCGCTCGGTTCTGGCTTCAGACGGCGGAACGGTGAACCTTTTCGCGAAACGGCTAGTCGGCGAGTGTCCGGAGTACTTGCAATCGATTCCTTGGGTCTGACTTACTGGAAAATGATACCCCACTTGACTATATGTTGTACGGGCAACTTCGGACAGCCTCGGGTATCTTCGGGTACAGGTCGGTATTTCAGACGGAACGGACAACTTGCCTGCTTGGCAGCTCGCTTGGAACTCCTCTCTGTTTGAAAATTCCTCCTTGCGCTGTTAAAAACGGTAATAACGGCTTCGGGGATGATCGGGGCGGGTCGGCGATGGTCGGAAACGGTTCCTCGTCGTCGGTTATGTCGAAAATGACACCTCACTTGCCTCCTGGTGTCACTTGGTCCAAATTCGGTTGCCTTCGGTGCCTGCAGAATGCTAAAATTTTCAATCTTCTCGGATTCGGTTAATCTTCAGAGTCCCTGCTCGGGCGCCATTTTGTAACCTTCTTTCGTTAATGGCGGAAGTTCGAAAGAGGTTACTTTGACGCCTGAGGGGCGGCGGTGCTTTTTAGGACGGTGTCTCGGGCGCCACTTTCTGTTTAGAGTGCAGAAAGACCACTTTACTCTATTAGCAGGATAATAGAGGCTTCAGGTAACTGCAGTGAAGACACGGTTAAGCCAGGGGTCTAATTAACCTATAAAGAAAACTCAGAATTTCGGATTAAAAACAGAACAAGTTTTATTCAGGAATTAATACAATAAATTTAATATAATTACGGTTAAACTACAGTACAAATATAAGCACAAATATTTACAGCAAAACTTAAAGCAGGCAGGCTAGGCAAAACTAAAAGCGGCAAACTACGGTTATTAAGCGGAAAAACGGCAAGCAAATAAAGCGAGTAAGCAAATGTACGGTTACAAACAGTTAAACGGAAAGCGTGCGGCAGGTAAAAAGCTCTATCTACAAAAAGCTACTAGCAAAGCTCGGTTGGCAATCTATTATTTGACCAGACAAGACAATCTAATTTACAGGCAAAACATATGTTCGAATTAATTTTCAGCAGTTAATTTTATGACGAGTACAAAAAAAAATCATGGAAATAACGGAACACGCAGACTAATTTTCTGGCTGCCCAGGGGGAAAAACGCGAACTAGTGAAGTTAATAACAATAAAATCGACAACGCCCTGCCGACAGTCCTGTTAAGCGATTACACACGTCAAATCAGGAGGCCGTCAAGACGCCGAGTTTCGCGGTTATTAGACTTTATTAACGCGGAGCGGAATCAAGTATCGACAACGCCCTGGCGACAGTCCTGTTAAGCGATTACACACGTCAAATCAGGAGGTCGTCAAGACGCCGAGTTTCGCGGTTATTAGACTTTATTAACGCGAAGCGGAATCAAGTATCGACAACGCCCTGGCGACAGTCCTGTTAAGCGATTACACACGTCAAATCAGGAGGTCGTCAAGACGCCGAGTTTTCTACGCGGGGATAACTGATTTACGCGATTTAGTGCTAGGCCAGAAAATAACGACGACGACTTGGTAACGTTGCCAGTAAGCGATTACACACGTCAAATTGGCAGGTTAGCAAGACGCTATACTCGGAAGCACAATTTTGCTCTAAACCGGAACGTTACTCGTGACGTTGTATTGACTTAGAATTAAGCCACTAAAACGTTAAGCGCGGATCATACAAAACAATTCGAACATACATAGGAAAATAATTGAAATAAAATTACCGGTCAAATATAATAGGTTACCCTAATGTCTTACTAGCAGCGGAGCTTCCTTCTAGTCGGTGTGGCTTCCTTCTAGTCGGTGTGGCGGTTCGGACTTCGTTCTGGGCTGGTGGTCTGGTCGGGATGGAGCGTCAGCTCAACTGAACGTTAAACGACGGGTGTGTTAGTTTTGTAGCCGGCTTCTGACGTGTACCCCTACCCAACTTGCGCACTGAACGCGAAACTGACTTCAAGCATTGCTCACTTATGTTGGCGCGGTGCAGCTGGTACTGCAGTCAATGCGTTTTATGCATAACGCGTGATCGGAGCTATCTCTGGTTTATTGCATTCGTTGCGGCATAATTTAAAAATGCATAAACGGAAAAGACGCGGTTCAAAATGCTTAATTTGAAGTAAATTAATATTTGTTACATTTTACCTGCCTGTTTTATACATTTAAAATTATATTTTAATTAAAAACCAATAATACGTCGGTGCTAAAATTCACTTCGTTACAATAGATTTAAGTTTATTATACAATAACGTTAATTGTATTAGTTACATGAATGTATGTATATTTACAACATTCTTCCAGATTTCTCCTTTGGAATTATGGCCAAAGCAAAGAAATAACAACTGTAAAAAATCAAGGAAATCTTTCAGTAATGAGTTAAATACATAATCATCTACATTTTGGCAGCACTGTATATTCGTTAAAAAGCGTGTAAAGTTTGTATTTATTAAGTATCTATTATTCTGGAATAAACAATTACCTTTATATAGTTTTAAACGTGTGTTAATTTAATATAATTTATAACAAATAATAATTTCAATTTGTATAGACTTTGGTTTCATGGTTTCAAGAAAATGTTGGTGCCTCCTGGACACGGGCCTGTGTACATCTTTCTTTTCGCAGTTAATTAAACTAAATCCGAATTTATTATGTTAATGACCTGTTAACAGTTTTTATTATAAATTGGTAAAAAAATGTAAAATTTAAGTGTATTTCATATTCGTATGTGCTTGTCAAAATATTTACTTAATAAATATATAAAGCATTTAATTGTTTATTTCAGTAAACCCGTATATAATTCAACGTATCGAAAATAATTCATAAAACTAAACAATCAAACGCGATGTTCGATTTTAATTAACAAATAATTTATCGGCATAAATCCTTCAATGTGTTCCAGAAAATGCTTCAATAGTTTTCACACGTTCTTTAAAATATTCAAGTTAAATAAATTTGTATTTTCATGTAAACTGGGAAAAGAAAAGCAGTCATAACTTTCATAGGTATGTTTGAAATATCTGTTTATTATTCCTATCAATACACCCAGCAAGGCATCCGGGTTTTATACATGAAATATATACAAAATTACTCGATTTGCATCTCTCTATTTATTGGTAAACAAGATTTTTTTTTTGATAACAGATTTTGACGTATTATAAATAGTTTGTTATTTAAATTCACATTTTTTTTTTCAATTATCTTCAAACGAATTAATAAATTTATATAACCAATATTTTATGTGATCTTTGTTTGATTAGCAACGAAATAAATTTAATCTAGAACAATAGGTCAAATCTTCATAACGCTTAAATATTTATTTCTCATTTATTAATAACGATACTACTAAAAAGTTTAATTTTCATATTTCAATATTGTTTTATTCTTCTTTCAAGAAAGTTAATTTCAATACAAAAACTATGTGGAAATTTACATTATACACATCACCACACCAATTAGCAATTAGTTTGTTATTAAGTTTCATATTACAGATATAATGACAGATCTAGAAACATATATTTTTCGATCCAAAACGAGTAGTTGCGTTATAGAATTATGTTCCTAAATAGGTAATAGTAGATGGCATCTATTTTTGCTTTCTGTCTACTAACGAAGAAGGATCATCCGTCGTTGATTCTATACTCTCGAAATTAATTTGATTTGCTTGAATCCCTGATATGTGGTAAGTATACTCCTATAACGCCTGCGCCGTACACTCAATGAATCAAATGTATCGTGCTGAGCATTTACGTTTCAATAACGCGAGTGCCGATCAGGGTCACGAAGACGGGATAACCGGGAAGCACCTGTGCATGGTATATCTAGTGCGTCTCTGTATTCGATATAACATATTCATACAAATATGGCGAAATTATCTTCTAATAATCTAATATCTTTTTATACGCATTTTCTTATGTACGGCGTGGACGCCTATGATTATTAACCTAGTTGCCCAGCCCTAGATGACCAGACCACCTACATGGTCTTCCTTTCGGCAAGATAGGGTAATAAGTTCATATGAAAATGGTTCATTAATGCTTCGTTTGATGATGAAAATTAACATTTTTCTGTTTTGGCAAAAACTGGTTACTTGAATTGGGCATTATTTACTTCCATATATTTTATGGAAATGGCCAGATAAAGTTTCCTAGGGCTCTTGTCATCTGAGATACTTTTATTTCTCATATTGTCGGAAAACCGATATAATTTTCTCGAAGATAATTTATCATAAATACAAAATACAAAAGAATAAGAGACATGGACAAAATGTTTTTAGTTAATACCATATTAAATTTGAGTTTAATAAGTATCAAAGGAAAGTTAAAAATGGTCCTCTCATTTCGACACATTCTGATAACTTTCGTAGTCCAGTGTCCTTGGAAAAGAATATAGTCCTGAATTTTTGAAACTCCTTATTTTATATATTTCAATATACCTATAATCTTTACATAGCTTTTTATACCGATTAAGATGATCAACAAAACAGATTTTACTCCAAACATTTCACAATCCTTCGCAAAGACGCAACCGGAGGAGACATTGGAAATGCCGAAGTACAACGCAAATCTTGTGAAATTTCGGATGTGATAAAAATGAAAATTTGTTGCAAAGTAGTAAATATCTAGTTATTTCCTTAACACAAAACATTTTTAAAAAGTAAAATTTTATTATCGGTATTTTTTATTTAGAAATTAAAATAATAAAGGATATAAACGAAATCCGATTAATTTCAATGTTGACAAAAATTCTTTAAAATAAAGGATTCTTCGTAAAACAAGCTGTAGATGATGAGGATTCACCTATTGTTAAAACAGCAATTGAAATATCAAATAATGGACGAACATCTGTACCTAGTCTGTGAGGACGTTGTTCTCCTTGTTCTATTAGTCGATTTGATTCCAGATGAAAAAGTATATTTTTCATAAGGCCATGAACAGAAAAAATTAAATGGAAAATTCTTTCTTCGTCATCATAAATCCAGAAATCACATGAACGTATAAAAAATTTAATTTTACTAGCTCATGCCTTCGTTGGTTGTGAAACCACGTCTACAATATTTCGGAAAAGAAAATTAAAAATCTTCAAATTATCTCAGGAAGAAATGCAGTTGGTTAATGTAGTGAGAACTTTCAATGACAAGAATTCAACACCCGCATTCATAAGTAAAACAGGCTGTTGAAACTCTTTTCCTACTTGCATACGGTGCAAGGAAAATCACAAATTTTTCACTCAACTCATACAGGTTTAGTCAATTTAAAAAATTGTTATAAAGACAAAAATCTAAGTTGGAATTATTACCACCAACTACAGAGGCAGTCGCTCAACAATCATTACGAAGGTATTTCACTAACAAACATTTTTAATGTTAAAACTGAAATAATTTAAAATTATAAAAAGTGATTCCTAACAATTTCAAAAACCGATATCGATTAACCGAAAAATTATTAAACGCAGCTAATAGTACATGCAAAGTGTCCAAAATAAACAAGAACATAGCGAATTCGTTGAAACTTGACATATACGTTTAAAAATACATATATTTCAAGAAACTGAAGAGTCCTGAACCGTAAGGGAGCCGTCATCTTGAAAAAACGTGGGATGAACTAGATTTTCACATGTCTAATAAAAATTGTCAATTGAACCATAAGAAATTTTCAAAAAATAAGAATGACTTAGGTATTATATTTTTATTTATAGAGAAATACTAATTTATGACTTTTTCATTAAAATTTTTTTCCAATTTTACGTTTGTTTCCTTTATTTACTGCTTGAGTTGTCCTCACAGACTAGGTACAGGTGTTCGTCCATTATTTGATATTTGAATTGCTGTTTTAACAATAGGTGAATCCGCATCATCTACAGCTTGTTTTACAAAGAATCCTTTATTTTAAAGAATTTTTGTCAACATTGAAATTAATCGGATATCGTTTATATCCTTTGACAAAAACTTTTCTTGAGGGAGGGATACGATTACTGAACTTTGCCTAAATTTCTTATTTTCGCGTAGTTAACATACGTTACACAAATGTCTTCGTAAGTTTTATTTGTCTACCTTATAATTCGATGCGATGAAAATCCACCTTCAATAATTACGTAAATAATAAGTATAGAGTTACAGCAATTTTCTTGCTTATTTTATGAATTTCAGTACATTTTTCCTGTACTGTAACCATGTGATATATCGTTGGATCAGGCATTGAGAAAGGAGTCGAACATACATATTATTTTACTTCATTTCAAACCACCCATGTCTTCGTAAATTGCGAAAGACGACAAAATTTTAAGTTACATGGTTTTCGGCTATACTCGTACATATTTCGACGAGACAAAATGAAATAAGCTGTTCGACGTGCTTCTCGATGTTAAGTTGTGTTGGGGATTGTCGGGACTGACTTTTTTAATGCAGCGATAAACTCACATGTAACACTTTTTTGTTTACTTTTGCTTAATCTACCTCATGTTAAACTAATGGCCATCAAACCTGGTAGAGCAACCCTGGTCCTAAATCCACCCTTATAATTTTTCAAATTGCAAGACATTGATAAAACTGAAAAAAATGCAAAAACACGGAAACTTCAAACATTATTTCCAAACGAAATAACGCCGCCGAGTTCTGATAAGAAATCCAAGGTAAATTGCACGGTCCCGCTCTGATTTTAGACTCAGG
Source organism: Rhagium mordax (assembly GCA_963680705.1). Lineage (NCBI taxonomy): Eukaryota > Metazoa > Arthropoda > Insecta > Coleoptera > Cerambycidae > Rhagium > Rhagium mordax. The sequence goes on along the minus strand of OY796658.1, from coordinate 27,473,159 downwards.
TGGAGTGAACGAAAAACTGTAATTTTGACGTCTATCATTCTGCCTACGTCATGCTTTATAATATGCAACATGAAACAGATTTTCGACCCCCTACTAGGAAACTAAAAACATTTCCATTGTTAAAAAAAATGTGTCCACCATACCACAAATTTCCAAAGAAAAACCTTTGAATTTATATGGTTTCTTCTATTTACCGGCCGTCAGATGGGAACCTTCCTTCGTCGAATTTGCAGGCCATTTCCCTTACTAAGAGCAAAGTTTAAATATTCATTTAATTTTAAAAATAAACGTAGGTATATTATACCTACCTCACATAAACAAGAATAATCTGTTGGTTTCCAATTATCTCCTCTCATTTTAATAAGCCATTCTTTTCTCCTTGCTGGGTCTCTGAGGAAGCGTTTCATTAAAAATACCTTTTTTGCAGAGTTACTGTAATTTACTGCTGCACAATCAGGCATTTCGCCCCTAACTCTAAAAAGCAATAAAATTCGTTTGCATGGTATTTCTCACAAATGCATTAGGTACGATAAGCAACAAAAAATACTAGTTTTCAATTAGATTTAAATTGAATATAATTAAATTATTTTCACTTTTCCAAACTTCAAACATTGTTTGCATCGAACCTATCAAATGACGTTTTCACTAAGTGAGCGTATAGTCCGTATAGAGTTTTGAAGTACTTACAAAATTTACTTTGTACACTTAGTAGATACAATTAAATGTTAAAGTGAAGGAAGGGCGCTATCAAGAAACCGAAAATTGTTTCGGGGTCCTGAAGTCGTTCCAAGTCCGAAACTGTAATCGGTTCCGTCCTAGGACCAATATAAGGAAATCATTAAATTTCGCTGGACTACAAGGTGTAATCTATTAGACGCACTATGGATTATTTGGCGAATTTAGCGAAAACACAAAAATTTTAAATCTTATTTCCAAACAAAGACGGAGGCCGCTGGCCGCCGCTCTGTCAAGAAAGCCAAGCTCGAAAGTCCAACTTGAAAGTACATCGTGAATTGTGCGGTCCAGCTGCGATTTTGAGGTCAGCAGATTCGATCTAAAAAGTGGCATTTGTGACGTTAACGAAATAATTTACAGTTTTGGCAAGACCTGCGCGCGCATGGAATTTAGAGGGTTCTGTGCGCGCATCCGGCAGCCGTTAGTCTCGTATCTCTTTTAAATTTCGCAAATTTTATAAAATTGTTTGACATGGGGGTATTGAAAGACTAATAACTTTTTAAATTCTCAAAGGATCGCAAAGAAATACAGCCGTTGGGATTTTCCCGACATGAAGACGCCCATAAAAAAATAATAATATGATTTAGACAATCAATCAAAAATTGGTTACTCTGTTGTCGCCACTGTCTCTATAAGTCATGCTTCATATAATATACAACATGAAACTGATTTTCGACCCCATACTAGAAAACCAAAAACATTTCTAATGTTAAAAATCGAATGTTCTTTGTTATTATTGGAAACCCTCTTCAAGATGTCATTTAATTGACTTATTTTTTTTAGCTTAAATTTAATTACCATTGGCTACAAAAATATAATAAAAAATAACTAAAGATTTAAATTTAATGCGAGAAATTTTGGTAAAAATTATAGCAGTTCTAGAGAAATTAAAGCATGGAACAGCATCCACCACAAGATAATTTGCTGTTAATATTACTACATACAAGCTAGCTCGACAACAATAGCAGAGATCATGCTAGAATATTCCAACTTGAGTTCTTCACTGGTGTGAAACTAGTCGTGTGAAAACTAATCGTGTAGGTCGTACATGCAAAAATGTTGACCGGGTGAGAAGCCAATTTATGAAAAGATCTAAACAATATGCAAACCAGCAAACTCTTTCCTTCTCTGGGTATTCCCTGATATTTCAGAAAGAAGCATTTTTAAATAGGTTTAGAATGTCATACAATTATGATAAAGACTGTGTCACGAGTTCACGAACTCAAGGAACGCATACAAGCCGTAAATGGCAAATTAGATCAATATTCATTTGGGGAGATATTACTCCAGTAGAAATTAGAAATTACCTTTTCATACTTTTTAAAGTTGTTGATTGATGAGATTGGATTCTGGAGAGAGCTGGAATCTTTTACGCGACGGTAACACCGACGCAGTTCATAAACACCAAAACACTAAAACTACACTCAACTCGCGTTGCGCCAACCAAGTTGACATCATCCGGACACGTTTATAGCTCAGTTTTAATCACAATTTGCGAAACGAGCGTCGATTGCAGTGTAAGTGTTTTGGTGTTTGTAAAACTACATCAGCCAGATGTTCGTTCATTTGTCAGCATTGACCGTAATATTTTGAATATGGGAATAACAATGCCATAAAAATAGCATACATTAATGCAGTACCTAATAAATATATTAGCATAATATGGCTTTAGGAAGAGGAAAGGCGAACAATACCGGTCATAAAATACGTTGTTTAATGATTTTACTCCCCAAATAGAAAAATTAACACAAACAGTGAGATCCTCTTGTTTAATTTACCTCTGTTTATTACGTTGTTGTTAGTTGTCAAAAGTTAGTTAGTAAAAAAAAATGGAAGCAGCTATTTCGGCATGTTAATGGCCGGACAATATTGATTCCAATGAATGCTCGACAAAATTGAATTATGTATTAAAATAATTTAGAAGGAAATTCGAACTCAGTATTTATATACAATTAAAAATTTTATTTTTGTATGCAAATAATTATTTCTAATCACTGGTATTAAACGTGAACTACTCGATGATGCGATAGCTCGACAAAACGCGAGCTAATGAATTTAGATACAACCGTTTCTTTTTGTTCATTAGGAGGAAATAAAGCTCAGTCGAAAAATTATTATTTCTTGTTGAAGTTGAAGTTTATGAAAAATCTGTATTAGCAATAAGGTACCTATCACTATACACAAAGATAATTTGATAAATTTATACATGTACCTAATTGTAATTAAAATGTCAATTTATTTTTGTCGCATATTTTTTTTTTAATAATAATAGTTTATTTGTAAACAAATAAATATAAATACATACAAAACAGATATTGAATTTATTAACAACGCATATTAAAATATATACTAAACTTTTTGTCAAATCTGTGATTAAAGAGTCAAAAAGTAGAATTAAATCATCATTGCAACATATATTACAAATACGAGTATTTTAATTATTAATTAATTAAACACCACACATTATTCAAGCTCCATAAAATAATAAAACCTACTTTATTTAAACAATGAAGGACAAAGCTTTGTAGGTGAAGCTTAGCATAAACTAATCTCTCACTTGACAAAACTTATGTTGCTTGGACTTATCGTTGGAAACGGTATGTGTGGTAGGAGGTTAACTTTTATACTTCGCTAATAAACTCCCAATATCCAAGCGGGATTAATTTCGTTCTTTAGAAAAAATTACAATGCTACTGCCGAGAATCGAACCGGGGAATGCAGGTATAACAATAATCTGATGATACGACTGCGACCTCACTTTGGAAGTGGACTTTTTACATACCTACGCACTAATTTCAAAGAACCAAATAATTTCAACTGGCTAATATTGTCATAGAACACATTAGTTCTGCGAAATAAGTCAAGAAATTATTTCACTGCCTTTTTAGTAGAATATAATTTACCGTCGCTACACTATGAACTTATCTAGAGCTAATGCACTACAATTCATTATAATTTAATGCTGAAATATATAGAACATGTACTAAACATTTGACTATTCTTCAGTCAATTTATTCTGACGTTTAAGCATATTCAAACAAGAATAGTTTTAGTAATTATACTTGAGCCCTAATTACGACAACTACTCGCTAAAAAGCTAAAAACATTTGTCTTAAAATATAAAATATTGCTCTAAAAGAATTATAAAACATACTTTTTCTAAAGCATAACTTCGCTCCAATAAGTTTCAATTTTATGGACATAAACATTAAACACTATGGTCAAAAAATGTATTAGTATGTTGTATCCATTCTACGATGTACAATGCAACACCCTAAAAAGCAACAAATTTGAAATTTGACATAAGATACGATTTTCTATAGAAATCCAATAAAAAGAATTCCATATGGTGGTGGAATAAGTCAATGAAGGAAACTGTGGAAAAAATGTGCAGTGGAGAAAAAACTTGAGAACGTGAGAAGAAAGGGACAGAAGGTTAAGTGACAATAGCAACATTCTATGAGAGATCAGTCATCTTGTTTTTTGCGTTGACAGTTTTATGTTGTAAGTTAGTTTGCCAAGTTTCTATTGGCAGCATCAGGTCCAACTTCCCTGTACACAGTATTTGCATTGTGGCTAACATCAATAAATCTTTGAGTGCATAGAAAAGAAAACACAATTTCCATACGAAAATATAAGATTATCTCAAATGCTGTACTTTATTAAACTCTTCATAGAGAAATACATATGTAATTTAAATCACGTCCACTGACTGGTATACTAAGGTGAATAATCACAAGCAATTTGGACAAAAATTTTTATTAATGACTAAAGCATCAATTTAAAGGCCAACGTTTCGGTAATCGATTACTACCATCTTCGGGGCTGCAAGAACCAATATAACATTAACAACCAATTACCTTAAATGTACAACAATTTAAAAAAAAAAATTATTAAAATATTTGTATGTATTTATTATGTATTGATAATTTTTTAATAATTTTTTTTTTTTAAATTGTTGTACATTTAAGGTAATTGGTTGTTAATGTTATATTGGTTCTTGCAGCCCCGAAGATGGTAGTAATCGATTACCGAAACGTTGGCCTTTAAATTGATGCTTTAGTCATTAATAAAAATTTTTGTCCAAATTGCTTGTGATTATTCACCTTAGAGAAATACATATATTGCATTTGCCAGTAGATTTCTATAACCATAAATACTGGTCAGTGAGCAAATAATTTTACAGCTCTGTGTACTGTCACAAAGTGTCTGTCTGCGACTACATCATATTCTAAACAACCTCTCAAAAGTCCGTCTGTCTGCCTCTATGTTCGCTTGTCCGCGAATCTATCCATGCGTGCGTCTCTCCGCCACGTTACTTTTAAACACGAAAAGGTAAGTACAGAAAATTCGATCATACCTGAACTGAAATTTGAACTGTAGGTAAGCGTTGAATAAAAGAGAATTCTATTGTTCTTCAGAACAAGAGGTGATGAGAAAATTAGAGATTATTTTTACCAAAAAAAAGGCCCTAGATAGAGTGGCAACTTTTGATGTGATAATTGCAGTAATAATGAAGCCATATCTTTACTTAAACAATCAAATGTGAAGAGAATTAGTTAAAAAGTTAATTAAGATTATTTGAAAAAATTCTACAGAAGATCAATATAAAAACATAAAAAAAAACATTAGACACACCACAGAAATTAGACAACCCCCAAATGTATTTAAAGAGGTAATGTTTGGTTTTATATTAAAGAAAAAGTTAAGTTAAGGCCTTCGATGGAAAAGATCCTATTAAGTAGATCCAAAGATTGTACCAGATTAGATAATGAAATACTTAATAGATAATCAAAACTCACACTTTAACTGTCTAGGTTCTGATATTAATTCCGATAGAGATACTGACGTAGAAAATAAAATACAGAAATTCCAATATATTTGCGGTACAACAAATAGAACGTTATTTCAGAGAATCAGACAAGACACTAAAATGAAACTTTACAAAATGATGGCTATGACAGTGCATTTGTATGGAAACGAATCTTGTACAACTACAGTAAAGACAGCAGCCAATTACAATCAGCAGAGGTGAGATTTTTAAGACGAGTGTACTAGAGGAGATAGGATTAGATAGGATTAGAAACGAAGATATTTGAGATGAATGAAAATATAAAAAAAAAATAAAATCGAATAGGCGCTTTAATTGACAAAATAGAACAATACAGAACGAACTGGAGACAACATTTAGAAATAATGGAAAACACAAGAATACCGAAGAAAGTCTACAATTACCATCAAATGGCAAAAGTAAGAGAGATGTAAGCAAACGAAGAAAAGGTGGTCATAAAGAATTGTGAAAACGGAACAGGCTAACCCATTAATTGAAGAAGAAGAATATCTTGACAAGACGTATTATGTCCTACATCAATTGTCATGTTTCTCACATTTTCAATCCCACGCACATAGTTAAAATATGTAACAAAAACTGAGCTATTCGTATAAATCAATTATCCAACGAAATCTAGATAAGCCCAAAACTCCGTTCACAGGACCTTTGTAGAAATACTAAAACATTTGCAAGTAAATATATAAAAAAAATAAATATTATTTATTAATATTGCAGCATAAATTTAAATGTGATGCTGTAATACGAGTATAAAGAATAATTTTCTCTTATGTACCTAATTCTGGTGCAGATAATCATCTGTAACAAATATCACAAACCACAAACCTGTTATATCTTCAGTTCTAGTTAAATAAATAAATATATAAGGAAACAGAAATTGTAAATGTACCATGGGAGCATAAAGCTGTGTGTTGATAATTTACTTAGGCTTATAAATTACACGGTATGTTGCGATAATCGTTTACACAGATAAATTTACAAAATTATTTATAACTAAATATCTGTTTAGAATAATTATCTACCTATTGGTAGTTCGTTATTTCAGGACATCATCATTGTTAATTCAGTTGTCAATCCTTTGTTCCAAAAATATAAACCAGAAAATGGTCGCACGAAACATACGCAGTTATAGTAACTCAATGAATAAGGTTATGGGGAAAAATATGTAGTGAAGAAGAAACGTGAAAACATGGGAAGAAAGAGAGAAGAATAAGTAACAAAAGCAACCTTATATGAGAAATCTGCCATTTTGTTTTTCGAGTGCACAATTTTATATTGCATGTCTATTTGCCAAGTTTCTATTAACAGCATCGGACACAATTTCCCTATTTGCGGTATTATATTTGTATTATATCTATAAATCAACGAGTACATAGAAAAGAAAACATACAGTTTCCCTACGAAAATATTAAATCAACTTCAAATGCTGTGACATCTTTCTAATTTAATCCCGAGTTTAATCCACTGTTAGAGTTATATTTATGACTATAATTACGTTTATTAATAAGAGTATACTTGTACCCTATATTAAACTCTTCGCAAAAAAATATATTGCGTTGCCAGCGGATTTCTAAAATCATAAATATCGATCATGAAGCAAATATTTTTAGATACACCTTTGTGTATTAACACAGAGTGATTATCTACGACTATGTCAAATTCTAAACAAGCTCTCAAAATGTCTGTCCGTCCATCTATTGATTTGTCCGTGAATCTACTCATATGTCTGTTTGTTTATCACGTTTCTTTTAAGGACGATAATTAATTGAAGTACAGAAAGTTCAGTGGTACGAAACTGAAATTTGCATTGTAGGTAAACGCTGAATAAAAGAAGAATTATTTGGCTCTTGAGAAAAAAAGGAAAAGAAATAGGTACTATTTTTACTAAAAAAAATATTCTGGATACAGTTAGAACTTTTTAACTGATAATTGCAGTTGTAATGAAACCTCAAACAATCGAATGTGAAACAACACCTTCCTTACAAAGATACTATTTGGAAAAAATTGTCCGAGTATCATAAAGAATGTACGTACAACAATTACACAGAAAATGCAATACATTGACTGAGATGGATTTAGATTCAGGTCTAGTTATTATTTTCCTTCAGTTGTATTGATATTTATGCTTCAAGAAAATTTCATAATTATATTATTTAATATTAAATCAGAGGTTACCTATTTATTTATTGATATTAGTAAAAGACGTAAATTTTTATAAATTTCGCTAGAGATATAACTTGATGAAAAAACTAAACAGTTTTAAAGATTTGAAAATCTGGCAATAAAAATATTTTCTTTAAGTAGTATTTTCCTTTAAATTGATAAGAACTCATTTATATAAATCAATAATGAATGTTAGCTATTTTGAGTGATTTTTTACATAATGTGCATTTTAAGGATCTGTGTATGATTTATTTTTCCATAAATTTGCATATCGAGATCTACAGAAGGTCAGTATGTATATTTTTAAAAAAGTAATGTTTAATGTCAATTAAGGAATTTGTTTGAAAAGTGAAAAAATTTCAACTGACTGATGACAAGACACATTATATCCGCCATCAATTATGTTTCTCACATTTTCAGTCCTACGCACATAGTTAAAATATGTAACAAAAACTGAGTCATTCGTATAAATCATTCGTACAAGATCTAGATAAACCCAAAACTACGTTCACGACACCTTTATAGCTAAATACTCAAACATTTGTATGTAAATATATTAAGTAAATAAATATTGTAATTTTTTTATTTTGCAGCATAAACTCAAATATGACGTTACAATATAAAGAATTAGTAGATATTTCTGACGTACCTAGTTCTGGTGCAAATCATCTCCATATTTTTATACATATTTTTGAAGAAAATAAATGTGGAGTAAAATGTGTATTGATAATAAAACAATCTTTGTATTTATGAAACAATAGATAATTCACACAAACTGCTTGAATTTTTATTTTTAATCTCCAGATGTATTTGCTTCTGGAAATTGTCAGACATATTGTGGAATACTGCTGAAGTATTATCCTGAGGTGTTTAGAAATTCCATCTCACACTCTTCAAGATTTGGCAGATTCTGTCAATGAACTCTACTTTTAAAGTGAACAAATAGGATGAAATCGAAATAAGCGAGAGTGGCTGTATACTTTGCGGCACTCTTCTATAATCATGAGATTCTCATAAAAAAATGAATATGTGCAGTATAACCTCACGAAATATCCTCTTGAAAAATCCAACGTTTCTTTTATTTCTCTTAACTGAAAAAACATACTTCATAATATATCCCGATTTTTCAACTAAATACTGAATTTGTTAGTGAGTTTCAGTGACATTCAGAACATATTATTATGTATTTTATTCATTTATTGTAACATAAAGTCGCTGAAGAATTTAAATGTAGGTAAGGGTGGAAAAAATTATGGTTTTTTTTTATGGAATGCCCTGTATTTTTTTATAAATATAAGTATTATATATATTTATAATCAGAAAGGTAAGGCGGATCTAAATATGTAAAAAAATACAGGGCATTCCATAAAAAAAAACATACTTTTTCCCACCCTTCGTATACCTACCGTTGAAGGGAAAAAAAAAGTAATAGCATATATGAAATCTACGAAAAATTCTATGTGTAGGTTTTGAAAATTTTGAATCGTTAATAATTGACCGCAATAAGGGGGGGGTATAGTTTTGAAGGAAACGCCCTAAGTTTAAATTCAAATATTTACGCCATTTTTATAGCAAATATATAAGTGTCATATATATTTGTAATCAGAAGGACGAGGCGAATCCAAATATGTAAAAATATATAGGGTGTTCCATTTAAAAAAACCATACTTTTTTCTGCCCCTCGTATACGGTTGAAGTAGGAAAAAACGTAATAGCATATTCAAAATCTATGAAAAATTCTGTGTTAGACCTGTTTTTGAAAAATTAAAATCGGTAGTAATTGACCGAAATAAGGGGGGGTATAGTTTTATAGGAAATACCATGTACCTACTCAAAAACAAAGACATCTAAATCAAATTGTTCACTTCAGGCTAAAAACCTTTATTCGGTCACAACCCCATTTGTTATTTTACCAGAATTGCAAGTTTATTTTAAGGTTTTGGAAGTCATTCATATTAAAGTTTCATTTTTGAGTGCTTTCGTTCTCTTACTTTTCCACACATATACATTTTCAGTTAAAATGGTCAGTCCGAGGGTCAGTCCAACAATGACGAAATAGAACTTCCTGTATATTTGAATGCCACATATAGTATACATTAAACAGTAAATAATATATAATATTAATAAAATTATTTATTAATTAAATATAATATAAGTATTTCCAATAAATTCTAATAAATCATCTTTTCTCTTAGAGGTGTAATAACTTAACTTAATCGGGTATGTAATGCTATTAGATATAATTAAACATTGAGAAGGTAATTTATCCAACGTACCGCTTACACTAAATATGATGTTCGATAATTAACTAATTGTCAATTAATGTAAGTGTAAATAAAATATAATTAAAGTCATAACCATAAAGTCTACTGGCGCAAATTTGATTGAAAATTAAACGGCATAGTAGATTTTTTAATTTTTACTACTTTAACGTCAACTTGGTTCCGCTACCGACGCCAAATGATAAGCTCATCAGAGTAAACACTGGAAGGATATCTACCACTTGGACAGGCAGTTTTTAATTTATTTTTAAGATTACAATTTATAATGTTTAAACACCTTCAAAAATAGTACAGCATCGATGAATAATTGGGAAAATTCAAGAACGTAACTGTGTGGCATACCGAAATTTACAATCATCTAAAAATATTTATTTATTTATTTATGTATTTATTTTACTTTTAGTATTCTTGAGTACATTGGTTTTATATAATAAAAATCAAGTTTTATTTTTACAACAAAAAATTAAATTTAATTGGACGTTTCGAGGGCGATCGCCTTCGTCTTCAGCATTGGTACATTATTTTAAACACTTAACTACAATATTTATTACATAATTAATACAAATTTATCATATTATTTAATTTTAACTCACCTTACTAAAAACTTCTTAACTATATTATCCCTAACATTATAAATTTATTTTGTTCTGATGAACTATTGCCTTAACACTTCCATAGTTCATCAGAACAAAATAAATTTATAATGTTAGAGATAATATAGTTAAGAAGTTTTTAGTAAGGTGAGTTAAAATTAAATAATATGATAAATTTGTATTAATTATGTAATAAATATAGTAGTTAAGTGTTTAAAATAATGTACCAATGCTGAAGACGAAGGCGATCGCCCTCGAAACGTCCAATTAAATTTAATTTTTTGTTGTAAAAATAAAACTTGAATTTTATTATATAAAACCAATAAACTCAAGAATACTAAAAGTAAAATAAAGAGAATGGTTACGAACAAATATTGAAGAAAAAAAATTTATTTATTTATTTACTAACGGATAATCCATTTCAGTATAATTTACAGAATATAGCCTCAATAACAGGAACGTCCAGATACAAATACCATTAGTAATCTTAACGAAAATCTTTCATTTTTTTATGAAAGGTAATTAAAAACAAAAACAAACATCTCATTTTAAATAAAATATAACTTTAGCAGGTGAAATACCAGGCAAAACTGATTTTGAGGTATATGATTATTATATAAAATGCGGCCAAGCTAATGACTTGTAATTCAGCGGTCGGCGGGGCATATTTCCCGGAGAACAGCTGTTGGTCACAGTTTGGTTTTGGTTCTTGTTTATTAAGAATTATTTAGAAGGACACAATTGACGAAAACATTTGTATTTTATATATACCTTGCCTTCATTTCAAAACACTACATAAGGAAGCAATCAGTCAGGCTCGTGAGTTCGTTCGCAATAGTGGGGATTGGATTAATTCGATGCATGATGGCAAATGTTTTATTGTAAAGAATGTAAAGTAATTTTTAGTTAAATGCTAAACCAATTATTACAGAAATAATAACCTCTAGATAAGGTGATAAAAAATTTTAACACAAAATCTTTGTTTAAATAATATTATTACAATTGGTTTAATTAACAGGCACTTGGGACTCACAGATTTTTGCTATGTAGTTGCATTGCTATGAAAAGTATTTTTTTAATGGCAGCCCCCTCTTTTTGTGGTTAATCTGGAAATACCAGCACATTTTTCTCTAAACTCTAATCATAAATCACGGAACATTTTTATTTTAATTATATTATATACCATTAAATTAATATCTATCACTAATTAAGTTTCTCTTACTGTTTTTTCCCTAAAAAATGTGGTTGCCATCTTTAGAATAAATATTTTGATTGCGTCATTTTATTCATTTTCTTAAAATTTTTTCTTGTATAATCCTCAAACAAAAAAAAAATGTTAGCATTATTATATTAAGGTTTAGTATGCGAATATTTTATATTTGGTGATTGATATACTTATTATAAATAAATTATACGTTATATCGACAATTCCGTTCTGAGTAAATTGCATTTTTAAATGTTGCACATAAATAATGCTGAGCCCAGTCTGATCTGTCTTGTTCCTTCCTATTGCTCAAATCTTCAAGCGATATAAAATGACGATCCGGCTAGCCGTCGACAACGGGCTATCTCTTTCCGTTGGCAGACAGTTAATGGTTACCCCTAATTTATATTATGTAACTCCTCTAAAGTTTTTACTGTATAAAGATAAAGATCAACATACTTGTAAAGCTACGGTAATTCACTTACGATTTTGATTAATTGAAAACAATGCTGTGTTACATATACAACATTCCTAATTTCAAAACAATTAAAATAAGAAATATGTTATTTATTCGTTGCCTCAGTTTAAACTCATTGATATAATTTATCGAATATTAACTGGAAAAAATTTCCATAACAATAGAAAAATTTATAAATACAGGAGTCAGATGTAAAGATTATAATCAGATAATGTATTACAGAAGTTGGAGCAATTATATAAATTTTCGTTGATGAGGGAACATAACGTCATATTATTTTTAAACGTGTTAAGATATAAATATATTTAACAAACATAGAAATATATTTAACAAACATGTTTGATAATTTATTCAAAGTTATACAAATAAATGGTCTGATATGGATCCAATATTAAAATGTGTCTCCAGTGTACCTAGTACGGCAAATTTTGGTTTTCTTATTATATTTACCTACTTATTGGTTTATTATGTCGAATAAAGTAACAATGGTAACAGGTAAAATATTTATAGCAGTTTGTATAGGTATCAAACGCAATTTAAAAGGTCATTCATTCTGTTGTACGTTTGAAAATATTGAAGCTCCAAATAACAATGTACATAATTATTACATAGATCAATCAAGTAGTTTTGCAAATTTTCCGATTTTCTTTATTCATTCAAAAAATGTATAGTTAAAAACTTAAAAATTGAAAAAATAAGAATATTTACATTTTGAAATATCATGAGCCGAATTCAAGTACTTTTACATGATGAGTGATTGCCTGTCTGTCTATCTGTCAACACGATACATCAAGAACAGAACCGAAGGCAATATTATGTTTTAGGAAAAATAAAATAAAATCATATGGTAATAGTAGATAAACTTTGGTAAAGTACCACATTTTTTATCTAGTTTTTTATTACCCCCTTTTAATTATATTCCTATAATTATCGTAAGGGCGCCATATTTTTGCCTAGGCGTTTTTAGGAACTAAAGGCAAATTTTTTCCTTATTATATTTATATATTTAAATCAATCTCATGTTATTTCAAACCCTACAATACATACTCAATACTTGGTATTTAAAATTTTTTTTTAGCTCTTACATAGGTATAATATGATATACAAGGATATGAGCCTCTTTGTAACTATGTTCTTGTTTTCTTTAAACTAAAATAACCAATAATATAGAATCAAACGCGTTTTTGTTAGAATTAAATGAAATTTAGAATTTTTTATAGTTCGATATTATTCTAAAAAAGTTTGTGCAAAAACGGTATGATTCATCGTCGAAATACTTCACACAGCGAAAATAATAGAAGGGAATGAATTGAAAATTTTTTATATACTTAGTCTTTTATTGCATATAATTTACAGTCTAAAAGTTATTTTTCAAATCAACATTTTTTATTATTTCAATTCAGTTATACCTAATGCTATTTTTATTATATTTTAAGTAATTTTTTCCATACTTCCGTCATTTACTGTGAAATTAAATATCATTTTTTTACATGTCAATATCCTAATTTAACACTATATATGTTTTTAACTAACCTAAATTTTACCCGAAATATATTTATTGTTAAAAAGTTGACGTAAGATATTTTGGCACTTAATAATTCCCTATTAATTCTTAAGTAAAATCAGGATTGGTTCAGTTGAAGATTTCTGAGCATTTCATATGGAATATGTACGCAGACAATAATAGATACTTTTATCTACACAATATTGGCTTGCCCCGACATTCACTTTTTCTAACATAGATTAATAATATTTTCTTGGACAGACACAAACAAGAAAATACATAATATTATGTACTTCCATTTTAGAAAGAATATTTTCAACTTCTTTCAATATTTTCAACTTCTTTCAATGTTTTATTTACATTTCGATTCGATGAAAAATTGTTGAGTACATCATCAAGTTTCGTGAATCTTTGATCCGATGTTCAATTTTCAGTTCTTTAAAAATTTAACTTTTGTGCATATCTTTTTGTATGATTTCTTTCATACCTTCCAAATATTGATATGAAAAAAGAGTTTATTAACTAATAAACGACAGGGCTTTAATTTGCTTAAATAGAACAACCTACACGTTTTTACATAATCAGCTTGAAATTGTCTTTACAAAGATAGGTAATATCTAACTAAATCGGTAGTCATTTCATTTTTATTACCTACAAACGTAAGTTGTCGCGTATATTAAAAACTAATATTATTCTAGCTTAGATTATGCTTTTCGTTATAAGGAAATTTCAAACAAACACATATCAAGAGAATTAAAAACTGTTGCGGTGAAAAAAGAAATTGCGAAAATCAAGAAACGAGTAAACATGGGAATAATTGTCATTGGATCAAATTTTAGCTCAAGAAAAACTAGGTATAAGTGATGTCAAATGAGCTTGATACTCTTATTTAAAGTAACTAAGAAAATGCCGGGCGTTAATAATTACGGAAGAAGAGCAACCTTTTTAGAAAAATCCCGTCGAGACTTTTTTGCAAGAAATATGTTTTAGACTGATGGATCCAATTTATCAATAAACAGAAGAACCTTAGAATGTATTTGGTCCTAAGAAAATCTGACAAAGAAGAGTATTCGTCAATAGTGTGGTACTTTAAACAAAGTAATAGAGATCGCATTTTCAGAAGAAAACCATACAAGTGACTGATATTTAGGAATGCAGAAATATTTTATCTAGCATACCAATAGCAATGAATATCTTAAAAATATAGCTTTCCAAATCGTTTTAAGGCAGTATTAAATTATTTAGAAAAGAATGTTCAAGAAAATAATGTAGAATGGAGCAATATTATGACAGGCAAGGATCCCTAAGCATAGTTTTTTTTGTGGTTGCATTCAAAGGACATGATGTATGCCCTATACTTCGATCAAGAACGTTGCAAATGATAAGGACCAAGTAAGGAATCCCTAAAATGAGATAAATTGGTAACATGAATTTAATGAATAATACAAAATATGAGAGATAAAGCTAAATATGTACAACATATAAATTTCTCGTTGCTAATGAATATATTTTAATAATATTATTATTATATTATAAGTGTAATAAAATTAATATTTGTTATGTCTTTGGTACATTTATTTACACGGAATGAAATGATTCATACGTATTCTTAATGATTTATTTAATTTTCTGTAAATACTATATAAGTATTATAATATTCAATCAATAACTCTTATGAATGATAATTGCAAGTACAAATGACATATTTTTTAGAATATCTCCAGAAGCACCAATTTAATATAGATAATGCATAGTACTTTTGAAAAGACAATTTTAAGTTCTATCTGCTTACATAAAAAATATACTGGGCTTTCTATTTAAAAAAAATCTAAATTACGTTTCCTGCCCATCTATTAGACATTAAAACAATTCTTTCTTATCGACATTTAAAATTTCTAGAAACAATAATAAAAAAAGAAATGGTAAAAAATACATATTAAGATATAATTTTAAATAACAGCTGAAAATAACGTTCAGAAGAAAGTGAACAAGATGATTCATCACCTATGCCCCTGTAACTTTGTTATTTCTAGATCAATTCGTGAATTTAAAGACTATGAGAAACCATATTCTTTTAAGAATAAATGCAGCATATTATTGAAAACATGAAGATTTATAGAATGATTTATAGGATTATATACTTAATTTCCTTAAAAGGAACACCCCGTTTTTGACTCGAAAATCGTAATTATCATTTTTCCTTATTTCAATAATATTACCTTCCAAATTTTGGTAATATTTTCGAGGAATATTATAGATAATTATAAATTACAAAATAAGTAGAAAATACTGTAGGCACTGAAAACTGGTCAAGTGCCAATCTGAATTGTGAAAATAGTTTGTTGCTTAGTTTAGTATTATCGGAACAAAATGCATTTTCACATCTCAATAATAATAAAAATCCATGAGCTTCAATGAGTGAGGAGAGAGTATAAGAGGAGACTATCAGAATAGTCTCTTCGAAATCCGAAAACTTGTCAACGTATGTTCTTTAAAATGAATTAACGAAAACACTGAAAAACAAGAAAAAAACATAGGGATATTGGGAAACTGTGAGATGTAGATATATTTTTTTGTATTTTGATGCTCTGTCAGCTATAAATTCAAGGATTACTTCCTTTCGATAGCACAAAAAATTTTCACAAATAAAATATATATCTCGTAAACTATAAGGGTAGTACATATTAAGTATAGTAGTTATTATACCCAAATGATAACATTTTTGTCAAATATGATGGAAAAACATAGAGAAGTTCAACATATTTTCAGTAACATTTTTTGGGCCAATAATCATCCTTCAGCATATTAAAAATAATTAATAATCGTTATTGAGTACTGGCAAATTGTCCATACATGCCACAGAACTATTCAATAGATTAAATAATAATAATAATTTTTTTATTTAGACATATTAAGAAGAAATATAACTGAAAATCATGTAGAGAATCTTTCTGTAAATCAAATGATTAGAACCATCTGGCAGTAGGTTGAGGCTCCTTTGCACAATATTTAAAGGATATCTAACAATACCTATTGTTTAACCAAAATATCCATGAATGGAAATATGACCTCCTAGAAGTCCCGATCTAATGCTGCTTGATTTTTTTTATGTAGAAAATTAAGTTTACAAAGAAGATCGAATAGAATCAAGAATTGGGGAGAAAAATCAAGAGTGGGTATAATTAATCACATCAATATAATATATTAGGTATCTTGAAAAGTGTGTCCAGAATCTTTTATAAGAAAATTAACTTGTGCGTTTTCTTTCTTTCTCTGTTATATTGTTTCGTTGTTTCTCCTTTTTTCTTTTCTCTCTCTCTCTCTCTCTCTCTCTCTCTCTCTCTCTCTATCTCTATCTCTCTATCTCTCTCTCTCTCTCTCTCTCTCTCTCTCTCTCTCTCTCTCTCTCTCTGTTTTGTTATAATAGGTATACCTAATTAGGTACCTTAAGTATTTCGGATTCTGTATTTCCTTATAAGTACTCAACTTATTATCATTAGGTACTTTTATTTATTGTGCCGTATATTTTATATTCTACTGGGGTTAAATATAGTATAGATCAGTTCATATCTGTACAGCACATAAAAAGAGCCGGATTGTTTGAAGTTTTTATCGGCATCAAACAAGCCGCCGGTTTTTTACGTGTCTTACAAATCTGAAGTCAACCATAGCTTGGCTAGACTTTGCCCTGTAATACTGTAATATTTATAATTCTAAATAAGGGCAAATTATTATTTTTTTATTACATTACGATGGTTCTTATCATTGATTAATTATTGTATCTTTTTGATAATTTCTTTTAAAAAAATTTTTGTTCAAAGAAATGTTCAAAATGTTATTTAATTCTATATTGTAAAAATGACAAAAAATTAAGACTGCAATTTTCTAATCAGATAAACAATGTTCCATTTAAAAAAATAAGTGTAACCCTATACAACTCATTCGATTTAGCGGTCATTATTTTTTTAATACAATGTTAAAATCTTACAATAAAATGTTTTCACATAGACTTTAAAATTCTCAAGTCGGTCAAGAAATCACAAAGTTAAATGAATGAAATGACATTTTTTATGAACCAGCACGTACCTGTTCAAAGAATTATTCTCTCCTGAGTCTTGATTTATTATGAAAAAGTTGAGTTTACTTTTATGTAAAATATATATAAGATGCACAGTTTTTTTTAATATAAATTAAAAACTTCACTTTGTTTAATGATGTTGAAATTATATACCTATATCTAGTTATACATTTTTTATTTTTTTCTTGTTTTAACTCTAATATAAAAAAACTAATGATAAATTTTCAATCTTTGTGATTTTAACTATATTCTCAATTACGTCTGTCCGTCCGTCTGTTATTCATCTGTTTATCCGTCGTCGTCTTAGCATCTCACTCAAAAACTAACATGAACATTTATTTACATTTATTTAAACATTTAAATTGTATGAGCATTGGGAAACACGTTATGACCAATAATAGTAAATAGTAAATATGTGCACAACTCAACAACCTGAACTGAATTTATTAAAGTGCTAATAGCAATTTATATAGCATAATATTGTTATTCAAAGTATAGGTATGCGTGTTATAGAAAATACGTAAAAAATATAGGTATAAGTATTATGGTTATATCAGATAGTTATTCTTACTAGCGCATTCACCATTTTATGTGTGATTTTTTTTTATCAAAAACTAAAAATCAAATAGAGATTAATGCGACCAACTTACATAAAAAAACCATTAATATCTTAAATTGACACATTACAAATTCATTTCACAGGTATATAATGCACGAAAGTGTGTATTAACAAAATATAAAAGGCTACCGTTTTCGATCTAAATCAGTTTCTCTTGCATTAATAATAATAATTGTGGCATTAAATAAAAATATTTATCTAATTAATTCTAAGTTATTTTAAACACATTCTAGATAGATTCAAACCACTGCGTTGATTGAGAGAAGTTTGGTTTATAAGTAACCATATTGTGTATCTAACGAATCTTACCAAGCGGAGATATAGTATCCGGCGGATCCCGATCCCTGCATCTCGCAGTGCGAGCGCGACCATGCCTCGACATGATCGCCGCTATGCTAAAGTCCGTGGCGCAAGGCCTCATCGTGCAATTGTCCTCCATATTTTTTTGGAAAATATCACCGTCGCGAACACATTTTATCACAGAAAGTAATGCACTTATAAAGGTATATGTTTGTTGCAGGAAAAGTCACTTGAAACGGACAAATGTATCATCCATTTTGGCGGTACGTACACTTTAGGGGTGAAATGTCATATTTTGGCACCACGATAACCGGCGTGTAAAAGCTTTCACTAGGTGTGAGGTATTTAACCACAGAAGCAAGCTGTTTTGACAGAATGAATATTTAGATCCTTTTGGTTCACATTTAACGAGATTACTTTGATATGCAGCGAAAGCATTTAGATTGGTCGCTCCCACTTTTAGAGGCGTTCCTCACTCTCTTTGCTGTAATTGATTACGAGCTCTCTTTTGTTTTCCTGAGGCTACTTCTCGCGACGCTGTTCAACGTCAACTGACCACTCCGTCGAGACGTTATCAGAGGAATGTGCCATTTTTTGGGCGATTTCTCCCCTCTGTCTTCGTCGATGACATGTTAGCTTTTTGTTTTATCCCCCCTTGCCGCGATATGCACCTGGGCGGGCATTTTAACGCACAGACTGATCCTTTTCTTCTCGTGTTGTTTTGATCAGACAACTTTCGTGGGGTGTGCGTCAAGGAGACACGCCCAGAGGAGGCGCGTATCCCTAGTTCACGCCTTTGAGCTGTACCAAACGGTTACTTGATTTGCTTACCTGTTGTTGATTATTTTTCTTTATTAGATGATAATTACATCGGGACCTATTAATATGAAAAGGTTTGGACTACACTATTTGACACATTCATTAGTGGTTAAATTAATTTGGTTGCAGAAAAACATTAGAAGAGAGATTTAATCTAATCTGACAAAGGTTTTAAATTTCAATTTTGTATTGATAATTATTCATATGTTTAAATTTATTTAGAAAAATAATACTAAATCACTGCTTGTTTACTCGATATTTTTTCCTCAGCGTATTTTGATCCCGCATAAAGAGAATCTAAAATCAAAACTTCTTCACCAGACGTTCAAAGGATGCTTATAAAATACCTATTAGAACTAGAAGCAATAATTTGACTGCTCTAGAAAAAAGAAAAAAGTACAAAGTAAAATTTTATACCTAATTAAAAAGTGTCGGTGCCTGTTATTTAATTTGTATTTTTTTTTTTTTTGGCAATCCTACGTGGCATTGATATCGATAATTAAAGTAACCTATTTTTAATAATATAAGTAACCTATTTTTAATAATAGTAAAATAATTTATATACTAAGTAGTATAAATTTATCTACTAATTTATTTTCTTCTACCCCTACCTGCAGGTAAATACTTTTCATTGATAATAAAATTACAATGTCAATTATTTCACTGTCTTGATGATGAAATAGATTATTTCGAAACGTCTACTTTATTTAAAAACAATTTGTTGTTTTAATTATTGGTCTTTCTAAGGCCAAAGAAAATTAAAATTAAATGTTTTCCAAAACACGATCAGAACTGAATATTTCCCATTCTATAAGTATTTTCATCCGCTTTGGCAGAATTGTACCTACTTACCTATATCTTTAAAATTTCACCACAAAATCCACTTGGTATACCTACATATAAATCACGATCTTTTTAATACTGAACTTCACTTCACCAAAGGTAAGTCTATTGCATCACAGCGACGCCTTAGATGGGGGAAGTTTATGAGAGGTATCTATTTACACTGTGTTTAAAGGCCTGAGGGTAATAGAACTTATTGAGGTAATAGATTCCATAACTTTGTTGTTCGAAATAAAAAAGATGACTGATAATGCAATCTTATTATTAGCAACACAATTTTTATAGAATATTCTCCATGGAAATACCCATAAAACAGACTGAGATCGCCTAACAGTACGACGATTTATCATAGTGGGTCGACCTCGTAAACTGTATCACCGGTTTCGTAAACTGAATTTCGTGATAGTACCTAAAATAAACATATTTTTTAAGAACCATAGGTATACTTACTCTCCAATTCCTGACTCGAAATAAGTAATACTTATGGTATAAGTCTAACGTTAATGAATTCTTAACTTATTTTAAGATTATTTTTAAGATTTTTTTAACATTCTTTAAGAAGAATGTTAAAAAAAAGTTCTGTTTAAGTGTTTAATGGAAGACCAGTGGTACCACTAGCAATAGACGAAGTGCGAAGATATCACAAATTAAAATAACAAGATACCTATAAGTACCTCTAAACCGACTGCTTTTGTTTTAATAACCTAAATAATTATTTACTATAAATTAAAATTATTCTCCACCTATTTAGCAACCAATTCAATTTATTAATAAACAACGAGACAAATCTTTATATTTCCAGCTATTTTAGGTATTTAAAAATATATCCTTACCAAACGTAGACACATTTTCTGCCTGATTTCTTATTTGATTGACTCTTCTCTTTTTTCTTTTTCTTTCCAAAAAACGGTTATTTATAAAAAAATTCCGACGTAGAAAAAGCTGAATTATCTCTTCAATTATTTAGTTTTTTTAGAAAAAGGGTATTCCTATTCACGACACGCATTTGATAAACTACTTTTATTTTCTAAAACAAATTTTAAAATAATCAGTTATTGGTCTATTTTTATACTTAAAATTATTTTGCCTTCAAAATACGTAATATATCTAGACAACTTCTTCGTTTGTTTTAACGCTGAGTTTTTAAAAAAGACAAATATGAATCCCGTTAACATGACGATACAAATTTAAGGGAGTAGATTCAACCACTCTTTTCTGGTAGCATGCGCAAAAAGACTACAATTTATTGTCTCGTTCTATTTCAAAATTATCATTTCTATAAGTACTTTAAGTAGGTACTTAATGTATTTTTGTCAAAAAAAGGAATACCTATAGTGCAGCAAAGCTTTATGTTTGTACTGTTAAAATCGCATTTTTTCTGATTAAGTAAGTAGATTATTTCTAAAAAAAATTAAAATCTCTATTCAATATTTTTTTAAATATAACCTTGTTTCATAATTAATTGTTTAGTTTTGCGACATTCTTCACACCATCCAAGTTGATTTTGAATAGTTGGATAAATTTAGGATTTAATTAAAGCAACAACACTAACAACAGATATAAAAGTAGGTATTATTAAGATAATATTTCCATTATATTAAATGTTACTTCGTCAAAATAAATTATTTTTCGAAATAAATATTACTTATTCAATTGTCGAATAAGAAGATTGTTCTATTTGTAGGTACTGTTCATGTGACGCATTTCTGAGATTGTTAAAAATCGTTTGACTGTGTTCAGCTGTGGCCAATTGTCTACTCAATTTTGTTTTATTTGTTTCAATTATTAGGTATAAGTATATTGTATAGGTACGTTAGTTTCATAACATTACGTAGGTGTACCTACATAAAATTTTTCTAAAAAATTTTTAAAAGTTTCTACTTACTTGTGAATCGCCTCCTTTTTGTTTCTAACGTTTATTTTTTGTTTAAGAAAGTTTCATAAAGCTGATAACTTGTAGGACTTTTTTTTCAGAAATAACTTTTAATGGCAAAGTAAGTATTAATTTTAAATTCATATATCGTTGAAAAGCTTAAACAAAGTCTGTCGGACGCAATGAAAATATACAGAGTGAGTATATTTCTTTGGTAGAATGGCCATGTGCGAAGTAATACCCCATAGCTTCTTAAATGGCAATATTCTTTTCATTTATTTTTCAACTAAAATATTAATGTTGGTAATTTTTTTAAATAAACAACAATTAGGTCAGAAATTATTCTTTCATCAACAGAATTTAAATAGGTACACCAGTGATAATAACAATTTTCCAACGATGATGACAAATTTAGTGAAAAAATAATAAACGACGATGAATTGAAATCTTAAATGTTTAGATGACAGTTTTGAAAAAAGTGATGTACAAAAAATGGTAAATATGTTAACAACAAATTTTTCTTTGTTTATAATAAATCGGTATACCAGTTATATTTTCAATTATTCTGATTATATACCTATACCAATGTAAATAAATGTTTTTAACACGTAAAATCTTTCATTAAAACTAATTTTCATTTTTCACCCCGTATATAATTCAGCCGCAAAATGTTTCCTATTAAGCTGAGCCATATGTGCTAGGGACGTGTGAAATTGCAAAATGTTAGCGTTATAAAAATATATTATTTTAAATAGCATCCATTCAGCATTCAGTTATATTTTCTATTAATAAACAAAATAGCAGGCAAATAAGTTTCCGCAATTACCAATGTCCTATAGCAACCATAAGTATAATAAATAAAATATTTCTCTAAGGCGGTTTTTCTGGAGAAGGCATAAAGGAATGGAAATGTATTATTGAACTTGCATGCTGTACTTCTAGTTAAAATATGTAGGGATTAAAGTTTCTTTGTTTAAAATAATGTTTATACTGGGTGAAAATTCTAACTATAACCGGTATGTTGGATTTCTGGCTCTCAATAAAATTCAATTAAAATTTGAAACTGCTCTTATGGAAAATTAGTGTCTGCAAATTCGTAAAATTTAGTATCTATAGATACTATGGAACGAATATAATCCTATAATTTTTTTAATTTCTTCAGCAGAGAAAGAAAATCCTAGGTTTATCACCACAATAACAATTTGTTGTCTGAATAGCATAAAACATGGATGACTGAGTGTATTAGAAATATGTTCGTAATTTAAGAGTCTTATACAAGGTGTTTCTAAATTGACTATCATAAATTTAAGAGCTTGTAGAGAACGTTAAAATAAAACTAAAACCTCTATACAGTTTCGTCGGAAAACGCTTCGTTTTCAAAATACAGGGTGTTATAGTGTCGACTGGCACATCAGTTATTTAGCTATATCTCTAAACAGAGTAGGCAGAGGATTCTAAATTTTTGTGAGCGAGTGTTACTTAAGATTACCGATGACTGGATAATATTTTAAATCTGATACCACCATTCAGTGGCGTAGAAAAAGGGGTAGCCTAACACTTTTTTGTTAATAAAAAATTTGCTGTTCAATGTTTTGAAAATATCGTCTCATTTTCAAATTCCCCAGTCAAAATGCTATAATAAAGATGCTCTTATTAAATATCTCCAGAGGCGTTCATTTTCGAGATATTCTCGGTTTTATGTGTTACCTACTTAATTTCCGAAAAATATATTATTATTAAAAAGGGGCAATCATCACAAGGTAGATAGAAACAAAAACAAATGCAACTCAAATCTGCTTTACTGTCAAGAAATTACATTTTAATCTCAAAGGTGCACTTATTAACAAATTCATATTGAAAATTTTCTTTTTAGTTCAGTAGTAATAATAAGGCTATCACTTTTTTTACGCCACTGATGGTGGTATCAGATTTAAAATATTATCCAGTCATCGGTAGTCTTAAGTAACACTAGCTCACAAAAATTTAGATTCCTCTGCCTACTCTGTTTAGAGATATAGTTAAATAACTGATCTGCCGTCGACACTATAACATCCTGTATTTGGAAAACGAAGCGTTTTCCGACGAAACTGTATAAAGGGTTTAGGTTTATTTTAACGTTCTCTACAAGCTCTTAAATTTATGGTAGTCAATTTGGAAACACTTTGTATACCCACTTAAATGCCGGAAAGTTATTTTTTTCTTCAAAAAAAATAAAATTATTTTTTGCATGCATTTTATGTTTTTTCTGGTCAAATTTACTAACTTTCCGACTTCATTGCTTCTAACTTTTAAATTAATTTTCCCCAACTCTTGGTACCTATGAGCTGTAAATTAATTTATTCGAAAAACAAAAAGTGCATATCTATGCCTTAAAAGTGCTGGCATTTCGCACGAATTTGCGAAAACACATATGCACCTGCTGCAATCTGCAGTCGCGGTAGTTTCGGTTTGACTGCATCATGTCAAACTGATCTGTGCGGGGTGTAGTGGAATCGAGACTTGCACCTGATACAGACCCTTAATAAATGCAGTACTAAGATATAAAACACTTGCACACTTACATCAGAAACCAACCGCCTGAAAATTTCATAAAAAATTTGACGTTACACCTTCAAACTGAAGAAGAAAAGAAATTGATTGGTTATTTAAAACATATATATCAGTGAAGAAATGGTATCTATAACTGATAATACGCTTAATGCTTCTGGGCTTCGAGTATATCTTCAAATACTTCTCACAAATAGCAAATAAGCAAATTATTTTGTCCATGATTTTTTATTACTGATGGTTGTTGGCATAATTCAAATTTATCTATACTGAAGGGTATAACAGTGGCTTAAACCAAGGTATAACCAAGTATTTTCACAAAGAATTTGAAGAGAAGGGATAGAAGAAGAAGTTTTTTCCAGTAGCAATTTGCGCTTCTTAAATAGAATACTATTACTTTAAAAAATCTACACTTTACCTATAATGGAATAACTTACCGTTTTTCTTTATTCTCCCTTTTGTATTTAAGTTATTTTCCTTCACTTCACTATTCTCCACTTGTTATTCAGTTAAATTACGCTTTCTATCACTTACTCTTTCAGTTAAAACCTTAGGTTATATTTTTAATAAAATAAAGTTTAGTATTTTATCATAACGAGTAATTTCAATTTTTGCGACAGCAAACTCAGTATCTGCGAGGTTATTTGATGTACTTCGTATGAGTGCCAAAGATATAGCACTCGAAACACCGCGTTATGTCGATGGATGTAGATCTACCTATATTCATAAAAGTTGGGGCGCTCGACACCAAGTCGTATAGTTAATGCCAAGAACCTCTCTTATAGCAAATCCATAGCAAATCAATAAGTTAACAGCTTTATTATATTATCAGATCATAATAAATTTCTCAGTCTTCAACTTAAGTCCTGGTGATGGCAAGCACACAAGGGTCTGCTTTGGAAACTACAAAATTGTTCCATCTTGTTATGCAGCACACCATGCATGAGGTACTACTACCGAAACAGATCCTTCTATTAGGCAGCTTAATTTAAGTCTTAGCACTTCTTCGGCTATATCGATGCCGGATAGTCCAGTGGCCTCCAAACCAGCACATTATCTAGAGCTATTCCCCTCATCCTGCAGAGTTAGTGACTGTGATCCTAAATAAAATAATCCTGTCAACCAATCTGTCGATTTTTAGCAGGCCCAAATAGTCTCTAGTGTTAAGAGCAGTATAGGTTTTATACCGCAAAATACTCAAATAATCAGAATAATGTCTGATTAGACCATAGCACAATTAACTCCTATTGAAGAACTCTTTATTCAGTCCATTGGAAGCGATCGTTCACGAAACCGGCTATAAGAGTCAAGAGTCAAGTATGAACAGGACCAATTTTGGTTATTGATATCTAAAAATGTTTGTACTGAATAAACGGAACGTAGGCAATAATTTATCATCTTGAGAAGATTTTTCGAGGACACAATAATTGATATTTTCAAATGATATATGGCGTTTTTTTTTTTTTTTTCGGTTATCCTATGCTGAGCAGTCTTCCATGACCCCAGATACATGCCAGAGAGAAGGAAGTTAGTGATAGTAGAGACCAGAATTATGTGTCCCAAATCCCCCATCGAGTGTATGTAAACTATCAGGACGACGATTATCCACACCTAGTAACCCGAGCACAGCATTTATAACTTAAAATGTTTTCTTAACCGGCTCTTAAGTCACCGAAGTAATCCCCGGAAAACCCAAGAGTTTTGAATTAGGTAAAGTGAGACGATGTAGCCTCGTCGTTATTTTGAAGTCATACCAGCGATCTTTGTATTGTTCCATTTTACCTTATTCTTCAAGGAGATGTTTATCTCGGCAGGAGCTGATGGCATACATCCATATTCATTTAATGTTCGAGGAAAACTACATCAGGTTCACTGGATTCATTTAACCTGACGGTCGGGAACGAGTAATTCCAATAAATTCGCGATTTCTCCTTCTCAGCCACGGACTCAATATATCTCATACGTGTGCCGTCAGTTATAGTATAGCTACTCATATTGTGTCAAAACGATATTGCTATAAGAGGATGTTCCTTATCAGCTGCTAATTGCAGCGAAAAAAATGTGGCTGGTACTTCCTCCTAATAACTAGGTGCCCTAAACTACTCTATGTAGAAGAATACCTGGGTGTGATACTCCGGACCACTAATAAGATGAGGTTTGAAACCAAAGAAATAGAACTCTCATTGGTGTGGTTAATCCTGAAGGCCTATGTCCGACATTTGCCAGAAAGGATTATCTCTCCACTTTTACACCCAAATTTATTATTACCTATTATTTTTATTATTAATTTTTTATTGGTACTTGTCAAATCGATTCCAAGAAGACGGACGTTATTTTTGAAACGCTCTACGCACTGCAAAGGTAATTGTAAATCCTTTATAATTTGCCGATGTTACAGTTCATGCATATAATAAATATTCTTAAACCGACTTGTAATAACTATAATAGTTGTATCGAATATTTACGCATATTAAATTTGTTACATGCAAATTAAGTTTAAACTGCACCTTCATAAACAAAAACATCGACTACATGCCTTCCAATTAAATTAAAACCCGTTGTCTGGTCCCTGCTAGGATTTGCTATTTAAGTTTCCAAATACCAATAAAGCCATCCGATGATTTAAAGAAGGGGATCACGTGCATTCCAAATGTGACTATGTGACCGAAGGAAATCTGATTTCTTCAATCCAGCCAAACAAAGGGAGACAAAGGCTCATAAAACAGTTGATCATGTAACGGCAATACATCGTCCTCGTTTTATTGGATTCATAAATACAAGAAGTCCCCATCGTCCTCTGTAATAAAAGTTAGCCCAAGTCGCGTTACGGTAAGTCGATTTGACCGCAAAAGGACTTTTAACATATGCCCTCTTAACCTTTTATTAGGCCGCATCATAAGGTAATATAAATAGATGTACAGGGTGTGTCGAAATTAATTATTTAGCATGTTCTCAAATTAATACCCATCCGCGTAAGTTGTTCGTAGATTCATGCGCAGGCTAATTTTATACGGTATGATTTATTTTTCCTCTATTGAGAAATAGATGATATAAGAATACTTCTGCTATCATGAATACTTATAATTACTTATTTTTTTTTTAAATCGCGTATCTTATGATGAAAATTAGTGATGACATCAGTGAAAAGCTAATCATATAATTTATAAGTTTTCTTAATAATGAATTATAATGAAAGAGTTATCGCAACATTTTAAGTTATAAAGTATAAAACAAATTGAGTGTTTATTGACCTGTCATATATAACTTTTTTTTAGATTTAGGTGGGATGATAGCCAATAATTGAAACAACAAACTGCTTTTTAATATATTTGACGTTTTTTTATCATCAAGAAAATTTAAAAACATTTGTTTTCAATCTAGTAAAATAGTAGTTAAAAATATTATACTAATAAACATAGTTACACAATATATGTGGAAAATTATTTAACTACATAAATATTTTTAAATTCGCACTTCTTTTAATAAACAGGATCTGAAAATATATTTTAATAAAGATTTTACTTTTTTTAAATTTATATATGCATATAGCATATATTTAATAATTTTTTTTTTTCGAAAACTCCCTTCCTGCTGTTGCTAAACTGCACTATAACAACACACAGTACATTCAGAGGTAATTTAAAAATGTCAAACTGGGACCTTATACCTACAGAAAATGTGTATTCAAATAGTATATTCTGTAATTAGTTTGAAATGAAGCATATTCTGCGCGAGCAGAAGTTTGTCATCCGAGCGAAGCGAGGAGGACGGTCCGCGAGCGCAGAATATGCCATTCCAAACGAATTACAGACTATACTTTTTCTATGCCTATAATTTAATTAATTATTAATCCACTTACATTTAACTTGTTTTGTGCAACAGCACTTTAAGGTTAACTGTCAATAGAAACGTCAACTGTCAGCAGAAACGCAAACAGTATTACAAATTGCACTACTACTAGATGGCGCAACCTATGCTTATTATACATTCTGGGCATGTAATAAATATTACATATCAACCACTGGAATATAGGTCATTCCTTATTTAAAATCGACATCATAATGCTTATATTACATAATAGGCGTAGAAAAAAGTAATTTTCGCCTGAATCTGTTAATTATTATAACTATTAACTAAATTATTAATGTGACGATGTACTATTCATATCAAAACATTTAGTCACCTAGGTCGATTATTTATTTCAATTGTCATTTGAGTTATTATTTTTTTATTATATGATTCTTCACGGACAGGTTTATTGCACATGGCCGCAGTGAGTGATTGAAAATATTTCTTTACTTTGGCCTTAAAGACCTGAGGAGAGTAAGAATCAGAAAAGCCGTTGAACAATGAATTTCATAGCTCTTTTGTTTGCGGTAGAAAATACGTAAAGTGACAGCTATGGCACTTCAAACCAAAAGGATTATTGCTACATTCTATCTAGTAGCTCGGGTATAAGTCGCTTAAAATGGCATCAGAGGATGCAACTTCTGTTGGGCAGTCTCAATGAAAATAATAGTAGAAAATAAATGAGATTGAAAATATTACTACAAGTACTATGTTCCAAAGTACAGTAAAGTTTTAGATGAAGAAACAATATTCCAGGACGGATTTTCACTTTATACAGAGTAAATGAACCCATACAGGGTATATTTTTATATATTTTATTATATTTTAGCAACATCTTAACGTGGAAGAACCAATTTGGTACACGATTTAGGCTTATTGCGGGTCTTAATTAACGGTATATTGATGTTAATGGGAGCACTGCAAGAGGTTGATTGGGGTTGATTCAACCCCTAATGGTATACACAACTTTCTTGTCCGCTGGCTGATTTTAAACTCTTTGTACTTTCATTAATTTTTAATAAGCTTTATAATTCAAAAGACGGGACTGACTGAAGCAAATTAGAAGATAATCAAAAACTATAAATCTACCTTTCAAATTTGGCAGTTCATTAAATAAATAAATTCATTAAATCATTTTAATTTAATAAATAGTTTTTATTGAAACCAATCAGGTAGCCTGCCACGTTAAAATGTATAGATAAATTTTTTTTTAAAAGGCATAATAATATAAGCCCCACTTTGGGGGTTTATCTTACTGTGGGGTAAAGTACCATATAGCACAAAAGACAAAGTGTCCTTAAAGCTGACTTTTTCATATTAGTAATATATGTGTGTGTATCATGAACGAAAAATCGCAAATGGTGAATCAAAAAATAGATATCGAAGAAAATTCCTAAAAATGACATTGCTTGACATTTTTTCCTTCAGTTTTGTTACATTTCTTGAAGAATATACCACACTGTGTTGTAGGCGGTTCAAAGTCAACAAGATTGTTTCTACTCCAATCGATAAAGATAGGCCCAAGTTAATCGACTTGACCTGTGAACATCTGGATGAACATAAAAATGGACCGTAATAATTGGATTACGAAAGGACGAGCCTATACCAACAAAAGTTTGCTCAGAATTAATTTAATATGTAGAGTAAGTAATTTATATGAAGAAAAAACGTATTGGGTATTAAGATAAATCCTTGTGGAACTGAATTATCATCACTAAATATGTGTAGCAATTCAAAAATGTAACAAAATGTATTTCATTTAAAAATATTTCTTAAAACAAAATTTTACAAGGAAAATCTAATATTCGTAAAATAAACACTGTATATTATTTATTACAGGAAATATTTTAAAATTAACATATCGCATAAGTAAGTTTTCGGAACGTCCTACTTACAGACTTAGAGATTAAAAATATAACTTAATTCCTTTTAAGGGAAGAAGGTTCCTTAATGGTAAGTTTATTTCATATACAGAAAATTAAAGAAATTTACTGTTGTTTTCGAGAAAAAAATTCAAAAAATAAAACTTTATCAACTGACCGTAGGTATTATACCTTTGCAATTTAAAAGAACTTAGATATACAAAACATATTGTTCACATAATAAGTGATTCGCTATAGACGTACAGGGGTTCTCAAAAGTCCAATATCGACATTTTTATGTTAGGTAGGTCAGTTTTTCAACTTCTTTTTGTTTTTTTGTTCGCAATTCGTGTTACAAATTTCAATCGAAACTCCCCCTTAAAAGGTACTAAATAAGTTGGGGTTAACCTTGTATTAGTAACAAATTTGAAAATGTGATTAAGCTCTTCATATAATAATAATAATTATAATAATAATAATCATACTCATTCATTTATATTTGTTTTTTTTTATTATTTTTTCTTAGTGTACTTCAACAGCTTCATAGGAGTAGATGTATAATATATATATATAGAGGACGTAGAAGGAAAGAAATGAGACTGCCTAACAAATTGGGTGAAACAAAGAAACAGCCTTAGTGTTTAACTGGACATTTCCACGTGGAAGCAGGGCAACTAATAATGGCGAGTGGATTTATAACCCCAGAACATAAAAGAATATAAGTAAAAATAATAATATTTGGTATACTCGTACATGAACACATAACGATGCTACATAGTTGGCACATTATTTTCACCCCTTGTTTTTTATTACAGATATCTAAGGTATATTTGCTTATTTGTAGTTAATAATTTATGGATTTTGAATGTCACTACTCTATAATGTCATATAAAAATCAGTTTTAACAAGACAGTAATAATTATTTAAATATCAATGTAGAGCAACCATACAAGTTATCAATAATTTAATTCGTTTTATATTGTGTTCCTCAAACCATACAACGTAAGATTAGAAATTCAAATTGAAGAATCATCGAGTACTGATGACTTGTGCATTTAAAGACTTTGAAAATATTTTATAAAGTGGTAGTTTGGACCTTATGAGAATCAGGATAAGTGTATTATTTTCCACAAAACTTTTTCTAAAAGAAGTAGTTGCATGTTTCTAGAAAAAGTTGTTGAGAATAGAAATGCATACCTTCGTAGAAAATTTGAAAATGAACGGCCATTTGTCAAAAGTTCTAAATATCAATATGGTAATATCAGAATCCTAGCTACGTATTCTTAGCTGAAACAGACCATAGAATACTTCTCATTGGTTAATTTTTTCTTGGGTTTGAAACCCACTATCCCATTGATTCTATAGTATCTGTTCCGAATTGAAATCCATACCATATACCGTTAGGCAAATGAAACGTTTCATTTTTGCCACTCGCGATAAATCACCATCTCCTTGTCCCGTGATGCCTCGTCATTCATCAGCACAGGACAAGTTTTGTTGCTCAGAGCCAATTGCATTATGTTCTACCAAAACGTGGTTTTGGATACAATGTAATCCCATATCCTTGAAAGCCGAACCCAGACAGAATAAGCACAGAATAACCATGTTTGCCTAATTTTGTGCTCATATGTGGCTCAAAATGATCTATGTTTAATGGATAATTATAATTATAATAGATTATTCGTATTATTGTCGTAAGTGAAATTTAGAACATACTCGTATGTAGTAGTTTATACATCCCACAAGAATTACCGCATCACCAGAAACTTTGCATAGGTTTAATGTTGTTTTCTTTTATTGTTTGTTTTTAATAACCTTTTTTTGCATGATAGGATGATTCTTCAGAAATGTTACTGTACCGAGTATTTCGATGACTTTGGATTTTGCTGCCAAACTTCTTAATATCCTTTATACCTAAGCAAGTTACAAAATTCGCAGCAACTCATGTTTTCGAAATTTTTTGATTCACTTTATTATCTCTGTCATGTAGAGAAGATAAACAATTATCTAGCATATGTTTTTTTACGAATTACAGCCTTAAGAACTTGACACTTTACCACCTGAATACCTCATACCAAACGCTTAGTAACTGGGAATGTAAACACTTATTTACAAACTGTTAGAAATCGTCTTAATGAACGAAATATTTACGACCAAAGGTTCCAGCAACAGGCCCACACGTCCTTATTAGGGCACACCGGGTTTCCCGGTTGCAATTTGTTCAGGAGCATGCTAATTGGGGTCTTGAAGGATGATCCAATGTACCTACTCTTTAGTAATAATTAAGATTTTGCCTATATTCCTCAGATTTTATGCAAGAAGACTAGGTGAGCACTATTTTTAATGCAACTTTCATCAAACGAAAAGTTTTGGAGGTGGGTCAACCATGGTATGGGGAATGATTCCTTTTTATGCGCATACGAATTTAGTAGCAGTCAATGATGGAAGGATGACGGTTAATTGATACATATAGAATATTCTAGTACCTCATGTTGCCTTTTCATTGGCGAAAACTTTGTACTAATGCACAAACATACACATGGTGGCCAGGCTAGTGACCGATACTCATTACAAAGTTTTTTTTTGTCATTAAGGACGGAGTCCATTCAGCCAGCAGAACGAAGTTAATGTCAATAAATTGGCCAGCTTTCAGCCCATATATTAATCCTATAGAGTATATATGCAAGCAAGATTGTATTCCTTGTAGAACTCTGAATTAAATTCAAAATAAGTTGGATGTGATTTGGAACAATATTGATGAGAATTATATACCTATATCTCTTTGAAGGAGTACTAAGGAGAATACAAGCTGTAATTAACACAAAGGGAAGAAATATCCAGTATTATTATTGTTTTGGTAAGAATTTTATTAGAACTGTTTTCTGTTTGTATTGTTACTTTTTTCTTTTTTGTTAATCCTGTACGTATATTCCTTCTAATAACAGAAATAGTAAAGTGAATAAAAAAAGAAAATATTTCTGGAAGACGAGACTAGAGGGTAGCTATGATTGTAATTTGCTGTTGTTGCTGGTGCTCACCACAGGGCGTTAGTTTTTCATCGTAACACCCGATATTCAATCAAAAAAGAATTTTTACTTTAAGAATTAGTAGATAGTAACATTTCTGAACGGTCAACCAATGATACAAAAACGAGATCATCCAAATCAAACAAACGGTGATCAATCATCAAACAATTGTCGATCATACAAATTGCCTGGTAGTGCGATAATTATTATTGTTGTGCAATAAAGATTTTTATTTATTTTATACATTTGTACAAAAATATAATAATGATAATATTTGTATTTTTCCTACATATTACGATTTATTTAAACTAAAAAAAAGTAAAACCTTCGTAACATCATTAAACGCAACTGCAAATAGGACACCAAATATAATTATTTTTAGAGTATTTGATAATGTGCATAGTTGTATTATATTAGTAGGTGATTTCACATTTGACTGTGTCGAAATTTTTTTATTGTTAATAATTGATAGTTTCTATATCTATCTGATCTACCATCTGCATAAATGTTTCCATATTTATGGGATGTTCCACATAAGAGGCTCACTCGATCTCCTGGCTTTATTATTGGGCTAAAATGAACAACCAAAATCTATTCTCATCTATTTTTTATGAGAAATCCGATTTTAAGGTTGAATAAGCTATAAAACCTGTAATATACAAGGTATTGTCAAAGAACTTATTTTCCAAATATTCTTTACCATGTATATTATTACGGGAAACGATATGGTATATAAATGTGGTTATAAAGGCCTATGCCTTTCATACATCTAACTTCCGGTTTGGTCGGAAATAGCTAAAATCCGACAAAATTTTGGAGACAATCTGTATATTATGACATAATTCAAAAGTAGCCAATCTCCTGATTTCAAAAATGTATAAAACATGTTTATTATCTTTAGTAGTTTTCTTTTTCTTTAGTTTCAAACTTTCTCCGTGATATTTTAGAAAAGTATTAGAAATAGCTTACTTATTTTATTACTTTATCGCATTTTGTTGCCAATTTCTCGAAAACTACTGAAAGTAATGAAAATGAAAGTAATGGACATGTATTATATATTTTTGAAATCAGAAGATTGACTACTTTTCAATTATTTCATAATATATCTACAGGATGTCGCCAAAATTTCGTAGGATGTTAGCCATTTCCAGCTAAACCGAAAGTTAAATGTATGAATGTCATATGCCTTTATAACCACAATAATATACCATATCGGTTTACAAAATAATATACAGGGTAAACAAAATTTCGTTAATTAGTTATTTGACAATACCTCGTTTATTAGGAACTCCTAATATACGAGACATGAGGTTAGATTTTGATTTTTCAATTTAGCCCAATAAACCTAGGAGATCGAGTGAGCCTCTTATGTGGGACACCCAAATGTTACACAAACAAATGAACAAATACACACAAATAGGAATAACAACGCAATAATCATTACCTTGACAATATTACCATCAATATTGGTGATATTCCTGTATGATGTCATTATGAAAATTTTACTTTTTTGTTGAATATAATATTCACCTTCACCCAATAAAAATATTTCCACTTTATCTTATGTCACATTGTGGCAGTACGGTATTTATTTACTAGCGTCGAAATAAAGTAGTCGTTAACACTACATTTATTTCTCTAATTAAGATATTATCTAGCGGGAATTCATCAAACCATATCAAATAAAATTAAGCGTCTAGGCCGTACTCCTAGTCGCACAGCATCTTATCTGAGTTTGGCTCCGTTTCTACCGTTCCATGTAAGGGTTGTAGAGCAACGTGCTAATGAGGATCCTCTTCTCGGTGACCCCATCCGTCACCTTGCAGCACCCTGTCCGGGGGTGGGCGACAGGGTGGCCACCCGCATAGCACTAAACGCGTTAGCGGACGGTACTCGGCCTCCCTAATAAATCCTCAAGTAACAAACACCCTGCACAGCTAAGCGGATTCTAATCTATCCCTCGGTGATATTTCACAACCCGCTCTCAGAGCCTATCTATATCACTGCCTCGGAATTTGCTGTAAAATCCCAACGCCTCTGTGACCTCTGACAAAGAAATATCGCTCACTTTTATGTTTCCTATCAAATTGTGTTGTCTGTATCTCTATTGTAAATTTGCCACGGCTTTGTTAGAAGGTGGTAGTGTAAGGGTGAAAATGTGTATATTACTAGAGAATATCCTAACATAAGTTAATAAAGTGACAGATGAAATAAATAAATAAAAAGTATTAATATAACAATTGCGTTGTACAGATTTATGCATCTTAAACTTTTTATGCATTCTATGAAACGGATATTACGTATTAACTAGTTTCTTAAATAATTAGCTAATCAGTATGCTAGTCTTAAAACTTGCTTCTTGAATTTCCAGGAAAGACGCTTGGTTTTTCACTAATTTTTCCCAACTATTCATGAAATAATGAGAAATACATGTTTCACTGCCTATCTAAATGTACTCTTACCCTTCAAGTTACCGAAATAACTCCGTGGATATCCGAGAAGAAAAAAGGTGAAAGGCAGTTTATTCTGAGCCACATCTAGAGCACTACTCTCCCTCTCATTAAATCCGAATCATATTATCGCAAATACATTATTCTAATTTGTTTTAGGATGGAATTCAATTATTGATTTTTGCAACCAAGTAAATCGGCATCAAACACATTTATTATGTCACAATAAACTGATTATCTACGGATACAAATGGAGACAGACTATAATGAATCTAGAGACTCGAAAATTTGCAGAAACAATAAAACAGATGAATCAAAGTAATAAATAAAGTACGTTCAAAAATCAAGAGAAATCGAGTTCTGAATCTGGTAATGATAACTTCAAGGTGAAGATAACAATGATCTTTCAACGACAGAAAGAAAGCAAGTCAGGGTTTTTCTAGTACTAATTCATTTTTAGAAAGAGCTGAATAAAGCACAGATGAAATATGTTTTACCTTAGAAGTAAATGTATATTATAAGAATATTCTTATATTTGAACAGGCTAAACATTTCTAAGCAATGGAAAATACCTTAGTAAAATTACTTGTGAGGTTAAAACTTCACATCTAATAACTTGAAGACTTTAACATCACATTTGTTCTGGCAGGCACCAATGTAGTTTCTACACCAACACTACTTGACATAAGTTTCGTCAACCAAGTTGTCATCATCCAGAGACGGTTAAAACTAGTTCTAATTACCTCAAAGATTCCAACCCTCTCCAGGGGTCACAAAGTAGGTAAGTCATGAAATTAAAACTGAAGATTCGAAAATTAACTTAGAATAGTTAGTTTTGTTGGCAAACATTTATAAAGAAAATTAACAATTACAAATTGAACTAAATGCAAGTCAATTCAGATAACTGCGACTATATTTTGAACGAAAGCCCTCAGTGTATGTTTTATTTGTGGGTTGATTACAATTTACCGAAGGTGGTCAAACAATGCATGAATAATTAGAAGTCCTCGTTCCACTCTATGCTATTGCCTCTATTAACTATTAACCTGATCCGCTATCATTTTATACTTTTTACTTCGATTTTTAGAAAGGAAATTATCATAGTCTTAATAATTACTTAGCTAAGTATTGATTGGGATAATTACTTAAGGGATGGAGTAACAGATGTGGATACAGCAGTAGAGAGATTTTGTGGCATTCTATCTATAGGAATGTAAATCTTTATACCTGTATCAAGATTAAAAACTCCTAAATTTCCTCGTTGGTATAGCAATGAATTAAAAAAATTAATTATTGATGAAAAGAAATATCACAAAAGTATAAATTCTCTAATAGATTACTTGATGATTACTTGAATTTTTCATCGCTTAGAACACAATGTAATAATAAAAAATAATGTTTACAAAATTACGTACTAAACACTGAATTGGCAATACTAGATAATATAAAATTTTTTTGAATTTTGTTAATGATAAGAAAAAAGACTGTAGTTTACCTCAGCATATCCTTAAAGACGAAAGTAGCAGTGACAGTGAATCGACAACAGATAATTTATTTTCTAAGCATTTCAAGTCTGTTTACAAACCTTGTGTTGTGGCGAATAACAACATGGAATTTACCTTTGATAAAACTGTTGACATTAATAGATGTAATGTGAGTTAAGAATCTGTTTAAAGAAAATCAATATCTCTTGATCCTATTAAGAGTTCAGGACCTGATGGTATTGTGCCCATTCTTTAATAAATTGTAGATGTTCACTTACTAAGCCACTACTTAGCCTCTTTACACTTTCACTTGATTCGGCTGTATATCCTAAACTACGGAAAAATACTTATGTTACCACAAATCATAAGAGTGGTGATAAAGCCAATATAAAAAAACTATTGATCAATGTGTATATTTAGTCATTGATTAAGGAATGAATCATGCATTCATTCCTTAGTCGATGTACAATTCCAAAAATATTTGAGAACATCATAACTGATCAGATATAAGAGAGAATAACGTTTGATTTAATGGAGAAGCAGCATGGCTTTTGCAAGGAAAGATCAACAACTACAAATATGTTATTGTTCGTTCAGTTTGTTTTGAATGTCTTGGAGAATCGATCTCAAGTAGATTTAGTTTATTCCTTTCATCTGTGCTCTTGTGCAATACCTATGCCGGATCCCTTTAGTTTTTTAGTATTTCTTAACACTTCTTGTTTCTTAAGGTAAGAAACAAACTTTACTATCACAGGTTTTTTGTTTGACTGCTTTCCAATTGCGTAAACATTGTTTATATCGTTTAACGTAAATCTAAACCAACATGGTGTTTTAGAGTATTTACTACAAAATTGCCCAGATTATTCAAACCAAATATAATGATGTTATTTTTACGTAATCCTTTTTCTAACTTTTTATAATTGTTTTTTAACTCGTTGTATTTATCTTCCCATTCACTGTTTCTTTTGTTTAGCTCTTCATCAAATTTTTGCTTCAATTCATGTATTTCCTTGTCTATGTGCCCCTTTATGTCTAAGCTCTGGTTTCGATTTGCTTCCTCAATCGTCCTACGATTTGTATCTTCTATTGTTTTAATTAATGTTGTAAAAAAATCATTTTCTATCATTTTTGTGTCACTCACTCTATAAGTTTAATATCTAGGTAGACAAGCTATCATTTATTTTTTGCAGCTTCTTTTTTAAAAGTACACTGCACGTTAGATTGTTGCCGGAAATTTTATTTTGTATTTTAAGATTTCTGCCTTTAAATAGAGTTTTGGCAACTTACCGCTATCGCACATGCATTCCAATATTCTATAACGTTTGCTTTAATGGAGGAGCAGCATAGCTTTTGCAAGGAAAGATCAACAACTACAATATGTTATTGTTCGTTCAGATTGTTTTGAATGTCTTGGAGAATCGATCTCAAGTGAATTTAGTTTATACAGATTTCACCAAAGCATTTGACACAGTGAATCATTATATTATTTGTAATTATGGATTTGGTGGTTCTTTATTAAATTGGATTACCGGTTACTTATATGATAGAATGCAATTAATCAGAATAAAAGGTTTTATTTCCGAGGAATTAACTGTGACGTCAGGTGTACCACAAGGGAGTCATTTTGGTCCTTTTCTACTTAATATCTTTATAAACGATATTAATCCTAAATTCAATAATACTAATATTTTATTGTTCTCGACGATCTTAAAACATTTAATATTGTTAAGTCTGCGGGAGATTGTGACAATATTCAGGCAGCCATTGATGCACTCTCTCGATATTACACTCAAAACTTAGATCTAAATTTAAAGTGTCAATCCATGTCTTTTTACAGATCTCATAAAAAATTAGAGCTTGTAGTATTAATTTTTATTATAACTTTTCCAATGATAAGTCACGCTGGAAAAGTTGTAATTTAATAAGAGATTTAGGTATTATTCTAGACACTAAGCTTGATTTTCGGAGTCATTATTATAATATAACTAATAAGGCTTTAAAAATGTTGAGTTTAACTTGGTAAGTTAATTATTCTAGTTGTGATTTTACATTTTTAATTATTTTGTTTTACTTTATTTACTGATTTTTTTACTTTTCACCACTATATTACTGATATCATATTTATCAGTACTTATTGTATTTATATAGTTTTAATGATTTTTATAAAAATGCCCATAGTTGCAATTTTGTTTGAAAATATGGTTTACTTACCCATAAATAAATAAATAAATAGCAAAATAACTTTTTCATTTTTTAAACATAAAGATATAAGAATTCGTTTCAAATATTATCTAACCTAATTCTATATCTATTAATATAGCTGCCAGACTATTCAGTAGACTAATAGAGTATACTTTGAAATAAACAAATGCACAGTGCATAACTCTTTTAAAGCATAATCTGTGTTCTATATTATCTAAAAGATATTTGTGGCATCATTTAATTTTCTTTCTCTTCTTATTTGGGATTTATTTTCACATTATATTTTTAACTAGTTAATTAATTGAAATCTAATACTATATTTAATTAGAAACGCAAAATTATTTTTCACTTCAAAAATTATTTTATTATACTTATAGTCCCGAATAAAAATGACCTATATTCGGTTCAAAACAGCATCATGAAATGTTTTTGTGTCGGGTATTTTTTGAAATAATTTATAACTATTATCTATTAACTAGTCAAAATTACATAATTATAAAGCACATACAAAGAAAACCAACGAGAGTTCATAGATCATCTCTATATATACTATTGTTAAATATAGTCCTATTGAATAAGCATGGGATTTTTTCAGAAACTATTTCAACAAGTATATATAAATTTCCAACATTCATCTAAACACAATGTACAATTTATAACCCTATGTCATTTCGTTATTTACAAAAGAGCAGTGGGCGATTTTAATATTGTCAGCAACTTACGAAATATGAGTGGGTCCACATATGGACGATTTTAATGTGGTTGATAACCACTTTTTAAATGTTTGTTTTAAAGAGTTCAGAAATTAGCCTAAAATATGATTCCTAACTATTCGGTAGCAGATAAAATGGGTGTTTTCAGTATTGTCATCCACTTTACAAAATAGGTATAATCCAATCATGTACATTTTAAATTTTAAAACGGTTGTTGTTAATTGCTCATTGCAGAATTGTGAGGATATAATAAAAATATATCCAAGGCATAATATCTTCAGAAAATGTAAAAGGAAATCAGGGAAGAACTGTCAATCATCATACCTACACTGTCCTCAAAAAACTTACCAACAGTACGATATGCATGATGGTAATTTCTTTCTGAACCACTTATCCGATTCAAATAACCGTTTTTTTAATGTAGGTAGATTTCTCAGGATGTTATTGGGATACTGATTGTGATTTTATTCAAACCTTGGTTTTACTTGAATGCCCGATACAACAATAGTTTTATTACGATAATTCATAGCACCCTGTGGAGTACAACATCAAATTACAATTTAAAGGTACTCTAAATGTGAATAAAACGAATCACGGTTTTGTAATATTTAACATAAAAATTGCAAATTTTAATTTAAAATTAAAGTTGTTAAAATATTTGACAAATATTCTTGTTATTTTGATTCTAAGGCTTTCGTGAAGCTGAATGATGTGCAAACGAGTTTCCAAGTTCCTTTGTTCCTCATTTATTATTTTGATCATCTTATCGTGGTCTTCTTCAGTTTGCTTTAGAAGAAGAAGAACTTGTCGTAACGTCAATAAATTCAAATAATGAAGAGCTGAGCACCTGGAAAATTCTCCAAGGGTCTCATTAATTGGAAACCGAAACGGAGGAACACTCTGTATTTCCTAAGATATAATGATAATAATAATAATAATAATAATAAATCGATTATATTACATGTTAACTAAACAAAGGAAGCACTATAAAATTTTAGCGGTATTTGGACCTAGGATCACTATTCCATACAACTAGCAATTGAATATGAATAATGTGAATCATAATTTTGTAATACAAAAGTTGCAGACCTTAACTTAAAAATAAAACACTTGTTTTACTTCAGTCAAATTCAGTTTTCCATTTAAAAACAGTAGACGT
The DNA here is from genome assembly GCA_963680705.1 of Rhagium mordax. NCBI lineage: Eukaryota > Metazoa > Arthropoda > Insecta > Coleoptera > Cerambycidae > Rhagium > Rhagium mordax. The sequence continues at coordinate 27,431,527 of OY796658.1, read as the reverse complement.
CCATATTTAGATGATTGCAAGTTAGAATGTGACATAAGTAGAAAAAATAGAAGCATTTTTAAATATATTCAATCCACCAACTAACCAAAACTAAATGGCGAAGAACCTTCAAAACAAACTAATAAATTCACATTAATTTCTTATGAAACCAGGAATATTTGTGAGCTTCACAGATTTTTTAAAATCAATTATTTACTAAGTAAGTAAGATAACAACTTTGAGCAACCCAGTTGATAAAATTGAAAGAAATATCATTTATGATTAGTTGCAAATATTGTAATTTTAAGTACGCATCGTACATACTGAAACAAGGAGTTCAGCCCTATTTAAGTTTAAGGAGCGTTTTATCTAGTTGCCTAATAAAATAAAAACAAAAATTTTAAATATTTTTGATTTTCCCAGCATGGAAAAAAGAAAATATAGACAGTGGAATTTAACGATTGTTACAGGCGATTTAAAATACCAAAACGAATATTAAAAAGGCATCAACTAGGAATGAAAAAAGCCTTCCTCAGAATCAAAATATATTGGAGCCACATAAACATTTACCTCCAAATATTGAAGAAGAACCTGCTCAACATATTCTTCGTCTCGCAAAATAATATTCCGCAAAATAATATTCCGCACAAATTTAATCGCAACAAGAAGTTGGCAGGCAAAACATTGTTTTATTCGTTTATAAAACGACATACGAATCTTCCAATTACACAACCTGAAAATATTGCACGAGTAAATGGGTTCAACAGAAGAACAGTCGATAATTTCTTTAACATCTTAGAGGATATGAAAACATAAGAAATAGATGTTAAAAGAATGTTTAATGTGGACGAATGTGGATTTTCTACTGAAAACTTCAAGAATGGTAGAGCAAAAGGGAAAAAAATTAATTGGTAGGATCATTAGTGGCGTGAGAAGAACAAACACAACTTTTGTTTACTGTGCCAATGCAGCGGGAATATTTGTTCCCTTCACGTTCATTTTCAAAAGAAAACGATTTGCACCACAGTGAAATAAAGCACGCTTGCAAATAGCTTGACAGAATTGCCGAATATGGATTTACAACCAGCGAATTGTTTTTAAAATAGTTACAATATTTTAATTCGTTACATCAATAAAATATAATAAAGTAATTTTATTGCGCGATGGTCATACCAACCTTACAAAGAATTTGGATGCATTAGAATTGGCAAGAGATAATGATTTTGTAATAATTGTCAGGGTACACAACTCATAGTTTACAACCCTTTGATATGGATGTTAACCAGTTAACCTATGTGTAAGCTAGATAATACACCTGAAGTTTATTACGATAAGATATCAGCATATCCCACAATTTTTCTTGAACCGGTCACTGAAAATGAAGTTTATAATATTATAATGGAATTGAAAAGCAGTAATTCAGTTGGAATAGACAATCTAAGCGCTAATTTAATAAAAAAATCTGCAAAATTTTTACTGTCCCCTCTTACATATTTAATAAATCGCTCTCTAACTGAAGGTATATTTCCATCTACTTTAAAAATGGCAAAAGTTATTCCTCTACATAAAAAAGGAGACACTACTTTAGCTGACAATTATAGACCTGTGGCACTTTTGTCATCGATTTCTAAAATATTAGAACGTGTCGTCTTTAACAGAATAATAAATTTTGCAGCAAAGAATAATATACTATCAATTGCACAACATGGTTTTCGAAAAAAGTGTTCGACTCAAACTGCAATAATGGCATTTGTTGAGCTATTATATGAAAACATAAATAAAAACAATAAATGTGCTGGTCTCTTTATGGATCTAAGTAAGGCATTCGATCTAATTAATCATTCAATCCTCAATAAAAAGTTAGCGAAATATGGTCTTAGAGATAAAGTAAATGATTGGTTGACGTCATACCTTACAAATAGATTTCAAGTAGTGGAAGTCAATGGTAAAAGGTCTACAAAATTGAAAATTGAAATTGGCGTACCACAAGGGTCAGTACTGGGACCTTTATTGTTCTTGTTTTATATAAACGACCTACCGAGTTTTTTTGACGAGTTTCTAATCATGTTTGCAGATGATAATTCATATTTATGTTGCGGCAAAACTATTCAATATACGTTATCCGCCATACAAGAAAACATTGAGAGATTTGCTGAGTATTTCAAATCAAATAGATTGTTTTTAAATATAACTAAAACGGCATTTATCGTATTTTCTCCTAGAAATTCTGTGTATGAGTGAAGTCATTTAATTAAATTGGAGGGCAAATCAATTCAACAAGCAAGTTCTACAAAATTTTTAGGAATAAATATTGATAACGCTCTAAATTGGAATACACACATATGCACTGTCGCCAAAAAACTTGCCTCTACATGCTACGCGCTGTACAGGTTATCTAAATTAGTTAGTAGACAAACACTTTTGACCTATTATTATGCTCATTTTGTATCTAGAGTTTCATATGGGATAATTTTTTGGGGCTCAAGTGATAATTCTGATAGGCTATTTAAACTTCAAAAAAAGTCAATTCGTTATATAGCAGGGGCATCTAAATTTGAAAGCTGTAAAGATCTATTCAAGGATTTACAATTATTAACCCTACCCTGTATTTATATTTTAGAAGTACTAACTTACGTAAAAACTAATATTAGGTAATTTTTACCTAATAATTTTAATCATAACTATAATACGAGAGAAGGGGATAATTTGATGATACTTTTGCATAGTCTGTCGAAGTATGAGGAAAGCCCAAAGTATATGGGTATATTGTTATATAATATGTTACCAAGTTCATTTAAATCCATTAACAACATCAGAATTTTCAAAAAGCACGTTAAAAATTTTTTAATTCAGAATTGTTTCTACACAGTAGAGAATTATTTAAAGATGTGAGAATTGTATTCATTGTATCTATTAAGTGTTACTTATTTATATTATTTCATTCCTCGTGCACACATATTTTAAATCTGTTTGTTTTCTACTTTAATTGTAAGTATAGTTTGTTTCTCTTTATTTGCCAACAGTTGATGTTGACTTAATTGTAGTATAAATATCTTGTATATATTATGTTCTATGTTCTATGTGATAAGCAGGGCGCAGATGTGTTAAAGTGCCCATTATCTGTGACTAATCCTATACCATTGTATTTGGTCTTTTGGATAATAAAATATTATTATTATTATTATTATTATTATTATTATTATTAATGCAGGTCAATATGCTACTCAATATGATCTAACTGATTTATTAACAATTGCATATTATAAAGCAACAACTGTTGGAAATGCAGTTAATTCTTTTAAAGACTGCGGATGTTGACCAGTAAATTTATTAGTTTTTAATGATGACTTTGCTGCTAGCGAGTTATTGACAAATAATGAAAAAAACTTATAGTTTCTCAAAAAGCTTAAGATATATTCTTCTTTAAAACGAAGTTGCACTTAATGAGACTGAAGTTGATATTAATCTTACTGGTCAAGTTCAACCTAATAATAAGAGTGGTCAACCTAGTTCCTGTTTAATAGTTCCTATTACAGAAATTTCTCCGATAACAACACATAAACCATCTGCTAAGGAAAGGAGAAGGGCAGGGCAACACAATCTGCAACAATGCTTACCAGTAAGTAGCTCTACAAAAATGAAGGAACAGCTATTAAGAAAAACAACATAAATAGAAAATTATCATAACACGCCAAGTGTTTACACCAGCTATTACTATTTCTGTAGAAAACGATGAAGACTTTCTCTGCAATGAAACACGATTGTGAAACATTATTCGATGCCTAAAACCTATAGAATGGGTGCACGGAGATTTTGGAGGAGTGCTAAAAGAAGATAAGACAAATTATTGCTCCAAATGTAACTATTTTTTTTTTTTTTCATTATATTCTTTATTTAATTTTTAACATTTTAAACTTTTTGTATTATAAATTTGTAACGATTAGTTATTATGTAATGAAATAAATTGGTATTTTATATAGGCATTATTTTATTCCATTCAATAAAGTGAGTACGATTTTGGAAACAGAGAAGTACCTACGATTTAGACAATGGGTATCCTAAATGGTGCCATTTACAATGTTTTGTAAAGTTACTTCAATCACAAGTGTTTTACTTTATATGCTGAATATGTAAATATAACGTATCTACAAACATAAAAGCACAATTATAAATAATAATTTTCGTAAAAATTTATACTGATTAATAAATATACTTAAAAATATCTTAAGAAGTACGATTTTGACACTCTCCTTTATAGTAACCGTAGTACTAAAGTATGTTCACAAAGCTATGAGACCGCGTCAAAACAAACATTCACGTGTTGAGTCCGTAGACCGGTCTCATTGGTTGCATTAAATCGATCTTGTGAATTAGGCCAATAGCTGCCTGTTCGTTCACGTGGACAGTGCATGCATTTGTTTTGACGCGATCTCAGAGCTTTGTGAACATACTAGTATATTACTACTACTAGTATACTTTTCTTATATTCCAAAGTTAGTTCAAATCTACAGTAGGTACACTACTGTATTTACTGAACACAAATACTTAAGCCCCTCTCCACAAATGAGCGCTAAATTTGGATAGAATGTTTCTATTGGTTAAATTTTTAAAACCTATAATACAACTAATCACACTAGGTATTCTACAAGAGCAAATTCGATCTGTGCGCCGGCCATTGCGTTTTGGTGTTTTGACGTTCTGTGTAGAGAGTACCCTAATTAATCTCTGATTCTGTGGTTTTGACTGTTTCGTAAAAATTGCTGTTTACGATAGTATTTTTCAATACTTTGGTGTACATGGTGTATATACCATCTGCTCTGTACGTAATGAAACTAATTAATATTGATTAAATGTCAGAACCATATTTTGTTTTTGAGGTTAGAAATTCCATCGATTTATATTAATTATGGACCAAGCGGCTCCTATTTTAATTTTTAGCTTGTAAAACTGGTTATTGCGTACAATGGTCTAAGCAAATGGGGAGTGGCTTAACTATTTGTGTTCAGCAAATAGAGTATAGTTTCTTAGCATGAAACAGAAAAATATGTCACCTATATTTTTGTTATGAATAAGCCATTTCGGAAATAACATTACTTGTTTGTTTATGATATTCCGATTTTTTAAATAAAACATGCTTAACATTTTGACAATTGGACAAAATAAACTTTGAAATATTTCATTTCAAAAATTTATATTATAAAGAAATACGTATACTTAATTTTATAAAATTTTTTGAACATTATTATTTTATTATATAAATTTACAGAATGGTGTATTTCGTCTACTGAATGTACGTGCATTAATTATGAAACAAGTTCAAAACTTTAAAGATGATTTTCCAAAGTATACGTGAAAATATTAACCAATATCAGGAAACAAATAAATAAACCGCTGTGAAAAAGGTAAAACTTCGCAAACATATAAATCCTTCAAAGTCGAATTGTTGGCGCAAAAACAGCCAAAAACAACTTTAGGTCTGAGTGTCTGGACATTGATTGTTTGGGACGTGCACATAAGTCTTTCCCCCTGACTACCGCGTGATTTGTCCGCTAATCGCAGTAGCCTGGGGACTTGTAATGGGTCCCATCCAGAGTGTGTTCCACGTTCCCCATTCTCGACACGGCCATCTAGATTCTATAAGTGGTCGGGGATGTCGCTTCAATTACTACCACTCGCATGCAACTCGAATCTTTTTAGCTCTATTGGACTTTGGGGGATGGTGCTTCTTTAAGCTAATTGTCAGATAAATAAGTGCCCCTCGTTTGAGGATTTAATTAAGTAACCAATAAAAAAAGAATAGTTAATTGGAAACATTTATAAGAAGGGCGGATTTGCATTAGTGTACGCGATTTAGTTAACTAAATGTGCAAACGGTAATAAAAAAGTACAGGGAATCGCAAATGCTACCACCAACTTATTGAACGCTAGCTTGCTTTCTAATAATAAAAATAAATAGCATATGGGAATATTTCATTAATGCGCGTTTGGTAACGTATACACTTCACAACACATTCGACTTGTTTTTTTCACAATTTTAAAGTGTAATCGCTTCTAAAAGTTAACCGAAATACGGTTTTCAGCTGCCGACAGCATACTCTTAACTTTGACAGAAAAAAATCTATTGTGGTCTCTGAAACCAAAAAAGAGTAGGGAAGATAGAGACTTTCTTAAACAATTTTTCGACTCGATCGCTGAAAGTCACATGAATATGTGTGCACTAATGTATATATAGTTCTCATTTACAATGTGCAAAAACCAATGTCGTTATTGTATATTTGCAGTTACTTTTTTGGTTCGATGTCCAAGAAGTGGAAATTTAACCTGATGAGCGATGTTTTTGACTTCATCTCAGTCCAGCGAGTTCTCATGACTTCGACTGTCATAACCTTGTTTAAGTCTACACATACAGATAAGTCCAGGATGCTTCGAACACGACAGGGATTGGGACGAATATACGAGTGGCCGACAACTCGCCTCAGTTCGAAATTTGTACATTAGGAGAAGCACGCGGCACTGCGCTATGGCCACTCACTTCTCAACCTCAGCAGTCAGCACTGGTCAGTAGCAGACTGTCGTTGTTAGTAACTCAACTTATGTCTGAAAGAAATTTGATTTACGTATTCTGGACCAACGTATCGAAATTTTTCTAACCTCAATAATTCATCCTAGATAGGAATAATTATTGTAATTTTAAAAAAATCCCAAAACACATTTAAATATTTCCATTGTTTGTTTTTTCGCAACAAAAATGTGATTCTACAACATAAAAATTATTATAGGCCTAACAATGAAAAAATAAGAGGCAAGAAATAAGAAATAAAAAATATGGAATAGAATTAACAAATACTGATATCCGAAAAGCAAGGAGCAATTTGAACAGTTAGTTGAATTTTAAATCGAATAAGCACTAATAATATTATCGCGCAGAGTATTGTGTATTTAAAACTTGGAATAATTATTTCTCTTATTTCTTGTTCCATATTCTTATCTCTTATTTTTTTCATTGTGTTTAAGCCTTATAAAAGAATCCAAACAAGGAACAGTAGACGCGAGAGCCATCGGCCACAGCGCGGAGATCCACGATTCCCACTACTGTGTCGTCCGCTTGCCTACAACTGGCACAAGTAAATCGCGCAAACTAATACCCATGTTCGAACCTCCTCGGTCTTTACTGTATAACCTTATGTACGGGTTTCCTCTCGTACGTGCGACCTAAATGAATTAACGTCATCTTATACCAGTATACCGTGGTTAAGTGGATCATGATTTACTCTGCTGTGATACCTCTTAATTGCAACATTTGTGATGAATGAAGTGGTAAAATAATATACATTTTTTCTATTAATTTAATTTAAATTCAAATTTTTCTCAATCATTTATTTTCTCGTTTATTTTTCAGGTAAAAATAAAAAATTTCTAAATACATTGTTCTATGTAATAAACACTCTAAAGACACGTAAGTATCTATTTTTTCCAAATAAAAGAACCAAGTTTATATGGTTAAATCAAGTTTGATTGATTTTCTGCATAAAAGGGATTTTAATGTACCTATTTTTACTCTCTTTGCTATAATAGTTAAATTTACATGCCCAGATAATATACAAGGTACATATAAGACCAAAAATAACAATAATAATGAAACTAGGAATGGTGGTAAATAATTTATAGTCAAGGTATTTTATATACTTTATAAAAATAAAAATAATAAGAACGTCATAATGAAAATAAATAAAATTGTGACTGACCTCCTAAGTTAAAATGAAAATAGATATAATTATAGCTATAGAAAAAAAAATACAAAAAAAATTCGGTTACACTGAGCTAATGGAATATTACAATTCCCTAGCCATTCCCTTCTCCCAATCAAAAAAAAAACATACCTACAAGGTAATAAAAAAAGCTTCTGATTTAAAAAAATTAAATAAATATAATATACCTATTCTGAAGGGTGAGTATTATGTCGCAACTGGTTGCGATTTAAAAAAAGAGTTGTGGGATGCAAGACTTACCTATAATTTTAACTTTTCTTTTATCCAATATATCTACATATAATAATTAAAAATTCACAGTCCTTCGCAAAGATGCAACCGGAGGAGACATTGGAAATGACGAAGTAGAACGCAAATTTTGTGATATTTCGGATGTGATAAAAATGAAAATTTGTTGCAAAGTAGTAAATAGTTATTTCATTAACACAAAACATTTTCAAAAATTAAAATCTTATTATCAGAAGTTTTCTTTAGAAATTAAAATAAAAAGTTATTTTATTAACAAAAACATTCTCATAATGAAAACTAAAATGGTATTATATAAATTTTTTTCACTAACAAACATTTTTAATGTTAAAACTAAAATAATTTAAAATAATTTCGTGAAGATGAAAAGTGATTCCTAACAATTACAAATACCGATATCGATTAATCGCAAACTATTAAACGCAGCTAATATTACAGGAAAAGTGTCCAAACTGAGCAAGAACATAGTGAATTCGTTAAAACTTGACATATACGTTTAAAAATACATACCTATGTTTCAAGAAACTTAAAGAGTCCCGAACCGTAATGGGTGTGTCGGAGCTGCCTACTTGAAAAATCGTGGGATGAACTAGGTTTTTCACATGCATAATAAAAATTGGCAATTGAACCATGAGAAATTTCCAAAAAATAAGAATATTTTCATTTATAGAGAAATATTAATTTTTGACTTTTTTATTAAATTTTTTTACCAATTTTTCGTTTGTTTCCTTCATTTTTTGCTTGTTTATCTGTGAGTATATTCTGCAAAATAAAAAAGTACATAATCATTGTACAAGTGAGGATTATCGAGTTGTTTAAAATTTTATATATATATTGAATGAAACACACTTTGTATCTAAAGAAGATCGGAATCGATAGCATATAAATAAATAATTTTATCCATGTATGAATTTAGACATCGTACTCCCTGACAATTTCCGTAAATTTGTAAGCATCTTCAACCTGCTTTTCTGTTGCGGTTGCAGGAGATAAGCTGCAATATTAATTCTGCTGTTGGCACAAAAAGTGTTGTCACAGGTTATAAGGAGCCGTTAATTTTCTTCTATCCCCACTGTTGTGGATTTTTTTCATTGCCAAGCCATTTCTGAATTTTGTAGAATACTCGTAATGAATATTAAGCGACTGCCTCTGAAGTTGGTGGCAATATTTCCAACTTTGATTTTTGTTCGTGCAGCGATTTTTTGAATTGATTAAATCTGTATGAGTTGAGTGAGACATTTGTGATTTTCCTTGCACCGTATACAAGTAGGAAAAGAATTTCACCAGCCTGTTTTACTGGTGAGGGGGTTAAATTCTTGCCATTGAAAGTTCTTACTACATTAACCAACTGCATTTCTTTCTGAAGAAGTTTGATGACTTTTAATTTTTCTTTCTGAAATATTCTAGACGTGGTATCATAACCACTGAAGGCATGAGTCAGTAAAATTGTATATTTCTACTACCGTCTATATTAATGAACTTTGTAACCCTAGCAACATGCGTGATAACGAAAGTAAACATTCGAGTTACCTGGTTGCTAAGGCGTTGCTATCTACAAAAGTAAAACTTATGCGGCCAGGACAGGAAAGTAGAAAAACAAATTTTAAACGAAATTAATTCGTTCTATTTGAACAAATTAATACAACTAAACAATTTTGTATTAATAAAGAAAGGTCTTTCTAGGAAGTACGCCAACATTTTTGTCGGCACGTAGTACCCAACGTAGTACCTACCTACCTACCTCCATTTTAAAAACGCTTCATAAGTTTGCATATACAGGGAGCGGCAGAATAGACTTTACAATTTAAAATTGCTCTAAAATCAATATGCATTTTTTAAGTGTGTGATGTTTGTATCCATTAAATAAAGCATACTTTGGAGTTTCCTTGACAGGTGTCAAAATAATTGACTGGCGTATAGACCAACGAATTTTTTGTGTTGAAAATTTTATAAAAAATAATAGTATTATTCAAGTGCAACGTGATTTTAGAACTTTTGGCGTGAGAAATGTTCCGTCGCGACCAACAATTATGTGTTGGGTCAGAAAATGGTAAACTGGAGGATCCGTTGTCAACTCTAAACATTCAGATCGTCCCCGATCAGTAAACACGCAAAAAATCAAAAGATGTAAGTTTAACTGCCTCTAGAGAACTTTTTCCTTTACGTCTAATCTCACTCTGTGGTGCCATAAACTGGCCCGCCAGATCACCCGATTTGAGTGCACCCGATTATTTTTTGTGGGGTTTTCTCAAAAGTTGGGTATTTCGACGATAGCCACGAAACAACGAACAATTAAAGGAAGCGATTAGCGACGAAATTCATGGAATTTCTGGCGCGGTGTTACGAGCCGTAATGAGTAATTTCGTTCATCGGTTAGAAGAGTGTATAGAGATGGAAGGGGGCCATTTAACCCACACAATTTTTTTTTTTAAATAACTCACATTCTCTTTGTAAAATTCTTTGTTAAATCTTGTTACGTCGCAAATAAAATATTTATTTCCAGTTGAAATTATAAAGTAAATTCTGCCGATCCAATATTTTGACACCTGTCAAAAAAACTCCAAAGCATGGTTTATTTAATGGATAGAAACATCGCACGCTTAAAAAATGCATATTGATTTTAGAGCAATTTTAAATTGTAAAGTCTATTCTGCCGCTCCCTGTACCTTGCTTTGGATTTCTTGGGGTAAAACAAGGCACAAGCAATATTCCCATTTATATCGCCACAAAACATATGTATTTGTTTATTTTAGTTTGAAAACCACCAGAAATTAAAATGTGTAATATTTCGTTGCCATGGAAACGATTTTCACAGACAGCCTCCTAAACTATAAAATTTATTAAAAACGTCAATTAATTTCATGAAATAATTAGTTTTAAATTCGTAAATCCCATAATTTTTTTCGGTATAGTAGAAAAAATATAATACATTTCACGATGCAAAAGCCCTTTTAAGTATTCAGTGTTTTTTGAAAGGTCTCGGCTTCGCCTCGACCATTCAAAAATCACCTCACACCTTAAAGTAACCTTTCGCATCTAGTAATGTAAATAACTATTTTTATACGTTCTTGTCATTTCTGGATTTCTGACGAAGAAAAAATTTTCCATATAATTTTTCCCGTTCCTGGCCTTATGAAAAATCTTTTTCTTCTGGAGTTAAAGCGATTAATAGAACAAGGAGATCAACGTCCTCATTAACTAAGTACAAATGTTCGTCTATTATTTAATATTTCAATTGCTATTTTAACAATAGGCGAATCTACATCATCTACAGCTTGTTTTACAAACAATCCTTTGTTTTAAAGTATTTGTGGCAACATTGAAATAAATCGGATTTCGTTTATATTATTTGACAAAAACTTTTCTTGAGGGAGGGCTACGATTACAGAATTTTGCCTAAATTTGGTTTTCACGTAGTTAACATACGTCGTACAAATGTGGATGCAATAAAAATCCACCTTCAAATTACATAAATAATAAGTACCCTATACTCGGGCCAAAAAGAGTAGTCAGTAGAGCAAAAAACTTACCGGCAATTCTTCAAAGGATTTAGCTGTTATGGAATACAGAAGCGGCAGCTCGTTTTACCATATAATCCCATATAATTCAGAGAAATATATCCAGTTTTCTCCGCCTACCAGAGATGAAAACCACAACTAGGTAATTATGTTTAATTGGTATAGTCAACCAAATAAAGTACATGCTTGAACGTGCCGCCCTAGTACCCAATAATTTGTTCGACTATTATAAAGGTCGTCGAGAGGGCCAAGATAGCGCATTCAGTGGCGTCACATATGCTGCAACGCAAAGGATGTGCATTGTTCAACTGCGTTGCTATACCTAATTCGTGGAGATAATGTTGCTAGATGTAAGCATATTATTTAAAATTTAAGACATGGTAACTCATACTCATGCATAATTAACACAATCCGCTTTCATTTGTTCGAATTATGGAATTTATGAAATTCGTAAATCCGAACGCCCCTGGCTCTACTGACTACTCTTTTTGGCCCGAGTATATAGAGTTACAAAGATTTCGCAATTTTCTTGCTTATTTGTTTAATTTCGGTACATTTTGCATGTACTGTAACCGTGTGACATACCATTGGATCAGGCATTGAGAGAGGAGTTGTACATATATTTTATTTTGCTTCAAATCACACTATCTTTGTAAATTGCGAAAAATGACAAAATTTTAAGTTACATATGGTTTTCGGCTATACATATATTGACGGGACAAAAGGAAATAAGCTGTTTGACGTGCTTGTCGATGTTAAGTTGTCTTAGAGATTGTTGGGCGTGACTTTTCTAATGAAGCGATACATATTTTTGTTTACTTTTGCTTAATCTATCTCATGTTAAAGTATGGCACTCAAACCTAGTCTAACACTCGGTAACACGTACAAATCAGATATCGGTAAGTAGGTATGGCGATACTTGAGACAGGGCTCCGCTGCGCCCCCAAAATGGGGCCCCCGGCCTCCGTAGGGCTCCGCTGCGCACCCTCTAGAATGGGCCCCCAGAATATGTATTGCGGGTTGCATAACACCCCCATAGTAAGATACGACTTTTTAACCTTACTTTTTGCGAGCCCCCGAAAATTGCATTGTTAGTATTTTTAAATATTGAAAAAAAAAAGTTGTTGAGTGCAGCGAGATTCGAACCGCCGACCTATGGGTTGGTACGAAGACGTCTTACATGTTTAGCTACAGAGTAACTAGTTTACGAGTGTAATTGTGTATTCGAGCCTGAGCCAAACGGCTAAGGAGAAAATTACCGCACTGGAAAAAAACGTGCGCGATAGAAAAAAAAACATGACGGCGCGTTAGGTATGAGAAAAAAAAACATGACTGCGCAGTAGATATGAGAAAAAAAAAACGCGGCGACGTAGTAATATTTATTACATGCCTAGAATGTATAATAAGCATAGGTTGCGCCATCTAGTATTAGTGCAATATGTAATACTGTTTGCGTTTCTGCTGACGTTGACGTTTCTATTGACAGTTAACCTTAAAGGGCCGTTGCACAAGACAAGTTGTAAGTAGATTAATTATTAATTAAATTATACACAAGCGGCTTAATCCAACAACCGGCCGGCGGTGTTGCATCTCGCATAATATTAATAGGTATATAAAGAACAAAAACGTGCGATAACCTCGCGGCAAACGTTAGCAGATTCATCAGTAATACGTTTTGAATGACGAAATTAATTGCAATATTAACAGTTTTGCAAAGGCGAGTTTTAAATATTATGTTAAAATCTCTCAACCTGATAATACGTTTTGAATAACGATCACGTGACATTTTCAGATCACATCTAAAACTCCAAGTACCAAGGCCGTCTAGTCAGTCTTTCGAGCCTTTCGGCATTCATTGAACGAGTCAGTTGTCTGCTGCTGCTGCTCCCTAAAAAAAAAAAAAAAAAAAAAAAAAAAAAAAAAAAAAAAAAAAAAAAAAAATGGAGAAGTTTATTATTGTAAAAGACTTTATGAAAAAGGTGCGTCGTTTTCACTTGACGGGGCGCACTCTCGAATTTAAAATTAAACCTGTTCCCGTGGACAGCGAACCTATAGCCTGGGTGCGAGACGCCGTCAACCAGGTCATCCAGAGGGGCACCGAGGGACTTGCTCCTGGTGATAAAGTGGGGTTCTCCTTCTGCTGCAAAGATTTTAAACGTGGAGAAGGCTGGGTTCGCTTCAGGGCTGTGGAAGAAATTACATACGACGATATCTGGGGCGTCATTAGCAGCGTTTACCAGTCTAACTCCGCAGGTCTCAACACTGAAACTTTTTGTCTGGGTGTGACCACTGTGAAGATGCCAGCGGGGAAAGGAAAGGGTCGCCTCTACAACACCTTCGAGGAGGAGTGCGGCATGCGGCGGGGAATAATATGTATAAACAATAAAGACAATTTATGCCTACCAAGGGCATTAGTAACGGCCGCGGCTTGTGTAAATAAGGACCCTGAACAAACCAAAGTACGTAGGGATATAGGGAAATTGCAGACTCAAAGAGCTCTTCGACTGTGCACCGAAGCGGGTGTCGTTATCCCCGAAACAGGATGTGGTATCACTGAACTGCAAAAGTTCCAGCAGCATCTAACAAACTATAAAATTGTAGTTTACAATTATGGGTCAAAGGGCCGCGACACTATCTTCAGAGGAGCTGCAGACGGCCCCGCCCTCAATCTGCTATATCACGAGGGCCACTTTAATGTTATAACCTCCCTCACAGCTGCCTTCTGCTGCGGCTATTTCTGTGAAGAGTGCCACGTGCCCTACGATACGAAAAATAAACATAGATGTGGGGGTAAATGCCCCAGCTGTCAGGGGGTGCCTGTTTGCCCCCAGAGCCCTAAAATCACATGCCAGGATTGCAAAAGGTCGTTCAGAGGCCAGAACTGTTATGACAATCACAAAAAGATAGGGTCCATGGGACGAGGTACGGTCTGTAGCCAAATCAATCGATGCGAATCCTGCTACAAGACAGTACAGAGCGGTAGGCAACATACTTGCGGAGAGGTGTACTGCAAGATATGCAATAGACATGTCCCCCAAGACCACCTCTGCTACATTCAGCCGGACATAGGAAAGCCAAAGATCAGGGATACTTTATTTGTGTTTTACGACTTGGAAACACGGCAAGAAAAGGTTCTGGAAGACGGCTCCCTCCAGCATCAGCCTAACCTCTGTGTTTTCAAGCAGTGCTGTAACGAGTGCTTAGAAAAGGACATTAAAGTGTGTAAAAAATGCGGGGTTCGGTTACAGGTTGTCAAGGGAGAAGATTCGGTGGCCTCATTTGTGCACCTGCTACTTGAATTGAGGAAGAAATTCAAACAGATTGTAGTTGTCGCCCACAACGGCCAGGCTTTCGATCATCAGTTCTGTCTGAATTACATTCTGACAAAAACAGACTTGAAGCCTGAACCTATCATGCGCGGAACGAAAATTCTTATGATGGCCGTGGGGAATGTTAAATTCCTGGATTCCCTCAACTACTTCCCCATGGCGCTTTCGAAGCTACCTAAAGCCTTCGGACTGGGAGATAATTTCAAAAAGGGTTACTTCCCCCACCTCTTCAACACAGAGGAAAACGCCAACTATGTGGGGCCCCTACCTGCTGTAGAATTCTATGATCCTGATAACATGAAGCCGGATGCTAGAGAAACCTTCCTCAGGTGGTACGAGGTGCACAGAAACGATGAATTTGACATACAGCGCGATTTAGTCGACTATTGTATATCGGACGTGGAAATTCTGACCGCGGCTTGCCTCAAATTCCGACAACAACTGTTGGAGACAGGTAGTGTTTGTCCCTTTACAGAGGCCTGCACAATAGCCTCGGCATGTAATAAGGTGTTTCGTCGTAACTTCCTCAAACCAAACACCATAGGCATCATACCAAAAGGTGGTTACAGATGGCGAGATAACCAATCAAGGATAGCCATACAGTGGTTGATAAGGGAAGAACATTGCAGAGACATTAACATACAACATGCTGCTAAACAACAAGAAGCCAGAGTGCAGGGTGTTAAAGTGGACGGGTTCTGCCCTGAAACCAAGCAGGTGTTCGAGTTCCACGGTTGCTATTATCACGGATGTACTAGTTGCTTTAAACATGGGCGTGATGAACCTATGCACGACGACCCTTCTGCTACATTAAATTCCCGTCACGAGGCCACGGTAGCCAAAACAGAAAGACTTCGAGAGCTAGGCTACGAGATCACCGAAATGTGGGAATGTGGTTTTCGGAAGCAAATAATTCAAAATAAAGAAATTGGGGAAAATACCGAAGGACATCCACTGCTATCTCAATCTCCTCTCAACCCTAGGGATGCCTTCTACGGAGGGCGCACGGGAAATACTTCTGAATATTATAAGTGTCAGCCTGGAGAGAAAATTAAGTATATGGATGTTTGCAGCCTTTACCCCTGGGCCTGTAAATATGGCAAGTTCCCTGTCGGACACCCCGATGTTTTTGTGGGCGAGAAATGCCCCAAGGATATCACCAACATCGACGGGGTAATAAAGTGCAAAATTCTTCCCCCACAAAACCTTTTTACCACCCTGTGCTCCCAGTCAAGATTAATGAAAAACTTATGTTTGTCCTATGTCGTACTTGCGGTCAGACAATGAATCAATCTGTCTGTAATCACATAGAAGAAGAGAGAGCTCTTGTCGGTTCGTGGGTCATTGACGAAGTGCTAAAAGCTGTTGAAAAGGGATATGAAATAAAGGAAATATATGAAATTTGGAGATATACCGTAGAGCAGTACGACAAGATGACAAATGTTGCTGGTTTATTTACCGCTATGATGAATAAGTTCATCAAAGTTAAGCAGCAAGCCTCCGGCTGGCCTAAAAACTGCCCCGCAAAAGAACAAAAAGACAGATACATCGAAGAGTTTCTGGAGCGCGAGGACGTTAAATTGGAATTTGCTGAAATTATCGAAAACCCCGGCCTCCGCTCTTTGGCTAAATTAATTTTAAATTCATTTTGGGGTAAACTTGGCCAGAGAGAGAACCAACCTAAGACAGCCATAGTCCGCACCCCCGAAGAATTCTTCGGCATGCTGTCAAACCCCAGTATACATGTTAACTCGGTGCTACCGATAAATGAGGATACGCTCGTTGTTAGCTGGGGACATAAAGAGGAGGCCGCCGACCCACTATCTACTGTCAACGTCGTAATTGCGGGTTATGTTACAACCCAAGCACGCCTTAAACTTTACAGCTACCTGGAGCAGCTGGGCGACCGTGTTTTGTATTACGACACAGACTCTGTCATATATGTGTCTAAGTCCGGTGAATACGATGTCCCTACCGGAGAGTTTATCGGCGACATGACCGACGAACTCGAGTGTTACGGTCCAGGCTCCTACATTACGGAGTTTGTGTCCGGAGGGCCGAAAAATTATGCATATAAGGTGTTCTCTACTAACGACCAGAGAGAACACCTTGTATGTAAAGTCAAGGGCATCTCTTTAAATTACTCGGCATCTCAGCTGTTAAATTTTGAGAGCATAAAGGAGATGGTCCTAACAACTGTAGACCCTGTATACATTACCTCCAAAAATATCCGTAGGACGAAAGAGCATGAAGTCATCACACAGGTTGAGACTAAGATTTATCGTCCAAATTCTACAAAGAGAAAATTTTTCGACGACCATAGCTCCACCCCCTACGGATATAAAAAGTTAAAAATATAGGTGAGGCCTGTAGGTGTCTATTATTTTATCACTCTTGTAATTTCAAAACATGTACACCTCTAAATAATTTGTAAAGCTATGTTTTTACTGTATATACTCTGCATTTAATCATATATTTCAATATACACCTTATATTTAATCATATATTTTACTATGCCTTTGTATCAACCTCAGTAAAATTGAGAACCCCTGTATATACATAGTAATATTTAACATACCTTTGTATTCTATAACCTCTGTTTATACAAACTCTGTAAATTGAGGACTATATTTTAATAAATTATTCTATTTATATGTATGTGTTTTATTTGAGATCAATTACCTTTCCTCTTCATCCAAAAATTATATGTCTTCAGTTCTCCTACGTTTGTGGCAGTAGAGCTCTAAAGATTTTTATATGTCTTCAGGCCTCCTACTCTTGTGGTAGAACTGTGAAAGAAAAGGTGGCAGTCGGACTAATTATAAATCATAAGTTGCGCCGAAGTATTTTTCATATAAACCAGTAAAATATTCTCATATAACCTCAACGTTTCATGGGTCTTAAGCATAAAGAGTTTTTGAGGATGAATAACAAAGAAAAAACGATGGAAAAGCTTAAGTATAATAAATTATAATATTTTGTATAAATGGTAATAATCTGCCTAGGGCGAAATATCCCCAAAGGTGGTTACAGCTGGCGCGACAGTCAATCAAAAATTGCTGTTCAGTGATTCGTTTGGGAGGAGCATCAAAGACAAATTAATATTACACACACAGCCAAACAACAAGAGGCCAAAGTTCACGGTGTCAAAGTGGACGGTTATTGTGCCGAAACTAATCAAATTTTTGTAGATACTTTGTCATAACCAAGGCTGATGGAGGAGGAATTTCTAGAAAATCCCAAGCATTTTTGAGAATAAGGGCTATAGAAGCCAAATACTTGATGAAAGAAGCTGGAGCAGATATCCACATCGGATATGCGTGTACTATAACAGAAGAGCATTTTATGATAAAATTCAGGGGTGGTTGTAATAGATTCTTAAATTAATCTTTACAGTCATTAAGATAATATATTATGTACTCTTGTTTTTAAATTATTATTTTTTCCGTTTTGTGTAGATAATTGTATTAAGAGTACCTATATAATTTATCAAAATTATATTTTAATAAAGTAATTAAATAAAGTATTTTTAGTAATATGCCACATACCATATAGTAATAATTAAGTACCCCTTAAAGACTTACCTCAATGGTTTAATTTATAGCGACTCACGCCTTCATAAAATCAACAAACTGAAAAACTGGAAATAAGTCCATTAACCTTTAACTGAGGGAGTGGAAGAACGGCTATGCCGAACTCCTTCCAATTGTGTAATTTTTCTTTTACACAATAAACATTATTATTATTATTATTATTATTTAACTACTCGCGTTGGTGTAAAAAGTACACCAAAAGTGCGCTGCAAGCTGCCGATTTTTTCTGAATGCTTCCTCGGCGTCACCGAACCAGCTAACCCTCGCGTAATGTGTCTTCTACCTGTATCTGCAATATCGCACTGACTGTTGAAAAGGGAAGTGAGATATTTTGCAAGTTTTGTCGTGGTGTACAGAATACACCAATGTATTTAAGTACGTTTGCAAGTTCTTTTTTTAATTTTTTGCAACGAATTATTTCTTGTCAAATTTGTGAACATGTTAATGTTAAAAGTATTTAGTTTTTATGGATTAATAATCTATTTTTAGGGATAAATATTTTTATCTTTTAGAATCTATTTTTTGTTATATAGAGGATATTATTTGTTGCTTTCTCTATTTTTTTCACTTTTTTTTTGTGTCAGTAAACATGCTTGCACCTTAGTTAACCTGTGTTTTTTTTCATAGATGTATTTTTTAAAGTACATTAAAAAATGATAAAACATTTTATCATTATAAAAAATTAACGGTGTACAAAATACACCGCGCGAGCAGAAACGTGAAAATTTGGTGCGCGAGTAGTTGCGAGTAGTTAAAGGTTAATACAAATACCAGGGAATATTATGGAAATCCTACAATTCATAAGTTTTTATAATTCTTCACCTTCAAACACAATTTATTATTTTTTATTCATACGAGATATTTACAACTTATTCTAAATTAGTTTTACACTTTTATACTATTCGACATCAATGCAGCATTAGCTGTTAGTTTAGTATGAGCTAAAAGAAATATTAAAATACCTACGTGCCAACATTATTTTCATTTATCTTAGCAAGAATAATTGTCAAATCGAATTATAAATGCACACGGCATAAAAGAAGACATTTTAAAAGTTGAATTAGGTACAGATACATGACATTATATTGCACACAAATAGAGATATTGGGGAACAGAAACCCACTGATTGATTATTTTTGTAGCAAAAGTATAATATGAAACAAATTGAGTTATTACGTTATTATTGTATTAACATTGATTGTTTCTCACCATAGCTGTAAAATATTACTAAGAAAAAAAACCCCTTGTTACACGTCTCTTAACTCAATGGCACGTATAGCTAGAAAAACAAAGAAAAGGACCTAAACTTCTTATTCTTATTCTATGTCGAACTCGACATAGAATGACCTCCTTTAAGAAACAACAAAACAATATATTACTAATCTCATTAGCTAAGCTACGCAATGCAATTCACGGTTATAAAAAATAATATTCAATATCTCAAATAATAAGTAACATTAATTAAGTAGTAATACAGATTATTCAAAATTTTCTAAAAGTTAATTAACATCCTTAATTAACTACATCACTCTAATTACATAGCCGATAGTCCCTACCAATATTAATCAAGATAACATATTGTACACCCTCATTATTACCCATGTGGCCCAGAACATATTCTACGGCCTTCCCTCCTCCTCATTGTGGCCTAGAACCTACCAAAACCTACTACAAGGCTTGGTAGGTTCTAGGCCACAATGAGGAGGAAGGCCGTAGAATATGTTCTGGGCCACATGGGTAATAATGAGGGTGTACAATATGTTATCTTGATTAATATTGGTAGGGACTATCGGCTATGTAATTAGAGTGATGTAGTTAATTAAGGATGTTAATTAACTTTTAGAAAATTTTGAATAATCTGTATTACTACTTAATTAATGTTACTTATTATTTGAGATATTGAATATTATTTTTTATAACCGTGAATTGCATTGCGTAGCTTAGCTAATGAGATTAGTAATATATTGTTTTGTTGTTTCTTAAAGGAGGTCATTCTATGTCGAGTTCGACATAGAATAAGAATAAGAAGTTTAGGTCCTTTTCTTTGTTTTTCTAGCTATACGTGCCATTGAGTTAAGAGACGTGTAACAAGGGGTTTTTTTTCTTAGTAATATTTTACAGCTATGGTGAGAAACAATCAATGTTAATACAATAATAACGTAATAACTCAATTTGTTTCATATTATACTTTTGCTACAAAAATAATCAATCAGTGGGTTTCTGTTCCCCAATATCTCTATTTGTGTGCAATATAATGTCATGTATCTGTACCTAATTCAACTTTTAAAATGTCTTCTTTTATGCCGTGTGCATTTATAATTCGATTTGACAATTATTCTTGCTAAGATAAATGAAAATAATGTTGGCACGTAGGTATTTTAATATTTCTTTTAGCTCATACTAAACTAACAGCTAATGCTGCATTGATGTCGAATAGTATAAAAGTGTAAAACTAATTTAGAATAAGTTGTAAATATCTCGTATGAATAAAAAATAATAAATTGTGTTTGAAGGTGAAGAATTATAAAAACTTATGAATTGTAGGATTTCCATAATATTCCCTGGTATTTGTATTAACCTTTAACTACTCGCAACTACTCGCGCACCAAATTTTCACGTTTCTGCTCGCGCGGTGTATTTTGTACACCGTTAATTTTTTATAATGATAAAATGTTTTATCATTTTTTAATGTACTTTAAAAAATACATCTATGAAAAAAAACACAGGTTAACTAAGGTGCAAGCATGTTTACTGACACAAAAAAAAAGTGAAAAAAATAGAGAAAGCAACAAATAATATCCTCTATATAACAAAAAATAGATTCTAAAAGATAAAAATATTTATCCCTAAAAATAGATTATTAATCCATAAAAACTAAATACTTTTAACATTAACATGTTCACAAATTTGACAAGAAATAATTCGTTGCAAAAAATTAAAAAAAGAACTTGCAAACGTACTTAAATACATTGGTGTATTCTGTACACCACGACAAAACTTGCAAAATATCTCACTTCCCTTTTCAACAGTCAGTGCGATATTGCAGATACAGGT
Organism: Rhagium mordax; assembly: GCA_963680705.1. Taxonomy (NCBI): domain Eukaryota; kingdom Metazoa; phylum Arthropoda; class Insecta; order Coleoptera; family Cerambycidae; genus Rhagium; species Rhagium mordax. The sequence goes on along the minus strand of OY796658.1, from coordinate 27,410,039 downwards.
AGAAGACACATTACGCGAGGGTTAGCTGGTTCGGTGACGCCGAGGAAGCATTCAGAAAAAATCGGCAGCTTGCAGCGCACTTTTGGTGTACTTTTTACACCAACGCGAGTAGTTAAATAATAATAATAATAATAATAATGTTTATTGTGTAAAAGAAAAATTACACAATTGGAAGGAGTTCGGCATAGCCGTTCTTCCACTCCCTCAGTTAAAGGTTAATGGACTTATTTCCAGTTTTTCAGTTTGTTGATTTTATGAAGGCGTGAGTCGCTATAAATTAAACCATTGAGGTAAGTCTTTAAGGGGTACTTAATTATTACTATATGGTATGTGGCATATTACTAAAAATACTTTATTTAATTACTTTATTAAAATATAATTTTGATAAATTATATAGGTACTCTTAATACAATTATCTACACAAAACGGAAAAAATAATAATTTAAAAACAAGAGTACATAATATATTATCTTAATGACTGTAAAGATTAATTTAAGAATCTATTACAACCACCCCTGAATTTTATCATAAAATGCTCTTCTGTTATAGTACACGCATATCCGATGTGGATATCTGCTCCAGCTTCTTTCATCAAGTATTTGGCTTCTATAGCCCTTATTCTCAAAAATGCTTGGGATTTTCTAGAAATTCCTCCTCCATCAGCCTTGGTTATGACAAAGTATCTACAAAAATTTGATTAGTTTCGGCACAATAACCGTCCACTTTGACACCGTGAACTTTGGCCTCTTGTTGTTTGGCTGTGTGTGTAATATTAATTTGTCTTTGATGCTCCTCCCAAACGAATCACTGAACAGCAATTTTTGATTGACTGTCGCGCCAGCTGTAACCACCTTTGGGGATATTTCGCCCTAGGCAGATTATTACCATTTATACAAAATATTATAATTTATTATACTTAAGCTTTTCCATCGTTTTTTCTTTGTTATTCATCCTCAAAAACTCTTTATGCTTAAGACCCATGAAACGTTGAGGTTATATGAGAATATTTTACTGGTTTATATGAAAAATACTTCGGCGCAACTTATGATTTATAATTAGTCCGACTGCCACCTTTTCTTTCACAGTTCTACCACAAGAGTAGGAGGCCTGAAGACATATAAAAATCTTTAGAGCTCTACTGCCACAAACGTAGGAGAACTGAAGACATATAATTTTTGGATGAAGAGGAAAGGTAATTGATCTCAAATAAAACACATACATATAAATAGAATAATTTATTAAAATATAGTCCTCAATTTACAGAGTTTGTATAAACAGAGGTTATAGAATACAAAGGTATGTTAAATATTACTATGTATATACAGGGGTTCTCAATTTTACTGAGGTTGATACAAAGGCATAGTAAAATATATGATTAAATATAAGGTGTATATTGAAATATATGATTAAATGCAGAGTATATACAGTAAAAACATAGCTTTACAAATTATTTAGAGGTGTACATGTTTTGAAATTACAAGAGTGATAAAATAATAGACACCTACAGGCCTCACCTATATTTTTAACTTTTTATATCCGTAGGGGGTGGAGCTATGGTCGTCGAAAAATTTTCTCTTTGTAGAATTTGGACGATAAATCTTAGTCTCAACCTGTGTGATGACTTCATGCTCTTTCGTCCTACGGATATTTTTGGAGGTAATGTATACAGGGTCTACAGTTGTTAGGACCATCTCCTTTATGCTCTCAAAATTTAACAGCTGAGATGCCGAGTAATTTAAAGAGATGCCCTTGACTTTACATACAAGGTGTTCTCTCTGGTCGTTAGTAGAGAACACCTTATATGCATAATTTTTCGGCCCTCCGGACACAAACTCCGTAATGTAGGAGCCTGGACCGTAACACTCGAGTTCGTCGGTCATGTCGCCGATAAACTCTCCGGTAGGGACATCGTATTCACCGGACTTAGACACATATATGACAGAGTCTGTGTCGTAATACAAAACACGGTCGCCCAGCTGCTCCAGGTAGCTGTAAAGTTTAAGGCGTGCTTGGGTTGTAACATAACCCGCAATTACGACGTTGACAGTAGATAGTGGGTCGGCGGCCTCCTCTTTATGTCCCCAGCTAACAACGAGCGTATCCTCATTTATCGGTAGCACCGAGTTAACATGTATACTGGGGTTTGACAGCATGCCGAAGAATTCTTCGGGGGTGCGGACTATGGCTGTCTTAGGTTGGTTCTCTCTCTGGCCAAGTTTACCCCAAAATGAATTTAAAATTAATTTAGCCAAAGAGCGGAGGCCGGGGTTTTCGATAATTTCAGCAAATTCCAATTTAACGTCCTCGCGCTCCAGAAACTCTTCGATGTATCTGTCTTTTTGTTCTTTTGCGGGGCAGTTTTTAGGCCAGCCGGAGGCTTGCTGCTTAACTTTGATGAACTTATTCATCATAGCGGTAAATAAACCAGCAACATTTGTCATCTTGTCGTACTGCTCTACGGTATATCTCCAAATTTCATATATTTCCTTTATTTCATATCCCTTTTCAACAGCTTTTAGCACTTCGTCAATGACCCACGAACCGACAAGAGCTCTCTCTTCTTCTATGTGATTACAGACAGATTGATTCATTGTCTGACCGCAAGTACGACATAGGACAAACATAAGTTTTTCATTAATCTTGACTGGGAGCACAGGGTGGTAAAAAGGTTTTGTGGGGGAAGAATTTTGCACTTTATTACCCCGTCGATGTTGGTGATATCCTTGGGGCATTTCTCGCCCACAAAAACATCGGGGTGTCCGACAGGGAACTTGCCATATTTACAGGCCCAGGGGTAAAGGCTGCAAACATCCATATACTTAATTTTCTCTCCAGGCTGACACTTATAATATTCAGAAGTATTTCCCGTGCGCCCTCCGTAGAAGGCATCCCTAGGGTTGAGAGGAGATTGAGATAGCAGTGGATGTCCTTCGGTATTTTCCCCAATTTCTTTATTTTGAATTATTTGCTTCCGAAAACCACATTCCCACATTTCGGTGATCTCGTAGCCTAGCTCTCGAAGTCTTTCTGTTTTGGCTACCGTGGCCTCGTGACGGGAATTTAATGTAGCAGAAGGGTCGTCGTGCATAGGTTCATCACGCCCATGTTTAAAGCAACTAGTACATCCGTGATAATAGCAACCGTGGAACTCGAACACCTGCTTGGTTTCAGGGCAGAACCCGTCCACTTTAACACCCTGCACTCTGGCTTCTTGTTGTTTAGCAGCATGTTGTATGTTAATGTCTCTGCAATGTTCTTCCCTTATCAACCACTGTATGGCTATCCTTGATTGGTTATCTCGCCATCTGTAACCACCTTTTGGTATGATGCCTATGGTGTTTGGTTTGAGGAAGTTACGACGAAACACCTTATTACATGCCGAGGCTATTGTGCAGGCCTCTGTAAAGGGACAAACACTACCTGTCTCCAACAGTTGTTGTCGGAATTTGAGGCAAGCCGCGGTCAGAATTTCCACGTCCGATATACAATAGTCGACTAAATCGCGCTGTATGTCAAATTCATCGTTTCTGTGCACCTCGTACCACCTGAGGAAGGTTTCTCTAGCATCCGGCTTCATGTTATCAGGATCATAGAATTCTACAGCAGGTAGGGGCCCCACATAGTTGGCGTTTTCCTCTGTGTTGAAGAGGTGGGGGAAGTAACCCTTTTTGAAATTATCTCCCAGTCCGAAGGCTTTAGGTAGCTTCGAAAGCGCCATGGGGAAGTAGTTGAGGGAATCCAGGAATTTAACATTCCCCACGGCCATCATAAGAATTTTCGTTCCGCGCATGATAGGTTCAGGCTTCAAGTCTGTTTTTGTCAGAATGTAATTCAGACAGAACTGATGATCGAAAGCCTGGCCGTTGTGGGCGACAACTACAATCTGTTTGAATTTCTTCCTCAATTCAAGTAGCAGGTGCACAAATGAGGCCACCGAATCTTCTCCCTTGACAACCTGTAACCGAACCCCGCATTTTTTACACACTTTAATGTCCTTTTCTAAGCACTCGTTACAGCACTGCTTGAAAACACAGAGGTTAGGCTGATGCTGGAGGGAGCCGTCTTCCAGAACCTTTTCTTGCCGTGTTTCCAAGTCGTAAAACACAAATAAAGTATCCCTGATCTTTGGCTTTCCTATGTCCGGCTGAATGTAGCAGAGGTGGTCTTGGGGGACATGTCTATTGCATATCTTGCAGTACACCTCTCCGCAAGTATGTTGCCTACCGCTCTGTACTGTCTTGTAGCAGGATTCGCATCGATTGATTTGGCTACAGACCGTACCTCGTCCCATGGACCCTATCTTTTTGTGATTGTCATAACAGTTCTGGCCTCTGAACGACCTTTTGCAATCCTGGCATGTGATTTTAGGGCTCTGGGGGCAAACAGGCACCCCCTGACAGCTGGGGCATTTACCCCCACATCTATGTTTATTTTTCGTATCGTAGGGCACGTGGCACTCTTCACAGAAATAGCCGCAGCAGAAGGCAGCTGTGAGGGAGGTTATAACATTAAAGTGGCCCTCGTGATATAGCAGATTGAGGGCGGGGCCGTCTGCAGCTCCTCTGAAGATAGTGTCGCGGCCCTTTGACCCATAATTGTAAACTACAATTTTATAGTTTGTTAGATGCTGCTGGAACTTTTGCAGTTCAGTGATACCACATCCTGTTTCGGGGATAACGACACCCGCTTCGGTGCACAGTCGAAGAGCTCTTTGAGTCTGCAATTTCCCTATATCCCTACGTACTTTGGTTTGTTCAGGGTCCTTATTTACACAAGCCGCGGCCGTTACTAATGCCCTTGGTAGGCATAAATTGTCTTTATTGTTTATACATATTATTCCCCGCCGCATGCCGCACTCCTCCTCGAAGGTGTTGTAGAGGCGACCCTTTCCTTTCCCCGCTGGCATCTTCACAGTGGTCACACCCAGACAAAAAGTTTCAGTGTTGAGACCTGCGGAGTTAGACTGGTAAACGCTGCTAATGACGCCCCAGATATCGTCGTATGTAATTTCTTCCACAGCCCTGAAGCGAACCCAGCCTTCTCCACGTTTAAAATCTTTGCAGCAGAAGGAGAACCCCACTTTATCACCAGGAGCAAGTCCCTCGGTGCCCCTCTGGATGACCTGGTTGACGGCGTCTCGCACCCAGGCTATAGGTTCGCTGTCCACGGGAACAGGTTTAATTTTAAATTCGAGAGTGCGCCCCGTCAAGTGAAAACGACGCACCTTTTTCATAAAGTCTTTTACAATAATAAACTTCTCCATTTTTTTTTTTTTTTTTTTTTTTTTTTTTTTTTTTTTTTTTTTTTTTTTTTTAGGGAGCAGCAGCAGCAGACAACTGACTCGTTCAATGAATGCCGAAAGGCTCGAAAGACTGACTAGACGGCCTTGGTACTTGGAGTTTTAGATGTGATCTGAAAATGTCACGTGATCGTTATTCAAAACGTATTATCAGGTTGAGAGATTTTAACATAATATTTAAAACTCGCCTTTGCAAAACTGTTAATATTGCAATTAATTTCGTCATTCAAAACGTATTACTGATGAATCTGCTAACGTTTGCCGCGAGGTTATCGCACGTTTTTGTTCTTTATATACCTATTAATATTATGCGAGATGCAACACCGCCGGCCGGTTGTTGGATTAAGCCGCTTGTGTATAATTTAATTAATAATTAATCTACTTACAACTTGTCTTGTGCAACGGCCCTTTAAGGTTAACTGTCAATAGAAACGTCAACGTCAGCAGAAACGCAAACAGTATTACATATTGCACTAATACTAGATGGCGCAACCTATGCTTATTATACATTCTAGGCATGTAATAAATATTACTACGTCGCCGCGTTTTTTTTTTCTCATATCTACTGCGCAGTCATGTTTTTTTTTCTCATACCTAACGCGCCGTCATGTTTTTTTTTCTATCGCGCACGTTTTTTTCCAGTGCGGTAATTTTCTCCTTAGCCGTTTGGCTCAGGCTCGAATACACAATTACACTCGTAAACTAGTTACTCTGTAGCTAAACATGTAAGACGTCTTCGTACCAACCCATAGGTCGGCGGTTCGAATCTCGCTGCACTCAACAACTTTTTTTTTTCAATATTTAAAAATACTAACAATGCAATTTTCGGGGGCTCGCAAAAAGTAAGGTTAAAAAGTCGTATCTTACTATGGGGGTGTTATGCAACCCGCAATACATATTCTGGGGGCCCATTCTAGAGGGTGCGCAGCGGAGCCCTACGGAGGCCGGGGGCCCCATTTTGGGGGCGCAGCGGAGCCCTGTCTCAAGTATCGCCATACCTACTTCGGTAACCTGCCAGAGCAACCCTGATCTAAATCCACCCCTATGATTTGTCAAATTACAAGTCATTGACAAAATTGAAAAAATTACAAAAACAGGAAAACTTCAAATACTATTTCCAAACGAATTTCCGAGAGACTGTTTTGGTAATAAATCCAAGGTAGAGGGTCGAACTTAGAACTACATCGTGAATTACACGGTCACGCTCTGATTTTAGGCTCAATAGGAGTGAACGAAAAAGTGTAATTTTGACGTCTATTGTTCTGAAACCGCTGAAATCTCACGCGTTACGTCATTTTGCAATGAAACTGATTTTCGACCCCCTACTAGGAAACTAAAAACATTTGTTTAATCCTGCTCTTGAGACATGCAGTTTCTTACTTGGATACAATACTCGATACAATTATTAAATGTCAAAGTGAAGGAAAGGCACTATCGAGAAACAGAAAATTGTTTCGGGGTCCTGAAGTCGTCCCGGGTCCGAAACTGTAATCGGTTCCGTCCTAGGACCGATATTAAGAAATCATTAAATTTCGCTCGATCGACTATAAGGTGTAATCTATCGGACGCACTATGGATTTTTTGGCGAATTTTGCGAAAACACGAAAATTTTAAACCTTATTTCCAAACGAAAACAGGCCGCCGGGCCGCCGTTCTGGCAATAAATCCAAGCTCGAAAGTCCAACTTGAAAGTACATCGTGAATTGTGCGGTCCAGCTGCGATTTTGAGGTCAGCAGATCCTAACTAAAAAGTGACATTTGTGACGTTAACGAAAAATTTTAAAGTTTTGACAAGTCCTGCACGGGTATGAAATTTGGAGGGATCTGCGCGCGCATTCGGCCTTTTTAATTTCGCAAAATTTACAAAACTCTTCGACATGGGGTATTGAAACGCTAATAACTTTTTAAATATTCAAAGAATCGCAACGAGATATAGCCGTTGGGATTTTCTCGACAAGAAGACTCCTATAAAAAAATAATAACATGACTGCCGGTACCACGCGATTTAGACAACCAATCAACAATTGGTCACTCTGTTGTCGCCACTGTTTTTATAAGTCATGCTTCATTTTATGCAACATGAAACTGATTTTCAACCCCCTATACGAAAACAAAAACATTTCCAATGTTAAAAATGTGCCAAACCTTCCCGGCTATCCCATACTACGGATGTTTACTTCAAAAATGTTTTGGATGAATAAAATTCTGTTCCACAAACTACTTTATTTTAGTGAATATTCTGGTCATTACTGCGAAATTTTGTAATGTAAGGTAATGTAAAATTTTTGACATTCAGCATGAACAGATATTTCGTAGTTAGCGAGAAATAAGAAAATACTGATATTTAGGCTGAAGGAATGAAAGAGATTACGGTTTGCAGGACGTCAAGCTTTTACATTCAATTCTCCTGTTAAATTTTTCGCAGAGTTGATGATTTATGGAATATTTTCTGGTTTTTCTTTCGAATTAATTATTTTTAATGTTTCGGATTCAGTATGGATACTGCGATACTGCTCTAATTTCTCCCACTTCTCCGCTTGATGGTAACTTAGTCTTGCTTCTTTTGGTTATTATTTACTGTTCACTTGTTATTTTATTGTAAAATGTCAGAATAAGACAAAAATTTAACTTCAAAAAATAATATTTTCAAATGTCTGTCCAAATTTATGAACTCTAAATCCTAAGTAGTTATAGGTCTTTGAAATCAACTTTCCATCGTTTAATAAAAATGTTTGCGTCGTATCAGTTTGTAACATATCACGCGGTAAATTCAAGCACCTTTTAGTCCTCTTCTCTCTGATCACATCCAATTATTTGTTGTTTGCTGACGATTTCAAGGTATTAAAAAAATTAAAAAATGTGAACGAGTGTTCCAAAAATATTTATTACGAGAGTGGTCGCTCAAAATAAACTATTTTTTAAGTTACCAAGAAAACTTCATTAAATTTAAATATGATGAACCCGAAACTTAATATATAATTTCAGATAAAAGACCTGGAAATTATTTTTCATCACATTCTGATGTTTGAAACTCATATAAATTATATATTTTACCAGGCAAATAAAATTTTAGGAATAATAAAACGTATCACTTACGACTTTAAAAATGTCGAAACTATTAAATATTTATATAATATCGTACGATCTCGCTTAGAATACGGTTTGGTAATAATATGTTTAAACAAAATTTAAAACATACCTACGATTAAAACGATACAAAATAATTTCATAAATATATTTATTACAAAAAACATACAAGTTAATCTTTGCTTAGTCCATTATGAACCAATTCATAGAAATTAAAGGTACCTTAACTACCTATATGGCAGGAAATATCAGCATATATCTGCCTACCTACTTATGTTCCTATATAAAATAGTGAATAATTGATTATACCCACTTTCAAAATTAAATTTCTATGTTCCTGATCATAGAATATTTATTACGTATTCTTGTCTTTTGTGTTTAAAATAACTAAATTATTCCCACTTAAATAGTATGTTTAAACTGCATTAAATTTTAAAAAAAGATGACACCAGCCAAAACAAATTTAAGAAAGAAATTGGAATTTTTTTCTACAAAAACTAATCAGACTTCTAATTTGGGCCCATAAAATACACTAGACCAGGCATGAGAAGATAAAACTCTCCCCCGAAATTATTGTACATAACCTTTTAGCACTGATTATAAAAGTTCAAGTTGCCACACGTTAACCCGGTCAGATATTGTTTAAACTGAAACAAATGAGAAAAAGTAAAATTTTTACATTTTTTAAATTTTTTGGGTTGTTCTGGTACACCAACAATACCTAAATGTCTCTTTACCTTTTGCGATAAAGTTGATATTTCCGAAGTATACTTAATGAATTTTTTAAATTTTTCTAATGACGTTTTTGATTAATTTCGGGTCATTATAAACATACAAAATGGTCTTTCATAACGTGTTACGTACAAGATTTTTTCTAATTTTAAACACCTAAAAATAAAATTCTTTAAATAAAATGTTTAAAAATCATAAAAAATGAAGTATTCATGTAATCATAGTTACCTTTTTTTCTGTTATTACGCATTTAATTTCAATGTCAATGTTATTAATTTAGTGCATAATGCAGCACATAATAAATAGCATGACAAATTCAACAAATAAAACTTCTTCAGGAGATAATTTGACAAATTTCGCAAATTGTATAGTTAACATTTATAAATAAAAAATAATAATTCCCATAAACTTGTATTATGTTTTGAATATACGTTGTTTCTATTTCTTCTTGAGAGTTCTTTATTTTTCTTAACTGGTGATGTAACGAACTTTTCCTCACCAGTTAGGAAAAGTTTAACTTTTCCTAACTGGTGATGAAAAGTAGAACGTTTGTATACAGTATGTCCGCTCGCCGTGGTCTAGGTTTGATTCAAAGCTTCTACACTTAGTCAATATCGGTGGTAATACGTTCACGTTTTTTTCAAAATATAAGTACAATATTTTTCTTGGATAGGTATGGGTATGTTATGTGGAAAATATTTTGTTTTATCAAATTTCTATAAAAATAATGATAATAATTGAACTACTTCAGGCAATAATTTATTAAAAGGAATTATTGAAACGTTTTCTAAAATATATCAATTATTTGTATATGTAGACAAATAAGACGTCACTATATTGCACAAAAATTATGCTCCGATTGACAAGTGCACACATTTCCATCCAGCGATGAGGCATGAAAACTTGTAGATTTAATTTTTATGTGTTGCAATAAATTACCTACTGGAAGCATTAAAAATGGCTATATCACGCCTCTCTATTAAGTTTAGTAGCAGTGCGTCGCAATGACTGCGTTTCGTGCATTAATTTTCACGCTACCATATAAGGCGAACAACATGGCGCCTTCAGACCTCACACTGGCTTTATTTGCATCCAGGCATATGCAATTCAAATACTGAAATATCCAGCCACGGGCCTCCCGCTATTATACATTGTAATCATGTAATCTGTTATTCAAAGTGTCTAAATTCAATTTCCAAAGACTCCGTGTTCACTTCGTTTTGGATGTTAGACCTATTTAATACCGCGTTTAACTTAGATATTACCATTTTTTATTTGGGAGTCGTTACAAAGTTTGTTTTACGTGAACGCCTACTACGGAATGGTAATTTATACTTTCTTAAAGTTACTTGAATATATTGATGAGGATAAATCGCTCTGGAATAGTTGAAATGTGTAGGATTTTTGGTAGCTAATTCTAGAGCACTGCATTAATTATATTTAGTGCGTTTATGATTCTATAGGTACCTAATAGTTTTAATAGATGACAAATACTTACATAAATTACTATTCACTCTTATTTCAATTTTTTTCGATAACAATAATTATATTATTAATCAACCGGTTGACTGAGTTTCTGTAAAAGGGTCAATTTATTCAAAAGAAAATTACGTTACACCACTTAATTGCCTATAGTATACACAGTGTATATTTAATGCCTTAATATAACAGAAATATTTGAACCAAAATCATGACGATTGAGCACAGATATTGTTATCCAAAAATGCTTCCCTTAATTTTCACAAGAGAAAGTTCAAGCGATAGATAGATCACTTTCGAGACGCCTTACATAATTTTTTTTCATATTGCATCGAATTAACCCTAAACTAGATCTTAATATTTCTACCAAGTTTTATTTCTATAACTTAACATACCCTTAAAAAGTTATTTTTACACATCGTCTATCTAAAATAACAAATAGACATTCCTACATAAAACATCTAGGTACTCAGGTAAATCGAATGTGCCTCGTTGAAAAAATAAAGAAATCTTTTAGAAACTTCAGATAACAAACTCAGATGTATTCACTTGACGTTCTATGGAGTTTTGAGACATAATATGTATACTATTAGATTCTGCAGTTAATCGTAAAAATACTCAAAACACGTACATCGCCTACAGAGTCTCGGTCACAAGAGACAAATGTGTCAGCGTAGTGCAAACACCAAGACAGTGGCTAACTATTTGGATTGAAGGAAGCCTATCACCATCACCATAGATTATGTCGACGACAAAGTGCAACTACCAATTTCTAACGATGCATTTAGGTGGTCTTTAGAGCAATATGGCTAATGTTATATAGTTTTATTAACAATAAGAATAATACGGTCAATTTTTAATACAGGGATTGGTTCTATCGTAGAATAACTCTGCGAAATTCCACCAAGACATTAACATAAATAAGGCGTTAAAACAACTTCAGTCAAACACAGCACTTTCTTATATTGTCTCAGAATTGGTTTATTAGATGTTTTAAATAATAAATTAAATGTGAAGCACACCCCTTAAAGGTGGTTATCTTCCTAACGAAGTATTTATACTGTGCTAATTTTAATACAATCGTTGATATTAACATACTTACATTGTTATACAAAAATATATGTTAATCTAACATTAATTTCTGAAATTTATTTCGTAAAATATATCTACTTCTTTAGGCAGTTTATCTATGTCAGCTAATTATTAACAGTAACTTGACAAAACCCAACAAGTAATATAATAAACATTTTTTTACCGAAATATCAATCTTAGACCTTATTTTGTCTTGAACTTATCCTATTCTCTTGTTTATAATGCTCGACTGCATATTCGATGTGATAGGTAACTCCCCCCTATTCAAGTTCTGTTTATTGCTGTGTCTGCATAGTCAATTAAAATAGCAGAACTGAATAAAAAATCAAAAAACAATAGAAATTGTCACCAAAGAACATCCTATACTATCCCTAAAATATTCTAAGTTTATTTGAGAATTTTTTTAAGAAAGTTATGGAAACTAAATTGGTGTAAAAACGCAGCAGAATGTGTTGAAATTTGAAATTGGTTGGAAAGATAAATAAAACTAAATCCCGAAACAAACGAACCCCCACAACCTTGGACAAAATACACGAACACATACTTCCAGTTTCAAAATGTCAAAATTGAAGATTCTTTTTCTTCTTCTTCTTCTTCTTTTTCTTCTTCTTCTTCTTCTTCTTCTTCTTCTTCTTGTATTATGACAAAAACAGCTTTTAATCATCCTCAAATGATGCCAAGTTGGTTAGAAAATCGCATATGAAGTTAATTGTCTAATATTTTGGTATTAATAAACTTACTTGTCTTTCCTTTTTATCTGAAGTAATAGTTGCTTTTGCTGTAAAAACTACCGAAATTCCCAATCCGGAAAAAGAAAAAAATATATATCACAAATCACATTTAAAAATAACTTATAAAAATATGTGACGTAGCTGAAATAAATATATTTTAATTCTGAATGCTTATTATTACAAACAAAATGTTTTATAAAATAGATTTTAATAATGTATTTATATAATAGAAACTTGCCTTCTTTTATCAAAGCTATAAATAAGTATTAATATACCATACAAAGTTATAACGCATAATGTATATATTTTTGCTACTGAAAAGAAATATGGCCCCTTACTTAGCCAAAATATTAGAACCATAATATTTATGTTGACACAAACCATCCACATAAAAATTAACAATTAATAAATTTATATCAAGAATTCAGTGTTAATAAATATACAGAAGCCAGTGGCATTTCCAAATACAAACTGATTATCATATTCTTACGATAAATACTCCCACGCGAACATGGCATGCCCAAGAAACACTGACAAATTAAAAGATTTATACTTTATTTATTTTTATGCCTTTCATTATTACAGGATGTATAAATATTAAATATTTTTTATTTGAAATTTGAATAGGACTTCTTTAACCACAAATCAGGTTCAAGAAAGAAGATATTTATTTACTCACTTTGTCACTTTATTTATCTCCCTAACAGTGATTATTAAAAAAAGAACTGGTGGTGGCCCTATTGATACCTCTACCTACCATGACACTGTGAGCAACGAATTTTATATGCGGTACAAGAAATTTAATTTATCTACTGACAACTGACTAGTTTTTTATATTCCTCTTGATTATTACTTTTGATTACATTTTTAAAAATATGGTACAAAGCCACATTGTAGTTCCTTGTAAGAATTATTTGAAAAATTGGCACATCTCAAGCAAATGATGAATATTTCCAAAATATTTTATAAAAAATGTCTTGACGAAACTGTTTATAATTTGTTTTTATAATTTAAAAACTGTGGTATTAAAGGTTTTTAAGAATTAATAACGAACAAACTAGGCTGTGTAATGGGTAGACTATCTAACTTCTTAATCAACTATTTTGATAAGTGGTAAGTCGGAGATCCATAATAGATGATACTTTAGGACGCACCGACTTTCCTGGCTCATCTTTGATAAATGTACCTATCTATATTGATATACGTATATTGTATATTTGTATCGTCTACCAAAGATTCATAAGCCAGGAAAATTGATGCGTCGTCTAGGCTCTTTGCAGAACGACTGGTGGCGCTGCCTGGCGGCAGGCCAGTGCCCTATTGGGTTGTGCATTGAACATGTGTACTAATTGCAAATATCGCATTGTTCGTATAGTTTGTTTAAACAAAATGATCAAAACGTATAATTTTTCATTGTTCAGCAAGGAGAGATAATAGTTAATTGTTTTTGTTTTATAAACGTGTTCTAAGTACAATGAACTCCAAATTTAAATGAAACGTGAATTTCCGCAGATGGAAATCATACTTCGCACGGGCTTCAAAACAATTCATCATTTGATCAATTTTGCACCATCAACGGTGGAAATAATAAGAATATAGAAAATAATAACTAATGCACTGTTAAAAAAATTTTTACAACTTTACGTCGGGGTGTCAAGATATAAGCTGGTGCACAATCGAGGTGCATATTCGAAAAATATGGGCAATATTTGAACCTTAATATTTTCGGAATTAGATGATTAATTTTGATACGGCTTTTTGTGATCTTTAGCAAAATTCATTTACTTTCGTCCACCATAAATATATGTTTAATTTGTGGGTGTTTCTTTTGTCTACAGGGTGATTACCGATTATCCAAGACCTTATATTTATGTTAAAGTTCATCGTTCTCACAAATCTCTAAAAAAAAAATTTTTAACTTTTTAAACTTGTTCATTATGATTTGTAAATAATTCTAAAGAACCGATTTGAAGATTTCTTTATTTATCTTTGTTATTTTTAGAGACCATTTGTTATAGAAGAAGTGGCAAATTTTTTACATTTTAGGTTACAGCATTTAATACGCTTGCCAATAACAATTTTCGCTTCGATACTCAATGCTGACAAAAACTAGTTAAAAGTTTTTATATTTTAACCAATCCCCTTATATTCGGCACTTCGTCAAAAATCTGAAAATAATGATGTGTATTGTTAATCGAGATATATTTTTTTGTAAAAAACCGTATAATTTGTAATAGAGAGAACCACACGATTCATAAATTTGTATGGAACTATCGCAGTCTGAGTAGATATCGGTATAAATAAGACGGTTCAATCTTTTCTTTTACCATTGGTGTACTGAAAATGTTTTATAGTGAGTCAAACATATTTTTTGAAATTTTTGGGGTGGCAACACAACTACTGGTATAGTTCATTACATTTCTGTTCTGCAGATAAAAAATTACCGACAAAGGAACACGTGCGGCGGCTTCAAAGAGGCCGCGTTTCTGCTTTATAAATGCGGCATTTTTTATCTGCGGAACAGAAATGAAATGAACTATAAATGATATAAATTTTAGAAATATATTTTTGACTCACAAGGAAACATTTTCAGTAGACCAATGGTAAAAGAAGATTTGCCCATCTTATTCATACCGATATGTCTCCTCAGACTGCGATAGTTCTAAACAAATTTATAAATTGTGGTTCTCAATTACAAATTATACGGTTTTTACAAAAAAATTTATGTCGATTAATAATAGAGATAATTAATTATTCTTGTTTATTTAATTATTTTTATGTTATTATGAATAACTTGTTTGTTCTTTTATGTGTACCTCTTTGTACTATTTCTAGTATTGACCTGTCATATATCTTTAAAGATCTGCTTGACTATTAAACTTAGTATTATTATTATAATCAAAAAATCCTGAAACTGTTTCGGCAATATTGTCCAAGATTTTGAAATATTCTATCAAAATTGATAAAACTTTATTTTTAGATATTTGACGAAGTGCCGAATATAAAAAATGTTGGTGAAAATATAAAAGATTTTAATTAATTTTTGTCAATTAATTTTCTATTACGTTACACATTTTTTTTAATTTGCCTTCGAAGAAGCAAGCTGAGAGCATTGAGTATCGAAGAAAAAATAATTATTGGCAATCGTATTAAAATACTAAAACCTGAAATGTAAAAAATTCGCCATTTCTACTATAACAAAACAAATGATGTCTAAAAATAACAAAGCTATAAATAAAATCTTCAAATTGGCTCTTTAGAATAAATCATAATGAACACGTTTAAAAAAATGCCAAATTTTTTTTAGGAATTTGGGAGAACGACGTAATTTAACATAAATGTAAGAAGGGCTCGGATAATTGCCCTGTAGATATAAGAGACACCCACATTTTAAAAATCTATTTACGGTGGACGAAAGTCAATGAATTTTGCTGACGGTCACAGAAGTCAAGATTAATCATCTAATTCCAAAAATTTTGAGGTTCAAATATTGCCCATATTTTTCCAATATTCACTTCAATTGTGCACCAGCAAAAAATCGGCGTGATTTTTAATTTTCTGTCCGAAAAATACAATTATTATAGACAGTTGAATGCATTTGAGAGCTTAGAAATTAGAACATGTAAAATTAGTGTGAATAGTGACAAGGGACCTGACCTATCCGAAATAATCTTTACTGGTCAGTTGACAACTATTCATTGCACCGTGACAATGTTGGTCGCAGTTCATCGAACTGTAACAATGATTTAAAAATAGTTTTAGTCGTCTCCGCATGATGTCAACTTGATTGGCGAAACGCGCATCGAGTGTTTGTGAAAATTGCGCCAGTGCTCCCGTCACATTAAGGGTTCCAGCCCTCTCCAAGAATTTTTTAATTAATAAGAATGAGACTCACATATGCCATATTAAGGTTAACGCCGTTAACGGCATGGCGCTAGAGTGGCTAGAGTATAGGTACCATGTATACCAGACAGATACAGACACTACAGACAGTGTCGTTGAAAAAGGAAGTTCACGCAAATAGGTATTACACACCAATCCGATGCAGTCAGCAGAACCAGGGAAGACCTGCTGCTCTAGAAATGAATCAATGGAATAACTACTATACAAAACAATAATCCCGTAAAATGGCAAAATGTTGTAAAAATATTTGCTTGCAAATAATGTGTTGTTTTCAATAAGCACACAGATTTCGAAAATACTTCGCTTATATTATTACATGTTTGCAAATATCTCTATTATTAAAAAAAAATACTTTTCCCCCATCATCGCATTGCCTCAATTTACTCTTTTTTATCTAATGAAAATAAATTACTCCTAATTAATAACTAATTTTATTAAAATCTATCCTATAAACCCTTGTCATAAGATTTTATTACATTTTTTCTAAAACATCCGTCAATGTTACCAGTCGTAATAGAGCCATAAAAATTAAAAATGTAAACAAAAGGATTACAAAGTCAAGTAAACCGCTTCAAGACGTCAAGTACCGACGATAGGGTGAAACAGCATGCGGCACGAGATTAAAGATCAAGTGAAACCTTCTTAATTTGTGTCTGGTTGTGAGATTATCAAAGGCAAGACGAAGATTTAGTAGTCGGTAGCAGGAAGCATGTTTATATTTAGGCTTGTTTAGTTGAGATTAGAAGCCACAAGGGCCTTACTTTCAAACTGATTAAAAATTATAATCAGCCAATTTGTCAACTTAAGTGTTGCTGTGGAATCCTTACGTTACTTTAAGGGCCACACGGTCAGGTAGCAGCAGAAACCAGGGGTTGCATTTGAATCAGATAATAAATAAAAATGGCTTTCTAGACAAGTGATTTTTTATAAAGGGCTTAAAAATAGATGTCGTGTTGCTTTTTGTGTGAAACATAAAATATTAGAATGTTATGCAATATTTCAGGGTAAATATGTAATTAATGATTCGGCAGGAAAATTTCATGCAGTATTACTTCTACGTTTCTAAATTGAAGAATGATTTATGTGAGAGATTGTTACATGCAATTTCTAAAGATATATACCGGGTGACAACGAAATCTTTGTACAAGGCGCCATTTTATTGTCTGAGGTTACAGATTTGGTTTTCGGGTCAAAGATATAGCTCATTAAGACCCATATTGTTCATGAAAAAACATTTGAAGATCACTTCCGGGTAAGTGGACGTATGTCGAGAATTTTAAATAGAACCCTGTATATATTCTTTTTGCCATTTTGAAAACAAGTTACCACTTGTAATATATCATTGACAAGGGAATTTTAATAAATAAACTTTGTGCAAACAATTAATGTACCTATTCTTTTGGGCATATAAAAAAATTAAAAACATGCCCTAGATAAAAAGCAAGGCTCTGATAGCAGTACCGACCTAGCTACGGCTGTGCCCTCAAGTATGTCTGATCAAATGATGAAGTACCTACCTAAGAAATAATCCTAAAAGAACTCTTTCAAAAGAATTATACGCAGAATTTGATGATTTTTCAGCTGTAGGAATAAAAATACATCGTTCCATTTCAAAAACACAAGATGACCTTCAAATGACCTTGAAATTAAACGCCTACTGAAACTTAATATTATCATCTAGTAGATTTCCAAAAACTGGAAACCATTTTTCTTGAAACGTGTAGTTTTCGAGAAAATAGGCCATTTCCAAACTTTTGGAGAACCCTGTATAGCAATTCGGACATATTACAACTAGGGAGTTTAATACTTTCTAAAATATTAATAGGTGCTTCTTACATAAACTTGGTTTACTAATCACAGTAAAAAAGTGTCATAAATACACAAATTACGTCTACCGCCCAGTACTACCCAAATACGAATAGTCCTTGAATTTATTAAAATTTACTATTTCTATCCAACAAAAGTTTTAAACTTCAAATTAATAATCGTTAAGGTCTGAAATTAAGTCATTAGTAACAACCCACGCATGAATTTTTTGTAATACTTTAATTAAAATTGTTTATGTAGGTACCCGTAGCCGACAATAAAATTTTATACAAATTAAAATATTATGGCTTTATATACCAATTAATTTAAAATATAATAAAATTAGGAAACCGTAAAATTATCTTTTAATAAAAGTTATGCAGTTGACCTATTAATTTAATAATTTGGAAAAGTTATGGTTAATAAGAATTTAATAATGGGCTTTTTAAAATTTAGATGGGTGTGTTATTAGTATAAATTATGTATTTTAAAAACTAGTGGTAAAATCATATTTTTTCATTTATGAAATGCATTTAATTTTTTTTAAACAGGTTTAATATAGGTACATTTCTATTACCCATGGCAGTTACTAAGGCCAAAAGATGGGTTCATCGATTTTCATATAAGCACGAAATACTAAACTAGAACATTTGGCCGAGCTTTCACTTCGTCGTAGGGTAGAAGTATGTAACGTGCTTACATCGCAGACGCGGATGTAAGCAACCACGAGGAAATTATTCATTGAAGCAGACTTGCCTTCAGAGAAACATTTCTAGAATTTCTTGTACTTGGAGATTTTAATATCCAAGAAATTTTTTAAAAGCTTCTTTTAATTATGTAGTTCTCCTCAGCCAAGTACCATTTTCAATTTTGAGAGAGCTACGAGAAGCAAAGGCCAGTTTTATCCAGAGCCTTCACAAATTACTTCATAATGCCAAATTTTGTATGTAAAGGCGATAGGAAAGTTTTTTTAGGATTAGCAAGCGTGATTATTTGACTTTTCAGAGAATAAGCACAATTTTTATAAATAATGACTTTTTCTACATGGTTGTAAGAAAAAGACAAATAAACAGAGGTCGAGGTACTCGAAATCTAAAGAGAAAATAGTTTTATTTTTATTAACTATTTCAATATTTTTTCTCAACTGAACTGAATAATGCCTGAATAAGTTTCTTATGGTATAAAGTTTTGAAACTGTGTAAAAATAATACTAGCAGTAAAAGCTTTTTTTCCACAGGATAAAATGGGATTCAGCAAAAATTTTGAACAAAGAAACAGGCAGCAAAAAAAGAAAAATCAAAGAATGTGCAATAATTTTACTTAATGAAGATAAATGCGTATCAAATTGTTCGGTAGAATTTTGTTTAATTTGGTTACCAATGTTGAGAGAAGAACTCAATAAAATTAATATTATTTAATATATTTTTCAATATTTCTATGGTAAGTACCTATGGAAATGATATAAACAATTTTTATTTCATCCCGTCCGGAAAGTACAACAGTACAGTATTCATATGCGGCCGGAAAATGAGACATTACGGTATCAGAGCCGGTAAAGTACCGGAAACCACCGGAAACTTATTACGAACCTATCACAAACTGTTATTATACCTTTTGACAGTTGTTTGACGTATAAAAATCAACCGTAAATTAAAAAATAGTGTCAAATGTCAAATGACAAGAAAATAACCAAGTGTCAAATTATACAAAAAATATACTAATATACAAGAAATGACGGAATGAAAGAAAATATCATTCGACACACGTCCGTAAAGTGTTGTTCCAGCCTCGTTTAGATATTCTAGACTCGGCTTCTGACGTCGCCTCGTCCATAATATCTACTCGACTGTAACAAGTCACCTTCCGGACTTGTGACGAAAATTACTATTATTTTATGCCGTGTTATTCTTCACGTTACATAAAAATCTAAAGCCTAAACTTTGAAAAAGGAAACAGATATAGTTTCCGAAACGTCAGCGTAGTATTTTTGTATTAATTTAATTCCTATTAGTTGTCAAAAAACACCCTCTAACTATTACTTTGATATTACGTCAAAGGTGTATAGGTTATTTCCCAGTTTTAAACTGGTTAATTTGAATATATTTTAGATAAATCAACTTTTTTTGGATAGGAATCTGAAGAAATGTGGTAATAAATCCCAAAAAAGAAAAGGAAGAGAATTACTTGTTTTACCTCTATTTATACCTAATAATATGTATATATTATTTGTTGTTTATAAAGTTCATATATTCATTAATTATTACACGTTAACTCCATGTAACTGTACTAAACAAAAAATGTTATATCCAAAAACCGATTATTTTCAAGGTCAAATTTAACACAAATACGAACCCTGTAGTAGAAGAAACAAACAAATAGTATTCCGATACAAGGTGAGACAAATGGGCTGGCCACTCCGCCTTCTCAGTTCTGAAATGAAAGGAACTATGATCAGTGAGATCATTGACAAAGCAAACAATAACCACCTCACTGGCGACAATGACTGGCCACTTATCTTCATGACTTATTCAAGCGTCATTCTTGAACAGCTATTAGGCATAGTTAGAGAACACTATAAACATGAGTGGCTTTAAAAAACTAATTATTCCAGAAAAATTAAAATTTTTAATTCCCAAGGTAGCAGACTCCAGTCGCCAGCTAATAGCATTTTAAGATGACAGATTCTGTTTAATATAGTTCTTTGACATGTGACGCCCGCCCAAACATTGATATTTCAAAAGCCATTTGGTTCAGATAACACCCCTTAACAGATGTCTGTTTTTACATAATTATCCCCATAAAACAAGTAAAAAGGCATAACGCGGCTCGGCTACCAAACAGCCACTACATCTCCATAAATAGCCGTTGAACTATAAATTTTGTTAATAGATTGTTAAGGGCAAATGTGACCTCGGGTCAAATGCATAAATATGGCGGCCACAAAAGGTGTCGGAAATCATTAAAATAATGAACCGGTTCGGGCAATATTAAGGGATTATTTTTTTCATTTCCCACAAGTTATGGGTAGCATGATTGATTGCAGCTAGGTTTATATGAATTCAGTAACGAGATTTTAAAGGGAAACAATATTTTTTAATGACATATTGAAGTTGTGTTGAGGTATACGGCGCGTTGGAAAAAACAAGTGAATTAATCACTTTAATAGGTCCATTGCAAACCGGTGGTAAATTGATAGCGGTAATTATGATTGTGTGTCGTTAACTGGGCTTGATGTCTGCCTGTCATAACAGAAAACCCATCGCTTTATTTCCTATGTAAATTCTGTCACTCTGGGGATTTCAGGGGAGGAAATATGTTATCTACTATTGACCGCTCCAGGGTAATTTCACTTTTTAATCAAATAATGATTTATATATAATTTCGTTTGGTTTTTAGTTATTAACTCGTGTTATTTATTTTGAGTTATACATATATGCTATTTAGATTAAATAAACTGATGTTCAAAATAAACGCATCACTCGAAAATTTGAGACAAGTTCAACTGTCCATATCTTCATAAACCTCAGAGGTTCGTCTTTTACAATGGTGGTATCACATGAAAGACTGATCTTTTGATTATGACATATCTGAGAATTAAAATCGCATTGTTCGTTTTACGGAATATTACAGAGAGATTAATAGTAAAAATTCAAAATTCTACAAAAGAAATAGGCGTCATAACAGAACTTTTTTAAGTATGGAGAATATAACTCCTATCTCGTTTAAGAAAAAGGCAACGGAATCAGTTTTTGCTGATGGGTTGTATTGACTGGAGCTTTTTTTAATAAATACAGAAATGATAGGTTCTCCTTAAATAACGAAGAGTTTGTCTTTACAGAGATCACATCTTAGTAAATTGATAAAATTGTTTCTAAACTAAAGTCTTGTACCAAATGCTATGATAATATTGAAAGTTTTACAAAAATTTATAATCCTTTTCTTGTTGTTTCCCTTTTCCAAAATGCAGATGACACCCAGATATATTTTTCCTTTAATTTTCAATATCTTTCGACAGCTGCATCTAAAATTAACACTAATTTAAAAGTAATTTCTGAAGCATCAACAGCTCATAGCTTTTCCTAAATGAGTCAAAAACTGAATTGCAGGCATTTGGTAGTAAAGGGGAAAGTGTCATAAGCGATCCTAACTTCACTATTAAATTAAACGGTTAAACCTTAGTACCTAATGACTATAGTAAGAATTTGAGATTATGCATAGATGTTAACCTTAGATTCTCTAAACATGTTGATTATATTACTCAAAAGTCATTTTTTAAGCTTAAATTCATCCCACAATTCTTATTTTAAATGAAACACCCTGTATATTTTCGATTTTTCGAAATGAGCATAAAATTCATATATGAGACTAATACATTAGCATACCCTGTAGCTAAACCTAGTAGTTTCGGAAATATTTGACGTTTTATAATAACATTGACAGAATGGTTTGCAAGAACCGTTATAACTTTCTTCCTGTAGGAGATCCTCATTTGGTTTTTGGCACGCAGAAAGAACACAAGGTTAGCTACGTTCTACAACAAAAATAAGTTCCATAATAGTATACCAAGTGATCCATTTTTTACGTTATATTTTGTCAAATTCAAACCTCAAAAACTGTTTTAGTTCAAATGGAACACCCTGTACTGTATTGCATCACGACAAATTTTTTATAAAACGTCAACTATTTTCAAAACTGCTGGGTTTAGGTATAGGGTATGTTTCCGACTTGTATGCTCATTTCGAAAAATCGAAATTATACAGGGCGTTCCATTTAATATAAGCAAGTTCGTGTCGACTTCCGGTATAACTATATAATATAATTCCAACTATATATAATATAATTCCAACTGATTGTAATTATTTTTGTTGGATTGGCCACACTGGCTTTAGTAATTCCCAAAATTTCCGAAATTACTTGCTATATACTTTTTCCTATATCGATCTATTCAGTTCTTGATGAGACACCCTGTATACCTATACATATAATATATTCTAAAAAAATTATGTTTTTCAGCGTAAAACTGACTGTCATAGACTCTGTAATCAGTTTTAGTGATATTATTGACTGGAGATTTGTTAATCAATTTACAACATATTAACGTAACGTAACGTAAAAGTGAATAGAAATTAAATCGGGAGACGTTAGGTCAATGTTAAATTAAGAACTGAAACTTTATTCACATTACTGTCTAATTTAACAAGGCTATGATTCATATTTGGCAACACCCGAACGCAATTAACTAGGCTAACTGACCTTACGTTTTTATGTGCATCAAATTTTAATATATTTAGTGAAAACGGAAATGGCAATATAATTCCGTTAACAATGGTCACCACTTAAAGCCACAATAATTTATTAGGAGGCTTAGCATGAAATCCGATCAGTTTATTAACACTAGAGAATGTGGTCAAGTTGACAGTACACGGTTCAACCCCATGTCTAAGGGTGTAGAGCAAGCAATCTCGACAAGGCATAATACAGCAGCTGATCCTGATGACTCACTCAGATAACTCGTGCTCGAATTGCAACCGCGAACAAAAGCCTAAATAGCCAGTGGTCAACTCTGAAAGACGTCCCGTGGCTTCCATAATCGATCTTCTGCCCAGACATCTGGCCTGTGCCGTATTCGAATCACTGCTCAGCCTTGCAAATAGCGATATCAAAATGTGTTGCGTTGCGGTTGTATTGGAATGAGTGTTATATGAACTCGAAACCGGACTAAACAAGGCAACTAGCAAAAAGCGTAGGTGGTCCTCAAAATATGACCCTTGATTGAATGGATGAGGAACCCACAAAATGTGGCTGCTTTTATAAAGGGGTAGTAGGGAACAAGAAAAAAATTGAAAAAAAGTTAAAGAAATTAAAAATTTTATAACGTATTTTTTTTCAGTCCATCGGTCGGTCTATCTGTGTGTCATAATAATTAATAAGCAAAAAATCTTATAAAAATACATATTTTAGAAAAACTTCACTATAAACTAGGTCCGCGTTTCCTTTACTCATATAAATTTACTTAGTTATGTTAATAAACAAACAGAATTTTTCCAAAATTACTTGTGGAAACAGTAAATAAAATTTAAAGTGCTAATTATCATTTTAATATCTATTTTGCTGCGAACGTTCATTTCATTTCCAATAGGGATAATTTACAAATCGCTATACTTTCTATTTCTAAAAGGAACTGGTGATCTTTAATAACCTTCTGAATACATATTTTTAAGCCACTACTTCTATCTATATATGTATAGCATAGATAAAGTCTAGGTAATTGCATGCGACTGGACATCAATTTCCTTATTACGATTAAGTAAACTATCTATACAGCATAAACCAAAAATAAACTTTGACCTATGAGGAAAATTAATTTTTTGTATATATTAAGTGGTGTTATAACCAATTCATAGACCGTATATGTCACAATAACTATGTAATGAAGATGATACTACCACATAATTTTGGTTTTTATTAAAGTAGCGCCTATGGAGTACGTTAATAGTCAATTTAATACCACCATAAGAACATCTAGACACCTTGCTTTTGCAATAAAAAATATATATTATAAATGGTAAGGGAGCCAGTCAAAATGTTCTTATAAATATATACAGGGTGTCCCTAGATTGCACCGACAAACTATAACCACGCGATTCTACGTCAAAAAATATAACGATTTTTTTCATAACATTTTTTCAAAAAATGTACCCCTACATACATACAACCCTCCCAAGTTGGGGGTGGTAAAAATTAAATCCATAATATTTTCGATATGCTTATATTTTATATATGTTTTAACAACTCTGTGTAATATGAAAGTAAATAGTTTTCGTTAAGGGTAGTTTGGGGTTATAGGGGTTGATGCTACCTATACCAACCGTTGGTTGTTGGTATAATTAAAATATATTGTAGTTAAACAATTTTATTATAATTGAAATATAATATATAATTCTTGAACAGCTTTGGTACATTATTATATAGATGTTAAAAGTTTAAATTAAAATTTGATATTCATATTGATTTTTTTATATTGTTTTCTTAGCAACCATCCATGACCTCCATATTAATAAAATGGCTAACTATTTAGCGTTTTAGAATGTAGTGTGAGCACGCTACACTACCCCTATATATTTTTTGTCAGTTTTCCCAATGAAGTTCTCGAAGTACCACCTGATGGTCAATTGAAAACTGAAACATTTCTCTATTTCCTTTGAAGGAAACGGTTTTCCGGCAAAATGCGTAAAATCGTTATTAGACTGAGAATAAATAAAATATGTGGTACTTCGAGAACCTCATTTGAGCAACTGACAAAAAATATATAGGGCATCAACCTCTATAACCCCAAACTACCCTTTAGCGCCAACTAATTTCTCTCATATTAGACAGGGTTATTGAAACATATATGAAATATAAGCGTACTTCGTTAGAAATAATAATAATAATAATAATAATAATACATTTATTATCCATCAGACCAACATACATTAAGGTATTGGATTCGTCAAAAGTACAGTGTATAATGAAAATAGAATATATAAAAAAAACCTTACAATTAAAAAAATAAAATATAAAATATTGACATTTACAACAATTAAACAAATTATTTAAAATTAATAACATACGTTTAGAGAAGAATACAATTAAAAAGAATATAGGTATAAATACAATTAAAAAGAATATAGGTATACATATCAAGATTCGAACTGATATTGCAAGTAGTCATTCACGGTGTAAAAAACGTGATTAAGTAACAATTTTTTTACTTCTCGTTTAAAACTTTTAATGCTGCCAATCTGCCTAATGAATTTAGGAAGTTTATTATATAATTTTACTCCAGTGTATGTGGGACTCTTCTCATAAAGTGACAAAGAATGGTTAGGTGTCAATAAACTACTCTGCCTTCGTGTATTATAATCATGGTTGTAATTATTTCTTAAAAACATATTCAAATTTGATTTTACAAATACCACTATTTCCATTATATAAATACAAGGCAGTGGCAATAATTGCAGCTGTTTAAAATAAGATTTACAAGAAGTACGCATACCAACTCCCACTATATTTCTTATTGCCTTTTTTTGTAGTTTGAAAACTCTCTCAAAGTGATGAGAGGAGCCCCAAAACACGATACCATATGAAATTCTTGAGTAAAACTGCGCATAGTAGTAAGCTAGTGAAACAGTTCTATTTGTAATACTATGCAGTCTGTACAAGGCAAAGCAGACTGGCGATAATTTTTTACACAATAGAGTAATATGATTTTCCCAATTTAAAGCATTATCTATATGTACGCCTAGGAATTTTGTAGAGGTAACCTGTTCTAAAGATTTACCTTGAACTTTAAGTAGATAACTCTCATTATAATTGATTGACCTTGGAGTGAAATTTATAAACACGGTTTTAGCACTATTTAGAATTAATTTTTCAATTTCAAATTTAGATACAAAGGAATTAATTTTATTTTGTGTATCAGCTATAAGAGAGTAAATATTTTCATTTGCATTCAAAATGGAATTGTCATCTGCAAACATTACTAGGAGACATGAGTTGACTATATCTGGTAGGTCGTTTATAAAAAGTATGAAAAGCAGGGGTCCGAGGATGGAGCCTTGAGGAACGCCACACGATACAGACAGTTTTTCAGATTTTACGTTATTAATTTCTACCAATTGAGTCCTATTAAACAGGTACGACTCAAGCCACTCGCCAAGCCTTCCTCGAAAACCATATTTATTAAGCTTTTGTATGAGTAAAGCATGATTCACCAAATCAAAGGCTTTACTCAAATCCATAGCATTTCTTATTTTTATTTAAATTATCGTAAAGCTTGTTAAGAAGGCAAAGTATAGCGGACTGAGTTGATCTGCCCACTCGAAATCCATGTTGCTCGTTACACAGTATATTATATTTATCACATAACCTCAACATTCTGTTATAAATAACTTTTTCCAGTATTTTGGATATGGATGAAAGCAGAGAAATGGGTCTATAATTGTCCAGTAATAATGTATCTCCTTTTTTATATAGAGGTGTAATTTTTGCCGTTTTAAAAATATCTGGAAATATGCCTTCTGATAGGGATCGATTAATCAAATAAGTTAGGGGAATTACAATATACTGAACTATAGACTTTAGCATGTTTGTACTGATGTTGTCTACGCCACAAGAATTAGATTTTTTTAGAGACATTATTATATTAAAAATTTCATTTTCAGACACCGGATCAAGAAATATTGTTGGATATTCTTTGTTTATATTAATAGACTGGTTCTTACTGTTTTTGAAACTTTCAGCTAATTTATTTGGTAAATTTACAAAGTGGGCATTAGTGCTATCGACAATATCTTGAGGATTCGTTATTATTTTATTATTAACTCTCAATTCCTGGATTTTGTTGCATTCCATATAATTTCGACCTAAATCATTATTTATAATAGACCAGGCAGCTTTAGATTTGTTGGAGGCGTTGTTATACATATTATCATTATATAAGCGTTTAGCTGCAACCACAACTTTATCATATACCTTTTTATATTTGCTATAATATTTTATGTCCTCAGGTCTCCTAGTTGCATTCTTTACTTTACTTAGAAATTTTAGTTTCTCGCATGAAATTCGAATTCCTTTTGTTATCCATCTTTTTTTATCACGATTTACTTTAATATCAGAATAAGGAAAACTTGTATCAACATAATAAAATAAATTATCAGTAAAAGCTTTAAAACCATCATTTATGGAGTCTGCGCCATAAACATTACTCCAATGTTCCATGCTTACATAATGAATAAAATTTTTATAATTATTCTCTGAAAATATCCTAGATGTTCTAGTTTCTTCTTTTGGTAAAATATTTGGAATATCAAATGACAAAATTTGGCATCTTTTCTGATTATTTACCGTTTTTATAAATTATTACAACTCATTGTATATCGCATATTATTTATCCGCAAATTTTGTTCTTTATTTATGCAAGGAAGTATAGGGTTAGTTTTGTTAATGTAAACCCCCCATTTTTATTTTTATCTTTGACTGATTCAAAAAATAAAAAAAAACCTTGCATGATTTTTTATATAGATTTCATTCCTGCTAACGGATTGGCAGTAGCATTTTAAATATACTGGATACGCAAAGAAGTTAGGTTTTTTAAATGGAACACCCTGTATATTTTGACAAATTTCAATTCCTCCAATCATTCTGATTACAAATATATACACATATTGTAAAATCAGTTTACTGGTTCTTGAGTTTTTTTAGTTATTTTCACTTTATTATGGATAAGTCGAAACAACAGCGTTATTTTATAAACTCATATAATGAATCCATAAATGATGTATATCAACAACAAAACAAAATATATGAATTATTGAAACAAATTATGTAACATTTTCAACATAACCACCATTATCGTCGATACATTTCAAACAACGTTTAATAAAATTCGAAAGAAAAACCAGTAAACCGATTTTACAATATGTGTATATATTTGTAATTAGAATGATTGGAGGAATTGAAATTTGTCAAAATATACAGGGTGTTCCATTTAAAAAACCTAACTTTTTTGCGTACCCTGTAAATTTAAAACACTGCTGCCAATCAGTTAGCAGGAGTGGAATCTACATAAAAAACCGTGTAGGGCCAGTTTTTAAATTTTTTGAATAGGTAAAAGATAAAAATAAAAATGGGGGGTTTACATTAACAAAACTAACCCTGTACATAATGCTCTGACAGTTTTGGGTATGGAATAACTTTTTTATTTGCGGTAACATTTTGAATTTGTTTGAGGGTTCTAATCAAGAAACATGGGAGTTTCTTTAACATTAAACGTTATTATCTGTCATGAACAATTACACTGATCAGCAGCGTGTGTTTTGTGCTACGCACTATTTGCGTACAAATTCTGTTGTTGCAAGTCAAACTTTCATTTCATCATCCTGATGCACCATCCCGCAATACTATTTTGGTATGGTATCAAAAGTGGTTTATTGATGGTAATATTACGAATAAAAAGTCCAAGACCCGTAAGTGTAGTAACTGCTGAAAATATTGAGCGCGTAGGAGTTTTTTTAACGTAAATCAATTTCTAAATAAAAACACTTCCCAGAGGTATAGATTATGATGTTACCTTTGTAATTTTTTTAAGTTCAACCAAAAAAATTGATATTCCATACCAAGAACCATCAGCGATTTATGAACGAAATGAACGTCGACTTGCAAACAGGTCAAAATATTGCAATAGATTTTAAACGAGAACACAAACTTAAAGAATTAAAAGAGAGAAAGTTTTTGCCATTTACCCACCCCAAGAAAGAAACATAATGCAGCTACGGACACGTGAGTTATTGTTTCTTTCTTGGGGTAAATGACAAAAACTTTCTCTAATTTATTTAACTTCCCCAAAAACTTCTATCTTTTGTTTTAAAGAATTAAACTGACACAATATGTTGGATAGAAGAAAGTACTATTCTTTGGGTTTTCTTCATATGCTAATATTATTGAAATCACCACAATATTTGTCATCAACTATTTCTTCTAATAGCCTAATAGTTTTGGGTAAAATTGAGTAAATACGATTCGAATATGACCAATTTTCTGCAGGCTGTATGATATAAATATGCTTTTGCGGCAACCTTCCGGAAAGTACCCACTTCCCTGACGCTTTTTCTTTGAGAAAATAGCACTTATCCGGGCTGCGTGTACGTATTTCCTGGACTATTCTGGGAAGTAAATGTTTAAGCCGGGAAGAATTACCCTTTAATATTAGCAATTATTCGAATTTCAATATAAATATTAATTTAAACAAGAATTATAATAGATAAAGTTTTTGCCATTTACCCCAAGAAAGAAACATGATGCAGCTACGAACACGTGTTTCGGAGTTATTGCTCCTCATCAGCGTAGCGTAGCTTAATGGATCCGTGTGAATAGGATCAGAAACAATAACTAAGAACGGTTAAAAAGTAGCACTTCCCCAAAAAACTTTTTTCTTTGTTTGATTATATTGCCTAGGTAGAAATTAGGCAGTACGCATAGAGCTCTATGTGTTGACGACTATTACCATTTGAGGCCATAAATTGGTCCACGGTGCACGAAGGCACACATTGAGTACTGTGTGCTGCTACTTTCTAGTCCGGGAACTGCTTTTTGGACTCGCAGACTTCCATCTTGTCTACTCTTCCAAAAAACAGTATTTTCCGAACTTGTTACGTAAATTACTATTTTAACTACATTCGTTTCTCTCTGGTGACCCAGAAGTGTTGCTCTACAACATGGGGCTAATGTGCCAAAATATAACTGTTCAACTGAAATTGGTTTGACGAATTTTTGGTTAGTATGGTAGCTAGACTTTTAATTCTTCCAAAAATGTAAACATTCAAGATCACAGGATATAATTAACCTAATATTTTATCGTCTTATTTATATTATAAGGTCCAGCCGAAATTTGAACTAAAGATAAATATGTAGTGGCTAGCCCGTGTTCACTCATAAAGCGATTTAGCCCCTTACACATTTGTCTGGGTGAATTAATTTAAAACAATTTTCTTAAAGATTTATACATACATAATAATTATTAAAATAATAGATATATTAGATGATGAGAGTTAAAATGTGAGGATGTGATGTATCTCTACCACAAGAGTGACTTTAGAGAAAATAAGTGACTAAAACAATAAATTTAACACAACAGATTGTCTGGAGGCCCGTCAATTATTACACTATATCTTCATACCATGCAAGCACTCCTCAAGCCAACCAATACTTGTCAAGAACAGTCATAATCCTTCTTTTGTTTTGGAATTGTTTACGATCCTCAAAGTATGGAGGTACTTATTTAGTCCGCAGTGAATAGATTTAAAGCTTAGGCTATTTCTTCAGTTGAGTGCAATTTTGACCTAACTGGATGAAGTAGCACGATTTTACTGTTAGTCCAACTGGGTATTTGGAAAAAAGGGCAATGTCTTGCAAATTGTGATAAAAGCATGCAATTTGGTACAAGTGCTTTTTAGGCAATTATAAGCGATTTGACCCGCATAACCCATATTTCGAACCCGTAGGAGCAAGATAATAATAATAATAATAAATAATAAAAATCTTTATTTACATACATAGGTACATACATAAATAAAGAAGAATAACCCCAGAAGTATCTGCAAGATACTTGTACGGGTACAACTAGAAATATAATATACAATATAAACACAAATAGAAAATATATCTAAAATTATTTTACACTACAAACTTTACAAATTATATTACAATAAAAATAGGTATAACACACAATACATAGTTTCGTACACTAACATGTAAATAATTTTAAAAACAAAGACAAATAATACATACAAAAGGCAAACGGAAAAAACGGCATATATATTTTTTTATTATTATTATTAAATGCATATTTTTTTTCTATTATTATTTTAAATTATATTAAATTATTTTAATTCAGAAGCAATTTTTTTTTTTAACTAGGTATATCGCGAGTGTTGTTTTTTACAATTATACATTTTTTCGGTCGACTAAATCATGGAATACAGATCTTTCATTTTTTTAAATAAAATTCGTGCATGATAATTTAAATCTTTTTTTAGTGCTTATTTTCTTAATTTCAGTAGTCAATGTATTGAATATTTTTGGTGCTAAAAAGAAACAGCATCGCTGACCTACTGTTTTTCGCATTTTTGGGACTTTCAAAATATCTTTATTTCTGGTTGGATAATGAGATTCTTCCAATACAGTTTTTTTATTATCTGAGTATTGTTTAATGGCTAGTGCAAGGCAAAATAACTGTGGTATATCCATTACATTTGCGATTTTAAAAAGAGAATTTGATGGGTAAGTATGGTCTTTATTATATATTACTTTTAGAACTCTTTTTTGAAATATATCTATTTTAGCCCCCCCCCCCCCCCCAACCTATTATACCGTATCGTAGCTGTGATTCTACAAAAGATTTGTACATTATTATCAATTGTTTACAGTCTAATAAATCTTTAAGTTTTCTGAAAAGTGGAATTATTCCACGCAGCCTTTTTAACAATTCGGTCACATGTGTATCCCAGCGTAAATGTTGGTCTATGTGTATAGATATAGATGGCGGCGGTTTTCAAAATGGCGACTATCCAAACAAAAAACGGTTAATAATGTGTCGATTTTGCCAATGTGGGGGTCGCTTTCAAGTAATTCTAGGATGAAACAAATTACAAAATGCATATTTTTTTTATCCAAAACCATTTTGCTTAAAAAAATGCATTTTTTTAAACATTGCTTCGTAAATTTAAAAATTAACGGTTCTTGATAGTATTCTACTTATTTTAAGAAGATCAATGGAAATTTAAATATTGGTCTTGTAACCTATGTTGGCTAACAAGTAAGGGGACCCCCCCCCCCCGCCTCGCTCTTCTATTTCTTGTCTGTAAACAATAAAATAGTTATTTAAATTACTGATAGATACGACTATTTTTAGGTTTTTCTCAAAAAACGGAATTTAATTTTCATTTTCATTTCCATAGGGGTCCTATGGAAAATTATTTTTAAATGGGACCGTACTATTTTTTTTTATTATTCGGACATAATGATTCATAAGCTTTAATTTTTTCGCCACTAATAATTTCTTAACGAGATCCTTTGTAATAATAAAAGTGTATTCAAAAGGTGAGCACAAATTTAACAAGAAATAATCTGAATGAACCTTTTAAAAACACTTTCATTATTACAAAGGATCTCGTTAAGAAATTATTATTGGCGAAAAAATTAAAGCTTATGAATCATTATGTCCGAATAATAATAAAAAAATAGTACGGTCCCATTTAAAAATTTTCCATAGGACCCCTACGGAAATGAAAATGAAAATTAAATTCGGTTTTTTGAGAAAAACCTAAAAATAGTCGTATCCATCAGTAATTTAAATAACTATTTTATTATTTACAGACAAGCTTGCTACCTTGCTAATAATTTCCATAGCCTACTTAGTAATTTTCTTACATCGCATTCATCTGACGCGGCCATTTTGTACAAAATAAAAAATCGTTCGTACCTCATTTATTTTTTGGAATTTTTGAAATTCGAAAGAACCGCTGCAGTTAGAATTTCATGTTTTATAAAACACCACAAAAAAAACATGGTCATTCCATTTAAGAAAAAAAAGTTGATGTCACTTCCGGTTCAACCGAAAGTGATATTTTCGTTCCTGTTAGGCTAAAAATAGCCCACTTTTGTCTTATTCACGTATACCAAAAACGAAATTTTTAAATTAAAAAACAATAAAAAAATTGGGGGCGTACATTGACTCGTGGCCACCCGGTATATGTGGCAAGGAAGACCACAATGGTTCCCAAATGCCATTCGATTTTATCCAGCCCCAATCATTAAGTACTGGTAACGTCATATTGGACATATCAATTGCTCGGCCCCATATCTGCCCAGCCTGATACGCAGATCTTAAACAATGTTGTTTTAGAGCAGCTGAGGTTGGAGGAATAAGGTGAATGGGAGAATTTTCTGTGCAAAAGCGGTGTTTTCTAAGTTTATTAACTTCGACGTATTCTCCTTTTGAACCATACATTTTCCCGTGAATATTTCCAATGATTTTATAGTGTCCTCGGGTATGTTGCTTTGCGGAGAAGATATGAAGGCAAACGTATCAATGGCCTCATCGGAAGAAATAAATGTCTTCCAAGCAGTCTTCTTGCCTTTTGTTGCGAAAAACGAAATCTATCGCAGACTGTAAAAGCGTGAAAACCCCTAAGTGCCGCAAGAAAAAACGTTACATCGCAATACATCGTATTGCTGAAAAATTGGGCGAACCAAAATGTGCGGCACTTAGAGGTTTTCACGCTTTTACAGGCTGCAATAGTATTTCATTTTTCGCAACAAAAGGCAAGAAGACTGATTGGAAGACATTTATTTCTTCCGATGAGGCCATTGATACGTTTGCCTTCATATCTTCTCCGCAAAGTAACATACCCGAGGATACTATAAAATCATTGGAAATAATCAGGGGAAAATGTATGGTTCAAAAGGAGAATACGTTGAAGTTCATAAACTTAGAAAACACCTCTTTTGCACAGAAAATTCGCCCATTCACCTTATTCCTCCATGGCATGGCATTTGGGAACCATTGTGGTCTTCCTTGCCACATATATGGAACGCGTGTAGAGAACTTGTGTGGTTGCAAATCAGGTTGCGATACAATGCGATGTTCGTGTAAGCGTGCTGATCTGCCTTGTACTTTACAGTGTAAATGTTCAGCATCCTGTAATAACAAAAATTAAAATTTTATAACAATAAATATGTGTATGTTGAATGAAATAGGTTTTATTATGTATACCTACCCAGTTGAGAGCTGGGACATTCTGAAAGAAGAGCGGGGCGGAGGGGGGGGGGGTTCCCCTTACTTGTTAGCCAACATAGGTTACAAGACCAATAGTTAAATTTCCATTGATCTTTTTAAAATAAGTAGAATACTATCAAGAACCGTTAATTTTTAAATTTACGAAGCAATGTTAAAAAAAAAATGCATTTTTTAAGCAAAATGGTTTTGGATCAAAAAAATATGCATTCTGTAGTTTGTTTCATCCTAGAATTACTTGAAAGCGACCCCCACATTGTCAAAATCGACACATTATTAACCGTTTTTTGTTTTGGATAGTCGCCATTTTGAATACCGCCGCCATCTTGCTCCTACGGGTTCGAAATATAGGTCATGCGGGTCAAATCGCTTATAATTGCCTAAAAAGCATCTGTACCAAATTTCATGCTTTTATCACAATTTGCAAGACATTTGAAATACCCGGTTGGACTATGTATCTTTAGGTCCGTGTATCATTTCAATATGTGGATCAGTGGACCGAAGAGTACCATGTTGATTCTGAATTAACTGGAATGTTCTCAAAACCTTTCTTTCACATTTCCTTAATTTTCGTCGCATCCCTAAACACATAAAAGTTTACATTATTATTTAATGAAAGTATATTTAATACTTTTGCAATAACTGAGCCATTATATTGACTTAGTTATTGAAGCCCAATGCGATATTTGATGTTCAGTCCATGACATGCCCTGGGCGTAATACAAAATGGATGTCAAAAGATGTCTCTACATATTAAAATGGCTCAACACTCAAAATTCTGTCAAAAATTTAAAGAAATGTAGGTACTGCAATGAATGATAATCATTTGACAGACACAAAATTACATCTGTCATTCTTTTCCCTTCTTAAATGTATTTTTTGTTATTTCTTTCGTTTAACCGATAAAAAGTTGAGGCATTCAATTTGGTGCTTACTGTAGTTATTTATTTTTTTGACTAAATTAGAAACCATCATGCTAATTTAAACTATTAACTAACTGATATACAATATAATTATAATTCTGTTTGCAATGTAGTGCGCAAAAACAATGTAGTGCGCAAAAAATCAAACTGGATCTGCACTGTGATTGTAGTACATAGACAGCCACCTAGTAATTTTATTTTATTTTTATTTTATTTTACATACACTGCTCAACAGGTAAACCCATTTAGAGAGCAGGACAAATACACAAGAGTATATATGACTGTAGTACAAAAATATAACAACAATATATAGGTATATAGGTATAAATAAGACATGATGATAATATGAACAATAAAAATAATAATACAAGCAATGAATTAATTAATTAATTAAATAAATGGTCCGACAAGGAAAAAAACAAAGATTTAATCACTAGGTAGGTATAGCACGTTTTTATGGACTTAAGCGAGCAATGAAATATATCAAACTTCTCGCAATTTTGATTATAGTTTCCACATATTCTAAAGAGAGGCGAGAATTTAAGGGTATTTGAATGTGGAATAGATAGGTAGAAAGTTTGAGATCTTCGGAAAATCAAACTAGGAACATGAAAATTTAATTTACTTAAAAATTCTTGACAGTCAATTTCGTTGTGTATGATTTTGTATAGAAATACTTGAGAATAACAATCACGCCTAATTTCAAGAATGGTCATCGAAGATCTAATCAAAAGCTATTGCTGTGGAAAACCAACTGTTGGGTACACTTCATCTGATTTGAACCATAACAATTTAATAAACCGTCTTTGCACTCTTTCAAGTTGATCAATATAATTTCTGTAATAAGGGTTCCATACGATAGATGCATACTCAAGTTTGGACCGGACAAAGGCAAAATAATAGAGTCTTTAAAGTGTTAACATTAGAAAAATCCTTGCTGCTTCTGATAAGAAAGCCAAGAGTTTTGAGAGATTCAGACACTACTTTATTTATATGCGGAGTAAACGAGAGTTCTCTGTCAAAGGTGACGCCAAGATCTGTAAGAGTGGGGTGTCTTAGAAGTATTGCATTGTAATAATGTAATGTAATAAATTGCCTTATTTATATAAGTATCATGAGTTAGGTTGCACGCCCATTAACTCATCATAGTGGATCTTAGAGTAAAGAATGGAAACTAACACTGGACATCAGGTATAAAAGTGTCAGTACTCTGATCTTTTATATTGCTTCAACTTTAGCAGAAAATTTATAACTGCAATAATCGTGGATTTTATAATGAAAAATGCCTAAACTTGTTTAGTAACCTGATATTATATAAAAATAGAATCAGTAAAGTCAGCTATAGGAAGAAACTAATATGTAATAAACATACTAAAAATTTAAAAAAATGATAGTTAAAAAACACCTGCTTCGCTTGAATTATAATAATATGTGAATGCTAACAGAAAATACATGTCTGCACTATGCCGAAGTAAACTGACGAAGTTTTATTTATTTGGAGATTCAGTATCAATCAAATTACAATGTATATGCTTAACGGAGATAAACCTCGATTACTTTTGTGATTTAATATATTTCTAGATTATATTTACGGAAGAGAGATTTGTGGATTGCGAGATATAGATTGAGATATATCTAAGGCATTTTATAAACTGACATCAAACTAAATTATAATGGTCTGCCTGCTCTGTTGAGATTGTGGATACTAAATTATTATAAACATCTTCTTTATTCCAAAAGTTATTTAGATTTAATGGCGTAAAATATTGTAATGATTATTTGCTTTGGTGGAAACATCAATTAACAATTATACATAATTTCTTTATTGAACATCAGGATACTCTGAGACAGGAACGTCCCTAAAAGCTTCAAAAAATTAGTATGCAACTCAGAATCTAAAAACAAGGTGAAATACCCAATGACATATTATCTCTAAATTTTTTAAACTGAAAGATTAATCAGAACACTGAATCGCTGAAATTGATTTCTGGAAATTGCTGCAAGAAAATCTAAAACGGTTAGAATTATGTTTCAACAAAGTAGGAACATAATGGGAGTATCACATACAGTAGTAGAAAATACAAAAACTAAACACAACTATTACACTTGTAAGGAGAATAAGAAGCGCAAGACTACCTAAATAGGTGCTAAATTGAAGACTGGAGGAAACTAGGTGTCGAAACACAACGTAGAACTCTATAAACTGAGAAACAGAATAGTATAATATTGTTGATATAACTGAAAAATATTTCCAATTAAAAAAATTTGTAATTATACTTTTCATTACAATCCCTATTTCGTAAATATCTGACTTTTCATTTATACCAATTTTATCCTTTGGATTGCCTATATGTTGTAATTTATTTCCCAACGAATAGAATCATTTATAAAATTTTGAAAATCCTAGTTGGTTCATAAGGAATCGATACATATTTTGAAATTTTCTGGTCATTCTGAAGAAGAATATGGACGTTTGTTCTTAAATATACGTTTCCTAATTAATTTTCCAATTAAATTTATGGAGTAACTATTACTCGCAAATATAGATACCCTTAATCGGTGTTTTTCTGTTTCAAACCTCTCTTTATTGAAAGGAGAGTTATTAAGCGATTGACAAGGACATTAAGATTCTCCATCTTGTGTTGGACACAATGTTGAGTCATTGGGGATATATCTGAGAGTACCCACTGATGTCTTTCCTATATACATCAAATTTTGGGCTAATTTCATTACTTCTAATTACTGATTGTAACACATCTAAGAATGGAAGTTGTTCATTATTTTCAGTTTTGTGTGTAAATATTAATTGAAACGACTTTTTAACGTATATACAATGTTTCCTAAGTCATGTCAGCATTGTTTGTCAAGCACGGTAAAATTGCCTCCCAGTGAAATCCTAGAAAAATAATCGAGATCATTTTTTGCTTCATTTTCAACCCGACTTATGAAGAAACTAGCAATGAGAGGTGATGCAAAGTTACCCCTTCACGTTCAACATACTATTGTTCCTATTGTTAATAATATTTGTAGAAATTTTATTTCATTGAATTTCCTTTGGATGCATCAGGAAAGTATTGGATTGAACTTTCAACACCTGCCAAGATATCATCCAAGATGCGGCCAGAGGCAAAATTTAAGCCCTCGCTAAGAAGATTAAGCTCTTGATTATGTAAATATGTTAACAATCTTTGGAAGAACATTTTTGACACTCTTTTTAATTTTATATATTTAGTTGTATAGATTTTGTTACTTTAATTAATACTTTTGAAAAAGTCAAGTTTTATTGTGTTACTCTAGTGAATAGCCTATTGGATCTTTTTGTAGAATTAACATTTGTCTAAACAAATGATGATGATACTTATTACACATATATTTTAGTACCTACATCGCACAATTTATATTCATTATTTTAGTTGTGTAACTTACCACGGGAATTTAAGTGAAAAAGACAGCGAAAACATAATCAAAATATTTTAGTCGCTATATCATTTCAAGCATTGAAGTAAATGCGAGTGAAAGAAACTTACATATTTTCCCCGTCTTCATGATTAGGGGAAACAAATAACGCTTTAGTTGGAGTTAATAAAAGAGGCAAATTGGTTGTGTAGTCGACATGAGGCGCAAGAAAGCCGTATTAAATTGCAGTAAACATCGTCTTAAGCAGAAAATTACAAAATGATCCCGGGAAGAGGGAGCCGCATCCCTGGAGACACTCGCAAAGTATTTTAATAAGGGATTTTTTTGTCACGCGCTTAAGACTTTGTAAGAAAACGAGCAGATTAGAGTGTAGCACAGCCACCTGAGCCACGAGACACCTACAATTTGCTTAAATTGTTGTTGGAATTTCTCCGACGCGACGTCTCGTTACCGTGAAAAATCTTCGCTAAAATAAAAACTATGCGAGTAAATAGATTATGGATAAAATAAGCGGTCTTATAAAGACATGATTTATATTGAATAAAAGTGCACAAGGTGGAAACTTGAACAGACTAATATTAAGAGGGGATATTTAATCTGAATATTTTTTTAATCCTCACGTTTTTTGTTTTTGTCGCTCTATTTATATTTATATTCTACCACTAAACCAGGACACACTCAACACATCAATATCCTGTGCCATTGCCTCCTGCCACTGCTGAAATTCGACCTCAGAAGATCTATAGCTAGCCTTATTCGCCAAATAACCATAATGTGTCCCACCGTACTATCTCGGCAAATGGTTTAACTTAACGATATGTATTAATTTACAATGAAAGACAACGCATTGATTTAAGTCTACATATTGTAATGTATTATTGACAACTCCAGACTTTAGTTGCCCCTGTTGGGATTGTCATAACATTTTGTAATGTTCGTGGCAGTATGTGCGGTTCTTTATTGTTAATTTTTAATTTATTTTAAAATTTAGTTATTAAAATTTGGTTACCTCAACCACTACACAAAACATCTGATTACATTTGATCTAAGTGCTTACCTACGTACTGTAGGTAATTGTTTTTAGGTGACAAAACATAGGGTACTGGTCCAGATAAAATATTTACTGGGGTTACCTTTAAACTCCTTATTTTTAGGTTTCAGGGCGTTAATGGATTCACCTGGATTGGAGAACTTACCGTTGAGACTTTTACTTATTTTATTGCTTGTATTGTGTTATTTTAATAAAGAGAATTAATGTATAAAAATCTCTACTCTTATTTAACTGGGTGTCAGGGTGCTGCCTTCT
The DNA here is from genome assembly GCA_963680705.1 of Rhagium mordax. Classification (NCBI taxonomy): domain Eukaryota; kingdom Metazoa; phylum Arthropoda; class Insecta; order Coleoptera; family Cerambycidae; genus Rhagium; species Rhagium mordax. The sequence goes on along the minus strand of OY796658.1, from coordinate 27,369,928 downwards.
TTCTATACTTAATTGAGATACTATTATATAAACCAATGCTAATGTCAGTTGAAATGAGCTATCTTCAACTATACAATCATAGGATGTCAGAGTTTTAACTGAATTTTTAATTGCAAATTTTTTTTACAAATGGACTTTGTTAACGTTAATTATTATCCCTACGACAACTTTAGGCAAGTATCTTACTTTATTTCCTGGACTTATTTAACTTCTGGCATTTCTGGAATTCCCAAAATCGCTTCGTTATATAATGTTTGAATGCAGCTAGCAGCTCTGGTTTGTTCAAAATTTCACAACAATTTTCTTTTAAATTTCCAATAAATTTTCTATTTTTTCTAGGAGCGACGTAGAGACGTGTAGCTACTTCAGCTTGGGAAAAATGCACTCCCCGACTGTTTTGTTGCTGGTCGCCAGGTGGGATTTTGTACTTTCAGGGCTCACTAGACTCTTTTGTTTTATGTTTTGGTAAGTATTTTGTATTTATATCATATCTTTAGACATCAGTTATTTATTCTACATAGTGTTTACTTAGTTTTCTAGCTTAAATTTAATATTTTTACATAGATTAATTTAACTTTGGTCACTAAGTGACTTGTTTATATGGTTTGATTAGTTGAACTTTGTCATCGTTTCACTTAGATATTTTCCCTTAACTCAATTCCTGAACAATCAAGATGCGTTTCAGTAATCTTGGTATTTCAGCAATTTTTTAAAGTTAAAAGTTAAAGCAGTTCCTGATTGTAGTTACGGAAAAGTCTTGCCACGCATTTTTGATAAAATAAATTACTTCCTGTACATCTATTGATTTTAATAATTCATTAGAATTTTTAACAATATCTGTGTTTTCTTTCTCTTCTCATTTGGGATTTACTGCCACACTTCTGAACATTTCCCAGACAATCTAGAAAATATCTGGATTTTTTTAAAAATAACCTTTACGCCTGTAAAGGGGCAGTTAAAGATATTTTTTAGACTGTCTGGAAAATGTTCAGAAGTGTAAGAGTAAATTTCAAATAAGAAAAGAACAAAAATTGAACGATGCCACAAATATCTTTTAGACAATATTAATACCTGTATTTGCCAAAATATATCTTAAAATTAATGGGCGGTAGAGCATCTTGAAATTTTTTAAAATGTCTTGGTCAACCAACTGAAGTGATATTCGCCGACATAAAAATTATGTTTATTTTGAAGCTTTAATAAATCTCTAGCATTATCCGTAAACAAAACAATAACCACCTGCAAGTAAGGTTTTTCGTTTATTATTTGTATTAGCCGACTAAAATTTATTTTCATATTTTATCTTAGGAGAAGAGAAAGAAAAACCCAGACTGGCATCCGTACATACAAGGAAAGCATTTATTTAAAATTGACTGACCGTGTCCGGTTATTAGAGGGTCCACTTAATAAAGGTGGAATTATTAGGAAAATTAATTTAAATTTGGGCTGGTCCCAAAAAAAGTTATTAGAGATGTTCGTTTATTATAAGTGACTGCTAACAAAGGCTTCACTGTAATAATTTTAATTTAAAATTTATAAATAAATAAAAAATAATATATTTGTACCTTTTCATCAAACTATAACTATACTATGTCATCTCAGTTGTCAATCCACTCATGGGCCCATCATATTGGGTATACTTTATCAGCCAGGAAAATATGTACGTTACATCACTATTAATTAACATTTTGCATAATTGTAAATGAGTTATATCTGAAATTATAGTATTCTAAAACGTTTAGTTAGGGTTATCTTTAAGATAGCGGCTGGAAAATTAATAGGACGAACATACACATCTTGCAAAATTAACCGACATAGTAAAATACATTTTAAAATAACACGTATTACCTTAAAATGCTTAAAGTTCTTTGCAAGCTGCTTCTGCCGCTCTTTACTCATTCCACACAGTCGACGTAAATTAATCAGTAGCAATTAAATATTAATTTGTCATCAATTATACGGTAGGTAGTCTATAACCACAGCATTTATTTAGAATGTTTTATAAATTTGCTAGTAATTATGATATTTTTGCATGATATATCCTTAATTAATAAGCTACTTATGTTAAACAGTTGTAGCTGTAACTGAATATTTATAAGAAAAAAAACTAAGATTAATTTGTGCACAGTAATATTAATTAGTCTGCTTGAACCTGATTAACACGATATACATATTAATGTATGCTATTCTGGCTCTTATTATGGGAAATTAATATTTATAGCGGGTTTACAGAGTCTCTTAATACTAAGCTTAATAAAATAAAAAAACTCATTAACATTCTTTAAGCTCCATATATGATAATAAATAGCAGATATAGTGCATTAGTAAATGCAAAGATATTTCATAAAATTAATGGGCAGTCATAACGTTAAAGACAAATAAAAATTTATTTGGTTTAATTTTGGAGCGTGTTTCTAAATAAAATTCAGTTGCTTCTTCGAATCATAGCGACAGCGTGATAATGTGTAATCAAGTTCGAGGATGGTAAGGCGGCCCTTACTACCTTCCCAACTCTTTTCTCTTAGAAAAATTTAGGGAAGAAATTATACTGCTGAGTAAGGTTTAAAATAACTTTCGTTAATCCCGTAACAGAGACCGTTTTCGATGACAATAGTAAAGAAATGAGAATTGCATTTGAATCACACCACATTCATTTTGTCTCTGCATTAATTCTTTTAGTTTTAATGACGGTAACTCCTGTTACTCCTCAGGAAAGTGTTTTTGGTCAATCGTCATAATTTTTACTCACTTTATATGTACAATTTTGCTTTCGTTCCTACAAACATTTTTTCTTAGTAGACATCACCGTGAAGTGGCAAAGTAATATTTCATTGTTTCAGTTAATTTATTCAAATTAATGCAGTCTTTTACATTGTAAATTATGTTATTTACCTTCAAATTCGTCGTTCTATTAATGATGTAAAGGCTACTTTCGGTTATAAAGCGCTGTAATAAATCTACACTAGATACAATTGACTGGACCTAACACCAGTTTTGAATAGACAATGACAATACAATGACCACTTGAAGCAGATGATTCGAAAATCTATTGACTTGGGCGTGTGCTGTCTAAAGCCAGTTCTTAAACTATATAAATGACATTTAGTGCAGTTGGGGACAAATATAACTGATACCTGCATAATTCTTTAGAAATCAACAATTAAATACATGTAAATTTATTTTTATCATTATACTGGGTGAAAACTCGAACTGAACCGTTTGTTTTTCTGACTTTAATTCCAGAATAGAATAAAAATTTTAAAAGTAATTTTTTCGGGAAAACAAATAACAGTTGAACATCAAAAAGCAAGATCAAACACATTTTAAATCCGGTTTAGTCGGGAATAATCTACAGATAAGTTATTTTCCACTTCCACTCTCTAGACCCTGAATGACCCTAATATGAATAATTAAACGCATAAAGCAAAAAAGTCTACACTCGATTTAACAGGAAATGAGCTACATACATTTTAATTTTTGCTACTCCTGCATTTCGGAAACGGTATGATACTTTTATCTACCGATAAAACAGAAACATTTAAAATATTTAACAAGTTTTTAACAGTTTAAACAGATGACCATTAAGTCAAATATTAGGTTTATTTTAAATATTTTATATTTTATGGGAAGGATAACATCGTTCAATCTTATAACGCCACATAAGGGGCACAAATTAAAGATTAATTATTTAGTTGAATCTAATCTCTTAAATAAAATTTTCTTCACAACCTACTTAGAAAACTGATTTTTTTAAATATCCTACACTGCAAGTAATTTTTTTGACATTGTGATATACCGCTGAAAAAGAAATTAAAAACTATTGAACCATAAAAAGTCCAATATGGTGCTCATAAGAAAAACCAAAGTGCCATTAACACAAAAACAAATGACGATAGAGATTTTCTGGTCTGGTAATGCCAACGAAAGCATCTTAAAAAAGCGTTCTAACAATATACTTATTAAAATATAATCAGTCATCAAATTACGCAGATACGGAAACTTTTTTAAAATGCATCTTTTCTATTTTTTGAAAATATCTCGAAAACGAAGATAGCTAGGTCACACTTAAAGCGTCATCGGAGTGTGGTTGAAAGATTTTCTAAAACTTCCCTCAATCAACCGTTTCTCCGTCTCTAATAATAACCGAGACGGCAATGTATGCACCCCCAATTTGGGACAGACTGTATAATAAAATACTAAAAATACACAATATTAAATTTGATATTTTTAGCCCTACAATTGTTTTTCTGTTGCTACAAGAGCAGGGGTCATAAATTTAGTTAGACAATGAACTCACGTCTAAAAATGTTAATCAGTGTTTTCTTAATTGGGCTCTTCCTTGAAATTTTGCAAATGTTACCAGACTATTGTGTTTTTTAAAATAGCTCTGGCGTATTTTTTTTGCTAGTATTTTTCATTTAAGGCAAAAAAAACATTTTCAAACCGAAATAATTAATCTATTAAATTTTTGTGACGTCAAAAACGGATAGTCATTGGTACCTATAGGTCGTGTATATCATATGACTCACATAACCTTAAATAATTTGTTTCTGTAAATTCATTTTCAATTTTAATTTTAGTTTTTGTAGTTTTAACATGGATCCATTATAATACACTCAGTTCCATAAAAAGTGACGCACTCGATTTCTTTCTTTAGTTTTTAAACCGGTGGACTGATTTGAACATTTTTTTTCTCAGTTTATAGCAAAATTCATTCTGTATGAGCCGGATTGGAAGCAATGGTGAGTTCTTCCAAATTTCATAGAAATTAATGTAGAATTTGAAACCTAAGTTTTTTCACAGGTTTTCAAAACACCCCGTGTATTATTCTCGCATTCATGGAAAAATTATTCATTCTGCATTCGATGAACCATTTTTTAATAAACATTTTGTTTTTTTGTTCATTGATTTATCTCTAAAATTGTTCGAATTACAGCTTTTTTGCTGAAACCTTGCGTATTACCAAATTTCTGAATTTACCGAGTTTTATAGTGAACTCTTTTTCTACTGACGGGTTTTATAAAGTCATAATTTAATTCGATTTTTTGAACTCGATCTGAAAATTTGAATGAAATTCAGTGATAGATGTCAACATTTTAAATTATCCATGTTATTATTTCTCACACTGCGTGTAGAAGTGTTTACTTTCAAATTAACAGTCAAAGTTTTTTACATAAGACTACATATACAGTTTACGAATATTCATACCAAAGGAAATTAAATATTAAACGCTATTGTGATGTGACAAAAACTAAATAAATTTGAAATGTCAGGAGCCAAGTTAGCGAAATGGGTGGAAAGTGTCAAGATCCGATAGTAACAAATGCAAATAGCAAGTAGCAGCTAGACGCTACACTTCAAGTCAGTAAAATGGGAAGTGATCGCAGAGCATAAAATGAGTATGGTGTTGTTAAAGAATGGGGTGCTGGAAATGTAAAATAGGATAAACAAAGAAATTAAAATATAGGGAAGGATTACGTATACTAGCAATAAAATGTTCACTACCTATTCATGAAGGATAAAATCAAATATTGGGTAAATGTGGTAGCTGAAAGTTGAACTATTTTATAAATCAGTTTAAGAAAGTATTTGAATTTAAACGCTGCTGTAAATACAACTCATGCCACATATTGCCATACATCTAGGAACTTTTGGCATTCAAGAAACTAACTTTTTTCTTCAAAGAAATATTATATTCAGACTTTTGGCTCCAAAATCCAATGTATTTTTTAAGCAAGTAGGCATATATATATTATATAAATCATTATGTAAATCTTTTCAAAGATAAACCATTCAATGTAAAGCTGGTTGAAGTTTGAAGTTAAAGAATTAGATCAAATTTTGAGAAATTGAAAATATATGAGTATGCATGATATAATAACCACATTATCAAATTGGACTACAAAATTTTTAGTAGAAGAAAACAACATACCAGAAGAAAATTTAATGAGTACGATATTACTTTATTAAATTATTGTTGCAATTTTTACCTTGATTATACCCAAATCACTAGCTCAAGGTACATATTTGGATTTAAATTATCATTAATATAAGAAGGATCAAGGATGAGTTATCCTGCCTTCTAAACATTTTTATAGATGTGTATACATTTTCTTAAATATATTTATGTAGATTTGTGTCAGATCTATACCCACAATTATGCCATTTTACTTCTTCATTCAAAAAACCGCACATTTATCACTGGAACAAATACCTATTGCTATTTCTTGATTATTTTTTTGTTATAAATTGTTATAAAATTTAAGCAAATATTGTAGTTGTAGTGACACAAAAACTGTATTAAAGTATTGTGTCTGAGACATGTGCAGCCTCAGCAGCCTCCTTTACATCCTTAGTCCTTTGAGGGTGAATATAACGAAGAGAAAGGCAGGCGTGATAAATATTAGGCTATAAGTGGTGGAGGTGGGTGGCAAGTCCGGAACTGCTGCCGGCGGCAGTGAGAAGCTGTCGCAACCTCATGCAGCCAACCGTGTAATTGGATAGAGTGCAACGATATCGACATCGAGAATCAAGAGACCCGCCAATTTTGAGAGCAAACACATCAACTACGCACTCGGTGTAATAGAGAGAAAATGCGAGAAGGAATATCACTTCTTTAGAGAATAAATGGGAAATATTATCCTTAACATAAATTAGCTTTGGAGAATTTGGGCACGGCAACAATAACAGACAGTGGCGTTACCAGTTTCCAGTCACAGAGTCTCTAAAAAATTTAATATTTAGGATACCAAATTGAACTAATATTAATGTGCGGCATTTAGTAACAAACCAGAAGTTCCAAAGCTTTATATTTCAATACAATACATATTCAAACTATCATCACCAAAGAAAGGATTTTAGTCGGCCAGATAAATTGATGAACTGGTGGTATTTGAAGGTAACCAGAATTTAACTTCGGATCATTTTATATTTGTACCCTATAACTGTTCCTAGTTACCACATGAATATATTTATGCTACTGTTACAATCACTAATAAATTAATATATTCACACATCGTATGGCTTTAAACTTTGAACCGTAAGCCGCTATTTAACGTTGAAGATTGTGAACTTCACAAAATACAAATATAAGATAAAATAAGTTTATTGTGCATGAAAACTGTCATGTTGTTCCTTACATCCAGATACTTATCCTAACTACTCCTGGCAACCTGAGTTGAGAGAACTTAGATAATTATCTAAGTTCAAATTATCATTAGGTGGTTGTATAATTGTACAACCACCTAATGATAATTTTTGCAACCAGGTTTTTCCTGTTAATCTAATCGCCCAGACGATGGCAAGCGCACTGGTCGCCAGGGTGTTTTTAGGTTTGTACACCGGCAACCTGATTCTTTCGTGTCAAAAACCAACCTGTTAGGCATTGCCGAGCGCACTTAGCCGCCAAAAAGTTTCAGGTATTTACCACGAACTTTTATCGTGAGAGGTTACGAACAGAGAAGACTCTTACAAAAAAAACAAATGTACTGGCACCCCATGACAAGCCTCTGAACCCTGAGGACTCTGAGAAGAGAATAGTGTTGACGCTGACCCTTGCAATATCAGTTGTTGGCAAATGTACTAATCGGATAGTTGCTTTGATCTCACCTCATTTATCTTGTATTCTATCGGGTCACCATACAGATAGACAGACGATTGGTTTTAGAATCAGAATATTTTACTAACTCTCGAATTATTTCAAAAATGATTAATTGAAATCAACACAAGTTCCTTATTATGTTTAAATTAATATTAGCTTACACCTTACCACAACAAGACTGAAGCGAACGGCCGTCGATATAGACTGACTTTTAAATCGAGCTCTCAGGAACAGCTTATAGGTCTGGTTGGCTATTGCGTTTCCCTAGAGCGCTGATAAGATTTATTTGTAGAATTAATTTTCAACTCTTATACAGGGTGTGCATAAACATACCCATTAACAAAAATAAATTAAGTTAATAACTTTTAACAAAACGAAACTCGGAATCCTAGGGCTCAAGAATGAGTTTTAAGATACTTAAAAACTTTAAACTAAGTCTGTCTGTTATGATAACTTGGGGACACTTTGAAATATCCTAATGAAATGCAATTGCAGTCAATTTTAAATTTATTAATAATCCTTCAAAAACGTTTGCGTTATAAAATCAAAAATATCTAGAAAATATGGTTCTTTAAAATAGAGTTTTGGAAACATTCATTAACTTCTTGATTTCTTCTCATTATTTTTATTTAAATTTCATTTCGATATCGAAGATGTTTTATTCACATTTATAAAATGTTTAGCAATATCTAAATATAATATTGTGCAAATAAAGCAACATTATTTGAATTAATTAGGTGTTTGAAAATAAAATAAACTTTTATCAATTGGAACGTTTTACACAAGGTCAAAAGTTCGTTATATTTTTTAATAGCCTCAATGTTTCCATCCCAAGCAACCCATAAAAAATGATATATTACCGTGCATACATTAACAATATTATACAATATCAGAACGGGTTTTCGCAACCCCAGAAATATCCATAAACTGAGATAAAAACTGTCCGGATTTAATGTAAACCGGAGTAATAAAATTAGCAAGCCAAATTAATGCTCTTCAACGCTAACATCATCGTTTAGCCTGGCGATACTGTTTTACTGTTCTGATAACCGTTTCCCCGTTCCTTCACTCTAATTGCATCCCGCTGGCATATCGGATAAACTATGGCCTGTAGGAGGAGGAGGGATTTTGTATAAAGCTCCACCACTCTGTTTCAACTTCACTGAGGACTCTTATCTACCAAGCAATCCTTCTAGACAACAAAGTTTGTCGCCATCTATACTGTCTCCAGGCTGGTGCGCATCCAGAGAGAACATTCTCACTCGTTATCGTCTATCCTTTATTGATGCACGGAATTTCCGCGAGAAAAACAGTGCAGGATGGCGTTTTTCTCTTGGGATATTATCTAGCATCAACAGAGCAGCATTGTGCTAATGTGATACTAGCCTCATCGCTTCTACACTTGGCCGCCCCACATTTCCACTTTCCAGAGGTTGTCTAAGTTTCCGCCAACGCATATTTCATGCTCAAATGTGCTCCCAGGCAATTTGAAGATTATTCAACACAAAGTAGAATTTTATGGAGAGCATAAAGCGTCAGGTTATTTCATATTTATGCGAGCACTTTCAGGGAGGTGTAAAATAATGATATCTTTTCTTAAAGTGACATTTCTATTTTACATGGATATATTATTGTGGAAATATGGGGACGTAGCATACATACAGTTACTATGTTGGAAACTTTAACGAAATATCTGCATGCCAATATGCCAACAATATACTTTACTGTAATTTATTATTTTATACAATAAGTGTTTATTTTTAAAATATAATTAATTATTATTATAACAGAAGATCAAAGAAAATACAAACGTAATTTCCTCTATAATGCATTAACCAACGACTCGATGTAGGTTAGAAGTTCAAATTCAAAAATGATACTTAAAAAAAAATTCACATTTCATAACATCATCACTGGAACAGTAATAGTCAAAATCGATCGTTGTCGAAAATTGTCCCTCTAAAACTTGTTTTAAATGCATTTTATATAATTTTTTACATAGATTAGGGATTATTTATTTTTATTTTCTTTACATTTTTCACTTTTGTATAAAATAAAATATTCATTATTTACATGTGTGTCAATTTTTTTAATTATCATACAGTTGTTTTACGCCAGACTTTTGCTCCTTTTATCTAATTTGTGTTAATGAAAATAATTATTATATCAATGCTGACCTAATTAAAAAATCTTTTAGATGGCAAATAGAAGAGGCAAAAAGGTGGTTGATTTCTATACTAATATAATGCACGCAGATGTAATATTTTGTCAATAATTTAGGGCATAATAAGTTTGAAAATTAGGAAAAGTATTTATAAAATTTAGGGAAATTTGTGGTAGACAGAATGCTACCATTGTACATTATCTTTATCATAATATACAATTACATAACGACAGAATTTCTGACGACAAACGTTCAATTTATACAAAGATACGTTTTTTAAAAATCATATATAAAATTAATTTAAAGAGGAAATAATAAATTTTCTCTAATGACTCAAACCTCCAGATATCCAGTGGTGTCTTACAAACATGGACATATAAATTAGTAATTAAAACCAACATGACATTTTGGAAGAAATATACAGGATTGAATTTTCAATACGAAAAAAGATATTATTTAAGCATCCCATATGTCATCCACCCAATTAGCTTTTGTGTCTTTTTTTAATGAAATATTTACGATTCAATTTTTGACAATGCAGGGACAATTATTGTAAACAAATTACCAGGTTCCATAAATCACATTATTTCACGCTGTTTAAGAAACTCGTTTATGGGAAAGCTGGTCAATATTTTGTCCGCGGGTGGACGCAACTGCTACTGCTCATTCATGGATAAGGTGACTGCCAACGTATAAATAGTGAAGATGGGACCACATTCTTAACTTTGAGCCCCAACGCTTATTTTACTCAATGGGATTCTTGGTTAATTGATTTTGGGCAGTGGTTATAAATTTCTGGGATTATGTGGCAGCGTTACAGCGGAAATAATAACTTTTTGTGTGTAGTTATATTATCATCAACACTAAAAATTTATTTTATATGCACGTTATGGTTATTACTTAAGGATTTAAATTTTATTTATTTCTGAATAATAAACAAATAAATTTTACTACTTGAGGTCACATGTCGCAGTTTTTTGCAAAAATAAAAAATGTAATAATTGATGTTCTCTACAGAAATAAATAAAGAATTTATTATAATATTGTTTTCTACAATATTTAATGGGACATATTTTAGTGTCCTTGAACACGGAAAAAAATTCCAGGAAAATTATTTCGGAATACATTGCTTGTTTGATTGTTGCGAAATTATAATACGTGTAATAAGTTTTTAATAAAAGCTGTCGGTCCTGGCAAAAACGTGTTACCCAAAAACGTCATAACGCTAAGTATTAAATGAAATATCAAATCAAATTCTAGTAAAAGCTTTAAAGCTATTGTTAAATGAAGGAGCTCAAGTTAAAGTAATAGCCAATAACAAACATTGAAATCGACAGACTTGTGGTTTTGATATTCGTAACTTTTTGTGGCAAATTTGATAGCCAACTTGAAAGTTCGACATCTGTTTTTTGGTTAGAGACAAAAATTTTTTTTTCCAATTTTTAAAGGGATCTGTAACTTACCCAAATGTAATCGCTTGAAACATTTCTCTCTTAATTACAGAACGGACTGATAGGTATATCTTTAAATACAAATCATAGCTGACTTGCGAAGCAAATCAAATCAAATCAAATTTTCAAATTTTTCAAAGCATTGAAGTATTTCAGCTTTCCAAAAATATCTATAGGTACGTTGACATATTTTTTTTTTATATTTAAATATAACTTTCCATAAAATCATAGTGCTATACGTATGTATTCATAGTAACAGTAGTAACACAAAGAAATAAAGGAGTTTACATGTTTTTAGCAATAAGATTTAAAAAAAATAAAGACAGAATTAATTTCGTTTCAATTTTCGTTAATTTTAAAAAGTAAATTATACAAAACGATCCTATAAGCAAAATTTTTAGTACATCTGATTTTCAAGACTGTCTTATTGGTGATATCTATAAACACAGGTGAAACAACAAAAATGTATCCCATCAGGAAAATCGAATGTTTGCGCCGGCATTCTGGGAGATCACATCAAAAGACCTTCCTTTATAGAAGGCAATCTTAGAGGAAACAAGTATTTCTTTAATTGGAATAACAATACCGTAGCAATGTTCTAGCAAAATGAAATTCCACATTTTGTTGTACCTGTGCAGGAGTTTCTGAACCAGCGCTTTCCTGGCAGATGGATTGGATAAAAAGACGGCTTAGTAGCAGGAATTAACTCGATTATTGCTTATGTTATTGTAAGGATGAAATCTATATGACGAGACCAAGAATAATTAGCAGCATGAATAGTTCAAGAATGTCTGGCAACATTCCAAAGAGTTAGAGGTAATTTTGAGCAAGGACTATACTACTGTTAAAAGTTGGGGGTCGTTATGTTAAATAATAAGATTAATGTTTATCCAATAAAATCGTATACAATGGTTCTTATATTTTCCATACTTTGTTCTTTATATGAAACCAATGAGTGACCTTTTTATTGATGCATAACTTGAACTTTGTTCCTATTTAAAAATTTTAAAAGAAGTAGTCAATTCCCATTTTATTGAGACCATTTATAAACCACCGAAGTCAAGTGTATCGGTATCCATTAGAACCTATTATTGAGAATACTAGATCTGATGTTTTTTCCATTGTAGATGAAGTCATATGTATGGGCGATTTTAACTTTAATTGTTTAAATGATAATGATACAGCTACAGAGAAAATGTATAGGATTATGGATTCATTTGGGTTGATCCAGACATTCATGAACTTACACGAATAGCGAAAGGTGTGTTCTCTCTAGTTGATCAAATATTTGCATCTGAAAATTTGCTCTGGAACGCTTCCTGCTAAAGGTATTTCAGGTTGTCTTTGGTTAACCTTTGCAGTTTTTTAATTTGATCGCATTCATAAAGCTCCACGATTTATTACTTATCGTGATTTTAAATATTTTTCCTTAGAAGTCAATAATTCAAAATTGTTTATCGGAAGGTCGTCTTGTTAGTAATCACAATTAAACCACAGCCATTCCCACTGTTTTCGGTTGGATATTAGTTGGAAAGTTGATATCAACATGCTTCTCCTGTTTTTTTACTTCATTTGATTATATTGTGAGTATATGTCGCTTCTGGGAATTGGAGATACCTCTTACAAAGTTGTAAATTCATCTGAGGATTTACTTTGTGAAAAAATTTATGGTGAAACATGTTTTAGAGATAGTTCTGGTCGTTTTGTCGTCTCATTACAATTTTGAATTTCTAAACAAGAATTTGTAGATTCGCGTAATTTATCATTTCGAAGATTTTATTCTTTAGAATATCATTTATCTCTCTTTATAAGGCAATGTACCGGAATTTAATATCCAAACACTTAAATGGCTCTATCTCCCGAACGTAATGAGATAGCGAGCTGCGATTTGTTCCAGTCGACTTGTCTCGTTCTTGTCTATCACCATGTACTAGAACGAAAATCATCTGACACAATTTTTACATTTCGAAAATTGATTACTTAAAATTGATACTGGGTAGCATTCATGAGGCTCTGACGTCCAAACGAAAAGAGATATCGAGCTGCGGTTTGCGCCATTCGATTCGCCACAGTTTTCTCTGTCTGCTTTATAAGGATTTAATGAAATATTACTTGGAGAACGGCTACATGTCTCCGATTGGAAACCTACAATAAATTCGACTACTAACATGCACTAATTAGGTCGTTTGCATATTACATCTGAAGAAAAACTTTGATTTTGTGATTACTGAACTTCATTCAAACACTGGACTATAAAAGGTAATTATTAAACAACAGTTATTAGTCCATAGACAGTAAATACATATTTGAAATGAAATTTGTTAGAAATTAATTAATTAGTTCCTAAGATAAGTATACCTCAAAATTTGCTAGCAAAGTTAATATTTGATGAAATATATACACTGAAAGAATGAATTTAGTCTTGTGTAATTGATTTCGTGTGTTTCTTAAAATGTAAATTGTCTAACTTTTGATTGATTATGTACAATTTTTCCTTATAGAAATGTCGAATTAAATGATAAAATAGAAATATTACTAAAACTTAAACTAATACTGGAGGTTCATAATTTTACGTAAATATGACTGACCTAAATTGAAAAGTATACATTGAAGATAGAAAACTTACACGCACGATTCATATCATATAATATTGAAAATTGTAATCGAGGGCACACGCTAGTTGAATTTACTTTAATAGTCGTACCCCGTTTTACACTTTTATATAAGGGTAGGTTATTAAAAAATAAGCCTGAAATAAAACATCAGTAAACCTCCTGATTCAAAATGTGGGTATACAAATTTTTTTGAAACGAGTGAGTTAAAATAAATGCAATTGAAAATTTAAAGATTGCTCAGGACTAAAGAAATGAGGTTTTAATGCTGTCGCGACAATTTGAATCAGATAGCTATCCACAGGACATTTAGACGAAATAGATTACATTTGTTTTGGACTAAAAAAATACAAAGTTTACATAATAACAGGCAACTTATAGTGAATTTTTGTGGTGTCAAAAATATTCACATTCCTAGTCTTTACCGAAAATTTTCATGGTATTATATTTGGTGATATGGATGAGAAAATTTGTATTTTTTAGATAATATCCCTTGGATCGGAAAAAGTGTGCCTCAATCCCGATTAGAACCCTAAGGTCTTTTTTTGAGGAGAGGGCACATATGTCGAATCAATTGACGTACATGAAAAGTTTTTTCGCAAGTAGATGTTATTTTAGTGAATCTAAAAATTTTGCGGCGCGTTCAATCGTCAATTGTACACAACGTTTGAATCAGGGTAGCATGATTGAACCATATTTATAAGTTTTGTTCATATTTTCTAATTAAATATTAACAAATATTACTGTTTAATTTAATTCAACGTTGTTAGTTTGAAAAATAACTCGGTAACAAAGATACAACAATCTTGTGTAATTTCGAATTAATGTTACTTGTTGAATTCATCCCCATATTTTGATGATATTGACGATATTGTGTGAATAAACAATAAGCTTTGTAAATTTACCTAAAAAATTCAGCATGTCATTTAAAAATAATTACACCATATTAAATACTCTCCACAACTACTATCTCTTAAATAGAAGTTTAGCTCTCCAGATATTTAATTATAATTAGATTATTGGTACAACACCAACATACTAATGTAACTTACTCTAAAAGTCAGTGTACTGAACTTTTTCTAACAAAATGTTTCCAGTAACTATTAGATATCCCACGAGGAGTGAGGTGTTAGTGCTCGTTATGGTTGGAAATAAATCAAATGCAACACCTTCACGGGTTAACTGAATAAGTTATTATGTGCTCGGCCATAAACTTCATAACCCCACATACCAGTAGCTTCACGTCTGGGACAGCTTTTGAGATACGCTATGAACACAAACGACAGCAAAGAAATTGTGAATGAATACAACGAATATGAAATATCTTTACCGAGTGTGGTTGCTAGAAATCAGTAGCGTATGCAAAAATTGCACTTCAAATTTTGCCAAGACTAACACTTGTTTGACACCATATCTATGCATCATTGTCTTGTTTTATTGTAATTATTAGCAGCATAGGAACGTTAGAAATATGAATATATTTATTTAAATAGTAACCTGCAGTACTACTACGAAAAATATACATTATAAGTACTAGGTTTTAAAGTGCTTCAGAGTTTAAAAGCGGTTTAAAAAGGACATTTATTTAAAATATATACTCACAATAGCCTTTTCAAATTTGAAACAGTAATAAATGAATTGTTACTTAGGATGATGGACGATTTAAAGCAGATTTGTTTGACAGTAAAATGAGTCATATCTGGAAACAAGGATCAACTTAATATTTAACATAATATTGTTATGAATTTACACCGCTTTACAGGGGTCTGTAGTTTGTATTCCCAAAGCAGAGTTCTAAGTGGGAGGTGGTTCAGCAATCGTCCAATAGATGGCGTCAGAGGTATGAAAACAAATAGGAAAGACAATTATTGTGGAGATTTCTAGAGGATTAGTAGTACATTGTTCTAGAAGGTATATCTCTAGGTATATAAAGGCCAAGATCTTCCAATACAGTCAGATCAATATTGGAGAGTGAACTGAACAGAACAGAAAAGGAACAGTGACTATTACAGTGACAAGTAGTGAATAATAGTGGTTAAAAGTAGTAATTAGTGTTATAGTTTAAGTAACTAATTATTGTCATTATTTAGTGAGGTAATAAATTAGTGGTTTAGTGTTAATCTTCCTTAGAGTCGTTTACTAAGAGGACTAAACACGTCAATATTCAGTATTAGAAATAAATGTAGGCTTATGTCCCAAAGCAGGTCTTTAAAAATATATACATAAATATAACCGTAAATAAAATCACTGATTTAAAACACTCCTCGCAAATCTAAAAAGTTGCAGCAGAATTCCTCGTACTTTACATCTCTTTGAAATTGCTACTTTTATAATGAAGTTCAGAAAGAAATAGTAATTTTCCGCACGCAGCAAGTCAATAGGAATGTTCACAATTTTTTTATTGTAATAAAAAATGATAGTTCTAAGGCCACAAAAACACGTAGTAACCATTAAAACGCCTAAAAATCTTGTTCTCTTAAAAATAAACTAAAAATAAAATCCGCCGAAACGAACGAGGCTAGCAACGATCCCTGCAGCGAGACTAGCGCGTGTGATGTCATAATGCGTACGGAACCACAGGTGGCGAAACTCGTTTACCTGCTTGGTATTATATTCTTTGTTTTAGTATTCATTTATCTGCGTTTTTGTTAAGATGGAAGACTCAAACAGTGTGAAAGTTAGTAGGAGAAAGTGGTGTTTTGTTCCTGGATGTACAAGTACATCAATAAATAACCCGAAATAGTAGTTTATGTCATGAGGACGAAAAATATAGTTTTTCGGGCGACTACGAAATATTGCCAGCCGAGACGCAGTCGAGGCTGGCAATTCGTAGGAGTCCGAAAAACAGTTTTTCATCCGTGTGTCATACAATATTTTTTATTCGAATGTGCTTATGGATATTAAAATGATAGGGAAAATTAAAATATTGTGTTCTTAAGATTTACTTGCTACCCCGCAAATGATACAATTTTCAAGTTTTTTTGTAACAGGCTGTGAAC
Source organism: Rhagium mordax (assembly GCA_963680705.1). NCBI lineage: Eukaryota > Metazoa > Arthropoda > Insecta > Coleoptera > Cerambycidae > Rhagium > Rhagium mordax. The sequence goes on along the minus strand of OY796658.1, from coordinate 27,353,102 downwards.
TAAGGCCAGATATAATAAATGACAACTGCACAACTACTGTCATATCAGTTTCCTTGAAATTAGTATCGAATTCAATTTATTTATAATATCGAATTTAATCGAAAATATACTACATAAAATAAATACATAGTGAAGAATTTTTTGCGGGAACACCCCCAGAAGTAAGAAACCTAGCAAATTTAACTTCGATGGACTTAATTCCAGAAAAGCCAAAAATTATTTTGTCTGTCACTTTTCCGGCCTTGGCCTGAAAATTCTTTTCAGGTCGTTTACTTGAAATAGTTAGAAAAGTTCTACCTTTCGTCTTTGTTATCTGACCGAGAAACGTCATTTTTTGACACACTCGAATAAAAAAGGTTTTTATAAGTGTACCAAATAATTTGCAAAGAAAAAAGCGGTAGTATCGTTCCCGATACTAAATAATTTATATCTTTCGCTAGAATACTCCGATTGTAAAAATTCTTTCACCAAAATTAAATTTGAACTTTCTACTACAATACCGCTCACATAACCGATATAGTATCTCTAGAAATAGAAAAAGTACCTCGATGCTACATTTTTCGCTACAATATTTCTGCACCCCCGCGTACTTTATTTTTTTCTTGGAAGATCAATAACCAAAATACTATTTTAACGCTACTATCGTAGTCGCCATACATCATATAACCTCCGTCTAAAATTTGATCACTGTAGGTTTGATAGTTTTGGAGATAGCACGAGTTATATCTGAAAATATCGCCGAAAAGGGGTAAAAAATTAATATAGGGGATGAACGCAAGCTCATATCGCAAATCGCCCTCCGGAAATGGATTCGGCAGAAAATTTTACATAACATGGACCTAATTTTAAAAGTATGTCCAAAAGTTACATAGCAACAGAGAAATAAGCGGAATTTAGTTCACTGGATCCGTGACTATAACCATTGATTAAGGAATCAACAAGATACGCGACTTCAATGGTAAAGTGCGAGGCCTTTTTTGGCAACGAGATCTCGGCAAGTTGCGGGCATTCCTGTGATTTACGTAGTATGCTTTTGACAAACCTGTGTCATGTCTGGTTTTATATCATTAATAATCTAGTGGTAATAAAAATTTAATATCCAGATTAATTTTAGTTTAAAATTATTAACGTAGTATGTTCTCTCTGCGAGCTATTTCTCAACGATTGTTTGACTTTTAACAGTCACATAATTTTAAACTAAAATCAATCTGAACATTCAATTTTTGTTTTCACCAGATTATAAATTATATAAAACCAGACACGACACAGGTTTATCAAATGCATACTACGTGAATCATAGGAATGCTCGCAACTTACCGGATTCTCGCTGCCAAAAAAGGCCTCGCATTTTACCATTGAAGTCGCGTATCTTATTCATTCCTTAATCAATGCTATAACTACTCATTCTCGCTTACCTATTACGCATAGTGACGTCATATAGAGTTTCGCGCATTTAAATGAATATTGATATTTCTTTTGCATTTTTTCCATAGAATGGGTTTATCGATTTTTGTAAAACTTTAAAGATGTGACTATGAGACTATTTTTAATCATTTTATGATGTTTAAACAAGATTTCATTTTTTTGGGAACATCCCTAATTATACACAAGCAAATTTGTAACATAAATGAATCTGTGGACTCTTAAGTTTAGAAATACAAAGATAATTATGGAAAATCACTTCATTCTTGTAGACAATTCAAATTAAAGGCTTTTCGAGGATGCCTCTTTGTTGATTTTTGCGGGCGTCTAGATCCTTTAGAAGATAGCGCCCAAGAAGTAGATTTTATTGACTTTTTTCAGGACCATTTTGAGTCAAGAGATGCATTTTGGTAAGTAAATTACCTAATAAGGACTACCTTAAGAAACCAGCGGCGACCTACTTTGATGTACAGAGGCATACCACGCGAAGGCGAATTGTAAAAATGCTTGCTTATATCAGTCTTAATCTAAATCCCCAATTTTATTTGGAAATCAACCACAGGTCTATACAAGAATTGCGAGTGCGTATACACTAATCTTTATGTAATCCCGTTCCTCTAAAATGTATACCAACGAATACAGAATTTTCCAAAAAAGCGCTGCACAAATTCTAGAACATATTCTTGCCCAATTAATTTAAGTTAATGATTCAATGATTTGCCATACCATGTCCATATATATTTTTATGTTGGTGGTGGTTGAACATAATTCAAAAGAAAAAGATGTGGATAAAGATGGTATTCTACTAATAATCATATACAGTGCTGTAGGTAACTAATTACTATAAAATAACCTCAACTGGTGTAATGCTACCGAATTTCTTCTAATGGTATGTTACAAAAGTCCATGATAACCATGGTTGTTTATTTACAGATCTAAGTTATAATAATTCTAATAACAGATGAAGAATCATTTCTAAAACTCAGTTTACAATTAAAAAGTATTATCAATGCCAGAATCATTTTGAAATTTACCTACAACCGATTAAAAATTTTAAATTGTAGATGATTTCATTATATTCGCTGCATATTACGCAATTATATAATCCACATGCACAACACTAATAGTAACGAAAAATTTTATTGTATTTAGATCCTCACGTGGAGGATTCCATTATATTAACATATTTATTGACATTCTACTGGGTTTCTGTGCACGTACCGTATACGTCAGAGGTTGTTTCAATCCTCCCAAACTATCATTTTACTACGCTACTGTTAGCAATAAGATGTCCACTGAACGATACGAAAATGCTGGTCAAGCAATCACAATTCATACGGCGAGATGGTTATAGCTGCCACCCGGGGATCTAGATGTTATCTTAAATGTGATAGAACACATTTTAGAGGTTTATGAGGCTCTGTTTCTGGCCACTTACCATTCTCGCTTCGTATATGGAAATGGCCACTCATGGTTATTGTTCGGACATTATAGAGCAAGGGCCATATCAAGCCCAAAACTAATAATATTGTTGTCATAAACTAGTGGATAGCATCTAAGATCTGGTTTAACTACGTTTCTAGATAGAGAACGCTAAATACTAGGGGCAAAGAAATAAATGCCCGGGCATTAAGAGATTACAGGCGAACTGATTGTTGAAGTTTATATGCTTTGTTTAATCACTACGTTTTATTAGAATATTAAGACAACACATATACAAGCGCTGTTATTTTAAGCGATATACGGGGACATAAAGGTACTTTCCAGGATCCTGTGTAGTGCCGAGACATAACTAATGAATGGTTGAACGGCTTTTTTGTAAAAGCATACAATTTGGTCTAATATAAATAGTCCCTATTCTTTGAATAACAATGAGTTAAGGTTACCGTATATGATGACAAAGTAATAACTCGTAGATACAATTAAGTCTGTTAAATCTAAAATGTTGTTTCATTTGTTTATAGGCAACAGTAACACTTAATAAATAAATAAAATAGTCAACTTCTTAGAGTTGATTCTCCTACTTTGCAATAATTACGCTACGTAGTTTACACACTTGCATGAAATATGGTTCATAGAGGCCATCATCTATTCAGCACCATATATCTGGATGATGAAGATAGTTCAGAATTTGAAACCAGTCTAACCCCACACATGGTCTACTTGCTTTTTACATGAGTTGATTTTATTGACGGAATATTTTTTACATTACAGTTTTTTGAGAAAAATTTTCTTTCTTTATTGTGACCTCACATACTGCTTTTATTCGTGACCCAGACACAACTAATTGAAATTAAAAAATGATGTTCCTATAAAGCAGAAAACCCACTACAGGTATCGTATGACGACGAGCCAAAATAAATACCCTCATATTAAATATTGCATCTTTTCGAGATTGCAATTTTATTATGTAGGTTGTTCGAAAATTCCGTTGCCATACTTTAAAGGGCGATTGGGTGCAAAAAAAAAATTAAAAGCTCATATGACAGATTTGAAAATGGTGCCTAGATCCTTTAGAAGATATAGCGCCCAAGATTTTATTAACTTTTTTCAGAACCATTTTGAGTCAAGGGATGCATTTTGGTACGTAAATTACCTAATAAGGGCTACTTAAGAAACCAGCGGCGACCTACTTTGATGTATAGAGGCATACCAACAGGCACGTCACTGAATTTATTTATTCATATTTTTTTATTACGCCATTTTCTAATACTTTGCATTGATATTATGGCATGGCAACGGAATTTTCGGATTTTCTATTTTGTTTGCTATGAAATAAAACCGTAGTTGTAAAAAATTTCATAATTCAAGGAAATTGTTTTTTTCTTCATTATTGGTGTTTAACTTACAGCATTTCAGAAATTTATGCTATTGTAGAATACTTCTATTTCAAATAATAACCATTTGAATCATTTCTTTGGGTACCTCGCATACTAAATGAGAGGAATTAAATATTTAACCTCACATCAAATTTATGATTTTTGTTATTTTTGTCATACTTGAACTAGGTAGAATAATATCGTTCCTATGCCAAAGTTTTTGATGAGTATGTAGCAAAATTATTAAATTTTATGCAGAGTATAGAAAATAAATATTGTCACCTCAACTGACAATCATTGGAATTAAAGCCGTTCTAGCAAACACGAATCCAATAAAAAGTCATCCCGACGTATCAGAAAATCTAGGATTCAGCATCGCCGTCCACATGATGTATTTGGTGTGTGATTTAATCGTATTAGCAACTGCAGCATGTTTCGACTTGACTTGTAATACATGCAATTACCATCAATCCAGACACACGTTCCAGCTCTATAAAAACAATTGAATATCTGGTGGCTCCCCTTCGCTGGAACGGCAATCACATCTAGAGCGCATCGGCTAACACGGGCTAACGATAATGGATATCGGTATTGTCGGGAATCTGATTTATGACACGGAAAACAAATCTTGGGGTTGGCGAGTAAATTGAATCAGGTCAGCCGTCATGTACGGATAACAGTTTCGGTTGTAATTTTTCAGACGTTGCCTGCACTATTTTATGACAGGTTTGCTGCGTGCGGAGGCGCCACTGCATCGAGTTTATCTGGTTATTCTATTCCTGCCATTGTGGTTTATTTTTGCCGATGACCAGTCCCCCATCTCTGACAACTGTCAGGTTGATGCCGCACTGCCAAATCAACTAAAAACAGTATTTCATTTTAGTCCAACCTGGCAAAAATCGAAAAATCTTGTGTTATATTTCGTACCTACATTTTTCTAGCTGAATAGTAACATATTACCCGCTAATTTGTTAGTGGTCTATAGATTTTAAGATTTTCATGTATGGTAGCATTTATTTTATAGAAACAAAGTTTCATAAAGGATCGGTCAATAACTACAAATTTATTTTCCGTCAGTCAGTTCACCTTCGACTGTTGATGCTGATAAATTTGTTATTATATAATCGTCCTTTTTTGTGTAAAAATACACTTGTGTATTTATTGTTGACAGGTGCGTGAAGGTGATTTGACCATATCAACTGATCTATTTGATAATTTGAGAAACATTATAAATAAATTTGGTTTAATAATTTGTTTCAGAGTTTCAGACTTTGTTATGTTCAAATAATAAAGTTATAGTAAAATTCGTTTGGTCATGGCACCTTCACGTCTCTGGACCATGACTATCAATCAATTTAAAAGTGGCTAGAAATCGAATCTGAGAAAGTTAAATGTAAATGCGTCTCTACCATGTGCCAACAAAATAACAACTGACACTAGAAAGAATTATTATTGTTTTCCGTACTAAGTATTATATCAATTAATTGCCATGAACAAGTGAGTGGCATTGCCTTGATAATGCAATGTATTTAATTATAACTCTTTATTTGGCAGCATCAAAATAAACTCGAGGGAAAATTTGAACAAATTAAAAATAAATGCAGATATTACTGTAATTTTTTTAGTTGACCTTTTGAAAGCCTGAAATAAATTAGAAACAAATTTTCTTCATTTATCAAAAAGATCAGTTAACATGATCCATTTTCGCGTTTCTCTTTGATAGTTTAGATCAAGGTATTCATTTTTATTCTCTCTCTGGTTCCTCCTTTCTTAACAGACAAAAATCAGTTTGAACAACTGGAGTCTCTCGGGGTTCGACATTAGGGACCGTAATTAATATTTTTGTTTATTAATAATATGATATGTAAAGTAATAGCTATTTGTATCACTAGGGAGGAAAGTGCCACTTTTCCTCCCGTGGGTGATCACCAAGGGAGGAAAAAGCACTTTGATCCAGTGTAATACATATGATTTTTTCTCCTACCTGTATAATTAACTTATATATGTAAATAGATTAATTATTTGATTTTATTGAAACTATTTATTGAGTAAAGAAATAAAAACAAATCCTTAAATATATCTTAAATACATTATTTTTAGATGTTGGAATTATTGGTTATATTTATATTCAATGTGCACTACACTTTCCTCCCTCATATGGGGGAAGAAAATACTTTCCTCCCTAGGGAGAAAAAGTGGCATTTTCCTCCCTCATATGAGGGAGGAAACTGTGTACTTTCCATTATGGTAGGAGGAAAATACATTTGTACCATAATGTATGATACTTTATTGATTAATTATATTTTGTTAAAATTGTTTTTTTAATAGTAATAATCAATACCTTTTAACCAATGTATCTTTAAATAGTTACTAGTGTATCTCTTATATTGTTAGAATAAAGCATCCTTTGAAATTCAATTCTTACATCTTACAATAATTTATAGAAAAAATTTAAATTATTATTTCCTATAAGTAGAAAAATAATAAACGAAAACTTTACTTTACTGTTAATTTTTTGGTTTCCAAGTAACATGAAATAAAATAAAACAATACATAACTTAGTCATTATGGCAGTTGTAGAAAATGTAAATTGTAAGGACTATTAAGAACTACAAAATAAAAATGACTTCTGTTTCTGAAGTTCATTTTAATCAAATCAGGGCTTCTGGCAGGCTATCCATGGGATCCTACTAGTCCTATCCAGTTACTTATTTGGAAAAGTTACGTTTAAATATTCGTCAATAGCTGCAGTATGGTATGCAGGTGCCGCATCGTGTACATACCACATTATCTGTTTAATATTCCTGGAGACATCATCCAGTAATTCTACCAAGGTGTCTTGAATACATTGCAAATAAACTTCAATCATCAATTCCTCCCCAAACATTCAACGACCATCTTGTTTGTCTATATAGACTAGGTATAAAATCTCGTAAGAGGCCTAGAAATCACTTCTAATGGCAAATCGTGTAACAATTGATTAACAGGTGAGTCATCAGGTTTTTGGGGTCGCTGAATACGCCTAGGGGTGTTAACAGTCCAAATTTTTAGTCCTTATGCCTCAAATTCAAGATGGCGTTCATATTTTTGGCACTTAATTACAAAATAAATATTTTTTGGGCGATTTTGACAAGATCGATGTCGATATATGTTTTTGGGTATGCTGAACACGCCTATGCCTGTTAAAACCTCAAATTTCCAATCCTTGTGTGTTAAATCCAAGATGGCGGCTCGTTATAATTTTAAAATAACTAAAAACAAGCGCATACATATCAAATGCTTTAAAAGATGTTTGTTTTAATATGTTTCCGAGTAAACTAAATACGTGTGTGGTTGTTAACAATCAAAATTTTTGGGTTTTAATATTCAAATCCAAGATGGCGGACTCATTTAAAAATTAGAATACCCTGTTGATTTTGACTAGATTGGTATGGTTTTATATGTTTTGGGTAAGTAAATCAATCATATGGGAACTAAAACTTTAAATTCCTAAGCCCTCTGTCCACATCCAAAATGGCTGCCAGGTCTCTACATGCAAACTCAGTAATAAAGTAAAAAGTTCTATTTATCATGTACGAATAAAGATGATTTAAGTAATTAAGTTATAAAAATTCCCGACATGACGTGAATATAAATGAAAATAGTACTCGCGAATAAACTTTTTCTCGCTTTATTACTTCTCCCTTCCTTTCTTTTTGGCAGTATTGCGCATTACAAAGTTTTCTTTGCTCGCGCTCTGTATCTTCTTCCTTCCTTATTCTTAAGTTGCTTAAATATAGAGCTTGTGTTGAGTTGTAAACTTTAAGTACCTATTTTGTTTTCACAAACTCAGTTTTGGTAATTATGTATTGTTTTATGTTGGTATTAATGTCGGTATTAGTTGTGATAAACTTGTAAATATTGTGGTTGTGATTGTTCAAAGTTTGTGATAATTAGGGTTTTGGATTTGATAAATATAAAATCATTTGATCATAAGGACTAAAAATTTGGACTGTTAACACCTCTAGGCGTGTTCAGCGACCCCAAAAACCTAAGGATTCACCTGTTAATCAATTGTTACACGATTTGCCGTTAGAACCTAATTTTTAAAATTCTTAGCCTTGTCTAATATGTGTTCGTAAGAGATAAGGATTGATTGTATCGTAATAATGAAAATTATGACGGTCAACATTTTCATTTCTTTGGAAAGTTGCTTCATCGGCCAATAAAATAAAGTCAAAGAAATTTCGTTGTCCTATTTTTTGTTGTGCCCATTGACAAAACTGCATTTGATTTTCATATTTCTATCGATCAGTTCCTACATTAGTTGAACGTGGTAGGAATAATGTTTGTTTTTTCGTAGGATTCGATGGACTGAAGATCGACTTATTTCGTTTTCTCATGCCAATTTTCTTATACTCCAATGAGGATCTTCCGTTATGGTCAAAAGTATGACTGTTTCGTTTTCTGCATTTAGTACATTTTTTGTTCCTTTCTCTTATATTCCACATTTCCCCTATTATCAAATTGCTCCATCAACCTCTCAAATGATTTTATAGGGGGCTGTCTTCTTTCCGGATATCGCTGCATATAAATTCGCGTTGCCAGCAAACAATTGCCAATCACTGGCACCCAAAACATAAGCCATATCAACCATTTCTTCTCTTGAAAAGTTTATTATTGAAAAGCAAGAATTTTATACTAATCCATACCTTCAAATAAATGTGAATGTTTAAATACTTTGTCACAATGGTAAATAATTTAACCCTATTAAGATAACTTTCAAACGTTTTCATTTTTTGTCAAAATCATGGCTGCTAGATCAGCGATAAATAAAAAACATAATAATTTAACTGTTTTTACTGAAAAAGTGAAAATACCCATGAAAATGTCAATTTTAGATATAGTTATAATAAAAGAATTAACGCACCAGTTCAATAATACAATAATATACAGGGTGTTCTATTTTAAAAAATTGAGAAAATGTTTTTTGAAATGTACTAAATTGGTGCTTGTGTAAATAACGTCCTATATAATATAATCAATATTTGGTGATTGTGTAGTTTAAGCATATCCCTTTGCTGCAAAGTGTGTTGTATTGATTGATAGTAATACGCACACAGCGAATTAATTTGTTAAATTTTATCCCGAGCAGAATTTTCACATTTTTCCAAATAAAAAATTAATACGTCCTTGGAAAGAGAATTTGATGCTGATTTAAAACATGTAAAACATACAAGGTGTTCCATTAAAAAAAGTAAGTTTAGTATATGACAAAATTTATGCGCAACCCCGTATAAACAGAAATAGTTTTATTTTCTAGCTCTTAACAGTTCCTACAACTTTTGTATTAAATATTTTTTCCAACTTCCGTAATGACCGAGTTATTGTACTTGAACCACTGTTGGACCACCCTGTATATATTATTAATCTTTAAATTTTTGGACGTTGTTACTCACGCCATTTTCTTCTAATATAAAACAGTTTTTAATGCATATAATTGTGCGCATTACTTATTATACTTGCAAGCAAATATATGCTAGGAGTGAAAGCAAACAAACCTATAATATAGTCAATCAGATTTGGTATTTAAAAAGCCAAAAACACCTTTTGTGAGAATGACATCAATTGAATCTTCTGTTAAAGCGACACCTTTACTTCTTGAAGACATGTGGCCATACGAACACCGACTAATACACATTGAACCTTCTTATTGGAGAATTTTCTTTTACCCCTAAACAGACCACAACTTGTGAATGTGTCCCTTTATTCGTTTGCGATGATCCGTCATACAGTTGTGACAGCTCATCATTGTATTTCACGGTAAAATGAGATTGTGTAATGCTCTCATTGACATTGACACTAGGTATTTAAGCTTGTTTATGCCGTTAATGCCGTTTTGGCAAATATACTGCTGGATGTTGACAGTGGCGTTCCAAAATTCGTAGAACTGATGCGAGAAGTTTAGTAAGAGTTACGAAGAATAACTACGCATATTGTCGTAGTTTTTTTCTTTTTTTTTTAATTTTTATATAATATATTATAATATATTCTTGAATATTTTTAAAATCCAGGTAATTTAAAAAATATTTGGATTTTTAAGAAATAACTTCCACGCCTGTGACTTCGACTTTTTATCAAACATTTTTCTATAACCACTTTTGCAGTCGTGTTTCATATTCTCGTAATGACTTCGTCCTTATGGATCTGTTTATTTTCTTCTTGAAAATACAATCTTTGAAACTGTTGTCTATATCTCTAAGTATGATAAGCAAATATTTCTCTTTATGGCAAAACTCAGTAAATCTTTCAGATAGAAAATTTAGTATCACTGTATCTTCAGCAAGCAGCACGTGTTTTGATATTTCCTTTATTTGTTTTGGATGCAAATCGCTCTGCAATAGTTCAAATATTAATAAATAATAAAGAAACTATATTTGTAATACATATAAAAAACACAAAACCAAATTATCACATCACAAATTAGAAATTAAAATTAGAACTGAAAAATATACCACAAAAAGGCAGAGATCAGCATAAGCTGTTCTTAACTCAATGGATTCTTATAATTGTTAAAATTTTGGTGCTTTAGTTGAGTAATTTTATTGCATTATATGAAAATACTGGATAGGTGATATTTCAACAAAATTCGTATATAGATAACATGAAAGAGCTTTAAGATATTTTGATAAAATTTGGAAAATGGCAAATCTGCCATATTAATTTATAAGGTTATAGGAATATTTATGAAAGATAAATTTAAATTAAATTTGAAGGAGTAAATGTTCTAAGAAATCAGTTTTAGTTTCATCACACTCACCTAGTAAAATATTTATGATTGATTGAGTTCTATAGTTCATATTCAAATATGAAAATGTTGTAATTGTCTTTTTACCACTGAGTAAAGAATAGCTATTAACATATCAAGGAATGTTATGACTATCGATAACTGCCGCAGATGTCGGTTTGAAATCCGAGCTCGTAGAGCGAGGATTTTAAGACATCTAAGGCTGTAATGATTCATAACATCCGTGATTTGTTCAATAATTTATCGGTTTCAGAAAATAAAGACATTATTAATAGATATTACCTTTTGATATGCTCTTATTAATAACATTTTCATTTCATTAGTTGGTCAAGTCTGTATGGGTTGATTTGTCGCCATGGTTACAGTTATATTTTGTTTGTTTTTATTTGTTACCTTTTTTCATATTACATAAATGTTTACGTTTTTAATGTCACAACGGCTACATAAAAATGGACCTTGGATTGCCTGAAAATACATTTCAATTGGATTTCAGTATTTAATTATTATTGTTTGGAGTTTTCTGTCTGTTTGTATTAATAAATAGCCCTATAGTTTCATTATTTATTATTTCATCTGTTGACAGTTATTGACAGATCTGTATTGTAATATTACCGTACAAGCAATAAATATAACTGTACAACTTTAGTTATGACTTATTTACCACCCTACTTTTGCATATGTAAACAAAGGATTAATATCCTGAAACCGATAAATAATATAATTTACTCAAAGCTTTTTACACTTTTATTCATTTCATACTATTTTTTTTTAATCTAATTTAATAATGCTTATATTGTCGCTGCCCTTTAGGGACGCCTATGACATCTTGGTTTCAGTAAGTTTTTGCCGGGTGGTTGTCTCTCTAAGGGTTTACAAAGGGTGTCATCTTTTGACATGCGTTAAACTGTTTGTGAAGTTCCGAGTTATCACACCGGTGATTGACAAGGGTTTTTAGCGGATTGTTTACTACTTACTGAATACCTCAGATTGTTATTTTAATACGGATTACATGTATTTAGTAGCTTTTGAAATGAATATCGATACAATAAAAGTGAGAAAGTCGTTGCCTTTGGGGTTGTAATATACATTGAGCTGGACTAAGTAAATATGAACAATACCTAAAAGTTAAATATCGGTAGTTGCTTAAAACTGAGAAAACTGAGAAAAAAATGTATTTGATGAAGTGGAGTATTATTTTAAGCAACAAATATTTGTTTGTTTGTTGTTTATAAGACGTTCCATACTTTTTATTTAATTTGTTATAAAAGCATTAATTTCTGTTATTATTATTAACCGACATTACTTCTCATTATTTCTTTTCTTAAAAAAATAAATAGTACAGAGATCAAAGAATGTACAATCAAAAAGTGAGATGTCATCCACTAACTTCCTCTTTGTGGAAGAATTTTCGGGTTCTCTTCCACATTGAACACTTGGAATTCTTAACATTTCCAAAACATCACGAAAATATGGTTGAAACGTCAACAATCAAAATTATTCATCGCTGAAAGGAGGGCAGAAAGCCTCCTGCAAATATATCAACTCTGCGAAAGCCTTTAGAATTAAATATCTGCTCTTATGGTGATCGGTCCTGTGGGTCCTTTGTATTCAACAGAAGAATATCATATTAAGCATTGATCTCGACTTTCGACCTGTTATTCCATTCCTCTTGAAGGGATGCTGCTTCTCGAAGACAGCGGATCATCTACTTAGCTCACATTGACCTAATATAATGTTAAAGTAATGAAAACAGTTCGTTGCAGAGTTTCTAATTTCATGGACATATATGAGAACAACGCCTCGAAGTTGTCCCCACTAAAAGAAAGATCTGACCAGGACCTATTTATGTTATATTTTTATGAAATGAAACCATGAATGGTTTTTAAGAGGTACAAGATATATGATAAGGTACATGTAAATGTTGAAATTTAGTAGTTTTAGCAGTTACTACTACTAGCAATGCCGCTCCAGTTATCTCTTTGTATATGTCTCTTAGTCCTTCACAAAAATTGATGATCAGAAGTTGAACTAAAGATATAACTGAAAAAGACTATTTCCATTTACCAGAAAAAAACGTAGCATCTGATTGCCGTAACCGTACAAAAAGAATGTTGCATAGCTCCATTAGGCTAAAACTACATTAAACTATATTTCACCTGAACCAACCAAAGATTGTATTGATTAACTTCTATTGCAATATAGGTAAATAAACAATTTCTTATTGTTCCAAGATTATTATTAGTATTTTAACTCTACGGGCCGGCGGTTCCCCATCCGAGGAAACTAGAACTCCGTTTACTTTTCCTTCTTCTAATTTTAATAATTGTAACAAGTATGCCAAAGAGGACTAATTGAATTTGAAGTTATATGTACACATCACAATCCCCAATAATTGTGGAATCAGCGTCAGGCAGATTATCCAGGACGAAGTTGTAGAAATCCCTCGGCACTCAACGAAAGAGAAGCACACGGGAAGTGCCACGTGTGGTGTTTGATTGGACTCGTAAGTAACGTTCGTCAGTAAGGATTACAGCCGGTTTCACGCGTCACTAGTACATAATCTGCTTAGCACTGACATTGATAAGAATGAATGGTGCTGTAGTTGCTAGTCATCCTGCTCGGCTGTGATGTTCACCGTATCCAACGTCAATCTGACTTGACGGTACGATAAAGCTCTAAGTCTGAGAAACTTAACAACTCTTAGGAACGCCTTTAAGTAAACAGGAAACAATAGCAGTCTCAAGTGAGGCAGGTCTAATGATGCCTACTTAGCTTGATTAAACTTTTGCTGGGCTAATCCGGGGAATTACATTTTTGATAATACGACCACATCATGAATGGAAATAGAGATGGGATTAAAGAAGTCTTAACTAACCAACTTAATTGCAAACTAGTTTTAAACAAATATTTATCAGTATGGGTATATAAGTCAAGCCTAGGGTAACAATGTACAGTATGCAAAAGTCATAAGAAAGTATTTTTCGCAGTTTAGTGATTTTGAGATTTTGTGTCTGCAGCGTGACTCAAACGAAAATATGCCTTACTTATTGTAAAGGATTAAGGTTTGCTTTGAATGTGGCACCTGCCGTATCCTACGTAAATATTGTTGAAATAATCCACTTGAAGGGTATAGCGGACGAACAAATTTATTTTATATTGGCATGGGGGATGGGAGGAAATCACAGGTAATTTTCAAGATATTAGAGAAGGTGAGGTTGACAACGCCTTAGGGGTACGAGATTTGAAAGTGTTTGGAAAAATTCCCCGAAGGTGCCTGGATACTGGCTGGGGTTAGTTAAGTGACCACCACAAATTTGTATATAAAAAAAAAGTTGTTGGGCGCCAGTGGCAGCGTGTTAACTAGATCTCGATCCCGGGTCGTACTTAATGTGATTGATCTCAGGGTGTGTTGCTTAATCAACAAAGGAGTTATAGTACTTGCACTTACCTTATAATGAAGGTCTAAGGTGAACTTAAAAAATAATAGCACTGGCACTTGAGCTTTATATGAATTGCAACCGGTGTAACCGGAAGGGTTCACCATTAATGACTGGACTAGTAGAAAATATTGGAATAAATTCCTAGCTCTGTTTAATGTTAGTATATTTGGCCTTGACCACCTGAAAGTTGGACGGGTTACTTCAGTTACACATCACATCAACATAAACAGTTTAATACAATAAGTCATTAACAATATAAAATAAATGCTCTTTGATTCTATAAGTAGCCAATGTAACAGTATCAGTCAATCGCGATACAGTTTATGCCAGGCGGCAATGTCAATGTTCTAATTCAACAACCAATAAATAGTTCTCTTACCCTCTTGGAGTAAGGTTACGTCTCGCTTTGATAATCCTGAGCGTTACAGAAGACTCACTAGGGCTTAACACGACGTAAGTATTGGTTTAAAGAAGCACGCACTAGATACACAGTAGTATTTGTTAAAAGTTCGAAAAAATCCTCGGCAGCGGACACACACGTCCAATACGAGTATTTATTGAAAAAGTCTTGACTACGGACACACACGGTCAGTACGCGTACATGTAGAAAAATTCCTGACTACGGACACACACGGTCAATACGAGTATATATATAGAAAGGTTCGTAAAGTGTAGTTGTAGGTTATAAACACCTCACACTCGCGATGGTTTACACACGAATGAGTTAAAGTAGGGTTATGTTGTATACCCTTCACAGCGAACACACAAGCACAAGGTAAGCACTCGAGATGATGATACACGTATGAATGTTCAAAGCTAAACGACGCCGACGCTTAATGGTGACGAGTTTGTAAGAAGCAGTTCACAGCGAACACACACGCACAAGGTTAGCACTCGCGTTGGTTATTACACGTATGAGTTGTATTTGATTAAGATTAGAAACAC
This sequence comes from Rhagium mordax, assembly GCA_963680705.1. NCBI lineage: Eukaryota > Metazoa > Arthropoda > Insecta > Coleoptera > Cerambycidae > Rhagium > Rhagium mordax. The sequence goes on along the minus strand of OY796658.1, from coordinate 27,337,689 downwards.
TTCACAGTAGACACACACGCACAAGGTAGGCACTCGCGATGGATGACACACGTATGAAGGTTCAAAGCTAAACGACGCCGACGCTTAATGGTGACGCGTTAGTTTCTGGAGAAGAACCGACGTTGATGTTATGAATGCTCGACGGGAACTCAATATTCCCAAAATTTGGTTTTTCTTTTATAGTAAAAGTCAGAACGAAAATTTGTTCTAGAAGGTTTTAAACGTAAATAATTTCAAAAGGCCCCTGTCACGTGATAAAAATTAAATAAAATTTTTCTTAAAATCCCTATAACTGAAGTCTCCTGTACTTTTTGTTTAAAATTTTTGTATGGGGGTCTAGTACACCCCCCCACCATGATGTGGCTGTAATAATTTAATCCTCAGTGGGCACATAACACCCCCCCACCGAGATTGGCTTTTGGCGATGGCGTTTGCTATCCTTGGCTGTTGGATAGAAATCGATGAGCTTAAAAAGTAATGTATAAAAAACTTAAGATTAGCTTATTCTAGGTCGGATCTAAAAAATTTTAAACCCTACTAAATATGTGAACTAAACTATATAATGATTATATAAGAATGTCAGCCCTACTAAATATGAGAACTCGCGGTTATTTCATTTGGACATTAGCGTAACCGACATTATATGGGGACTATTCGGAGTCCGATGATTTGATGACAATCCTAGTACGTCGTTTTCGCCGAATAGGCATTCGTGCTGGAACTGACATCTGTTGCTGACTAGTTGCCGACAAACCAGGCTTAAGCGATTGGCTTTCGGATTGTGGCTGACTAGGTGCCGACGAACCAGACATATGTGTTTGGCTCTCGGATTGTGGCTGACTAGGTGCCGACGAACCAGACTTAAGTGTTTGGCTCGCGGATTGTGGTTGAGGACGACATCGCGCTACTTCCCTTAGTAGTGGACGAAATGACTCTGATTGTGACTCTACGGTTCCTGACTCTGAAGTTGAGCCAGGTCGTGTTGTTACTCGGTCTAGGCGAGGTTTTCTAAGGGGTAATGCCAATTTTGAAATTGGGCTTGTAATGGGGGATGCCAATGTTGGAATTGGGCTTGTAATGGGGGATGCCAATGTTGGAATTGGGCTTGTAATGGGGGATGCCAATGTTGGAATTGGGCTTGTAATGGGGGATGCCAATGTTGGAATTGGGCTTGTAATGGGGGATGCCAATGTTGGAATTGGGCTTGGAGGAGGTTCCGGTAACGGAAGATCCTCATCAGACGATGTGTCTGGGGAGCTGGTTTCAGTCTCATGATGAATATCCCTCTCTGGAACCTTTGGTGCAGGTCTCAAGTGGTCCACATGTACATCGGTGCGATGTCGTCCCTTTTGCACTGTATAAATCTCGTCAGAGACTTTACGAACGACTGGGTGCGGCCCTTGCCACGCTGGCTCAAAAGTGTTTTTGTGAGGTCGAAGGTTTTTCACCATGACTTGGTCATGTTCTCGAAATTGAATTGGGGTCGCTTTGTCTCGTGGGGCATATCGCTCTTGATAGCCTGTTTGGGTTCGTCGAGCCTGTTCCAGGCGATCCTGTGGGGAGATTCCAGCTAAACGTTCGCGCTCGGCTAAGTATGCTGGTGTATCCCAGTCGCCAGGCGCTGGGGGTTCGAAGCCAAACATCAGGCAAGCTGGTGTCTGTTTTGTAGCGGCATTTTGCCGGTTCCTAATCACTTTTAGGGCCGGTGCCACGTACAAGTCCCAAGTGTTGGGAGGTTTATTTAATAACAAAGTTTTCATCACCTTTTTCAGATCTTGTACTTTGCGTTCAACAGGATTTGCCCGTTGATGGTAAGCAGCTACGTACTGTATGCGGATTCCCTGTTCGGCACACCAGAGTACATATTTTCTGCTTTTAAAATGACCACCATTATCGGATAAAATCTTTCTGGGGGTACCATATCGTGCTGTTAAGTTCTCCAAGAATCCGACCACCGTTGGTCCGTTAACTGCGGGGTATACAGAGGCTTCTGTCCACCGAGTCAATATGTCTTCCACCATGATGACATAACGGTTTTTTCGTTGATGGGTTTCCTGGTAGGGCCCCAGAATGTCGATACTGAGTACTTCGAATGTATGTTGCGGCGATGTTGCTCTGAAAGGGGCATGCGGCTGTAATTGCCTTCCCTTTACGGTCTTACAGACCAAGCATTCCCGGAGTTGTTTCCGGACATGGTTATCCATGCCCTTCCAATAATAACCCCGCTTGATTTGTCTAAGTGTTTCTGTTATGCCTGGATGAGCAGCTGCTTCACGAACATGGTAGTGGTTAATGACTTCTGTTATGGCATTTTTGGGGACTACAAGGCGTTTTCCCTCGTTAGTTGTCCTCCATAATAGATCGTCTTGTACCAGATAATGAGCGTAGAACGCTTGCTCTTCCTCCTCTTCGGGTTCTTGCTCTGCATCTCGAATCCGCTCCCATCTGTCAAGATTGGATCGTATCTGCCGTGAACGCCCTTGTGCACGGGATACATCTTGCATTAAGGCTGCGTGAGTTACAGCATTCACCTTCAGAGTTGGTGTGAATTTGGGCATAAGTAGCCGATCTTCATCGAGTGGTTTTCGTATTTTGTCATCTAATCTAGACAGTGGCCTAGTTGCGTATTCCCCTCCGCATTGTTGAATCATCGCAGGTTCCATAGGAAGCGTTTCTCTAGTGGCGGGTATTCCGAGCAACGGGTAAATGGATGCAACAGACTGCTTAGGCAGTGGCTGGGTTGCTGGCTCCATTCCGCATCGTGGAATCGCCGTTAGTCCGACGTAGAGTGTATCTTCCTTGGCTGGCAATCCTAACAACGGGTGAGTGAAAGCAATAGGTTCCAAGCTAGTAGTTGTTGATGTTGTAACTTGAATTGGAACTTCCGCGAATAGATCTACGAATTCGGGATGTAGTTCTTGTGATATTTCAGTTTTTGGCACAGCCTGATTCCAATACGCGGTCAGTCGTTGTTGTCGTCCAAATTTTATACATTGTCGAGCATAGTCAATGATGACATTTTCCTGCTGTAAAAATGGGCCGCCAAGCATGACCTCCTCGCTTAGATTGGGTAGTACGAAAAACTTATGTGTTGTAGAAACACCTTGTATCGTTACTACTAGCTCCGTTTCTCCTACTGATAATATTTTGTCTCCGTTGGCTAGTGTGATAGTCGGATGAGCTCTGTCATTGATGACCATGTGCACTAGGCTTGATCGGATTATATTACCAGTAGCGCCGGTGTCGATGAGTGCTTGACACTCATGGCCAGCAATACTTATGGTTAATCTAGGCAGTGGCCTAGTTGCGTATTCCCCTCCGCATTGCTGAATCATCGCAGGTTCCATATGAAGCGTTTCTCCAGTGGCGGGTATTCCGAGCAACGGGTAAATGGATGCAACGGACTGCTTAGGCAGTGGCTGGGTTGCTGGCTCCATTCCGCATTGTGGAATCGCCGTTGGTCCGACGTGGAGTGTGTCTTCATTGGCTGGCAATCCTAACAACGGGTGAGTTAAAGCAACAGGGTCCAAGCTAGTAATTGTGGAAGTTGAGTCCATTCCGCCTTGTGGAGTCGTCACAGGTCCGACGTAGAGTGTGTCTCTAGTAGCTGGCAATCCTAACAACGGGTAGATGGGTGCAACTGACTGCTTAGGCAGTGGCTGGGTTGCTGACTCCATTCCACATTGATGAATCATCGCAGGTTCGACGTAGAGCGTTTCCCTAGTGGCTGGCGATCCGAGCAAAGGGTGTGTGGATGTTGAGTCCATTCCGCCTTGTGGAGTCGTCACAGGTCCGACGTAGAGTGTGTCTCTAGTAACTGGCAATCCTAACAACGGGTAGATGGGTGCAACGGACTGCTTAGGCAGTGGCTGGGTTGCTGACTCCATTCCGCATTGATGAATCATCGCAGGTTCGACGTAGAGCGTTTCCCTAGTGGCTGGCGATCCGAGCAAAGGGGGTGTGGATCCAACTGGTTCCGAGTTCTCCCTCCCAAGGGGGGAAGACTCGTTTAATGCTGACTGGGAGCTGTGTTCGGGCCGTTTGGGGGAGGTAAGGAGGCTGTGGCTCCCCGGGCCCCTTCGGAGTTTCCCGATACCTTGTAATTTTGATTGGCATTTCGCTGATTCCCTTGGGAATAGCGTTGTTGCCTTGTTGGACAGTCCTTGTAGAAATGCCACTGTTCTCCGGGGCAATACCTGCACGGAGATGGGGGTCCAGTAGTGTTCCTATTGGAGACCATATTTCTAGCTGGGGGATCTGTCGCTGGTTTTGTTGAGCGGAATGTCTTAGTGACATCCACTTCGCTGAGGTCAGCTTCGATCAATGTGGCTATGCTGGTTAATTCGTCCAGACTGCGCAGTTGGTGCCCACGCAGACGCGAACGAATGTCTGGAAGCAGCTGATCCAAAATGACTTCTAGCTGTAATACCTCAGGCTTGTAGGGGTCGACTCGTTGAAACAAATTGGCTTTTTTTGTAATGAACACGCCTACGGGTTCATCCTTAATCTGCTTCGAACCGTACAGTACCGTCATTACGTGTGTGATACGCGATACTGAATTAAAATTATTCAAGAACCTTTCCTCAAAGGCGCGAAAACTGGGTAAAATGGTTTTGTAAGGCTCGTGCCATTTTTTAGCCGCGCCACGTAGTAAATCCGAGATTACTGCCAGCTTGTCGCGATCTTCTCTTATATTTTGCCGAGCAAAATATTCCTCTGTTTGTTGAATAAACCCTTCTGGGTCTTCGTGGTCCAGTCCTGAAAAAGTTGGGGCGCTTAACAGACGGTCATGTCGGTTGACTGGTTGTGCAGCGTTTGCCATTGTTTGCTTGAATGTATTTGCCATTGTCTCGGCCATTTGCCGGAAAAAGGCTTCAAATTGTGGCACAGGCGCATCCATGATGGGTACTTCCTGAGCTCGGGGACGTATTATCGGTGTTGGTACCGCATTAGTTTGATCAGGATTGACGTTTGGTACATCTTCCACCAGTGAACGCACATGTTGCGTCATAATATTTTGTATTGGTTCTGTATCCAGCCGGTCGATAAGACGTTCTGGAACAATGGGCGTCATCCCTGGACTCGGAGGGCACACAGAAATACGAGATAAATCCATGTTGTCCGTGTTGGGATGTGTTGGTTGTATACAGTTAATATAATCGGCGTCCCAGCTGACACGAGATGGTCCGTGGATGTGGCCGACGTTCGTTGTTTGTTTATCGTCTAAATAAGTAATCGTTGAACACTCGGAACTGCTCGTTGAAGTGTCGCTCATAAAAAGTTGGTCACCGCTGATTGGTCGATACGTGGGATCAGTCATTCCTAATCGGCCGACGCACCGCTTCTTCGGGTTGACGCACACGTTCTACGCGCACCGTAACGTTTGACAGTCGAGTAAAGTCTTTGAAGTTAAAAGTGCAAGTAACTCTTTTTTGTTGTAGCTTTTGATTCGTTGAATAACTCTTTATTCAGCAAGGCCCCTAGTTGGGCTCGCCATGACAACGCCTTAGGGGTACGAGATTTGAAAGTGTTTGGAAAAATTCCCCGAAGGTGCCTGGATACTGGCTGGGGTTAGTTAAGTGACCACCACAAATTTGTATATAAAAAAAAAGTTGTTGGGCGCCAGTGGCAGCGTGTTAACTAGATCTCGATCCCGGGTCGTACTTAATGTGATTGATCTCAGGGTGTGTTGCTTAATCAACAAAGGAGTTATAGTACTTGCACTTACCTTATAATGAAGGTCTAAGGTGAACTTAAAAAATAATAGCACTGGCACTTGAGCTTTATATGAATTGCAACCGGTGTAACCGGAAGGGTTCACCATTAATGACTGGACTAGTAGAAAATATTGGAATAAATTCCTAGCTCTGTTTAATGTTAGTATATTTGGCCTTGACCACCTGAAAGTTGGACGGGTTACTTCAGTTACACATCACATCAACATAAACAGTTTAATACAATAAGTCATTAACAATATAAAATAAATGCTCTTTGATTCTATAAGTAGCCAATGTAACAGTATCAGTCAATCGCGATACAGTTTATGCCAGGCGGCAATGTCAATGTTCTAATTCAACAACCAATAAATAGTTCTCTTACCCTCTTGGAGTAAGGTTACGTCTCGCTTTGATAATCCTGAGCGTTACAGAAGACTCACTAGGGCTTAACACGACGTAAGTATTGGTTTAAAGAAGCACGCACTAGATACACAGTAGTATTTGTTAAAAGTTCGAAAAAATCCTCGGCAGCGGACACACACGTCCAATACGAGTATTTATTGAAAAAGTCTTGACTACGGACACACACGGTCAGTACGCGTACATGTAGAAAAATTCCTGACTACGGACACACACGGTCAATACGAGTATATATATAGAAAGGTTCGTAAAGTGTAGTTGTAGGTTATAAACACCTCACACTCGCGATGGTTTACACACGAATGAGTTAAAGTAGGGTTATGTTGTATACCCTTCACAGCGAACACACAAGCACAAGGTAAGCACTCGAGATGATGATACACGTATGAATGTTCAAAGCTAAACGACGCCGACGCTTAATGGTGACGAGTTTGTAAGAAGCAGTTCACAGCGAACACACACGCACAAGGTTAGCACTCGCGTTGGTTATTACACGTATGAGTTGTATTTGATTAAGATTAGAAACACTTCACAGTAGACACACACGCACAAGGTAGGCACTCGCGATGGATGACACACGTATGAAGGTTCAAAGCTAAACGACGCCGACGCTTAATGGTGACGCGTTAGTTTCTGGAGAAGAACCGACGTTGATGTTATGAATGCTCGACGGGAACTCAATATTCCCAAAATTTGGTTTTTCTTTTATAGTAAAAGTCAGAACGAAAATTTGTTCTAGAAGGTTTTAAACGTAAATAATTTCAAAAGGCCCCTGTCACGTGATAAAAATTAAATAAAATTTTTCTTAAAATCCCTATAACTGAAGTCTCCTGTACTTTTTGTTTAAAATTTTTGTATGGGGGTCTAGTACACCCCCCCACCATGATGTGGCTGTAATAATTTAATCCTCAGTGGGCACATAACAAGGTCAATCAATTATAAAAATGCTGATTACGAGTACACCATATTAATAAATCTGACCCTCCTCCGTACTTTAAATATAAAGGAAGTTGAATAAAAAAAGATGAAATTAAAATGTAGGGTAAGGTCAAACCTACGTCTTTTATAAAGGGTAGGGCATCCAAATTTGATATCTTGAGTTCCATGATAAATAAAAATTTAATGTAAAAACCTCGGTAAAAACCGACGTAAATCAAATAAACGAGTCTATTACCAAAAATTATTTTCAAATATACAGGGCGACCCAAGATGATTCTACAGAGTCAAGTGCTTTTTGTTTAATTGAACATCAAGTATATTAGTATACTTTTTCAATTTATTTCTAATCCCCCTCCTCTCCCAATTATTGAAATGTTGAAAAAATCATTACAGATAAAGTTATAAATTGAAGAGGAATGTTAATACCACTTACGAAACAACTATGTCAGTAGAAGACTTATACCGGAACCCGGTCTCCCCCCACCACTTTTTTTTCTGGTGGGGGGTAATTAGAGTAATTAGAGCATTGTCGGTAATTAGGGTAATTAGAGCATTGTCGGTAATTAGGGTAATTAGAGCATTGTCGGTAATTAGACTGTAATTACAATGGAGGTAATTAGAGTATTGTCGGTAATTAGACTGTAATTACAATAAAGGTAATAAGAGTAATGTCTGTAATTAGATTGTAATTACAATATAGAGGTAATTATAGTATTGTCGGTAATTAGACTTGATGTAACTACTATGGTGGTAATTGGAGTGATGCAATTGTAATTGTAATTAGTATATGTATCAATAAGTATTTCAAGTATGTAAGTGTATGATAGTAATTAGTATGGTTGGAGGTAATTATGGTTGTGGGAGGCAATTAACTGTCACATTTCATTCTCATACGCAGATGGTGGGGCGAGTTCTATCATATCTCTATAAAAGCGGCAAAGGGTGTGTGGATGTTGAGTCCATTCCGCCTTGTGGAGTCGTCACAGGTCCGACGTAGAGTGTGTCTCTAGTAACTGGCAATCCTAACAACGGGTAGATGGGTGCAACGGACTGCTTAGGCAGTGGCTGGGTTGCTGACTCCATTCCGCATTGATGAATCATCGCAGGTTCGACGTAGAGCGTTTCCCTAGTGGCTGGCGATCCGAGCAAAGGGGGTGTGGATCCAACTGGTTCCGAGTTCTCCCTCCCAAGGGGGGAAGACTCGTTTAATGCTGACTGGGAGCTGTGTTCGGGCCGTTTGGGGGAGGTAAGGAGGCTGTGGCTCCCCGGGCCCCTTCGGAGTTTCCCGATACCTTGTAATTTTGATTGGCATTTCGCTGATTCCCTTGGGAATAGCGTTGTTGCCTTGTTGGACAGTCCTTGTAGAAATGCCACTGTTCTCCGGGGCAATACCTGCACGGAGATGGGGGTCCAGTAGTGTTCCTATTGGAGACCATATTTCTAGCTGGGGGATCTGTCGCTGGTTTTGTTGAGCGGAATGTCTTAGTGACATCCACTTCGCTGAGGTCAGCTTCGATCAATGTGGCTATGCTGGTTAATTCGTCCAGACTGCGCAGTTGGTGCCCACGCAGACGCGAACGAATGTCTGGAAGCAGCTGATCCAAAATGACTTCTAGCTGTAATACCTCAGGCTTGTAGGGGTCGACTCGTTGAAACAAATTGGCTTTTTTTGTAATGAACACGCCTACGGGTTCATCCTTAATCTGCTTCGAACCGTACAGTACCGTCATTACGTGTGTGATACGCGATACTGAATTAAAATTATTCAAGAACCTTTCCTCAAAGGCGCGAAAACTGGGTAAAATGGTTTTGTAAGGCTCGTGCCATTTTTTAGCCGCGCCACGTAGTAAATCCGAGATTACTGCCAGCTTGTCGCGATCTTCTCTTATATTTTGCCGAGCAAAATATTCCTCTGTTTGTTGAATAAACCCTTCTGGGTCTTCGTGGTCCAGTCCTGAAAAAGTTGGGGCGCTTAACAGACGGTCATGTCGGTTGACTGGTTGTGCAGCGTTTGCCATTGTTTGCTTGAATGTATTTGCCATTGTCTCGGCCATTTGCCGGAAAAAGGCTTCAAATTGTGGCACAGGCGCATCCATGATGGGTACTTCCTGAGCTCGGGGACGTATTATCGGTGTTGGTACCGCATTAGTTTGATCAGGATTGACGTTTGGTACATCTTCCACCAGTGAACGCACATGTTGCGTCATAATATTTTGTATTGGTTCTGTATCCAGCCGGTCGATAAGACGTTCTGGAACAATGGGCGTCATCCCTGGACTCGGAGGGCACACAGAAATACGAGATAAATCCATGTTGTCCGTGTTGGGATGTGTTGGTTGTATACAGTTAATATAATCGGCGTCCCAGCTGACACGAGATGGTCCGTGGATGTGGCCGACGTTCGTTGTTTGTTTATCGTCTAAATAAGTAATCGTTGAACACTCGGAACTGCTCGTTGAAGTGTCGCTCATAAAAAGTTGGTCACCGCTGATTGGTCGATACGTGGGATCAGTCATTCCTAATCGGCCGACGCACCGCTTCTTCGGGTTGACGCACACGTTCTACGCGCACCGTAACGTTTGACAGTCGAGTAAAGTCTTTGAAGTTAAAAGTGCAAGTAACTCTTTTTTGTTGTAGCTTTTGATTCGTTGAATAACTCTTTATTCAGCAAGGCCCCTAGTTGGGCTCGCCATGACAACGCCTTAGGGGTACGAGATTTGAAAGTGTTTGGAAAAATTCCCCGAAGGTGCCTGGATACTGGCTGGGGTTAGTTAAGTGACCACCACAAATTTGTATATAAAAAAAAAGTTGTTGGGCGCCAGTGGCAGCGTGTTAACTAGATCTCGATCCCGGGTCGTACTTAATGTGATTGATCTCAGGGTGTGTTGCTTAATCAACAAAGGAGTTATAGTACTTGCACTTACCTTATAATGAAGGTCTAAGGTGAACTTAAAAAATAATAGCACTGGCACTTGAGCTTTATATGAATTGCAACCGGTGTAACCGGAAGGGTTCACCATTAATTACTGGACTAGTAGAAAATATTGGAATAAATTCCTAGCTCTGTTTAATGTTAGTATATTTGGCCTTGACCACCTGAAAGTTGGACGGGTTACTTCAGTTACACATCACATCAACATAAACAGTTTAATACAATAAGTCATTAACAATATAAAATAAATGCTCTTTGATTCTATAAGTAGCCAATGTAACAGTATCAGTCAATCGCGATACAGTTTATGCCAGGCGGCAATGTCAATGTTCTAATTCAACAACCAATAAATAGTTCTCTTACCCTCTTGGAGTAAGGTTACGTCTCGCTTTGATAATCCTGAGCGTTACAGAAGACTCACTAGGGCTTAACACGACGTAAGTATTGGTTTAAAGAAGCACGCACTAGATACACAGTAGTATTTGTTAAAAGTTCGAAAAAATCCTCGGCAGCGGACACACACGTCCAATACGAGTATTTATTGAAAAAGTCTTGACTACGGACACACACGGTCAGTACGCGTACATGTAGAAAAATTCCTGACTACGGACACACACGGTCAATACGAGTATATATATAGAAAGGTTCGTAAAGTGTAGTTGTAGGTTATAAACACCTCACACTCGCGATGGTTTACACACGAATGAGTTAAAGTAGGGTTATGTTGTATACCCTTCACAGCGAACACACAAGCACAAGGTAAGCACTCGAGATGATGATACACGTATGAATGTTCAAAGCTAAACGACGCCGACGCTTAATGGTGACGAGTTTGTAAGAAGCAGTTCACAGCGAACACACACGCACAAGGTTAGCACTCGCGTTGGTTATTACACGTATGAGTTGTATTTGATTAAGATTAGAAACACTTCACAGTAGACACACACGCACAAGGTAGGCACTCGCGATGGATGACACACGTATGAAGGTTCAAAGCTAAACGACGCCGACGCTTAATGGTGACGCGTTAGTTTCTGGAGAAGAACCGACGTTGATGTTATGAATGCTCGACGGGAACTCAATATTCCCAAAATTTGGTTTTTCTTTTATAGTAAAAGTCAGAACGAAAATTTGTTCTAGAAGGTTTTAAACGTAAATAATTTCAAAAGGCCCCTGTCACGTGATAAAAATTAAATAAAATTTTTCTTAAAATCCCTATAACTGAAGTCTCCTGTACTTTTTGTTTAAAATTTTTGTATGGGGGTCTAGTACACCCCCCCACCATGATGTGGCTGTAATAATTTAATCCTCAGTGGGCACATAACAAGGTCAATCAATTATAAAAATGCTGATTACGAGTACACCATATTAATAAATCTGACCCTCCTCCGTACTTTAAATATAAAGGAAGTTGAATAAAAAAAGATGAAATTAAAATGTAGGGTAAGGTCAAACCTACGTCTTTTATAAAGGGTAGGGCATCCAAATTTGATATCTTGAGTTCCATGATAAATAAAAATTTAATGTAAAAACCTCGGTAAAAACCGACGTAAATCAAATAAACGAGTCTATTACCAAAAATTATTTTCAAATATACAGGGCGACCCAAGATGATTCTACAGAGTCAAGTGCTTTTTGTTTAATTGAACATCAAGTATATTAGTATACTTTTTCAATTTATTTCTAATCCCCCTCCTCTCCCAATTATTGAAATGTTGAAAAAATCATTACAGATAAAGTTATAAATTGAAGAGGAATGTTAATACCACTTACGAAACAACTATGTCAGTAGAAGACTTATACCGGAACCCGGTCTCCCCCCACCACTTTTTTTTCTGGTGGGGGGTAATTAGAGTAATTAGAGCATTGTCGGTAATTAGGGTAATTAGAGCATTGTCGGTAATTAGGGTAATTAGAGCATTGTCGGTAATTAGACTGTAATTACAATGGAGGTAATTAGAGTATTGTCGGTAATTAGACTGTAATTACAATAAAGGTAATAAGAGTAATGTCTGTAATTAGATTGTAATTACAATATAGAGGTAATTATAGTATTGTCGGTAATTAGACTTGATGTAACTACTATGGTGGTAATTGGAGTGATGCAATTGTAATTGTAATTAGTATATGTATCAATAAGTATTTCAAGTATGTAAGTGTATGATAGTAATTAGTATGGTTGGAGGTAATTATGGTTGTGGGAGGCAATTAACTGTCACATTTCATTCTCATACGCAGATGGTGGGGCGAGTTCTATCATATCTCTATAAAAGCGGGAGAGGAGTTAACATGCGATCATTGTGTAGCCTAGTGTTCTAGAGTAGTAAAAAGTGAAAATGTATGTGTGTACTGATTGTGGTAATAATTTTACACGTGGTGACAATTTGCGACGTCATCAAAGGCAATCATGTATACAACCAAGCCATGATGGATCTCCACCAGCAAAGCAGTTTAGAGCGGACACATTTCCTTCAACATCAACAAACATGCAAACGTGTAATTGCTGTAATGTGACTCTAACAACGTCTCAGATGAAGTCACATAAAAGAACGTTACAACATAGAACAAGGTCATGTGTTCCTATGACGAATGGTGTGGAAATTGTCCAAAGTGCCTTCAGGAACAGGATTGTGACGTATCGTGTGCACAGTGAAAATAATCATATAGACTACACAATGTTCTTCAACGAGATCAGACCCAAAATTTTAAATCTATTGGAAGAAGTTTTAAAAATACATAAAGCCATTAAAGTGAATATGGAAACGTTCGCAAGATACATATTACCTACACAGGATCTGGTAGAGATGAAATCATTTAATACCAGTAACAGAATTTTGGATGAATCCATGGATCTGAGGAATATCTTGGACAGCTTTGTGGATTCTATGATTATGCAAACTACGGAGTTTCAAGAACGTGATTCGGGTAAGTTAATATTTATCAAAATATGGGAATAATAATTAACGACTATTCATTTTTTAGGGTGGGCTCTTGAACGAATTACATTTCTTGAAATCAATGTCAACAAGTATAGTCCTATGGGAGGTTCATCCTACATTAAATTACCAAAATATATTTCAAATAAGGGAGCTGTGATAAATGTAGAAAACCAGGATCAAAGTTGTTTTTTTTGGGCTGTGACTTCAGCATTATACCCTGCAAATGGTCATACATCGGACACAGCGTCATATCCGCATTTTTCAACAGTATTAAATGTAACAGGTATGAGTTCTCCAGTAAAATTACGAGATATTTCAAAGTATATGGGTTAGAACAGATATTTGAAAATAATAGAGTAAAGTATGAAGTTGTAGGACCTTTGCGTTACTCGGGGAGAAAACTGTATACACACATAAATTTATTATTGATCTCTAGCGAGTGTGATGATGATAATCACCATTGCAATAAAGATTGTGCCAACAGTCACTACTGTTGGATAAAAGATATATCTAGGTTAGTTTCCACCCAAATTTCCGGTAGCGATCATAAAAAACATTTTTGTGACGGTTGCTTATTATATTTTAATAATGAACGTCAACTATTTCAACATCAGAGAAACGATTGTAATCACATTTACACCACAACGCCAACAACAAAAATACGGGTAGATAAATTCGGTAAGGAAGTTGCTGAAAATATATTAAAATTTGAGAATTTCGAAAGACAAATGCAAGTGCCATTTGTAGTATATGCTGATTTTGAATCGATTTTAAAACCTATCAATACTTGCGAACCAAACCCCGAACGTTCTTTCACAAATAAAACTTTTAAACATGACCCTTACTCATTCGCATATTTCATAAAATGTTCTTTTGACAATTCTCTATCTAAGTTTGAGCTGTACCGAGGTGCTGATGCGGCCGAAGTATTTGTATCACGTATAGAGTCTGATTTAAGGAATATATATAATCAACATATGAAAAACATAGTCCCAATGGCTCCTCTTACACCGCAAGAAAGCCAAGACTATCAAAATGCAACCACATGCGGTATATGTAATAAGCCTTTCGAAAGAGAGGATGTAAAAGTAAGAGACCATTGTCACTTAACGGGTAAAGTGCGTTTTGGTGCTGCACATTCCATCTGCAATTTAAATTATAAATTACCCAAATTTACACCTATTATATTCCACGGGTTAAGTAATTACGATAATCACCTATTCGTGAAAGAGTTGTGTAAACACCGAGACAAGGTTGATGTAATAGCACAAAACAAAGAAAAATATATATCCTTTACGAAACACATTTATATGCACGATTATGTAAATAAGAAGGGTGAAACAAAGAAAAAATTTTTACAACTACGATTTATCGATAGTTTCAAGTTCTTGTCTGCATCATTACAAAATTTGGGTGTGAGTTTAGATGATAACCAGTTGGTGGTAACACGAAGTTTCTATAACGATAATGCCAAATTCAATTTAATGAGACAGAAGGGTGTGTTTCCATATAGTTTTTTGGACAGTTTAGAAAAATTAAATAAATTGGAATTACCAGCCAAAGAGGAATTTTTTGATAATTTAAACAATGAACACATATCGATTGCGGATTATCAACGTGCTAATGATGTGTGGAATTTATTTGAATGTAAAAACTTGGGGGATTATTCAGATCTTTATTTAAAATCAGATGTGCTTCTTTTATGCGATATATTTGAAAACTTTCGTGAAATTTGTTTGGATAAATACAAACTGGATCCAGCTCAATACTATACAGCTCCAGGTTTATCGTGGGATGCTATGTTAAAATTAACAGGGGTGAAGTTACAATTATTAACTGAAATCGATATGATTCATTTTTTTAAAAAAGGGATACGGGGCGGCTTAAGTCAGTGCTCAGAAAGAAAGCATATTGCAAATAATAAATTTCTACCCAATTACGATCCCAACGAGCCATCATCATTCATAACTTACCTCGATGCAACGAATTTGTACGGATATTCAATGAGTCAATGTTTACCAACGGGGGGATTTCAATGGCTGTCCAAAGCGGAAATTGACGAATTAGATATTATGAGTATTTTGGAGGATGACCCCCACGGATATGTTTTAGAGGTAGATATACATTATCCACAACATTTGCACGATTTGCACTCGGACCTCCCATTTTTAGTCGAAAATATTGTTCCACCCAAATCAAAATCAAAATTAGCGAAGTTAATACCAAATTTAAACGACAAAAACAAATATATCGTACATTATTTAAATTTAAAGCAGGCTGTTAATAATGGTTTAGTGGTTTTAAAAACACATGGAATTCTTAAATTCAATCAATCGGCTTGGCTGCAAAATTACATTAACCTTAATACTCTTTTACGAAATAACGCAACAAATAAATTTGAAAGAGACCAATACAAATTAATGAATAATTCCATATACGGTAAAACAATGGAAAATATTGATAACAGATCCGACATAAAGCTGGTTACTCACTGGGAGAGTATCAGGCGTAGTAAAGGTGCAAATGCACTAATATCTCGCCCAAACTTTAAAACATGTTCAATATTTACCGAGGATTTCGTGGCTATTCATATGGGTAGACAAAAGGTACTTTACAATAAACCAATCTATGTAGGATTTTGTATATTGGAATTATCCAAGACGGTACTATACAATTTTTTCTATAACATAATTAAAAGTCAGTTTGGTGAGAACGCGGCTTTATTATATACAGACACTGATTCATTAATTATTAAAATTTTTACAGATAACTTCTACGATTTTATAATAGACAATCCCGACAAGTTCGATACTTCAAACTATCAAGTGGGAAATATATTTAATGTACCTAAGGGTGTGTCAATTTTAGGTAATTTTAAAGACGAATTCCCCGCGGACCCAATAATTAGTTTTTACGGAACAGGCGCGAAGGCATATTGTGTACAATCTGTGGCAAATGAATTAAAAAAAGCTAAAGGTGTAAAAAGATCCGTCATTCAAAAAGAGTTATCAATAGACGACTATAAGCAAATCGTTGAACGAGGAGGTTTGATATTTAGAAAGATGAATACGTTTAGAAGCTATTTGCATGATATATATACCGAAGTAAAGAACAAAGTGGCTTTGAGCCAGTATGACGATAAGCGATTCGTTATTCCCAATACAACTAAGACATTACCGTGGGGGCATTCTGATGTACAATTCTTTCAGGACGAACCTGAACAAAACATACGCTGGTTAATGTCAGCCATAAATGAAGTTGAAAATTGTTCTGTAAAAAACGAAAAGTTGGATAAATTACTCGCAGCCATAGCTGAGTTAAGTCAAGAATAAAAATACTTCACTGAAAAACTTATTGAAACATTATTTTTTCAATGCAAGGGTCTAAAACTAAGTTAAGTTGTGTACTTTACGAATATTATTATTCTTTTTGGAAAATGTGTTTAATAAAATATATATATATAGGAGAACTCATACTGATTTCAACAAATACATTATAAATTAAATTCTTAGTTTAACTGTATACTTATCAAATATTGTATGTATGTAAGACATTTTTTGACAATTGTACAATTTTAGGTTAAGGTTAAAATTAATTATGTAACTAAAATGTAATAATAATTGGTTAATAAATTTCAATTTGAATTTGAATTGTTGTTAATTATTACCACAAAATGACAATTTAAAATAATGCATCGCTTTATTATGTGGCTGGGTATTGTAATATGGCTGCAAGGATAAGCACACCTTCTTTGTTAAATTTGTGTTTAGTTTCAATGATGTACAGATTAATTTAGGTTATGTGACAACAATGCTGGCGTCGACTCTACTAAATTTGTATCGTGTGGTATTTGGCTTGGGTTACGTGGCAACAATGTTGGCGTCATTTCATAGTCATGGATGTAATTACATCAGTTGGCACGGCGTGGCTTGGCGCCACAAACGTATAATGCTCTCCGTTACGTAGTGGCGTGGGTTTCCTTCAACCAATAGAAAGCGAGCATTGGTGGCGTGATATTATATCGACCAATGAGAAAGAAGTTGACCACCCCAACCTCTCTAGTAGTGACAGAGGTGGTGGGGCGAGAGTGGTCTAGAGCTTCTTTGAGATGCTACAAAAATTCTTTCCACCTTCAACTTTCGTCGTGTGTACAAGTGCCACAAAAAGTGCTCCGTTTTCGCATTTTTGTAATTGTTTTTTTGTGTTCAATCGTTTTTGTGTTCGTTTTGTGAAAATGGTAAGACACCTAAAGAAGAATGCGGCCGGTGGTAGTCGCAAACGCCCGTTGGAGGGTACATCACCTGCATTAGTAGGTTTGAATTTGATGGCCTATTTGCAAAATTTTGTGCCGGACCCTATTGTCAGCAATATTGTTGAATCACCCACAGAAGCTGGTACTGTAGTGCAACAGCAACATGCAAATAATGCCGCAACCAGCGTGGGTGAGGGTTCGGCGAACGTTGCAACACCGCCGGGGCCATCTACCAGCGGAATAAATATTTTGCAAAATGTTGTAATCCCGGCGGAAAACAATATATATGAGGCCATCTCGCAAGCCTCTAATAATGGTGAAGTACAGCTTCAACAGGCGTATTTTGGCTACCAACGGACGCACGCGATTGACCACCCTGACACGGAATATCCTGTATTGCATTTGCCCGAGGATGGCGCCGGAATTAATTTCGATGCCATCGTCGACCAAAATGCAGTACAGCAAATTCAAGATAACCTTGAAGCGGAAGGTGAGGTGTTACTTTTGAGAAATAAAATACTTAAAAGTAAATCTTTACATTCCGGCTCAGGTGGTCAGGGTGGACGACATCATAATAATAATTTCTCTGGCTCTCAACACCTACCCACGGTGTCGCTTGTAGATAGCGACGACTCTGATGACGATTTTGTGAAAAAACCAAAGATCGACAAAATCATAATTCAAAGGATAAAATCGTCATCATCGGCTTCGCTAGGAAGTAGACAGAGAAAGGCTGTAAAGAAACCGAAACAAGGATTGCGTCGTCCTTCTCGGAATCCGACCCCAGTAACTGTTGAAATAATTAAATTGGGGCCGAAGACTGAGGAGGACAATGCAATCCAAAATATAATCGATTTACAGACCGCTATGCCAACGCCTCTTACCCCTCTTACGCCCGCAACACCACCAACACCTGTTGAACAGGTTTTCAAAATTGTTAAGGGCAAGAGAGGTAAAAAGGCACCAGCAAAAAGGTCTGTTTCGGTTTCTTTACCTGATAATATTCCGTTAGAACAACCTAGTTGCTCTAATGCAATATTACCGACGCCTTTAAGTGGTAGCAGCACATTAGAACAACCGAGTTGTTCTAATGTGGTGGTTCCAACACTTCCTCTGGTGGTGTCGCAGCCACTTGCAGAACCGATTCAACATCCCTCAGAAGTTGAGTCGGTTCCACAGGTGGCGCTATCACCACCACTACCTATTCTAGAGCCGGCTCAGGATTCTTCAGATTCAGAGCCGGATGTATTTCTGTCTCAGCCTGAGAATAGAAATATTTTAAACAAATTCTTAAATTTCTATTCTGCGGCTAAGACAGAATATCAGGAGAAAGTGGCAGCAACCCAAGGTGATGCGGACCGTGAAATTGAGGTTAACGCAAGATTAGCTGAAGCCATTCGCCAGGCTAACCATGAGTTAGCCGAAATAGCTGGGCGCCGCGTCGCTTTGGAGAAAGCCGAAAGGGCGTTGAGAGCAATTGAATCGGGTCTAAGTAGAGTCGGGCGGTAAGGCTTGTACAACACACATGGTGGAGAGGCTTTGTTATGCAGTTTTTTTCTAGTTATTAAGTTAGGTTAAGTCATTGTAAATATATGTAGTTAGTTTATTAATAATAAGTATTGTACATAAAAAAAAAGTGGAAAAAAAATATAAAAAAAAATATATACAAATTTTTTTTATACGTATAAATGTAAAAAAAAAAAAAAAAAAAAAAAAAAAAAAAAAATTGATTAGTATAAGTATTTGTATATATTAAATTAGCGTATAAATGAATAATTAGGTTAAGTAATTGTAAAGAAGAAAAAAAAAAGTTAGGTTAAGTCATTGTAAATATTTGTAGTTAGTTTATTAGTAGTAAGTAATTGTACATAAAAAATAAATATAAAAAAAGTTGAAAACAAATTTTAAAGAGTAAATAAAAAAATTTTAAATAAAATATGTTAAAAAAATTAATTAGTTAATAAAATAAATACACCACATGTAATTAATTAATTGTGCATATTATGAGTACATGTTTGACATGAATAATTAGATTATGTAATTGTAAATAAACACATAATGTAAAGGTTAATTAATTTAAATAAATAAAGAGTTTAAAACATTTTTCTTAATAATAAAAACTTTAATAAAATTACAAACTTGTCTTTTATTAGTAGTAAGTAATTGTACATAAAAAATAAATATAAAAAAGTTTAAAACAAATTTTAAAAAGTGAATAAAAAATGATAAAAAAATTAATTAGTTAATAAAATAAATACACCACATGTAATTAATTAATTGTGCATATTATGAGTACTTGTTTGACATGAATAATTAGATTATGTAATTGTAAATAAACACATAATGTAAAGGTTAATTAATTTAAATAAATAAAGAGTTTAAAACATTTTTCTTAATAATAAAAACTTTAATAAAATTACAAACTTGTCTTTTATTAGTAGTAAGTAATTGTACATAAAAAATAAATATAAAAAAGTTTAAAACAAATTTTAAAAGTGAATAAAAAATTAATTAGTTAATAAAATAAATACACCACATGTAATTAATTAATTGTGCATATTATGAGTACTTGTTTGACATGAATAATTAGATTATGTAATTGTAAATAAACACATAATGTAAAGGTTAATTAATTTAAATAAATAAAGAGTTTAATAGGTTAATAACAACATAAAAAAAAAAAAAAAAAAAAAAATTAAAAAAATCGAATTTTAAACACATGAAAATCAAAATTAATGGTTAATTAGGAAAGGTCAAAGGTCAAATTTAAAAAAAAAACCGGAGATCCACCTCCTCCTTCTCCGGGGGGCGTCCGAGATTCGATCTCGTGGTCTTCTGAGTGGCCTCAAGATCGACGCGTATTTGCCCGCTCGGCTATTCGAACGTCCCGAAAGAGTTAGGTCTATTTCATAATTTCAACAAAAAACTACCTGCTCGTCGATCCGTATTGACCAGGCAGGGTCGCAGCGCCTTGGGGCCTTATGCTATAAAATCAACCCAAGCTATCGGCTTTATACATTTAGAACTGTATTATTTTGAATCAGTTTATATCTTGAGATATTTTAATTTAATTTAAATAATAATAAATAAAAGATAACCATTTTTTTCAAAATACTTTTTAATAAAATCATTCATATGTTCATTTGTTTTAATATTTATATGATTTACTAATTTTCACAACTTGTAATATACAGGGTGGCACAAATATTTTTATTAATTAAAAAATATATACAATTAAACTTAAAAATAAAATGAAATATAAATTTACATTAATAAATACTAATTATAACGAATCATCTTCTTCTGGTTCCAATACTTGGTCATCTGTGAGGTTGGACACAGTTGAATCCGTTGGAGATGATGGCCTAGAATTAGGAACCGTCTCTATTGACCAAGCCGACGGTGAAGAAGCACGAGAATTGGACGTCGTCTCCATCGACCACCAGTCACTTGGGATACTGGCATGTTGTATGACCTCACTGTCTATAGAGCATGTTGGAGCCATCACTGTGGAGTCACCAGTAGTTGAGGAGATGGTACTATCTTGTACAGGTTGTTCGGTCTCCATCTCAATACAAACTGAGCAACAGCAGCAAAGAACTTCATTTTATACATTTACCCCCTCCAAAACATGTGAACACTTAATATCATAATAATTTCTTGACATTTGTATATAGAACAGTACTATTTTATACTCATACTATAAATAACTACCATAAATATCTAATTTAGTAAAACACGTTGTATCGTTCACGCAATTGTTTTATTTACATTATTACATGTATGACATACTTCAATTCGATGCAATTGCACCAAGTTTGTGCTGCAACATTTACATTTCGTTATCATTGCACCATCCAACGTCGTCGTTTTGTGAATATTTACATGCTGGTGACGTCCGGACACTATCCGTGTATAGGATATATAACATAGCCCACACAGGAAGTGTTTGGTTGCATCCGGCCTGGTTCTGATTATGACAAAAGACGCTGACGTGCAATATAGTCTCCGCCGATCATCATAATTGTTTAATATTTTTCCGGAGAAGGCTAACTCTCCCGCTTCGTCTTCCACATCATCCCCAAGACCTTCATCTACACTGACGGGAACCAGGTTGCCATCTCCCCAGTCGGCACCCTCTTGGTCGACATTGATATTTTCCACGATGATGGGATCCTCCCTGTGGACAGCATCTTGATTCAAGTCCTGAAGCTCTTGATTTACACCATCTCGGTGTAACACCATTGCACCCATATCATTTTCTGCCAGTTCAGTGAGGAATCGTCTATAAGCCATCTTTAAATGTTGGAACTCAACTGATTTGATGTTAAACCTCCTCCGTTTTATATTCTATAATTCGTGACGGTGACGCCCTTCCTATGGCGTCAAGTTTACTATTAGCTATTTAAACCAAGAGTGACCACAAGAGGAACGCATTCAAACTTCTTACGTAACACAATCGTGTCTTAAAACAGATGTGCATACAATGGTCCTACCAAGAGAGTGGAAATTAAAACCAATAATAGCAGTACAACCGTATAGTTACAATAATTCAAGAATTTGCCATAATTGCTATACTGCATGGAGGAAGCAAATTATCAACCCATGCACTGGACTGTGCAAAAAGTGTGTAATTCAGAACCCAGTGCAGAAAAAAGAATTTCGAGACAATTGTCCAAATGAAACACAATGTCGCAATTGTCTTACCATACTCAAAAGAACGAATTTTGGTATATATCGAGACGTATGTGAAGCTTGCAAAGCAGACCAACCACAATTAAGACAACGATGCGTGTACTGTAGTAAGTACGAGGACAATTGTTGGAACAACATTTGCATAAAATGTATGTCAGGGGCACTCATCTTGTGTGATCGCATTGGTGTGTTTTATAGTAGTTGGACTCACCATAATAGGGACTGTTGGTGTCTTAATTATAAATAAATTATATTATTTGTATATATGTATGTGTGTATGTAATATATATTATAACCATAAACTGTAAATATATTTTTAGTATTGTAATAACATATTATTTTGTAGGAAACTTTTAAAATTATACAAAAAAAAAAAAAAAAAAAAAAAAAAAAAAAAAAAAAAAAAATGATTATTTTTAATTTTTTTACAATTTAAAATGAAGGAAATAAATTAAATAAATATTAATAAAGTATATTCATTTTATTATTCATTTGTGACACATATTAAAATATTTCAATCGACATAACTATATAATGATACATTAATATATTTTTCTAGTTAATGACAATTTTAAACAATAGAAGCTATATCAACCCACGAATTGTGTTCTATAGATAGCCCCAGCCACTTTACCAGCACTTTATTTCCTTTCTTCTTTAATACATTTTCAACTAGATACACATCGGGGTATTTTGCTTTTAGTAGCTCCATTTCATAAAAACATCCCTTGATTGGGTGTCCAAACAAGTCTTCTATCAGGTAAGTTGTGGGATTTGTTATGTTTATTTTGGTAATTTTAAAAAGTTCTGTTGAAAAGTTCGGTGTAAACCCTTTATCAAATACACCTTTATACTTGCTAATACGAACTATATCACCGAGATGAAATTTCGGTTTCAGAGCAATCTTAATATAATTATATACGTTTAAATGTGTAGTTGGTTTGACATCAATGGGCTTTCTGCCAGTTGTACGATGGACTTTGTCATTGTAACTTTTTGTAACGTTTGGTAGGATATCGAGCCATTTATATTTACCCATAGCTGAGAATTCTTTATACAACCAATTTTTTAATGTGCGGATTACTCGCTCAACAATTGCTGCTTTTTTTGTGCTATACGTAGAATAATGATTAATTTCGTGCCGCTTCATTAATGCGGAGAACTTTCTGTTATAGAATTCAGTACCATTATCGGTCTGTAAATTTCTCGGTGAATAATTTGCTTCTTGAATAATAGTCTGCATAGCCTTGGTAACTTCTACAGCTGCTTTATTTTTAATAGGTTTGGTCCATACGTACTTGGAATAGCAGTCAATCACTACAAGAATATAACGATACCCTCTATTTTTATCAGCGTATGGCTGCATTTCAGCTAGGTCTGCTTGCCACAAATCACCAAACCCCTTAATTATGGTTCGCCTTCTACGAAAATTTCGTCGAGCATTTCTATGTAACTCGTTAACAACTTGTAATTTTTCGCTGCTAACCTCCATTATAAAATTGTCTTCAGCTATATATCAATTTCAGACATTAGTTCTGGTGGAAATGTTAGGCCTCCGGATTGCACCTTCTTTGATTGGAGTTCGGTGGCAATATGCTCTAATTTAGAGATTCTAGTGATTAAAGTATTGTGATTGTTTATGGCCGAACGTTTAACTTCAGAAATTGCTTTATCAACATATTTCCTCATTTCTATTTTCATTTTCTGCATCATCTCATTATTTTGTTTATTGAAAATAGCGCGATTTTCTTCTCCACTTCTTATAAGTCCCACATCAACATATTTTTTCATTTCCCCAATAATTACATCGGTTGTATCAAAAATAGCTTTGGCAGCATTTTCATCATTTGTTTGTAGACGCTTGTTAACGTAATTACATGTTGCACCATCTTGATCATCGACAGGTTCCCCTAAATTTTTTAAACGCTTATTTTCAATATCATAGTGATTATCTCTGGTAAGTTTAAAACCCACGCCAGGTAATCCACGATGGGCTATTAACTTACTCGCACTAATTCTTTTGCTGCGTTCAAATTTGTCGATAGTGTTTACAGTAGACATTTCTGGTTGCATCTGATCCAGTTTATAAAATTTCAGACTATATAATACTTATTAAGTATAATGATACTATGTTTTATTTCATCTTTAATACACTATTTTTTCTTCCCTAAGTTCTGATATTATTTCTATTATTTCATTGTCGTGGTTGTTATTTCCCGCTATTTTCGAACTCCATAGTAGACGTAGACGATCCACGAGTTCGCTGGGTTTATTCCAAAAAATATATTCTTTATCTTTATTTCTGTACAATTTGTGGGTAGGTACACGTTTTAAGCCGTGACCACTTGTTGACGATCGTGTCGCAATTGTAGAAGATGTTAATGGTTTGATAATTTTGTGAAATTTTCCACGCTTAGTAGTGTTATAGCCATTCGCTACATCGAATTTTTTGTAAGGTGCCTTTGTTTTTCTTAGTATTTCTCCATATATCTTACTCCATTCATCATCGAGAACACCCTCTCTATTATCATCTAAAATTGTTGGGCGTTTTAGAAATATTAGATCGTACAATTTAGGACTACCTAGATACACGCCAAGTTTCTTATTGCCATACCATAGCGTAATATTTCCATGGGAAAAACGTATTTCGGCATTGCCCATCAGCAGTTTGCCTGTCTTGGGATCTACACGCACTCCATATAAACTATCATACTTGGAATCACCAGATTTTAAATTTTGTATATGTCTTTTTACAACCTCATGTCTTTTTTCTAGTTTACTAGCTGGAGAAGTTTCGGATACAGGGGTTGTTCTTATTGACGATGGTGGTGTTTCCATAATGGGGATATAATGTGGAACATCATCACCACCTACATACTTATCGGATCCTTCTTCAGAAGCACTCTCCCATGATACAGCCCTCTGGGTGGACACCCTTGATGATGATGGTTTTGAATGTAATTGTTGGATATGAGATTTGTTCTCTGCTGCTGAAGATATAACATTTAAAGGTTCAGTTATCGGTTGGTAGATCTTTTCAAGTGTTACGTGCATCTCCATATCTTTGTTCTTGATATAGTTAAACTTCTTCCGCACAGCATCTGTTGCCTCAATCAGCTGTCGCTTGAGTGTTATTTCGCTACTGGGATGTGCAAGATTGTTATATTTTTTATTATCTTTGGTAACCTTCATCTTAGCGCATACGTAAACGAAGTAATCCTAACGACGTATGTAATTCAAGTGAAGTTTTTAATAAAATGCATTATGGATATATGAAGCTATCAAACCCTTTTCTATATCGCCCACCTTGTACTTCTCTATCCTTATCAATCACTAGAAATCCATATTTGTCATTCCAGCACTTTGCACACATATTTTGAAATACTGTAAACGTTACATCAGGTGACACATGATCGGAAAAGATGTGATGCAGATTCATGTCGTCCTGTTTAAAGACAACAATTAAATTACTATTTTCTCTTATTAGCTGCTTCGGGATTCGAGAGTATGTCTGGCCAAGATAAAAACAATCCACATTTCTATGTCGGCCCATACTGAAATATCCCCTTATAACATCTTGTTTCTCACATATTACATCGTCAAATATAAACACAGACTCTGGCTTTGCCTCGGATGGTTCCACTATTTGCGTACCATTACTAAATGTATAAAATCCTAACCCCTCAATCGGCGCTAATACATTACGTAGATACTCATACTTGGGTTGATTTATAGACTTTGAGTATAGGTAAATATTTAAAAAACGTAAACCTAAACGATGCGTGATCAAAGATATTAAGACATTTGTTTTCCCACAATTCGAGGGTCCTATTATGAGGGCACGTACAGTTGAAGGTAGTAGTGGTCCATGGCGATTATCAGCACTTAACCCACGCCCAACTTTTTCATCCAAATTATCTATAGAAAGCGTTTGTTTCTGTTTCACAATGTGCATTGTACCGCGGCTAAATGTTATATAAGTAGATGTGTGATTTACAACTCTTATTTAAATGGTTTCTACGATACGATACACACGTGAAAAACGTACGAAGCGCGGTGGAGGATTAGTTAATTCCCTGATTAATAAGCTCCCCTTTGAATTGCATTTGCCAGGTTATCAATTTTGTGGTCCAGGCACAGATTTAAATAAAAGGTTAGCACGAGGTGATTCTGGCATAAATCAGCTCGATAAAGCGTGTAAGCAACACGATATTGCGTACGACAAAAATAGCAGTAATCAAGCAGCCCGCCATAAAGCAGACTATCAGCTTGAACAGGCTGCGTGGAAACGAGTGAAATCTAAAGACGCAGGACGTGGAGAAAAGGCAGCTGCTTGGTTAGTCACAACTATAATGAAGGGAAAACAACGTCTTGGTATGGGATGTAATTCAACAATATCTCGCAATCCAATAAGGAAACGAATCATCAAGAAAACAAAGAAAGGTAAGAAGAATGTTAAAAAGACAGCGTTTGGATCTGGGATAGTACGAAAAGTGCGTGACACACTGCGAAATGCTGGAGGCAAAAGAGTAAAAGACCAAAAGAAGGTGACTGAAATTGCTCTAAAAGCTGCACGTCGATATATAAAACAGGCCGGTGGAAAACGCAATATTCAAACACCTCGAATTATACCAATTCCAAAAGTTGGTGGTATTTTACCTCTAATACCCATTTTTGCTGGATTATCTGCATTGGGTAGTTTGGCTGGTACGGCTGCTGGTATTGCTAAAGCTGTAAATGATGTGAAAAAGGGTAGAGAAGAATTAGCTGAAGCAAATCGACACAACAGAAGTATGGAAGCAATCGCTATGAAAAGTGGCAAGGGGATGTTTATGAAGCCATATCGAAAGGGAATGGGTCTTTATCTAAAACAGAATTCAAAAAACTAATAGACTCCCTACCTCGGAGACCTCTTACCGACATTGATCTTAAATATTATGCTAAGAAAATGAAGGTAGCATACTTTCGAGGTGTGTTTATGCGCGACTCACTACCAAGACATGGGCCACATTACAATGAATCTTCAATAATCAATTTGGATAGTATATATGGTCCTGGGACACATTGGGTGGCATATAAAAAACGAGGTGGTTTAGTAAATTACTTTGATAGTTTTGGTGATTTACCCCCACCTATAGAATTAGTTACATATTTCAATACCGATTCAAGGAGGGCCAACCAAATATTCTATAACTACAAACGTGTACAGAATTTTAACACAGTGTGGTGTGGACATTTGTGTTTAAAGTTTCTCTCTACAAAACAAATATAAAACGCCATGGAGCTGAAATCTATAACCCCAGCAATGGATCGAGAAAGTATCAAGCGAATGGGTCACTCACTAATTGCATTCTCCCGTTTGCGTAGTCTGTTGAAGATGAGCAAACAACAACTTGCAAATATGCCCAAAGAAGTGATGATTGGGCTTGCTTCACATGAAATTGCATTAGTATGGGATAAGCTACCTACACATCTTCAGAATGATATCGATATATTAAAATATCAATATTGCACAGAACATTACCTTAATGATTATGAAAGCAATGTTGACGTAAATGATGGTCCAACACCTAGAAAAATGTTTTGCTGCTATTGTAAGGTAAACGATGTAAATGTGGCATCCAATAACAATGTAAATATATTACCATCCACTTCTAAGAAGAGGAAATTATACCATTATTGCTGTAATCCACAATAAATTGGGTAACACAATTTAATTATATCAGTCATGTCGTACACGTTCACACTAACGAGCCGCTTAAGTGAGCTAAGTGTCAACTTTGATCCACCCATTGAACTGGATAGGAGCAGTCGTCATGGGTTAGGTTTAATTGGATTCTACTCTTACAACTCCATATACAATGTGGATGAAACAAATAACATCTTCCAATATAGGGTTAGTGCTAAAGATACATTCACTACTGTTCACATACCTCTGGGGGCTTATGAAATTGATGAAATCTATGCTGCAATGTTGAAAGCTATGAATATTGATGGAAAGGATTACACGCAAATATTCACTTTAAGGGCAAACAACAATACCTTAAAGTGCGAGATTTTGTCAAAGTATGAAGTAGATTTTAGACAACCAAATTCAATAGGAAGTCTGTTGGGATTTGGACCAATATATTTACAACCAAATAAAAATTACGAATCAACACAGCCTGTTGATATTATGAAAGTAAGGATGATACGCGTAGATTGCAATATTATTTCTGGAGCTTATCTGAATGCAGAAGAGTCACACACTCTCTTTGAATTTGACATAGACGTTGAGCCTGGCTACAAACTTACTAGAGAACCCAAAAATATCATATATTTACCTGTTAGACCTAAAGGGCGTCAGTTAATAGACAACATCACACTACGCATACTGGACGACAACGGTGATTTGATCGATTTTCGAGGTGAGAAAATTATTGTAAGACTAGAATTGAAGAAAGTCGGATATCACCAACCAAATGGGTTTTCGATATAAACAGCGACAGCAAGTACATCACCATCAGTATGATACTGTAGCGAACAACAGTATGGATAAAAAGAAAGGGAGATGTGGAAAGCAATTCATTCAAAGTCTATATCTTAAACAGTTAAGACATAGATTGTCAGCTGAGGATTGGATTAAAACTGCGAAAAAATTGGTCATAATAATGGTGGCTACTGCGACTAGTGACAAACTTGAGGTGTTTGATGAACCTGTGTTAGATCATTCCCTAGTTAGCCTACATGAGCATACATATAAACCATATGGATCCCCATATTACAGAAACTCTGATGAAATACGTATTCCCATCAATTTTCAAGATGTTATACTCGACATTTCAGAAAGTTATATATACATAGAGGGAAAATTTACTCCTAGCGACACCACAAAGCGTTGTTATTTATCAAATAATGCACTAGCATTTCTCTTTGAAGAGATACGACTGGAAATGGGTGGTGAACAAGTAGCAGTAGTTAGAAGACCTGGTATTACTACCACAATGAAAACTATGGTGTCGTATGGGCAAACGCATGCACGCTCATTAATAACAACAGGTTGGGGTCTCACTGAAAAGAGACAAGATATTTTAGATACCACCAGTCACGTGTTCAGTGGCAAACTACCCCTTAAGTTCCTTATGGGTTTTGCAGAAGATTATACCAAAGGCATTCTGAATGTGAAGCAAGAATTAATTATGATAATTGCACGCTCATTTAAAGACTCCTATATCGGTGAGGTTGATGCAGAGTTGGATATCAGCAAAATTGAGTGGAAGATAAGGCACATTGTACCTGAAGATCGACAAAAGTTAAAATTATTGAATCGAATTAATAAAAGTGGTAATAATACCAAAGTTAAGATGGTCTACCGTGCGTGGGATTTTTATGAGCTTCCCTGTCTACGCGATACTACCTATGACATATGGGCTCTTAAACTCTCCACCCGTCTTGAAAGTCCACTTTTCATCCTTCTTGGCTTTCAAGGCACTGATCAGGCCAATGATAGAACAAAGGATGTTACACAGTTCAAACACGCAGACATAAATAATATTCGACTATTTCTAAACTCTGAAGTATATCCATATGAACGTTGGAATTTAGATTTCGATAAGAAGCTCGATTCTGCAGCATATTATGCTTATGAGAACTTCCAACGTAGTTACTATGATAAAGATATGAGCGAACCCATGATGGATCTTGGGGAATTCAGGAAGAATCCTTTGTTTGTCATTGATTGTTCACACCAACCTGTTGCAGTGAAATCATCTACAGTCGACATAAAGATAGAATTTGAAACACGAAAAGCGAAATTTCCGGAACAAACTCGAGTGTATGCACTTATACTTCATGATACATATTTAAGTTATAACGCATTAGATGGCTCGGTTCAGAATGGCTTTCTCGATGTTAAGTAAAAAAGAAAACATTTATTATTGTGCAATTAAGTAGTGCAGCATACCATTTCTATCAAGATGTCTGGAACATTTTATCAATAATAATCATGATGTACTTACAAATGTTCATTTTCTCAAAAAATGTTATTGTAGATTTAAATATAAAATTACAATGAAAACTGTTTTAATTATGCTAAGGTATTTTTAATTATGTAATAAAATGAATGTAATCTTTTAATGTGTATTTCATTTATTTATCCTTATAATACAAAATACAGCACCATATTGTTTACTGCAGACATATACAATATTTGGTGTAATGAATATGTCAATCAAAATTAACAGATTATAATATTTATTTATCTACATTGTCCTCATTATCTTCTTCATCAGACTGGTTGAGTTGATATTTTTCAATGATATTCTTAGGTAGGTACTCCACTATGTCATATAGAAAGCGTTTTAGATCCACTACGCCCATATGCTCACAAAACTCATCCAAATTTAGGAAGCCACGAGAATATCTACCACATAAATTTACACCAATGCTACACGCCTTGGAAGTTTCTTTAACACGTCGAACTTCTTCAGCATCGAAGCAGACATTTATGTCATAATTCAAAGAATGCAGTGAATCCCTCCTTATGTCATCTAGTTTACAAGACAATCTTTCAATGGCAGATTTAATGTCTTCTGCCTTTACCCATCCGTGAGATGAATATTGCATCCACATGTTTTTTTGTTGGTTAGAGTTAACCTGGAATTAAACAAATAAATTAAAAATAGATATAAAGAGAATAAATCTAATCACATACTTACACAAAATATGATATCTATTCAATTTAAAATTGATATATTGTTCAAATCAATAATTCTATATTTACAAGTGAACAGATAATTATTTTTATAATACCCCCAAAATTCTTTCTAAATGTACCCCATTTTATTATATAGTAGCAAATGTAAACTAATAACTAACTAATACAAATATTGTTTCTTAAGTACTAGAAATTAAATACCAAATTGTATTATTGCGCTGGATTTTGCGCCGATATACATTGGAGGACGTTGTCCTAAATATGTCAATGTGTATTTACCACCGCTTGAATTAATTTTATTAATAGTATCTTCACTTATATTTTCTACAACCCGTTTTGGTAAAAACGATTTAAAATCTGTAATCGCACTTTCCTCAAATAAATGTACTACGATTGATTTTCCATATCGCGTATTGACCAATGACATTTTCTTTATAATATAAGGTTTATTTATAACTAACGATGTAATAGATCTTTGCACTAAAATCTCTGTATTTTCATTTATAATCGCATTAAGTGCTAATAAATCGAATTCGGAAAGTGCCATAGTTAAAATTTAAAATTGACGTACACAATGAAAGAATCGCAAAGAATAATATAATATATTGCTCACTTGAAATATATTGCTCACTTGAAATAAATTGAGCTAACTGCACTACTCTCACTAGTTAACTCTTGAGTGAACAACTATGGATGTGATTTTGAGCTACCAAAGCGTTTTATTTATAGTGAAACATTCGCCCCCTCCAACCTACTTACCTCCCACCATACTAATTACTATCGTACACTTACATACTTGAAACACTTATTGATACATACACTAATTACAATTACAATTGCACCACCCCAATTACCATAATAGTAATTACATCAAGTCTAATTACCTCTATATTGTAATTACAATCTAATTACAGACATTACTCTTATTACCTCTATTGTAATTACAGTCTAATTACCGACAATTTTCTAATTACCTCCATTGTAATTACAGTCTAATTACCGACAATGCTCTAATTACCTTAATTACCGACAATGCTCTAATTACCCTAATTACCGACAATGCTCTAATTACTCTAATTACCCCCCACCAGAAAAAAAAGTGGTGGGGGGAGACCGGGTTCCGGTATAAGTCTTCTACTTATGTCGTAAAGCTAAGGTGTACAAAGTAGACAACAATGATTTAAATTTATTGCTCTTTGAACTGAATTTTCTCATTTTTTTTTTCTTCAAATAGAACATCATATATATTTTTTGACGATGTGATAGATAGAATTGAAAAAAGAAAATTGTTTATATACAGAGTGATTCGTGATGAACCGAGATAGAGCAAGTGCGCACAGGGGAACACAAAACATGATGATTTAACATAACTTTCCTGTAGAAGCCCCCCGAAGTGGGGCCTCAAATTTCAAGAAAAATTAAAATCTTTACAAAACTTTTACGTGGAAGAAACAAATTTGGCACACGATTTAGGCTCATTACGGGCCCTAATTAACAGTAAATTAATGTCAATGGGCGCACTGGAAGATATTGATTGCAGGTGATTTACGGCTAAAATTATGTAGGACACTTTTGTCCGCTAACTGATCTTGAAAAAATATTTCCATTCTATATAGAATTTTAGTTTACAACTTTTTTTCTCCTGTTAATTATTAATAAATTTTATGGTTTTTAAGAAAAATGGAATTAACTCTAGCAAAATGTCAGTGATTTTAATTATTAGAAAATAATTAAAAACTCAATGAATCTATCATTTAAATTCGCTAAATAATTTATAATTTAATTTAATCATTAAATGAATTTTTATGTAATGCCCAGCAATCAATATTTCCAATAAGTTCACTATATTATATTTCTATTTGAATATTAAGCTCTCTTTCACGTTTTTTTACGTTAGAATGTCCAATACTTTTTTACACTTCTGCTGAAATTTAAAATATAGATTTAAATGCTATTAATGCTATTATTGAGTTTTTAATTACTTTCTAATTAAATCTATTCATGCTTTTCTTCTGGTAGTGCTGTTTTTCTTGAAAACCATACAGTTTATTAAAAATTAATAAAGGTAAAAAAAGTTGTTAAATAAAATTCCACATAGAATAATACTTCTGTATAATATTAATAGGGGTGAGTTACCTTCCAATCAACCCCTTGCAGTGCTCCCATTGACATTAACTTACTGTTAATTAAGATCCGTAATGAGCCTAAATCGTATACCAAATTTGATTCTTCTACGTTAAAATGTTGTATAGATATTTTTTATTCAAAAATTTAGGACCCGACTTATACAGGATGAGTCAATAGTGTGTATTTCTTCTATATCTCTTATCTCGTTCGAGATAGAGGCATAAGATTCAAAATTTGAGAGAAAATTGTGAGAGAAAATTATTATCAATTATACAGGGCGATCCGTTAAAGTGGTAGATGAAAGAATATATATTTTTTAAATGGAAAGACCTAATTTTTTTTATTATGTTTGAAGACCACTATGATGGCCTATTCAGCGGTGAAATATTTTTATAATTTGTTGAATGGTTAATGAAATAAAAAATATTTTTATGGAAAATTTACTTTCAGGTATCATTTTGAAAATTGATTTTGGACTTATATTTGGAGAGTAATTTTTTTTCTTGACATGGTAGTAGTATATACCATACTTTAACTATTAGCTTATGTAGAAAATATTTCTCTCATACAAGGTGTTCATAAGCGCACTGCTAACTTATAAATATTCAAACTACAAAAACTCAACTTTTTCAAATGTCTGTATATTTTTGTAAAAATTTGTGTAATTTTTATTTCTCTGCAACTTTAATATATGATATATTCTATACCTAAAATGAGTAGTTTTCAAGATGTGGCTCTTTATGCGTAAATAGGTAGGTATGTTTTATTCAGAAAAGTCAAGGTACCTTCGAAATTATTTCAGAATGAAAAACTGCACCTACTACAATAATTGAATACAGGGCGACACACAATTTGAAAAAGAAAATATGCAACACTCTGGATATGATGAGATATAGGAAACCATGATGGACATATTTGAAAACTGCGCAAAAAATCGTTAAGGAACGAATTTTTATTTTTCAAATTTTGTCAAAACGGAATCTAAGCGGGGGGTTCAATTCTCACGTAAATCCCTGCCTATTTTCACAAATCTATCAAACAGGTTTTATAAACTTCTAACATCATGATGCCGTTGGTTATAGATCCTATTGGCAAGCAAACATTTTTTTCCGACTTATCCAAAATAATGTCATGTCTACAATTATGTGTTAAAATTTAAATTTATTACTGATAACTGATAACAAGACAATTGATGTGGAACGGAGGAGTTACTGTTTGTTGTAAATGATTAAATACCAAAAAAATTTGAAAGCAGGAAAATTTACCAAAAAATTTTAACAAAAATTCATACTGTTTTTGTGGGCGCTTATTATATTTGTTTGTTTTGAATTGTTTGGCTCTCTTTGCTTAATATTTATTGTTGAATTTTATACTTATGAAATAGCCATTAGATGCACAGACAAGAAAATGTCAGTGCTACATCGAATTGTTTAAAAAAAAATACATAACGTTTCGTTTGAAAAAAAATAAGGAAATTCAATTTAAAAAAAAATCGTTTTTGTCCACCCTATATACCTTTAGGGAGTGACACACCACATAAACTGGTATTAACACATTTTTTTCCTAAGTCCAAATTGTGAGTGAAGTAATAGAAGTTCGATATGTCAGGATAGCTTAACGTATCGGTGTATTGCGCTCGGGGATGGTAAATTTAAGGGTGACAATTAATGAATGTATTGTAAATAAGCAATTATTATGGACAACCTAATATTTAGTTTCATTATGTTTATTTCTGAATAAAAACATATTCCCCTGCCATATAAGTCTATAAATATGATTCAAGCTTTCCATTTCGCAATAATGTTGGATATTATATGTTCAAATACAAGCGTTCAAGCACTACGTATAAAGCATTATCATATCGGAATTTTTTAACAATTAAACTAGTGTATATTTTATATCGCCATTGAGAATATATGCACACTAAATTATTGAAAATTTATTTGTATGTGCATGTCCATATATGAACAGCATGCAAAAGCAAATTAATATAAACTGAACTTCCCACATGCGTGTTAAACGTGTACCTACCGCATTGAATGCAAATTGTAATACTTGTTTGCCATTACTGCAGCAAATATTGAAAACTGTGATAATGAGAGAGTTTTGCTCAAGTCTAATGAAAATTATGGAGCGTATTAGGTACTGAACAATTTGCAACAGGATTTTCCCGCACTCTATTTATTTACACAATTACTAAAATTATAACAATATGGGATATAGGTACCTACTTAATAAAAAATTGTTCATACAGTTTTTGAAAGATAAAACTTCAAACATTCAAAATATGGTTAATAATATGAAAAGGGTTAATATTCCAAAAGAGATCTAGCCTCATTTTTATTAATAATATACACAGGCCATCGTTTCGAAAATATTACTTATTCCACCAAACAAATTTCCAAAACTTCCTGTAAAATCGGGTGATTAAGTGTCAATTCAATTCAGCATTATTACATTTTTTCAAAACCCTCTGTAGCTCGGTTAGGAAACATTTTTGGAAAAACATTAATTTCAATTTTTGCCTTATATTGGATCACAGAATTTCCAGTTTCCGTTGGTCGGTGATTTTAAACTACTCCTTGTATACCTATTGTTAGATGTTTTCTAAACATTTTTGAGTATTAAAAAAATACAATATAGCCGATGACCTATATTCGAAAAAGTTAACAAAGCCAATTACGAATTAACTTTGACTTGTTTATTATATCTTAACGAGGCTGATAATTTATTATATATACATACGCAATATATGTATATTAATCCCATGTCCTTAAATTATTTTATTTTGTGACCAAGAAAGTTTTTCAATTTATTTTAATTACGTAACAGTACTGTCTCTTGATACGTGCTAAATACAACCCTGTTATGTTATAAAGTTTATATTGATAATGTTATGCGGAACAGTCATGCAGCTCATCAGGTTAAATGGAGTGAGTCGGATCGACTTATAGCCGCTCTAACTCGCTATCATCAATCATAGGATTAAATGCTCATTCTTGGAGATGTACAAATCCTACTCATATTAACTAACGATTTTATGGTACATCTTGAACTGAAATGGTAATCTCGCACTTTTATATGCTCTGTCCATCTTTCCTTCACTGGCCTTTGTTCTGTAATTGTGTAATAAGAAATGTTTGTAGGTTTTTGTTTTCCGAAAACGCATCTTAATTTCCTTATTAAGAAACACGTGTTGAATTAATTCAACATTAATCGTCAATCGGCACTGGGATAAAACCCCAACAGTCCTAAAGTAAACACAGGTATCCCTACTGGAGATTTTATCAAAGTTCGAGTTTGAAATGGAGTAGAGAACTTTAACTTTTTTCATATAAATAGCAAACACATGAAATTAACAGTTTTTTTTATATCCTATGTGTGTGTGTTTGGGAGGAGCAATGGCTTTGGTACTACCAATTAGCTAGTCTTATAATATCCTTCTTATTTTAAATGAAATACCTAATATATTTTATTCACAATCATATATGTAATGCTTCAATTGCCAGCTTATAAAAAGTTTGGAGGCAGGCATTTGTTCACTCTTCTTTTCCAGCTAGCCAGCTAGCCGGTAAAGTAGCTTTACCGGCTAGAAACGTCACTTTTCCGGCAAGTTAAACGTCACACTTTGCGGCAGCAAATCTTCTGGTTGTCTTTTGTGCAGCAGCTTTAAAATTTGGTGAAGTACACTCTCTAAGTCACAAATGATCAGAATCAAACATTTTGTTGTAGAATTTTGAGCGAATTTAACAGAAATTATTGATATTGTGGAAATAACCTAATTTATTTGACAGAAGAACCTTAATGCTCGTTACCTAGCAACGCTCAACTTTTATCACTGCAGCCTACGTACTTATTTTGCATAATTTTCTAATTCTCATTCACTATCTATTCAATTAAATAAAAAAATTGTATGCTGATATTGATTGTTATTATACAATGATTGTGAATAAAATAGTATACATACCTCGCTGGTCGTTTTCATTACAGCCTCGCGTTTACATCTGACCTCGGCGCTCGCGCCTCTGTCAGATGTCAGCCCTCGGCTGTAATGAAGCACCTCCCAGCTCGGTATGTAATGTACTATTTTTCTCTTCCTTTTTTTGGGATTCATTACCATGTTTCTTCAAATTCCTATAAAAAAAAATTGATTTATCTAAAAATATTCAAATTAATCAGTTTAAAACTGGGTAATAACCTCGACGCCTTTTAATTTGATTATTATTTAGATAAATCAATTTTTTTAAATAAGAATTTGAAGAAATGTGGAAATAAATCCCAAAAAAGTAAAGGAAGAGAGAAGAAAATTATGAAATAAACAACCCCATATATTTTTTTAATTTTCTTTTACGTCATAAAATTATGATTTCAGCGATATGCTCTTCGGTGAAATGACGCATTATCTACCAGAAAAATAAGATTTTGCGTACACTCGCACTTAATAAATCTAGACATGACTCATATTAAGTGAAATCTGAAAGTATGACTTTTTTTATTGTGCAAAAAAAAATTAAACAATTTTATAGACGCAAAATCTGAAGGGAAAACACGCTTGTTTAATAAAGAAGAACTTTGCGTACATGAAGTGGCAAAAAACACTCTCATGCGTCAAATACAATGCCTACTCTCTATAAAATTCAAAAATAAAATGCTGCATGGCTACTTATGTTTTTTAGTTTTTTCACATTTTTAATATTCTTTAAACAAACTTGTGGCATATCTCTAAAATCAAAATTTCATGACGAACAAGAAAATGTAAAAATATACAGAGTGTTTTATTTAAAACAAGAAAGTGGATGTCACTTCAGGTTAGACCGAGTGCTTAATTATATCAGATTCTGACTTTAGTGGCCACGCTCAAAATTTCAGAAGTATCTTTCAACAACCAAGTTATTCCGTAGGCAATACTTTCGTGACCACCTGGTAGAAAGTAAAGAGAAACCTGTGTAGAATTTTATGGGAATTCGAATTAAAGACTCCGTTTTATAGAAAATATTATGAATATTTACTCACCCTAAAAATAGTGGATTTTAAAATTAGTTAAGAAAAAACCCTGCGACAATGCGTTTTCTACTGAATAAACAAAAAAGGCAACATTTTCCCAGAAAACACGAAATCTAGCCCCAATAAATTTGTGCAACTATAAATTCTTCTAAGCGCTCTACGTGTGCGGTCATTAAACATAATACAACGTGCGATTATGATAATGAGAGTACATATTTCATCGAATTATCAATTTGTTATTGCAGCCACATCCGTGTTGAATTAATTGTAGGGTCCTGTAGGGTGATTCTGTGTAACAACAGGATAGTGTCGGGCGTTACTAACAAGTCAAATGCAATACACGCGACCATCTAACGATGGAGGCGGACAATCAGAGCTATCACATATAAACTACACGTGGCGGACTATCACTCCCCTCAGATTATCTTCAACAGCTAAATTTTATCTCCTGATACTAAATGGGATTATTTGTTATGAAATTAGCCTTGGATGAAGCCAATACTTCATAATTTCACTCGTTTCACCCTAAAGGGAGGGTTTCAAGTTGAGTTAATGGTAGTACGAAATCATTCAATTCAATTGACAATTTGTCATTCCCTTTGCTTTTTGCTGTCACAACATTTTGCGAGTATGCCCGATTTCGTGTATTTCTTAGGTTGTAACAAACCTTTTTAAATATTTATGCTTTAGAAAGTCCACTAAGATTCATGGAAATAGGAACCCCTAGATTCGTTTTTTTTAAATTTGTAAAATTTTTGTAATCACCTAAAAATTGATAAAACTTTTGAATCCTCACTGAAGGGGAATCTAGGTAATCCAAATTTGAGCGAATAAGGGAGACGGGGCCATACAATATTTATATTGAAGTTAATTTATGTAATGAAGAATTAATGAAAAGCGTCATTGCTACAACAGCTCGAATCAGCATTGAGGGATTGTCAATATGACTTTCATTAAAGACGTTCGACATACTCTTAGATATTACATAAGTGAAAAGTAGCAGTCCAGATATCAAGAGAAAACATAACTTTACATATAGTTGAAATCACGAAAGAAGGCCGTTACGTCATCATTATAATTCGTAAGAATCAAATCAGTATAGTACAGGAGGCAGTGACGATTTTCGGTACTTATTTTCCCAGTCAGCAAACATAGATAGAATTGTCCGGTTAGTAATTCTAAGCAAAATTCATATATATTTAGGGGGGGTTTTCCGATGGGTTGAGGCAGAAAATGCATCAGAACATACGAATACACAGCCCTTTTTTTTCCAGTGATAAAAATTGTTCTAGTAAGAGGTATACTTAAGTAAAGTAAAAAAAATAGTCTGGCTAATCTGTGAGCATGGATAATATGTCTGGCAGGTGAAAAACTGAAAAGTTTTCATCAAAAAAATTTCCCTCATTTTCGCAGTCATGAAAATTTATCAGATGATGGCGTTTATTATAATAACAGCCTAAAATACAATCTGGCTA
Source organism: Rhagium mordax (assembly GCA_963680705.1). Lineage (NCBI taxonomy): Eukaryota > Metazoa > Arthropoda > Insecta > Coleoptera > Cerambycidae > Rhagium > Rhagium mordax. The sequence goes on along the minus strand of OY796658.1, from coordinate 27,298,494 downwards.
ATGTGGAACACCCCCAAAGCCTTGCCAGACTCGTCCAATGATCGTCCAGGCGCCCTAAAGTCGGTTCGATTATACAGAGGTGATTAGTGTCATACGTACATGTTCTTTTTTATGAGAGCATTAAACAATGAAATACAAAATACAAAAAAAAAGATAGGGATACAAGGGACGGGGGTCTAGGCTATGAGTCTGGCAAGGCCTTCGTGATTGTAAATGTCAGCCAGACGTGTACTTTCTATGAAAATATAGTGTAATCTATAATGTGACAAATTTTCAAACCCGGGAAAATAAGGGCAAAAATTTTCTATTTTTCCCATTTTGAAGATGCCGCCAGACTCATTTGCCAATTCCGTAAATCAGCCAGACTTATTTTTAATTACAGTTTATGATTATAACAATTTATATACTAAATTTCAAGCCTGGAAAAATAAGGGTTACGGATCCGCAAAATCAGTCAAATTTTTGAATCCGCAAATTTTCAGCCAGACTCACTTTCCGCTATCCAAGATAAGCCAGACTGCTATTTTCACAAACTTTATGTTCCACTTTATTAGTAAATGTAAAATATGTATGACTGGGAAAATAAGTGGACTTGTATTTTATTTTTATTTTTTGAATCCATCCAAAAATTTTAGCCAGACTTAAGAATTCTTGTTTTTTGTCACTAAGGGAACAGATTAAAATATATACACCGACTGGGAAAATAAGTACGAAAATAATTCACTGCCTCCTGGACTAGTACGGCGTTAGTTATCAACAACGTCAGTCGGAGATATTAACAGTCACATATAATGGACTCCCTTTCCCTGTCTCTCTCGTTTTACTATTTTGTAAACACAATAGACTGGAGCTTTATTTTAGATACGAACTTAGATATTAATGATAATTTTTTAAAGTTTATTACAATAATTACAAATGCGGTAGATAACATTTTTCCATTAAAATCCCGGGTAATAAATAATGCAAATCAAAACAAAATCACTTGGTTTAACAACAATCTCCGATGCATGCGCGATCACTTACAGTTTCTAGCTGATTTTTACAAAAGAAACCCCACCGAAAATAATAAGGTCATACTCAACGACTACAGGTCCCGTTACCGCCGTGAAATAAATAAAGCTAAATTACAATCCCACGATAATTTTATAAATAGCCACAGCAATCCTCAGCAAGCTATGTGGAAAATAGTCAACAGCTATAAACCAACCACAAGAAAGGTCACAGGTAATATATCTAGTGAGCAATTTAATGATTATTTTGTAAACGTGTCAGATAAGATCTTAGATGAACTACCACCATGTAATGTTGACTTCCTAAACTACCTAGGTGATTTAAATACATCTAACCAATTTTCTTTTGCCCAAGTGTCATATAAAGAAGTAGATGAAATCATAAGCAATCTAAAGAATAAAAAGAGCAAAGACGTTTACGGCATTACCGTCGATATCATAAAAAGTATCAAGCAGAGCATTCTTATTCCTCTCACCATCTTAATTAATATTGCTATATCTAAAAACACATTTCCTGATTCACTAAAAATTTCTAAGGTGGTTCCAATTTATAAGAAAAATAATATCGATGATCCATCAAATCACAGACCAATATCTGTCATACCGTGTATCGCTAAAATCTATGAAATAATCTTGAAAAATCAACTAACGACATATTTGGAAACTAAAAACTTGTTTAATCCCAACCAATATGGTTTTCGAAATAAATTATCGACTACTCTTGCTATAAACAAATTAACATCCATAATAAATACGGGATTTGAAGAAGGGGAATATGTATGCTCTCTGTTCTTAGATCTCACTAAGGCATTTGATTGCGTGTCCCATGACATACTCATTAATAAATTAGCCTACTATGAATTTTCAAATGATAGCAAATCTCTTATACATTCATACCTTACAAACAGACAACAATTGGTAGTTTACAATGGAATCAAATCTACCCTACAATACTTGAAACATGGTGTTCCCCAGGGGTCAACCTTGGGACCCAGCCTATTCCTAATTTATATTAACGATTTTCCAAATGCAATAAAAGAAAATGTCGCAGCTATACTGTTTGCCGATGATACTAATTTAACCATAACCAATAGCAATGTTGAAGATCTATTAGACCAAGTTCCATTTATTGAAACTGACACCAAACAGTGGTTTACCTCTAACAAATTATGCCTAAATGCATCAAAGACAGAGACCATGGTATTCAGTTTACGCAACATGGAAAATATAAGAAATCCGGATTCTATTAAATTTCTAGGGGTGAACCTAGATGCGAAACTCTCATGGGAAAATCACACCACACAAATATGTAAAAAAATTTCTAAATTTACTTATCTGCTTCGAAATCTTGTTGGAAAAGTGTCACAAAGTACTTTAACAACTGCATACCACAGTCTCATTCACTCCACTATGTCCTATGCCATTTTAATCTGGGGACATGCGACAACAAGTAACGCAGTATTTTCGGCCCAAAGGAAAGCTATACGAATAATAACTGGTCTAAATTTTAGAGATGACTGTAAAGAACAATTCACGAAATTAAAAATAATGACTGTACCTTGCACGTATATATTCCAGTGTCTTCTTTATGTGAAAAATAACGAGGAGCTATTTATTACCCGAAGCCAAGTCCATTCATATAATACTAGAATTAAAGATAATATAAACAATAACTTCTTACGGCTAACTAAAACTAGAAATGGATCAGGTTATTTTGGAATTCAATTTTATAATATTTTACCAACCGAAGTAAAGTCACTCAATATATCTCAATTTAAAAAGAGAATAAAAAACTACTTACTTCATAACGCCTTTTACAGTACGAAAGAGTTTTTAGACAGTAACTTCAACTTTATTTAGGATGTTTTGTGTGTGCTGGTGCAATGCTCAAAACCCTACTTTAGTGTATAGTATATATTAAACTTTTGTCATATTTATTTATTTACACCTTGTTTTACATCCTATTTATTCATAGTTTTATACATATGTTTTTTGTTTAAATATGTTTGTCCTATTGTACTTAGTCCTAGTTTCATATATATTTTACTACACATACACTCTTTAACGTTTTGCCATTATAACTTTTTAACTTTTAACTTTTACTGTTTTATATTTCATTATTTTTTATATTATTTTAATATTTTAATATTACAATACTTGACGTGTGTAAACACTTTTTGTGTAATTTTGACACTAATAAAATTATCTATCTATCTATCTAAACAAAGAACGCTTGAAGCGTACGTTAAAGATTAGAAATTAATTTGTGACGTAACGGTCATCTCTCGTGATTTGAAGTATACATATATCCAAGTTATCTGATAGGATATGGCATTGAATCCTTTTAAATTTAAAGTTACCATCCTATGACCTGACATCTCAGTTGTGTTTGTGGACATCAAGTTTTATTTTTAACTATTCACTTCATGACGTTACTTCTTTATATTAGTTTGTACACAATTTCTCTGATGCAAGTACGCTATATGCCAACTCGTCCTGTTAAAGAACAATTAATGAAGCTGACTCCTATACCTCTAAATGTTTACAACTCTACTCGATTGACCTAACTTTCATCACCAATCGGATTAAAAATAATCATATTGACTTGAATCCATAAAACAACCCAGTATCTTGTTAAAAAAGGCTTTGAAAGATTTAAAAACATTGTTTATCTGATGGCATGTCACAATATCATCATTATATCATTTGATTATAGTGGCGTAAGTAAGTTCATTATGATCCTAGTACTATAATGAAATTCCAGAAAGTCCTGGTACCATAATGCGATTCAAAAAGTACCATTACAACAATTTTATTTGACTTGTGTAAAAATTCTAAATCTTTAAGAAGAAAAGATATGTGTTTTCTTTAAATAAGCATTCGAAGTTTACTAATAAGACCTTTTCGTGAGTTAATTATTCGTGTTTTTACTGGTACACCATTCCTCATAACGAGCGTACAGTTTCATCAGCCGTGATTTTCGACATTCACATTTCCTGCAATTTCATCCAAATCGAAGGGTAAACTTCCATCAGAATCTCCCATTATCTAAAATTGTAATACGGTTAATATAAATTCAATTTGCAACTTATAGCAGTTTGACAGTAAATAAATAATTTGTTGATGCATTGTCAAGGAAACCCAGGTCATTTACAATTTTTTTAAATAAATAATTTATTGCACCTGTCGTTTCAAAAATACAAAATATTAAATTTTTAAAAAAATATAATTATATATTATATATCTTGACGCCACTAGATAAAATTAAGTATGTAATTTGGATCATAAAACACTGATTACGGTACACGCCGTGACATCAGACTCGGCTAGCGCCTCGTCTGATGATATTCACGGCTAGTACCGTAATTATTGTCTTTATGACCCTTATTACACAAATACCTATTATGATATTAAAAACGCCTGTATCAAAAACTGTCAGAAAGATAAATACCCACTTTGGTTCCCCTTAAAATTAAAGATTATATCAAAGAGAAAGAGAAAAAAGTGATATAAAGAAAGTAAAGAGCAAATAGATTTAGAAATTTTAATCATCTTAGAAATAAAATAATAGACATATAAACAATATAAACATGGCAGTTGGAAATTCTATCAGGCAAGCAGATGAATACATAAATGCAAATCCTAAAAATGTATGGTCCTATTAATTTTACCAAAAGCAATCAGCTGTGTTTTCATCACATTCAAAGTTCAATGATCTTGCACCATAGGCGGGTAGAAAGCAAGCTTTTCTCAGGATGTTTTTATTCATGGTAAACAAATATTTCTTTTGAAAATAGAACAGAATCACAGACACTAAATAAAAATTATTAAATTATTATTAAAGTTTATGAACAAATTGGCCGCATTACAAAATAACTCCGCTTGTCTATGGAATACGCATCACTCCCAGATCAATGTAAAGCGCATTCTGTTCGTTCTGAAAACATAGAGTTAACACAATTATTGCTTTCTGACGAAATACTGCTATAAGAATAAAATGTCACAAGACTTTTTTGATTGTTGGATCATTCTACACCACCTAAACTTTTTCTAACACCCTGTATTTTAATTATACAATGAATAATGGAATACTAAAGACAGTACAATTTGTCAAAGACTTGTCTATATAGATCTTAAGCCACGTACAGACCAAATTCCAATGCAATTCAACGCCAACGACGGGCATGTGGCTTTGGCTTGTGGAGTTGGAAAAGATTGGAATACACTTGTCCACACCAAAACTTAGATTTGAATTCGACAGCATTGGGTTCAAAATTTCGAACGATGAGGACGATTTAGTGCTTATGAGCATAATAATGCATTCTTTAATTTCAAAGGAAGAAAGGAACAACGGCCTATACGTTGTTAGGTAACAACACCGTTTAAAAATATAAGTTGTACAGTGACATTTATTTATTAGAAGAACTTTAAAATGAAGATGAGAACATTTTAGAAATTAGAAATATTTGTAGGATGACCCCACACATTTGTAATACATTACTTCTTCTCGTGAAATCAAAAATTAAGACGCAGAATACGTCTAAATAAAGAAAGACTAGCTGTGACGCTTCATTTTTTGACTACTGAAATTTTTATTCAAGTTTAGCATTTAAATTAATATCAAAATTGAAATAATTCTAAACTCTATCTCATTAAAAACAGGCAAACGACTGAACACCATGCAAGCAACAAATCCTGTCCAGATCAAATCAAACCCTCCTTTGATGTACCGCTCGAGTGGCAAATGCAATCCAACGCCAACGCCAAGCCCAAGCTTGAAAACCGTTGATTTTACTTGGGTCGCCGTACACACCGATTCCAACACTTCCGAATCTCTACCACATGGGTTAACGTTGGAATTTCAGTCTGTACGCGGCTTTAAAATGGGATAAGTACATCAAAAATTTAACAAAAGACTAACGGATTTCTAATTGCAAGAAAATTGCAAAATTTTACAAATATAAAAACCTATGTTACTTATTCGGTAAATGATTAATTTTCTTTTCAACTTACTAATATTTCTATTACAGTAGCAAATACAAGATATTTTGTGACAAATTATGTAGAACTAATTACACTAAATATTCTTCCATTAATCATGATTATATTGTACAATGATATGCAACATTTAAACTGTGACATTTTCTCTGGTAGTTTTAATGAATATAGAATCATATGCTCATCTTATATTGATACATAGTATTTCATTTTTGCACTATTAGTACAAATAACACAGTTTTCCTATGTATTTTGACGAGTCGAAACCGAATCCGAATCAAAATTACTTAATTTCACACCAATTTTCTTTGATTCAACAAGATTGACGTTTCTTGACATTTTCCTGCACTTTATTGTAATAAGTAAAGCTTCTAAGTAAAAAGTGGTCACGGAAAATCTATATAGAAGGAGAAAATGATAACAAAGAGTGTGATAATGAGGAACGGCGTGAAGAAAAATGTAATAGTGATGAATCTGATAGTGAAAGTGAAAACCCCTCATATGTCATCTTGTATAGAATTTGGTTACCCAAGGATGGTGTCAATTTGCTGGCCTAAACGCTCAAGCAAAGATAACTTCTGCCAAAAGGAACAAAGGTGATAGTTTATCAAATAAGAGAAAAACAGTTTTTGTAACTTTTTGCAAGAGAAAAATCTTTTTTCCTGCTCTAATGTAAATGGTGTGGTGAATGCCTTAAAATTCATCGTTTATGATGATGAAGATTATTCATAGACTCGTTCAAATGGAGTCTCAGGACAGTTTTAGTTCGTAACACTAACGAGTATGCACCTGGTCCAATAGCTTACTCAACTGTTTTAAATGTAACTTATAACTATATAACAGCAGTTCTAAAGAAAATAAATCATAAACAGTACATCTGTGTAAGTGTATAGAAACGTTATAAGTAAACAAGTTTGGCCAAAAAAACTAATCTAAAAACGTCAACCTCTAGTTGATTCATCAAAAATTCTTATCCCGCCCCTCTATTTTAAACTTGGTCTGATGAAGTAGTTTATCAAAACTTGAATATCTCAAACGCTAATCTAAAGGAAGCAACCTCAAATTCGTACTCTATTGAGGAATAAAACTTTCATGAGTAAAATAAATGACTTCGAGAGAGCTACATGGGTTATGTTCAAAAAGACTGAAGAAAATCTGGAAAAGTAAAAATCTAAATTACAAAAACATTGTTGAAATGATTATCAACTTTGGACAACTAGGATGTTTGTCGAATCTCAAATTGCATTTCTTCCACTCGCATCTTGACTATTTTCTTGAAAATCATTGCAGTGAAGAAAGAGTAAGGAAAGCAGTTCCATAAAGATATCAGGGCCATAGAGCGTCAATATCAAGAGAAATGGGACGAACCTATAATGGCTGATTACTGCTGGTTATTCAAAAAGGAAAATCCGGCAAACGGGGAAAAACTAAGAGAAATTCTCTGCACAGATCATTCGAATATAGAATGATATGGAAATCACTGTTTAAAGCGCGAAGCTTCAAGCTTGATCTATTACAGCAAAGTGCAAAATTTAGTAATTTATACCTCGGATTCATTTTCAGCACATGGAAATACATATGAAAACATGAGTTTAGTTTCTAGGCCTAACCAATTCGTTTTTTGTAGGGCTGTGTATCAGTTCACTATTTTTTTCACACGTTTCTTAACTCATATACTTATATTATTTGTTTATTTTGTTAAATCTCTATTTACAGCTCTATAATTGGGGAATTTAATAATTAATAAAAGTGCTACTTCACTCAATAATAATTACTATTACTATATAAAAAGCAAATCCTTCTTGATTTTGAAAAACTGTTTCGACATGTGGGGTTCTGCACCTAAAACTTTATTGAAAATCTTAGATTCCACCCAAAATCGATTAATACATAATTTCCAAGCACCATAGCTGTTGGACGTACATTCTTTCTATCACAAACTACAGTGGTATGAAATTAATTACCCAGTCGTTTTTATTGGTTCTGACTTTTAGTTTTCATTTAAGAGTGAGTAGTTACCTTCTCCAATATTCTCTCACTTAATGATACCCAATCTGTGGTCGGTTCTTTCGATGAATGTATGAGAACTATGGAGACTAAATATCTCAAAACATAATTGTTCCGTTGAACCGTCGTATATTGTGTGCTATAATACTTAACAAGTGGTAGTAAAAATGAGTGCAATGGAAAAAAAATGTTTGCAAAAGTTTCACAAATATTTTTAAATCAAACTTTTAAAACAAGAGGTCGCGTGAATATGATTAAAAGAAGGTTTAATGCGTTTAAGTAAATTCCCCTATCATATGTAAATGTACCGACAGTCGTCTGCTGCCTACCAGTGGCGGCGTTAATTTGGGGTCACACGTCACAAATGTATTTCCAAATGGCAGCAATTTGATTTGTATGTCGAATTTTGAACGTCAAAGTGAAGGAAGGGTCCTATCGAGAAATGATTTCGAGGTTCTGAAGTGGTCCGGATTCCGAAATTGTAATCGGTTCTGCCCTAGGACCGCTATAAAAAAGAAATTGAAGTTCGCCGGATCTATCGGACGGACTATAAATTTGAAGATAAAAATTTGGCGAAATTTTAACAAATCTTGGTTTGCTAAAAAAATAATTAATTGAAGAGAGAAGAAAAAAAGCAAACAATGCTTTCCAATTATAATCCTTTTTATTTCTGTACACAATAATTGTCTTATCCCAACTAGTTTCGGCTACAAGCCATCATCAGGGGAATATTAACAGTACGAATATTTTCAACAGAAAAAGGTTAAACGATTGTCATAATCGAGGTCATAATAATATGTCATTACTGTTGTAACATTAACATTAAACAATTAGATGTAAAAAACGACACATTCTTCCTGGTTGACAAACGAACAGTAAATGAACTGAAAGTTTCAGTTCAGTTTCGTCTTGCCCGCCGTCGGGTTCCGGATCCTCTAGATCCAAAGGGAAAGGCTGTGGCGCGTTTCTAAAGGATGCATGTCGAGAAAATCGCTAAAATCCGAGAAAATCTTTTTAAAAAATCATAACTTTCTTAGGAAGCAAATTCAAGGAAAACAATGGGATTTTCTAAATTTCATCTAGTTGTCAGAGAAAAATCTCTGAAGGGGGAAGAGTCTTAGATTTTGACAAAAAAAAAATTGGGAAAATACGAAAACTTCAAATACTATTTCCAAATAAAATATTGCCGCCGGACCGCCGTTCTGACAAGAAATCGAAGCGCGAAGGTCCATCCAACTTAAAACTACATCGTGAATTGCTCGGTCCCGCTGCGGTTTTCGGCTCATGAAAACCTAACCAAAAAGTGAAATTTTGGTGTTTATCGATCTGAAACCGGCGGCCCATTCAACAGCTCCCCCCGAATTAACGCTGCCACTAGGAGGCGGCAGACGAGCGTCGGTACATTTACTATGATAACATAAAACATAAACACACCACAGAAATTAGACAACCCCCAAATCCAAAGCCAGAGGCTGTCCGGAAGGGGGCGACACATTTGAAAAAACGCAGACAAACATCCATACCCACCGACATTGCCATTTGCCGGTGCCCGGTCTCGAACCGGGACTCGATAGGCAGTGTAGCCAGAGCCATGTCTGTCACTCACGCCTTAGCCCACTGCGCCACCGAGTCGGTGGCATTTATTAGTGGGAGCATTTATTTAAATGCATTAAACATTTGGAATATTTCTTTTAATCATTTCATTTTCAAATTTTTTTCCGTGCATTTGGTCTTGGTGGTCATGTCTGAAAGTAGGACATGAAGCATAAATTATGGGAAACCTAAATATCAACTATTGCCACTGACTAGAATCATATGTTGCTCTTTAGACAAAATTAAAGTATGAACTCGAATTGGTAAGTCAGTTACTACAGGTGATCTCTCTCAATTAGTAGACAAATGGCAATACAGTAAATTCTTTACTTCTCCTCTGTTCGCACCTCCGAGGTCTATTAATACACAAATATTGCATTCATAATAACATAATATAATGTTATATTTTAAGATATTTACGTGGGCATTTAACATGTCTCTTTAGCTTCCAGACATCATTTTACTTCTTGGGATCATATTTTTTATGATTAAAAGTGGGTAGATCGAATATTTGCTAAATCTTGATAAGATCGTAAAGTAGCATTTTGTATAGGTAGGTGTAAAAATATAAAATGGTTTCTTACAAATTGTTCTGTCAGATAATATAAATGTAGTAAAATACGTGATTTAAATGTTTGTTGCTTCAAGAGATTTCAGTTGCCTATTATAACTTTGAACAGCCATAAAATTTTACTGTGATGTTTGCTTTCTGGGAACAAAACATAGCAGGGTTATTTCAATTCGTGACTTGATGATGTACACAGCTCCTTATTCGTATAAAAAATTATTAAGCAAGCATAAATTAATACTATGGTGGAAATAGGTTCATATCTAAGTCTATTTAGGGTTAACTATCTTCTAAAACGTCTGTCTAGTGTCTATAAATAAAAATGTATTATTTAACGACATCGTTAATTATTTTACCTGATTAAAATTACTTAACTGACGCACTCTGTATTTGTGTATATGACTTCTTTGTCCTGGCCGCACATAAACTTTTGTCCTCCGCTGAAAGCGACAAGTGTGATCAGGCACCGCAGGAGGGCGGTAGCTCCCCATGGCTACCAATAAAACAAAATGATTCCAGTTTTCTTAAAACTATTATTATAAGTTTAAGAGTTATTGAAATTTATTCAAACGTTATGACACTTCAAATTATAACTATCTGAGGGAGAAACAAGTTTCTCTTTACAGGTGTGCTGCTGGTATTGAGTGATTCTACAAAATATTTTTGTTTTTCTTGGCGTAAAGTTTGTTTTCATATAATTTAACGCAATCTATTGTTTGTTTTAATAATTTTCGATAGTATTTTATTTTTAGATTTATGGTACAAACTCGGTTTCGGTTTACTATTCACATACATAAATATTTTTCATTCCTTAGATAAAAGATAAAAATGAAAATTTGTTGCAAAGTATTAAATAGTTAACACAAAACATTTTCAATAAGTAAAATCGTATTATCAGTATTTTGATTTAGAAATAAATATAAGAAACTATTTCATTAACAAAAAACATTTTCACAATTAAAACTAAAATAGTATTATACAAATTTATTTTACTAACAAACATTTTTAATTTTAAAACTAAAATAATTTAAAATAACTTCGTGAAGATGAAAAGTGATTCCTAACAATAATTACAAATATAGTTCATTTCATATTTCTAAAGCAGGGAAAAAATGCCGCTTTTACAAAGCAGAAACGCGGCCTCTTTAACGTTCAAAGAAGCCGCCGCACGTGCTCCTTTGTCGGGAATTTTTTATCTGCGGTACAAAAATGAATTCGACTTTACAATACAATACAACCGCAAAGTATTAAACGCAGCTAACCGTGTTACATATCGTTGGATCAGGCATTTAGAGAGGAGTACAATATACATATTTTGCTTCATTTCAAATCACTCCTGTCTTTGTAAATTGCGGAAAACGACAAAATTTGAAGCTATATGGTTTTCGGCTATTTCAACGAGACAAAATAAAATAAGTTGTTCGACGTGCTTCTCGATGTTAAAGTTGTGTTGGGGACTGTTGGGAGTGACTTTTTACCGCAGCGACAAACTCATCATGTAACACTTTTTTGTTTACTTATGCTTGATCTACCTCATGTTAAAGTAATGACACTTAAACCTCTAACACTCGTACATTACTGCTGCTAAAATTTCATTTGGATAGCTCAAGCATTGTGGAAATGGCGGGGGTTTACCATGATCCGTGGTCACCCGGTATACGTAATCGACAACCTGCCAGAGCAACCTCGATCCTTAATCCATCCTTATGATTTTTCAAATTACAAGAAATTGACCGGGGGGGCAGTTCTGGTAAGAAATCCAAGGTAGAGAACTTAGAAGTACATCGTGAATTGCATGGTGTCGTTCAGGTTTTCGGCTCAGGGATAGTGCAATTTTGACGTCTATCATTCTGAAACCGCTCAAGTCTCACGCGTCTATGTGATTCTGTCTACGTCATTCTGCCTACGTTATGCTTTAACATGGCCCCATACTACGAAACTATACTGACCCAAATTTGAACTGAGCCCTTAAATATAGACCAAATTTACAAAGCTGTACCTTTTTTATTTATTTATGGATTACAGATATTCAATTGTTTTAATCCTAATTTCTTTATCTTTAAACAACAGTTTGATAGTTTGAAAATATTTGAATTTGCTTCATACGCACCCCATGCAGATATACGTAAGCATGTTTTTTTCACTCTAGTGTCTCGTATTTATCGAACACCCTGTATAATTACTTTATGGTACAATGAATACCTAGATGTTGTTAACATACTTTTTTCGAATTTTTGGCTCTATCTCTTGCAGTTCAAAAGTAGCATGAATTTTTATTTACACCCGTTATTTCTGACTTGATCAATCTAAAAATTTATTGAAATTGGATTTGATGCTTTTGATGAAATTATGACACTTCTGTCACGCTGGCATAGAAAACGCTATTATTGAACGATGTATTGGAATGATATATTGACAATTCCAAACCGCACCGGACAGGTATTGTAAAGAATGTCATTGAAAGGCATGGTATTACACGTATGGTGTGGCCTGCATTATCACCAGATGCAAACCCTATTGAGCGTGTATGGGACCTCTGCAAAGAAGAAGAATCTCAAGCCGCCCTCATGCTGCCAATGACGTCAATGAATTAGCCATTGCTCTTCAGGAAAAGTGGGATGCTCTTCCCGGTGACCTAATTAACAGAATTATAGGGAGCATACCAAGACGATGTGAGCAGTAATAAAAATCCAAGGAAGAGCGTCGCGTTATTAAATTAGAAATCAAAGTTAATTTCTATATTATTTTTTTGCCATTCTAATAGAGTTGAATATTAAAATGTTATTAGAGTTGTTTTTCAATTTATATCTTGAACTGCAAAAGATAGACTCAAAATCCAAAAAAGGATATGTTTGGCAACACCTGTTTGATTGTGCCACAAAGTGAATATACAGGATGTTCGATAAATACGAGGCACTAGACCATTCAACAATTTCTTCTGCTCCTTATAGTTAAAGGTTTTAACTACAAAAATCAAACTAGAGTACTATCATTCAAACCAATCTTGAACTTACCATTTCGAAGATATTTCTAATTTCATTATCGAGAAGAAATGCAAGCGCAGACAATTTCATCAATCTGAAACTGAACTCTTCATGTGTTATATCTTGTTATCAAACTATTTTCTTGAATTTTCCTTAAAATTGTTTGACTTGGATAAAAATGACAACCTTGAGGTCGAACGCCATTAAATTCTGCTCTTACTGCTTTCATAGATGCTTGTTCATAATCGCTTATAATTACTTACATTTCAGATCAACCTGAATTGCTTCTGCCTTGATAATCAATTCTTGGAAAAGTCGATAGTGATCGTGATCCTCTGATCTATGAGTCATTAGAGCATAAACTAAAGGGTGAATCGAGTTGCCTTTATTTGGACCGATCCTTCCGGGTATAGTATATGGATAACTACTGAGAAAGACTTGAAAAAATTGCTTACAATGGTGGCATTCTAGTTAAATATCATCTGTACCTGTCTTGAATGTTTCGTCCATATCCATGATTTAAAATTGAGAACGTTCCAATATTGATCAGTAATGAAGATAAGAATACAATCATGTTCCACAGGAAATCTTTGTAGAAAGTTTTTTTCACTTCTTGTTTTAGTAAAGCCTTCAGGGATTTCCAATTATTCAATCGATTGTGGCTCTGGCAGAACTTCAATCTTTCTTTTCTTGGGATCTAAAATGAAATTAGAGTGCGATCATTCTACCTAATTTTTCTCACCTGTTTCTTCATTGAATTGTCTAAAGGCAAATACGTCTTTCTTCAATTTCATCTAATGTAATCTGTAGCACAACCGATGCTTTATTTTCAGACTTTAATGCATTCTCTTTTGTATCATTAGCTTTTCCAAGAGTGATTTCAGTTGATGATCCATCATAATCATATTTTTTTGGATGATCAATTCATTGCCACGATCTCATCATTGGAATTTGTATACGTTTATAACATAAAGTTACCATGCTTAAGTAAACCTTCATCTTTTGTACTTTTAATTATTTCAAAGTCAGTTACTTTGGAAATAGCTTTAACACATAAGTAACACTGAGTTACTGCTGAGATACAAGTTGACGATAAAAATAATATCCTACGTAAAACAGGTACATCGTTGCTCAGCCACAAGTTAAGAAAACGAAAAAGCAGCATAACAGTCACTACCTCTGCTGGCGAATACTCCTTCCTATCTGGTACAAATCTGCTCCTGCCAGAGAAGTTGCGCCCAACGAAATATACAAGATAATCATGTACCATCTGTAACCGATGATATGTTGCTTACAGCTGCATCCGAGCAGTATCTCTTGTTGTGGTATGCAACTCAGACGCTCAAAAATAAAAATTAAGAGAGCCACTGGATATTTTGAACACCAGACCAAATCAAATATAAAGTAGTAGTTAGTTTCGAAAGACCAGCACTAGATAGAACTATCGGTGGTACTAACGCCTGGTCTACGAAAACTAATACATCTGGAGAGCCCCCAACAGACTGCGTGGATACTTGTACCGCAACATCCAGATCTTCCAATGAAGCCTGTATGATTGAACCTGTGTGACTGTGATGAAGCTCAGACCAAACACTTATATATCTGCCCAATTTCCCACTTGTGCAGTCCAGAATATGCTAAGTTAGCAACTGCAAATATAAATTGACCGCTCTAGGCTAAATATTTCTGATAAAATTGTATATTCAGTTTATACTTCAAATTACTAATTAATCAACTATATCATTTTGATTGTATAGATTCCTAATTTTATTATGCTTCTGACGTGAGTAAAAACACAAAGTATATGTAAAGCTGGTAAAGTTTAACGTTGTTGAATAAATGACTTCCTATATTTATTTAATCTATTGAATCTATTGCAATATTTTATCAAATGATCTGCTATGTTTAAAATGGTTTGTTTTTATTATACCATGTAGTTCCAGTTTTGAAAAATAAATTGGTAATAATTACAATAAATCATTCACTCTGTCGATATTACTTTCATCCTACTCTGCATAGCCTTAAAACCTCTCTATTATAATTTTTCAATGACGGATTTAATTTAATCGATATAAACAGTTAGCTAAATCTTCATACTGAGTAGATAGATGAATATCATAATCAATGTTAATTTGATCATAAATTTAAATAAGCTGCTTTCCCAATAAAATTCCACTCTTCCCAGGGGTTAACTTTTGAGGTGACTTTTAATCCATAAAAAAATGCATCCTAAACTCTATAATTTCTTGTATCAATCATATTACATGCACTTTATTACGGTGATCAATCCAAATGATACCTCGCCTAGCAGCAGCCAATAGAGGGGGACCAAGAGAGCCCGTAAAAATAAAAAAATACAGTTTTTGTTTCGTGCCACTCTCTGTCTCGCCCGGAGGTCTCGGTGATGACCGATCACTCTTCACTTTGACAGATGGCAGAAACCGCATCTATCAGACAATACATGATGGTCTCATTCATACGTAACCGAGGTCCCATATTTGGGGTATTTATCATATTAAAAACGCTCTGAGATTTCATTTAGATAGATGGACTGATGGCATGTGACATGTATGCAGGTAAAATGCCTGCCTCTCAACAATAAGCACTTTAGGATGCCATTATAGGTACAAGCCACAAAGATGCAGATTAGGCGCGAGTCATATCTTTGATAGATTGGCCCAGGTATAACTAACAAAATCAATAGTTTTATCTTTAAGGTGTATCAGGATGGGTCAAAATAAATAGAAAAATATAAGTGGGCATTATAGACAGTGTTTCTATTTAATGACAAGCTCTCAGCTAGCACGCAGCTTTCATAATTTAGCATGATATATTTTTATCATTGTCATCTTTTAAGCATTAGTTGATGTAAGTAGGATGTGGCATTTTATAATTTGTTTGCTATATATTCATATTTATTTTATTCTAATTAGGAACTTGCATTATTTTAAACGTTCGTGTGTTATTAACATACAATTAAAGTACGATACGAGGGAATTGCATGTCAAACTGTAAACTGCTATTTTCGATGACAAATCAAAATAAATATTACAAATATATTCACAAAATTTCGTAATCTTCAACTAGTCAAATAAATTTTTAGTTATTTTGTTAACTGTAACCAGCGCTGTAACCTCTGTTTTTTAATGTTCTGCAAGGTCCTCATTTTTGCATGTAAACTTTATTAAATAGATGAATATCTCATGCATTTATTAATGGGAGATAATGGTTATATAATCCCAGAAAGGCTAAAATAATGGTGAAAACCTTGAATATAAACTACTTAAAGTAAATAGTGGTCACATGTTAAATCTGTGAGGTTTAATATGCCATATTTTTTTTCTACTCAACCGATTTAATTCGCGATTGCATTCATTCTTTCAACGGTAAGTAGATCTATTAGCGTTAAATAGAAAAAATATTTATGATATTATGGTGGAATTTCTCAAAAAGACCAATAGGTTAGATGCAACCCCTTTGTTTTTCATCCTATTGCCAAATTTTCTTTTTTCCGTGGTCGTACTCTTTGTCTTTATACGCACAGTGAAAGTGAGACAAGTGACTTTTTTTGTTCAAATCAGTCTGCAGATCATAATATTTAAGCAATCCAAAAGTTCTTCTTTTTGAAATCTTCGTTTTTAATTGCCGATCGATCTGTCGAGGAAGATTTTCGATTTTTGCCCCTAATTTTTCAAAAATTTTCCATAGCAGTTTGAATTTTCATCGAAAATGTCTCTTTTGTGTAAATATCACTTTACAGACCGTATTTCTTAAGTAATCTTCGTTTATTGATAGCCTATCGATCTGTCAAGCTAGATTTTCGATTTTTGCCATTAATTTTTCAAAAATTTTCAAATTTTTTTGAAAATTTTTGAAAAGTTAAGGGCAAAAATCGAAAATCCACCTCGACAGATCGATAAGTAGTAATAAAGCGAAAATTCCAAAAAAAATTTCTCGTGATTACTTAAGAAATACTTAAGAAAGTGATATTTACACAAAAAAAAGACTTTTTTTCTGAAAATATAACTTTCTTTTTTCAAATTAATCTGCAGATCTTAATACTTACCTACGCAATCGGAAAGTTTTTTTGAAATTTTCGATTTTTGCCTATCGATCTGTTGATGTAGATTTTCGATTTTTGCACCTAATTTTTCAAAAATTTCCGAAGAAATTTGAAAATTTTTGAAATGTTAGTGGCAGAAATAAAAAATTCAGCTCGACAAATCAATAGAGAATCAACAAACGAAGATTAAAAAAAAATTGTCTTGATTACTTAAGAAATAGAGATCTACACCTCGACAGATCGATATGCAATTAAAAAACGAAGATTCCAAAAAAAAAAAGAACTTTCCGATTGCTTAAGTATTAAGACCTGCAGACTGATTTGAACAAGACCAGCCACTTTTGTCCCACTGTGCGCCAAGAATCCGCTTTTTGAAACAAATATTAAATTAATATTAAGTCACTCATATAATACAAAAAATGTGACAAAATGTGTAAATAATAAAATTAGGTATTGTTATATCTCATCATAGTTACAAAAAAATCGGCTGGGGTGGGGCCGGTCAAAAAAGTTGCCCGGTAGCAGAATGAGGTCCGGTCCAGTCCGGGTCTGCCTAGACGAGAAGAGAGTGTCCTCGTGATATCGCAATTCGTATGCTGTGTAGGTTAGATTAGATTACTTATAAAAAAAACTATAACTAAATTTTTTCAAGTTAAATAAACTGCTTTAATTATGTTAACACGCCCAGTCATCTATGGTTTCAGAAAATGTTAGTATAAAAGAGTTGTGACACCGCTTGATGTGCTCACCCAACTAGCTGCAGCTTCAGATGCAGATAATACGACTTGTGAAAGAAGCATCATTCTACAGCACATTTAAAAAAACATACTAGTGGTTTCATACTGTCCCATGTATAATTTTAAGGTATAGAATTTATGTTGACACTGACTATGTACCAACCGCGCCGGCGTCGTAACGAGAAATACCGATTGCAACCGTGTCTCCAGAGTACTAAATATAGTCTCTTATTCAAAGCGTCTAGCGTCTACCTCCTCCTTCATCCCGAAAACGGCGAAAACTATAATATTTATTATATTAGGTCATAAACAGGTGTAAAATTTAGATATCAGCGAAATTAGGGAGACAAAATAACTGGGAGAGATCGACTATACCTAAGTTTGTTAATCCATCCATTACCGTATCTGTATTCTGTACCGTACATTTTTACGACTGCTCAAAATTAATAAAAACTTGATCATTGCTTTAAGATAAATCGCTGTCGTACGTCCAGTCGACACTTTAAAGAGTCTTCAGTTTGACACTTGTGACCGCTAGGGACGCTGGCGCGCTGGTAATACCGTAATGCCATTTATTACCTACGCATCTCGTGACGTCACGCTCGGGATACCCTATGCTGTTAGCAGTCTTGCTCTAATTTCGCGCGAGTTTTTCGAGTACTTTACCTCCTCAAAGGCTTTTTTCCGGGAGGGTTTGGGCGCGCCGCTCCGTATTTGACGGGCGCTATCGTATCGGGAAAATCTTCTAGGTTATATTTGGTAGCGATCCGTTCAGTATTAAAAAAGTTATAATGTTTCAGTACACCCGTGTCGGAGGGCTGTATAACATCCGGGCGATTAGAGATACGAGAACAATGGCCTCTTCAGGAAATTTCCAAATTTTAATCCAAATTTCGTTTTTTGGTTAACGTCAAAATTCCATTTATTGGTTCCCTCCTGCTGCCTCGAAATTCTAAGTTGGACCCTCTACATTGGATTTGATGCCAGAGCGGTGGCCCGGCGGCAGAGCTGCCCATTATTTAAAATAATAAATACTTTTCACGGTGTCTTACACCATGATACTTTTCTTTATTTAAACTACTTTTTCCAACTAAAGTAGTTTAATTTAAATAATTTTAAATATTTTATCTTAACTAAATTGTAAAAATAGTTTTATTTAAATGATGAAAATAATGATTTAAATAATTAGAAAATATTTAAATAATTACAAATTATTTAAATAATTTAGAAATATTTAAATAATTTAGAATTTTTTTAAATGATTTCATTGGTTTTAACTATTTTTCCAATAATTAAAAAACTTTTAGCAAATTTAGACATTATACCGGGTGACAACGATATCACTATACTAGCACCCCTGTTTGCACCTTGTTTTTCAAGACGAAAATATTTAAATAATTACAAATTATTTAAATAATTTAGAAATATTTAAATAATTTAGAATTTTTTTAAATGATTTCATTGGTTTTAACTATTTTTCCAATAATTAAAAAACTTTTAGCAAATTTAGACATTATACCGGGTGACAACGATATCACTATACTAGCACCCCTGTTTGCACCTTGTTTTTCAAGACATCAAAATGAAACTCGGCATAGTTAATATATAGACTTAAAATGTCACATCTTGATGTATTTGAAGATTTTTTCGGACTTCCGGTTCAGCCGGAGACACCAGTTCTTGATTTTTGTACAGGGTGGACCAAATTCGATGGGACTTGGAGGTTTCTCTGAAAGTATGAGAGATAGAAAACAGAACCGACATAGATGTCCTAGGTTCGATTTTTGAGAAACAATCAAAGGTGCAAACCGCGATCGTCTATCTATTTCAACCACCGAGCTACAGGTTTTTGGAAAATTGACATTTTTTAGGAGAACTCTATATCTCAATTACCAAGTGTCGAATTGAAAATTGAGTAACACGTTCTTTAAGTACTTTTAAGGTAGAATCCTTTGCTCATAAGAAGAAAATTATGCATTAGTTTTCTTCGACATAACTTGTGTTTTGTTAAGTGGAACACCCTGTAAATTGTTTCACTATTCAGTCACAATTTAAATTAGCTTTCCAACGATATACATATAATATGTTATATTTATCTCTAGAAAAGTGGTCAATTTTTGAAAATGAAATATATTTAGAAGGAAACCATGGAAAAATGCCATATCTCTAATAACGCTCTGTAGCTCGGTAGTCGAAATAGATAGACGATCGCAGTTTGCGCCATTGTTTGTTTCTCGAAAATCGAGCGCAGGTCACTTTCGATTTTTTTCTATCTCTCATGTTTTCAGAGAAAACCCCAAATCCCATCGAACTTGGTCCACTCTGTAATTTATTACATTTTCAGAATCCTGGGAAAATTCTGAATAGGTTTGAATTACTTTGGTGAGCTTTTACACCGACTTGGTTTTTTAGTGCCAAGATTTGTTTTGAGTTCAGAGTGCTGCGATTAACTTTAAATCATAAGTGACATAAAAAATAATGGAAAAATACAAATTTGAATTTTAACCAACCAATTTAATAACTAGGTGCATTATAATCTTTTGAAATTAGTTTCTTGCAAAAAGTTTTCAATTAATTTAAATTATTGAAGTTCAACTAATTATCTACACTAAGCTTTTACCGTTGCTCTATGAAGCATTTAAATATAAATAATAGTTGTAAGAAGACATTATTATTTAAATAATTTTTAAAACTAGTTTTTAGTTTATTCGCAGAAATTAGTTAAGATAATTTATCATAAATTATTTAAAATACCTTGTCAGAAAATTATTTAAATAACTCATTATTTTAAATGTTTTCTCCATTATCTTTCAAAAAGTAGTTTAACTACTTTTCAAAAGTAGTTTGGACAGCTCTGCCCGGCGGAGATTTTACGTTTGGAAATAGCGTAGTTTTCGTGTTTTCGCAATTTTTTCAATTTTTCAAATTTCCCCAAACACGCGTCTGGTCGGAGCTTAATAACTCACGCCTCCTTCGAGATGGACGGGCGGGGAATTTTTTTATGAAAACTAGATGAAATTTAGAAACTCGATTTTCTCGATTTTGCTTCCTAAGAAATTTATGATTTTTTGAAAAGGAGCGATTTTGTCGAATTTCGACGATTTTTCCGTCATGCACTCTTTAGAAACGTGACACAGCCTTTCCCTTTGGACGTTGGTTGAACTTCAATCAACGCTTTGGATCTAGAAGATTCAGACCCGGACGGCGGGCAAAAAGAAGGAAAAATTAAGAAAACTTTTTTGCGTCCATCATATTAATCGAGATAAGAATTTTTTCAAAAGGTCAATTTTGTCGAAAAACGGTACTTTTCAAACCTACAGCCGATCTTCCGAGTAAGACGTCATGCGCAGAAATCGTCAAAAATACGACCCCTTACCGCCACACCATTATACTCACACCACGATTAAAATTAAAGCTATTGATCTCGGTTCGACTCCGGTCCGCTTCAGACGTAAAAACATGATATAGGTAGTCCTAATTTTACTCAAAAAATATATTGTACTTCCTTGTAAGAATTATTTGAAATATACAATTATTTGCAGAAATTGCAGAGTATTCTGTAAAATGTGTAACGATTATACATAAAGAATGCAATAAATCGATTACCTACGAATCAATTAGTTTTTATTTTATTTATTTTTTTTTTTTTGTATATTTATATATAGATTATTAAGTCTGTCTACGTCTAATAATAAATTATCTTGCCTTTACACCGTATTCATGAAAATCTTACGTATTTGAACTTTTGACAGGCGCTCTTTACAATTTTCTGACAAAGAAACCCAGAGCAAATAGCAGTCTTCATAAAACTAAGTTTTTTACAAACAGTATTCAACTTAGGTTAGGGAAAGGTCCAACAAAGTTGTAGACTATTCAATAGAGCATCTTATGGTTAAATAATATACGATAATTCTATTTGAATTTACGAAGATGTATAAAATATGCTTTTATCATGTTTGGTTTGGATTTATTCGCACCCTGTATATCACAGATCAGTTTCCAATATTACATTTCAAAGAGCCATTCTTGAACAATCAGCCGAAGAATATTTTTACTAATGATTGGCGTACTCTAAACATTTCAGGATAGTATGAGTAGGTAACTAAAATGAAAGAAAGAACAATATTGAGCTGAATATTCTGTATAACTGTCAATATTTTCATTTGAGAATTATACATACAGTACATGCCTTATTTTTCGTGTAGGTTTAGAAAGAATTAAAAAAAATATAGAATAGACATTAAGAAAAACAAGGTTACTAATCAGACCTGAAGGAGTGGCACACCCTGTATAATCGGCATTATTTTGTGTTACATATACGGAAGAGATGTAAAGCAGTCACTGAATTGCAAAAAATTCCTTTTTTTTTTTTTTTTATTTTAAAATTACCAGCTCAACAAATTAATGTTATACATGGTACATATAAAATAGACAATACATAACATTCATAACAATTGGACATAGCCTAATAATACTTAATATTAATTGTTCATGTGTGAATGAATTTTTAGTCTTGTTTTATCACTCAGTATCACTACTGGAAAGTAATATGTCTTGCGGTAACCTCTTCTTTAGTCTATTATTTTGAGTTTTTTGCCCAAGTTGTAGGTTCACAGCACTGTCACATTTATTAATGTTTTTGAAGAAGTCTTTAGCACATTTTTTAATGAAATCTTCTAGCATTGGAATACCGAGTTCGCGATGGATTTGAGAATTCCGTATGTACCAAGGGGCATTGACTGATATTCGGAGTATTTTGTTTTGGAATGTTTGCGCTTTTTTAAGATTTGTTTTGCTTGTTGTTCCCCATATTACACAACCGTATGTTATTAATGGCCTTAAGATGGATTGGTAGATAAGAATGGCACACTTGGTTTTTAATGCTGATTTTCGGTTTAATATAGAATAAAACATGGAGAACCGAGCATATGCTTCATTAAGTTTTTTGTTAATATGATAGCTCCAGGTCAGCCTTCTGTCTAAATATACACCTAGGTATTTTATTGCACCATCTGAAGGGTTCCACACTACTTCCTCATTGTCAATTATTATATTGTTCGGGTTTTCTGGTCTTCTTAGTGTAAATATTTTAGTTTCGCATTTTAGAGGATTGAGTTTAATTTGCCATTTTTTGAAGTAGCTCTGGAGTAATAGAATGGCATTTTGAAGTATTTGTGCAGCTGTGTCGATATTATGGTGTTGTGTGATAATTGCAGTATCATCTGCGTACATGGCGATTATTGTTGATGGTGGATGTGGTATGTCATGGAGAAATATATTAAAGAGAACAGGTCCCAAAATTGATCCTTGTGGTATTCCTGCCCTAATGTGTTTTGAGTCTGACAAGTTTGAGTTTATTCTTACGCAAAATGTTCGATTTGTAACGAATTAAGCAATGATGTTTAATAAATATGGGGGTATGTTTATCATTATTAATTTGTGTAGGAGTCCTTTTAGCCATATTTTGTCAAAAGCTTGTGCGACATCTAGAAATGCTATTGTGGTATGGCAAAAAATTCCTACCTTTTGATAATGAAGACAAATTAGCTCGTCTCCTAGCTTCGGTAATTGGCTTCAGTAGCAAAAATAGTCCAACATTAAATAAAAGAGAAAAAGAAAGAAAAGCAAAAAGGTAACTCATTGAAATCAAATAGCATTATATCTCCTTTAATATTGTAGTCAACAAAATTTTGATTACTGCAATTAAGAAAACGAAAATGTAAACGGTACCACATTCATACAAGTACTCTATTCAGCAAAACTTATAAAGGATCGTGATGAGGTAACAGTTTAGCAGCAGTGGCTTTTTTGGGTAGTATTAGAATGCTGCAAACATTGTAAAACAAATTATGATATAAAGATATTCAAAATAATTCACAAAATACTATAACACGCACAGAGCAGGATTTTTGCAAATCAAAGTAAATATTGAGAATTAATAACGTATTATCCATTGTTATTCTACGTCTAAGTATTCGACTATTATTTAGAGATAAAGTTAATTCTATCAAATCTCAAAGTTAGCCATTGATTTTCCTCATATTGCGCTAGACAAACTTTAGGAGAAAAACAAAATTCCAATTGGGGTCTTCGTAAACACCGTAAGATAAAATAAATGTTTCTACAACATATAGCTGAAAAGGTTTAATATACCAGCAGATTTTTATTAGCGATGGTCCACTGACGAAAGAAGTGAGAGAAGACGCTGAGAGTAGCGAAGTAATTTATTATTGCAATGAGTAGCGCGCGGCGTCGATATTACAGGGCGGTAGTCCAAAGTAGAGGATGAGAGCGTTGCAGCAGTAAAATTACCGGCCAATTACCATATCCGTGTTGGTCCGCAGATCAGCGCTGCAGGCACCGCACCTGGCCACTCCTGCCACATCTCTTCAGTACTGCTTCTGCCGTTGATGGGTGTTGCTTCACCCACAATTAGACACCTTATAAATTTTGTCGTGCTAAGATCCAGTATGTTTGTCCAATTTCGTAATTTTTACATTAAGTTTTCTCTTAAAATGTTGCATAACTAATGAGTTAACAGATATGATTTATAAATTTAAATTTGACTGCTGTTATTGAATATAATGTGGTAATTAATCAATATTAACATGTTAGTAGCAGAAGCATAATTATTACAACATATTTTAGAGAAACGTTTGTCAAAGTTAATATAATGAAAAATGCAGTGGCGTTCCCTTTAATTGATATAAATAATAAATGACAAAAACTCAATATACCAGACTTGAACATGCTCGCCCTTACAATCTTTTTGTCTCTTAGGATATAAATTGCAAACATCATTGAATCGATTAACGAACAAATTTGAATTCATTCTTCCAATCTAACGCGAACAAACCGAACGTCCCCAGCTTCAGAAGAAACGAAATTTTAAATGCGACACTATATATTTTACAGGAAGTCATGCGATGATGTCTAATTAAGATAATAACACTGACACACGATATTTCAAAACATATTCTATTTTGTTTCTAGGCAGCTGTGCTCCAAATAATATTTTATTTCCTACAAAATCTAACAGAGACGTAAAATTATGACATTTTACCATCTATTTGCATTGCACAAAGAGACTAAATAACATGAGTCATACGGTATATTGTCTGTCTTTGTGAAAAATTATTTATTTATTGTAATGCTTTCTGGTAGGTAAAAGCGTGTTTACCAGCGCGTACTGTGTAGTTCACAATTATTTTTCTTCAAACATAAATATTGGGCCCTAATGCAAAAGTCTGCGCACGATTATGATTATAATCAATTTTATTTCGCAAGTTGTCAAGTAACAGAAATTGAAATCGTGATCTTTAAATTTGTTTTATTATATTTTACACAGTAATTCTTTATGGATTCAATACCTAAATTAATATAATTAAAGGAGTATTACGAGTTTCACACAATTAAAGAATAAAGTTCATATTTTTGCAATAAAAGAATTTTGAAGAAACCTCTAACGGATCGATTCAATTTTTGTATTTGCATTTTTTGTTTCTAATATTATAACCATGTTATCATTGTAGCAGTAATAACAATTGGTAGTATTTTTTAGTTATATTGATATGGCAATTCATTTGAAACCCCAAAACCGTCAATACAAAGTCTACACACTAATTGTATTCATTTGTCAGAATGTTAAAAAAATATACCTATATGTATAACCACTTGTTATGGTCGTGTTGAAAAAGAAAAGAAGAAGAAGAAAAAGAAAAAGAAAAAGAAAAAGAAAAAGAAAAAAGAAAAAGAAAAAGAAAAAGAAAAAGAAAAAGAAAAAGAAAAACGAAAAAGAAAAAGAAAAAGAAAAAGAAAAAGAAAAAGAAAAAGAAAAAGAAAAGGAAAAGGAAAAGGAAAAGGAAAGGAAAGGAAAGGAAAAGGAAAAGGAAAAGGAAAAGGAAAAGGAAAAGGAAAAGGAAAAGGAAAAGGAAAAGGAAAAGGAAAAGGAAAAGGAAAAGGAAAAGGAAAAGGAAAAGGAAAAGGAAAAGGAAAAGGAAAAGGAAAAGGAAAAGGAAAAGGAAAAGGAAAAGGAAAAGGAAAAGGAAAAGGAAAAGGAAAAGGAAAAGGAAAAGGAAAAGGAAAAGGAAAAGGAAAAGGAAAAGGAAAAGGAAAAGGAAAAAAATAAATGAGAAGGGGAAGGGGAAGGGGAAGGGGAACGGGAAAAGGAAAGGAAAAGGAAAAGGAAAAGGAACATGAAAAGGAAAAGGAAAAGGAAAAGGAAAAGCAAAGTATTTTCCGATAAGAAAACAAAATTAATACGAAAATAATAAATCATGATGATTTTAAAATAATTTAATGTACAAACGTTCTTGTACAAATATTAAAACCTGAAGAATCAGAGAAATTTCTAAGTAAAAGTGATGAAGAAATAAATCATACATTTAATTATTCAGTTTTGTTGACTTCCTCTTAACTGTAGAATGATAAATTATAAAGGCAATTACATACTTAATTAACAGCATGACACAAATAATAAGTATACTTTGAGGTATGACTTGCGATATATGGTCTCAAAGCCATGAAGCAGCACTTCAAATGAGGTATCACTTATCATATTTTATTTATAGGAACTGCTGATTATACAGGGTGTCCCAATTTTAAATGGACATAGTGAAATGGGAGATAGAGCACACTTTGCTGAGTTCAATACACCCTTACACTTACCCTTGAAACTGAATGGTTTTCGAGATACAGGGTGTTTCATAGTTCTTGACCAATTGTTCAACCGCCATATTTTCGGAACGGCCGCACATATTGGGATAAAATTTGGTATACATATTACACTCTTTTAGTCCAATCACAAGCATATTGATTTGGAAAAAATTCCTGGACCGGACTTATTTTTTTTGTGTTGCTTTCAGTGCCCCGAACAACACTCTGTATATCATTTATTGGAAAATATTAGTAAACATTTAAAAAGACAATGGATCAGTGTGTAAAATAATGTCATAATATTTGATGCCAAATTTACCGTTAGTTTTTAATAAATTTTCGAAATTGTCGATAGACCAAATTTTAATTCTACAAATAAAGTGTCAGCTATCTAATGTCATTATATTGCTAATTTCACTTAATTAAAATAAATTTCCAATCAAAATAACACATTCCGTTGCAGTCATAGTAAAAAATTAATGTTAAATATAAGTAGGTTTGTACTAACCTATACAATTAAAATCAGTTACGTTAATACATTTTTGCAATTTAGTTACGAAAAGTCATTTTTTTGACACTGATTGTCATTGTTAAAAATGCTAAAATGAGATTTCATTTTAACACTTGTGCTAAAATGAGTTTTCATTTTATCACTTGTGCTAAAATGAGTTTTCATTTTAACACTCGTGCTAAAATGAGTTTAGTCACATAAACAGATATTGCGACAGACCCATTTATTTTTACTAAGAATACAACATAAATATTAAACGTACAACATTTTTATTGAGAAAACACTTATCTTATTTATTATATTATGTTAAACGTAAAGTAAACGTAACGAAAATTTTATTTTTTTCGGAACAACTAAATTGCAAAAAATATTGTATAAAACACGATGCAAAACTGCGTGTTTTTTACACGCGATGAATTGGACCACTCGGTGCGCTCATGGTCCAATCTTCACATCTAGTGCAAAAAACACGCTTATTTTGCAACTAGTTTTATAAATAGCTATTTTGACGTTTCTAAGAGATATTTTGCCAGGTTTATTGAGAGACATTGATACCAGGAATAGGTTTCATCACGATGTGTTGGTCCCCATTTTGCTTTACTGGTCAGAGATTATCTAAATCAGCATTACCCCAACAGATGGATTAGTCGAGAAGATACAGTAAACTGGCCACAGAGGTCTCCTGATCTAACACCTCTAAACTATTGTGTATGGGGCCAGCTAAAGTCAGAGGTGTACAATGAAGTATTCGACACACGGGAACAGCTTAAAATGTTAACGTATGTGATGGTATTATAAATAACCCGCAAATAATTAACAGGTCATTAAAAAAGATACTAAAATTTTTCTACCTATTTTTCTATTTCTAATATTACTTGTTGTGAATTGTTAATAAATTATTTGTTTGTGTGTATTTCTGTCTTCATTTTATCAAAATAAAATTCATTATTTTTCTAAAGATGTTCAGTAACTGATTTTACTTGTATATGTTAGAACAAGCTTACCTACAGTTAACATTAATTTTTTTCTATGATTGAAATGGGATGTGTTATTTTAAATGGAAATTTAAACTCAAAAAAAGCTTAAATACGGTCCTTTTACAGAAAAACAAATAATAAGTCCTTTTGTAGATTATTTATGTGGAATTACTAATATAATGACGATAGATAGCTGACTACTTTATTTGTAGAATTTAAATTTGGTCAATCAACAATTTCGAAAATTTATTAAAAAATAACGGTAAATGTGCCATCAAATATTATGACATTATTTTACACACTGATCTATTGTCTTTTTAAATGTTTAGTAACATTTTCCAATAAATGATATACAGGGTGTTGTTCAGGCACTCAAAGCAACATAAAAAAAAAGTGCGGTCCTGGAATTCTTCCCAAATAAATTATGCTTGTGATTGAACTAAAAGGGTGTAATACTTATTTACACCAAATTTTATCCCAGTATGTGCAGCTGTTCCGAAAATATGGAGGTATGAATAATTGGTCCACAACCATAAAACACCCCGTATCTCGAAAACCATTCAGTTTCAAGGGTAAATGTGGCGGTGTTTTGAACTCAGCAAAGTGTGCTCTATGTCCCATTTCACTATGTCCGTTTAAATTTGGGACACCCATTGATCACGCCATAATCAACATCGAAAAGATGTGCATTTAAAAAATGAAATCGACTTGGTTGAGGGTTCTTTCTTAAGAAGTAAGGATTAAATTCATATTTCTGAAACGATGAAGTTGTCGTTTCAGAAATATGAATTTTAATCCTTACTTCTGCAGATTTTGGTATATCTAAGAATTCTTCCTTCTGGGTTTTAGCAAATTCCTTTTTTTCTTTAATATAAAATCAAACACTTTCCCTTTATATATTAACTTTATACATATATCCTTCATATCAAAATATGCAAATATGTGATTCAAGACATTTAAAAAAATAGTGTTGACAAAAAATATTATTCGTATACTCGCAGCACAATCAGAAATATATACATTAACCAATTTAACCTACTAAAAGTTGCTCAAATTTTTTCAAACTTCTTAGGTGTATTCAGTTATATCTATCCTTTTACTCATTTATTATAAATGTTTTGTTAATTGATATTTTAAATTTCCTGTTATTAATTATTATATAAGAATGTATTAAACTCTTAACCATTTTCATTGATTAATCACTCGCACGCAAGATATTTAAGTTAATATTTAAATGGTGGATGCGCCCTCCACAGCTGTTGAGATAAAACGTAAAAGATTTTAAACATGGTTAATATTAATGACTTTTTATATAAACGTTACTGTTCCATTTTACAATTCAATACATAATTACTTACCTGTTAAGAAATATTAGTAATGAATTATTCGTCTAATCATCTATTCTCTTGACCATATTTAAACACATTCTAACAATTGCGTAAAATTATTGCAGTTAAGACCTCTCCCATCTCTCACTTTTAAGATCATGTATTTATGTTTTAGATTTACCATTCACAGTAATAAAGTTGCGCTGACGATATTTAGACATCGCTGAAATAAACTGATTCATCAAGTGCAAATTTTTTTTTTCGGGTTTTGAAATCATTAATTTCTAATTAATCAATTCTCAGATTATATAATTAATCTTTGTTAATACGGCTAAACATGTGTTATCCATAAGTATAATAAATGGTCAATCTCATTTTGCTAAATTGTGTTAAACGTCGGATATAGTCTCTCTCTCCCTTCTTCTTTTCCACCATATTGGTCCAATCCTGGCCATAAGCCTCATCACTACCCTCGTGTTCTGATTCCAGTTTCGACCCAGTATTTTTTCAAGCCTCTTTTGGAGTCTCACTCTGCTTCAGTTTATCATTCTAAGCAACGTAATCAACCCAGCTCATTTGAGTTTAGAGCAACGAAATCTGGGAATGATATAAGATGGACGCACATGGATTGAAGTTGCATAGTCATTCAACGTAAGTGAATGCGTAATTTTTAAACCTTGTTCTAGATTTAGATTTCCTATCAATCTTCTACACAGCTTGGCGGATGGTTTCTTAATACCATGGAGTTTAAATTTCTATAAATATTTTCTTAATAGTAGACTTATCGTTCTTAAATATTATTTTAGAACAATTTGGTTTCTAGAGAGTCGCGCTAACTTAAGAACACAGACAAGCAAAATTGCAGTGTCCACCAAAATCTCATTCATTTGGAACATGACTGGTGTCCGTTATATTTTACTAAGTTTAGATATAATCATTACTCGTTACTCATTACTATATAAATAGTTGACGAAATATTGGAGCGAGGAGGAAAGTAACATCTTCAACTATATTTTGGTGAGTTTTTATGCTGCCATGAGTCTACAATTATATTTTTTTTTTTGCAATAATGCTAGACCTAGTAGGACACAATCGATCTGTCCTAAATGCACTTGAAATTGCCGGTTTTAGCAGTTAGTTTTTCGTCGTCGTCTTCTTCTTCTTCTTCGATCTACATAATATCTTAACCAAGCTACACACTTTAAAGCCAAGGACAGAAACCCATCAAGAGTTGAGGAAAATATTACACCTCATTAGAATTTAAACGTCTTTAGATGTGTTTGGTAATTTGGTAGATGTGGTCAGATTTTTTCGAATGTATTGGATTTGTTTATTTAATTTTAAAAATACAAAACCTTTATTGATAGAAAAGTGTTAGTTTTTTAGATATCAATAAATAAATGAATAATATCACACGTTACAAACATTGATTATAAAAATATTTATAATATTCCTTACATTTAAATAGCAGTTTAATTACATTTTCCTCTAAGTTTGCCTGTTTATAATTATTATTATTATTTTATTGTATTAAAGTCAAAAAATAATAAATTTTTTACATAGTAGATTTTATACATTCATATTTGTTGCAGTGATTAATTTTTATTTTTAATTTGTAACTGCTCCAAAATCATTGAACTGTCGATGTAAATTGAAATATTGTTTAATATTAATTAAAAAATTTAAATTTTAATACCTTTAATCTAGAAAATTTATTACGTTTCAAATTATATGATTTACAATTTCTGCATATTGTTAAATTATATCTATAACAAAATTAATTACGGCATTTTCATTCCTTATTACAAAAAACATTTCCTACATTATTTATATTTTGATTTCCTTAATAGTATAATACATATTCATATTAGATGTACAATTTTAATTATTTTATAGAATATGGAATTTCATATTTGATATTCTTTGCTAGAGAGAACAACATATATAAATCTAACAAGTATCAAGGAAATTAAGGTAATAATAATATAATGTAGATCATACCACCTATTTGATATAAATACTAAATTGATATATACATCTACCTAAAGATATATAAATAATAACATGTAATTAAAGAACAAATAATAGGTATCGTTGAGTCATCTATACATAATACATATACAGAATTCTTTAGTCGCAGCAATTGACATAAGCAAACAGAAATTTTTAAAAGATTAATCAGTATTTTAAATTGTAATTAAATCGTTTATTTGCTTTTGTGTTAATACATAAATTTAAATAATTCTTGGCGGAATGACATCATTATTTCCAAGATCTGTTGGCTTTTCAATTTATTTTAAATATATGGTGTTGCGGGAAACTATATTGGGATTCTCCATATGAAAATGTGAGCTCCTATGAACATGATCCTCTTAAGGGAGCTAAAAGCATTTGAAGGGGATGCTCAAATTGTGTTTTCTACGTAAACTACTACTTATTTATAATATCATTCAATTCACCTCTATTGTCCACTATAAATTTAAATTGGGTTCGTGCTAAATAAGCGGACATATGTTACTAAATACCTATCAAACCGATGCGATGTGTTGGAATTAGGGTAAAAGTGTTAACTGTTTGAAAATAAAAACTCATTTTGGCAATTTGTGGACATTTTTGCAGGCACTCTATATGCAATAATATTTGGTGTCTGCTCCATATGTCAATAATTTGGTAGTCAGACAACAGTACTTAATTGGTGAAATTGGCGTTCCGAAGCTAATCAGTATATTACTTTTTTTACACACATTATTTTCGTTGCTAGCAAGCATAGATTCATCACTGATGTACCTGACAGTGGCTCCTACCACCTTTTTTAAGGGGGGGGGGGGGGGGGGTCTTCCGCGCATCCTGGAACCGCTTTCGCTTTACGTCAAGATACGGGTATCTTCTTATACTAGTTGTCCGTAGTAGATGTCATTGTGCTCTAATTCACTCTTCCCTACGTTCCACTGCCGTTTGCACAATTTGAGGTTCGCATTAAAGTCCTCCTCCTTCTCCTTACGACTAATAATTCACTTGATAGCTCCTTCCGCACATTCCCATCCCGCTAGTGTTCTCAGCATGAATTGAACCAATTCGTCGGGTCCTAGATGGCAAATTTTCCGTCTCTCCTCGTTCCATCTTCTACAGTAGAAAAACGTATGTTCGGCATCGTCCCTCTTGCCACAATACACACATTCTCTCGTTTCCCTCTGGTAACCCACCTCCCCAAGTTTCCTCTCGACCCATTCCTTGATTCTAGAAATAATAATTCGTTTAATCCACCTTCCCTTTGTCGTTTCCTCCCATCTGCTTTGCCATCGCGAGAGCAGCTTTTCTCTGGCTTCTTCCTTACTGTTCCCTTCGTACGTTTCCGTCCTCTCTTTGGCTAAGAGATCCAACGATCCCTGCCACCACTTGTGCTGATTCGTAACATACAGTTCGATATGCGCTGCACACTCTGAGAGCTGAGTGCAAAAAATGTTTAAACCCTGCTTTTCGGCAGGTACATGCACCAATGCAATAACAAGAAAGAACTAAGTAGCTAAGTAGCGATTTAGCTGCTGAATCTCTGCTCATTGCAGCAGGCTCCACAGCATGAGCCCGGCGTATCCGCCCCCACTATTCTGGATTTTTGCATTTCCTAATCAAGTTTATACTTGGTGATAAGATCATAGTAATTGTGGGCGCGCAGCATCTTGTGTTGGTGACAGCCTGGAGAGGTTAAATTTGCTCTTTGTTGCAGACTTCGTAAATAGCTGGTACCTCAGTGTGTCAGTGCTCATTTCACGACTGTATGCCAAATAAAACCTTTCTCCTACAGATACTATATCTTCACTCGTGGAATCTGGCTTCTTAAATGCTTCAACAACTTCAACTACATAGGTAGAGGAAAAGACTTGCCTCATTCCTCTCTGTATATCCATCTTCACTTTTTCGTATATAATTTCTTTCATATAAAATTCCATTTCTGTTGGTTATTATTGTATAATATATAATGTATTTAAACGGTTTTTAATAAAAATTAACTTAAGCTGGTAAAAACGTTCTATTTTCCTGACGTTGCAGCTTGCAGCACGCTTGTTATTGAGTTTAGATAAAAGTTGTGATGAAATTTGTTACAAATTTTGTCTTATTTAAAATAGATAATAACTACCAATGCTCTACACTCTAGAACCAACCAATGCCGAGATATTTGAAAATACCAAAAAAAATTTCGTGGTTTTTGGGCCACGAAAGTTAGGCCGAGGTCTTTCAAATTGGAAAACTTGGTTTTTCGCTACTGGCTTCAATGTATATAAGTAGAAAAAAAAAAAATCGCATACCCGATCTTTTGTTCGGTAAGGGTATTTATTTGAACCCAGCTACTGGGCTATACATTTAAAATCGAATATTCACCTTCGTTTTTGTTTTGAATTACTGATAACGTATCAAAGTTGTGCCATCCATTTGCCATCTAAAACCTTAATTTTGCCCTGTATAAAGGATAGATTTCCAGGTATAACTAGTTTCACTTGATTCAATCAATGAAATTATCCAAGAAGATATTTTAACACAATTACAATTTGCGTGTTGAAGATCCATATACATAATAACCATAATGCTAATGAGAGTGAAACACTCAATAATCAATAACGCTTTGCCTTTGACAGACTTAACGTGAACCACTTAAGGCAATTATCCTCGGTTGGGTTGGTATTTATATTCCACATTGCATGTAAAATGTCTAACATATGTCGTAGCTATCATACTTACCTGCCATTATTAAATTGCCAGAGGGACTGTCCAAACTCTCTTACATTCAATCTAACAATGTAACAAGCTTTTATCTTTCTAGCAATATTCTCATCGTGCATTTTCACCGAAGCCCTCGAGACTCATTTTTATGTTTTAAAGCAATCGTTAGAGAGTTGATAAAATGGGGTTTCGCCATGCAAAGAATTAATATCAATCTAAAACCATCATTTCAGTGTTTCAGTTGTATATGGTCAAATACGTAGCGGCAAATTTTTTAATGCTGAGGATTGTAGCTTTCTCGAAAACATAACTCATTTAAAGAATATCACACTTGTCACAATAAACAAACATTACTGCATGTACACATTCCATAATGGTAAATTCATGAATCTGCGTTGTGCTCAATGTCTACAGTCGTTTATCGATAAGGTCTCATCTAATACTTCACTTTGTTGCCATGTGACACAAAAACTACTTTTTCGATGAAACTTTAAATCCGAGTTGTCTTCAATTCTTACAAGAATTTCTGATACTCCGTCTGGTGAATTTATTTCCTAACGGAACTATAATCTCAATATACCCAATAAAAATTATCAGTCATCCCCATACATTGCCCAGTTGATGTTAGATTGAACCAAGTTTTTCCTAACAGATGGATAGGCGTGACGTGAAACTATTGAATGGCCTCCAAGGTCTCCGGATCTTACTCCATTAGATTTCTTTCGGAAGCGTCACCTTAAAAACATAGCGTACAGAACGACACCCGAAAACATGCATGACGAATTAGAACTAGAATTAGATAATGTCCCAACAAACCATCAATAAGATTCAGTAAGAATTTATTAACCGTCTGGGGTACTGCCAGATAAGAAGGACCTCAATTTGCATATTTAATTCTTTAAATTGTTGTTAGTATTGTTCATTTCTTTAAATAAAAATGCATTGTTATATATCCATATTTTCTCAAAAAGCACAGAAAGTTCATTATTTTCAGTCTACATTGTTATATCAGTCTGTCAAGAACAATTATTATTGGTAATTGTTTTATATTTCTCTTACCTACCTTAACAATTTTAAAATTGCATTTGCCGCCTCTCAAGTTTCTGGATATATTATTGTAATTGACGGTTACATTTAACTTGGGTGTCCCAAGTTTAAAATCGGCTACATAAAAGGAAAAACTGATTATTCGATTATTGTGTAGGTTGGGAACCACAAAAATAATAATACACTCGCCAAATTTATAAAGTTATCCGACACCTGCTATAATATTAGAAATTAGAGGGGAAGTAATATCCCCAAATAACATATAATTAAATAAATATTAAATAAAATGCTCTATTTATATTTTTGCAGGTATACCAGCCCAACATAATACTATACAATATAAGTTGGTCTTCTTATTACCAGAAATTGTTCAGATAAATTACTGAATATATTTTCTGTTGTTCACAATTATAGAAGACATTCTTTTCTAAATTGTTGCCATTATATTCAATAATAACATGGACAAATAAGCTAGTTGATGAATAATCTCTGTGTAATTAGAAATGTAATATTCATGTAAGTAGAAAAATTGTCGTACTGATACAATACTTAAAATTAAAATATTTCATATAAAACATAGCGTTATTGCAAATGAAAAAGTATGAAAATTGTTTGCGTAATAATAAACAAAATACTTGTTAATGATATTGCTTATAGGAAATATAATAATTGTTGAATACGACCAGGTTCATCTATTTTATTGAATATGCTTTTATCTCTTTGAATTTTATTACGTTTCCTCCTCATTAATCTAGCCGAGTAACATCAGAAGCAAACAAACCAGATGTTGACGTACAAAGTATTAAAGGTAAGCAATACAAAGACTATTAACCAGGATTATCGTGTGTGAGATAATTCGGTCTGGTCCGAGTGTCTGTTTGAAGTGGTTGAGCAGACTCCACCGAATCGAACCACATCCGCAGCTTTTAACCTGTTATCTTCCTGCAGCAGTTAAACGGTTGAAAAGGCACTAGAACAGCTCCTGACATCAAAGGAGCTCACTGTTTATCAAGCGCTATTACCTACCACTCTACCTTACACATGTTTAACACGCTTTTATTGTATTTAAAATGCTGCCGAGCAGACTCCAAAATCATATGTCAATCTATCTAATCTTCATACTTAAAGTATTAATCCTTAGGAGAGCTTCTGCTTCTGTGATATTAGAATTATTATTGTAACGGCATTTATTTAGCATGAGTTGTAAATAAAGTTTTTTTATTAAAAAAATAATTTTAACATAGGTACCTATAATTGTATCAAATAGCCATATACCTAACAATGATCCATTTGTATGATTTATTTCCCGTGTGGTTATTATACAATGTTTTCCAGTATTTTATGTTAACTCATAAATCTCTTCAAATTTTATTTTTTGTGTCCGTTTGTTTTCTTTCAGAGCAGTGTATTCCTCTTTTTGCAGACTTGTTTTGGAAAATATACTTGATAGTGGTGACAGATTTATCAGTCATAGTTTGTTTCCTAATTAACTTCATCTTCCTATCAACTTCAGCCTAAACTTGCGACTGTTTAAAATAACTATTCATATTTTATGTAATCCCTAAAAATGCTGATTTGCCAGTATTGAAGAAATAATGGTTTTTTTCTTCAAGCGTATAACAATACTAACATTACATAATGCAACACATCCTGTAGAAAGAGCCTATTATTGTATTAGTACAAATATTTCTCATTTTTTTCCTAGTACAAAAATGAAGTAATGTATCCATGGAAACGAATTAAAAATCTAAGTTGTGACTTGTCATAAACTGTCATTTTAAAAGTTGACGTCGCGCGTCGAGCCGCTTTTTAAATTTAAAAGCGAAAATGTCTGAAGAAATGCAGTGCGTACCGCCCGAAATACTTGAAATTGCAAATTCACCTGACGACATGTTTCATTGATAAATAAAATGGTTAGTATTACATATATTTTTTTTTACTAAGTTTGAACGCATTTAACCTGATGTAATTTTTCAAAAGTAAAGTTTTGATATTTTTTATTTTAACGCTTGAAGAAAAAATAGTATATGTCACTCGAAGTAGAAGGCTCATTATGTGTTTCGCCCAGTTTGCTGCCTCGGCTTGCGCCTCGGCTGAGCAAACTTCTGGGCTCAACAATAATGGTCGCCTTCTACTCCTTGTAACATAATATACTATTATTTTTAATATTTCAGTGTTGCTATTTTTACAAACTTTTACAAACTCTTATTTAACTTCACTTGCCATGGTCAATCCTATTAATTCAATTACCGATGATATGATCATTTTATATAAAGAATTATATCAATATTAACACCTCATGCTTTTACTTCATATTTAAAAATTTCAAAAACTAAATGAAAATAGATCACTTTTTTATCCTCAGACGCTAGCCGAGGTCTTTTTGAATTTTATAATAAAGGCAATATGGCGGCGGCTGTTTTTTTTTAAAGTACTTAACACCCTGTACATAATGGAATATTTGGATTATGCAAAATTTTCACAAAGTAATATTTGCTCACTTTGTTTCGCCAATTTGTTAACAATAAACATTAAACACACTTCAATTTAATAGGTGATCAAAATGGCCACCTTCTCAACGTACTTCCTTAAAAAAAATAATTTTTGGCGTACTTTAAAAAAATGCAAAACAAGCTTCGATCTCGACATGCCTAAAATCTTAATAGCAACATCTTTTAATGAGTCATGAAAATCGGCAATTAATTTATACAGGGTGTCCCATAAAAGCGTTACTGACATCAACTTTGTTTTTTAAATATAGCATTAACTTTCTCCTCATTTTAGAATTCTGCATAAAATTTGGATACCCCATAGTCGACCCTTAGCTCTAACCGTTGGCCCGCCATATTAACTATTATGCCAAAAATGTCACTTGCAACAGGTATTTAAAAAATTTATTAATAAATATGCCCAACTGACATTGACTCTAACCTTCAATCTCGCTCAATTCTTATAATGTACCTAAAGTACTTCATTTTGTACGCAACAATTAGGGCTATTGTTCATACAATATTTTGTTCATTTACAATTACGCGTAGTGTCGCCCATCGAAATTTATGATCTTAAGGTGACAAGGAGATATGGCTATAATATTTGAATAATTTAGACAGACATCCAGTACAATGGAGGTCATCATTCAAATGGTGATATCTCTCGACACCTGCAGCGCCCTGCTGCTCTCGCGACACTAGTTTGGAACATGCCATGGTACAGCAGTGGTACACCCCCTTGTTGTGTCCAAGAGTGCATTGGAACCCCCGCGCGTGAGAATGCATGCCATGGCTACCAAATAACATGATTATTTTATTTTAGTTCTATGCTAAATTCAACCATTTGTAACAGGTCGACAAACAAGTTTTAAATTGTAATAAATTGCCATGCATTATTCACGCATCTCAAAATATTGTGACCCGTAAGAGTTTTGTTATGTAATTCAGGGTTGTTCTGTTCATTGCATTATTTCAAAGTAATTAATTCATATACTAAATTATACTTGCCTTTAAGTTGTTTGAATGGTAAATGTGATGATGCTTGATGAGTTTTTTATTGATTTAATTATGTTGTTATATTCAGAGGAGACAGCGATAATTATTGGAAAGGGATAGGGATGAAGAATGTCGGTTAAAAAAAAATAAAATACCTTTACCTAAATTATACACGCATAATAACAATATTGAAAAATAAATATATTTAACTCGCCACAAAATTTATTCATTACGGTTATCAATTAAAAAACGATATCTCCAAGAAGATTCTTATTGGAAATTGTACGATTTAATGATTCACTTATGTATAAATATAAATTATATTTGACGTCGATGTCAATGTCAAATTAAAACTAGGTTAAGTTAATTAATTTTTTAAATTTTATTTCAATGTTTTTTGCTATGGACACTGAATTCTGTAATATAATTCAATGTTTTATAACATGTAATTGTAAAGAATAGCTGTTTTTGCATTATTCGATAATTATAGCGGTCTGAAGTGATTTCAATAATTTTTACGTCCAACAGATTTTATATTTGTGTGTTCAGAAGAGGAACATCAGTATAAATTGTAGTGTATAGTTGACAACCCCAGACTTTCGTTACCCCTACGTTGGGATCGTCATATAATTGTAATGTTCTATTATGTTCGTGATAGTGTGCGCGGTTCTTTATTATTAATTTAGAATATACTTTATTTTGTTATTAAAATTTTGTTACTTCTACCACTACACAAAACATCTGATTACATTTGCGTACCATAGTTAATTGTCTTCCATATTGCTTAAAATTTGAAGTGGGTCACGAAAAAATTGCATAATTCAAACTGCTGTAGAAGTCTAAAAAGTGAACATATTTCAACCAAATTTATTCCATTTTGAAAAATGATTCTTCAGTTGTGATATTGTTTGAAAGCTGTTATTATTAAATTCAAAATTAAATTTTATACAGGGTGGTAAACTAAACGTGCCTGTGTCCTGTGATTTTTTTATGCTTTGTACCACGTTAGCGAAACGTCCTGTATAATTTAGAGTTAAATCAGATTTTAGCATGAAGTGTTATATTTAACGTGTTTTTTTTTATGTTTGTTCTTCATTCTTCATTCCGGTTCAAAATATTTACCATTTTCGCGTTTTTTCCGACTCACACACGCCACTAGATAGTATTACAAAATTAAGGTTTTTACGAAATAATTAAACTAAGGATATCTTGTATTTTTCTACGTAAAATTCAATGGTGTAATCAGTTTTATAAGATTATATAAAAATTTCAATAAATTAAACATATACAAAAAAAATTGATTTTTGCGAAAGTCATTTTTTGTTTTTTTCGATTTTTGAGCGTGTTTTTAACTGGAGACTACTATTTTTTATCATTTACTAAAAAAGTATAAGTAAAAACGAAGAAATTAAGACCTAAATCAACTCGGTGCGATGATTCCCTGAAGGACAAATTTCATTTAAAAAAAAAGTGTTTTTTTCCGAAAAAAGGGAATATCTCGGAAACCTATGAATTTTTTGGTCTGAAAAAATTTGTGGATATTTAGAAGACCAAAAGGTATATTTCCACCAAGTTTCGTCAATATTAAATATTTTTGATAGAAATAAAAAATTAAAAACAGAAAAACCAGTTTTTCGCATTTTTCTCGGATATTTTGAGGTTATGTGAAAAATTGATTTCTAGAAAAGTTGTAGATTTCTTGACGATCTACAACTTTTCTATTAAATATTTTTCTCTCCGACTTCAATTTTATCCGAAAACCGCAATAATACACAATTGACCCCTTTAACCCCCCCCCCCCCCCAAATCCCCCCCGGAACATTCCTGCTAGTGCATGGATTTTTTTTTGATTATTATACCCCACTTTACCATTTCCAACTGCCAAAGCTCTGTTAACAATTTTTTCCTTGTCAAAGTGTAATTTGATTGGACTATTAGGGATATGTGATATTATTAATTGTAAATCAAAGTAGATACCTATGAGCTTTTTTTAGAAAAAAAATGCATATCTTCTTAAAATCCTGTAGATAAAAACAAAAATAAAAAACACGTTAAATATAACACTTCATGCTAAAATCTGACTTAACATTAAAATATACAGCATGTTTCGCTAACGTGGTACACTCCATAAAAAAAATCACAGAATGGCACAGGCACGTTTAACACCCCGTACCAAATTTTATTTAAAATTTTAAATAACAGCTTTCAAATAATATCAAATCTGAAGAATTATTCTTCAAAATGACATAAATTTGGTTGAAATATGTTCACTTCTTAGGATCCTACCAGGTGTATTCTGTAAATTTTCCGTTAAAAATAACCTGCCTGTTAAAATATTAATTTTAACGGTCCGCTAAAAATAATAACCAATTTTGCTATTCTGTATGCATCATTTTAACGGCCTTTTGTTAACATTGGGTTATCGGGTTATTTTCAAATTTCTATTGTAATATAAAATTATTACGCTTAATATAGACATATAATAATATATGTTTATTATATATATTTATACATTTGCTCTAATCGTTCTGCCTCTTCAATTAACACATTGATTTGTAACGCCATTTTTATTAATTTTTAACACTACTGTTAATTTTTAGCGGCTAGTCCGAGGGTGCCGCTAATTTTAACAGATTTTGGTTAAATTTAACAATCAAGAAAGTATAGAGAATACATCTTTGGTTAACTTTGGCCTGTTAAAATATTTTAGCGATGACCTTGCAGTTAAAAGTTAACAGAAAAGTTACAGAATACATCCGTACAGCAGTTTGAACTATGTGAATTTTCTGCGTGACCCACTTCAAATTTTGAGTGTACTGGTCCAGATAAAATATTTACTGGGGTTAGCTTTAAACCCTGGTCGAGGGATCTCCTACTATGTGCTAGTATAACAATTAAATAAAGTTGTTTATAAATAATACGTTTCAAACAAAGAAAATAGAGTAATTTGTAAAAAAACCACGAAGGAATAGGCGACATTAATTAAAAAAGTGAATTATAAGGTTTGTTCCAGCAGAAATCACAAAGAGAACCAACCATTTCTATCTAAATTGATCAGCTGGTCAATCCACAATCGTCTTTAACCAATCATATTACTTCTGACTAGTTTGTGATTTCCGCTGGAACAAACCTATATTGTTACAAAGAAAAAAGTTTGTTAACATCAATGTCAA
Organism: Rhagium mordax; assembly: GCA_963680705.1. Lineage (NCBI taxonomy): Eukaryota > Metazoa > Arthropoda > Insecta > Coleoptera > Cerambycidae > Rhagium > Rhagium mordax. The sequence goes on along the minus strand of OY796658.1, from coordinate 27,256,642 downwards.
ACTCAAATAAAACTAAATTATTTTTCATGTTCTCAATTCAATTATTAATGTACTTAATTTATATTTTTACATAAGTGAATCATTAAATCGTGCTATCTCTTGACGATTTCAAATAAGAATGAACAAGTGTACATCTTCTTGGAGATATCGTTTTTAATTGGTAACTGTTATGAATGAATTTTTTGGTAAGCTAAATATATTTAATATTATTATGCTTGTTTAGAACCTAAATAAAATCATTAATAAAAATGGAAAATATGAAGGTAATAAAAACTTATAGCTGTTTTTCTCTAATATGTGGACCTAGCTATCGACATGTAACCTGTACTCTTGTGACATTTGTGGAACAATTGAATGATATAATGTAGAGCAGTGCATTTTGGATAATATGCTGCCTTTATATTTCCGATATTTATTGTACAAGTTAAATTTATATATGCACATAATATACTAACAACTATATGATACATTGAAACAGTCCTATAATTTATAATAGTAATAAAAATATGGCTTTATTTCAGTCTTAGCTAATCGACTTAATCTGATATTAAATATTAATAATGACTGTTAATTAATTTTAAGTATAAATTATTATTTAAACTTTTTATCATTAAATAAACTACTGTCGTCAGCTTACCATTATTATTTCAATATACTTTATTATTAAAATCAGCACTTTCATCATCTGTTTTATAATAATAATAATAATAATAATATTTATTGTATTACCCAACAGAAAACCATTTACAGGGCAATCATTAAACAGAAAAATAATATCATAATATAAGTAGAAAACAGAAAAAGATAATAATAATAACAATAATATATAAGTAGATCAAGTAAACTAGAATGAAACATAAAAGAATAATAATAACATTAAAGAGCAATAAGTATTAAGTACCTACTTAAGTATAAATAATATTTATATTAAATTAAAAATGAAGCTAACTCGCAGTTGCGTGATAATATTCACGAGCAATTGTTATTAAAGTAGATAGTTTTGAAATAGAGAAAAAAATTACAAAATAGAGAATAAAAATATTCAAATGTTTAATGGTACTTATAAATTATACCATATAGGTTTAACATTTTCTGCATGAAAATTGTTTTAAAAAATAATCTTTAAAATTTTATTGAAAAAACTGGCAATGAAATTACTGAAACTCAAATTTGCAAGTCTTTAAAAAAACAGTTAGGTACATTTTCCACAAACTACAAAAACTTAATTTTTCTGTATGCATCTGTGGCCCTTAAAAAGCTTAATTAATTCTTGTAAAATTCTGAGCCATCCCATAATTACCTAAAAAGAATTAATATTCCATGAGTCACCTTATAAAACGTGTACTAACTATCTTAATTTTATTACGGCGGGTACTCTGGGAAAAATATTAATTACTTTGATATACATTAAGTTAATGGTCCACTAAATATATCGCAAGTAATCCGCCATTGTAAAAAGAAAAGACAAGTTGAGTAGCTCGGAACTTTATAATATTCCTGCTATATTTCCAGACGATTACAGCGTCTCCATCTTATCTCTGAAGAACCAATAAAAGGGGGAGCCTGGCATATTACACTAGCTTCGTGAATTGATGAACAAATTCCTATTAAATCTGCGGCAAACTTCTTTTTATATTGAATAACTTTTAAAACGATTTGAGAGTGCGGGGCCGCCATCTGGGCCGGATTAAGTTTACTGCCTGGACCGCTCACGATATTATGCCATATTGACCCCACGTCTTATTCTCCCCATCTTGGGATGAGAGAGGGTGGACGCCCTCCACTCGAGAAAGGGATTTGCCCGTCACATTTTTATAACGAGGCCTAAAAGCCGCGATTAATTTGTTTGCTCCGGGTTAATTTCAGGACAATTAGTGAGTTACACCAACGACACCCTATTTTATCTCTTATCTTGCGCAGATGAGTATCCATTGTAATAAATGACGGAAGAGATTTGTCGATAAGAATGAAAAATGTTTGTATTATTTCCAAGTATATTGATTTATTTTATACTGAACAAATACTAGCAGATGGTTTTTTTTACCACCGGCACCGTCATAGAAAGTGAAACAGAAGTTCGCGTTTCTTGTAAGGAAATACAGTGTTGTTTTACATCAGATTTCTATTATTTACGTTCAGTTGCCGTGTCGTTACATTTTTATTAGGTTTTAAGGAAATTTCTTCCATATTTCTATTATTTAATATGAAATTAAACATCAGATTGATATTTTATTGCATAGAACAAATGGGTGATGTTTAACGTCATAATAAAAATATAATTTTCTTCCATTTTTTCCAACAAACAAGTATATTGAAATCAGAGTCATGAAGAAATAAATTCGTTTATGTTGCAAATGTATGTAGGTATTTTATTTTCCAATTCCAGAATTAGGTATAATTACACCACATACAACGACCCCCTTTATCCCAGAAGGCTGAGCCTTGTGCGGGAGGGGGCTACACATTTAAGGACAAGGGACACACATCCAATATCCGTGTATAATGGAAAAATCCCTCTCACAGTATTTTCCATTGCCACGACCGGGATTCGAACCCGGGACTTTTGGGTGAGAGACAGGTACTCTACCATCTCGACCATCAGTCATAATTAGAATCTAATACCTTACAATTAAGCCTGTTAATTCTCAAAAATCTAATTGATAAATCCACATACTTTCATTAGATCATAATAATAATTAAATCCAATTTATGTCTTAAAGTTAACTCCTGGTAGGTATTTGCTCTTTGATGTTTTCTACGAAGAAAACGTTTGGTGTGTGCAAGATTGCTCATCGACGATGGTTTGCGTCGGTTCACGTCAATATCTCTTATCCAAGCAATTATTATGAGCATGCTACTTCATTTGTGTTATGAGTATTAAACTGCCTTCCCAACGTTTGAAGATTTACATTGTGATTAATCGAACACTTTCTACCAATTCTACTTTCTTCCTCCTTTATATTGGTGGTTTGCCTGCTGTAACTTGCTCTAACTTTGTGCTTTGAATAGTAGGGCTGAATAGTTTGACTCACAATTAAGCAAAAACATATAGTAGATGAACGAATTGGGAATGAAGAGGCAGAAGAACTTTTTGAAAGAAGTCAGCTAGGAGAAAGTACATTACCAACTTTAGGAAGTAAGACATGATTACAAACTTTTCAACAATAAATCACAAAGAATGGATTAACCATCAGCAGAATTCACGAATCAAAGGGAATCTATCATTTAAAACACAAAAGCAACTACGGAAAGGAAATGTTCAGTCGTGCACCTATCATGAGCTAGAAAATAACGTATGAGCTCTTGAGGTGATGTTTAATTACAGGCATAATCATTAATACAAGCACTCAACTATTCGGATCCACCATTGAGTAAATAATAATAAAGAAATGCAATTGTCAAGGTTTCGAGATTTTAGTGTTGTATTTTTTGCCAATATAACTACAGAATTATCCACAATATTTAGGGCAATCCAGCCAAATTACAAATACCTTCCTGTAGCACTAAAAATTGATGACATCCTGAAGCTATTGACAAAAAAAATACAATAGAAAACTCTCGGAACTCGACAGTAGCGCCTCTTTATATTATTTCTTTACTCAATGGATCTACAGATGACAAAGATATCACAGGACACGGCGAAAGAGATGCCACAAAGTCATTAATAGATCTTCAAATTCAGTCACCATTGTGGATCTGGCTATAAATGGAGAAAAAAGGAAGTGTATCACAAAATCATTAAATATACATAATCAACACCTAATAATAAGAAACATATCGAAATTGACAAAAAATTTAAGTACCCGAAGTCGTTTGTAGGAAACAGAAACTAGACTAAATCTAAAAAAAAATCAAGAAGGAATGTAATTGCAACCTGATGCTCTTTCGGTCTAACGTCTCAGCTAAGATCGTGAAACATATTCAGGCAGACAAAAATAAAAAGATATTAAATCGTCATAAGGCATAATTCAGGGACTAACAAAGCTTGATGTTCCTCTGAATATACAGATTCGTCAATGAAAGTGAAAAGACGTAACTAAAGTAACAATGTTGCAGAAATCGATACTGCAACGGAGAAGGAGCAAACCAGAACGATGTTGAAGTATACCCAAAAAAATTGGAAATGAGAGCTTACAAAACACAAGCCTTAAGGAAAAACAACTGCAAGACAGTCATAAAGGACAAAGACCACAAAGGACTATGCGTCAATATGTTTAGAAAAACTGCAATTCAGTATATTCTTCATAAAAAAGTGTCAACCTAAGAATTCTTCGATATCTTTCGGATTGACTTTTTATAACAATCTTCTCCACCAAGCTACTAAAGTAGCAAAATCAGTTTCGTGTGGAAAGCTAAGTATTTCTTTAACTTCAACTATAGTGTTGAATGAAAAACAATTGCGTAATTTGTTCTTTGTTATCAAGTAACCGACTTAAGTACCAAAGAATTTTTAATATTTTAATAGTATGCTTTCAGGAGATATGGCAGATGCTTTGTGAAATATATAAAAAAAATTAACAATTCATTTTCAACTTTAGTAATGCGTGCTGGGTTTGGTGTTATAATTATCAGCAACATTTATACAAAAGTGAAGACAACAACATACCTTGTGTTAAACAAAAGGATCTCTAAGTACTTATTTTATTCCCATTATGAATATATAATATTTATCATTACAGCTTAAATTAAGTAAAGGTGGGTAATAAGTATTATACAGAAGCACCATACCAAGGCTAAATAAAACTGGAACAAATTAGCGAAGTTATAATACAAAAGTCTGAAATTGTAACATGTTATTTTAAAAAATGTGAATTTGCCTTGTCTGCGCAAATTCAGCAAAAAGACGTTATTAGCGTCTGATTTATATAATTACCTTCTATCATAATCTAAATTATTATAAACCGTTTCCCGTTGTCCAGACTAGTGCATGCATTTTACATTATCTTGTTTTTTTAAATCAAGCTGAAATTAAAGGCTATAATGAACTCCAATAACACTATCTGTTTCCTGAAATTAAAAATAATATCATGTTTCAGCGGCAGCTTCAATAAAAAGAGGCCATTGTTACAAAACTGAATTCAATTATAAATCTCAAACGTTCAAAGGGATTATCCAATTTTTCACCACGATTTATGAACAATGGGAGACGCGCTGCTTTATTTTTTACGCAAATGTATACTCAATACTAAAACATAAAAAGCACGGTAAGAACATTTCTGCACGTAACGCCAGTCGACAAATTATTTTGCCTCAAGCGTTTCATCAGAGTTTGTAGTATTTTTTTAATATACCTACTTCTTAAAACGTTACAATGAGTGCCTAATAAAAAAAGGTACGTACAATGATAATTGCTCTAGGTTAATATTAAAACAATTCATTGAAATAACACAAATATTATGCTTAAAATTAATTTCACTTATTATTAATTATATCGGCTCTCATACTTATTTTTTTTTTTTTAGAGAAGAGGTGGTTAATCTTATGTGAGTAGTTATTCATATTTAATGAAGAATAATAAAAATCTTATACTCACAAAATTCTTTTTAATGTAACCGGTTTCATAATCAAAATATCAAAATACTTGCATCACATCATCAGGTAACAATATTTTATAGAAATTCTTGTGACCTGATGATGTGAGGCAAGTACTTTGAACACGAAACCTGTTGCATTAAAAAAAAATTGGTGGGAATAAGACTTTTATTGTTGTTCATTAATATGAATTTTTTTTTTTTGATTCGCAGAACAGCTACAACGAACTAATTATTATTATCGAGAATGTTTGGCTATATACAGTGAATAACAGCTTTTATTTTAATAATTCAAATTTCTAAGAGTAAGAGAATATTTGTGAAATATGTCCTAAAAATCGATTCGTAGCGATTAAAGATGTCTATTTAAAATTTGTTCTAGTATTTTAGTCTGTTGCCAATCAACCATCTTCGTTGCTAAGCAATCATCAAAAAACAGTACAAGAAAGTCCGGCATAGGCCGGAAAAGTAATTTTCCCGGATCCGTTTATTATCTAAGTATATTAATTTATAATAATATTGATTGTGATTTCAGAAAAAAATAGTACGTTACGTATACCTCGTAATAGTAAAAGCACATCCCGACATTTCCGTACTCCGTGTTGCTTGTCTCAAGAAACCATTCAATTTTAATACAAAAACTGATTAATATTCTTAAAACGTCTTAATACCAAATTCGAGCACTCAATGTAAAAGAAAATAATATCGTCAAGGTATAAACTTTTTCTGTTCTGTCCAGTATTTTACATTAAAAAATTTACTGCAATTTAGAAAGGTTCGTTAAGGCATTGAAAATGAATTTGGCTAACTTTCTAGTCTAACATGATATTTACAAAATCTGCAAAGTGTGCAAGGGATAGAAATAAAGAAAAATTTAAAAAATTTCCAAACTTTTATTAAGCTGAGTTACAAGGCCTGTAAACTCTTTTTATTTATTATTTTACATTAAATAGCAAGAGAAGCCCCAACATAGGAAACGATTGTTTCCTTCCGCTGAAACTTTAGAGAGAGAAGAAGGTTTTTTGGCTCCCTCGTACATACTTCGGGAAACAGAGACAGGTGACCAGCTGATATAGCTTTCTCTCTCTATTGTTTCGATCACCGCTCGCTGAAACGCAACTCACACACATTTTGAACGCAGTGTTGCCAATAACAATTATTGTGTGACAACCGACGCGACGATAAATCGAATTATTTTAAGTTCATCTTCTGCCAGTAGCAACACTTTACAATAATTTCAGAAAAAATACAATCCATACCGTTAATATCACAATACTTCACATGTACTTGCAAATTTACAATTTCACAACAGGCCAAAATCAAAAAAATTGCCCAAACCTTATTTAAACATTGAGAAAACAGGTGAAAATATTACAAAACGCTCATTTTTATTATTCTTATTCTTAAAACTCGCCACATATCGATTTTGAAGTGATTCGCAACAAAACTTCAACACAAAGAAAAAATTTCCCCCCTGACCCCCCACAATCGCAAGCCGAATTCTCTTAAAAATTACAGTCGACCCGTAAAAATCCTCAGACACCGAATTTCATACAAATATCGATTTTCAGCTTTCTCCGATAACTATAACTCTTTTCCTGTTCTTCAACCCCCAAATTCAACTCGACCAGAAAAGTTTCTAAAACCCACAGATTCGTCCACATATTATCAAAAACGCTTTTCGGCATTTTTTACTCATCGAAACAACAAAAAAATCACCCCCGACCACCCCCACAACCGCCTCGTGGATTCTCTTAAAAATTACAAGCGACCCGCCGTAAGTCTCAAAACACCAAATTTCACACAAATATAACGTTTTAACTTTGTTTATGATTTTTTCTCATTTTTAAACCTCCAACTCCAACTATGTCAAAAATCCTTAAAAACCAACAGATTTGTCCACAAAATCCGGCAAACACGCAACTCGACACTTTTTCACACCAAAACTTCAGCACGAAACAAAATTTTCACCCGCGACCTTCCACCCCTGAAACCCTCAAACCACATTCGGTATTCTCTTAAAAATTCAATCGACCCTTAAAAAGTTTCAAAACACCAAATTTCACACAATAGCTTTATGTAACCAGTTACGAAAGACTTTATTTTGTGTAACGAGTGGAAATGATACGAGTTACACAAAATGGTCTTTCGTAACGTGTTACATAAAAGATTTTTTCTAATTTTAAACATCTAAAACTAAAACTCTTTTCATGTCAAAAGTGACAAATGACAAATGTTATTAATTTAGTTCAAAATGCAGCACATAATATCATGGAAAATTCAACAATTAAAACTTCTTCAGGAGTTAATTTTTTTAATTTTATTTTCTGGCCTTGCATACGAAGGAGTTAATTTGACAAATTTCAAAAATTATAGTTCATATTTATAATTAAAAATTAATAATTCCTATAAACTTGTATTATGTTTTGAATATACGTTGTTTCTATTTATTCTTGAGAGTTATTTATTTTTCTTAACTGGTGATGTAACGAACTTTTCCTCACCAGTTAGGAAAAGTTTAACTTTTCCTAACTGGTGGCTTTTGATACTTACGTCAGTTCTGAAAAGTGTAATTTTATATGCCAAAATTAGAAAAATATCGATTTTCAGCTTATTCCGATACCTAATTATAACTTTTTTTCCATTTTTAACCACCTAATTCAACTCCAGCCAGAAAATTCTTAATAATTCACAGATTCGTCCACATACTGCCAAAAATGCAATTCGACACTTTTTGCTCAACAAACGAAAAACACCCCCGGCCACCCCCACAACTGAATCTCGGATTCTCTTAAAAATTACAGGCGACCAGTAAAAGTCTCGTCTCGATACACCGAATTTCACACAAATATAAATTTTCAGCTTTTTCTGAGAATTATGACGTTTTCCATTATTTGTTCAACCCCCAAATCCAACTCGGCCAAAAAATTCTTAAAAACCGACAGATCACCTACATACTGCCAAAAACGCAACTTGACACTAAACTTACTTTTTCTCACCGAAACTTCATCCCGAAAAAATAAATCTCATTCCCCCAAACACATCCCCTATATTCTCTTAAAAATTACAATCGACCCGTAGAAAGTCTCAAAACACCGAATTTCACACAAATATCGATTTTCAGCTTTTTCCGATAATTATAACTTTTTCCCATTTTTCAGCCCCTAAATCTAACTCTGCCAGAAAATTTTGAAAACTCACAGATAGGTACATCCACATAATGCTAAAAACCTACATCGATATTTTTTGGTCATCAAAACATCAACAAAAAAAATCACCCGGTTAAAAACGTACCTCAACTTCCACCCCTGCAACTTCACCCCTGTGCATCACAGACGCCAAACCCTACAAAGAACGCTGGTTCATCCTCTTTCCAACTAGACCAAAATCAAATTTGGATCTTTCAAAAAGTATGCGATGTAACAGCACCGAACGCTTTCATGTCCAAAAAAAACGTTTCAACCCCCGTATTTTCAATGTTTTTTATTATTATTATTTAGCATTTCTTTGGCTGTGGGCCTGTGGCATATAGCCATTAGTACAGCACCAATTTTTAATGTTAAAAAACTATACTATATTGAAATCGATCAAAGAATAAATATGTTTCCCGTTTAACGATTATATGTGGTTAGTTTTTTTAAACAAAATTCGCCAATTCATTTGTGGTTTTTGGTGATAACAAACACATCACAGGAACATATTTTAATTTAAAAGAAAATTAATGATAGCTACAGAGCTCTAATTTCAAAATAACAATTATTTAAATCGGCGAAAAGATAAATAAATTACAGGTTTGTTCCACTTTTAAGTGAGACTCTTTGTATTATAACAAAAGAGTAACGTATATTTCAACCGTTCAGATTCAAAATTTTATTATATATATATTTGTAAAATACTTGATTTTTTTATAAATTACTGAAGGTTGCAAACTAAATACACTCAGTTCCATAAAAAGTGACGCACTCGATTTTTCGGGTAATTTTAAAGTTCTTTAGTTCTTCAACCGGTGGACCGATTTGAACATTTTTTTTCTCAGTTTATGGCAAAATTCATTCTCTATGAGCCGGATTAGAAGCAATGGTGAGTTCTTCCATATTTCATGGAAATTAATGGAGAATTTTAAACCTAAGTTTTTTCACAGGTTTTCAAAACACCCTGTGGATTATTCTCGCATTCATGGAAAAATCATTCATTCTGCATTCGGTGAACCATTTTTTAATAAACATTTTGTTTTTTTGTACACTGTTTTATCGCTGGTATTTTCCGAGATATAACGTTTTTACGTGAACCCTGCTTTTTCGTGTATTGAGAAATGATGCACATGATGAGTGGTCATAATCACTGCAGAATTGTATAGCATATAAACCAATAGAAATTGTCGAGGTTTTTAAATACACTCAGTTCCAAAAAAGTGACGCATTTGATTTTTGACCTAACTTTTTTCTTTTTTTTTTAAACCAGTGGACCGATTTTGAATTTTTTTTTATTTATTGGTAGGTAATTCCTTTGTCTTTCAAAAAATAAAGAAGTGAAAATTTATTTTATTGTAGGATCACATTGCTTTTGAAAAAGCAATTGCCGTTGCCATAGCAATTAATTTGTTGTATGCCTCCATACTTTGTTGTTGTGTCATTAATTTAGTGTCATTAGAGAAGTTTTAGAGACTAAAATTACACAAAATGCCTGAACAAGTTTATAATTTTGTGTTTAATAAAAATGTTTTTTAAAATTCGTATCAGTTTATAAAACTCGGTAAATTCAGAAAGTTGGTAATACGCAAAGTTTCAGCAAAAAAGCTGTAATTCGGACAATTTTAGAGATAAATCAATGAATAAAAAAACAAAATGTTTATTAAAAAATGGTTCATCGAATGCAGAATGAATAATTTTTCCATGAATGCGAGAATAAATCCACAGGGTGTTTTGAAAACCCGTGAAAAAACTTGAGTTTGAAATTGTCCATTAATTTCCATGAAATATGGAAGAACTCACCATTTCTTCCAATCCGGCTCATAGAGAATGAATTTTGCTATAAACTGAGAAAAGAAATGTTCAAATCGGCCCACCGGTTTAAGAACTACAGAACTTTAAAATTACCCGAAAAATCGAGTGCGTCACTTTTTATGGAACTGAGTGTATCAGACAGCAATCGTTAAAGGTTAAAGTATTCACAGTAGACTACGTCCGACGTCTTTTACTGTTTTACTCTTGGCATATCTATTAGGGCCATGGTAATATGCATACTCTTGAATTAAACTATTTTAAGAACGCTGCCTGCATAACTGCAATTAGTGAAGTTTTCATATAATAAAGACATTAATATTTGTTTCCAAACAAATATAAAATCATCAAAAGGAAACATTTGTCAATGTGCTAATTATAAATCATCAAAGTGAAATAAATAATCTGGAGCTTCTTGAAATGAACTAATAAAATGTATCATTAAACATATTTTGTATATACGTATTATGCAGATGTTTCACAATTAATGTTTCTATTTAAAGGAATTGCTTTGATTAGACCATGAGTCCAAAACATGTAATTTTATTGCTATTTAAATGATATTTTTATGCCTCAACACAAATGTGCATTAACATCAAAAATATCTGTTCGAGAGAGTAAAAGCATGTTTTGTATACAAAGAGTAGCAAATGTTATTTAAATGACTCTTATGGTACATTTATCTCACTATACGAGGTATTTTCGTAATGTAGGTTATTATCATTGTGCATGAAAAGTCCAAATTCAATTTGTATTTCACTAATACTGACCTCGAAAAAATTAGTACAAGCACAAGCACAAGCAAAAAATTTGGTGAAGATGTTCCACTTGCCATCCTAATAAAGAATATACTAAATGTCCCCTAAAATCGAAGTTGTACTATGCCCGCTATATTGAAAATGGTGGTTAATTTTCAGATTTTTATACATATACAGTAAGGTCCAAAAGTCAGTTACCCCCCCTACTAACTTTTGAATGGTTTCAAATATTTTTTGGAGTCTTAGGGGTTATACTTCCAGACATATTTGCGATTGTTTGACGCTAAGTAAAAAATTTGATATTCCAAAATGGCGCCTGATCGCCATATTGGATATTTCTCTGTTATCGGACCAAGGTGTGTGACACCTTAAATTAAAGGTCTATTTGTCCATAGTAACTTGCCCAAATTTCGAGGTAATCCGATGACGTATAACAAAATGGCAGCATTAAAACAAATTCGAAGTTCACACAGCGCGCTCATTTCTTTGCCTGGTTTTTTGACATAATGATGCCCGACTATTAATCCCAGTAAGCATTTGAATTGAACACAAATACACAGGTTTTCGTTATCTTTGGAACTCACCAGAGTCATCGGGAAACGAATATACCTGTATACGTGGCTAAAGGACCCGCTTCCAAAGCCAAAAATCAGAAGAAAAAAAAATTTGAATTGAACGTATTAAAAATTCTGTCAATAAAACATGTAAATTCATGTTTGAAATAAATTTCTTTATTGTTTATTAGGATTTTTCAAAATTAACTAACAGTACCTACGATAAATAATTTTTAACTTTGAATGAACATTTTTATCTTAATAATTAGGTGTAATAAATATTACATTTATTTACTTTAACAAGTGGTTCATTTCCGTATTGTTCACAACAGCGAACCCTTTTCATAAATTCTTCGCAAACTGCTAAGCGTTATATCGTTAACACTTCTAGATGTGTCCCAGTAAGCATTTGAATCTAACATAATGAAAAATCTGTCGATAAAACAAGTAAAATCATGTTTGAAATGCAATTTTTTATTATTTATTAGAATTTTTTAAATTTCTTTGGACCTGTCAGAAATTATCTTGACGATTGTTTCCCGAATCGATGGATAGGTCGGGGAGGTCCGATAGGGTGGCCAGCGCGATCTCCCGACTTGTCACCCTTACATTTTTTCTCTGGGGCTTCATAAAGTCGCAGATTTACCGTACCCAAGTCAGAAATTTAGAAGAACTTACTTAAAAAGATTTTGACATATCTAGAAGTGTTAATGGTATAACGCTCAGAAGAGTTCGCGAAGAATTCATAAAAAGGGTTCGATGTTGTCGAGACCAAAATGGAAGGCACTTCGAGCATTTATTATAGTAAACAAATGTACTATTTATTATAATTTAAGATTAAGATAAAAATGTTCGTTTAAAGTTAAAAATTGTTTATCCCACTGTTAGTTAATTTTGAAAAATCCTAATAATATAAAATTTTATTTCAAACATGATTTTACTTGTTTTATTGGAATAATTTTTATTATGTTCAATTCAAAAGCTTACATGGGATTAATAGTCGAGCATCAATATGTCAAAAAACCAGGTAAATAAATGAGCACGCTGTGTGAACATCGAATTTGTTTTAATGCTGCCATTTTGTAATACGTGATCGGATTACCTCGAATTTTGGGCAAGTTACTATGGACAAATAGACCTTTAATTTAAGGTGTCACACACCTTGGTTTGACAATAGAGAAATATCCAATATGGCGGCCAGACGCCATTTTGGAATATCAAATTTTTTATTTAGCGTCAAACAATCGCAAATCTATCTGGGATTATAACCCCTAAAATTCCAAAAAATATTTGAAACCATTCAAAAGTTAGTAGGGGGGTAACTGACTTTTGGATCTTACTGTATAAATCCTTTACCGTTGCAGATAGGAAAAAAATAGAAAATATAGGCTATAGGCCTATAAACTGTGACCGTTTTTTCGAAGTCGAAGACAATTAGTTTAGTTTTACCTATTAAAATATCATCAGTTTCTGATTATTTAAAATATTATAAATATGAACCGATAAATAAGCAATGCCAGGGCGCCACCTGATTAAATCGACAAAGGAAAGGTCAGAAAACACCAATCGATGTAAACTAGGGTAAAGAACTACCCCTCACCTCTCAAACCTACCCCAATAAAGCAAGGTGTTAAATATGAAATTTGTAATTTTATGCGCCTACATCGGAGCCGTAATGTATGAAAATTGATTTTTTTAGTCACCACGATGGACTTTGATATTCATTAATATTGTAGCTCCCTTATTATCCGTTTTAGGTTTTAGGGCATATGTTTATTAACGAAAGTCCAATTATTTTTTGATAAGTTAACGGCATCTGAAGTTTGGCACACTTGTTGGTAGATCACCCATGTCCTATAAAATGTATAGAATAATGAAATTTATAGAGCGTTTATAAAAATATGTTTCAGGGAGGTGTGAGAAGAGTACCTACGGAATTTCATTTGCATTTGCAAGTTATTCACGCACGATGTCTGAACAAGTTTCACTGAACAACAGATACCAGCAATAATCGTGTAAAAATATAGGAAGAAAGGAAATACGGTATACGTACACAATCTGACAGTCGCAACCAGGAGATTGAATATGTCATCCATCTACAATCCTGCAACCTGTAGCTGCTTCCCTGTGGGCGGATTTTCTTAGCAAATGAGCAGTTGCATAGAAATTGAGTTCGTGAGACAAAACAATAATTGAAACCGCACCTGAGCGCGGCGTGAAGATTACAGCTCCCATTTCTGCATCAATTAGTCGGCCCTGTCATTAGACACTGCCGGTGAAAACGGCGTCACCTAAGGCACGTCCTTATAGACACCTCACGCATAGGCAGGACTAGGGATGCGGTATGGGGTAATTTCTCCCTCATTGACGAACAAAACGCATTATAATATTCAGCTATAACCCACAAAATACGTTGTTTGATTCCAGTAGGAATTTATTTCTCAATAATTCTGAAATGGTCTCATGCATTTTTTACACAAAATGTCTTTCCGCTCAAATGACTGGAGTTTTAAGGATATACTTTAAATGGATATAATAACGAAACTTGTGAAATGTTGTATAATACTCATAAATTGGAGCGTGTCTAACTAAAGAGCAATAGTTGTTGAATTAAAATTAACAAAACAATAAAACGAGGCTAAAAACAAATCACCAAGTAAGCATTATTGATAGAACTTTTTTAATTATCCTTTCGAGAAAATGATTGTCAATATGATTTTACTGAACATAGAAATAATAGAATAAACAGTATTTTAGAAACGATATCACTACAGTAAAGTCATCATGCAGATGCAACTAGAAACATGATTTAAAAATACATAAATTGAAAAAATTCAAGTGAATCTGCTTGGTGGAAAATCAGTGTTTTGTAACTTGTAACTGTTTCCATTCGGTAAAGTTGTCGTAGTAGGATGGTTTTTCACTTTGGAGTAGTCAAGTCTGTATTGGGGTCATCTTAAGACTTGATAGTTCTTAACCATTTATTAGTATATCCTTTAAACTTTAAGATAAATCCAGATATTTCCAATATATTTTTAGGATCGTCAGGTACAGCTATTCACTTAATCCATTTTGTATGGGACGTATACTGAGTCCAGGGATATTTCCACAAAAAGGGATATAGTTAGGTACAGCAAATGGAGCTGGGCATATGAAATTATTTTGTACTACATCTTTAAATCTGGAGGTGTTTTCTGGTGTTCTCTCAATGACTTTCTGTACTTTGAGATCATAATGATTAATCCGTGGTAGCCTACATAACTTTCCTTAAATAATGGTACACTTGTCTAACTATTTTTCATTGATTATATTGGAATAAACGATCATCCAAAATTAAACAGTATGCTTTAGTGTTATTTGGAATCTTGGAATCGTTAATTTCAAAATCAAATATTGTCATTTGAAAAGAACAGTCGATGTGAGTTACGGTTAATATAAATATGAATTATTTCGATGTAAATATAGGCTTATCTTCAGTTTCATAGTACGAGTGACGAAAATTTTAAAACGTTTTGTATAAAGTCTCTTATTTGTCGTGTTTGAAATCCAAATGTAAATCATTATCCGAATTTTAAAAAAATCTGGCGTTAGTAATATTACAATTATGTACTATCAAATATACTCATGTTGGAAGTTGCATTTATAGAGAAATATTAATTTTTGACTTTTTTATTAAATTTTTTTACCAATTTTACGTTTGTTTCCTTCACTTTCTGCTTGTTTATCTGTGAGTATATTCTGCAAAATGAAAAAGTACATAATCATTGTACAAGTGAGGATTATCGAGTTGTTTAAAATTTTATATATATTGAATGAAACACACTTTGTATCTAAAGAAGATCGGAATCGATAGCATCTAAATCTTCTGCGTCGTTTAGATCATCGATAATTTTATCCATGTATGAATTTAGACATCGCACTCCCTGACAATTTCCGTAAATTTGTGAGCATCAGAATTGTGCTGTTTCCAACTTAATACTACATTTCAGAGACTAAGTATGTCTGGTATTTTGTGAAAGTAAGGAATATTCTACAATTTCCTGACCTCTAAATGAAATCGAAATTTCCAAATTTTAATCTGAAATCTTTGTTAGTGCTATTTGATATGATATTCCTACGGAGACAGTATTCTCCAATAAAACTTATCATTATTGTGTTTTTCCGTATCGTCGGCACTAGTTACTGCATCTGAATCATTACTACTTCGAATTAGAACTAATTCTTGCTTCATATTTAATATAATTTTGCTGCAATTATCAAATCAGCCCATTAACATTTCAAATAATAATAATAATAAATGGTCTTTATTAAGGCGAAGTTTAGTTATACAACTATTCTTACACTTAACCCATAATATAAAATAAAATCAGTTGAGACATTATTCAAAATTTTACGAACAAAAAAGAAAAAGAAATTGAATAAAGAAGGGTAGGTAACATTAGAAGTTAAAGCAAAATTACACATATAAACGTAATAATTGTTAAATATGTATATCACAGCAAAATCATTCTGATCTTTGTTTATTAAATATAGATTTCTTAAGGTTTTTCTTAAAACTACTAACACATAGAGTTATGAAGGTTTCATCTGTACTATTAAATATTTGTGGTGCTTGATATGAAAAAGATGACCGAAACTTGGTTGTCGAATGAATAGGAATATCAAGTTTATTAGAAGCACGGATATTTACCGTGTGTAAAGAACCACGATAAATTAATTTATCATGCAAGTAAGGGGGAGTCTTAAATTTAATAATATTGAAAATTTGCGTTCTCTTTACGAATAGATGCGAGAACGAAGTTTCTCAATCTCTTATAATTATTGAGATCATCAGGATGTTTCGTTCTTTTATATTTATTCAAAGCTGCTGTTCTTTCCTTTATCATAATTTTTATGACGTGAATGGGATGTAGACGTTAAATTTATCACTATTCGTTATTTATTAACTTTAGGAAACCATCCACCATTTTGAACTTTAATGCTTTCACTTTCTTTAAAAAACAAATACTCTTTACGGATAGAAATCACTTCAACATCGACATTTCAAACTAAATCAGCTGCAATACCATTTAGCTCATATCGAATTGCTCTAAGTAGGAAACTAAAAATATTATTAATCAATTTCAACTTAGTAACTGGTATTCCATCATCTTTAAAATTAAAATGGTTGTTCTAACAAAATATTGAAATAAACTGAATTTGTGTTTAAAGATTGTAAATAATGCGTTAGCAGTTGTTTATCAGCGATTTAATACAACAATCGCCATTAACAATATTTAAAACAGATATTTATAAAACGAGACAAAAAACGAGCATTTAAATGATTTAGAACGAAATATTTATTCAGGCGCACGGTAGATTTCAGAAACCAAAAATTGATAAATACAAATACAAATTTACTGGGTGTATGTGAAGTGCCAACGTCAGATCTTGAGAAATTCATCTGGAATAAGTAAACATTTACAAATTTGAAAAAAAGAAACAAATGCTACTCTCATCTGAGGTAAACATTCGCAGAATATCCACAACATATTAGTTCCACCAGCGTACAATTCTAAATAAGAAATTCGGTTAAACCTCGACCAACATTCATCAAATATTATAAGTACACTTGTAAATTGTATCCAAGCCATAAAATGACCACGTGACAAAATTAATGAAACATTTCACTTCCTTCCTTAGTTGCCCCAGACCAGAGAAATAATTACTTCCTTCTGACTAGATTTTGGAGAAGCGTTCCTTCAGTAAAAAAAGGCTTCGTTAATATGTATTTTTTAAACTTATTGCACCAAGTTGTACAACTAGCGAATATGTGTGAAATTCATTACTCGATCATGTTCGCCCAGAGTGTTATTTTTTCAGTGTTTTAAGTTAAGAAGAAATAGCATTTAAAGTCAATCCTCAGGCACAACAACTCAATGGTTTAATGAGTTTATCTTGTGGAACTTCATATAACGTATTTAATTTAACCCTTGGCCAAAAAATAAGGACCGTGCATTTGCTTGTTTCAAATTTTTTAATGCATCAACCGATTTCGATACTGTTTTTCATATAAACAGATTTGGACGAAAAAGTTGTCAGCTGTCACCCTAGCACTTCAGTACAATACTTTAAACCTCACTAAATGCAATTACGAAAGGAATTGAATGATTTTGTACAAAAATGGTGTTCATAACACCTATAATGCTTACAATGATGAAATTCCACTAATTATTTTACTAACACTAGGTTCTTAGGTAGAACTTGCAAATTAAGAACCATCTCATTGAACTAATTTTCCAAAGGTATGTCACTAAAGTTTTACATAAAAATTTATAGTTTCAACACTTCTTTATTTTTTCTGTTATAAGACTTTTTATTTGCGTTTGCAGAGAAATTGTTAAACCGAAGATTTATCCATTATTAAATGGGTAGTTCCGTATTTTAATTATTCAGCACTCTGTAATGACTATCCTAGGTATGTGCATTATGTGCATATCAGTAAGTGATTCTTAGTACGTACCATGATACTATATTACTAACTCAGATATTCATGAGTCATTTATTAGAAGAGGAAGAAGAATAAATGTTTTTAGTTTAGTTAGTTTTCTGGTACAAATTCAAAACTAAGTACTTTAGGGCTATAATGTTAAGGCTTAAGGAGCGTTGTTGTGTGTGTAATGATAAAACTTTTCTGGCAATACATAATTTCCTAACCAAAAAAACTTAAATAACTACATAGATCTAATATTCTCCCTTCTGAAACTGTTGGCCGGATAAAAATTGTGCGCCAATGACTTCACGTAGCGTCTGGCGTGGTTCAACCTCAATATGCCAAATGACGGCCGATAGAAGATTTGCGGTTTTTTCAACAAAATCAGCACGACATGTAATAGTGACCACACAGACCGTATGCCACTACTATTAATAAATAAATTGAGCTTCGTGTGGAAAATAATACGCAGTGACACTTATTTTAAAGGACTAAAATATGGAGTAAGAAAATAATTATAGGTAATTATGTCACCTTAGACAATTTTGGACGTTATTTTGGTATTGTTTGTTACGAAGGGAAGCATTTCAATTATAGTTTTTTAGTAACGGCAGAGAAAAGAGATTACAGAGGAATTATAAAAAATAACCACTACACTACACTACACTACACTATGAAATCGCTTGAGTTCTTAACTCGATGCAGATATTATTATGCAAGACTATTTAATTGATATTTAATGTTGCCGATATTAGCATGTGTTAGCTGTTTTGTTCCGTTGTTCCGGCCAATTTACCAATACTCAACTAATTGTAAATAAAGTTAAACAGGGTGTTTCAGTTTTTTTGTTCATAACTTCTGTAAACGGTAAAACATATCAAAATAATAGGAGTCTTTCCTATAACATTTTTCTCTAAAACGCTTAGTTTTCAAGATACAGGGCGTTAAACATTTAAAAAATTATTACTATTTATTCATTATCTCCTAAACAAATAAAGATTTTTTGTTCAAATTTTGTATACTTTAGATATACTAAAAGACCAATTTTTTAACTTTCAAAAAGTTTTTCAGAGAAAGGCAGTGGCGTAGTTATGGGGTTCAGTCCGTATTTAAACCCCCTAAACTTCTACGCCAATAATCAGAAATTATATTTTTATACAAATTTTAAAACTTTGATGTATTTCCCATAAAAAAGTACTCTTGATAAAAGTCGCTAGGAGGCTTTCTGTTCGAGATATTTAGGTTTTTATAATTTTTACTCGGGAGTTATAAATTTCCACATTTCCTATTTACATTTATGGGCTAATGAAAACCCGCATGGTATTAGACCTAGAAATTTACCAGAAGAATTCAGTGTCAATGTCTGGCTTGGAATTTACAATAAAAATATTTTTGGACCATACATTTTACCAAACAAACTGACTGCCGCAGCATTTCTAGTAATTCTGGAAACTAATCATGATGACGTGGGATGAAATACCACTCAATGAGAGATTAAATGCATGGATTCAATTGGATGGTTGTCCTGCACATTACGGAAGCCAAGTTCAAGAATGGTTAAGTAGGAAGTATGGGGAAGGTGGATTGGCGAAGCGGACCAGTTGCTTGGCCTGCTAGATCACCCGACCTCAATCCACTGGATTTTTTGTTTGGGGCTACTTAAAACATAAGGTTTATGCGACACCGGTTCACAATAGAGAATATCTACTCAATAGAATTCGAGAAGCGTGTAATAATAAATAATAATATGTTAATTCCTACAAGATGATCGTTAGAAAATCGTTGTCGCCGTAGCATCCAAGAAAATAGATATCATTTCGAGTATTTATTGTAAATTATTAATTTTTTATAATTTTAAATAAATATGTATTAAAATAATTCTTTAATTTGTTTAGCGAACAGAAAGCCTCCTAGCGACTTTTATCAAGAGTATTTTTTATGGGAGATACGTCAAAGTTTTAAAATTTGTATAAAAATATAATTTCTGGTCATTGGCGTAGAAGTTTAGGGGGTTCAAATGCGGACTGAACCCCATAACTACGCCACTGCCCTTCTCTGAAAAACTTTTTGCAAGTCAAAAAATTGGTCATTTATTATGTCTAAAGTGTACAAAGTTTGAACAAAAAATCTTTATTTGTTTAGGAGATAATGAATAAATAGTAATAATTTTTTAATAGTTTAACACCCTGTATCTTGAAAACTAAGCGTTTTAGAGAAAAATGTTATAGGAAAGACTCCAATTATTTTGATATGTTCTACCGTTTACAGAAGTTATGAACGAAAAAACTGAGTATAGAGTACCTGGCGATTTAGTGCGAGATCGGTTTGCGGCGTCATTAATCATTAATATTAAAGTTAAAAGTCTGAAAATTATACAGTGAGTATCTTTATTACATATTTATTGTAGCTAATTATACTTCATTTTTGTATTTAATATTTTTCATATACCAACAATATCTGTAATAGTAATAACATTAATATAAATAAAATAGTTAATTAACTTTGAACACTTCACCTTACTTTGAATGGAGTGGGTATATTTTTTATTATAAATTCAGATCCCTCAGAAATATTCCTTTTCAACGATAGACCTATTTTCTATTGTTAGTTTGAAATTACAGTAACTTTCCCTGACAAACACAAAACGTTTTTTTTAAATTACTCACTTTAACTTAAAAATATCTTGATCATTTGGTGTACTCATTAAATTTTTGCATTTCCTTATCCGATTTTCAAAGTTTATATTATCTAACCTCAAACATATTTTTTTTAAATGACATACTATACCGGGTGACCTCGAAATGACTCTAGTTAGAATACAGTTAGGACATTGAGTAAAAAATAATGAAGAGGTGTATAGATACCATCATTGGGTGTTGGTATAATTAAAATATATCGTAGTTAAAACAATTTTTTATAATTGAAATATAATATATAATTCTTCAACAGCTTTGGTACATTATTTATATAGATGTTAAAAGTTTAAATTAAATTGATATTGATTTATTTATATATTGTTCTCCTAGCAACCATCCATGACCTCCATATTAATAAAATGGCTAACTATTTAGCGATTTAGAATGTAGTGTGAGCACGCTACAAGGTGCAACTGTCAAGGTTTCGAGATTTTAGTATTGGATTTTTTTGCCAATACCTTCATGATCGTCATCAATTTTTAGTGCTACGGGAAAGTACTTTGTAATGTGGCTGTATAGCCCTTAAAATTGAAGACAATCATGAAGCTATTGGTAAAAAAATACAACACCAAAATCTCGAAACCTTGACAGTTGCATCTCTTTATTATTTTTTACTCAATGGTTAGGATACAGTTATGGCATATTAAGATAAAAATATTATTGACTGACATTTTTATAAACAAATTAATTCTTCATCTAGGCGGCCGTGACCCGAAAAAACATTTTTGATTTGCTTTAATAATAATCAAAAAATAAAATTATATTATGTCATAATCAAATCAAATCAAATCAAATCAAAATTTATTCACATATTTTGCATACATTACATACATTTAAATTATAAAGTAGTTAACATTTTATTTTCTTAACCTATTGTTATAATAAGTTACTATTTAAACATACACCTAAGTAAATAATTACCTATGTGTGTATGTGTAGGCGGTAGTGAATTTTCAAAATTATTTAAGTGTTATATTTTGTATGCGTTATTACTTACAATACTTACAATATATTCATATTTGCTAATTACATTCATCTTTAAATTTTAACTATTTTTATAATATAACAAAAATAATAACAATTATTCTAATTTGTATTCATTGTCAGATATTATTTTGGTCCGGTACGGCGTACAGGACAGATTATTTTAGTACATATTAGTTCCCGATTAATATAATTTTCATAAACATGTCTTTATTTTGTCTAAGATAGAGCTTAGTTTTCTTATTGAAAAGTTTTTTACTATTAATTTGTCTTATTTCCAATGGTAACCTATTAAAACATTTTGGTCCAAAGTATGTAATAAACCTTTGTGTGGAAGTTTTTGAAATTTGAGGAGTTTTTATACATTCTTTACTTTTATTCCTTGTTTGATGTTGATGGTCAATTGTTTTTTTTATATCTCTATTCTTGTATGTAAACGATAATACAGACTGTATGTATAATTGAGTAATATCCAGATCATCAAATTCTGCAAATAGTAGATTTGATGGATATCTTGTGTCTTTATGTAGTATTACTTTTAAGAGATAGCGTTGTGAAGTTTTAATCATTTCAATATTATTTACGTATGTTCCTCCCCATATTGAGATTCCATATCTTAAAATCGATTCATTTATACACCTGTTTCTTCAAATCTGTTTTTAAACTTTTGGAAGATGCTTCTTGTGGATGGGTTCTGTGAGAATACTTTTAAACGTAAGTTCTGGAGGCCAAAAAACAGCTTCTGTCAGTTTCACCAAGGGTATACATCATATCAATAAAATTAATTCATGTTTCGTAAAATTCATTTTTTAGTGAAAACTAGGAGGTTTGCAACAAAATTGAAAGTAACTGAAATTAAATGTCTTTGTTTCTATGAAATAATTTCAAAGATACCTTGACTTTTCTGAATAAAACATACCTATTTACATATAAACAACTACATCTAGAAAACTATTCATTTTAGGTATGGGCATATCATATCAAAATTGCAGAGAAATAAAAATTACACAATTTTTTACAAAAATATATAGGGTGTTCCATTTGAAAAAGTTGAGTTTTGGTAGTTTGAATATTTATAAGTTAGCAGTGCGCTTATGAACATCTCGTATGAAAGAAATATTTTCTACATCAGCTAATAGTTAAA
This sequence comes from Rhagium mordax, assembly GCA_963680705.1. NCBI lineage: Eukaryota > Metazoa > Arthropoda > Insecta > Coleoptera > Cerambycidae > Rhagium > Rhagium mordax. The sequence goes on along the minus strand of OY796658.1, from coordinate 27,233,503 downwards.
GTATGGCATCCCCTACCACCATGTCAAAGAAAAAAAATTTCTCTCCAAAAATAAGTCCAAAATCAATTTTCAAAATGATACCTGCAAACGTCAGTTTTCCATAAAAATATTTTTAATTTCATTAACCATCCAACAAATTTCAAAATATTTTACCGCTGAATAGGCCATCATAGTGGTATTCAAACATAATAAAAAAATTGGGTCATTCCATTTAAAAAATATATATTCTTTCATCTACCACTTTAACGGATCGCCCTGTATAATTGATAATAATTTTAAAAAATGTACTTTTTCTCACAATTTAATTAAAATTCTGAACCATGCCTCTATCTCTAACGAGACAGGAGATACAGAAGAAATACGCACCATTCACTAACCCTACTATAAAAGTTTTCTTGTTAAAATAATAACATATATTTAATTCGTTTTCTTTATTAAATATAGCCTTCCAAAGTTCCTTTTTAATTTAATGTCTTATATTATACATGTATTTAAAAACTGATAAATTTTGGCGATGTTATTTCAATTCACTCCTTTTCCTTTGTATTCATGGCCTGATAAAAAATTGTTAATATGTATAATAATAAAAATGAGTTTTGACATTACCTAAACTATTTCAATTTTATTTTATTTTTATATAATTCTCGGCTATAGAAAATTGACCAATTTATATGGTCTTCGAAAAATTGTATGTTTCACCACTGGTTCTTTTTTAATTTTTGGCCTCAGTAAGATTACCAACATTGGTACCATCAATAAACAGAAGAACATGTTCATCCGCTGAACATAGAATGTCAAAGGAAGAAAGTTTCAAGTGCATGTCAATATTCGAAGAACGAAGAACTTCCAATGATCTGTTAACAATTCAACAGAAATACAGCATTTTTAAATTTGCCAAAATGTTTCGCTCCAGTTTTCACTAGTAATGAGATGAGTTAAATGAAATTTCTAGTGCGGTGTTGATAAATTAACGACTACACTTTTTGGTATAGTTATGGTATTTGACGACGGTAAAAAATACTCAAAACGGTGACGTCTGTTACGACTGTTAGTTACATATCTTGTATCGATAAAGTCAACTATAGTTATACTTAAATACGTAGAGTGAAATTACATTAAACTGTCCACAACAGAATATTAGCATAGCTTCATTTCCAACAAATCAGTAGATTCAAATTTAAAACATACGTTAAAATGCGAATCAAGTATAAATACGGAATTCCGATTTTTGCAAATTTTTGGGAAGCTGTAAGTAAAAGAAATAATATGGATTTACTAAAGAAATTTCACATTATAAGATTGTTACTTTCCAAGGAGTTATTTGCAAGAAAGTGATGTATGGTTAATAAAATAAAAAACTAAAATTACCGGTTATTCCTTACGTTGTAATGTAAGCAACTGCAATGATCTAACTTAGTACCCTCTTTTTCATAATTATTATTATCCATTTCTGTCAGAAATTCGAAATTCACAATGTGTAGTCTTTGCCAACGATTTCGGAATCTATAAAATAATTAAAACAAAGACCTTTTTTAATAGATTAATTAATAATAATGAACATCAATCTATTTAATTTCATTTCATTTAATGTTTCTTCACTTCGTAATGTAATGTTTAATAATTCATTTTTTGTATCCTTGATACTTGAAACGAATTAAATTATATGCAATAGCATATTTTTTTGGTACAAATTGTAAGCATTAATATATGTCTTAAAGAAAAGCAGAGTTTGCTATTAAAATAATAATTTAAGTTCTCAAAATCCTCCTAAACAACCTCAGGTCTGTTTGAATTTTGTAAGTAATTTTTGTATAATAATATTACTAATAAATACAGCAGCAATGCCATAACGTACGTCATTGTAAAAAGTGACTTATTTGCATCGGTTTTTTATAATAATTTATAAATGTCGATTTGAAGGATACAAAATATTTCAAGAGAAACTCAAACTGAAACATGAAAATAAAGAATTATCTCAATAAGCTACATGGACGTTTTACTATAAGAACAGATGTTCCAAAGGTATTACCCGATTATCTAGTAACACGGCAATCAATCTAAGTACTACAAATCGTGTTAAGTATAATAAATCGTACAGCGTCATTTCTGACACTACACTCTTGATCCCTTGTAACAATCCCATTGTTTTTTCAAAAATCTCAGTCATCAATCATACAAGTGAGCATGGGTTAATCATCAACACTGCACTGGAATATTTGAAAGTTGGTTTTTGAGGTACATCACGCTGTGTGGCCTTAGGATACTGCTATCTTGGTATTAATAATACTAATAACAGGCATGCCTTATTTTGTAAATGAAATTATCTTAATTTGGTCTTTGTCTTATAATGATAAATCAGTAATAGGTTAAAAGATATTTATTATTTATGGTACAGTAGCTTATTTACATATTCTATTCATTCTTATTTTTATAGTGTGAGTTAAAAAACGTGAAACGAAGTTTTCACGCCACATTTAAATATAATACCTTAGTAACTTTTTTGTATAGCAAGTACACTCATGATTTTCTAGAGATTATTTAAGATATATCCAGATAAATACTAGCCATTGAGTAAAAAATAATAAAGAGGAGGAGGAGGAGATAAATAGTTGTTAGTTATATAAAGCCTTTAACCTACGAGAAAAAATGTGCGCTCGAGGCGCAGCCGAGAGTCACATTTTTTCGAGTGGATTGAAGGCTGTTAATCCCCGAATGTAATTCAACATTTTATCCACGATCACGGCCAAATTAGGAGCGTGAAAGCCATATGAGAGCAGGTGAAAAATTCTGATTTTGAAAAACGTCAGATTTGACAAGTTTATTTTAACTAAGAATCTTTTGATTTTGAGCAAAAAAATAGAAGCGTGGTATTATGAATTCTAATCCACTAGTGTATTAAAAGGCCTTTAGTCCACGGAAAGCAGACGTACCTATTAAACCTTCCTAATATAGTGGTCGTGGAAATCTCATAATATATCGTCATCATATTCAAAATTATTTATTTCAACGTAAAAGGTTCAAAAACATGTGAAATCAGTATCTCTAGCGCCCTACAAGTTTTGAGGAAATTATTTTAATTTTTGCTTGTAGTGACCATTGGCCTTTTTGTATTGCAAAGCCACCTTATGTACTATAACTAGGTGAATATAAATAAATTGTATTTTCTTGTTCTGTCTTAGTTCTGTAATTTTTATTTTTATTTTAATAAGTTATATGAGTAAATTCCTTATTAATAGTACTAATAAATGGTACCACGGTACCAATGTGGTTCCATTTGAAAAAATACTGTTTTGTCGCAAAAACCATTTTGATGAAATTTATTTGTTCATTATCACATAATTAAGTATTTTCGAACGGGATTTCGATCATTCAAATAATATTAGGCTTTCAAAAAACTAAGAAATTAAGAATTCTTTTAATTTCCAAGTAGGCCATGTAAAAAATTGAAATAGATCTGTCAAAATTTTGTTTATGTTGTATTAATGTATCTCGTGTGGTGTAACCTTTCTTCGTTATGGCGGAGGTTCAGAGAAGGTTACTTTGACGCCTGAGGGGCGGCGGTGCTTTTTAGGACGGTGTCTAGGGCGCCAGTTTCTGTTTTAGAGTGTAGAAACACCACTTTACTCTATTAGCTGGATAATAAAGGCTTCAGGTAGCTACAGTGAAGATACGGTTAAGCCAGGGGTCTAATTAACCTATAAAGAAAACTCAGAATTTCGGATTAAAAACAGAACAAGTTTTATTCAGGAATTAATACAATAAATTTAATATAATTACGGTAAAAACAAAGCACAAATATAAGCACAAGTATTTACAGCAAAACTAAAAGCAGGCAGGCTAGGCAAAACTAAAAGCGGCAAACTATGATTATTAAGCGGGAAAACGGCAAGCAAATAAAGCGAGTAAGCAAATCTACGGTAAAGCGGTTAAACGGAAAGCGTGCGGCAGGTAAAAAGCTCTATCTACAAAAGGTTACTAGCAAAGCCCGGATTGCAATCTATATTTGACCAGACAAGACAGTATAATTTACAGGCAAAAATATGTTCGAGTTATTTTCAGCAGTTAATTTTATGACAAAGACAATATAAAAAAAAACAAGGAAGCAACGGAACAAGCGGACTAATTTTTCTGGTCGGCCAGGGGGGAGACGCGAACTAGTGAAGTTAATAGTAATAAAATCGACGACGCCCTGGCGACAGTGCTGTTAAGCGATTACACACGTCAAATCAGCAGGCCGTCAAGACGTCGATTTCTGCGCGGGGATGACTGATTCACGCGATTTAGGGCTAGGCCAGAAAATAACGACGACGACTTGGTAACTTTGCCAGTAAGCGATTACACACGTCAAATTGGCAGGTTAGCAAGACGCTATACACGGAAGCACAATGTTGCTCTAAGCCGGAACGTTACTCGTGACGTTCTACTGACTTAGAATTAAGCCACTAAAACGTTAAGCGCGGATCGTACATAACAATTCGAACATACACAGAAAAATAATTGAAATAAAATTACCGGTCAAATATAATAGATTAACCAGATCCCTTCTAGGCGGTGAGGCGGTTCGGACTTCTTCTCGGACTGGTGGTCTGGACTCGATCAGGCGAAGCGCCAACTGCCTTTAAAACGGCCGTATTGTTAGTTTTATAGCCGGTTGATGACGCGTATCCCTACCTATCTTGCGCTCTGAACGCAAAACTGACTTCAAGTATCTTACACCTATGTTGGCGCGGTGCGGCTGGCAATGCAGTTTCGCTGCAGTCCCTGCGTTTTCTTGCATAAGGAGTGATTGAATCAACACCGGGATTATTGCATTCGTCGCGGCATAATTTAAAAATGTATAAACGGGAAAGACGCGGTTCAGAAGGCTTAATTTGAAGTAAATTAATATTTGTTAAATTTTACTTGCCTGTTTTATACATTTATAACAATATTTCCCTGTTAAAATTCACTTCGTTACAGTGGCTGTGGACGTTTTGGAAAGCGATTTAGATATTTGTTTGATTTCTTGAATTTCGTAAATTCCGTATACCTATAGCAGGCATCCATATCATATTTCTCTCGTTATTAAAACTATTCATTTTTTACCCAAATATACCACATAGATAAATTGTTACAACAAAACCAAAACTTTGCATTAAAATATTTTCATAAATAAAGAAGTTATAATGGAATAATGAAAATGGCAAAAATCAGTTTCTTGCCTATAAAACAAAAAGGAGATGAGACTAAAATATTTTTTCACATAGTAGTAAGCCTTGATAAGCTCTACATTTGCTACCATTTAATCTACCTTGTACCTATCCCTTACCGTTCCAAGGTACCCCATGGTGTGCAGGATAAATGGAAAACCCTGAATATATTCTGGTGTGGCAATAGTACATCGGATTTCGATAGTTTGAGTTCTACGATAGCTAGAAATAAAAAAAAAAAAAGTACAAGTAAACTAGATTAAAGAAGTCTATAACCGGAAATTATTTTCGAATATACAGTGCGAGCCAAGACAATATTGCAGGATCAAGTGCCTTTGTTTAAACGGAATGCTATGTATATCAGTAAATTTTTTTGAAACCTCTTTCTAGACTCCTTTCACTTCTATATTATTATTGACTATCTACCAACCAATTGGATGTAATGAATTTTTTGTGGAAATAATATCATCTACAGATGCATATTCAAAAAATCACTAAAGTCACAATAATTATGAGATTATAATAAAAAGAGTTTACTCATTTTTGTGTGCCCATTTTGATTGACACACATCTCGATGGGCTTTTGAAATGAGGTAATTTAGTGGAATCATTTCTTCTAATCCTTTGAAGTGGGAAGAGAGTATTTACCTGGTCCCTTACTGTAATGGTTTTTTGCAAATTTTTTTGTTGTTTTGCACAAACGAACATTTAGTCGTTTACAAAATGAATTTTGTACTTATTGCTCAATAAATAGAAAATGGTTACAAATAGCCATAGAAATATACATACAGAAAATGTTCGTTTTTCATTTCTACATCACATCGTCGAAAAATATACCATTTGAAAAATTGAGAAAACTCGATTCAGAAAGTTCTAAATTAGAAGATCATTTTCCTTCTATATTTTTGGGAAGTGAAAATGCTTCAAAAGTATTAAGTTGTAAGTAGTAATTTTTTCAGTATGCATGGCAGCATCTGTAGGTGGCATTATTTCAACAAAAATATTTATTACATCCAAGTGGTTGGGAGATAGTCCATAATATAGGAACTTCGACGTAGTTTCCACAAACACCAAAACAATATTTTTGACCCGACGTGCGTTTCGTCAACCAAGTTGGCATCATCTGGAGAAGATTAAAACTGGAAATGATTAAGACCAGTTTTAATCATCTTCAGATGATGCCAACTTAGTTGACGAAACGTGCGTCTACTGCAAAAATATTGTTTTAGTAAGTTAGGTAGGTTAATCCCATATGAGTAATTGTTCATAATGTGGAAAAAATAGAAAATAAAAATAAAAATAAAATTCCTTTATTTGACGTTACCGGTTTCGTGAACAATATAATTTTGCTTCACGTCCTCAGACGTAACAGGACTACAATTAATTATAAATAATGAATAAGGTGACAGTATGTAATTGTTTTCGGAAACTACGTGGGGGTTACTGTCACACCAAAGGTTCCAACCCTCTCCAAAATAATATAGAAGTGAAAGGAGTCTAGGAAGAAGTTTCAAAAAATGTATTGATATAATATAGCGTTCCATTTAAAGAAAGACACTTGATCTTGTAATATTGTTTTGGCTCGCCCTGTATATTCTAAGATAATTTCAGGATATAGACTTTCTTATCTAGTTTACTTGTATTTTTTTAAATTTCTACCTATCACAGAACTCGAGCTATCGAAGTCCGGCGCACTATTACCCCGCCCTGTATACTTAATTGCTTTAATCTAATTTGGAATCAAACAAAAATGGTAGGGTAGGCATGGTCTTAAAAGTTACACACACTATAATATAAATTATTAGGTAATTACGTAACATATTATTAATTTTTATCAAAACGGCATAATAATGACATCGTGAAAGTCTATACATTAATTAAAACTACATTTTCCCATTTTCATAGCATTCGTGCCAATGCAATTGTATAGTCGTTCAGGTGAATGCAGGGTTGGCTTTAATTCTTATTCTTAATTCGAAAGTATTTTGACTACTTATTTTTTTTTTAAACGGTTTCGAATAACCAAATTATGCTGAATAGAAGCGAGAACAAAGTGTATTCACTATTGAGTATAAAGTAGGTAGGTACCTACAATTGAATTCGTATTACACAAAACGTCAATTTTAGCAAATAGTAAAGGAGCCAATAACCTTAAATACCATAATTTTAGGTTTCTTTTATAAGAAATCAGTTATATTAAAGCAAGATTAATTTTATTATAACACGGAACTGAGTCATTAATAGGTACTCATACTGAATTTAGAAGATGTGAAATACAATTATTAAACTGATGCAGATTTCCTCTATTCGGTATGCTTCCATATCTTACTGAAAAAACACTTCCTTTAGTTTAGTACGATTAATAGAAAATGTATATGAATTGATCCCAAAATATATGGACCTCATTCACTATTAATGTTAATGTTGGTGCTATAATTATAAACAGGCGCCACGCTGCAATTATATTGGTTGCGGGTTAAAGGTGGCGCTTTCACAGCATTTGTTCAGAGATTATTAGTGTGGTTACACACGTACAGACAACGACAACCGTTTTCTTTCAACACTGATAATAGGATCAAGTCGTCTTATGATCCGGAAAATAACCAATAGAAATTATAGCTTTCAAATACTTCATTTCCATTGGTGCTCTTCTGATCATGATCTTATTCACTATTCGAATAAAAGCAGCTGATGTTACATCTACAACGTTTCAAACTACTGTGTTGTCCATATCAGTGAGACAATTTTAACCACATTTTTAACACTTCCATGGCTGGTCTTTTAGTGAGGTAGGCAAAAGTGCTTCTTTACATTCACCTAGTAAGGAGGTCGTAATACGAATTAGTAACATTGCACATATTAATTGTGTTACATTGTGAGTTATAAAGTAGAGTAATACATAGGTACATTATATAGAGCAGAGCCGGTCCTGTTCATCACATAGGTACATAATTATACACAAACTATCACGATATGTATCGCTATCTAAAAACGGTGACATTTTATAATTATATGTTTAATATATGGAGTGAGTTTTGTAAGTTAACTACAAACTAATTAAGATACATGCTAGATAAGACAAATTGTCTCTTTGTATCCTGTAGATTTTTGTAAATTTCATGTAATTACATAACGTAATTATCCTTTAAATTACCCTATTTTTGGTGAAAAAAGGTGCAATTTTTTACAAATTAGGTAAAGCACAGTTATAAAATATTCAGGATGTAGGAGAATTTGTTTAATTACTGATTATTATCGTACCAGGATATAAATGATATTCTAATAATTTACTTATTATTTTTTAATGTTTATGTTCAATATGCACCGCATTCTATTATTAGCAGATATCATTTTGATATGTGATATGTGTAAATTTTTTTTTTATAAAATATTTCTAATTTTCTGTTTATTTCTTATTTTTTATACTTGTTTTAGATAGCCATTGTAACATAGTAAAACTTATATTTCATTTAGGTAATGACTTAAATTTTGTTTGCCTTAAGGATGATTAAATTAATTTTTGTCCCTCGTGAATAATATGATTGTTCATCAAGATAGTGATTAAAAACAACATTCGTATTAAATTGAAAATTTTTTTTTAAATACCAATTATTGCTAATTTCAAAAAATTACGAGGTGTTATGCATTATCTAATAGCAGGCTCGTGATGTAAGACTGCAAACATGAGGAATTATTAACATTACAATGATGCTACAAAGATATAAAGGAAATTGTATGTTGGTCATTAATAATCCGCATGACTTAATTTTGGTATAAATTTTAAAAAAATTAGCCCTTGTGTTGCGTATAAAAGTAATTAGATAATTAATATAAATTAGTGTGCCAGAAAGTTTATCATATAAGATCAATGGAAGTCTAAGCTTGAATATCTTCATATGAAAGATCCTTTAGGACCACTTTGTTTAACATGGCTACGTTTGGTCAACTACTTGATTGCGTTTGGTATGTAATATGATGGCTATAAGGCAAAATAAAGAGGAAAACGAAATGTGAACAACAAAGACAGAACCCCTCATGTTTGAAAATAACAAATAAATATAATAAATAGCAACTATTTGTAACAGGAACACGTACGAATGGAAAGATTTCTGTGAACCGTAGTGAAAACGTTAACCACTACCGATTTATTTCAGTAACGAATATAATGTTTAAGAACAAAATGTATTACGCATCCCCAAATTATTTAATTAATTGCCTCGTTACCTTTTATGTATGTTAATAAATATCGCTGCTTTATTGCCATTTTCATATATTCTCTAACGTTTTTAGGTATTGTGTAGATTCTGTATTTATTGCTCACGTTTGATTTCTCCTATAATATGCACTGTGTTACCTGTCGATCAAACCTCGCTACGATTTTAAACGCCTCGTAGTTAATTGACTATATCTTGAGGTTCCGTTACATATGTGTAGTTCTAGTACACACATTTTACGACAATGATTGTTATTATTGTTGAAGTCGTCCAATCGTCAATACTGTAAACCATAATGTCCGACAAATGACGTAAAGAGATATGGAACCTAAATCCTGGAGTACGTACCGGAATGTCTATAACCATAAATAAACAAAATGTTAGCATTACGTTGATGAAGTCTTATCTAAGTGTTATAGCGAAAGGTTTTATGCGAACTCCATTAGTGGGCCTGTAAAAATAGCAAGCAATATACTTGTAAATTACGGTTTATTATAGATAAGTGCCCGTATTAGCGATGAAAACTCACTAAAGCTCTCAAGCTATTAATATCGCAGGAGCATTACATATACATGTAATCGCGCATATTGCTTGCAACCGAAACTGCCACAAAACCTCTTAATAATACCCGTAAAAAGTGAATTGATTTACAATACCTATTACTGTAATCGAAGATAATAAAGAAACTACCAATTTTGATTAAAAAAAAGGTTTAATTTGTGCGGTGCAAAACATTAATAGCAAATTATAAAAAATCTATTTTATTCTGTCCAGGCGAAGTAATATCTCACTAAAATTACCATAATTGCGTCGTCCGGGCAATATTTATATTCGGTAGGGTATATCATTTAAAACATTGTTTAACATAGATTTTTACACAGTGAAAGTGCTGCTCACAGACCACAGTCGTTTGCTCTAACCCATAAAATATTCAAAAATAATCATGTGCATACATTTTAAATATTTTATACATTTGTATCTATTTTTTTGGATTTTTCTATTTTAATATACGAGGTGGGGAAACTTCGATAGCTCGAGTTCTATGATAGTTAGAAATTAAAAAAAAAATACAAGTAAACAAGATAAAAGAAGTCTGCAAGCATATATCAGTACATTTTTTGAAGCCTCTTTCTAGACTCCTTTCACTACCATATTATTATTGACTATCTCCCAACCGCTTGGATGAATGAATTTTTTTGATGAAGTAATGCCATCTGCAGATGTATATATTGAAAAAATCACTACAGTCACAGTTATTATGAGAGTATAAGAAAGTAATGCAGGGTGAACGCCAACTTACTTAATTCTTTTTAAGGGGTGATCTCTGTTGATATTTGTAACACCAATTACGAATAAAAAATATAAAAAAGAAAGTTGAAAAACTGACCTATCTTACGCAAAAGTTTATTGAACTCTTAAACCACTGCATATCTCTACCGATCCACATATGAGGTGAACAATATGATTTGTTTATCTAAGTTCATTATAAATTCCAAAGATATAAAAACACCATAAAATAACCAACAAAGGTGTCTGGGACTACAAGTTGTGCTTGTTATATTTCTTATGTGTCTCGAATGATAAAATATCTAAAAGAACTTCACAAAAGAGCTGCTAATAAAGTTAGCGCGTTTGATGTGCTTGTGTAAACAAATGGTATAAAAATTATGCTTTCCACAGAGTTCCTAGCAAAGTTAATTGATAGTGGTGCCCAAGAAGCTAGTGAACCAATGTAAAAAACGAGATCAACCTGACCTATTTTATTTTCTTTTCGGTTGAGATAGGTTAGTTGTTGTTATATTCTCAAAATATGGACGTATTTTAATTTTTTATTTCTCGAAAACTGTGACGCATATTTCTTACATTTTTTTTAATATGGATTTACCATTAACTACCATCCCTTAAAAAGAAATAAATAAGTTGGGGTTCACTCTGTATATGAATACTAGTTACAAGACATCTAATTAATGTTTTTGAATAATTATCACGTAATAAAAACATAGAGGGTGGCCAAAAATGATTTTTCAATTTAAAAATGTTTTCTCAGTTTTTTCAAATGAAACACCCCGTGTACTTTTCGACGATATGAAGTAGAAATGAAAAACAAACATGTACATCCTTAAGGCTATTTGTAACTATCTTCGATTTTTTAAGCAATAAGTACAAAATTAAAGAATAAACTTGTAAAATAGAGCTTCTTTCAAATAATTCAACAGAAAAACTCATAATAAGTGCTTCACATGTTGCCCATTTTGATTCACACACACCTCTATGCGCTTTTGAAATGAGGTTTCTACTGTTCCTAAAATTGTCGGTGTGCTAAATCCAATAGCAGTTATTATCCATTCTTTCATATTTTAGACTGTTGTTGATGTGTCTTTTATAAAAGATTTCCTTCGCGTATCTCCCAATAAAAAGAAATCCATTTTTGTAAGATCTGGGGACCTAGTAGGCCATTTAGTGGGACTATTTCTTCGAATCCATTGAAAAGGGTAGATATTACTTAAGTGATCCCTTACTACATATAAATAATGTTATATGGAGCACAGCACCATCTTACTGAAACCACATCCTATTTCGAATCCTCTCAGGAAACTTTAACAATAATTTACCAACAATTGTGATAAAAATAAAGACAAATAACAGCAGTCAATGTACCATCAAAGAGATATGGCCCTATTACATGTTCTCTAATAATTCCTCCCCATCATTTGTAGACCATATGTGCTGGTTATCAAGTTGCATAAAAAAGTGAGGATTTTTCGAAGCATAACAATGGAAATTGTACTTGTTAACAAATCCATTTTTATGGAAAGATCAGTGAATAACACATTATTGAAGAAGGTGATATTTTACATTTTACCTCTGTTACAATTACAAAACTCACGCCTTTGAAAATCGTCAACAGATTCTTGGTGCATTTGAATATGATGTGCATGAATCAATTATTTTCTTCTTTTTAAGATTCGACCAACAGAATCAGCTCACTTCTCTCTGACTAATATGGGGATTATCAACCATTGCCAGCACCACAGAAAACTCATTTTCTTTATTCAAAACACGTTTTGTTCTTTTGCTTTTTTGTAATCTGTATTTCCAGTGCCTACAAATCTATCGAAGGGGTTTTGGAAGCTGCTAACATCAGAAATCCTTCTTTCAGTATACCGTTGCTTATAAATTCTATTGCAAGCAAACCGCTTTGTTAAAATTCATTTTGTAAAACTCCAATGAGAATTGCTGACCGATAAGTGCGATAAGTGTTCGTTTGTGCAAGATAATTTATACCAAACTTAGGTTTTATTTTATTGCTTGTTGAATACCGAAAACAACAAAAGAATTTCCAAAAAACATTAGAGTAAGGGGCCAACTAAATACTATCTACCCACTTCAATGGATTGGAAGAAATGGTCCCACTAAATGGCATCATTTCAAAAGCGCATAGAGACGTGTGTCAATTAAAATGTGGAGCAGTTATTATATTTTTTTTGTATTGAACGTTGAAGGAACCTCTATTTTTTCAGTTTATTCTTGAATTTTATACTTATTGCTCAATAAATCGAAATGATTACAAATAGGGATGTAAGTACATACAAAAAGTGTTCGTTTTTCATTTCTACAACGCATCGTTGAAAAGCATTGAAAAAATTGGGAAAATTCTATTTAAAATGTTCTAAATGGAAAAATCATTTTTGACCACTCACTGTATTTCTAGAAAGACAAAATGATTTAAAAACATTCACTAGATGTCTCGTAATTAGTATTCACATACCTACGTTTTTTTTTAAATCTCATAATTGTGGCTGTAGTGATTTTTTCAATATGCATTTGCAGCTGGCATTATTTCAATAAAAAAATTCATTACATCCAACTGGTTGGGAGATAGGTAGTCAATAAAAATATAGGAGTGAAAGGGATTTTAAAACAGTCCAAAAAATATTGTGATATACATAGCATTCCATTTAAAAAAAAGGCACTTGATTCTGTAATATTCTCTTGGCTCATCCTGTATATTCTAAGTTCCACATGCGCTTATTTATGTTCCTAATCATGTATTAAAACATAAATTGGATATAAATCCAAACCTTTTACGATAATATGTTCCATGAAAGCAGTTACAGTTGAAAAAATTGTATATCTAATCAGGTAATGCGCCATCATAATCATGGTAAAGTTTTTACCAAAATTGAATCAATAAATTGACATCACTAAAAGGACTGCGACATGCAAACACAAGCATTTGTATAATAACTATGATTTGTTTAAAACTCCAGGGACTCTAAATTGTATACCAATTATCTCAACTTCCGCTCGTATATATCGAGGATCGTCACTGAGTAGTCACTGAACGCGCGCACGGACCCTTTAAATTTACCAAAAAAACACTAAGCAGGTGGTCGAATGATCCCTTCATAACACCGTGTCCGTGCCATCAATGGAAGACTGCATCATGTGAGTCAAATGATTATGTTGTAATCTTGATATGGATAGGGAAGAAGTTGCAAAATTTGATTCTAATGATTTTATTTAAGCAATCAAAACAAGTGGTGATTTGTCAATAACTAAGCCAAATTTATTATTAATAGAAATTACTATACAAGGTGTCCAGTGAATCCTTGTTAATAAAATTCTTTAATTTATTTGTATGTTTACCATTTTCGTTTTAAAAATACATACTCTCTACACCAAATTTTATATTCGTGTTTTTCTGGAAAATGGTACATTCTATAACTTTTCACTTAGATTATCGGGTTTTTATAAATTTATCTCTTATTCTAAAGTCAAAAATATGAAAGACTTCCAAAAGAATAAATACGGATTTTTTTTATCGTTCACGTTCGCCGCCGATCGTCGCTTCTCTTTTTCATCATCGTCGATTACTTATTTGTCATGTCATTTGACTTTATGCATCAGATTTCACCAATCTAGTTTTTTAAATAATATTGCAACTATTACAAAACTACCATGTCGTCTAGTAAAGTAGTAAAATATAGTTTTAAGAACTGAAATTGAAAAGAAGTTGATAGAGTGCGTCTTGGGTTGAATTTTTAAAGTAACGAACCAACCAGCACTTCATTTGCCAAGGCTTTGGCGGTTTCAATAAAAAAAATGTTCATTCGTCCACTTAGAACCTAAACATACCAATCGTAATTTTGGATCACAGATTTTTTAATATGGGTGAGGCGGGTCTTTCTGTGGTGTAAAATATTACAAAAATTATTGGCTGCAAAGGCAAAAAGCAGATTGCTTCAATAATATCAGCTAAACATGGGTCACTTGTGTATTTTTTATAATGAATGCTGAAGATCAGAATGAGCTCCCAATGTTTATGTTTTACCCATAGTATAAGGAGAATGGTATGTCAGGTTGCCGTCCAATTTGTGTATCTACTGCGCATTACGTCACTCAGTTTAAAAAACGTCGAAAGTCAGTTGTAATCTCGCACGTTTAATTTTTATTTTAATATTTTTAATAGTGTTAACGAATAGTAACATGCCTGCTTGTGCTGTGGCTAGGTGTAACAATTATTACACGAAGCTCGCGAAAGTATATGGATCAACGATGAAATTAATTTGGAAAATAGCAGGTTAATTTTTTATTTCGCCGGTTTATCCTTTTCATTGCCTATTGTCTGTTTATAGCACGTATTTCTTCTATTGATTTCAACCCAACAGAATCAACAGATTTTGAAATTTCTTTAATACAGCCAGATGTTATATTCCCATCAGAAACAGTAGAAACTTAAGATCTGATGCAGTTCCAACTGTTAATATGTCTGGGGCTGTTTCTTGACTGTTGTAAAAGGAAAATAAATTGTGATAGATCGCTTATTTGGAAGAAATTAAAAAAATAGACTACTAATTTTAGGTTAGAATTCCAACTAACAGAGAGCATCTTATTTTATTAGATTAGCCAAATAAAACTTTATTAATAATGCACTGAACAAGATTTTAGTTAATAGTACAGGAACTAAGCAGAAATTTTGACAAAATTGACTTTATATTCGAACATTTTAGAAAATACATATTTTTGAGGTTAATTGTGACGTCACCCCTGCCGCTTTTTAAACTGAGTGACGTCACGCGTACCTGCGCGCGGGCATACCATTCTCCTTATACCATGGTTTTACCGTAAAATAGTAACTTCCTCCTTTTATGTAGCATTCCACTTGGTTTTATTGATGTACATTTTCATCCTACTGGGCAGATTACGACTATACCTACTTGACAAAACTTTCATTGGATCTTTCAAGACTTGTTATAGTAAAAATGTAATCGATTCGTTGCAACTGAATTTAACTGAGCAATTAGAAGAGCCTTAAAAAAGCGTAAAAAATTAATCCTAGAAGCGTTGCAGCACAATTTTAACAGCGCATGGTGTCAACGATGCCGACGGTTAACCAACATCTTCAAAAGATCTTGAGCCTCGAAAAAACTTGAACCTCAAAGTGATAGCTTTGTTTTCTCATATAATATCACTTTTGTGAACAATAATTGTAAAACAGATCTGGTAGAAAATCTTGAAAGTCCAAAACAATAACTTTGTCAACGTGTAATAATGTCACTGAAATATTTATCTAAATCTATACAAAAGTCAAGAGAAAATATGTCCTGGAGCTGAAACACATAATAATTTATTTCGTGATAACGTGAATTACTATTGTTGTTTAAATATTATTAATTAAAAAATATAATCAGCTCAAGGCTGAAGGTTGTTGACTAAACTTAATACGATTGTGAAATCATTTAAATAGTATCACTATATAAAAGTAATAGGACTTTGACATAGACTGCTTTATTTTCGATCATAGTAAGCGGATTTTATAAAAAAAGTTTTAAGATCATTTACTAAGTCTTTTTATACACTTATGAGAGAGAGGGAGCTATTGAAACATTTGAAAGTTACTCCTTTTATAAAAAAAGAAAGAAAATTCTTAAAATGCTTTCCTTAACCGCATCTCAAGTCACCGAAGTAACTTCCGGAAAATCCTAGGATTTTGTATTAGGTAAAGAGAGAGTAATAACAAAGATATGACGATGGTAGATCTTAAACAAGACAAACAAAAATAAAATAACCGTAAATTTTTACTAAAGCTTGTAAAGGGTTTTATAGGCAGAATATGATTCTGAAATAATTTGTGCCGTATTTAGGTATATCGTTCAAATGAGTTTGGCAAATATTGGCATTTATTTTCAATCGTATCAAATAGATGTTATTCGATTTTCTTTTAGTAGCATGGTCTTTTAGAAGTCACATACACCATCAAAATTTAAAATCCTTTTCTAGTTGCTGAATTAGTTTTTAGGGTTCGACATTATGTTCACGAAATCTTGATTTCTCAATATGTATCTAATATCGTGATGCATTAGTTGTTTGCAAAAAATAACACTCTACAAGTAAACACTAAAACAAAAATGTATATCGCAATTCTTGCAGCAAGAGGAAAAATAAAGCAGTAAACTCAATTTTATCGCTTTCTTTTATTCGCATTTTTCTGTCGGTGGGTTTATTTTCAGCGTAGGCAAAAGCAGCAGCCCGTAGCAGCTTAGCATACACACGAGTCTCGCGTGACGCCTCCCCTCAACCCTCACATCAACCCCCTTCAATTTAATTCCAAGTTATAAACCGTTAAATTAAAGACCCTCCCTCGGGATGACCTCCTGTATACCGAAAATATAACTCACACACACTTGTGAAATAATGTACTTCGTTGTGTCAAAGATTATTGGCACTAATTACTTAATTGTAATATCAAAATTAATATTATTGGGAATTCTTAGAGTAAAGCATTTTCTTATAATACAACCAAATATAGTATCAACTCTTTAATACGGCCAAAAGTCTTATCAGGTTTTAATTTTTAGTTTTAAATTTGTGTCACCAGCGCATTCACCATTATTAATGAAATTAGAAGATAATCCTATTTTGTAGATACATTTCATATAATCATATATAATTAGATAAGAAGCAATTAATACGAATAAAAGTTAATAAGTAATAACGATATGTAACAAATAGCAACAAGAGAAACAATTTAAAAAAGTGTTCAAAATGGTCACCGTGGAGGTCAATATAATAAAATAATACTTCTTCCATAAAAATTAAATTTAACACTTTTCTGTATACCTATGGGGGATTTCTGATTGCATTGAATTTGCTGCCTCATATCTAAGTGAATAATGCCTTAAAATGTTTCAATATTTATTCCGACCAAAATTGCTAAGCAATATGTAAGACCCAATCAAGAAATCTTTTGCAATGCCGACATACGTTCGAGGAAAATGCAAGTTGATTTTGGCACTGGGTAGGTACCTATTAGCAGCTATTAGCTTTAACCATTGAGTAAAAAATAATAAAGAGTTGCAACTGTCAAGGTTTCGAGATTTTAGTATTGTATTTCTTTGCCAATAACTTCATGATTGTCATCAATTTTTAGTGCTACGGGAAGGTATTTGTAATGTGGCTGTATAGCCCTTAAAATTGAAGACAATCATGAAGCTATTGGGGAAAAATACAACACTAAAATCTCGAAACCTTGACAGTTGCGTCTCTTTATTATTTTTACTCAATGCTTTAACTAAGGGTTCACCATAAATGAACGTTTGCATAATTTTCGTTGCTAAAATACTATGCATTGTTAGACATTTTATTATACATTATATTGTTATTCAAAATTATACGATAGTAAATAAATAACTTGACAACAAAAGGAATATATCTCAGGAGTTTATTAATATTGAGAAAATCTTACTAAACATTTGTGAAGAATGCCTATTAGCAATTATTTATTTACATTTGTTTGTAGTTTCTGTGCATGATAGATTTTCTTTTTTTAACCGAACATGTTTGAGTCTAGAAAAATTTTAAGAGGTAAAAAGTTTGTAATTTAATCTTTTGAAAACCATTTAATTACTTAAAGTTTCTACTTAAAAAATCATCAGAAGCATTATTTTTAACTTAAGGAGAGAAGGGGAAAATACCTTCTTAGAAAGGTACCTACAGGGTGATCATTTATATTATTAAACTCCCCTTAACTTTGTTATTTTTGAAAAGGAAAAAAGTGTAAAGACGTAAAGACAAATGTTTTAGTTATTTTTACGTAGATTTTAAATACGTTATCAAAAAAGCAATTGAGTAACGCCAAAAGAAGTTATAATACAAACTTGTGCTTTTTGTTTGAAAATACGCTGTATGTTTTTGCGGAATATGAAAGAGCATGAAATTAACTTTTCAAAAATATATATAACACTGTTCCTATTTTTTTATATATTTTACGGTTTTGGAACTATTTACTTTTTCATACAGCGTGTTACTATACAAAAAACGCAAGTTTGTATTATAAGTGTTTTTAGCGTTACTCAATTGTTTTCTGATATCGTATTTAAAATCTACGCAAAAATAATTAAAACTTCTGTCTTTATACTTTTTTTCTTTTTCCAAAAATAACAAAGTTAAGGGGTGTAAAAATATAAATGATCACCCTGTACATTGTTCAATTTTAGTCCCCTCAGTAAGTTAAATAAACAGTAAACGACATTTAAATACTCCCTACACTAGAACTTACTAATTTTAAATAAAATGTATGAGAAACACTTCTCATTTTTTTTTCAAAATATCTACCTATTAATAAACGAATCCATTTCCAGAACACCTTGTAAGGGAGACATCGTCTACGATAATTATTTACGTTCCGTGGTAAGTTTCTATTTTTTTTTTTAATCTTAAGCCTCTACCATTCTACAAATTATTATTAATTATTTATTTATTTAACAAGTGCGTAAAGCTCACTTTACACACGCATACAATATTTTTTCTACTACCGAAATGGTCACTAAGAAAATATGTATATGTAAGTGAAATATGTATAAATAACAGCTTCTGTGCCAATAAAACGAAGACTACTTTGTTTTGATAAATCATTACCCACCACTATACGTCCCACACCTATATAACAATGTTAAAGTGAATATAATAAATAATAGTTATTTATGCAATAAGTGCGTGTAAAGTGAGCTTTATTCACGAATGCGAACTTTGTGACAATCCCATGAGTGAATAAAGCTCATTTTATATATGATTTGCATAGAATATTTTTCTACTACCGAAATGGTTACTAAGAAATATATGTATAGAATAAAATATAAATCTACTTTACGCATAAGTTTAACTTAACGCACTACAGAGCGGGTATAAAGTTAGTACTTTACGCACGGTAGTAGAACAATTATTTTTTTATAAGTTATTTTAATGTTTTGGAAAAACTAGGCCTATGTTGTCTTAAATTACTTTGACATATGTTTTTCAATTATTATCAAAAGTAATATATCACAATAGATAGCAAATTCAAAAATAATTCGATTACTACATGAACATGAGAAAACAAACTAATTACCTACTTCAATAGAGTGATATGATTCGATAAGAATATTTTTTCTTCATTAAAAAAATGTAGTGAAAAACATTTTTCGGCGACTGTCGTATAAAGCACACTTTTACATACTTATTTTAGTGCGTAAAGTGACCCTTTATCGCATTAGTGATGTAATGAAACTTTGACAAAGTGAGATAATAGTTATTTACGATATAATATGTGGGATACAGACATTATTAACACACGCATGGTGACAATAGGATCTAAGTTGTTTCAAAATTATAGCAACGTGTAGTGGTTTATGATCGTGTCTTAGTTACCGAATAAAAATAAATAGCAAATTGGAATTCTAAGTTTTTCGTGAAGTGAAACTATTATTGTGTGTTGTAATTTGCTTCTAAAATGAGCTTCTCAGGTTGTTTTTCCAAAGAATAAATGTCAGATGTGCCCTTTGATATTGAGGTAAAAGCATGCAGAGAACGTGATATCTGGAGTTGTTTCGGGTAAATCTGGAGTTAAATATGAACTGTTTTTTAAAAAATATGAACAGTGGTGTCATATTTTATAAATAATTATTATCTTTCCTTGAAATTAAGAGTTGTCAATTTCATTATCGCACTAGTGTGGTAATATTTTCATTACCGCATTCATTGGGATAACAAGACTATTACACATCTAAGATCAGTGCCTGATGATGATAGATAAAGTAATTGGAATCCAGTGGATCTGAAATGTTAAGTGATGACAAAAAGTCATTAAAGAATGATATATCTGATTATATTTGATATGGTTATTGATAAAATAATATTATTTCATATTAAACAGGACTGTCAATGAATGGCATAAACAAATTGAACTGACATTCAAGTATATTGCTTGTATTTTTGCTGTTGTAGGAAAAATAATACCCAAAAATTGTGGAAAATAACTTGAGTTTAGTGTGAAGTATCATTTTTTACACTTTAGATATTTACTTCACGCTGATTTTAGGAAGTAAAGTATAGTATTTTATCGCATTAGCGTAGTAATGAAACCTCATAGAACATGGCCATTGACGACGTGAAATAAAAGTGATTTTATTTCACACTGAAATAGAGCTATCAATGAATAGCATTAACAAATTGAAGTCATTCAAGTATATTTCTAATATTTTTGCTGTGGTAGTAAAAATGGTGACAGGGTGTACCAAATTGCTTGATTTTGACGGTCTCTTCTACTTCTAGACCAGATAGAGAAAAACGGACCCAGGTCTCTAGAGCTCAATTTGTGTGAAACGTCGATAGGTGATAAACGCATTTCAATTTCTTTCACCGTTATCGAGATAGGTATCGTATCGGCGAAAATTGACATATCTTGGCAGATGCGAAAAAGGTTCATAATATTTTTAGTTAACATTAAATTATTTTTTATACAGTCGAATCAACTGTTCTTTGAACTGACGTCATGATCGTATATCATCTTGACTTGCTCGCCATAACTGATCCGAGGCACAAAACGAGCTTGCGCAGTTCGTAGACTTTGGGAAGTGACCAACTACTTATATAAATGATAGTCGTTTTCTCTTCTTGTATCAGTTCAAGGAATCATTGATTCAGATGTAAGTTTATTCATAGACTGCTCTTATTTGGTTTAAATAGCAAATGAATTAAAAATTTAACATGATTATTTTCCCATTCATTAGAATCCAATTCAATTTCGATAACTGCCTTGCCATTGTGTATACAATTTAAATGAAGTGAAGTTTAACAAACTCTAAATGGTACATATGATCGAAAGCCTATAATATTCTTTAGTGCGTGTAATTCAATTCAAGACCGGGTCGATCGGTTATATACCGTGTAATTTTAAAGTTGGCCCCTTCTAAATTGGTTATATAAATTACATTTTTAAACGACCACCCTGTGATTTGTCAGCACTATGCACTCTAATGTTTTCATATCAATGTAATATCATCAAATAGTAGACTGTAGAGGTTGAACTGGCATATTTAGGGTACTAATGTTTAGTTATTAATTTCTCCAAATAATGTTTCTTTACATTTGTTTACTTGCTTCGTTTCACTCCAATGTTCATTTTAACTACATTTTACATTACTTGTATACAATATATTACATAAGATAGGTATACATATACATATTTACAAAAATGCCTCCAAAGAAAGAAAATACAATGAATGCTACGAAACTTTATTTCAAAATTATTGTTCCTCATCAGCATAGCGTAGCTAACAAACAAAAATGGATAAAGAAAAAAGTTACAAAAACACGACACAATCAACACTAGAGTAAAAGAACACACACAGGATATTCAACAATTTTGCTGCTACACAAATAGCCAGCTGATCGATTTTTTATATAAAATTAACAGTTTATTAATGAATTCTTATAAGGAGGCACAGTGTTGACACCCGATTTCTGGTATTTTAATTTATTTTTCTTTTCTTTGTTTCCATGATTTGATTTATATTACTATTTCTAGCCTTAATTCTTACGCATTGTGCATGCGATATCGATATCGAAATGCTTAATGAAACTTTTCATTCATCATTATTTAGGATAACTAAGAGTTACCTCAACGCTGCCAGTATTGCTGAACCATTATACTATCCTGAAATTATTATTAATATTTAATTGCATTATGACTATAACCCCATTAATAATAAAACAAATATTAATAAGTGTATTGCGGCTTTTTAACGTAAATTATATGGCCGACACCAACGGAAACATTATTTTACATTTATAGGCGTACTAAATTAAAAATTGTTAAGCTACCTAAAACTAATTACCAACGAAACGAATATTAGTTCCAAAACGTTAAGTAGGGCCGAATAACGAGTGTTCGGGACGAAGAAAAGCGGCTGGTGTGCCTTAGCTTTTTATAGCGCCTCTCTTAAATAGCTCCCTGAGTTCCCCTTAACGTTAATTTGATTTTTTCTTTATTTTACAGAATCAAGAAGTGTGTTGCTGCTTATTTAGGTTATAAAAGACCACATTCCTGTTGATTGAGCTATAAACTTAATGAAATGAAGACAAAAAGGATTTTATTTAAATGAGAATCATGTCTGTTTTAATTGTACCTGAAAATGGCAGTAAATCTTATTAAATTGCCTACAACAGATAGATGGTATGTTTTATATAAATATCTTTACCTACTAAATACAATGTTTTCCAGGACAATTTACTTTTTATATCATTGGTAAAGTTTTGTAGGAACGGTAATCTTCATCTACGCTTAAAGTTATACCTACCTACTTACGTCACCGGTTTTTTTTTGGAGGATGATTTTTGAAAATCATTCCATTTTCTTCATATTTTGCGTCAGGGTAAAACTTTTTATCGTGAATATCTTTTTCAATCGCTGGAAACGTTTTTGGAAAAAATTAAAATAATCGTATTAAGTAGGTACTGTTAAATTTTTCTCAAGGTATAATTTCGAATTCCAATAAGATTTTTGACCTACGTCTTATTGAAAACTCAAAAATATATCAGAAACTAGTTACGAACTAAGTTTTCTCCTTTTGAATTATAGTACTATTATTTCAGATGGAGAAAACTCAACTCGAAAATGTGCGGTCTTTTACACCTAATAGATACTTACATAGGTACTGTAATCATTGATTTGATGCAATATTCATTTAAAAAGGTACTGACAAAGAAAAAGCTATTGCTATTTTTGCAAGCCGTCAAAGGGTGCGTTTAGCGAGCTGAGAGGCTGAAAGTCAGCGGCCAGTCCGCTGAGTATGCTGACATTAATCATGTTACAAATTCTTGAATCACCATAAGTTCTGTGCCATACACAGCTGTATTACTGTAGTTAGCCATTACTGACTGGTTAGTATTTTGTTCAGGCGTTGGGTGAAGAAATCAAACAATTCCGTCACCAACGATTCAAATTAAACACACTCATACTCCAAAATGTTTGCACAAACAAGCTTGCTGCTAACTACTTACTAACTGATTAGTGGGCCAATTAGACCATTAATGTCAACATGTTAAAATTTTGTTGACAAGCTACTTGTCTGAGCAGGGCCACCCTAACCACAACAGGGCTAAATGGACTATAACCACGGGGCTCCAGCCTTTTGGGGAGTCAATTTTGCTTGCACTCTCTTGTGAAGAGGGGCGCTGTATTGTTAATACTCTGAGGTACACAAAAATAATGATTTATATTTTTCTTAAAAAAAAACACTAAAGCAAAGCAAAATAAAGTTAATAAATCCAACTAACAAAATGGTGAAAATGGTCCGGTAGACTAAAGAAAGACCAACAGTTGACGCGTCGCCGTTAGGTATCTATATTCGCCTATATTCCTCGACCAATATTTTTATTTACCTATTTAAAAAAATTTGTTTTTTATACAGTGTGACCCACTTTAAGATCGCAACACCCCTGTATACCAGTTAATTGATGCTTGATTAACTTCAAACTTTGGTGGTAACAAAAGATCTATAAGGTGATTCTTTGAATTTAGTAATGATACATGTCAGTAGCGTGCGATTTTAAGGGGGTTTGAAAAGTCGATTTTTCAAAAAAAAGTAGGTCTTAGCGATTTTTTTATTCAAATTTCAGTTTCACCATCGTAAAGAGCGTTATTTAAAACCTCTAGATCCATACAAATTTATTTTTTTCATAAGTGATCAAGTTTGAGTTAAATTTTGCCAAAACTGATTGTGCATTTTCTGAAAATTCACGACATTTCTTTTTTTGTTCATACAGGGGTGTTGCGTTCTTAAGTGGGTACACTGTATGTATCATATACTTATATCATATTAACGTTAATAGGTATTTTACAAACGTTATTTGTTCAATAATTAATAATTCTATGATATATAAGATTAGGTACTTGGATTATTCAATGAATCAAAATAATGAAGAATTCGGATTCCGATCAGTATTTTTTTTTACAATATTTAAATATCTATATCATCAACAGACAGCGATAATCCGAAATAATAGGCATCCAACATCCAATGAACAATTAAATGTGATTAGAGACCTGTACCGCCATCTGTAATATGTTTGTTACATTAACATTCAGGTTCTCTTAATCCTTGCGGATGGCAATCTGTAATCAATGTCCTCGTCATTAAATATGGTTTTTAGTACTTGTAATGCTTGACAGATGTCGCAAAAGCTAATATATGAAAAACAAATTGATTAATCATGGGACTTTTACTAAATGCCCCTGTAAAGGATATAACAGAAAATCCCAAAACTTTAAAAATATTCAGAATATTCTCCAACGCATTATTTACTAAATAGTAGCAACTTCATCACAGGTACTTACATACATACTGCCAATTATAATTTGTTACTAAAGGCACAGACTCTAGTACTTACCTACCTTAAACTCTCAAATATCAGGAGAAGGTGAAGGCTCACAGAATTATTTTTTTTCATATAATACATCCAGAAAAATAAAGATTATTACTGCAGGGAAGAAAATAATTTAACATTTTGAAATGCTGCCATCTACCAATGAACTGCCAATAATATACTTGATGGTACATAATTGCCAGATGTATTAAATATTAATAAAAGTATAGCTCACTTCTTAACAGATGTCGCCATAGGTACTTACATTTACCAGTTGATTAAAAAAAATAATAAATTAATTTTATGTGTATATTCTTAGGTTTTCGGTCATGTGGTAAAATAAAAAACTATTTTCTGACGTTTCGGTTTTATTAAACCATCTTAAATAATTAAATTAAAAGACATAACAACGCAATAAACAACCGCACTGACAGAAAATTTAAGCGAAACTTATTTTAATTTATTAAAGTAAACTAAAAAGGGGTATTATGTAATTGAAAAATAAAAATTGTAATAAAAATTTTTACATCTTTCCATCAACAAAACAAATTAATTATAAATAGTCCATACATTAAATTTATGTCACTCACTTTTAGTACCTACCAATAAGCCCATAAATTACACCTTATCAAGGATAACATAAACATCCTAAAACACCAGGCACAAAATATTTTAGCATTTAGTTCCTTTTAAGATCTCAACCACAACAGACAAAAATGTATATAATATTATAATTATTATGTAATTTTTACCGCTCCTAAATTGTAAGTACTGTGAATTCATTATAAATAATTTCTAAAGTAAGTTCTATATCTAGCTCTCTGAAGATGGTTTAATAAAACCGAAACGTCAGAAAATAGTTTTTTATTTTACCACATGACCGAAAACCTAAGAATACCTACCACTATAAAAATAATAAAGATTAATTAGATTTACATTCCCTAATTCTTCTAGAATTATTTTGATATTATAAGTATTCAGAATTTGACCCAAAATTATAAAAAACAACAAATCCATGTAATGTTTTATTTAACAATTATTAAAATGAATAGTAAAACATGAGTATAAATACTTACGAGGTAACACATAATAAGCCATATTTTATTCTTAAAATATCAACAAAAAGTTTTAAAAAAAATCATTTAAGTAAATCCTAAATTTCACTAATATATAATCGCTTTTAAATGTTCATATGCCGTGTTCATTACCCCCCAACTTAAAAAAGCTCTGGTACAGTTCGTATGAACGCCATGATAAATGTACCTAATCTTGCCACCCCTTTCTCTATAAACATGTAATAATACCTTAAAAGGATTTTCATATGCTCCGCCCAGTTTGCATTGCATTGCGACTTTTAAAACATTTAAAGGATAAAATAAACTAGATAACACAACACCTATCATTGCACCACACATAAATTCAGTCAGAGTTCTAAATAATTCATTATCACGTTTAGGCATTCGACACTGAATTTCATCCCTAATAATAAAAAAGCCTACATTAGAAGGACCATTTCTTAATAAAATAGGAAATAAGCCTCTGTAGTATTCCCCAAATCCATAATTTCTTATCACTTTAAATGCATGAATAGTATTTTTAAATTTATCATGATATTGTGCATCGGCAAGAAGGGTTTGTACTCTTTCGAAGGGCATCAAAATGGCTTCTGTGGTACCAGAGGCCATGGCACCTAAAGCTTTTGCTGTGTAAGAATTAACTCGATGTTCCACCAAATGTATACGTACTTCTTCGTACACACCAAACATTATAGACAAAGACAGAGTTTTCTGACACAAGGGTGGTAACATGCCTCTATATAAATAGAACAGGCCCTCATTTCTTAGCTGCTGAAAGGCATGATAGGCCTTTACACCATGTAACATCTAAAAGTATTTTCGAATTTAAATTTGTGGTTTATGGATGAAACATGTTATACGTACCTGCCGAAAAATTAATTTATTAACAGGGTATGTAACTGTAACATTTATAAAAGCTGCACCCCATCCACAAGCAAATTCTCTCCAGTTAATAGTATGTGTTTGTAGTAATTCATTATTACTCATATTTGATATCTGCCAACATTTTTAGGTTATGCAACAAATTTGTGTTATTTAAACTCGAAATTGAAAATAAAAACTTACCACAACCGTGTTAGTGTTATCTAATTTCTCATATTGTCATTCATGTTATTAGATATTCTATTCTATAATTTTTCTAATATGAATAGATTTTTATATTTATCTTATTAAAACAAAATTCTTATCTTTAACAAATATAAAATAGGATGTTATTCATTCCATTTATCCTTCCTACTAATGTGGAGATTTCTTAAAATGCATCTGGCATCTGGTAACTCAACAAGGACTTATTTTTAGCAATCAGACATCATTTACCATACGTTTAACGTTGGCCTTTGGTTTTGGTGCATTGAACATTTTTTAATCATATCAATGTCAATCAATACTGTCAAACAAAACGTCAAAACTGTCAAACTGTCATTTAGTTTAAGCCCCCCATACACTGCGATGTTACCAGCAAATAATTAAAAACTACAAACTACAAGGCTTTTAAAACTAGACCAATCCAATTGGTAAGAAATAGAAATATTCGATTAGTTGAAAACCAAAGAATAGAGATGTCTCTGCGATAAACCCGAAACCCGTGCCATATGCCATTCGAATCATTCGATTCGATCGAAGTGGAATAATGACGAATTTGGGCAAGTCGGTTTTCGTTGGATGAAATTTTGATTTATCTTAATTTGGCTAATACTACTGTATTAATCCTTATCACTAAAAACAATATTCCATGGTATGAATGAAGAATGAACTCAGTAAATTTTACGGAGTATTCAATTTATCAATAAAGATAATAGGCATTTACGATAATTGGAGCGCTACATACCGCAATGTATCAGAGCGTTCGAAAATAAGAACATATCTACCGAACCGCGTTCGGTAAATGTATCGAATGTATTCGCTACATCTACCCGATCCAAAATTTATGGATCGACTACATCGGTTGGTAAATGCGGTATAATCTTAAAATATGATTAAAAAAACTTAATATGATATAGTTACTGTGTTCCTTTTGTTCGAATGGGCTACTATTAGCAGCTCGTGGTCACTATTCTATATGTTTTGTGGTGGTCACTACTCATGTGTTCCTTTTATCAGGCTGGCTACATGCTCATATGAGCTGCCAGAGACAACCGAGCTGCTCAAAAGTATTTCCCCCCTTGCCCTTGGTGCACACACCGAATTTCTGGCCCGTCTGGGCTTGAAGCGCAGATTACGTCAATCTACACTCCCCGGCACAAAATTCCGCCACCCTAAAATTTTGGTCAATTTTGATGGTTTATAACTTTTTTATTTTTCATCTGATTTTCATGAATTTTTCACCAGTTTATAGATCCATTTATTGTTTTTCTTTTTAATTATTTTAATAAGGCACATTTTTCGTTTAGGCTATGTTATACAGGGGTAAATCAAAATGTTGTTTTTTGTCGAAAACTCAAAACTCCCTGTGGGAAAATTGAGGCGAATATTTTTGTTTACAGACTGTTTGATGTAATCTTAGACGTATTTCGAACATTTTGTTTTTTGATTCATCCCATTATCTCATTTCTTCTGCGAGCAGCAAAATTTTAAATGAAACACTGTTAATTGTACTGGATTTTTAGTTAAAAATTATCGACTTTGGCTAAGTATGCGGTTATTTTAACAAAATGTTTGACAGTACAGATGAATCGAGGATTTGTTTAAGGTCGCCGGATGGTCGTGAACGGGTATACAGACGTAGAAATGAAAGATATGCAAACTGTACCATATCAGAGCGAATGCAATATTACGGCGGTTCAGTCATGGTTTGGGCGGGTATTTCTACCGATGCACGTACCGATCTTGTTTTTGTTGAAAATGGAGCACTAACCGCCCACCGTTTCATAGAGGAAATCCTCCAAGAAGTTGTCGTTGCTTTTGCTCATGTTGCTTGGGTAGTGAGCGAATATCTGGATGAGATTGAAATTCCAAGATTGGAATGGCCCGCATGTAGCCCGGATCTCAACCCAATCGAACATCTTTGGGATCTTCTTAAAAGAGCAGTTCGTCGTCGTCCTGTGCAACCACTAACCTTGCAAGACTTACGACTGGCGCTGACAGACGAATATCAGGCTTTTCCTCAAGAAAGAATAAGTAATCTTATTCATTCGATCCCACGAAGAATGCAAGCTATCACTGCTGTGAGGGGACGAAATATACGTTACTAAAATGTTTGTTTTGGGTTAGGGTTTGTTTTTGTTAATAAAAATAAGCTTCAAATCAGCGTTTCATTTAAAATGTTGCTGCTCGCAGATGAAATGAGATAATGGGATGAATCAAAAAACAAAATGTTCGAAATACGTCTAAGATTACATCAAACAGTTTGTAAACAAAATTATTCGCCTCAATTTTCCCACAGGGTGTTTTGACTTTTCGACAAAAAACAACATTTTGATTTACCCCTGTATAACATAGCCTAAACGAAAAATGTGACTTATTAAAATAATTAAAAAGACAAACAATAAATGGATCTACAAACTGGTGAAAAATTCATGAAAATCAGATGAAAAATAAAAAAGTTATAAACCATCAAAATTGACCAAAATTTTAGGGTGGCGGAATTTTGTGCCGGGGAGTGTATATGCTTTAGGTTATGTATATGTTTGTTTATTGGGGTTATGTGAAAATAAAAATTAATTTAATTATTTCGAATTCGGAAAACACGCACTATATCACAAATAAACAAATAGATACAAATATTCAAACCAACAATCGAGAAACACAACTTTTAAACACTTCCTGTACCTTTCAAATAACCACAGAACACCCAAAACAGCAAATAATTGTTCCTTTTATGAACAGCTAGTAGGAACTCGCGGCTACAAGCGCATGTGCTTGAAGCACGTAAAAGGAGCAACTATATGCTATTCACATTTTATTTACATGAGGGGAGGCTATGGAAAATTTGAATTCTGTTGGTATGAATGACTGTTTTAATTACTGAAGTTATGTTGAAAAGTCAAAAACATAACCACAAATTCAAATTGGTTCTACATAGTTGCCAGAGTGAGACCCTAAAGAAATCACAGCAATGTTATCAGTGAAAAATTTGGCAATTCAGCCAAAAATAAATGACAGTGACGATCAATTAAATCTGCCACTTCAATATTTTGTCAATAGTAGAAAACCCTGAGAGAACCTAAGAAAAACATATCATAGCCCCCTCATGTAAATAAAATGTGAATAGCATATATGCCGTAACTAAACTAAAGTCAAAAGTCCAGTACTGACAACACTGCGGACATGGCATGGCATGGACAAATTTCGACAATTCGGAATTCGGATTACCGACCATCTTTTATTTGTCAACTTTATCATTTGTTATATCTCATGTAAACATCAACTTGTAAACATGTAGTAAACAATATAAATATAAAATAAATAAATAGTGATCTGTATCTGTACGCGCAGGATGACTCAGATTATGGGTGAGAAACTTTCTTTGTGTTAAATCATTGAGTAAATTAATTACTCATTATTGGTTATATTCATTCAATCAAAATGTCAGATATTACTGGTGAGATACTTGAATAAATGGTGTTAATTTCTATGTTAAATATATATTTTCAGGTAATGATAAGCAAGGCTTAATATTTGAAATAATATCGGCTCGAATTTCCGATGATGCAGAAGAGAGGAAACATGTTATTTACACTTTACAAGTGAGGTTTATTTCTGGAAATGATGATTTAAGTCCGTCTGTTATTGAGAGAAGGTACACTCATTTTTTAAATCTCTATAATGACTTGAAAAAAGAACAGCCACTGCTAATGTCAAATGTTGTATTTCCAAAGAAGGTTCTTCTTGGTAATTTTGACAATGATTTAATTTCAACAAGAAGTACTGGATTTGAATCCCTTTTGAAGCATATCTCCGCTGAAAGTAGTCTGAGATCCTCCAATGCCTTATTGAAATTTTTGCAAGAAGTTGAGTTAAATAAAGCCAAGGAGTTATTAGAGAAAAAGGATAATCTTTATGCTTATCCTCTTTTAGAAAACAATTTTAAATTGCTTAATAAAGTAAGTATTAGTATTCCGTGGTACAATTTGTAATATAATATGGGTCAATAATATAGTTTAACTAATAAAGTAGTGATAAAACAACTATAAGGATGTCCAGAAATATACAATGTGTCCACGGGAAAGCAGTATTGTAGATGTAAATTTTTGAGTATGAACACGATTTTTCGGATTCTGCTCTTGCTTGATCTAAAACTTATTTTCAGTCTATTAAACTTTTAAAAATGTATAGAGACCGCTGGTAACAACCTATAAATTAATAATCGCTTCAGGTAAACACCCTTTTCTGTGCAAGATATTGAAAAATTATACGAAGTTTGATAGCTATATGCATATTTTGGATTTTTATTAGATTTACTGAATAGTTATAGTTAGTTCACTTTAAAAGGTTTGCCATGGAAAATAAATACTTTCAGTTATACAATAGTATTTTAAATAACAAGTTTTGAAAACGAATCTTTTCACACGAGTGAGACGGTTTGATGCGACGAGCCGAAGGCGAGGCGAGGCCCACAAGTCGAATGAGTGTGAAAAGATGTGTTCAAACGTATTGTTTACAATATTTTTTCTACGATTGGAAAAAAGACAAACAATTTTATAGATATTTTTATTTAACAAAACCAATTGCATTAAAAATTAAAATTACAAGTCGGTTACTATGAAACTGAATAAGCCTAGCCTACCTAAAAAAATACAAATAACAGATGTCCGTTCTGTTAGGACTGTGTGAAAAACATGACAGTGCTGTGTTTTCGGATTTTTGCACACGTCATGTGAAAAATGATAGTTTCGGGTCGTGGTTGCTGTGGGTTTTTTGTAATTTTTGAAGGCTGTCGTAGAAAAAATACATGAAAACACTACTAGATATTTGAGGTTAAACGATTTATTAAAAAGTCTCGTAAAAAGTGAACTAAATTACCTGCAACTATTCATTAAATCTAACGAAAATCAAAAATATGCATAATATATAATTATCAAACTTGGCATAATATCATATTTCTTTATTCTGGGCAAGTTTGGTCATTATATACATTACGTGTACCTCGAATACATAAATGATGGTACCAATTAATACTAACTACTCACCTTAAAACTTCATATAATCCAAGAATTTGTGAGCGCAAATGTAGATAACCATAAAAAAAAACATTTTTTTAAATGTTCTACTTTGAAAATGGACTTTTTGGGAGGCATTGAGTGGAAAGGGAGTCAAGGGCAGGGCCATACTTGATCACCGCTTGTGGCGATATGTTTTTTGTCAGCAGTGGCCGAAATCTATGCGGCACTGGATTATCCCCTTCGTTATGTGAGTCAATTTTATTTTACATTTTCGTTCTCTCGAACAAATCTGCAATTTATATGCACAATATATGGAACGTCACTTCTGATTTCAGATCAAATCAGATCAACGCGTTCCATTTAAGAAACTTACTTTTGATCACTTTTATAGATCATTAAAGAAATTTACTTCTAATTTACCCTGTAGGTATAATACTTTAAATGACTCATTTTTTTTAAATGAATCGCCCTATGTATGGTATACCTATACCTAAAGTCGCAGGCCTTGCCTAATAGTAACAACATGTCAGCTTATGATTATGTTTGGTAGGCAGATAATACGATTTATTAGAAGTCAGATTTTGCTCAATAAATCTGGAAATTAATTAATATCTCTAAAACGGCTTGAGATGGGGAATAGGAATATATTAACAAATGTTTCTCAGAATTGGATGTATATTCTAAAAATTTAAAAATATACAGCGTGTCCCACTTTTAATGCCCCCTCCCCCCTTCACAACTCAGTTATTAGTTATCCGATTTCAACCAAATTTGGGTTACTATTAACGGCACTTGGTGTGATCTTTTTGATTCCTGAAGAGGGGTTGGAACCTTTGGTGTAGAACTTACACTTGGAGTAGTTTTCCACACACACCAAAACACTTTTGCACACACTCGACGCGCGTTTCACCAACCAAGTTGGCATCATCGGAAGATGATAAAAGCAGTTTTAATCATCTCCCGATGATGCCAACTTGGTTGGCGAAACGCGCGTCGAGTGTGTGCAAAAGTGTTTTGGTGTGTGTGGAAAACTACTCCAAGTGTATGATCTTTTTGAATTAAACAAAACTTATTTTTGTCAGTGGCGTGCATTTTTATTAAGAAAACGGGGTCAATTTTTCGAGAAGTCATATTAGGCATTTTTTTACAGAAAAACTAATGCAATATTATTAATCAGCATGCTTTGGAACCCCCATGTTCAAAATTTTACTACTTTTTGATTAAGGGTTTCCGAATAACGGGCCCAGTGAAAATACATTTTTTCAGTCATAAATACTGATAACTTGAAAACGGTTTGTGTTTCGAAACAAAGTCATACGTCATTTTCAATTTAAACTGATTTACTCTATCACATCATGTGCTCAAAAGTTTGAAATGCCGCAGTCGTAAATAATTAACTTGACAACGGTTTGTTTTTCGAAAAACAGTTTAATTTAATATCAGAGCAACCTTTTTTCTTTTGGTATAAAATTGATTTATTATCACATAAGATCATTTTTTATCACTTAATGCCCAAATAATACAGGACCGGTTAAAATATTTTTTTATCGTCCAATGAAACATTTTTGCTTGCAGCTTTTGAAACTTTTGAAGGCATGGGGAGATCGAGTAAATCAATTTTATCGGTTTCAGGATATTAATCGTTTGTTTACATATATGCAAAAGTAGGCTGGTAAATAAGTCATAACTAAAGTTGTACAGTTATGTTTATTACTTGTACGGTAATATTACAATGCAGATCTGTCAATAACTGTCAACAGATGAAATAATAAATAATGAAACTATAGGGCTATTTATTAATACAAACAGACAGAAAACTCCAAACTATAATAATTAAATACTGAAATCCAACTGAAATATATTTTCAGGCAATCCAAGGTCCATTTTTATGTAGCCGTTGTGACATTAAAAATGTAAACATTTATGTAATATGAAAAAAGGTAACAAATAAAAACAAACAAAATATAACTGTAACCATGGCGACAAATCAACCCATACAGACTTGACCAACTAATGAAATGAAAACGTTATTAATAAGAGAATATCAAAAGGTAATATCTATTAATAATGTCTTTATTTTCTGAAACCGATAAACTATTGAACAAATCACGGATGTTATGAATCATAACAGCCTTTAGATGTCTTAAAATCCTCGCTCCACTAGCTCGGATTTTAAACCGACATCTGTGGCAGTTATGATAGTCATAACATTCCTTGATATGTTAATAGCTAAAACATTTATGTAATATGAAAAAAGGTAACAAATAAAAACAAACAAAATATAACTATTACCATGGCGACAAATCAACCCATACAGACTTGACCAACTAATGAAATGAAAACGTTATTAATAACAGAAGGTAATATCTATTAATAATGTCTTTATTTTCTGAAGCCGATAAACTATTGAACAAATCACGGATGTTGTGAATCATAACAGCCTTAGACCGACATCTGCGGCAGTTATGATAGTCATAAGATTCCTAGATATGTTAATAGCTATAAATTGAAATTGAGGAGACTTTTTTTCAAAACACAAACCGTTTTCAAGCTGTCATTTATTTACGATTGAAAAAATGTATTTTTACTGGGCCCGTTATTCGGAAACCCTTAATCAAAATGTTGTGAAATTTTCGGCATGGGGGTTCTAAAGCATGCTGATCAATAATTTTGTATTAGTTTTTCTGTAAAAAAATGCCTAATATGACTTCTCGAAAAAGCGACCTCTTTTTTCTTAATAAAAATGCACGCCACTGACAAAAATAAATTTTGTTTAATTCAAAAAGATCACACCAAAGGTCATTGACACCGATGCAAATTTGGTTAAAATTGAATAACTAATAACCGAGTTATGAAGGGGGGGCCATTAAAAGTGGGACACGCTGTATACAGGGTTTGTATACCGGCAATTGGCACTGCCTCTCAGTCGTTAACATTTTAGGCCGACAGAGCATACTCTGTTACCTTGATACCCAAATTTTCAAAAGGATATGTTTACTCGTTCTCCATATACTTTTAATACTGCATCCATCATGAATCACCCTGTATAAGTATGTAAATGATAATAATACATGTTTCTGTGAAAAAATACGAAAAATTTGAGATACACGTAATATATATGTATAATTACCGCAAGTTTTTCTTGCAAAATTTTTCAATAAATTGCACAGAAAAGACTGTTTACCTGAAACGATTTTCAATTTATAGGTTGTACCCAATGCCCTCTATACATTTTTGAAAGTTTATTACACTGAAAATAAATTTTAGATCGGGCAAGAGGAGAATCCAGAAAATCATGTTGATACTCAAAAATTTTTTGGATTTTCCACCTATAATACCGCTTTCCTGTGGACACATTGTATATAGCTCGCCAGAGTATGGGTGTAGTTAATCAAGAGTCTGTGCTGCTGTGTCTCAGCATGAGTGTTGCTCTTCTTTGTCATCTCGTCACCTATGAGGCCATGGCATTCTCAGAGCTTTCGCCATATAGAAATCAATATTGTTTTCCCACTTCTGATTGCAATAGTGGGGATTAGTCGTCATTCATAGTCGATACCATACCTCATTGCCACAGAAGATCGTCTGTGCATAGGCTACAAGCATTGAGTAAATAAATAATATAGAGAGGCGCAACTGTCAAGGTTTCGAGATTTTAATATTGTATTTTTTTGCCAATAGCTTCAGGATTGTCATCAATTTTTAGTGCTATGGGAAGGTATTTGTAATTCAGTTGCATAGCCCTAAATATTGTAGATAATTCTGTAGTTATATTGGCAAAAAATACAACACTAAAATCTCGAAACCTTGACAGTTGCGCCTCTTTATTATTTACTCAATGCTACAGGCCAAGATCTCTCATCTACTCCATCCGAATATACACGATCGCTGTATTCTCGATGTAGCTTAGAAATCTGAAAGCAAGGTATATAATATAATGATAATGCATTAGATCCTTGAATGGTAAACTCTGCACCAACAAGAAACCTAGGGTGCTCTATAACCCCCTGAAGGAGAACTTAGCAAGTAGTTTATTATTTAAACTTTTGAATCGCAATGTATTTGCCTTGAACAAGCTTGAGGTCATTTATGTGTGTGCATACAAGGTAAATGCTTCAGTTTCACTGTTTGAACTTTTTGAAGCTAGTTATAATTACAGATATAATTATATTTTCGGATGGGCTATATTAGCATATTTTTAAGTCTCCTTTATTTTCTACCAGTGCACCATTTGCGTGTGTACAAAACGGTTATTTGTGTGTGTGCCCGACAAAGATGACATATTGGGCGATTTTTAAGCTAATGACTAAATAATTTATAGTCAGCATTAACTATCATTTCTCTTGTAATTTACTTTATTTACGGCTTGCCAGATTCCCGTTTATATGACTATAACTCAATAAGTGGCAAAAACACATTGTATAATTAAAGAGATACAAACATACCTACCTTATGTATTTAATAATTCATTTTGTTTTGTTTTGTTTTGTTTTGTTTTGTTTTGTTTTGTTTTGTTTTGTTTTGTTTTGTTTTGTTTTGTTTTGTTTTGTTTTGTTTTGTTTTGTTTTGTTTTGTTTTGTTTTGTTTTGTTTTGTTTTGTTTTGTTTTGTTTTGTTTTGTTTTGTTTTGTTTTGTTTTGTTTTGTTTTGTTTTGTTTTGTTTTGTTTTGTTTTGTTTTGTTTTGTTTTGTTTTGTTTTGTTTTGTGTTATCTGAACTGAATATTATTATTTACTACTGCTGTAAGGTAGGTATTTAATTATGAAATGATTCATTGTTGTCAAATTTTGACCATCACCATATATCGGAGATTTTTCCCATTTGTTTTTATAAACTTTAGTATAATTCAGGATTGTTACTCAATATTTTTTTTAGTTGCTCTTTATGTTTTCAATTTTCTACTCCGCTGATTAAGGATCATATAAAAAGGGAGCTAATTAACGTTTTTTCTGACCTTAGGCCATCTCAATTTTGTCAGTGCTGGGTCACAAGAATAAGTTTTTTTGTTCTTTTAATATTTTCATAATAATGCTGCAATAATTACTTAATTGATGCGTTCAAGCGACGCAGCAGCTGAAAGTCATCACTTAGCGTGATGACCTGCGCTGTAACTTGGCGGTTGACGTGTTTTCTGAACGGATAGCTGGACCATAAAAATAAAACAGTATATTAATTATTCATGTTTTATAGTATTTTTTCTGTTAGTTGCGGTTAACTATGAGTTTACTACTGACGATGCATTTGAATTTGTTTCCCCTTTTAGTAGTAATATTTAGCGCTGAACGAGGTCAGGGTGTTTCAAATAAGCGGGGTATTTTGCTCAGAAGTTGACAAGTAAATACAACTCAACGTGTCACTTGAACGGCAATCACTGTATCAACAACTCAGCAGCTGCGTCGGCTGAACGCACCCATTAATATTGTTTGTTCTTTACTCTGATTATTCATATCTATGTTGTTATTTTATCTATTTCCTTATATTTTTTTCTCCATGACTTGCCACATATACAAAATATGTCTACCATTGGTCAATAAAGTATTATTATTATTATTTATTTATATCTACTAATTATATTTTTAACATATACAGTGTGACCTACTTAAGATCGCAAAACTCTGTATACCCGTTAATTGACGCTTTATTAACTTCAAACTTTGGTGGTATGAAAATATCGATAAGGCGATTCTTTGAACTTTGTAATATGTGATACATGTCAGTAGCGTGCTATTTTAAGGGGCTTTGAAAAGTCGATTTTTTAAAAAAGTATTAGCAATTTTTGTATTCAATTTTGCATATCATTATTATAAAGAGCGCCATTTAAAACCCCTAGGTATCAATTTTAAGTGAGATCACTTATCTGGTTATTTTAGATGTAAACCCACAAAAATCCAGTTTTTTCGTAAGTGGTCAAGTTGTTTGAGTTAAGTTTTGCCAAAACTGATTATGTAATGAACAAAAAAAGAAATGCCATAAATTCTCAAAAATGCACAATCAATTTTGGCAAAATTTCACTCAAACAACTTGATCACTTACAAAAAACTAAATTTTTATGGGTTTACATCTCAATAACCAGATAATGGCGCTCTTTATGATAACGAAATCCAAATTTGAAAAAAAAAATCGCTAATAAGTTTTTTGAAAAATCAACTTTTTAAACCCCCTTAAAATCGCACGCTACTGACATGTATCATATATGACAAAGTTCAAAGAATCACCTTATCGATCTTTTCTTACCACCAAAGGTTTGAAGTTAATCAAGCATCAATTAACGGGTATACAGGGGTGTTGCGATCTAAAGTGTGTCACACTGTAGAATAAAGCTATAAATTTCCGTACAACTAACAATCGCCATGTAGTGTTGAGTGAAAACATGTAGGTAATTTAAAATTCCTCAGATAAAATAGATTAATATAAGTTATAAATAATCCATAGATAATAAAAATACTTAAACATATTTATCTTATAAATAATCCAAATCCATAGATAATAAAAGTACTTAAACATATTTATCTAATAGTATATTATTTTTTAGGTATTTACAGATAGATCTCCTGCAGTATTATTAGCACTCTGTCGATTATTAGCTTGTACCTTGTCAATTCCTGAGATGCCCAATTCCTTGAAGTGGGCCGAGTTAGCCCTGTATAGATATGAAGGAGTTAGTGATAGCGATTTATTGGAATTATATTTGCCCTTACTACACACCTGCGTCAGAGTTTGGTGGAAAAATGACCGAAATAAAGATGAACTAGAGCAGAGAATACTAAATCTACAAAAACAAGGAATTAAAGTCAATGAAAATACCTCACTTATGGATACTGTGAATATTGTAGAGCAAAAGATTTATCATAGTGGTCAAAACTAGAAAACAACTCAATTAACGTTTTATGTAGCGTTTCCTAAAAGTGTGACTTATACAGAATAGTAACAAAAAGTATATATTTCAGTTATTGCACCGGGTAACTTGATTGTGATATATTTATATTTGATTCGGTTATAAACTGAATAGAGAATTTATATGCTATGAATTACAGTTACCACATATTTTTGCAGCAAATGTATTTTCTATTTTGCTAAGTGTTTGTAGATGCAAATATTTATTACTTT
Source organism: Rhagium mordax (assembly GCA_963680705.1). Classification (NCBI taxonomy): domain Eukaryota; kingdom Metazoa; phylum Arthropoda; class Insecta; order Coleoptera; family Cerambycidae; genus Rhagium; species Rhagium mordax. Next base: position 27,194,134 of record OY796658.1, on the reverse strand, counting down.
TATTTATTGTATATATATACGGATATTAAGCGTGTTATTAGTTAATAAATTGCTTAATTGCTTTTTTGTTTATTTATTATTAGTTGTCATATAATATCTAATTGTAAGTGATTAAAATAAAATATTTATGTATTAGTAATTGGTTTTATATATTTATAATTTTAAGTGAATAAAATTGATTCGGTATTCGACTTTTCGTTAACTCATGATTTTTTGCTAGAACCCGAAATGGAAATGTATAAAATGAAACTATAATAGTTCGTACTTGTGTAATATTTTACAAATTTTTAAGGTTAATTTAATTAGAATAGTATTAGCAAATACTATGCGATTAACTAAATATTTAACGCCTACATATAAATACAGTGGAGTCCGATTATAGCGAACCCAGTTCTAACGAGTCCTCGTTTATAACTTACTACATTGGAAGAGAAGAAAATTTTTCTTTAAGATGTATGTATTTTTTTAGTGGTTATGTCGAACCCACTATAAAGAACTGGATAAAACTAACCACATTTTCCTTATGATGACGGAATGTAGGTTTATCATTACAACCTGCTGGTTAATAGGTGTGTGATCTCATACGTGCGTACTGCATGTGACAAATTGGAAAGGGATTTCGCTAAAATTTCGCACTGTTACATGGGGTAATAAGCAGAGTCTTTGTTTGCTTGTGATAACGGTAACTTGCATTTATATTTATTGTATCGTGTCAGTGATACTAAATAATATTAATATTATTGATCAAATGTACTTGTACAGGGTGTCGTTTGAAAATTCTACTTTTTAAGCCCTTTTGTTTTGCTTAAAAATATAGCTAGAAAAAAGAATAAAAAATAAATCTGTAGCATATTTTACCAAGTTTCTATATATGTTATGAGTCTGCACCTATCTTAATGAATATACAGGGTGCGCGGCCACAGTCACATTTTTAGATATTTGGATAGCTCTTTAATTCATCCCCTTTATAAATATATATAATTGTTATATATTTCGCCCACAAATAAGTAAGTTATTCAAATAAATAATATCCTTAAAAGTTTTGGATACAACTAAATAATTTTTCTAAACAAAATTACATAAAAAAATTAAACCTTTATTTAGAAAATAATGGAATTTTTAAAAACATGTTATAATTTTTACTTATTTTGTATGTTGTTATTTTTATTAAAAAATTCTTTAAAATGTAAACTCTTCCATTTAGGTGTATTTATTTCAGTAATTCAGTTATTTGTGGGTGAAGTATATAACAATTATATATTATATATATTTATAAAGGGAATGAAAAGGGCCGGCTATCCAAATATCTAAAAATATACAGGATGTTCCATTTAAAAAACGTGACTATGTGGCGCACCCTGTATTCATTAAGATAGATTCAGACTCATAACATACCAAAAACTTGGTAAAATATGCTACAGATCTATTTTTATTTTTTTTCTAGCTATATTTTTAAGCAAAAAAAAGATGGTTTAAAAAGTAGAATTTTGAAACGATCACCCTGCACAAACAATATGATATTTAAAAAAACAAAATAAAGTTCAATATTGTTGACCAAAATATTTGTACAATATGGAAAAAGAGACAGGAGCCTATAGATTTTATCAATGTATGAAAAATTAAATTTTAAATTTAAGATCAGAAAAATATGCACAAGAAGAGGAAGAGGTTGATAAAGGTCTTAAATGGTTTGCCCAAAGATGACAAGAAAATGTTCTTTTAAATGGTATCGTGCAGTGGCGGCTCGTCAGGGGAGGCAGTGCCTCCCCTGAAAATTACAAAAAAGATTTTAAATAGACTTACCTATTACAAAAGTTAATCTAACAAATTTGTCTCTGCCTCCCCGCCCTACCCTAAAAAAAAAAAAATTGTGAGCCTCTACTATGTTACAAGAAAAGGCTAATGAAATTGAAAAAACAGACTAGGTATATTTTTGAAGATGGATATATGAGACATTTTAAAAAGTCACAATATCGAGAGCTACTGAACTCTGTTTTTATGGCTTTTATTCATAATATGGGTGGCGATGTTGGCGCTGCTTATAGTGTAATACTAGTTTAGTCGGCGATCAGATAGAAATAGACTCCTCCCCAAAAATGCCCGCAACATTTGAATGGAATTTCTCTATTGGTCGAATTTATAGAACCCGCATTACAAAGCAACCACTAAATTTGACAAACGCCGACTCTACAGTATTGGTGTCACACATTAAAACTTTTACGTATTTTCGCAACAGACCAATCAGCTATGTTATCATTGTCGCAAAACGTATAAACGCTAAACATATTAAAAATCGGCAAAATCGACTATCAACCTGTGTTGTCAATCATATATTCATTCGTCTTTGTGAAATTATTTCAAATTTCTATATTCGTTTTTGTAAAGGTAGGTACTTACGTATAAGGATTAACCTTATATACAGATTGCGAAAGTTCCCATCTTGACATAGTCAACCTCAAAATATATACGACGTGAAGTGCCGCTGTCTAGAAACAAGTGCTTTACTGCTTGTACAATATTGTACATGTCCGTCCTTGGTCGCCGTATGCTAGCGTCTCGTCTCGAACTGTTTGTTACACATTAGAGATTAGAGCTGCGATACTAAACAAAACTAAGCGGCAAATTTAGGTCCTATGTCAAGATGCGAGGACTTTCGCAATCTGTATATGTTTTGTGCATTAAGTATTAAGGACTGTCCTTAATACTTAATGCACAAAACATATACAGATTGATTAAGGTAAGTAGGTAATGCAAACGATTAATATCGATTAAGGTTAAAATTCGATTTAACGGAAATGTGTACGTTAGGGAAATGGGTTTGCCACGGTAACGGACAACGGTTGTCATGGTTACCAGTATCTGACAGTACCATTCCCAAGGTGGGGAAATGATTGGTTGCAGAGTGGTACTCCAGAATAACGGATTAAATGTGATTTAGAAAAAGTGTTAATTGCTATGGAAACTATTGTCAAGGTTATCATTATATAATGGTACTTTTCCCATGGTAGGCAATCGCTTAGGTAAGGAGATTGGTACTCCAGAATAGCGGAAATGGTTTACGAAAATGTGGTTGTGTGTTTAATTAACAATTGTCAAGGTTACCATATAATGGTACTACTTCATGGGGACTAGCTTAGTTAAGGAGATAGGTACTCCAGAATAGTGGAGGTACTCCACAATAATGGAGGTACCTACAGTGGAGATTTACTAAAAACCAGTTATCACGGCAATATGCTTACTATTGTAGATTGAAAGGTTTAAAAGGGTTAAAACAAAAAATACAAATATTAAATCATTATACAGTAAATTCACTTTTCAACCAAAGCACTTTGTGAGTGAATAGGAGAGAATAAAGCGAGAGCGCTAACATTCTGAGATCGACATGCAGTCACGCATGTGTAGTGCTCTCGCTTTACTGCTATCTCCTATTCACTCACAAACTGCTTTGGTTCAAAATTGAATATACTGTATATTATAACATAACCGTGTTGGCACACTTAACCTAACCTCACGAAATCCGTATAAAGACGTTGTAATTTAATCATTTTAATATGTCATTAAATAACATAACCATTTCGAACCGTCGATCGGACGCGCATTGTGAAGGAATTCTAAAAACGTTACCTTATTTCTTAATGTATTCCATGGGAAAAGTACTATTATATAATGGTACTTTTCCCATTTTATATGACTGATGGTCGAGATGGTAGCGTACCTGCCTCTCACCCAAAAGTCCCGGGTTCGGATCCCGGTCGTGGCAATGGAAAATACTGTGAGAGGGATTTTTCCATTATACACGGATATTGGATGTGTGTCCCTTGTCTTTAAATGTGTAGCCCCCTCCCGCACAAGGCTCTTCTAGAGCCTTCTGGGATAAAGGGGGTCGTAATTACATGTGGTGAATTTATTTATTATAATGATAACTTTGAGATTGTTTCCATAGCAACACTTTTTCTAAATCACATTTCAGTTATTCTGGAGTACCTAACTCTGCAACCAATCATTTCCCCACCTTGGGAATGATACTGCGCATGGTAACCATGACAACCGTTACCTTAACCCTACTACCATATCACGATTCCGAATTATAAAATGAGTAATTCTCCTTAACTAAGCGATTGTCCACCATGGGAAAAGTACCATTATGTAATGATAACCTTGACAATTGTTTCCATAGCAGCAGTTTTTCCAAATCACATTCCCGTTATTCTGAAGTACCTAACTCTGCAACCAATCATTTCCCCACCTTGGGAATGGTACTGTCCGATACTGGTACCCATATACAACCGTTACCGTGGCAACCCCATTTCCCTAACACATTTCCGTTAAATCGAATTTGAACCTCGATTAAATGTTAAAACATCCCATTTTTTTTTAAGGTTAAATCGAACACTCATAACTGAAGGCGAAGGGGGCCCAATTTCTCCACCGAAAAAACGAATCTCCAGGCATTTTTCGAAGATAAGGGAAACGTGTTGAACATCTTTAAGGCGTACGATGGGGAGAATCCGGAGAAGTCAAAGATATATGGAAGGCATGGAGTTCACTGCAACGGCAGCAGGTGTAAGTATTTATAATATTCTTCGTGAATACAAACGAACACACCAACTTCAACCACCAAAAGTGTACCACCGACAAATGGCAATTTTGGACAATATCGATGAAGGAACTAAAAGTGCTCTCAAGCGTATAATTCATTATTTTTTTGAAAGAAATGAACCACCATCTATAAACAAAATTTTAGCAGCAGTGCATGAAGATGATGATTATTATGTACCTCATCTAAATGGAGTAGTTTGTGGTATTAATAAGAGAAAATTGGCTTTCAGTGAGTAAACGGACTGTTTATTTCTTCGTGTTGGAATGTAATTGTGTTTGGCATTATATTGCAACTAAATAGTGCCTAAGGGGAAAAAATGAGATATCGCTTGGAGGCGAAGATTCCTGCGAGACATCAGAAAATACCGGAAAGAGCATAAGAAGTTGTACTTTTTAGATAAGACTTGGGTGAACGCTGGCCATACTGTAAGTAAAGTATGGAAGGACACGACAATCCTGATTCCAAGGCAGGTTTACATCCAAAGTTTAACGATGGGGTTAAAAAATCAATCGGACAAGGGATAGGGAAGTCATCTTATAGTCCTCCACATAGGATCCGAGGACGGTTTAGTTAAGAATTGTATTAGGACTTTAGGACTTATCGTTGTTTTAATGTTATTTACAAATTTGTTATATGCAACACGTAAGGGCTTTGAAAGTCTATTTTTTCTACTGATTTACCAAATGTATTGAAATGATGAATAAAGCATCTATTTTATATTATATTTATATCTTTTATTTGTAACTTTCTTATACGAGCTGTAGTAGAACCTTGTGAAAATAAAGAAAAAATAGGTAGGTAAACAATAACACGTTTTATTTATTTGGACATGTTAAAACTTATAGTTAAGTTCTCGCCTTTTAGCAAATGATAGGGTTTTTAAAGATTTTTCTCAAAAATAAAACGTAGGTAGTACTTGCATGACTTTGTACAGTTTTTATTGCTTGACCATTCCACGACTATTCGTAAAAAGAACCGAAAGTAATCTTACGATAGATATTAATAAATAAACATGTACGTGGTAGAAACCGAAAAGTAGACGACTCTTTTAGCAGATTGACTATTTTTGAGTAGCTTGCATTGGTGTCATTAGAGTTTATCCAGTGGAGTAACCTGTGTGAGATTGTTACCGTAAATCACAAACTAAGCGCTAAATTATTTCATCTAAGATGTAATAATTTAAATAGCCCTCTGGTCGGCGACCACATAGAAATAGACTCCGCTCCATTAATTTTATGGTAGCGCAGAACGGTGCACGCAATAGTCAGTTTTACACGATGGAATTAATGTAAGTTGTGATAGTTTCAATAGAATTTGTTTATTATACGTGTTACATTTTATACTACAGCTACTATATTTTTATAATGTTTATACCCATTAAAGCTTCTATTATACATTAAATTTTCAATTTTGGACTTTTTAAAAATAATATTTATTCCCGCAAAAATTTAAACGACGTCCCTATTTCTTTCCTTTTCTTTTTTGGGATTTATTACCACATTCCTCAAGATTCCTATCCAAAAAATTCGATTTATCTAAAAAATATTCAAATTAACCAGTTTAAAACTGGGAAATAACCTCTACGCCTTTGACGTAATGTCAGAGGATCAGTTAGAGGGTGTTTTTTGACAACTACCTAATAGGAATTAAATTAATACAAAAATACTGCGCTGACGTTTCGGAAACTATCCGTTTCCTTTTTCAAAGTTTAAGCTTTAGATTTTTATCTGGTGGCATGTCATAAATGACATCATTATGTCATTTGATTATAGTGACGTAAGAGGGTTCATTATGATACTAGTATCATAATGAAATTCCAGAAAGCCCAAGTGCCATAATGAGATTCAAAAAGTACTATTACAATAATTTTATTTGACTTGTGTAAAAATTCTATATCTGTACCATCAATAAAATAAGTTTAGAAGAAAATATATGTGCTAGATCAAAACATTTTATTCAAAATACAATTTAACTTAACTAATTATTATAAATTGTAAAATAACAATTAAAACTGAACCTTCATCTATCACATTCTTCGTGTTCTTACTGGTACACCATTTCTCATAATGAGCAAACACCAGGTACATATTCAGCCGTGATTTTTCAGGCAAAAGAGAGTCCACGACATTTCCTGCAATTTCTTCCAAATCGTAGGGTAAACTTTCATCAGAATCACCCATTATATAATGTTTTAATTCGTTTAATACATATTCAATCTGCAACTTATAGCAGTGTTTGACAGCTAAATAAATAATTTGTTGATGCGTTGTCAAGGAAACGGTATGGCACAGGTCACTTACTATTTTTTTAAATAAATAACGTAATGCACCTGTCATCGTTTCAAAAATACAAAATTTTTAGTTTTTAGAAAAATATAATTTTACATTGATATGCCACACCAGATAAAATTTTGTATGTAATTTGGATCATAAAACACGCATTATGGTACACGCCGTGTCATCAGACGAGGCGTAGCCGAGTCTGATGACACGGCTAGTACCATAATGCTTGTCTTTATGATCCTTATTACATAAATAACTATTATGTAACGTGTAGAATAACACGGCATAAAATAAAAATTGTTTATATCATTTCCATAGATACTTACCATAGAAATGTTGAAAAATATACTAAATAATATTAATTTTATTGAGTTCTTCTCTCAACATTGGTAACCAAGTTGAACAAAATTCTACCGAACAATTTGATACGCATTTATCTTCATTAAGTAAAATTATTGCAGATTCTTTGATTTTTCTTTTTTTGTTGTCTGCTTCTTTGGTCAAAATTTTTGCTGAATCCCATTTTATCCTGTGATCGTTTTCCCAAGCATGTTCACAAATTTTAGATTTTTCAAAATCACCTTTTCTAATATAACTTTTGTGCTCGCCTATATTTTATTAAGTCCGTACTGCGCATACTCACGAGGTATTTCCACCTATACTCGGGCCAAAAAGAGTAGTCAGTAGAGCCAGGGGCCTACGGATTTACGAATTTCATAAATTCCATAATTCGAACAAATGAAAGCGGATTGTGTTAATTATGCATGAATATGAGTTACCATGTCTTAAATTTTAAATAATATGCTTACATCTGGCAACATTATCTCCACGAATTAGGTATAGCAACGCAGTTGAACAATGCACATCCTTTGCGTTGCAGCATATGTGACGCCACTGAATGCGCTATCTAAGCCCTCTCGACGACCTTTCCAATAGCCGAACAAATTATTGGGTATAAGGGCGGCACGTTCAAGCATTTACTGTATTTGGTTGACTATACCAATTAAACATAATGACCTAGTTGTGGTTTTCATCTCTGGTAGGCGGAGAAAACTGGATATATTTCTCTGAATTATATGGGATTATATGGTAAAACGAGCTGCCGCTTCTGTATTCCATAACAGCTAAATCCTTTGAAGAATTGCCGGTGAGTTTTTGCTCTACTGACTACTCTTTTTGGCCCGAGTATAGGTACTTACTTAAAAGTATTCTGTGCTTAAGGTGCTAAGCGGAAGAAAAAGTACTTTTGCCTCCGTGAATGGCAACGCCATAGAGTAACTAAATATACTCTTATGGGCAACGCTCCAGCCACAGGTTATACTGTGCTCCAGCCGTCTAAAATGTCAAACTTTAATGTCATGAAATGAGTTAAGAAATGTCATGTTTTTCTGACGTTTGAAGAAAAAAGATATTTGACATTTCAAAAATTTGCAACTTTTCAACTACTATCGATTCATCCACAATCACATAAAAAAATCATCGGTTTTAACGTAACCTTTTATCTTATCAGTTTGTCACGTTTCGCTATTATTTATTAACGGTATACTTAGGTATGCGATAAAGGTTTAGACATTTTTATAAAAAAATCAATAATTTGTGAAAAATTAAGGTAGGTAGGTTATGAGAACAAAATATTAAATATTTAATTTGTGACCTTGAATGTTTAGTAAAAACTAAAAAGAGTGTAAAAATTGTAGCTTAACTGTTTACAGATGGCTTTAACGGAGGTGTCGTCTAATAAAGTATTTGGAGGCTATCAAAAGGTATATTCTCATGATTCTAAGGAAGTAGGTTGTTCGATGAAATTTGGAATTTATCTACCTCCACAGGTAGAGCAAAATAAAAAACTACCTGTGATTTACTGGCTCTCTGGCCTTACTTGTACTGAGGCTAACTTTATTGAGAAGGCTGGTGCCCAAAGGTAGAGCGAGATGGTGGTAACTAAATAAATACATTTAATTTTACCCTTTTTGATTTTTACAGATATGCTGCCAAATATGGTGTAATAATTGTCAATCCAGATACGTCTCCAAGAGATTTAAATATACCTGGTGATTCTGATGCCTATGATTTTGGTGTTGGAGCAGGTTTTTATTTAAACGCTACTGAAGAACCATGGAAAAAAAATTATAAAATGTATAACTATATAACAGTGGAACTGCTAAATATTATTAATGCGAATTTTGAAGTTGCTGAAGGCAAGCAGTCAATCATGGGGCATAGGTAATAAATAAAACATTAAGCAAAACAAACACTTAATAATAACAGAGAAGTATCTAGGTACCTAACTTCATTATTATTGAAGCTACAAGGCAGCTTAATCGCAAAAATCAAACAGATGAATAACTCGGGGAAGCTACAAAATTCATTGATATGTGAAAACGATAACAAAAGATATGATGGGCAAAAATGTCAACGATGACCAATTGAACTTTTCACTACACGTGAATTTGTTTGTATCTAAGGTAAATCACTGAGTTATTCATCTGTTTGATTTTCGCGAATTAAAATGATGTAAACGAGGATGTAGACATAAATGTTAAATTTCCGAGATGTTCATAATAACATTTTTCTAAATGCAACACCTTGTATATTTATACATATATTTTTAAAGAAACTTAAATTTTGGAAAAAAAAATCATTAATACATAACCATCCCGTCCACACCGAACTTAAAAATAAACAAGTACCGTACCGACGCGGGGGCTACGCAAGTACTCTGTCCTGCATTAGTTTAGGGATACAGGGTGTTTCGGAAGGAAAGGGCACTATATTAAGGATGTGTTCTAGAGGTCAAAATAAGAAAAAAGTTTCTATAAATAAGAGTCTGAAAATGCTTCCTTTTCAAATATCAAAAAAATAATTAAAAACCCTTTTTTTTATCTCGAAAAGGTTTAAGATATTAAATTGAGCTTTAATATGCACTATACTGGCATAGAAACACTTCTTTTTGATGATGATAATTCCACCAGTGACGTGCGTTAGAGCAAAATATTAAATGTTTTCGACGAAAAATATAGTACGCCACTGCTTTCTTTCAAAACCGGTATTGGTTACTTAATCGGCAGCGAATTCTATAAAGAAAATACCTCTTGAGTTTTTCTGGTAGCGCAAACAGTTTTCGAGTAATAATTAAAAACAATTTTTTTGCATCACTTTTGTTTGTTTTCGATTTCAAACCGTTTGTAAAATAACTATTGATTTTTAAATTCTCGGTGCTTCTTTTATCTAATTTATATTAAATTTCGTCGTTCTTCAATATCCACTTCAATTGTGCACCAGTTTAGTTATTTGCTTACAGAAAAACATATTTCTAATTCTTTTTTTTTGTCACCCCATATCTCGAAAAGGAAGCATTTTCGGACTCTTATTTATAGGAACTTTCTTCTTATTTTGACTTCTAGAATACGTCCTTAAAAAAGTTCCCTTTCCTCCCGAAACACCCTATATATGTGGGTTATAATTATTTATATCAAGATTTGATTATAAAAAATTAATAAATATTAGTATCATATTTATACAAATATCATGACATATTGGAACGTGGTTCTTAATAATATTATTTTTTAGTATGGGTGGCCACGGAGCTTTAATTTGTGCCTTAAAAAATCCTGGCTTATATAAATCTGTTTCTGCTTTTGCACCTATTTGTAACCCTTCAGAATGTGCTTGGGGTATTAAGGCTTTGACTGGATACTTAGGGCCTAAAGAAACTGGCTCTTGGAATAATTGGGATGCTACAGAATTAGTAAAGAAGTATAATGGACCTCCTATAGAATTATTAATTGACCAGGTAAAAAATATAGGTATTAGTAAATTTTGTTCAAATATTGCTTAGACTAAACATAATTTTAAATTTTAATCTTCTACAGCCGTTAAATCAACTCGTGACAATTTCGTACTACTGACACTAAGGCACGGTTTTACAATCTCTGGCTAGCTTGACCATCACTTTTAAAATTGCCATTTCTCAAATTTTATATACTTGTTTAAAATAGTTATAGTGTCAAATATTTTGTATCTAAGTTAACTTCCAGTTTCAATGTCTTCTATTGTGATTTTATCAATATTTATGAAAGAAGAATGAAATTTAACCGTCAACTAGTAGTTAACCACAGATTGTAAAACCGGGCCTAAGAAACATATGAATTTCGGAAATATAAAGCGGGGAATAATAAGTTGAATACAACCTCCATATGTGATGCGGTGAATACTACCTTCTATACCAAATAACACAACATATTATGTGATCCAGTAATGGCAAAGTACGAACTTCCATCTAACTCATCGATGGCTGGCCCGGAAAAAATATGTCCCACCGGCCATTATAGATTTTGCCAGCCGTTTGACTCTACTGGGCCATTACCGAACCATCATTTAACCATGATTGTGTCGCCACTGCTTAACCTTTAGTGGTTTTGCATTTGATTTATATCACTGGGCCATTATTAGACAACCAATTCAGCCATTATTCAACCACTACATGACCAATAATCTGTCACCAGTGTCTAACCAGTACTGGCAGTGCTGTTGGCCATTTAGTGTGCCAATATAGGTACAGTGCTATCAGTGGAGACCACTGATCTATATAACTGGATAAGCCCTACCATTGTATGAAAGTGTCGATAATTGAAACCACGCATCTAATTGGCAAGCATGCGCACTGGACTAAATCGCAGTAGATTATTTAAAATGCTAAAGGTGGGATTACACAGATACCATACTAAACACTTCATAATTTAGTTATTCAGTCCAAAATCCACAATATTAATGAAAAATTTAAATACAACAATACAACACAAAATGTGAAAGCAACACTATCAACCCACAGAGTGAGAGAACGTAAAATAAATTACTACGTTTTAAAAAGCGTCGTGTCATCATAGCCTAACATTACAATAATAATAATATATATTAATATATATTGTATCCAATAGATTACTACAAATAATATAGGAGAACAAGTGAGTCAGCTGATGATACAATGTGTGATTTCGACCACACTACGCATGAGCACCGATTAGAATAGGTCTATTTTGACCTTATGAAAAGGTGCATGTTCCGGACAAAAATTCCTCGCGCATACGCATGTAGTGCTCATCCCCAGATATATAGATCAGTGGTGGAGACTGGTGAAATTTAAGTTGTCATTTCTTCATATTGGAGCAAGGGTCAAGCAATACTTTAAATAACTACTAAACTAAATGAAGAAGTTTCGCAAAACAGAATTGAGCTTGAAATTTGCAAAAACAGTTGCCAAAAATGGGGTTGCCTCCCCTAAATTTTGTAGATAATTTGAAAAATAATGTTTGCAAAACTTCTTTCAGATTTCAGACATCAAATTTATCTACAGATTTCAATTTTTATTAATCTTTTATAAAGTTGGCATTTTAAAATAAGAGATAAAAATTTAATGAAAAACAAAAAATTTATTGTCAATCTGAAAAAAATGTTTTGCAAATGTTATGCAAATTATCTACAAAATTCTCAAGAGAGGGAACACCTCATTTTTGGCTACTATTTTGGCAAATTTCAAGCTCAACTTTGTCCTGCAAAACTTCTTTATTTAGTCTTTTGGAAGATATTCAAAATATCTCTTTCCAATAAGTATGAAGAAATTACAAACTAAATTTCATCAGTCGCTACTGATAGCACTATACCTATATTGGCGTACTAAATGGCCAACAGCACATATTTTACAAACCATTTACAAATTAAACGGAGCCCATTTTTCGAACTTCTTGCAAATTTCAAACTCAATTTTGTTTTCGCAAAACTTCATTTAGTTTTTGTAATTATGTCTTAAGTAGCCCTTGGATATCTCGCACCAATAAGAAGATACGACAACCCAAATTATACCAGCCGGCACTGAGTGCTATTCACATTTACTCTCTGAACATTTTAAATAAATTATAGCATTTAAATACAAATGCTCGTACAAATGTTATTTTCTCAATGAAACACGTCTGGCCACTCAGTTGTTTCGGATACAGTTCAGTAAGTTTCACACATCTCCCCTATCAATTTCGAATAGAATCATGCTTTGGGAGTGCACATATCTCGTTCCGTTTTTTGTGAACCGATTGAATACCTAAGGCTCATTTCTGTTTTATTATTTATTCCACTTCAACCTTGCTAGGGGAGATTGGTGCAACTTACTGAACTGTATCCAAAACAACTGAGTTGCCAGACGTGTATATATTAACATATTTATTGTAAAACAAAAAAACAATTTATATATCATTAAAAACTATAACAAAAAACTGTTTTCCAAGGTAAACATCAAAATAATTACATAATTTTTAGTTTATTGCTTAACTAAATCTACCTAAAAACTAGTTTTTGCCAAAAAGTGGAGGTGCCGGATTTTGGATAAATTAGGCGGCCTACCACAGTTATAGGATTTTTCTATACCAAAAGACACAAATCAATATCCAGTCAAAAAGTGCAGCTGATCTACGTTACTTGTAACAAAGGATTATCACAATAATTAAATTACCTATATATTATTATGAATTTTCCGTTGATTTACTTCAGTAACTAGAGAAACTAATTAATCGGGTTTGACGTTTAATAAAAGATATAACGAATAAGGAGACGGCCGACATGGCGAAAAGATATGATGGTTTTAACTTTTACTTCTAAATTACTTACTGTTTATCAGTGCCTATTATCCATATTTCAACACTTTACACTAATAACGTTTTAACTCACTACACTGAGGACTGACGCCACCACAGGTTAAAATGGCGAACGATCGTGACTGGTAATTGGTAATATGGCATGTCCTAAACGGACACGCAAGCGCAGACTCAAGTAGTTTGCGCCAACAATAAACCAGTATTGGTACTGAAATGGCAATATTGCAAGGTATAGAATACTGGTAGAACTTGGTAAACCCATTATTGGTACTAAAATGGCAAAATGTCATTCCATTTCAAAAGCGGGACCTAATGGCTATAATTTTTTTTCATTTGGTGAAGGACTTCAAGGCCATTTGAATGCCAACTTCTTTTTGTTTTACATAAATCCCTATTTTTTTTACGGATTCATATTTTACGCTAAAAAATAAACAACTTTTGTTTTTACCATTTTTCTAGTTGAACTCATTGTTTGCGAGTAATTAATCAATGAAAAATATAGGTTTATATTAAAAAAAAACGATGACCTTCAAATGGCCTTAAAATCCTCCACCATATTAAAAAAAATTATAGCCATTAGATCCCGCTTTTGAAATGATGGAACTTCTGTCTGAAACATTTTTCTGATTGTCAACTTAAATGCCTCACCCTGTATATAATACATTTATTTTTACTCACTGCTGCGCCGTCGTGCTCGAAAAATCGCGCGTGTTTTAAAGACCTTAATATCCACTTATACTTTAATATACTATTATGGTATTATGTTAATCATCCAATTGTAAATCATTTTCAAAATACCCGTCCATCACGTTTGTTGTAAACACGATAACTGATGAACTTCGAATTCGATCATATTAATATTTGGACTATAGCATTGAGTAAAAAATAATAAAGAGTCGCAACTGTCAAGGTTTCGAGATTTTAGTATTGTATTTTTGTGCCAATAACTTCATGATTGTCATCAGTTTTTAGTGCTATGGGAAGGTATTTATAATGTGGCTGCATAGCCCTTAAAATTGAAGACAATCATGAAGCTATTGGTAAAAAAATACAACACTAAAATCTCAAAACCTTGACAGTTGCGTCTCTTTATTATTTTTTACTCAATGACTATAGGTAAGTGTTTACTAAAGAAAAAACTATATTATTTAAAAAAAAAACAAAAGGTAAACAGAAAGCCAAGAAATATTTTTACTAAAAAGATGTTCCTATAGGAAAGTGACAATCAAATAGAAAGACAACACGCTTGTATAACCAAGTTGACATCATCAGGAGATGATAGCTTTGATTTTACTTCAACAATCTCATGTGAAACAGTACCATACTTATTTGCAACAAATTACTAAAAGTACCTAGAATGTGCGATAATTTAGTATAAAAAATCTTTTCTCACTAGTTTATTTATGTCTTGTGTCATTTGTATCCATAAATGTTTTGGTAATATAAATGAGTTTAAATATTTTGTAGGGTCTTGACGATAAATTTTTATCAGAGAAGCAGCTGTTACCTGAAAACTTGATTGAGGCTTGTAAAGCAACGGGAGTTCCAGCTGTACTAAAGAAAAGGGAAGGCTATAATCACAGTTACTATTACATCGCTAGTTTTATTGGTGAACACATTAAATACCACGTAGATGCTTTGGTTAAATAATGGATTTATATATGAATATATAAGATAAAATATATATATGTATATATGTTATAATTTTTATTTATATTGAAAATATAACTATGGTGAGTTAATGAAATCCCCTTTTTTTATATAATGTATTTACGTATTGTTATTGAATAATTATTTATTTATATTTACTTTAGGGATTATAGCAAATCCAAAGGTAAGAATGTCAAAATACTTGATAATGTTAAAACAAAATGTATGTTTCTTTTTTTTTTTTTTTAAATATACATAATACATATTACATATTGGCAAATTTTTATTTGGCGACTTAGCTTCACGAGTTAGAAAAGAATGAAATGAAATACTATGTTCTAGTTAAAAATGGGTATTTGTTGTTGTGGCTTTTTTCTTTTGTTTGAGGTGTAAGAAACATGAGTGAGTGACCTATCCGTTTTAAGTACAGTTCTGTTATTCCTGTTGGTTTGTTGAACAACAGTCGCGATCTTAGCAACAACACTACCTATTACGATCTTACACATGGCATTGTTAATTTTCTCCCTCACTAATTGAGCATATATTAGTACCTAGTTTATGTCATAAAGACGAAAAATCTAGTTTTTCGGGCGACTACGAAATATTGCCAACCGAGACGCAGTCGAGGCTGGCAATTCGTAGGAGTCCGAAAAACAGTTTTTCGTCTGTGTGTCATACAATATTTTTTATTCGAATGTGCTTATGGATATTAAAATGATAGGGAAAATTAAAATATGCTCTTAAGATTTGCTTGCTAACCCGCAAATGATACAATTTTCAAATTTTTTTGTAACACGGCTGTGAACTAAGGCCAGATATAATAAATAACAACTGCACAACTGCTGTCATATCAGTTTGCTTGAGTATTGAATTCAGATTATATATTAAAATATCGAATTTAGTCGAAAATATACTACATAAATAAATACAATAAAAGTTTAATTTATTTATTTATATGCATTACCATTTTACAGTAGAAAAAAAGGGCCAGCATTTTAAAAAGTAGGTAACTAAAAACGCTTAATCTTTTTGTCTGTCACTTTTCAGGTCGTTTACGTGAAGTAGCTAGAAAAGTTCTACCTTTCGTTTTTGTTTTCTGACCGAGAAACGTCATTTTTTACACATTCGAATAAAAACAATATTGTGCAACAAATGACCAATATCCATAAATTTTAGAATATGGTTTAGTAATGTTTAGTTTAGAGAAAATATAATTTTTCATAATGGGAGATAATATAATATTCGAAAATTGGACTAAGAATATATCCACCACTGCAATAAAATATGTGAAGATATATAAGTATGACTTAATGATGCGCTTAAGGCTATAATCACATAAAATCTCGGCTGTCAATCGAGAGGTTGGTTTTCAAGGTTCATGTCAGAATGTATATAGGTTTTTTTCAACAGAACAGTCATATGAGTTTGAAACCGTCCGAAATATTCGTCCAGTTAAGTATTAATGTAAATGCAGTGAGCTTAGCCTATAAGAGGCAACTGGGCGAATATATCTGACGGTTGCCAACTCGTCTGACTGCTGTGTTGGAACAAACCTTATATTATACAGTAACCGGCAGCCAATTAGGTACATAGGCCCAGGTTTACATGCGAAATAAATGAGAAACCGACTTGCAGCGTATGCAGATGTGATTTTGTAGACTGACGCCAGTGCTCGAATCCCCACCACGTAAATTGCTTTGTCTCGTGCGTTTAATCTGTCGCATCTGTGAATATAAAATATCTAATTACACATAAGTTTATATGTGTACGTACTTGGCTGCCGGTTATCATATATTATATGTTCAAATAATTGTTTTGGATTGAATTGAGCCGAGATAGTGGTTTAAACCCTGACTGATGATAACTTTTTTTTTCTATGTGATTTCATAAAACTAAATGTTAAATTGACCTAAATATTTTACATTCGACAGTAAAATATCTAACATATCATTTTTTAGTTAGAATTTTTGGCATCACGATGAATGTTTTTGACTTGAAATCGTGTGTTCTTTATGACCTTTCCTTCATCTTTTATTACAAAGTGCTCTTCATAATAATTATACGTTTATATTCTAATTCGTTTATATATTACACAAATTTTTCTAGAAATGAACACCAAGGGAGGTGAGATCTGCCCTACTAAGAAAGACCCCCGTATCTCCATAAATTTCGTAAATGGAGATATTTGCACTAGACAACTAATCGTGATTTATACAGTATATTTACGTAGAGAAAACCCCGCATTTTACATTTTTAAATATTTTATGATTTTATGATAGTTTCCCCGTAAACGCCAAAAATAGCCTTTTCGCTTAGTATAAACCCCGTATATTATGTTTTTTTAGCAAAAACCTGGTATGTAGTCATCAGGTAAGGGCTTTTAACGAAGGAAAATTAACATGCCAGGTTTTGTCCAAGGAATACGTCAAGCCCGCAATAGGCGCTGTCGATGCCAGGTTGTTAGGTACCTACATAGTTTTTTTAAAGGTAAGTAAAGAAAATGTGTTTTTTTTATACATTATATTCCTAAGAAACAATATTAAAATATATAAAATGTTAATCTCTAAACCCAGGCTATAAATTTTATAATAATTACATAGTAAAAACCAAGCTTAAGCCAAATTTTTATTAACTAATTAATTTTAATATAATGCTTTGCTTCCTTACCCCGTATGTAGCATAACTAATAGCTATGGCCTAGTTTTGCAGTTTTTTTTCTTAAATAAGTTTGCTATGGCCTTACAAATCATATCATGAATGATTTTTTTTTGTTCAAGCAAAAACATAACGGCACAAACAGAAATCTTTAAACGCGGTTTTCTCAAAACTTGTTCTAGTGGAGATACGGGGTCTTTCTTAATAGGGCAGAGATATAGGACATATATTTCACGTGCAACACCAGCTAGTTTTATACAGGGTGTTTGGCAGATGGTTTGCCAAATGGAGAGGGTGGATAGGTGAGGCCATTTGGAACATATTTAGCCCCAATGACCTCTATACAAAGTCTCACGGTTTTCGAGATATAATTTTTTTTGTTAATTTTGAAAATTTCCTAATATAAATATAAATATAAAAAAAAAATCGTTGTTTTCTTTAGTCCTTAATTTTCTCGCGATACTGAGCTATATTGCGAGAAAATTAAGGACTAAAGAAAACAACGATTTTTTTTTTATAATTTATTCCTTGTAAACAACTATCACCGATTTTCTCAAGTAATTTAAAAGTTTGTATGGAATGTGATATACCGTTAGTAAGGGCAGAAACTAGAGAACATTTTAAAAGCATTTGAACATCTTGATCGCTTTTACTTTTTTTTAAATGCAATGCAAAGTTGCATTTAAAAAAAATTTCTACCCATTGTCGGGACTTCGTTAGCTCACATTTTTTTTTCCATTCTTTATCAGCGTTACTTATCGATTTCATTGGAACAGGGATACATTAAAGACACAGATAAAAATTGTTTTCAGCTGTTAGAATTATAAAAAAAATTGTTATAATAGCTGATATGTTGAATTTTAGGAAATTTTCAAAATTAACAAAAAAAATTATATCTCGAAAACCGTGAGAGATTGGGGCTAAATATGTTCCAAATGGCCTCACCTATCTACCCTCTCCATTTGGCAAACCATCTGCCAAACACCCTGTATATTGCCGAGGAAGATCTGTCCACATTAAGTAATAAAAATTGTTAAATATGTAAATGTGGCAACCACACATTTTTTTTAAATCTAATAGGTGAGTGTTTTTAATTTTTGTCTATTAATTCTGATATTTTCTACATTAAATGTAGATTGAATCAATTGCGTTTAAAAATTGACATATTTACAGCATGAAGAATTATAAAAAATAAAACCCCGCCCTGCATTTTTTTTAACAACTTTTCTCACAATAACCTTTTTTATTTAATATTATTACATAATATATAAGGACGTAAAATAAGTAAATTTTAGTTTGATCCACCCAAATTATATTATTGTACAATATGTATTGTTTGTAGTTTCGATATACTAACTTGCCTATTTTCAGTATTACCATTCCAGTTTTATATAAAACTATTTGTAGACTTTTAATTATATTTAATATTTCACTGAATAATATTTTTATAAAATTAACACTCACCAGTGTACTGTTTATTTTATATAATATAACAATACTTTTTACATCTAAAACCTGTAATAAGACTTAAAACCATCACTGACACCTTAGCATTGCCAAAATATAAAATTAAGTTTTGTGGATTAATGGTATGGTTATTATTAAACCCTTTATTGTAAAGTTTTAAATAATATAACAGTGATATGTTTTCCACAAATTTTATCCATGACCTATAAGAGTATGATAAACTTTAACCTCTACTGATATAAATATACTTTTATTAGAATACTTTTCTAATTTCGTTCTACTATTTTACATTAGTGAAATCATTAGGCTCTGCTGCAAAAGGCTGTAAAATGAGCTCGCATACTATTTTAACTGAACATCAGTCACACAGGTCTTTTGGAGGTTACCAAAAGGTGTACTCTCATGAATCGAAGGAATTGGGGTGTACTATGAAGTTTGGTGTCTATTTACCTCCGCAGGCTGAAAAAAGAAAATTGCCAGTTATTTATTTCTTATCTGGATTAAGCGCCACAGAGCAAAATTTTATTATTAAATCTGGAGCCCAAAGGTGAGACATTTTTAAAAATTGTTCATTCTGCAAATATTTTCCGAGATACTCTCTTTTTCTTTAAAATTAATCCTTTAATAAAAAATACTTTTATTTATCGTGTGATGTCCAGTGACGTCCTAAATATTTTTTGAATTATCAGGACCGTTAGTTTTTACATTAGGAAGAGGTCACAACTCAAGTTTCTAACTTAGGCGACTTCTCCTCTATTTATTTGTTAGTGTTTATAATAAAATATATGCATGAAACGTAAACATAAACCTATTTGATTTGAATATCAGATTTTCTTGCTTACAAGTCACTAATAAAAAGTAAGTTGAAATTGAAAGTAATGAATAATATATTATTATTTATTTATTTATTTATTTAGAAAAAAAGCTTATTGTTATAAATGAGTAAAATAAATCATTTTTATTCTATTAAATTCTAAATTCGGATTTAAAATAAATATAGTTATTAATTGTTATTTGAAACAATAGAAGTCTGTGTACTTCAGTCATTACGAAGAAAAAATTCATTAGTTGTGAAAATATCTACCTAAATTTTTACCAAAATTTTTGTGGCATTAAAATAAATACCCCAAGTTAACTTGGAAAAATCTCACAACCATTTTAAATTTATGGAAATCGGCAAAACATATCTGGTTTTTCAAAATAATTAGTTTGTTATACTCCCAACTTGAAGAGTAGACAATTAAAAGTATGTGAAATGCTTTACTAACCGAAAAAATTAAATCGATTCAACTAAAACCAGTATATATATTGTATATATACAGTAAATTCACTTTTGAACCAAAGCAGTTTGTGAGTGAATAGGAGATAGCAGTAAAGCGAGCGCACTACACATGCGTGACTGCATGTCTATCTCAGAATGTTAGCGCTCTCGCTTTATTCTCTCCTATTCACTCACAAAATGCTTTGGTTGAAAAGTGAATTTACTGTATATGACTTAATAATCCTTTTTTTATTTTGACCAAAAAATTAAATTTTACGATTTAATAAACTACTGATTTCCTAATCATTCTACAAAACCAAGTTTCTTGGAAATATCGTGACGCATGGTGAAAATGTGAGCGCATTTACCCCTAACTGAAGGGGCAGCGAGCGGAGGACTGACTTCACTTACTTCATAGCGATATGAAGTTAAGCACCAGCTATCGCGCTCAGTACTTGGATGGTGACTATCCATGGAAAGACGCGGTCTCGTTTCCCTACTTCTAGCGGCTTGTATATCAGCTATATCGCAGAAGCAATCCAACTGTAGGCGAGAGGTGTATTGAGGATATACCATCCTTCGGAGAGGATGTAAAGCAGTCGGTCCCTTGTCTATTAAATGTTAGGCAAGTAAAAAATCCCTACTCTTAGTAAGATAAGAGGTTCGGCAAAATTTCCAGGTTGGGGGTTGCTCGTCTCCTGGCGTCGTTGGTAGGCCCTGGTAGCGGAAATAGGCCGACGTTAAATAAGTGTATAAAAAACAAAACCCCTAACTGAATCTATGCTAGATGAGGCAGGCACGATGATAAAGCAACGTACATCGCCCATTCTTTCCAGTAATATCTAATACATGAGGGGTCCACTCTTCATATTTTCAATGTTTATTTACAGTGGTCAAAAAAAAAAACGAAAAACTTCATGTATGTCGAGGAATTTGATTTAATGAGTTTTGTTTCAACACACTGAAAAACGAGTTCAAATACTGTTAGGAATGTGCGGAATAAGAAATTGGCGTTCTAACAAATGACCGACTGGTACGTAACTGGTTTTTGAACAGTCAAATTAGTTTGTGGTCAAAGCAGGTACCAATAGTCGGAGACATGCGCAATAAAAACCACAAGAAATGGTGGTTTTTAAGGTTATGAATTTTTTTCTTGCTGATAAATTTATATTTATTTTAGTGGTTTTTCTTTAGTAATTATTCATATTATGAGTGACCTAGGCTAGAAGATGAGACTTCTTAACATCCGAGTCCAGTAAAGATAATTTGGAAAATTTTCAGAATCAAGTTTTCAACACGCAAAAATAAATAGTTTATGAAATCTTTTATAAATGGCTCTTGAATTTATTTTTTTATTCTAGTCAAACCTCTACTTTGCATCTCTATGTTGACAAATCAGAACACCTATGAAATTTTGTTTCCAGAGTTGTCACTCTAAACTCGTAATTATTGTTGTCAATAATTTTGGCACACTGTCTTTAAGACCAGAAACTGTGTTGATTATCGCCTTACTTGAAGATAGTAGACATCAGTGTTATGTTGCCAATAGATTTAGGGTTTCACGCAGTACAGTACATGTTTATGTGCGTTTTACATAGGCAGGTTCAATACAAGGCACCTAGGAACAGGTCCACGATGAAGAACTTGCAATGGACGATTGTCTCTACCATCTTCAAGTAAGACGATAATAGCAAACACAGTTTCTGGTCTTAAAGACATTGTGTCAAAATTATTGACGACAAACAATAATAATAATTATGAGTATTGACTATGTGCAAGGGGGCGGAGCTATTACTAAATCCGACGCGAGCGTTGGCGGTGGCCATAATTGTAAATTTTGAACCCCCAATTTTCCCATTTCCCATTTGTCAAGATCATATGTTTTGTGCTGTCAAAAGTGTCAAATAATAATAATAATTGTTGTTTGAACGAGAAGAGTCGTAATTTAATAGTGTTTTTCGGTTATAAACGAAACATGCATGGGAAAAATTAAGCGACCTACAAATAAATGTTGTGTTCTAGGCTGTCGTGTTAGTGACATTTTCCATAAAATAAAGTTTTATAGAATATTACAGATTTCCTGTGCGGAAACACAACCTTAAATAATGCGCGAAGTGGATCAAAGCTTTGAAAAGAGTCAAGTAAAAGAATGTATTTACCTCTAAATTAAGTTTATAAAGCGTATCTGTTGCAGCCCTTTGTTGAACGCACTTTGCTGTAGTTTTATTATTGCAGCTGATATCAACATATTCTTCTACATGTTTCACATGACAAAATGTCAATTTCTTTCTTTTTTCTAATACATCTCTCACCTTTGGTAAATTTATTGGAACACGTAATTTGTTTAAATTTGGTACACAAAATTATAGGTATTCGTC
Source organism: Rhagium mordax (assembly GCA_963680705.1). NCBI lineage: Eukaryota > Metazoa > Arthropoda > Insecta > Coleoptera > Cerambycidae > Rhagium > Rhagium mordax. The sequence continues at coordinate 27,171,200 of OY796658.1, read as the reverse complement.
ATTATTTTATGTTATTCTGTCATGTCGTGACATTGACAATCATGTATACTGACATTGACAGTTTAGGGGTACAAATATTAAAAATTTGACCACGAGCGGCGCTACTAGAATCCTTGCACATAGCGAATAGAGTGACATCTCCAAGAAAACAAAATTTCATAGGCGTTCTGATTTGTCTACATAGAGACGCAAAGTAGAGGTTTGACTAGAATTAAAAAATAATACAAAATTGTTAGGGTTTTACTTAAAATTGTATATCTCTTCCAAAAAGAAACCTATTGAGGTAAATCAAAGAACAAAATACTTAGAATGGAGGTAGCTTAGCTTGATGGTAAACCATATTTTAAAATTCCATTACTCCACAGGGAGATTTAAACTTAGTCCAAAAAACATCATTTTCCTTCCCCCGTATAATATGATCTATGTCAATTTTTGTTTTTAATCTATGAGGTTATAAATATGAATAATTTATCTACACTTCGCTTAAAGAATCATTCGAATCGGTCCAAGGGAAAAAAAATGATTAAACTTCAAACCTAACCAAAACTTAAACGTGCCCGTTTATTGTGCCGGTCAGTGTATTATACTTTAAATGTTAAATCATATGAACATGCTCATATGTATATATTTTTAGATATGCAGCAGAGTATGGTGTGATTTTAGTAAACCCTGACACCTCACCTAGAGGAGATCACGTTCCTGATGATCCAGATTCAATGGATTTTGGTATTGGTGCTGGATTTTTCGTAAATGCTACACAAGAACCATGGAAAAAACATTTCAGAATGTATAATTATTTTGTGTTCGAATTTCAGGAGGTTATTAAGGCTAATTTTCCTTTTAATGGAGAAAAATCAGTCATGGGACATAGGTAGGCTTAGCCATTTTTTCGTATGTCTTATATGTTTGTAAAATCAGAACAGAATTAAAAAAATAACCAGCTACTTTCAAATGCAATACCATAAGCAAAATAAAGGAAGATTCTATCAAGGATCTCAAAACAATATAAATTAAATGCGTTAATTCATATATTTATCTCAGATGTAGCTTTACAGTTAATGTAAACTATTATATACTTATTCTATACCGGGTGCATTTAGAAATCTGCTCTGCCACTAGCTAACATTTGAGCTTAAGGTCATTATACATAGAAGAACGAACGTTCTGTTCTCACTCCGTTTCATGTCATTAAGACATACTTATATAATAATAATTAACATGAGACTATTGTTTAAATGTTAATTGTGACATTTCAAAAATTTTTCTCTTCCTTTTCTTCTTTGGGGTTTATTACCACATTTCTTGAAATTCCTATAAAAAAATATGAAACTACTTTACAAATAGTGGGTATAATATAGCTGCTATCATGCGTATTATACTTCGATTTAAGATTTGTCATTCATGAAATCTATTTGATTAAACAAAAAAAAGTAACAGAAGTCAAATAGATAAGTGTTTAAATTGAAATATTATTTAACACCCGATTTTTTTTTTTTTTCTTACATTACATATAAATGATTTTCCATCCAATTATGTAGGTAAATAAATACAGTTCTATAAACTCATTTTATTACATTTGCAAAAAAGAACTTCACTGATTAAGCCATTGTATAACAATATTCAGTAGCGGTTCCAAGATTTAGGAGGGCAACAAAGTTGAACAGCATAGCTGGGGTAGTGAAGACACGTTTTGCAGTTTTATAGTTGCATCCAGACTAATAAAAGAAAATTTCTTCCGTGAGCATATTAATAAATTTTATTAGTTTAAGTTTAAAAATAAAGTAAAAACAGTACAAATTGGATTTTTTTATATCATGAAATGTGGAAAATGAACGTAAGCTAGTGAAGAGTTAACTCTCTATGATTATCCTCACAGGATCGCTACTCCTAATATATTCTATGAGTTATGAATTTTCAGCATGGGGGGACATGGTTCACTTATTACTGCCCTAAAAAAACCAGGATTTTACAAGTCTGTATCGGTGTTTAGTCCCATAGCCAATCCTTCGAAAGGTCCTTGGGGCATTAAAGCATTTACAGGTTATTTTGGGCCAAAAAATGAAGAATGGGACAATTGGGATGCTACGGAACTAGTAAAGGCGTATAATGGTCCTCCATTTGATGTATTAATAGATCAGGTAAATATGCTTTCCAAGGGATTATCTATCAAAAGGCAAAGACCATCTAATATAAAAAATGCAATTTAAAAGTAAAAATATATATTGTTTTTATGGTATATGTGAATTCGAAATTGTGGACAGTCCCGGTATCAACCAAATTTAGTTTAACTGTATAAATCAGTGGCGGCTGGTAGAGTTTAGGTTAGCCACTTTGATATTAAGGCTTGGGATACTGACTTGCTATACTTCAGGACAAAAAGAAGAAGTTTGTCAGTAAGACAAGAAACAAATAACATTATAAATATTACTTCAACTTTATTAAAAGATAAAAAAATACATATAAACTGCAGATCATTCAATATTAATGTAAATTTCTGAGGATATTTTGAAGTAGAATATCTTTATAACCTAAAGAAATATCAATAGTTATTTACATTACTAGATGCGAAAGTTTATTTTTAGGTGTGAGGTGATTTTTGAATGATCGAGGCGAAGCCGAGACCTTTCAAAAAACACCGTTTTCATCAAACATGCTTTGCTATCAATTCATTCAAAACCTCTTTTAAGCGTATTACATCGAAAGTATAGTGCCGATGAGAGATAAACAGGTGGGAGGGGTCGTTTTGGCTGTAGGGCGCAGAAGACATTCTTCGTAATTTTCTCTTTGCTCCCTCCCCCCTTATGAGATAATTGAAAGTTAGAGACGTCTCTTGTAGGCAATTTATTGTACTTTCACGTGGTATAAGGGTTTTTGTTATAACGTGTATATATTTTTCGAATTGTAGGGAGTGGGCGTTTTTTACGTTTCCGCAGAAGAGCCAAAAAAAATCGCTGTTTTTTAGCGCGTTCTAGCCCCGAAACCGCTCGTCATAAAATCAAAGTGTGCACTTTGTTGTTTGAGGTTTTTTGCATTTTGTGTTGAGAAGCCGACCTCCTACAAGGCATCAAACTTGAAATTCAAATTCAGCATCCCAAAAAACATATAGAGCTGTTGAGAAAAAACTTTCGCAATTTTGTTACGAAAACGGCAGTTTTGAACACCGATTGACTGGATTAAATAACAAATAACTATTTCTAATGATTCCTGTCAAAATAAAAAATAAGTATACTTCTCTCTGGAGTAATGTTCATGCGTTCTCAAATCTTAATCACTTGTATATCACAAATCCATTTCTTTTCTTTTATTGTAAATCCATTTCCTTTATTTATACAAACTAAACTTTTTGTAAACTGTAACACTTTCCTTATTCTTCATTTATATGAGTAATCTTCAGATTAATGATCAGACGTATATCATTAAATTTGTAGATACCTATAATAATCCTGCAATATTTAAACTGTATATTTTCAAAATGTGTTTTAGGGTACTGGAGATCACTACTATGACGAAGGTGAAATATTATTTGAAAATTTTGTTGAGGCGGCCAAAATAAATGGTCGGGTAAAAACTATTGTAAAGATGCGTGAAGGATATGACCATGGATTTTACTTTGTTTCAAGTTTTATGGGAGAACACATAAAATTCCATGTGGACCATTTTAACAAGTAAATACGCAAATTCATGAATTGTTCATATTTTTATGTAAAATAAATAGACAAAAATTAATTCCTGTTTTCTTTTCTACTAAGTAGTTTTTATAATATAAATATCATTTATGTACATTATAGAATATATTTAATATTGTAAAATTGAATATATCATTTTATGGACCCTCTTATTTCATGCCAATAGTGCAAAACTGGCTCTCGTTTTTGCCATATATATTGCTTTCCCCATAATGCCCATGATCTGAAACAAAAAATAATTGTATTACATTGAAATTCAGTATTTTTGTATATTGATTGTTTTCTCTTCAAAGGTAGTAAAAAGTATAAAAATTTTTATTTTTACTGGTTTCTCGATCATAATTATGAATTTATAATTTATATGATTCTGATCTTAAATACTCTGTTTTCTTTCTAGTCCTTATTTTTTGGCAATTTCACAAAAAAAATTATTTTGTTTTAAATAATATATATTTTCTCTCACTCAACACTTGTTAAATGTTAAGTCACTCTTCATAGCTAACATTACCAATGAATTTAACCGATCCTATTCCATATTAGATCGTAAATAAGCTTTAAACGAATGTTCAGCGAAACAAACTGCCACTACCATGGACACGAATATTCGCAGAACGATTTCAACGTTATAAGGAATATTTTTTTCTTATTTTTCAAAAAGCCTTTGGATAAAATTTTGTGTCATGAAAATAAAACCCCATAAAAAGTAGGTTCAGACAACAATAAGGGTCTTATTCTTTTCAATGTTTATCTACGGTATTGATAGCGAATCACTCTGTATAGAAAATATAGAAATTAACACAATAACTGATCTGGCTGATCATGTCTTAGTTTCACATCTTACATTCCACAAGCTGCTCCGCCTAAATGGGCAGCATGATCAAAAAATTTCCAGCCCATTATAACACCAGCAGTATCAAGTCCAATAATAAATTTAATGGCCTATAAAATAATAAAAAAATATTAAATAATAATAATAGTTAAAAAAAATTAACTCACCGCACCAGCTGAAAATGTAAAAATTGGCAACAGAATAATACCAAGTCTCGTGTCAGGATACTGAGTACAAACATAACCTAGTATAGCCATAATTGCACCAGACTGGAAAAAAAATTTTACTTGAATCGATTTCTTCAAAAATTCACTTTTAGTCTGACGAGAAAAAATATTTTATTTTTATTGGTCAAGCAGAATACTCTATCACAAGATAGAAAAAGTTGGAAAAGGGAGTACGTGGAGTAGATAATAGAAGCACGAGGAGCAGCAAAAGGGGACATAAAAAAGGATTGATTTGGTCTACTTAGCCAAAACTACTTCTGCCATACTTGAATGAAAACAGGTTTGTTAACATCCCTCAGTTGAAATCTGTACTACATGACATGGAAAAATAAGATGTCGATTGCAAACACATATTTTAGAATATGGTCCTACTCCTAACACAGCTTAAGAGATTATGAGTGGATTGTGGAGTAAATTCATCAAAAAGTTTGTTTTAATATTGTAACACATTTTTAAAACTATATCTATCTTTTTCTTCACATTCATATTATGTATTGGAAATTTTTCATAGTAATTTTATAGAACTTTACATAAAAACCAAGACTTAGGGCAACGGTCGGCAACTGGCAGACCATGGTCCGAATCCGGACCACGGAAGCACAGAACAGCTAACAATCAGAAGGACAGGACAAGTCCGCGCATCTGAGAGACGCACGTCGCCATTTTCTCTGATTAGCTCATTGGCGTCGAGCTCGTCCGGTGTCGACATTTATTGTTTGCTTGTTCAAGTGTTTGGACGGGTAATGCAATGGATGAGTGTTTCTTTTATTGTCATTTTCAGTTGTAATTTTGTGATTTTATATTGGTGTTCTGTGATTAAAATTATTTTATACTTTAAAATACGTCTATAGAAATTTTAAATTTAGTAATAAGAATAAATTTATAATTTGGAAATATCAATAAATAATTAATGATGAATACTTGTATGTATTTTTATTAGTGTTCTTGTGTTTTACATAAAACTCTCCATAAAATTTGGACTTATTTTAATTAATCGATTTGATACTAGGATGAATGTTTCTCTTTTTATAATATATATTTTTATTTTTTCATTTATAATAAAACAGTATAATGTTTAGAATGTGATAGAATAAGATGATCTCAGGTTTTCATTTCTATTGCAAAATTAAAACTGAAAAATTTCACTTTTATCTAGATTAGTCAATACTGTTTAATTTCGTCTACATTTTTAAAATACGGACCTGACTTTCTAATCAGAGAACATGGCGCCCAACCAAAACTTTTTTCGGAACGAGAACAATATAAATGTCATCAAGTTATTCTTCTGATTATTACTTGTTCTGTGACGGAAGGTAGAAAACTGAACCGCTAAAAATAATCTTTTTAAATTTTAATTAACCCAATCCAATTTAAATAAATTATTTAAAAATGTGAGACCCACTCGCGGTATGGTGCATCATGTTTCCATATCCGCAAGTGTAAGTTCTCGCATTAATTTGTAAGAACAAATACCGCTTATATTATTTTGAGTAAAAATAAATAAAAACTAGAAACTAATAAAAGTTTTTATAAGCCAAGTTCCTTTTTGAGAAACAAAAAATTCCTTGGCTGAATAGACCTCAAAAAAATTTTTCAAAAGTAAAAGTATCCAGACTTGTCGATCACTGACTTAGGGTGTTACCCTTTGTATATGTATTCTTATAGTAAAACGGTACAATGTAAATTTATGGCAATCGCTTTTGGATGCAAGAGCTTAGTAGTTGTGGATGCAGCTACCAGCGTCGCTGCAGTCGCTAGTTATTTCCCACAAAGAAGTATTATATCATCCGTTCACTACTAGAGGGCAGCGAGCTGAAACTGTATAAATAGAAGAAACCTGTATTTAGTCCCGATGGGCAGGACCTTTAGGGCTATTATTTGAGATTATTAACCAAGGGCGTGCCGCGTGCCTAAATTTCTAGGCTAGGTAATTATATTTTCAAATAAACAACGTTAAAATTCCTAAATAGTTAAAAGTTTATTAATTTTAATTAGCATTAAAATTCCTACAATGATTTAAAGTTTAATAATTAATTATAAATAATATTATTTGGATTTCCTTAGGTATTATAAGAGCAAAGTTGGCCATGTGATTATTTTCAATAAGTATTTCTTGATTTTGTCAGATTCCGATAGATCCTATCAAGACAGCATGAGTTGTAAACTTATTTTGGTTTTATTTACAGCAAGGTAGATATTTTAAAATTTTCCAAGGTTTTTTTTATTGAGAGGGACGTAGAGGTACTACGAAATCACCGATTATTATTAAAGAATACATTTTATTAAAATACTAATTTTAGTTATGACGGGGAAAATCACAAACACAAGAATCTAATAACATTGACTTTAAATTTAAAAATTGATTGAAGAAATTTTATTAATTTTGTAGTTTTTGCAGCTAATATATTAATAAAATATATCTCTATCGTCTGAATCCAAACCTTGAATATTTCTTTGAAAATATAACATTATTTGTTAATATATAAATAAAAGTGCTATACTCATTAATCACAGCTCCCGCTATTTACATGGCTAAAAGGAGCAAAATAACATCACATTTTTTATTTATTATATTTTGTAAAACAATTTACAATGCTACATTCATTACTAGTTATTACCCCTGTATAATAATACAATTATATTATTTATTACTAAAACTGCACCGCAGCGATTTGCTGCGTTGCTATGGCCCCGAGATAAGGTCGAACACAAAACAAATTCGGTATAAATAAACAAAGTTCCCCGGAAAGGCGGGCGGAGTCCCCGGACTTTCTAGTCTGGACCTGGGTGCTTTTTAATTCAGCAATAGGTTTGATTTAAGTTTTCTTTCGTGTATTTTTTATTATGTTAAGCCGGCGCCACACATGCGGCATTCGGCGAAAGGCGAGCGGTTACTCGGCGAAAGCCGCATGTGTGTAGCTGACGCTCGCCTCGGCGTTCGCCATTCGCCATTCCCGCTTCGCGTCGGTAAATTGACGCGAATCGAAGGATTCGCGCGTCATAAATTCGATCGGTACACACATTGGGATTGTTTTTTGCCAGTCTTGACACTTGGCAGCGTTTGTGTTGGTTTTCGATAGTTGTTTAATAAAATGGAGTGGTTAAACGACGCTCGCCTATCAAAGCTTTCGCCTTTCGCCAAATGCCATTCGACGAAAGCCAAACTTCGCCTTTCGCCGAATGCCGCATGTGTGGCGCCGGCTTTCTGCACGCCTATTTACATTTTGTAATACGATACATTATTATATTCAATATATTCCTTTAGAAGTATAGTACACTCACCGGCACGAAAAACGGGTCACTTAAACATTGAGCCAAATTAAAAGTTCTATAATTTTTTTCTTTATGTATCGATTTAAAAAATCTTTGCAGCATAATGTAGGTAAATTAGTCTTTTTTATACTCATTTGTCAAGGCATAATGAGAGATGATTTCGCATCATTTTATACCGTGGGAAGCAAAAGTGTGTTTTCTGGGTCTAATTTTGAATCACCCTGTGGAGTTGTTAGGCAATGTATAAACGATGAAATGTCACTTGTCATTAAGCCACATTTATTCTAAGCATTTTCTTTTTTTATTTATCTGAATACCCCTTTCCCTTTGGCAGATAAACGCTTTTGAGTAAAACACTACAAATTTTAAGAAACACACTTTTATTAACAACATAAAAAATCGTCTCGGTTAGAAGTTCTTCTTCGAGGACCTGTTCCGGGACGTCTGGTGTATGAACCTGTCTCTCTGAAGCGGGTATAAACACGTTGCACTGTACTTTGCGGAATCCCGAGTCTATCGGAAATATAGCGTTGACTTCTACCATCTTCAATTAAAGCGACAATTGCCGACACAGTTTGGACTTAAAGACATTTTGTGTATCAAAATTACTGACAACTGACAACAACAACAAACGGTGACAAGGGCTTTTGAGTGACATTTTCAATAAACAAAATTTCATGACTGTGCTGATCATAGTCGACACAAATATTCAAAGCAAACCTTTTGTATTAAATTTGTAGTGTTTTACTCAAAGGGAAAGGGGTATTCAGATAAATAAAAAAAGAAAATGCTTAGAATAAATGTGGCTTAATGACAAGTGACATTTCATCATTTCTACATTGCCTAACAACTCCACAGGGTGATTCAAAATTAGACCTAGAAAACACACTTTTGCTTCCAACGGTATAATATGATGCGAAATCATCTCTCATTATGCCTTAACAAATGAGTATAAAAAAGACTAATTTACCTACATTATGCTGCAAAGATTTTTTAAATCGATACATAAAGAAAAAAATTATAGAACTTTTAATTTGGCTCAATGTTTAAGTGACCCGTTTTTCGTGCCGGTGAGTGTATATCCAATATATCCATTAATTATAGAAATGCTGACTTTTATCTAAAATACAGACCCCTTTCTATATAATATTTCATTACTCATAACATAATTAGTCAAATATATTCTAAATATTTATCTTAACTGGTTCAAATGTTTATAAGCGACTAGGCCCGATCCCTTCAAATCTATTTGTAATGTATGCCCTTTTTTATGCTAACACGGCACTTCTTATTATTCTTTCTGTTAGATTTTAAAATCAAAGTCAGATATAAATTGACTGTCGAACACATCACGCGCCTATTCGTCTCCGTAATTACAATTAATAAAATCCTTTTTAAAAAGTGTCTTACCATAATTAGTGGAATGCTGATTTAATTATTACTGTATTGTAAATGTCTGGAAACAAATGTGTACATCCAAAAGACTTTTCCCAAATTTAGTGTTACATAGATTCCCTACCAAGACGTTGGCAGATCCAAAAAAATGGATAATAAACTGAGGTAAGTACAAAAGATTGAATTTTCACATGCTGAATACCTACGTAGATACATTTTACAATAACGTCATATCATTGTCACCTCAAGTACTCGAAAATTTGTGCGGCCTTGCGGCCTAAAATTTGCAAGACGTCAACTCCCGTATCATCAGGCTGGCAGGCTTTTGTTTGGACTATGAATACCTCGTAGCCGCCTACCCAGGAAGAAAAACGTAGAAGGTTAGCGGTGCGGGGGAATCAATCGGCAACAGATCTGAAGGAGCATTATTCACGATTATTATTCATATATACGCTAACGTGTAAAGTTCATTTTTATTTAATAAATTTTTTTTATAATTTGCAAATCTTATGGTTTACATCCCTAATCTAACATCTGGGAAATTTTGATTGGATTTCCCACTTCTTTTTAGTTTTTAAAAGCTCATTCACTTTGAGATCACGCCTTTATGTGATTGCTTGAACAATGATAAAGAGGGATGATATTTGAAACGTGTCTTTAGAAAGTTTTCAAGTGCTTCTTCATGATGTATTTGTTTCGGAAACATTATTTTTAATTCATATTTAATATACAGGGTTCGGCAAATATAATGAACAAATTCATTTTTGACGTTAATATGCATATTTATAAATCGGGCCGATTTTTATTTTCAATATTTACAATTTTCAATGACTATTTCCCACAGTTATCTACATCCAATAAAATTGCTTATTCTCGTCACATGCTCCGATGAAAACGCTTATTTGTCGTCAAAAGTTTAAAAAACTCCCTTGGATTTAGTCACTAACATAAATTTTTTTGCTATGTATCCATATAAACTTTTCATTAAAAATAAATTTTTCGTTTGACGTTTTATTAAAATGAATGGTTTTGGTGAAGTGTCAATCGAAATTATCAGTCGAGAAGTCGAGAATGTCACTTCCAAAAACACAATTATAAAAGTTCTTTATTTGGGAAATAGTCCAATCAAGATAAGATCTCGTGCTTATGATTTTGCGCGAATAAATTTTTATTTACGAAAAATTCAACGAAAAATTTTCAACTTTAATACCTTGTATAAGAAAAATAAAGGTTATATAGCAAAATGCTGTGACACGTCAATACTTTTTTTTCATGCTCTATTCACGTATTAATTTTTTACCATACAACCTCACTCACCCTGTATAGGTGTGAAATTTTCTTACCGAATCCCCCACGTGCTTGAATTAATAACCAGAAATTTTTTATTTTAGATACTAAAAATGTAGGTATATGAATTTAATAAAGAATATGGGTAAACTGCCGTCAAACGGAATTGTACTAAAATGCTGTTAATATTTATGACATCATTTAGATGACGTATTCGGCACGGGTCCAAGTTATTCTAGGTCTAGCTTTTTGACATTTTAAGAAACAAACGTACTTTTCAACCATGAAGGCCCGAGGACCCGAAAAATTTTTTGGAACTTTTGTTTCCCGACTCTCCCCAGAATCACTTAATACAATATAAAGATTTCGCTAGGTTAGTTTCCGTGTAAACGTATTTGTAGATAGAATTTGTAAATGCGTGCATGTGCATGTTAACGGCATTTTAGTACAATACCGTTTGACGCCAGTTTACTCACAGCCTTTAATAATTAAATTATCACTAAATATAAAATATTAAAATATTTTTTTTTTTGGCTTTGGTTACGTAGCCCATTAGCAACAAAATATTAATATGTTTTTTTTTAGTACCTATATTCACAATCTACTTTTATGTTTTGTTGTTGAAAATGATTTTTATAATAACTCAATTTTTTATACTCTCAGGTTGTTTTACTTTAAATAAAATGAGGATATAGATTTGCTTCATTTAAACTGAAATTTTTATTTTTACAATAAAAAATCTAAGGTCCCATTTTAAAATATTTAATTTGTAACTACAACACCCTGTAAAGAAATTCGTTCCATTTAAATTGAAAGAGTGTATCCTTTCTCTCTAATAAATGAAATGTTAACATAAGCAATGAATTACTTTACTTCTCCTATAGTATTAATTGGAAGTAAAAGGGCTCATAATATCTGAAATTAAGATTAATTAAATTAAGAATATTCATTCATCTTATTTTTTTAATGGTTTGTTTATTTTATTATTCCTCTGTTCGCACGCCTATGGTCGGCGAGAATATTAGCTCTTGTTATTGCCAATTAATAGCGCCGCCTAGTAAAATCTCCAAGAAAGCGAATAACACCTAATTTACGGAAAGTTAATATGTGAGGCTAGTGAGGATTATGGGAAATCTGACGAAAACATGCACTGGGTGACATCTTGCAAATATTCCATCAACTAAAATTCCGATTGCCTGTTTAGCCTATGTCTCCGTTCTACTATAAGAATACATATACAAGGGTGTTACTTAAAAATAAAATCACTCGCCGCCATATTGTTTTTATCTTAAATATCAAAAAGACCTCGAGCTATAACGTCTGAGGATAAAAAAGGGATCTACTTTCATCCAATTTTTGAAATTTTCGAATGTCTATAACTAAGCAAGTTATGATAGGGCAATTCTCGGTTGGACACCAACATCATTTTCTACTTCATTATTAATAGAATGACAGTTTTTCATATCGTTAAAATTGAACGTAATTTACTCTTACATAATTTTCAGATTTTTTATTTTCCGAACGCCCTGTACAGGCTGTACATGATATGTTAACTTACTCCATGGCAATCATATTTTTAACAAAAGCTAAACTATTTATGAAGAATAACTCCCGCGTAAAATGAGAAATTAAAACAAAGCGTTAACATTGCACGCATCCATTAAAAAGTATTGATTAAAAAATGTACAGTACGTTTGGATACGAATCTATTTCTAAAATTCATTGTAAAAAAGATAATACTTACAGCCCCTAGAGATAGGCCTGGTTGTTTCGTAATAATTTTATAGAAGTAACTAGTAAAACTCGAAACAACTCCAGCTGTTAAATAAAGAGCTAAAAATTGTTCTTTTCCTAGACTATGCACGGCACCTTAAAAAAAATGTGTTATTATATTAAATAAATTTAAAGCTATTTGTCTTACCTGTGCTAAAACTGTGAAGAACATACATATTAGCTAAAAGATGAAAACCTGAGTAATGGCTGAAAGTAGACAGTATCATCGGTAGGCAGACATTTTCGCTCGCTGGATTTGAACAAAAATATTTCATCATAAATGGTTGTAATCTAGGAACTCTCCAAGCTATAAAAACTAATACATTTAGGGCACATATTGGTACAAAAACTCTCTCGCCTGGGGTCAGGCTATTCCACCAATTTTCAACTTCTTTTACTATTTCATTCTAAAACAACGCAATGATTAACAGATTATAAACGAAATTGACCTAAATTTTCTGCCAAGATACAGATTATCGGAATCTTAAAAAAATATTAACACAAACAATTTTGACATTGGGCTAGAAAAGGGCTATTTATTCCTGTTCTCACTATTGGCAGGAACATTTAAGTTTTATGTGAAAACACTGACACTGACCTTCTACAATTTTGTAATTTATAATATATAATATGTATATACAGGGTGTTCCAGTTTTTTGTAGCAGGACTTTAACAGTCGATAGACATTTGAAAATTATTAAAAAAAAGTTCATATAAACATAGGTTGAGAAATGCTTAGGTTTCGAGATACAGGGTGTTAAAGTTTGAAAATAAATTTGGATTTATATTTATATTTCCAGAATGCTAAGAAGTATCGAATCCAAACTTACCAATTCTTTACATACAATTTACGGCCATTCTCACCGATTACTGTTTAAGCAACCCTTAGTTAAGGTTGCTTAAATATTTAAATATGGTTTAACTTTATTTGCATTGCACCGCAAAATATTTAAGTCCGCTTTAATAAGTATAGATTTTATTGTAATACACCTACTTTTAGGTCATTTGTAATTTGTTGGCAACTTCGTTACGTTCTTTGTTATGTCATATGTCATCCATTATTCTGTCTGTACCTACATCACGTTTTGTATTTAGAAAATAAGAATAAAATGGAAAACCCGAGGAAGAGAGTGAGGTCCGCAAATTTTACAATCGATGAAAAGATCCTCCTCTTGAATATTATTAGTAACTATAAAGGTATAATTGAAAACAAAAAAACTAACTCTGTATCCTGCGAACAAAAATCTTACTTACGTACTGTACACTTAAATTATGGAAGGGAATATATTTTAACACATACATATCACTGGGGAACTCCAAATTGGCTTCAATTAAAGTCAAAATATATAAAACAGTATCTTTACGCAATCTAAACCGCCTAAAGAAAGTTAACTCATCTAATTCAGCAAAATAATTTCTTCTCACATAAATTCTTCTGGGAAACTCGAAATCGATCATTTCCAATATATCAATATCGTCCTCAAAGATATCTTCATCATCAGATTCCATTTTCTAATAAAACAGGTAATTTAAAGATTGAAAATTGAAATCAAAATCAAATAAATGTCAGTAATGACACGTAATTTGTAAAAATGCGCATGCTCAGAACTATTCTTAAATGTAAACCAGCTTTAAGCCACCATTTTTCAGGGCTTAAATTTAAGGAACCTTTAAGGCGATTTAAGAATGCTTAAGCAACGGTGCAACGAAAAATTCAGATTTAAGCACGCCTTATTGCTAAACCTTCCTTTAAAACTACGGTGAGAATGGCCGTTTGAGGCCTATTTTAGAATAACAAACTACTACTTTACTTAACCATGGGCGTAGATATATGCTATTCACATTTTATTTACATGAGGGGAGGCTATGATATGTTTTTCTTAGGTTGTCTCAGGGTTGTCTACTATTGACAAAATATTGAAGTATCAGCAGTGAGATTCCGGAGAGACGATACGATACTGTGACGATACGAATCGTCCATATTTGTGATTCCGGTCTTAAAACGACTGTCGTCAAATCGTGAGAAAACGAATGTTTTAGACGATACATATTTAGATGTCGTGAAACGTAAACGATATACAGGCTGTCTATTTTACGAGGGCCACACCAAATATCTCGCTTAATATCTATTGTTGAAGAATAAAGTTTTAGAAATAGTTTTCCCATTTTTTGTGAGCTATATTTCAGTAAAAAGAAATTTGAAATCCATAGCCTACTTTGTGAGATATATTACAAAAACCTGAAAAGTAGGAAAACTACAAACGGTTATAGCTTCCTTATTTGAAGAGATGCGAAAAAAGTTGAAGGGATGATAGTTGACGGCAAAGACAATAAGAATAATAATATGTATCAAAAAATTCGAAAAACGCAGTTGGCTTTGACATACGCTCTTGTGCAAAAATTAAAAGAACAAATCTCAAAGTAGGCCATGACACCATTAATTCCGTTTATTTTTTCTCTTTCCAACGATATAAAACATGTCACAAAAATTTTAACTGATAGTGCCAATATTTAATATTTTACGAAAACCACAATTCATATCGTTAAATCGTAAAAATCAGCTATGCCATGATAGTAAAAATTCACTTTATAATAATTATAATTCAGTAATTATTTATTACAATTTAATACAAACTAACAAATGTCTCATATTGAGATTTGTTCTTTTAATTTTTTCACAAGAGCGTATGTCACAGCCAACTGCGTTTTTCGAATTTTTTGATACATATTATTATTCTTATTGTCTTTGCCATCAACTATCATCCCTCTAACTTTTTTTGTATCTCCTCAAATAAGGAAGCTATAACCGTTTGTAGTTTTCCTACTTTTCAGGTTTTTGTAATATATCTCACAAAGTAGGCTATGGATTTCTAATTTCTTTTTACTGAAATATAGCTCACAAAAAATGGAATTACTATTTCTAAAACTTTTTTCCTCAACAATAGATATTAAGCGAGATATTTAGTGTGGCCCTCGTAAAATAGACAGCTTGTATGTATCTCGCTTCAATCCCTAGTGTTGTACCCTTCTAGTCAACGGTTGCACCTCCCACTCTCAAGGGAATTCTAACCTAAAAATACATTTTAAAATAAAAACAAAACAATCAAGTTCTGTGGCACTATGGCGTTTAAGGTGACAGACAGTCGCAGATTTTGCGACTTTATGAAACTACATGGTAATTTAGTAAGGGAAAGATTAAATAATGTGCCCTCAAGTAGAGAAGAAATTATGGGCACAACTTGCTTTCAGTTAAATGCTCAGGACTCGGGAGAGGACAGTGGAAAAATGGCAGAAGGTTTGTATCCATTTATAACTGTAGTTGTACAATTTATATTTTTGTTTTTTAGATATGGAAATACTCATTAAAGAGGAAAGCAAGTGGCAGGGGGACCTAGATGTCGTATTAACAGATATAGAGGAGATATAATTCTTAATTTATTAGAGAATATTAGGGAATGTTGAGACAAAAAATAAAGAAACAGTATACACTACTCCGAACTTTTATTTTTTTCAATCATTTATTTTCACATAACGTGAAATATTTATCAGAAATTTTTACCATAAGGTCCTATCTTATGCGTATTTCACTAATATATTAAATATATCTGCACCAGAATTCACAGAAGTAAACTATTTTAAAAAAACCACTCACTTTCCATTGTAAACTATTTGTTGTTCACGGTTTCGTCATATTTTGACATTAGTCACAGCGCCATCTAGCATCTCATGTTACCATGATTTTTCCCATTTGTTCAAAAGTGTTATCGAATACCGATGATACCACTCCAGAATCGTTACCATTGTCAATTTGTATACGATATCGAGTTTGATGTCGTGTCGTCGAGCTGTATCGTATCGTCAAACCAGAATCCCACTGCAGATTTAATTGATCGTCACTGCCATTTATATTTGGCTGATTTGCCAAATTTTTTATTGATAACATTGCTCTGCTTTCTTTAGGGTCTCACTCTGGCAACTATGTAGAACCAATTTGAATTTGTGGTTATGTTTTTGACTTTTCAACATAACCTCAGTAATTAAAACAGTCATTCATACCAACAGAATTCAGATTTTCCAAAGCCTCCCCTCATGTAAATAAAATGTGAATAGCATATATATGGATTTACTAAAGCTCTTTTTTACAAAAAAGTAGAACGCCACTGATATTTTCCCATATTCCCAGTTTAATTCACTAAAGCAAGAAAACACAAAAATTTAATGTCTCTTGGCACTTTTTGATATGACAAGCCGTTGTTCAGAAAATTTACATTTAATCTTTTGATGCATGCCTCTGGACAAATTTTAGACAAACTTGAAGTCGCTCAGAATTTCATCAAATTTGATAGTGCGAAAAGTCTCTTAAAAAGAAAGAATGAAGCATTTTAAATATTTATTGTAAAAGTTTATTATCATGTAAATCAAAATTTTTATAACACAAATGTATTAAAACGCAACGGTCAAACTAAAATAAATTATTAGAAACACAAACACAAATGCTAGCAACATGTAAAAGTGTCTTACTTCATTACAAGCATCATTAGCGATGTTTCATTCTTTCTTTTTAAAAGACTTTTCGTACCATCAAATTCGGTGAAATTCTGAGCGATTTTAAGTTTGTCTAAAATTCGTCCAGATGCGTGCATCAAAAGATTAAATGTAAATTTTCTGAACAACGGCTTGTCATATCAAAAAGTGCCAAGAGACATTAAATTTTTGTTTTTTCTTGCTTTATTGAATTAAACTGGAAACGTGAAAATATCAGTGGCGTACTACATTTTTGTAAAAAAGAGCCTTAGTAAAATCCATATATCTACGCCCATGGTTAAGTAAAGTAGTAGTTTGTTATTCTAAAATAGGCCTCTAAATTGTATGTAAAGAATTGGTAAGTTTGGATTCGATACTTCTTAGCATTCTGGAAATATAAATATAAATCCATATTTATTTTCAAACTTTAACACCCTGTATCTCGAAAACTAAGCATTTCTCAACCTATATTTATATATAACTTTTTTTAATAATTTTCAAATGTCTATCGACTGTTAAAGTCCTGCTACAAAAAACTGGAACACCCTGTATATAAAGTAACAATATAGTAATGGTGCATGGATAGTAGTATAAATTAAGCAAAACAAATTTTTCTCGTAATTATACCTTACAAAACCATAGTAGAGGGTGAATTTTTAACTTAATTCTTTATTTCTCAAAAATAACACGAACTGATTTTCAGTAAAAAAATAAATACATCAAACATTACCTATAGCCTCTTATGCATCATATCATATCCAAGAAAATTTACGTAATGATAGATAGGCAACTTTATTCCTTTGTAGCCATTAGTTTAACTAGAAAAATTATCTTGGATAAACGAAGGGTATTGAGGATACAACGCAATTTATGCTATTTCATTCTGCTATTACACTCCATGAATTCTAAAGCGAATGAATCTCTTTTTTTTGAAATCACAATTTTATTTTTACAAGTTTACAACTATAAATATAACCCAGTCGGTTTAGCTAAAGAAGCACCCAATCAGCCAAAAAATTTCCCAGTTAGCCAAATTTTGTTTACACCTTCATTTAGGTGTTATACGGGTAGAAAGTCCCCATCGATATCCTGCCGGCGTCGCGAGATATTGAACGTCAAAGGTCACGAAAAACGGTTTTTCGCGAAAATCTCGTTTCGTATGACTCTGAGGTCAACGAGGTTAATTGTAAAAATTGTAGGTCATCTGGGTCATCAAATTCTCTACAAAAAAGGTTCTATTAATTTTTTTATTTTAATCAACCGTTTTAGTGATATAAGAAGGCAAAAAGATTCTACAGATCAGCATGTCGACATAGGACTTGATGAATTCACAAAATTCAAGATCTTATTAACAACCAGTTTCAATTTAGGCCATAAATATTAATAAATAAACGTTTGGCGCATTAAACAATTTAAAAAATTATCTCGGCTCCTACATGTCCCAGAGCAACAATTTTTTTTTATAAATTTGTAGAAAAATACCAGCAACTCAAATATGAAAGATTTGTGCAGATACGTTCATTTGTTGTAAAGTTATTTGCAAAAAACGCTGCTCCGAAAAGTAGCAATGTTGTTAACGCCATTTTGACAGTCAAAATTATTGAAAATCGATACGCCCATAACAGATTCGTAAAATTGACGTCTTGACGAAAAAAATGAGCTGTGGTTGAATTACTTTTGATAACGTTAATAGGTCAATTTTTCATTAAACATTTGGGACGTTTTTAATAAACAAATAGAATTTCTCGAAAACTAATAAACATTTTAAAACAAAATATTTTTTGTAAGTTGAGGGTAATGAGACACATATTCCACCAAAGTTTCAAGAGTCTAGCATTTTTCCTTTCAGAGTAAAAAATGCTTGAAATTTTCGAAAATTTCGATGGTTTTCGGCAATTATTTAAATAAATAATCAATTAAATGAAATCAACCGGGGCTTAAATTAACCGGTTTGGAATTACCTAGTAAACAGAAGCATTCAAAAAAATTAATCTACTGCAGTCTTACTGCAATTTTTAAAAAACTCCAAATTTCATGATTTTTTCACATACAAGTGACTTATAAACAATGTTCTGTATATTTGATTTGGGAGGAATTGCAGAGGTATATTCCTTATAACTAAATACACCTGTTTTTACCTACGGCTATCTGAAACAAATTAGTTACAGATTCCCGTCTAATTCTACTGGCCTATAAGGAGTCATTCATTTCTGCACACCTTTGTCTAAAAAAGAAGAGGGTTGTTGAGAGTTTAAATCATTCAAATCATTAGATTCTGTTCTGAGAAAATGCTGACCTTTCCTAAAATTTCTTAATATATAATAATATTATAATTGCGATTTTAGTAAAAATAGTATGTAGGAAAAGCACATTCCCGGAAAAATATTAATAGAAAATGTGTCAATTTTTTTACATGTTGTAGAAGAAATCCGCTATCTATGATGTACCTCTGTAATGTTATCACCAACTACTTCAGCGATGTATGTAATGTTATCACCAACTACTTCAGCATCAGTTGGTTTGAAGTATTGATATAGTTTTGATTTTACACTTTTTCTCATGCCACTATTGTCAAATAGTGCCGTTGGATATAGGCTTAACTCGTATTGTAAATATTCGCAAAGGTATTCGTCGAATTTTTTATTTAAGCTTATTCTTTGGAACAGCAACAAAGGATCGGCGAAGACCTTGCAGTCATGGACTATCACAGAGGTGTTCATTGATGATATTCAATGAATTCTATCAGAACGTTTTGATTTTATATCATTAAATTTTTGTCCAAATATTTTTTGTTGATTGTAGACCAATATATCACATGATTTGTAACAATTTATTTTATCACCTCCAACAATTTCTGCTGATATTGAAACAATTTGGTTGATCGTTGGGAAAGAATTATGTACAGTAAACCATTCAAGAAGCTTCTGAATATCTGCATTGTCTCTATTAATACGTGAATCTCTCATGTCGACATGCTGATATGTAGAATCTTTTTGCCTTCTTATATCACTAAAACGGTTGATTAAAATAAAAAAATTAATAGAACCTTTTTTGTAGAGAATTTGATGACCCAGATGACCTACAATTTTTACAATTAACCTCGTTGACCTCCGAGTTATACGAAACGAGATTTTCGCGAAAAACCGTTATTAAAATAAAAAAATTAATAGAACCTTTTTTGTAGAGAATTTGATGACCCAGATGACCTACAATTTTTACAATTAACCTCGTTGACCTCCGAGTTATACGAAACGAGATTTTCGCGAAAAACCGTTAATTGTAAAAATTGTAGGTCATCTGGGTCATCAAATTCTCTACAAAAAAGGTTCTATTAATTTTTTTATTTTAATCAACCGTTTTAGTGATATAAGAAGGCAAAAAGATTCTACAGATCAGCATGTCGACATGAGAGATTCACGTATTAATAGAGACAATGCAGATATTCAGAAGCTTCTTGAATGGTTTACTGTACATAATCCTTTCCCAACGATCAACCAAATTGTTTCAATATCAGCAGAAATTGTTGGAGGTGATAAAATAAATTGTTACAAATCATGTGATATATTGGTCTACAATCAACAAAAAATATTTGGACAAAAATTTAATGATATAAAATCAAAACATTCTGATAGAATTCATTGAATATCATCAATGAACACCTCTGTGATAGTCCATGACTGCAAGGTCTTCGCCGATCCTTTGTTGCTGTTCCAAAGAATAAGCTTAAATAAAAAATTCGACGAATACCTTTGCGAATATTTACAATACGAGTTAAGCCTATATCCAACGGCGCTATTTGACAATAGTGGCATGAGAAAAAGTGTAAAATCAAAACTATATCAATACTTCAAACCAACTGATGCTGAAGTAGTTGGTGATAACATTACATACATCGCTGAAGTAGTTGGTGATAACATTACAGAGGTACATTATAGATGGCGGATTTCTTCTACATCGTGTCGCATGTAAAAAAATTGACACATTTTCTATTAATATTTTTCTGGGAATGTGCTTTTCCTACAAGGAACACATACTATTTTTACTAAAATCGCAATTACAATATTATTATATATTAAGAAATTTTTATTAATACATAATATTTTTTTATTACAAGTGCCTGGGACACCACCAGAGTTAGTAGCAGCTGCAAATAATGCTCAAATTTTCATGGATTATTGCCACAAAAAAGACACGACCTCCCAATCTGAAAATGTCATGATTGTATACTTTTCCAATTTACCTTCAAAGTTGAAGGCATCTACGTAGGGATCTACGTTATAGTCCAATTACTCCATGCTGAGATCAAGACTTAGTACAAAATATATCAAAATATTCGAAATTACGTGTTTTCCTAAAACGTCAAGGTGACAGTGCAGTGATTCGACAAGAGACTTATGACTGTTAATAATAATTTTATTGAAAGAAATTCTCGTAATTGGTAAAATTTATAAATAAGCTTTCTTACTTTATTCGATAAATAATCAACATGATTACCCCATTTTAGATACTTATCAATGAATATACCCAGATACTTGATTTCATTTGTTTCTTTAATTTCTTTCAAACCAGTAATTTTTATACTGGTGAAATCTCGTCTATTTGCTTCAGTTAAGGAGAATGCCAGGTAATGTATTTTTAACATTTAATGATAAAACATAAAAAAAGTGTGAAAGTAAGCAGTACATAGACATGTGTTCTTCTTAATCAACAATTTAAAGTGTGTTTCTTGAACATATAAAATTTGCCTTCGAGCTCTACATTTTAATTGGCATCAGTGCTTGTCAGTGGTGTAATTAGTTTTTATGAATTGTGCAGTTAAACAATAATAATCATAAACTTTGTGTATTAATTCCTTTGTGAATTCATAAAAAGCTTATTTTTTAATGGTTTTTTCGGGTTGAACAAAAAGTGACTCTGTAAAACCTTATCAGATTATTTGGAACCAGGATCGGTCTAGCCCGATTTATTCCAACATGATAAACATTAATTTAATATAAAATAAAATAAAGTAAAATGGCTTGCGCAAAATGTAAAATTGTACTGTGCCCTGATCAAGCCCAGATTGGGTCGGCGGGGTAGCGGGCAAAACCCGCAGGGCCGCTACCCGGATGGGCCGCTTGGCTGTTACTCAGACTTAGAGATGCTCAAAAGATGTTATCCGAAGAACAGTGAACAGTTAATAATAACTTTTTTCAAGAAAATAAAGTCCGTACTTTAGAAATCATTTCAAATAAATTGCACAAATACCCTGATTATAATTTTTATAAAATATCTTTTTTTTATATAATTATAATTTTTGATATGACCGATGGTCGAGAGGCCAACGGATTGGCTCTCGATCTTGAGGTCCCGGGTTCGATTCCCGACAGGGGCACTGGAAATTTTTCGGAAAAATAAATTATTCCCAGTATACTCTGTTATTGGGTGTGTGTCCTTAGTCTCTAAATGTGTACCCTCTCCCGCACAACGTTAAGATCTGGGATACAGGGGGTTGTACTATATGTACTAAATAAAATGATCTTTGGAAGAGGTATTTTATTACACTGCACTGGATTTAAATATAAAAAAATTAATAACCATTTAATAATAATGGAATCCAAACACGCATCATGCCATATTGTGGAAATAATGGAAAAAAATATTTCTTTCAAAAGTAAGTTACGCACGCCTATGAATGGCATGCGGTCGGCATTTACAAAGAAACTAGGTCGGGATGACGCCCGACCTATCTCTGCAAGGCTGACCCTCTAAAAAATAGAGCAGGGCAGGGAGTTGGGAAAATTTCAGGATTTTAGGGGTAAAATTTGAGAAAAAAACAAAAAAGTTCAGAGCCCCTGCGGGGCTCTGTTTAACAATAGGTTCTAGATGATCCAGCTGGTTATCGGACGAGTAGGTTCTAGACGATCCTGGCTATCGAATTAGTAGGTTCTAGACGATTCAGCCCCTACGGGGATGGCTGTCGGATTAGTTAGGCGAAATCGGAAAAAAAAATTTTACAAAATTATTTAGACTTTTCGGTGACAGCTGTCAAAGTGAAGTTTTATCGAAAAAAAATTTTTGTTTGTGGTAGCTGTCAGTGACGGTCTCTCGAAAAAAATTTTTTTTTGACAGCTGTCAGAGACGTTTCCGCGAAAAAAATTTTTTGTGACAGCTGTCAAAGTGACATTAAAGAAATTGTTTTTTATATCGTTTTAAACTAACACTGGATAAACTAATGTCCGTTGAAAAGGATATTATTGTAGACATAGACACCGACGATATTATAAATGATTTTTCCACCAAAAGCGAATCTTTGAAAAAATTGTTGATTCCTTAAAATTTCATAAAATACATAATTCTTGTGAAACATTAATTGTTTTTATTGGTGCAGTAGATATGGATACAGCCTATTTTACTTGCTATGTCTGTGACAAAATATTGATGTGGGTTAAGGCCAAGGGCCGGTTTATAATCACAACCCAGGCCGGAAAATTATCCCAATCCGGGCCTGGCCCTGATGAGTTGAATAAAAAAATCAAATGCGATCAATGTAATGCAAAGTTGTGTCAGTCATGCTCTGGACTTAAAGAGACTGAATACGTGTCATGCAACTAACTAAGAGATCTCTGAGGCTAAACTGCGATGCATGTGTACACAGTATATCTAATGCCATTAAACAGCTGGAAGAAAATTTTATCCATAAATTTGACGAGATTAAAGATAATTTTATGGCACATTTAAATTCCCTCAAAACTGAACTCAACGAGGGCATATCTCAGACTAAGGGTGAGGTTGTGATCCTTCGGGAAAGTAATATTGAACTCATTAATCTCTTGTCCACTACTAATAATAATAGCTTCCAGAGTTCGGCTGCATGTGCAAATACAAATAGAACTCCTCAGTCACCATCAAAGTTGATCAGTGAATCAAGTGGATCAAAATCTAGAAGTAAGGATATAAATGGACCCAGTACCCTTAATTTCCATCACAATATGTTGGCCGTACCTAGTACAGCTGATCCGTCTTATGCAGAAACTATTAAAAGAAGTACAGTCTCTAATAGACCCATCGCAAATTTGTCAGCACAAAATCCGTCACCTCTCGGTGTCAATTCCAAAGTTGCAGATCACTCGCAGCAATCAATCTCGGGCGCAATGAAGTCCGTCGTTGATTCTAGGGCTCGGCTAAATTCTGTTAATGCAAATGAAGGGTTTCAAGTTGTCAGAAGGAGACATAGGAAAATCAATATTGGTAATGGCAGTGGCGACCATAAATTTCATGGTAAATCTGGAAGGAACAGGAAAATTTGGTTGTTTATTACTAGAGTTCCAGATGACGTAACTTCAGATGATATTATAAATTATAAATTTTATTCAAGCTAATACAAAAATCGAAAATTCCCTTGATGTTGTTACCGAACGGGGTGTTGTGGTTAAACTGCTACGTACAAATAACGCCAGACCCAATAATCAGTCGTTTATGATTGGAGTTGAGCCCGAGCTCCAGGAGGAAGTATATAAAACAAGCTTCTGGCCAAAGAAAATTGCTTTCGAAAGATTTGATTTGAAAGGTCAGCATTTTCTCAGAACAGAATCTAATGATTTGAATGATTTAAACTCTCAACAACCCTCTTCTTTTTAGACAAAGGTGTGCAGAAATGAATGACCTTACTCTACCAACCTAGGGCATCATCCTCTACTCATTTTATTCTGTTGGACTATTTTATTTATAAATTTTAGTTTTAATGTGGAAATTGTATTGTTTTATCTTGTGGAAATTAGTGTATTCATATGTGTGTATATATTATATTTATTATTTATACTTATTTTTTATATCATATAATTAGTTTACTCAATTTTATAAGTTGTGACTTGTTTTACGCCTGTATGGTATTATGGAATAAATGGAGTTATTATTATTATTATTATTAATTTATTTTCTCTTTACTATCAAAACGTGAGAGGTCTCCGCACTAAAATAAATACTTTTTTCTTACATGCTTCTAGTGTTAATTTTGAATGTATAGCTCTTACTGAGACATGGCCGACTAGCGACATTGCCAGCAGTGAGTTTTTGGTCATGGATACCAAGTATTTCGTCAGGACAGAAACTATGAACTGCTTAACTGCAGTCGGGGCGGCGGAGTTTTAATAGCAACTTCCAGCCTACTCCAATCTCATTTTGTTAAGGGCAGCTCAGATCCTGCATTCGAAGAACTATGGGTTCGTACTGCATGTGGTCCCTTGGAACTGATCATAGCTGTGGTTTATTTTCCTCCAAACTCTCATTCAACCCTGTTTCAAGTATTTGTTGACTCGGCTGAATTGCTTAGAAGCGGCTTTCCGAATGCCAAGTTTATCATTATGGGTGATTTTAATCTACCAGAAATCGAGTGGATATCAGAGGATTGTGTACAAGTACCTCAATTAATTCGTAGTCTCAGTGCCGAGATAGTCCTAGAGTCTCTTTTTTACTTAGAACTATACCAAATAAATGACATTAGAAATGTATCCGATAATACTCTTGACCTAATATTCATAGACGAATTACAGGACTTCCGTCTGACTAAATCTACTTCTCCTATTATAGGCACTGATGTTTATCACCCAGCACTTGAGCTAATATTCAAAACTTTAGTTTCACCTACCTTTCAACATAAGGCCAATCTTTCTGTCTATCAGTTTCAGAAGGCTAATTTTGTAAATCTAAATAGTTTTTATAATACAATCGACTGGTCATTCTTGGATTATTGCAGTGATGTCGACCTCCTGGTTGAACGGTTTTATGACATTATTTTTAATGGTATTGACAAATTTGTACCCAAGAAAACAATATTGGATGGTAAATACCCAAAGTGGTACAATTTTCATGTGAAGAAACTCATAAACCGGAAGAATAAACTTTACAAAAAATATTCGTGTTCAGGTCTTCAAAGTGATTATCAGAAATACTCTGAACTTAGACAAGAATGTAAATTCCATATTGACATGACGTGTTACGTTGTGTATGTTTCAAACATTGAACTGATGATACCAACTAATGTTAAATATTTTTGGTCTTTTATTAATTCTTTTAAGAAAGACATTGGATTTCCTAAAACTATGGAGTTTCATGATATGCTTTTAACTGATCCTGAGGACATTGTGGATGCCTTCGCTGAACACTTTGAATCTTGCTATTCCGATCACAGCGCCGTGTCAATTCCTGATGTACCGAATGTTAGTCACATGTTGAATTTACACACTCACAATTTCACCACGGAAGAATTAGCCACGAAAATTAATAATCTAGATATTAGTAAAGGTGCAGGTCCTGATGGAATTCCACCGTTATTCATGAAAAACTGTTGTAATTCCTTAGTAAGCCCTATCTGCAAGATCTTCCAAATATCCTTGGACTCTGGAACATTTCCATCTGTTTGGAAAAATTCTACTCTTTTTCCTATTTTTAAAAATGGTAATAAAGCTCTCATTGATAACTATAGAGGTATTTCCCTTTTATCTGCTATACCTAAACTTTTCGAATCAATTCTATCTAATGAAGTTTTTGAAACATACAAACATTACATTGCCAAGGAACAACATGGTTTTTTTAAATGTCATGGAAGATACCAATCTTGGTATCTTCCATGACTTTTTGTGCACCTCTGTTGAAGCTGGATATCAAGTGGATGTTATTTATACGGACATATCAAAAGCGTTTGATAGTGTTGGTCATGAACTTTTAATCAGAAAACTATCTGCCATCGGTATCTCAGGGAACTATCTACAATGGATTCAATCGTACTTAGAGTGTCGCTCCCAAATAATGAAACTAGGTCATGCTACCTCGCACGAAGTGCTTGTGTCTTCTGGTGTCCCACAAGGATCGCATATTGGGCCTGTACTGTTTTTGTTATTTATAAACGATATCGTTAGTGTTTTTAAATTTTGTAAATGCCTTCTATATGCAGATGATTTAAAACTTTATGCGATTGTACATAATTCTGCTCATGCCATGGAGGTTTAGGATGATATTATTAATTTAGTCGATTGGTGTCGCAGAAATTTCTTGAAGCTGAATGTTAGCAAGTGTAAAACGTTGAGCTTCTACAGACGTCTCAATCCCTGTATTCACAATTATAATGTTTGCGGATCATTACTTGATTCAGTGCCCAATTTTAATGATTTAGGGGTAATTTTCGATAGAGAACTTAATTTTAATGCTCATATAGACAATATTACTGTAAAGGCATTTAGGATGCTAGGCTTCATTAGAAGACTACAACCCATATTACTGATACCAATAAGCAATACAAACTCTATATAATGGTCTGGTGCGTAGTGTTCTTGAATATAATAGTATAATTTGGTCACCCATGTACCAATATCAAATTTTACGCTTAGAAAGAGTTCAAATTAAATTCTCTAACTACTTATTGTTAGGGAAACATAATTTTCCTTACAGGGATGTCAATCATGATGTACGACTACTACTTTGTGGTATCCCTACTCTTAAGACTCGTAGAGAAATTGCCTTATTAGTGTTCCTCTACAAAATTTTAAATGGTGTTATTAACTGTGAGGATTTATTAAGCTTAATTTCTATACGCATACCTTCAAGAAACACCCGCCTTAGACAATTATTCTTCGAAAGATCACATAGGACTAACTATGGATTCACTGCATTTATTGATCGCCTGGTCAAGAATTATAACAGCAATTATTATAATTGTGATCTTTTAGGAGTCAGCTTAAATATTCCAAAAAATGTAGCTTCAAATATGTAGATAATATGATATGTATTAACTTTAAGCCTCCATGTGTTGCTCTCTTACAGCCAGTACCATAAAGGACGGTAAAGTGTACTTTAAACGTAAAGGATCATTTTTACCTGTCAGACCTGTACCATAAACCGATTTTAAAGGAGGATTAAGCAATAAAGCTTCCTTTTTGGTAAAGTCTCGATTTTGGCTCTTTTTCGCTAGTTTAAAAAACAGCCAGTACCATAAAGGACGGTAAAGTGTACTTTAAACGTAAAGGATCATTTTTACCTGTCCAGACCTGTACCATAAACCGATTTTAAAGGAGGATTAAGCAATAAAGCTTCCTTTTTGGTAAAGTCTCGATTTTGGATCTTTTCGCTAGTTAAAGTCACTTTATTGTGACAAATTTGATGACAGCAACATTTCAATTTGTATTCAAGTTTAAAGTTAATTAATTAAAATGGGAGATAATAGGGTGTTATTTTCTTCAAGCAGTAGTTCCAGTTCATCTGAAGACGAAGATTATATTGTTTTGAGAAGACCGAAAATTTACAGACCACGACAGCAGTATTTTACGAAATACGATGATCTAGATTTTTTCGACCGATTCCGGTTAACAAAGCCTACCGCTTTGGCTTTACTACAAAAAATAGCAGATGTGATAAGTTTTCCTACAAACAGGTAAGTACCTACCTACCTAACCTCATATTTTTAGAATTTATTTGTACCTACCTAGATCAAATGTAAATAACTTTTAGGGGGGGGCTGTATTCAGCCGATGGAGCAGCTACTACTAACATTAAGATTTTATGCTTCTGGAAATTTATTAATCTCTGTTGGGGATTTTGTTGGTGTTTCAAAAATGTCTGCTAGCAGAATTGTACGAAGAATTTCTTATCTGTGACGCATCATTAAAAATCCGGGACATAGTGGCACGTTGGCCAGGTTCTTTTCACTATCAGACAATTTTCACAAATAGTTGCGTGAAACGAGAATTTGAAACCGGCAGATATGGTAGATTTATTTTGGTCAGTGACAGTGGCTACGCAGTTGAACCATATCTGATGACAAAGTTGGCTCATGTAAATACTGAAGCAGAAAATCTTTATAATGAATCGATAATACGAACATGAAATGCAGTTGAAAGACAATATGGAATCTGGAAGCGGTGATTTCCAATATTACGGTTTGGGGTCAACTTGCAGACAATTATGACTATCATTGTGGCTACAGCTGTGTTGCGTAACATAGCTTTAGATATGAACGAACATATTCCTGAGGAGTGGTTCAACGGTCTAGACGGAGATGAAGAAAATGGCCAGAATGGTGACGCTGAGAACGCTAATATTGGTATCGCAGGAGGCAATATTCGAAATTTAATTATTAATGAACATTTTGCAAATTTATAAAGTTTATTTAATAAACATATTTCTATTCTCCTTTTCGTTTTTAAAACTTCTGTCATTATGAGAAAACTCAGTCTTCGTAGGGGCAAAAAGTTAGGTTATATAAATTGAAATTGACAGGTTGTCATAAATTAGGTAACGTAACTCCGTAAGCGCCGTAAGAACTGCACAAATCCATATTGTCACAGGTTTTTCAGTCCAGCCAACATAACAATACTACAGACGATGGAATTTGCTTTATGGTACACGGCAGATTTTAAAAGCGATTGAAAGTCAACTTTAACCATAAAGTGTATTTTAGTTAATGGATCCTTTCGGCATTATTTATGGTACCGGGTGTTAATGTTTTCTCTTTTCTTTTTAATGTATTGTGCTATTTGGACTTCTGTAATGCACTGAATGAATAAATAAATAAATGATATATATTTAACAATTTTTTTATTCTTTCCACACCAAATTGAACAGCTATTTTGGCTTCCATCCACGTATTTTCACTAAAGATAACAACCGTGTCATCTGCATAGGATACAATTTTTTTAACACATGTTTTTAAGAACAAAATAGAGTTAATGTAAGCCAAGAAAAGCACTGGACCAAGAACTGTCCCCTGAGGCACTCCTATTTTCACAGTTTTTACTATACCTACTATACTATTGTAATGGGCTCTTCCTCGAAATTTTGCAAATGATATCAGACTATAGTGTTCTTTAAATTAGATCCGACATATTTTTTCTTTTTGCTAGTATTTTTCATTTAAGGCCAAAAAAATTTTTCAAAACGAAGTAATGAATCAAAAACGGATAGTCATTGGTATAGGTCGTGTACATCATATTACTCACGGAACCTTAAATTTTTGGTTTTTGTAAATTTATTTTCAATTTTAATTTTAGTTTTTGTAGTTTTAACATGGATCCATTATAACATTTAGAAACTCTCGCCTACAGAAGATATACAAAATTTTAATTTTTAATACTGTAGATTATTAAAAATAGACGGCTAATTATAGGTTGAATTTCCAACCAACAAAATTAATCTTATTTTATTAGATCAAGATAATTAAAACTACATTAATAATGCACTGAACTTTTTTAGTTGATAGTACAGGAACCAAGCAGAAATTCTAATAAAAGCGACATAATATTCGAAAATCGGAAAAAACATTTATTATAAATTTTTGGTGTTAATATTAGGACGTCACGTGCACAAAAAAATTCGTTTGGCGTTTAACCAACAGCAAGACCGTCCGTTTTTGACGTTATTAACGGAAAACTGGCGGGACTTTTGAAATTGATACAATTTATTAATATTTAAAGGAACTGTAAGAATGATATATTATTGGAATTTATTGCATTATTATATTTTAATATGTATGTATTCAACTTTGACGTAAATCTATTAAAAACCTTTAATTCAATTAAGGTGTAAGAGCCCATTATTCAAAAAGTTGTGGTGGAAACTGCACATGCCGGAAAATTGTTTTTTTACTGCTCTACAGCTTGTGGATGTTGCTATCGCCATTCATGTTCAAATTCAGAGACCAATATCGTTGAAAATATCGATGATATTGAAGTAGACACCGACATTAATTCACTCGATATTTATCTACGCAAATAAACATAATTAATGATACTGAGGACGAGGACACAAATGATTCAACAGAATCGACAGTTAAATAGATTTTAACCATCAATCAATCATCATTTTTTTAATAAATAATTAGTTTCAGTACAAGACACAATACAATGTTTTATCATTCTGCACACCACGGATTAGGCCTATGGAGGAGACCATGTAAAAAAAACGAGCCTTGCAGTCTTCATTCTACCTCCAAGGTGGTGCGGAAATGGATGCATATTTATTTAACAACGACTCTCGCCACGCTATATCAACAAAACGGTTGATTTAAAAAAACAAGTAGAACCTTTTTTGTAGAGAATTTGATGACCTACAATTTTTTTTAAAAAACCTCATTGATCTCCGAATCATAGGAAACGAGATTTTCGCAAAAAATCTTTTTTCTTAACCTTTGACATTCGATATCTCGCAACGCCAGCACAATATAAAAAAAAAAACACCACAGAAATTAGACAACCCCCAATTCCAAAGCCAAAGGCCTGTCCAGAAGGGGGCTACACATTAGAAAAAACGTAGACAAACATCCATACCCACCGACATTGCTATCTGCCGGTGCCGGGCTTCGAACCCGGACGCGACAGGCAGTGTAGCCAGAGCCATGACTGTCACTCATGCCTTAGCCCACTGCGCCACCATCAATGTAGACATTTTACCCTATATTATACCACCTAAACGAAGGTGTAAAAAGAAATTTGGCTAAGAGGGAATTTTTTCGCAGTTGAAATCTAAAATGACTGGGCTAATACTGTATTACATCGATTAGGTATATGACGCATCCCTATTTTTGTAAACTAGCATACCCTTTACCATTAAGTAAAGCATAACGAAGAAGCACAACCGAGCAGGTTTCGATATTTTAATATTGTATTTTTTTGGCAGTGGTTTCAGGATTGTCTACAATTTTTAGGGCTATGTAGTTAAATTACAAATACCTTTCCGTGGCATTAGAAATTAATGATAATCCTGAAGCTATTGGCAAAAAAATGCAATATTAAAATCTCGAAATCCTGCTCGGATGCACCTCTTTATATTTATTCCTTTACTCTGGCAAGGTGCCATCGATTATAAGACGCACCGTATGAATAGATACAAAAATTTAAAAAAAAACATGCGTCTTAGAGGTGTGTTGGTCACGAACGACCCATTCAGATGATCCGGATCCTAGTACTGAACCGACAGAACCGATTCACTAAAATTAATTGAATTGGCTCCTCGACTCACCTGCGTATTGAACAATTGAACCGTTTAAACATAACAAACAGTGAATCGGACGAACCGGACAAGACTACAGTGACTAATAAAACAGTGGCGACATTAAAATATCCAATTTTCTATTGGACAATGACAATATTTACATTTTGCTCTTGGTTGGAAATAATTCCAGACCTTGTTTCTCTTGTGAAAAATCATTGCAATTATAAATATTTCTGTAATTAATTAGTACTTGTAGCATAGCAGATAATTTAGTCTCTTAAATAATTATATACGAGATTATATATGTATTTCGAAACACTGAAATTTAATAATTGCCCGACCCGAGATTCGAGAACTCAACAGAGAATAACAAAAATGTGTTGTAGCAGTGCCAGCGGTTGCAGCGGAATGGTTCAATTGAGCCGGTTCATTGATTTGGTTCAGTATACTGATCCAGATCGAGTGAATCGATCATTAAAATGACCCGTTTTGCCCACCTCTAATGCGTCTTATAAATAATCAATGTAATACGGTAGCATAAATTTTAGACTAACACAATCAATTCATATATAAGTAGGTACTAGTTATCGGTCAAATATTGAAGATTTAAATATATAATTCTCCTACCGATCTTTCAATTCCACGATCAGCCTTATTTTTAAAGAATTTCACAGGTCTTTTTATCATGTACAATGCATGAGACCTCATATTTTCATATTCCCATATTGCCGCACCTACAAATGTTGCACCAGAGAACTAAAATGTAATATGATTATTCTACAAATATTCATTAATTTTGTATTGCAACACACGTACCCCAACTGTAAACAAAAGTGGCTTTATTAATTTTCCAGGATTTAAGCTTCCTGAATCCAACGCTACATTAGTAAATGGAGTTTCTACGCTTTCGGGGTTGACTTTAGGTTTAGGGCCTTCATTGTTAGTTCTGCCCCTTTTAAACCTTCTAATATGTTTTGAAAACTTTGATTCATGATTTGGATATCTGAGAAGTAGAGTTCCTTTTGAAGTACTAAAAAAAATTATTAAATTTACCAAATATTTTTTTATGTAGGTTACGTTACCTACCATAGATTAGAAATGTTAAACATACGGCTTAATGCCATGGTTTAACAACTGATAAAATAAGTTTGATCTAATTATTAAAACTGTACATTATTTAGCTTACAAAAGGCTAACACAATATATAAAAATTTCCTATCAAAAATGACAACACAATACTTCATTCATTCGTCCATGAGTTTGCTTGTGCCGTGCCGAAAAGTCCGAAAACTGAAGATTGGCAACACTGAGCACTGAGGCACTGAGCTGAGTCAGAGAAATAGATAGGGGAGAACCTTCTGCGCATCCAATTTTCCTAAAGCCGGCGCCACACATGCGGCATTCGGCGAAAGGCGAAGTTTGGCTTTCGTCGAATATCATTTGGCGAAAGCTTTGATAGGCGAGCGTCGTTTAACCACTCCATTTTATTAAACAACTATCGAAAACCAACACAAACGCTGTCAAGTGGCAAGACTGGCAAAAAACAATCCCAAACATTGGGCGAATGTGTGTAATGATCGAATTTATGACGCGCGAATCCTTTGATTCGCGTCAATTTACCGACGCGAAGCGGGAATGGCGAATGGCTAACGCCGAGGCGAGCGTTAGCTACACACATGCGGCTTTCGCCGAGTAACCGCTCGCCTTTTGCCGAATGCTGCATGTGTGGCGCCGGCTTTAAAGATGTTCAAGGGTTTCGCAAAAATGCAGAGAAGTCGCTGAAAGTTCAATATGTTATTTTTGATATAGAAATGAACCGGTCCCTGGTTTTTTATTACCTTCTTGTACGTAGTTTTCGAGAAAATCGAAAATGAAATCTATGATTTTAACATGGAGCCTTATGGAGATTGCATGTTCGGAGTCCTAAGACCTTCTCAGAGTAAAATACCTATAGAGGAGAAAATGCAGAGAAAATGGAAAAAGCTATGCAACGTATAGAAGAGACTTCAAGGAAGATTTTGTCTATGAAAAAGGGGACGGTTGCAATGCATTCTGATTAATAAACAGCATTTTTTTCGGAAATGCCGTGCCTCACCAGACGCTTATGAAGTGTAACGACAACGACGGCAACGTCGCATTGAGAGAAAATTCAAATTAATTTATAACGTCAAACGTCAAACAATTTATTGAAACTTTTTCATTAAAATAATTTACTTTTTTTATCAAGTAGAACATCAAATCATGTTTATGTAAAATATCAATAGTACATTACATACCGAGCTGGGAGGTGCTTCATTACAGCCGAGGGTTGATATCTGACAGAGGCGCTAGAGAGGTATAGGGAATAAAATTTAAGACTTCAGCGCCCTCATCGGCCAACAGTGAATTAATTCCATGTACACTTGATTTCAAAAAAAAGTAGTACACTTTATTTTAGCAATGTAAACATGACTTTTGCAAAAATATTTATGAGTCAACTAAAAGTCAACTGTCACATTTTTTTTTCAAGTTGAAGTTTATTAATATTCAAGTTTGATTAGGGAACCATTCTTGAAAATTGTAAATATTTACAACTAATAGAAATTCAGAAGATTAGGTATTGTTTCCAAATTGGAAAATGGATGGTGCGGAATTGCTTCTGAAACATAAATAAATCCACTCTGATGAAAGTTAAAAAAATATGGGAAAATGAAAGAAACTATATCCCCCAAGCATGGATCTGGTAGGCCTAAACGAAGTAATGAGCAACAAGATGAAACCCTTATAAATTAGTGAATGCAGTTTTGGAAACAAATTTTCCCGCATCAAGATCTACTCCTGTAGAAGAATTAAAAATAGCATTCTGAGGTATGCTGCTAGAAAATACAAATTAACGGAGGAAAAAAACAAGGACTGATCATTTTTGCACTCAACTATAATATTATTGTGGAACAATGAAGACTTTTGGTCAAAAGTCATATTTTCTTACTCCAAAGTTTTCCAGTCGTGTAATGATGGACATATAACTATTATCTTATTATCTATCGTCATCAAAATGCGGAACAACTTCGTGCCATAATTGAAGATGAATGGGAAAGTTTATGTAATACCCAAATTGCAGAAGATTCAGTTTTATCAATGCCTAGAAGGCTACAAGCAATTTTAGATGGGGATGGAGCAATGACTAAATATTAATTACTGTTATTTATGTTGTAATTTGTTTATTTGTGTTTTAAATGTTTATTCAAAATGTTATATTTAAAATATATTTCTACTAAAAATAGGATTATTTATTTATTTATCAGTATAAACTTACGTAGTTACAACTGACTGCCATCTATATTTTCATTATTAAGTTAATTTCAATAATTTACTGTCAAAAGAACAATTTAGACAACTAGAAATAGACCATTTCCCATTTCCTTATCTAAGAGTTGTACTACTTTTTTTTGAAATCAAGTGTACATACATCAACTTGCAGTTAGAGCATTTGTTTACATTGAGTTATAAAATTTGTGTTTTTATTTTTGAATATTACATGTAATAATTGCGTTTTAAAAGGCAAATACCCACGCGCGAGCAATCTGTAAGAGAATGTCAATGTACATGGAATTGATTCAGATTGTGCCGCCAGGTGGCGTATCGCTTCTGTTGAATAGCGAATACTATTTTATTCACAATCATTGAATAATTAGTGAATGAGAATTAGGAAATTATGCAAAATAAGTAGGTAGGCTGCAGTGATAAAAGTTGAGCGTTGCTAGACGAGCATTAAGGTTCTTCTGTCAAATAAATTAGGTTATTTCCACAAGTATTTATTATCAATAATTTCTGTTAAATTCGCTCAAAATTCTACAACAAAATGTTTGATTCTGATCATTTGTGACTTAGAGAGTGTACTTCACCAAATTTTAAAGCTGCTGCACAAAAGACAACCAGAAGATTTGCTGACGCAAAGTCTGATGTTTAACTTGCCGGAAAAGTGACGTTTCTAGCCGGTAAAGCTACTAAAGCGGCGTTGACATTATGCTAGTTCACCCATTGAATTTAAAACAACAGGAAGGAGCATTTACCAGATGAATATGCGTCCGGAATGGACGTTGCATATGACGGATGACTGTTTCCGGTTTGGCCAGTGGCGTACCGTTTCGGAAGGTTACCTTTGTTTTTCAAATGAATGTATTATTATTTTTACCGATTTTTACACTGTATATGCGATTAAGTTCATATAAAGGTACTTTCATATTTTAATCGGTCCACTTCAATTGTAGGGAGGACCGTTGGTAGCAGTCTCACTATTAACTGATATGTTCGATCAAAGCAATCTTGAGTAAAATGATGCGAGCACAGGACACTTGAGCCTTTTGGTATCCACTCTGGCTTATTCACAAAATTAATCCACTTCTTTCTTCTATTTTCATCTTAGGGAAAACTAAAAAAATCACAGGGTAAATTAACACTTTTTTCACAACAATACTATTTACATAACGTATGTAAGTAATCCAAGAAATGCTTGGTGATCTTGAACAAAAAATATACATATAGATACTTGAAAACATTTTACACTAAAAATACCCAAACCTCTTATTAAGCCGGGTTCATGCACTCGCGAATTGCGAAAAGCGAAATGCGAAACGTTAACTTAAAATTAAAATAAATGCGCCAAAAATTATGTCTAGTTTTGAAAAATAGAGACAAAGTCTACTGAATAGCGAATTTCGCAAAAATTATACTTTTTTGTCTTTTGTGGAAATCGCATATCGCTTTTCGCAATTCGCGAGTGCATGAACCGTTAAGTATGTACCTATGTTACGCCCATGATCTGTCTCAAGTGCTTTGTTTTCACCTTGAATGACGTTTACAATCAAATATTTTGAAATACATCAATATTTAGTTAAATTAAACGAAAGAATATACTCACCTATGAAATGTAACTCCCAAATTTTTATTTTTCGCAGTTTTGGAACAAGCACAAGCTGCACAACTAACCATAATTGTTCGTTTTATGCACTTTTACTAACACTCAACCACTTGAATTGTCAACAATTAAATGAGTCACACTTGGTCGTTCTAGATGGCCACTTCCGTCGCACTTTCTACTGTAGCCAGTAGAGCACACCCTCCTTCCTGTTGTTTTAAATTCAGTGAGTTCACCAGCACCAGTAAACTAGCGACAGTCGACTAGCATGTTACAAGCATGATGTAAACTGTGACTAGCGCTAGTACCGTGCTTATTTTACTAGCGCTAGTTAAGTTAAAAGCATTTGAACTTTTGTGTACCAGTCCGGTGATTTAAAATGGCGCCGACTAATAGGTGGAGTGAAAGTCACTAGTAGCCAAGTATCGTAATGTAATTTGCAGTTTTATTTCAGGCGACAATGCTTCTCTGAAACAAGTGTCTTGTTTTTCAATAAACGGGGCGACAAGTGCCAATAGTTCTGAAAATTTTTCAGGACTCAGCCGTAAGATGATTAATATATGTTTGTGGGTCTGCAAACTGAGCTACTATTTCAATTCCTTCGGCAACTTCACTCATTTTCACCCACTTCCAGACTTTAATAACAGTAAAATGTATTAATTTGCTGGTACCAGTATGTAAACAGATTCACAAGCGCTAATCGACTGGCGCTATAGTTGATTAGCACTAGTGAACTAGCATAATGTCAACGCCGCTTTACCGGCTAGCTGGCTAGCTGGAAAAGAAGAGTGAACAAATGCCTGCCTCCCAACTTTTTATAAGCTGGCAATTGAAGCATTACATATATGATTGTGAATAAAATATATTTCATGCAAGCATGCCAGATAACAAGAACAAAATTATGGAACGCCGTTTTAATATTTACTCACTATTTATTCATTTCTACTGTTAATTAGAGATATCACTAATTTAATTTCAGATATCTGGAATTGAATTAGAGACATCTCTAATTCTAATTCAGATATCTGAAATTGAATTAGAGATCTCTCTAATTCTATTTCAGATATCTGAAAATAATTTATTATGTGTATATACATATTATTAATAATTTAATTATATCTATATAGATATAATTAAATCAATTTGAGATATCTGAAAATAATTTCTGATATCTGAAATTAATTTCAGATATCTGAAATTAATTCATTATATGTATATACACATTATTAATTATTTAATTATTTCTATATACATATAAATAATTCAATTTCTGATATCTGAAACTGAATTAGAGATGTCTCTAATTATATTTCAGATATCTGAAATTAATTTATTATATGTATATACATATTGTTAATCATTTAATTATATCTATATAGATATAATAAAATCAATTTCTGATATCGGAAATTAATTTCTGATATCAGAAATTGATTTCCGATATCAGAAATTGATTTCCGATATCAAAAATTAATTTCCGATATCAGAAAATAATTTCCGATATCAGAAAATGGCGCCATCTACTGAACAATAGGTTAACAACTATAAAATAAATACTTGGCAACACTGTAATTCTTAACTGTTTCATGATGATAAAAGAGCGCGCTGTTAAGCGATTTTGCGGTTGTGTTATCAACTTCTTCCCAGTGTTATAAAATACCGTGTAATGTTTAAAAAGTTTAAACAAAGAATACCTATTCATTGCAGTATTTTCAAATTATATTACGCCAAGAATTAGCACTATTTGCAGTTAGTCAGAATACAGTGTTGCCAGATTAAATAAGATACCTCCTATCTATGCTACTGGTCACTAGATGGCGCTAATTTCCGATATCTGAAATTAATTTCTGATATCTGAAATTAATTTATTATATGTATATACATATTATTAATTATTTAATTATATCCATATACATAAAAATAATTCAGTTTCCGATATCTGAAAATGAATTAGAGATGTCTCTAATTATATTTCAGATATCTGTAATTAATTTATTATATGTATATACATATTATTAATCATTTAATTATATCTATATAGAAATAATTAAATCAATTTCTGATATCAGAAATTAATATCTGATATCGGAAATTAATTTCTGATATCGGAAATTACAATTTGTAAATGTACCTGTAAATTCATTTCTGATACTTAAAATTACTTTATTATATGTATATACATATTACTAATTTATGGAACGCCGTTTTAATATTTACTCACTATTTATTCATTTCTACTGTTAATTAGAGATATCACTAATTTAATTTCAGATATCTGGAATTGAATTAGAGACATCTCTAATTCTAATTCAGATATCAGAAATTGAATTAGAGATCTCTCTAATTCTATTTCAGATATCTGAAAATAATTTATTATGTGTATATACATATTATTAATAATTTAATTATATCTATATAGATATAATTAAATCAATTTGAGATATCTGAAAATAATTTCTGATATCTGAAATTAATTTCTGATATCTGAAATTAATTCATTATATGTATATACATATTATTAATTATTTAATTATTTCTATATACATATAAATAATTCAATTTCTGATATCTGAAACTGAATTAGAGATGTCTCTAATTATATTTCAGATATCTGAAATTAATTTATTATATGTATATACATATTATTAATCATTTAATTATATCTATATAGATATAATTAAATCAATTTCTGATATCGGAAATTAATTTCTGATATCAGAAATTGATTTCCGATATCAGAAATTGATTTCCGATATCAGAAATTAATTTCCGATATCAGAAAATAATTTCCGATATCAGAAAATAATTTCCGATATCAGAAAATGGCGCCATCTACTGATCAATAGGTTAACAACTATAAAATAAATACTTGGCAACACCGTAATTCTTAACTGTTTCATGATGATAAAAGAGCGCGCTGTTAAGCGATTTTGCGGTTGTGTTATCATCTTCTTCCCAGTGTTATAAAATACCGTGTAATGTTTAAAAAGTTTAAACAAAGAATACCTATTTATAACAGTATTTTCAAATTATATTACGCCAAGAATTTGCACTATTTGCAGTTAGTCAGAGTACAGTGTTGCCAGATTAAATAAAATATCTCCTATCTATGCTACTGGTCACTAGATGGCGCTAATTTCCGATATCTGAAATTAATTTCTGATATCTGAAATTAATTTATTATATGTATATACATATTATTAATCATTTAATTATATCTATATAGAAATAATTAAATCAATTTCTGATATCAGAAATTAATTTCTGATATCGAAAATTAATTTCTGATATCGGAAATTAATTTTTGATATCGGAAATTAATTTCTGATATCGGAAATTAATTTCTGATATCTGAAATTACAATTTGTAAATGTACCTGTAAATTCATTTCTGATACTTAAAATTACTTTATTATATGTATATACATATTACTAATTACTTAATTATATCTATATGCATATAAATAATTCAATTTTCGATATCTGAAATTGAATTAGAGATATCGCTAATTCAATTTCTGATATCTTAAATTAATTTCAGATATCAGAAATTCAATTAGCGATATCTCTAATTCAATTTCAGATATCTGAAATTAATTTCTCATATCTGAAATTAATTTCTGATATCAGCAATTAATTCCAGATATCTGAAATTAAATTAGTGATATCTCTAATTAACAGCAGAAATGAATAAATAGTGAGTAAATATTAAAACGGCGTTCCATACTAATTACTTAATTATATCTATATACATATAAATAATTCAAGTTTGGATATCTGAAATTGAATTAGAGATATCGCTAATTGAATTTCTGATATCTGAAATTAATTTCAGATATCAGAAATTCAATTAGTGATATCTCTAATTCAATTTCAGATATCTGAAATTAATTTCTCATATCTGAAATTAATTTCTGATATCAGCAATTAAATCCAGATATCTGAAATTAAATTAGTGATATCTCTAATTAACATTAGAAAAGAATAAATAGTGAGTAAATATTAAAACGGCGTTCCATACAAAATAGACTTTCATACATAACAATAAATGTAAAATATTCTTATCGGAGAATAGAACTACTAGACGGGTCAATATACCATCAGACGTAGGACAAATTCCAACAAAAGGTTTGTGAACGGTTTTTGTCATTACTAGGTGTACTGATCGACAGAAAAAAAGTCTACCGAAATCTGATAACCAGAAGTGGGTTATTTTCAAGATGGCCGCCGCTAATCATGAAAATCGGCAAAACTCCTGTAACTTTGTTATTTTTAAGCGTAGAAAAATTATTTTTCTATCAAACTTCCGGTTTTTATGGTCAAGGAATTCATTTCAACCAATAAATTTGGTCCACGGGGTCAAAAACGGGGGCCATTTTGGATCTGATGGATGTTTTTTGTATGATGACGTTTTTTGTAATTTGTCGTTTACAAACAAAAATTTGATGTTATTTATTGTTTTCTTTTGTTGCAGGTTTGAAACATGAGTGCTAATTCAAGTTTTACTCGGAATAATTGTCCTATCTGCAAAGACAGTTTGACAGACGGAGCAGTGATTCAAGTTCAGCAGAAGGGTGCTGATGGCATAAATTCAGCAAGTTGTTGTCACTGCTGGCTGTAACGTACACGTGCAATGTCGGAAACGTTCTGTAAATAAAAAAGGCATTCAATTGAAGAAACGTGATACCAGTAAACTCGAACCGAGGAAAAGTCAACGTGTGTCTGCCGCGCCTTTCAGGAGTAAACGTGATTGCCTTTTCTGTGGGACACTTGATTCCCTTGAAGGTTCTGACTACAGCTACGTAAGGATAATCACATTTGCCAGGACCATCAAGGAATGCTGTGAAAGTCGTTCAGATGACTGGTCATTGAAAGTAAAGGGGAGGATTGAGTACCATGGCGGAGATCTTCATGCAGCTGACTGCATATATCATCATCATGTATGTAGTGTGAATTTTCGCACCAGATATGATTTGCCACGTCAATTTCGGGATGATTCATCTTGTTCTGAGGAAAAGCGTAGAAAATGTGGGCGTCCTAAAGATGCTGCCCAAGAACAAGCTTTATTAAGAATGTGTGGTTATCTTGAAATGAATGATGAAGAACAGATCTCCGCCATAGTACTCAATCCTCCCTTTTACTTTCAATGACCAGTCATCTAAACGACTTTCACAGCATTCCTTGATGGTCCTGACAAATGCGATTGTCCTTACGTAGCTGTAGTCAGAACCTTCAAGGGAAACAAGTGTCCCACAGAAAAGGCAATCACGTTTACTCCTGAAAGGCGCGGCAGCCACACGTTGACTTTTCCTCGGTTCGAGTTTACTGGTATCACGTATCTTCAATTGAATGTCTTTTTTATTTACATAACATTTCCGACATTGCACGTGTACATTACAGCCAGCAGTGACAACAACGCTGTCACCTCTCAGAACACTTCCTGAATTTATGCCATCAGCACCCTTCTGCTGAACTTGAATCACTGCTCCGTCTGTCAAACTGTCTTTGCAGATAGGACAATTATTCTGAGTAAAACTTGAATTAGCACTCATGTTTCAAACATGCAACAAAAGAAAACAATAAATAACATCAAATTTTTGGTTGTAACGACAAATTACAAGAAACGTCATCAT
Organism: Rhagium mordax; assembly: GCA_963680705.1. NCBI lineage: Eukaryota > Metazoa > Arthropoda > Insecta > Coleoptera > Cerambycidae > Rhagium > Rhagium mordax. The sequence continues at coordinate 27,128,719 of OY796658.1, read as the reverse complement.
ACAAAAAACATCTATCAGATCCAAAATGGCCCCCATTTTTGACCCCGTGGACCAAATTTATTGGTTGGGTTAAAATTCGATATAACGGAAATGTGTTAGGGAAACGGGGTTGTCACGGTAACAGTTGTCATGGTTACCAGTATCTGACAGTACCATTCCCAAGGTGGGGAAATGATTGGTTGCAGAGTTAGGTACTCCAGAATAACGGAAATGTGATTTAGAAAAACTGTTGCTATGGAAACAATTGTCAAGGTTATCATTACATAATGGTACTTTTCCCATGGTGGGGACTCGCTTAGTTAAGGAGATAGGTACTCCAGAATATAATATTTGATTTAACGGAAATGTGTTAGGGAAATGAGGTTGCCACGGTAACAATTGTCATGGTTACCAGTATCGGACAGTACCATTCCCAAGGTGGGGAAATGATTGGTTGCAGAGTTAGGTACTCCAGAATAACGGAAATGTGATTTAGAAAAACTGTTGCTATGGAAACAATTGTGAAGGTTATCACTACATAATGGTACTTTTCCCATGGTGGGGACTCGCTTAGTTAAGAAGATAGGTACTCCACAATAGCAGAAATGGTTTACGACAACGTGGTTGCTGTGTTTAAACAATTGTCAAGTTTACCAATAGCTAATGGTACTACTTCCATGGTGGGTACTAGCTTAGTTAAGGAGATAGGTACTCCAGAGTAGTGGAGGTACTCCACAATAGTGGATATTTACTAAAAACCAGTTACCACGGCAATGCTTACTATTGTAGTTTGAAAGGTTTAAAAGGTTTAAAACAAAAAATACAAATATTAAATCATTATATACATACATAACCATGTTGGCACACCTAACCTAACGTCACGAAATCCGTATAATGACGTTGTAATTTAATCATTTTAATATGTCATTAAATAACATAACCAAATTTCGAACCGTCGATTGGACGCGCATTATGAAGAAATTCTAAAAACGTTACCTTATTTCTTCATGTATTCCATTATATAATGGTACTTTTCCCATTTTATATGACTGATGGTCGAGATGGTAGCCTCTCATCCAAAAGTCCCGGGTTCGAATCCCGGTCGTGGGAATGGAAAATACTGTGAGAGGGATTTTTCCACTATACACGGATATTGGATGTGTGTCCCTTGTCTTTAAATGTGTAGCCCCTCCTGCACAAGGCTCTTCTAGAGCCTTCTGGGATAAAGGGGGTCGTAATTACATGTGATGTATTTATTTATTATAATGATATTGTTTCCATAGCAACAATTTTTCTAAATCATATTTCCGTTATTCTGGAGTACCTAACTCTGCAACCAATTATTTCCCCACCTTGGGAATGGTACAGTCAGATACTGGCAACCATGACAACCATTACCGTGGCAACCCCATTTCCCTAACACATTTCCGTTAAATCGAATTTGTTGGCACATGACCCCTAACCGATGTATTTATTTCAAAAAAGGAACATTTTACTTAAAAATGCATTTTTAATAAAAAAAGAAATCCGGATATATTTAACAGCTTTTATTTAAATTTAAGTACATATCTCCTTAACTAAGCGAGTCCCCACCATGGGAAAAGTACCATTATGTAATGATAACCTTGACAATTGTTTCCATAGCAACAGTTTTTCTAAATCACATTTCCGTTATTCTGGAGTACCTAACTCTGCAACCAATCATTTCCCCACCTTGGGAATGGTACTGTCAGATACTGGTAACCATGACAATTGTTACCGTGGTAACCTCATTTCCCTAACACATTTCCGTTAAATCGAATTTGAGCCATTGGTTGAAATGAATTCCTTGACCATAAAAAACGTAAGTTTGATAGAAAAATAATTTTTTTACGCTTAAAAATAACAAAGTTACAGGAGTTTTGCCTATTTTCATGGTTAGCGGCGGCCATCTTGAAAATAACCCACTTCCGGTTATCAGATTTCGGTAGACTTTTTTTCTGTCGATCAGTACACCTAACAATGACAAAAACCGTTCACAGATCTTTTGTTGGAATTTGTCCTAGGTTAGGGGGCTTTTTTTACTAAATTGACCCGTCTATACTAGGAATATTCGAAGTGAAGCTGAAATGAAGTTCTTGAATATATTATGACAAACTTTTCAGGTACCTACTCTAAAGTCTCTAAAATGCTTTTTAATATTTTCTTGGTTTTGATGACTTGTGGTTTCCATCACATTCACCACACAACAGTTTGATTGCTTGTAATTCTTCTCCCTGGGTTTTGTATGTTTCGACCAAAGTACCGTAGGTGATTTTTTATAGGTTAGACACTTTGTCGCAACATCAGCAGAAATAAAACGCGAGCACAGGAGAAATGTGCGGTACGTGTTGCCCAGGTTGCCCTATATTACCTTTTGATATTCTCTTTAATAACGTTTTTATTTCATTAGTTGGTCAAGTCCATTTTTATGTAGCCGTTGTGACATTAAAAATGTAAATATTTATGTAATATGAAAAAAGGTAACAAATAAAAACAAACAAAATATAACTGTAACAATGGCGACAAATCAACCCATACAGACTTGACCAACTAATGAAATAAAAACGTTATTAATAAGAGAATATCAAAAGGTAATATCTATTAATAATGTCTTTATTTTCTGAAACCGATAAACTATTGAACAAATCACGGATGTTATGAATCATAACAGCCTTAGATGTCTTAAAATCCTCGCTCTACGATCTCGGATTTCAAACCGACATCTGCGGCAGTTATGATAGTCATAACATTCCTAGATATATTTAATCACTTATCGGAAAATATAAAGCAGGCAAAAAATTTGAATAGTTTTAAATTGCAGCTAAGATTCTTCTATTAGACAAATGTTTCTATTCATTAAGTGAATTTTTTGTAAAGTAGATGTAAGACAAAATAACGATTCCTATACAATACAAAGACAATACAAAGACTAAAAATGACATAAATCCCAGATTAAGAAGAAAAATTACATCCCGTGGTTTAAAGGTACTGAGAGAGTCTCTTGATTCATATGATTGGAGTACTTTTGAGTCGATATCTCATGATAATATCGATCACTGTGTACTTTTACTTGTTAATATTTACCAATACCAGGTGGAAAAGTTATTTCCTCTAACCAAGTGCTCAGCGGCGCTTTCAAGTTTACAACCTCGATGGTTTAGTGACGAGCTTCGGCAAATGCGTAATACACTTTCAAGTTTAAAAACTATTTACAACACAACCCACTCGATCGATGATAAAAATACCTACTACAAATATAGGCGATATTATAAAAACAATATCGAATTTACTAAAAAAAATTCTTACAGTAATTTTATAGCCAATTCTGACAATAAAATTAAAGCTAGCTGGAAAGTTGTTAACCTGGAAAGAAATGTTGTAAGTAAAGTGCACGAGTCAAATATATCAAATGACGATTTTAATAACTTCTTTGTCACTATTGCTGAAACCATTGTGAACTATATTGCAGACACGGGTTACGTAGCTACAGATTTTTTAAGCGATACTCAAAAGTCGACCTCTTCACTTTTTTTATATCCCACTACGCCACAAGAAGTTGTTAATGTTGTTTTCTCCTTAAAAAATACTAGCTCACTTGACTTTTTTGGTATCAATTCTGCCATGTTGAAGGAAACAATCAACATCATTGCTGTACCTTTGAGTAATATTTTTAATGCTTGTTTTGATGTTGGTTTTTTTCCTGATGTTTTCAAAATAACTAGAGTAACACCAATTTTTAAAAAAGGTGACATACATCTTCTAGACAACCATCGACCAATATCCATTATTCCCATTTTTGGAAAAATCATGGAAATCTTATTAAAAATAAGACTTGTTAATTATTTGGAATCGAACAATATATTGAATTCTTGCCAATTCGGCTTTAGGAAAAACTGCTCCACAATAAAAGCTGTTTCATCTGTGATTGAAGATGTAGTTGATGCACTCGAGCACAGTCTTTATTCCTCTATAGCCTTATGTGATTTAAGTAAGGCGTTTGACTGCGTTTCTCATGAGATATTGATTCAAAAGCTTGAATATTATGGTGTCCGAGGATTGCCTTTATCTCTTTTTAGATCTTATTTGATGAATAGAAGACAGTGTGTTTCTGTAAATAATGTAAACTCAGATTTAAAAGTTAACAAACATGGAGTTCCGCAAGGCTCTGTATTAGGCCCAATTTTATTCATTATTTACATCAATGACTTGCCTGTATTTCTAAACACCATTAGAAGCACACTGTTTGCTGACGACTTAACCCTAAAGACCTCCTCAAATGATATACATGAACTCAAGGATCTAACTGAAGTAGCTTTAAAAAAATCCGAACTATGGTTCTCGACAAATAAATTAAAACTAAATAATAATAAAACCCAAAGTTTACAGATCAGTTCAGACTCGAACATTACAAAGGGAAATAGTGTTAAGTTATTAGGCATTACTATCGACGACAGCTTAAAATGGGATGTGCACATTGAGCAACTGTGCAAAAAATTGTCTAACGCAATTTTTGTCGTCAGAAGGTTAAGTAAATTGATTAATCAAGATACTTTGCTATCAGTTTACTATGGCCTATTTCATTCTCACATAAGTTATGGAGTAATTTTTTGGGGTGACTCTAGTTCTTCGCATAGAGTCTTCATTTTGCAAAAAAGAATCATAAGAATTCTTGCAGGTGTCCCTTATCTTGAACACTGTAAGCCTTTGTTCATTAAACTAAAAATTATGTCACTGCCCAACCTATATATCTTTAATAGCTTATTGGAAATACATAGTAAAAAGAGTCAACTGCAGACACACTCAGATGTTCATACTCATAATACTAGGTATAAAAATAATCTTTATATTCCTAAGTACAGGTTGTCTAAATCTAAAAATAATTCATTAGACTACAATTTATATAATAAACTACCTGTAAATTGGAAAATTTTAAGTATTTCAAAGTTTAAAGCCAAAATTAAATCGTATTTACTGGGCAACTGTTTTTATACTGTAGAGGAATATTTTAATTCGAAACATTGTTTGATTTTTAAATGATACTTAATTTTTGTATATGACTAATATGTTTTTATTTGTTTAATGTATTTATATACATTTTTTTTTATTTTCTTTCCATAATGTACCTGAACTATTATTGTCTTTACTTATTGTTTGTTTTTAATCTAAATTTATACTTACTGTTTTTTTTGTTGTAATCTAGGACTTGCCACAAATGTAATTATTTATGTAAAGTGGTCAAATAAAGATGTTCTATGTTCTATGTTCTATGTTCTATGTTCTATGTTCTAATGTGTAAACTGTCCAAAAGGAAAATAAATTTATTATTATTATTATTATTATTATTATTATTATTATTATTATTATTATTAGATATGTTAATAGCTATAAAATGAGCATTCAACCAAGAAGACAATTAAACATATTATCTGAAGTATTGTATGAGTAATAAATTATTAGAATTTTAGTTTTAGTCAGACGACTATTTATAATAGCTGTTTTATTATAAAATATTTATTAAATGAAACATAATTTGAGAAATTTGGTCTGTAAGTCGATATTTATATTTTTTGATATATTAATAAAGTGCTAAAAGTGTAAAAAATTGTTTATTGCTTAAAAATATTCATATTTAAAAACAACCTTCCTTTTAAACACGCGTATAATAGCGATTTCAAATATATTTTTTTTTTTATAATTATGATAATATTAACACAATGATAATTATTAATATTAAGAAAATAAGAAAGGAATAATTATAGGTATGTAATAATTAAATAATATAACATTATAGTTATTATAAAAAGTATTTATTGTTATAGTTCATGTAAAAAGGTTTTACTTCTTCCACAATGGATATTAAAGCAAAAAAATTACTATTTATTTAACTGATGTGAAAGTTTAGTATAGGTATTGATGTTTAAACAAACTACAAATTTTTATTGAAAAAAAATGTTATTATTAAAATGAATTTTAATATGAATAATAAATATATTCCTATACCTAGAAGTTCATTTTGTAGGTCTCTTTCAAAATCATTTTTAATAACGCGCACCCGTCGTATATCAAAAAAAATAAAATTAAAACCTTTAAAACTTTACTCTTACTTACTGGCGATTGGCGATACCTATGATATCGAGGGTGCGGTTACTTTAAAAGAGGTAGCGTGTCGCTGCTACCAGATCAGGATTTATTTTAGTTTCCCCCTGATCAGACTGATCAGAGAAACAATAGAAAACACCTATAAAGCAAAATCAGCTGGCCACTGGTATGAGAATCCCTTCAAAGGCTAGAGTCCGGCCACGGCTTAACATGCGTGGTCTTTTGGCAGGGGTGAATAGTGGTCTGTGGTGGAATAAAAGACTAGCAATTAAGAAAAATAAAAGCGAATATATTACTCAAAATTTATAAAATCAAACAAGGCAAAACAGAAAAATAAATGGTAAAATTTTAGAATGATTGGTACTTTAACCACACGTACAAAATTGCCGTAAATAGTTTCCAAAATAAGCAAAACAAGTTATATGATTACATACAAAATTACAGAAATTTAATTACTGCAAAACAAAACAAAACGTTACGCTCAACTATAGTAATTTACTTCCAAAACAAACAAGAGGTTTACTAACCAAATTACAGTACTTAATGTAATTACTACAAAATAATGCGCGCTCTAGAACCCCTAAAATTATTAGCAAGGAAAATCTTACATACCCTATCTGGGTCTCTCTATATAACTGTATTATATGTAAACCACCCGTTCACCTCAAAGTGCCAATACCAATTAGGTATTTTCTATTACCAGAAACCCTATTTCAGGTTCACTCGCAAAACGAAACTTATATGGGGTTAGTAAACTCAAACTGACTTACCCAAAAACTTCTAAAATTCAATAATCCTATTTCACAAATACCTTCACCAAAATTAAACGTCGGATTTATCACTTTAAACACGCCAGTTCACAAATCTACCGCGTCGTCGTCCCGGACGTTGACCGGTCAAAACTCTAGAACCCTCTTTTTATCGAGACGTCCCAACGCTACGCTACCCGAACAATTTTCCGCGCTCGGACTCTGACTTCTCGTGGTTCCGTCGGGCTGAGACTCTCTGCGTACTCTCCCGGCTAAGGCGAAACACTGACTCCCGCTCCACATTTAAGTGGTTCGTCTGCCACGGTACCCCCTGGTGAATCGCTGAGTGGGCCCTATTTTTGCCCAATATACGGTCAGGCGAGTCCATCTCACAATTTCGCGTAGCTAGCAATTCCCTGGAATCGACTCGTGTAATTCTTTCCCATCGAATTTCAACTCCCCCGCGATAAGATAAATTTATCTACATGGTTTCCATTTTGCAGCAGACATAAACAAAAACTCAACCAATTACTTCTTATATACCCCGTGGCACAAATTGAAATTAATTTTTACATTATTAATAGGGGAGGTCTAAATTATTCAAATAGAACTATATTCAATTACATCCTTACCCAGGAAAACATTTTATTCAAGCATATCAACTTAGTTGACGTGTTTGAAGAGACCATTGACGAATTCTTATGTATTAATCAGAGCAAAACACTAGAATTTCCCTGTGAATCCTACTCTCAAAGTCAAAACATAATTACAAAACTAATTTTATTTTACATAACAATGCGGGTAATAGTTATTTATGTATCAAGGCATTAAAGTTTAACTTTTTATCATGAAGGTGGAGTTTAGTAGTAGTAAATAAACCACATAAATGATAAAAAGGACCTTTAATGCCGAGGTGCATATTAATTTTTTTTTTAAATCCAGAAACTGTGAAATTAAGATTAATTAACTCTATATTTTAAATAATTTTCAGTGACATTAAGAAATGTCATATTTATTTAAAATTTTAAGTGACATTAGGAAATGTTACATTTATTTTTAAAATGTCAAATCGGAATAATTTTTTGTAAGAAAATCATTATTTTTAGCAATTATAATAGTGATAATACAATTCTGAATGTAAAAAACTGTATTTATTTACCTTTTATTACAACACAATTATTGTCACAAGCAATGAAAAATTAATGTTTACATTTATCTGTCACCTCGGCCAACTACAAAAATCGTACAATAATGGATTACTTTAATGACTATTTCTATCACTTTAATGCCGATTTTGGAATACTTTAATGCCGATTTAAAAAAAACAGTTTTATAAAAGAGAATCCCAGACAAAAACAAAGTCTTTTTCCAATTGTGACATTAAAAATGTAAAAATTTATGTAATATGAAAAAAGATAACAAATAAAAACAAACAAAATATAACTGTAACCATGGCGACAAATCAACCCATACAAACTTGACCAACTAATGATATGAAAACGTTATTAATAATAAGAGAATATCAAAAGGTAATATCTATTAATAATGTCTTTATTTTCTGAAACCGATAAACTATTGAACGGATATCACGGATGTTATGAATCATAACAGCCTTAGATGTCTTAAAATCCTCGCTCTACGAGCGCGGATTTCAAACCGACATCTGCGGCAGTTATGATAGTCATAACATTACTTGATTTGTTATAGCTATTAACATATCTAGGAATGTTATGACTATCATAACTGCCGCAGATGTCGGTTTGAAATCCGAGCTCGTAGAGCGAGGATTTTAAGACATCTAAGGCTGTTATGATTCATAACATCCGTGATTTGTTCAATAGTTTATCGGTTTCAGAAAATAAAGACATTATTAATAGATATTACCTTTTGATATTCTCTTATTAATAACGTTTTCATTTCATTAGTTGGTCAAATCTGTATGGGTTGTTTTGTCGCCATTGTTATAGTTATATTTTGTTTGTTTTTATTTGTTATCTTTTTTCATATTACATAAATGTTTACATTTTTAATGTCACAACGGCTACATAAAAATGGACCTTGGATTGCCTAAAAATACATTTCAGTTGGATTTCAGTATTTAATTATTATTGTTTGGAGTTTTCTGTCTGTTTGTATTAATAAATAGCCCTCTAGTTTCATTATTTATTATTTCATCTGTTTGACAGATCTGTATTGTAATATTACCGTACAAGCAATAAATATAACTGTACAACTTTAGTTATGACTTATTTACCAGCCTACTTTTGCATATGTAAACAAAGGATTAATATCCTGAAACCGATAAATAGCTATTATGTACTTATTGCATACTTGTATCTATTTGTTTTATTGTATTGTATGTATTTATTTCTTGTCTGTTAGTTACACACCTATTTCTCATGTAATTTATAAATTTTATATGTATACTGTATTACGGACGAAACCTTATCTGTTCTTGTAACAGTTTTTATGGTAAATAAATTTTTTCTATTTCTATTTCTAATAAAAAGAAGGAATCTAGATTGCAATTAACCTGATACGCTATTATGGTTGATTCAATTTACCACATTAAATTCCTGAGCACATTGCAAGAGGTTTATTAAATTAAAATTTAAGAATCTGCAATATCAAATGTGATTAATAGTTTTTTCTCTTTTTTTTGATTTTGGACAATAAAAATATCTAAGTGCTTTATGACTTAACTTGAATAGTTATTTAATTTTTGAATAAATAAATAAACATTTTTTCGTATACATTATTTATTTCACTCACGTATCCCTTATTATTTATTCGTTATCACATCAAAATATACTACTATTTTTACTTTATTTACAGTATTAAAAAATTATCTTTAAATAAATACCTTATTGCAAGCAATAAATAATTCTTTCGATCAATGAAAATCATTACTTACTACAGCTGTTTTAATTAAATTCTATAGGCATAGTGTAAAAATATTGTTTCGTTTTTAATGAGTGAAGTTAATTATTTAGATATATAATACTAGAACATTTAAAAAGAATTGCTTTAGATTTTAAACAGCTACATCCATGCAATGAGCCCGATTCACGGTAAAATATGCGGCCCTAGTTCTACCATCTCTCTCTATTTCCAACGTTTAAGATTGACGACGCGGTCGGCCGGCTTCTGGCATCACCCATAGACTTAATAATACCATTGTTGTATATAGTTATTCAACCTTTTGTTAGTACCGGTGGATCATTGGTAGATGGCGTGCTGGATGATGTGTGCCCATTATTACGACCGTAGCCCCCGGTGTCGTTTACGTTACGACCATTGTTTAATAGACACTTTAAGTTGTGTCAAAAACGTAGACGTAAACGTACGTTTTGGTAGTCGCGCTTGCGCAGTTCAAAAATTTTCACGTTATCGTCTTACGTACCTACGTTATCTTACGGATCCTCACGTGTACCTAAAACGGTAACGTACGCTAACCGAAGTGTACCGAAGCGGCGGCGATAACTCGCGAGGTTTATTTTGATGCATTTTTAAATAACTTACCTAGTTGCTTTATAGGGTTTACTTTAATAAATAAAAAATTCAAAATTTCAACTCGACAAACACAAATGTACGTCGGATTTTTAAGGTTATATATTTGTTGACATGTTGATAACCAAAATTTTAAGGTGACCTACAAACGTACAAACTACTTGTGAAACAGGACGTAAACGTAAAATTTGTACGTTAACGTGCACATCTGCATCTACGTATCACGAACAACTTAAAGTGTATATTTATTAACAATGCTACGACGCATATCCGGTGCATCTACGTCACATGACATTCGACGAGAAACTAAAGTCATAGATCGAAACTTGACTGTAATTATTAATAACTTTTGACAGTTTGTCAGTTTTCTATTTTTATTAAACTATTGGATTTTTGTTCTAAAATGAATCATTTACATCATATGACTAACACTAACATAACCTAAAATGTTTAGTTTTTGTAAATTTATTTTTACTTTAATTATAATTTTGTAGCTTCAGCTTGGATCCATAATAACATTTAAAAACTCTCTAATAAGACAGTAGATATATAAAGTTTCAATATTGTACCTACGTAGATTATTAAAAATGAGTTGCTATATGCTATTCACATTTTATTTACATGAGGGGAGGCTTTGGAAAATCTGAATTCTATTGGTATGAATGATTGTTTTAATTACTAAGGTTATGTTGAAAAATCAAAAACATAACCTCAAATTCAAATTGGTTCTACATAGTTGCCAGAGTGAGACCCTAAAGAAAGCACAGCAATGATATCAATAAAAAATTTGGCAATTCAGCCAAAAATAAGTGACAGTGACGATCAATTAAATCTGATACTTCAATATTTTGTCAATAGTAGACAACCCTGAAACAACCTAAGAAAAACATATCATAGCCTCCCCTCATGTAAATAAAATGTGAATAGCATATATTTATAGGTCGGATTTCCAGTCAACAAAGAGCATCCTATTTCATTAGATTAGGACAATTAAAACTACATTAGTAATGCACCGAACAAGATTTTAGATGATTGTACAGGAACCAAGCAGAAATTTTGATAAAAATGATATAATATTCAAAAATTTTAAAAAGTGCATATTTTTGAGGTTAGTTGTAAAGCCTGATTTTCATAGTCGCGAAATTGCGAAAAGCGAAATGCGAAACGTGTTGCTATTGGTTCATTTCACATTAAAATGTGGAATTGACCAATAGCAACACGTCTCCCATTTCGCTTTTCGCAATTTCGCGACTATAATGATCAGGCAAGGTGTTTAAATTAATGTTCTTTTTTATATATGTTTGTTATTGACTGTTTATAATTTATAATGACGAAGTGTGCTGTAGCTATGTGAAAAAATTATAACCAAAGTACAAAAAGATATTGATATAAAACATTTCAGTTTTCCGAAGAACGAAAATTTGGCAAAACAGCTTGGCTACAGAAAAGATAAAATAAATTTGAAGAATGGCAAGTGGAGGAACATATGTATATAATGTATTTGCAACCTAGTTTTTAGTGATCTGGATGTTCACCTAAAAATGTTATAAATCACAAATATAGACCAAGAGTAAATGATCATAGGATTAACATAACCTCCAATTTTTAGTTTTTGTAAATTTATGTTCAACTTTAATTATAATTTTGTAGTTTCAGCTTGGATCCTTAATAACATTTAAAAACTCTCATAATAAGACAATTAGATATATAAAGTTTCAATATTGTAGATTATTTAAAATAGACTGCTAATTATAGGTTGAATTTCCAGTCAACAAAAAATATCGTATTTCATTAGATTAGGAAAATTAAAATTTCATTAGTTAATGCACCGAACAAGATTTTAGTTGATAGTATAGGAACCAAGCAGAAATTTTAATAAAAATGACATAATATTTAAAAATGTTAAAAAGTGCATATTTTTGAGGTTAGTTGTGATGTCGCGTGCACGACACATTAGGGCAATGCATATTTTTCTCGAGATCGACGTCACATCCTGCTGCGCAATGTGTAATGTATCGTGAAATGTATATTTAAATGATATTTTAAATTCATAAAAACAAAAGTCATGGAAACTGACTAGTACGTAAGTTACACACAAGTTGGCAGCACATACTTACAAGTTAGGTTGAATAACTATATTATACTTTATAATGATAATACTATTTATTATTAAGTCTATGGGCATCACCTAATTGTCTTACACCGTGCATTTATTATAGTAGGCATTTACGATAATTGGAGCGGGTAATGTATCCTGGTACATTGCGGTAATCAGCTGTTTTATGTCAATACATCTACCGAGCTAAGAATTACCGAACGCAAAATTTCAAATGTAACCCAAAGCATCAGTTGACTAATTAATAAATAATTGAAAATTGAATTACTTTTATATTTTATGCTTATTCATAAGTCCATACTGCTCGCCATGTCAAAATGGAAAGTAAAAAAACATTTATATGTATTGCACATTTAGGTATACCTACTTACTTACTTAATTCATTATACATATACATAAATGTTTCCGTTCCCATCTAAAATACTTCATTATTATCGTCAGTGATGGGTTTCATTTTTCTCAAATACTCACAAAATGTCAAAAATTAAGTTTTTTTAATCATATTTTAAGATTATACCGCATTTACCAACCGATGTAGTCGATCCATAAATTTTGGATCGGGTAGATGTAGCGAATACATTCGATACATTTACCGAACGCGGTTCGGTAGATATGTTCTTATTATCGAACGCTCTGATACATTGCGGTATGTAGCGCTCCAATTATCGTAAATGCCCAGTATATATATAATAAATGCACCATGGTATCAGCCTGCCTACTTTATCCATCGAGTTGATTGTTTGGCGATAATGGCGTCGTATTTGGTTGATTCAGAAACTATATTTATAAGTGGGGACCATAGACAAATCCATATATTTGTCTATGGTGGGGACTAAACAATTAAGTTTCCTATCTATACTCTGTCTGTCCAAAAGATAGAAATACACTCCGCCCCAAAAATGTCCGCTAAATTTGAATGGAATTTCTCTATTGGTCGTATTTATAGAACCCAAATTACAATGCAACTTCTAGATTTGACTGAAAGGCCGCCTCTACAAGAACTTGCGTCACACATTAAACTTTTACGTATTTTGCAACAGACCAATCAGCAATCAGCTTATGTTATGGATTGTGGCGAAACGCATTAAACGTACGAAAAACGCGAATAAATGGGGAGCCGTCCTGCACTGTCAACTGTCATGCACAGGTTATGAAAAATCGAAATAAGATGGCTGAAGGGGGTGCAATTTCTCCACCGAGAAAGTAAAAAGCAAGACATTTTTCAGTGGAGAATAAGGAAAACGTGCTGAATATCTTCAAGGCCTACGATAGGGAGAATCCGGAGAAGCCAAAAATGGAATGCGTGAAGTTCACTGCAACGGCAGCAGGTGTGAGTGTTGCAATAAGTGTTTACAATATTCTTCATGAATAAGTACAAAGAAACGCACCTCCAATCACCAAAAGTGTACCACCGAAAGAATCATACGATAGATATTAATAAATAAATATGTACAGTGATGGAAACCGAAAAGTAAACGATTTGGCTATTTTTGAGTAGTGTACATTGTGGTCATTGGAGTTTATCCAGTAGAGTAACCTATGTGAAACTGTTACAGTAAATCACAAACTAAACTTTTTTGCCTGAAATAACCACATACGATCTCGTAAGTATGTGGAAATTACTCGCAAAAGCACCTAACCTAAAAACGAATACAAATGTAAACAAACCAGCAATCGGCAGCTGGGTCATTACGTCTAGACGGCAGGAAATAAACAAAGTATCGTGAGTTTGCGCAGTGCGGACCGAGGTGCGGACTTAATAAAGAAACGTCGTTTAAATTTTCGCGAGAATGTATTATTTTTAAAAGTCCAAAATTGCAAATGTATAATAGAAACTTTAATGGGAATAAACCACGATACACATAAGCTTACGCGGTATGTTCTTGCGCATCCTAAAGCTATCTCTCTCGCACAATATGACGTCAGCTGGATTACAAAATTCGAAATTCGTGATGTAACAGGTATGGAGAATTGTGATAAATATTATTGTCGCTGCTTTTAGGGCATTTTTCTTAGTTTTGTTATCATTTCTATCAAGTTGTTGCTATATGATTAAATTTAATAAACACATAATATATATTTATCAATGATTTATTCTATAACTTTCTCTTATAGCGCTATAAACATATACAACTCTATAAAATTATAGCAGGATGTAAATGGCAACTTTACTTTTTATTATTACTTATTAAGACAGCCTATCTTATTACTTTCTATTTTCTATAATATTCAGCAGTTTATTTAAATGCAAACTACAAATAAAAATTTCATTCACTAAGGCCCGGTTTTACAATTGACAATCAAATTTTCAATTAAGTAATTGAAAGCTTTTAATTAACTGTTAATTAGAATTGTTTGGATTTTTCAATTGTAAATTTATATTGAATTAGTTAATTTTGGATATAATGTATTTTGGTTATGTTGGCTCACCTACATTTTCTCATTATATCGAATTTTCGATAAAAAAAATGTGAACTACAAGTAAGTACAAACATAACCCTAATGTCCCTAATACAAATGTCAATTGCAAAGTGACAAAAAATGGATGTAGAAAAAGGAGGAAAAAAGAGGGTTGCAAATATTTCAAAATATTTGTGAATTCCGAAATGTGAAAATGTGCGAATCATGGCTTGATCCAGGCCATCTAGCTACAATATCCTGGATTTTCAGGTCAGAATTCACAATGGTCTGGACATTCATAGAAAAAAATTGTTTTTTATTACGGAAGATTTCGGCATTTTCTCCTCCTGGAGACTGTATTTTTATATGCGTGTGCAATCGATCGCTCCTATGCAACTAGGGAAACGAGCTATTTCATAAAATTTTTGTTTAGTTGTGAAATTTCATCATCTGTTGAAGGCATTTTGATGTAATTTCTTCGCAGAGATGCAATAGGGAACTTGCCCATATTTTTTTTATTTCATTAAAATGTGTGTTTATGTATAAAAGCACATCATACCAAATATCAGCCCTTAAATCGTAGTACTTATTTTACAATAAATAATTAAAGTTGGAATGGCCCGTCAGCAAATTCAAACACGGGAGCCACTGTGACGTCACTCAGTGTGAAGACGGACGGAGCCGAATGTTTAGCCGCCAGTCAGGGGCATTTATTTGGTTGGCATCTTTTGTCTCGGTTATTGTATTTTGGTGTAATATTCGGTTTGTTTATTCGATTTAACTTGTTTGCGTTTTGTATTTAACATGGAAAATACTTATTATAAGTACTGCATCGTGCCATTGTGTGCAAATATTAATATTAGGCTTTCACACGGCTTTCAGGTGCTGGTCCACCGTCACCTCTATCGATACGCACGGTCTGACGTCACAATCAATGGCAGCGCGTTTTAAGCGGAGATACAATTATTCAAATTTTAAACCTTTATAACTCAGTTAAAAAAAAAAAATTTAAACTTTTTCTTTTTGCATGGGGTTTTTAATGATATTATCTTACGATTTTAACTGTTAACTGTTAACAAGTTCCCTATTGCGCGAGAAACTCGTCTTACAGTCAGACATGCAGTAGATTTATTAAGCACCAGCAAAATATCAGTAGGATGTCTAATAATATCCTCAATTTCAGCGAGGAGATTTTCAACAGTTCGTGGGGATAAACGGAAACGATAAAAAGTCTTTTCTATCGAACTCCTCGAAGTAATTTGGACGAATTCTAACAATTTTGGGCCTCCGTATTATATCTTCATCGCTAGAATGTGTTTATATCATAATCCATTCTAAAAAAAAAGTCTGACACAAATTTTAGATTTGACACTCCTTTTGTTAAGTTGTAGATTAGAATTTATAAATTTGTTAATTTACAGTTAAACCAACCCTTTTCCACCAATTAAGATAATTCATAATTAACTAAAACTATGAAGTTAACTAACAAATGTAAAACGCCTATTTCACACTAATTCATAATTATTCCTTAATTTCCAGTTAATTAAGTATTGAAAAACCGGGCCTTAGTCTAGGGTTAGGTTTTTCTATAACACTTTACATCTCCGTTATAAATTTACAGTTGCATTTTATGGTATAGTAATAGACACTATTTTATATTGGATGTAAAAAGCCAAGGTCAAAGGCTTACATCCCTTACAGCCAGCGCTGTAAAATGGGTTACAGAATAGCACCACAAGTTTTTATTATTTTTGAACTAAATTTTTTATGAAGTAAGAAAAACAACAAATTATAAAAATATGTAGCTTTATTTAAATTTAAGACATGCAAAATTTAAACGTTTTACTTTTTCTACATAGGTTTCATACAGAAAAATAACTTAAGAAACAGATTAAAATTTACTTAACTTAATATTCTTTACATTGATTTTGTCCTGGCGACTACAAGCAATAACTAAAGATCATTTCATATTCTAGATAGTCAAAGCCATTGTTTATTTCATCGCCCCATCTTCTCTCTCTAACACGTGCAAAATTGGATGCCAAATAACAGAGAAGTATTGCAGTATAATGAGTTAAAGTGAGATGAAGCTCAAGTTGGGGTCCATTTATGAGCGATAAAATTAAACAATAGATCTGACTATCTAGTGTATACATAATCTTTGCAATAACCCACTGTTTTATTAAATTAGCATCCTTTGGAAACCGAAAATACTTTATATTACTCCCTTTGGTCACTCGGGTATAGTTTTTACATTTTGCCACAGCACAATTCAACATTTTAGCCGTAAATCACAACGTTAGACGATTTACACGTTTACATATTATAACATGTTTATATCACTATACTATTACAAAACACGTTTTATTAAGAAAATAGCATTGAAATTATAAGAAAACTTGGAGAACATAATATTCTACAGATCAACAAATTCAAACCAAAGCAAAGCACTGCGACTGTGTCAGTGTCAAGTGTCTGCCAGCTGACGTCATGCGCGGCGATTTCATTTTTAGGTCCGTCTAATGAGCATACCATGTTTTCTTATACCATGGTGTTTACTATGTTTTGATTTTTGAACTTGAAACATTTAGTTAGGTTATGTTGTTTTAACCATATCATTCGATTGCTCTCACTGGTTAGAACCTTGGGTTATAACTACTCAATAACCATTTCATAACTATAGTTATCCAAAAGAAAAGCCCTAATGATTTAAATAAATATAAAAGTCTAAAGTCTACCAATAGTACCAATGGATAGGTGGAAGCACTTACTTTACACTAATAGTCATAGAGGAAGAATATAGCGTTTTCCAGTGGCTGAACTTTCATGCACTCGTAAGTCGTGTGAAGAAAGAATGAAACATCGTTAACGATGCTTGTAATGAAGTAAGACACTTTTACATGTTGCTAGCTTTTGTGTTTGTGTTTCTAATAATTTATTTTAGTTCGACCGTTGCGTTTTAATACATTTGTGTTATAAAAATTTTGATTTATATGATAATAAACTTTTACAATAAATATTTTAAATGTTTCATTCTTTATTTTTAAGAGACTTTTCGCACCATCAAATTTGGTGAAATTCTGAGCGATTTCAAGTTTGTCTAAAATTCGTCCAGATGCGTGCATCAAATGATTAAATGTAAATTTTCTGGAAAACGGCTTGTCATATCAAAAAGTGCCAAGAGACATTAAATTTTTGTTTTTTCTTGCTTTATTGAATTAAACTGAAAACATGGGAAAATATCAGTGGCGTACTACTTTTTTGTAAAAAACAGCCTTAGTAAATCCATATATCTACGCCCATGGTTAAGTAAAGTAGTAGTTTGTTATTTTAAAATAGACCTCTAAATTATATGTAAAGAATTGGCAAATTTTGGATTCGATACTTCTTAGCATTCTGGAAATATTAATATAAATCCGTATTTATTTTCAAACTTTAACACCCTGTATCTCGAAAACTAAGCATTTTTCAACCTATGTTTATAGGAACTTTTTTTAATAATTTTCAATTGTCTATCGACTGTTAAAGTCCTGCTACAAAAAACTGGAACACCCTGTATAAATCGTTGATTTTCAATTTGTAGGTACTTAATTTCAAGATTAGATGTTATTTAGAAATAGCAAAATCTATCCAATTATTCTTAATATTTAAAATTCGCGCCAAGATTTCTACTTGATGACGTAGTCCTAGCGGTAGTCAAAATGTGCGCCGTGACATACCATGTTATATCTCTACCATGGTAACACGTATAATAAACAAATTTTGTTGAAGCTATCACAGCTTTCATTAACTCCATCGTGTAAAACTGACTATTGCGTGGACCGTTCTGCGCTGCCACAGAAGTAACAGACCAGAAGCGACGTTCCCCATTCGCGTCAAAATTAAATTTGAATGCGCATGCGCGGAGCCGCCATTATTATGTAGGTACTTCAACCGCTTAACCTAAAACCAGTGTAACTAAATTTCTAATTTTATTTGAAATTTGAGTTCTTTATTTGGAAAACATTGTCGTTAATGTGTATATTTTTGTGCGATTCATTTAATTATTATTTTACAATTATCTTTCTTTGTTTGATATGCATTGTTTATGCGACTTTAAAGAAGGTCCAATAAATTTAATAACTGTATGTTTAGAGATGAAACATCAATATAAGTATATCAAATTGGATATATGTTTGTTATTATTATGCTTGCATAAAGCCTAAATAAAGTTATTTATGATTTAATTATCATCTGAGGCATGCACATTTGTTGCGTATATGAAGTCGAAATGTTTTTAAATTTCAGATTTCTATAAGGATCAAAACTATCACAAATCGGTTCTACGAACAAACGCAATAACATACATGAATGCCTAGTTGTTGACGATATCAGGCTAGTAAACTGAATTCTCTAGTTGTATTAGTTGAAGTCCAATTCTCCAATTACGATGAAATCATTGTTTATTAAGTTTTCCGCAAGAATGGGTAAAATCCAGTATAATCACATTTACCTCAGCAATTTCTAAAAATACAAATTTTGAAGTTTATGCGTAACTTAAAAGGTAAAAACGCACATCAGTTCTTTGCTTATTTGATGTTTACATTTTCGTGAACGTATTTGTTTATATTTTTTAATACTAAAAATATACCCGTGAACCACTATGTAATCATCTATATAAGTACATTTAAATTCTGGACAATTGGATAAATCATATTGTAAAAACTTGAAATACTCGACAAGATATCGATAATATCCAAATAATTGATAATACACAAGTTAATATGTAATACAATTCTAAGTTAAACTAATTATTAATAGTTAAAATCGACTGTGTAACAATTTTCATTATAAAATTATGCTACCATTTGAATTAAATTTAAATTTCGCGCCTGACAGTACCTACAAAATAATGGCGCAAGGTCACGTAGATTTGGTACATCAACATCAAAGTTGGCATTTTAAACGTCGCTTCTGGTCTGTTAATTCTGTGGCGCTGCCATAAAATTAATGGGGCGGAGTCGAGCTCTATGTTTTGAACAGATCGAGTATAGAGGGTTTTATCTATGCTCTCGTACTGCCTCGAAAATCGCAGCGAGACCGCACGATTTACGATGTAGTTCTAAGATGTTCTGTGGTTCTAAGTTGGACCCTTTACCTTGGATTTCTTACCAAAACGGCAGCGATTTTGCGTTTGGAAATAACGTTTACCTACGATCACTAACGTAAATAGCTGAAAACGCACTCTCCGCCACCTATGTAAATTGAACCTTACACACCGTAAACAAATCGCACGCTCAGCCGCTGAGGTGCAATGCAATGTGACCACGTGACCAACTTTACACAACACTTGTAGTTCATATTTCTGACACCAGGCTAAAATTATTAAAAATGGCAGGTGCAAAACATGAGCCGTATTTTTTTATTGAGCGTCTTACAGCTGCTGCAAGACATTTCTTTTTTTTGACCAACTGATGACGTCAGTCTTACCAAATCTCACAGCTTTTATAAGCGTCCTCTGGAGAACGCTGTAAAAATAATTAAGGGTGGGAGAGAAATGTCAAATCAGAATGACAATGTTTTTGGAGGTTTAAAGCAGTTAAAGTTTGAATTTGTTCTGTGGTTTCATTACGGCAGAGTCTCTGATTACGGTTTGATTAATAATTATATAACAGTCATGCCCCCGTTTTTTTGTGCCTTTGTGCCAGTTGCTCATCATGAGTGGGCTTGTAACATTTTCTCTAAAGAATTCATTTCTGTTAATAATTAATCCTTAATTTTTGTCTAACTTAAACATGAAAACAAAACCTTTTAGGTTATGCTTACCAATCTTACCCGTAGATAAACATTTCCCAAAACAGTAAGACATTTCATTTTCTGGAGCATGTCTAATCGATGACGTCACTGGTAAGACGCTGTTAGACATTGTGGTTAGACGCAGCGTACAGAAAAAACGGCTTTAATTTTCTAACGCTGTCAAAACTGACATAAGCAACAAATAATACAAAATTGTGTTTTAATTTCAATAAATACGATCGTAGATAAAGTATAGTACATAATTCGAGTTGTAAAGCAATTACGCACTCATGGAATTGCCAATTGCCGCACTCCGCCGCTACGCGTCGTCGACCGTCGTGCGCAATTTTTCCATTCGTGCGCAATATGCTATTTACAACTCTTATTACGTAATATACTATTAAAGATTTAGTTTTAGCAATTTTTTCAATTTCTCCAAACACGCGCCTGGGCCGAGCTTTATAACTCGCGCATCCTTCGAGATGGGCCGGCGGCGTATTTTTTTTTTTGAATATTAAATGCAATTTAGAAAATCCCGAGGTATAAACGTTTTTTTCGAGTTTAGCGATTTTTCAAACACGTAAAACCTTTAGAAACGCGCCACTGCCTTTCCTTTCGGATCTAGATGATCCGGGACCGGACCCGGACGGCGAGCAAGATGAAAAAATGAAGAACTCTTGTTTTTGACTAGGTATATTTGGTATAATTTAAAAGTCAAAGTTTCTTGATGAAATATCGAACAATTCTTTAAATTTTAAAAAGAAAATGGATCAAAATATCTTCCAACAAACTTGGGTCGCAAGTTTCCTTATTAAAATTCTTTTAGTCTTGTTTCATGATTCAAAACCTACCAAGACATGGCTAAACTAAATTTCAGTGGTGCCACTTGTTCATAGATAACCGATTTATAAATGTTTAATGCATAACACTTATAGAACTGAATCTACAAAATGAAATTCGATTGAAACATTGTGCAATCTTTATTTCATAGGTACATAAAATATTTGGGCCATTAATAATGAATTCATACCAGTCAAATATCAGATAAAAAATTATATTTATATCAAAAGGAGAATCTGTACAACATTAATATAAACAACTAGTAGAACTAAACGTAGACGAAACCATTCTTACATTGACTTTGCATAGGTGATAAATTAAAACAATGTGAATATAATTCAAGGGAATAATTATTTCTTAGTTTTTTTAGATTTATGTCTATCTCCACTATCATCTCTGTTTCTCTTCTTACTGTTGGAGCTAGAGTGGGAACTGCTATGACGATCCCTATCCTTAGAAGGAGAAGACTTAGAATGGCTAGATGATTTATGCTTTGAAGAAGAAGAATGCTTATCTCTATCTCGGCTGCTGTTGTGCTTGTCTCTACCTTTATCCTTAGAACTTGAATGTCTACTTGACGAGGAGGAATGTTTTCTATTAGAGCTCTTATGGTTGCTGTTATGTTTGCTGGATCTCCTATCTTTATCTTTTGACGAATGAGATTTTCGCCTATCTTTAGTATTTACTCTTCCATCATCTTCAACATAGATTCGCTCTCTATCTTCCTCAGCAGCTTCCCTTTCAAGGTCAGACCAATCTTTTCCAGATTCCTCATCAGAACCTATCAAGATTTATCATAGATTAATGCAGGCTGATTAAAATTTGTTAGAAACATAAAATGTTATCATACCTAAATCATCACCAGATTCTACATCATCGTCTTCAGTATCTCCTTCTGAGTATTCTGAGTCTTCCTCACTCCATTCCGAACCCTCCTCTTCTACATCTGATGGCTGATAGACTTCATCCTCTTCTTCAGATTCCTCTTCTTGGGCTGCCTCCTCGTCGGATTCCGGATCTAAGAAAGTCCAACCACCGCTATCGAAAAACCCTTCAGGATCATCAGTTATAGTCTTCATGATTTTCACCCAATTTAATGACTGTACACCTTCAGAGTATCTAAAGAGAATATATATTTGTATAAAATGATTCATATGTATTTTTCATTATTAACATCAATGTACTTTTAAACTAAACATACCTACTGAATTGATCTTATTCCTCTTAACCTTCTATATAATGACTATGATGGTCAGCCCAAATCACAACTGGGTTGCTGACACATCAATAATAGTCATATTAATACTACACCTATTCCAGTTGTAATTGAGAAACGGTTAGATGTATTTCAGAAACCGTCAAATATAATTGAGAATAGTCAAATGTAATTTAGAATGCGTTAATTGTAATTGAGAATAGTCAAATGTAATTCAGAAAGCGTCAAATGAAATTGTGAATAGGCAAATGTAATTGAGAAAGCGTCAAATGTAATTGAGAAAGCGTTAAATGTAATTCGGAAAGCATCAAATGGAATTCAGAATGGGTCAATTAAAATTGAGATCATACAAAATTCGAAACTTTTACACAAATACATAGTTTATGCTTGAAATCGATAATTCTGTGAAAAAAAATACCGGCCATTCAACTGTCATAATTGTTTATGATGACAGTCACAAGTGACTTTTCCGGGTTAAGTTTACAAATGTACTTTGTATGAAATTTAAAATGTCAATTTGAATTTCGTAAAAGTTGGTGTCCTTAATTTGATAAACAGTTTCAAACATGGAACTAAAAGACAACTGTGCAATTTGTCGAGTAAACATCTCTTACGGCTTCCGATATCCCTATATATTCTCACTATGTAATTTGTGACTCCCTGTATATGTCATCTTCAAATTTTCATGATCTCAATTTCGCATTTGACCTATTCTCAATATCATTTGACGCTTTCTGAATTACATTTAACGCTTTCTCAATTACAATTGGAAAAGGTGTAGATGTATTTGTAGTTGTTCAGTAACAGAGCACATATTATGAATCATGCTAATTTTGCCCAACACTTAGATCTACCATTCCGATGTAAATCAAATATGATTAAAATTGCAAATGGCTTGATAAGTCAGAAGAGAATATTTGGAATGTTTATTATGAATAGATTGTGATTATTTTAAGGAACTTGCCGAGTCAAATTGTTGGTTCTAGGGGTCATTTCGACAACTACAAAATTACATAAACCTACCGAATATCACAAGAATTGAGCCATTCCTTCACGTGGTCCAGCATATTCATGGGAATGGCATTTACCATAGCAGTTTTTCTGTGATAATCTTTAAATACAAAAACCATATCGAAATTCTTTAAATGAAATTGGACACGCTCAAAATGCACTAATTCTACATCTTCTAATGTGATTACAAATGGGGGCCATTCAGTGAGATTAACCAGGCATCCAGATGTGGGTTGCAGTAATACTGTGGAACGGAAGGGAGCACCGGGGAATCCCAATTCACGGAACGGAGTATCAAATTCTATCTCTTGTTTGGTCATAGATTCAACCTGTAACATAATAATATATCTTAGTTCGTGGAGCCAATTTCACAGAGGCTATCCAAATTATCTACCAAATTTGCCAAGACCGAACACAACATAAAAATACTGCAACCCCTCTGTAAAACAAGAAATCAACAAACACCAAACAGAAAGTTTCCAGAAAAAACCCTGTGGGAACACATTAACGATCTAAGTACCGCATTATAAACAACCTGCAATTATTATATATATATATTTTTTCTCTTTTTTTTTTTACACAATACAAAGATTCATCATATTCTCTTATCAATTTGTTATCCACATTTTATATATTATAAAACTAAATAATATATTATTGTAAAAAGGCTGAAGGACCTCGGTCAATGGCCATTTGGGTTTTTGCTCAATAAAGTACTTTTATTATTATTATTATTATATCTTAGTGATGGCCATTCATCCACAATCTTTCTGGTATAATAGAATCTCACTAGTCCTGCTGTTCCTAAATAATACAGTGTCCTAAAAGAATTAGTTTTAATCTGACATTTTTGTAATCCACCAGTGTCTCGGTAATGGAAGCATCAGATTAATGAGATTCTCTTGTACTTTGACACCAAATAAATATTTTCTAATTTGAAAACTGACAGATTTATTGTTTTGTGGTCATGAATTTACAGTTTATTTTAGTTGTACATTAAGTGTCATGGCATTCATATGAAGGAGTTTAATTTGCGGAAATAAAATGCAAAATTAAAATTTTATTTGTTGGTATAACAAGTAACAATAATAATTTGTTCTTTCAAAAGTTTAAAAAATACAACTTACTTACACCTATTAAAATAACAGAAATTTTATTGGAGGGGACAGTACTTCAAATATGAATATAAATAAATAAAAATAATTGCGAACCATTTAGAAGAGTCAAGATACCGAATTCGGGTTCAATATGTATCTTACACGCTCATCTAAAGGATTTGTCAGAGAAGCGTTCAGAAAACAAATCTGCACAAATATTGCTTGCAATGTCACTAGGAAACCACACTCCGCAAAAAAGTAAGAAAACTGCCAAACGATTATATTAGAAACACTGTTTTTATTTAAAAGCTGACGAGTGTAAATAGATGATTATTTTAAATATTTATTACAAAAAGGTACTAGGGATCGACCGGTATGGATTTTCTAGCCGATACCGATACTTCGAAAACTGATAATCAATATACAGGGTGTTTATTAAGTATGTACAATAAATTTAACAGACGATTATATGAGTAATTTTAAGACGGAAAGTTCATATAAACATGGGTCCGAAAATGCTTCGTTTTCAAGATACAGGGTGTTAAACTTTTTTAAAAAAATTGGTTTTTCGTAAATAACTTAAATATCCGTTACCCAAATTTGTTATAATTTGGCGATGTTATTTGTAGTGTTAAGGGGCTAATTACGCACTAACTTGATAAAATTTATTCAGTCCAGTGGCATCCCGAGCGGCACCTTAACGAATATTACTTAATTACTTATTAATTACTTTAGTAAAATTCGTTAGTTTAGATCATAGAGATAGAATATAATAGGGAGACGGCATCACGTGGCAAAATTGGTTTCATGTCTGCCATATTGCTACTACTTTTTTGGCAAAAATGTCAAACTGTAGTGTCATTTGTTGTCAGTTTATGTTGAGCAATATTTAGCATTTCATTTGTGTTTTGAGAACTGTCTAAGTATTTTTTGTTAGTTTGTCTTGTGCTGTGCGTAGCTGCTGTAGCAGAGACGGCGTGGATAAAAAGATGTCGGGAATAACATTTCATAAGTTAGTATAAACAATAAACAGAACCGTACCTACAAAATTATGGTATATAAATGCTATTATTGGTAGTGTACTTTATACATGCTACAGCGTAGGACAAAGGGCGGCGGTAGACAAATACAAGCATCTTAGAATGGAAGAGAAATGTGACAAGAAAGGTTTTTAAACCAGGAACTAATATCTGTAGAGTCAGAGTCAAAGGAGGAAACTTAATAAGCAATAAAAAATATATTCTATTTGGATGGACAGAACATTTTCAAGAGTTGCTGGCCGGAGGACCAACCCAAATAAAACACTGAAACCATTCTCTGAAGCCCACCTCGGAGAATATCAGTCAGGATTCAGACCAGGTCGCTCAACTACCAACCAAATGTTCACTTTGCATCAAATCCGAGAAAAATCCAGAGAATTTGACATTGGTATAACACTGGTATGCACCACTTGTCATCTACTTTAAAGCAGCGTATGATAACATTCTTAGGTCGATGTTGCACGATGTTATGAACGAACTCGGAGTACCAATGAAGCTAACTTGTCTGATTAAAATGACCATGGTTGATACCACGTCCGCAGTTAAACTTCAGAACGACATAATATAGGAACCGTTCGAAATACACAAAGGACTGCGACAGGAAGATGCGCTGACGTGTCAGTTATTCAATATAGCCCTGGAGAAAATCTTCTGATTGGTACGTACCACTTCGAAGGAATGTGGGCGTTACACATTCACTGATCGTTGTCTCTATTTACGCTTTACGCACGATCATCCCGTCTTTGTTTCCAATTTGGCTATAATTTTTCTTGGGGTACTGTATATTTATGTATTCTGAAACAATGTATAACATGGGTATATAAATTAAAGATAAATTTACTTATTTGCCTATTGTTTTACTTTCCATATTCACCATCATCCACACTTATTTGCCTATTGTTTTACTTTCCATATTCACCATCATCCACACACCCAATTAAGAAGCTGTAGGAATTGGTACTATTGAACTAATAGTGCAGTTTTCTTTCAAAGGGACCTGTAAGCCCCATAAAACTAGTTCTACTAGATTAAATATCTTGTCTAAAAAGAACCAAAAACTGCACCGAATTTAGTTGATTACGAAAGTTGAAAGTTGACCAACTAAAATCGAATCGTGAGAACGCGCTTAATCCAACTCTGTTAAAGCCGCCATATTGCTACTACAATAAGCTCCGCCCAGTAGTACCGTTATTTCCTTACCTATTTATATCGTATAGCATCTCCTTATATTCTATCTCTATGGTTTAGATGTTAAATGTATTTAAATTAGTGTTTATTTGTTGATGTTACATATTATTCATAAAAAATTATAATGTCCAAGAGATACGTTTCCCCATGTTTCTTGTGTGGTCCAGGGATATACAATTAATTGAATTTAATTTTTTGTCTCGAAAACTAAGCAGATCCGAAAAAAATACAGGAGACATAAACGGTGTATTTTTAGTTGCTTAACCCAAAAAAATATAAAAATTACAAAATAGTCAGTGGCGTACATTTCTTTGTCAAAAATATTTGTTAAGGTGCCGCTCAGGACGCCACTAGACTTAATAAATTTTATCAAGTTAGTGCGTAATTAGCCCCTTAACACTACAAATAACATTGCCAAAATTACAACAAATTTGGGTAACGGATATTCAAGATATTTACGAAAAACCAAATTTTTAAAAAAAGTTTAACACCCTGTATCTTGAAAACGAAGCATTTTCGGACCCATGTTTATATGAACTTTCTGTCTTAAAATCACTCAAATAATCGTCTGTTAAATTTATTGTACATACTTAATGAACACCCTGTATATTGGCCTAATGGCCGTCTGAATTTTACGGATTATGAAAGGGAGTTTTATTATGCTTGCATTTCAGCCCTGTATTGGCCGTCACTGTTTCCAACATCTGTCTATTATTACGATCATGTCAGCTGGGTTAGCAACATTCTGATATTGTGCCGACAAAATTAAAGATTTTGAGTTATTTTCTTTTTTAATTTTTACTTTTTTAAGTTTTTTTAGTTGTTATTATCTTTTTATTGTTTTAAAAAGAATGTAATTTTTATTTATTTATTATACTATTATTCTCATATCGTACCTACAGAAATAAAGATGTTGAACTAATTTTACTCAATTTGTCTTCAATTCAGCAAATTTTTTATATCGGCCGAAATTACCGATATACTTACGGCTGATATCGCCAATATACCGATATATATATCAGTATCGGTCAATTCCTAAAAGGTACACAATTTAATTAATAATTTATAATATAGTAATGTCCTTCTAATAAACTTACTCCATTAGCACTGAAGAAATGCAACGAAAAAAAATGCAAAAACTTTATTTAGTTCCGCTACAAAAAATTAGTTTTATATCTACCCAGCACCTAGATTATATTACCTGAAAGTTGATGCCCCCGTTGTGTCAGCAATTGGATCACTGACTTACAACCTATCAAAATGGTTGACAGGATAGTTAAAAAATGTACCTAAACCAGGTTTTTCAGACAGCAATTCTTATCAATTTATCAATAACGTACAGTTGCAAGATGATTAAATTTTTATCTTATTTAATATACGTTCATTGTTTTCAAGTATACCAATCCTACAAACCTTAAGACTATCTTAAGGATTAAATAATCTACACCAAGTAGTTACAAAAAAATAAATTTATTTCACGAAAATTTGCAAAGCAATTTGCCTCCAGACTAAATACGCTACATCTCTGACATTTACCTTTTTAATAATACTATTCCATTCATTTATTCACGAGACAGTTTGTTTTTATCTATACACTATTATTTAGCAATAATTTTTTTATATAACTAGTCTCAAAAATAAAATGTGAAGTTGCACATGCTAAAGAAACCAGAGCTTAGAATGGTTTCTATTAAAGTGACAGTGCTTGTTTTAAATAACACAGCAATTTTAAGTTTTCATTTCCATGGGTAATTTCACGTATTTTTTTTTAAGGTTCGTTATAAGTATTGTGCAACGGGAACTCTTCAGTTTAAAAATAAATTAAATAAAAATAGTTGTTTTCAAATTTCCAGGTCAATTTACACAAAAAAGGACTAATCCTAGTAATCCTATAATATACAAAATATCACAACTTACCTTTTCACAAAAACTTTTAAATGCTGTTTTTAATTTGTGCCTTAATTCTCTTTCCGACTGTTCTGCAGCAAGATCATCCCTGTCATGCATATGTTGATGTTTACCCAAGTCTGTAGTAATTTCGCCCACTTCAGTATAAAACTGCACATCTACATGCTTTTTCTTACCGAACATAATAGCGTGCTTCAAGTGAAAATGTAAGAGAATGATCATCTCACCATCACAAGGTTGAAAGAAGGCATTTTTAATGTTGTTGTAAAGAATGTCAACTTTATCACCTCTTACCGAAGTATAACGAAAACCATTTGTGTGAGCTTCGAGAGAACCAGTCATACGTTTGGTAACAATATTAGGTCTAATATATAGATCCTTTAACTTTGGATTACCCTTGTTTTGAGACAAAACTAAAGTGTCTTGTTTTACAAGATCCTCTTTTTCTTTCTCCTCTGCTTCTCGGGTTTTGAATTTTCTTTGTACTTCTTTAATGAGTCGGAAGGCTGTATTCAAATTGGATGAAGGCGGGGAAATTTCTCCTGGTTCTTTTGTATTTGTACTTCTATAAGTGACTTCTTTTACAAAGGTTGCTTCAGGCTGGGCATAGTTTCCTAGCAAAACGTCACAATCAGTTTTACAACATACACTTCCGTTTTAATGAAATAATCTTATATTAAAAACTATTTTCTTAAAATTCAGAAGTTCAATTAATTTATAAAATAACAAAAAAATCAAGAAAAATATTTCTAAATATGTTCTGCCAAGTACCAAAATTAGATACTACGTAAGTTTTGGGTCGCATTTGTTTCAAATTAAAATTGTAATTATTTCCTTATATTTTACTTTACTTACTTTATACTTAAATAAATTCAAAAATCATAAAATTATTACAAAAATTTAATACATAGAAACACCTTTAGTTAGGAAAACAATATTTGTAATTTGTCGATTTTATTATTTTTAATAGTTAAGTACACCCTCATACAAAAATTCTGTTAGGTAAGAAAAATAACCGACTTTATTTAAACAACTAAAAATAAAATGAATTTGAATCTTCTTACCATCATTTTTTCCCATTGTGGAGCCGGGATGGAAAAAATTAATACGTAAATAGGTATAGTCTCCTTCAACTGACTGCGAAATATTTTTAATAGTTGAAATGTGGAAAGGTACGGCAATTCCATAAATTGGTAAAATAACAGTTTCATACTTCTGATCAACATAGAGTTTTAATTCTTTCACTTCTGTTACTCTAGGCATTTGATTAACATTTTTGTAAGATATTGTGTTTTTTCTTACTTTCTCCACATCTTTAGCTCCAGACTGTTTTGCCAAACGTTCTTTTGCTTTTTCATTTAAGAGTGAAGCGAGTTCTTTTTGATGTTCTTTCCGCTTTTCCTCAGTACTGTGTTCTGTACGTAATTTTGAGTCTAATACTGCAGAACGCTTACCTCTACCTAAAACTTCAGTCGATTTAGGAGTATTTTCCTTTTCTTCATCATTGTCTTCTTCTTCAGAGTCATCTTTCAGGAAAATTCCAATGTTTTTCATTTTCTTTTTTGATATCGTAAGTACAGATGCTGGTTGTCCTTCATTTACCATCACAGTATCACCAATAAATAATGCATATGTTTTACCTTCTTTTTCTGAGGCTTCCTTATTTACTAAATTACTAAAACCCATATTTAAGTTGAAAACCATACCTTTCTTTGCAAATGCGGATGTTTTTGGTCCAATCATTAAAGAACTCTCTTTAAATTCAATTCCCATTGCAAAGCCAAAGTTTTTTGTTATATGTTCTAAAAGGTGTGATTTTTCTTTTTTAATAAAATTATAACCCGTATCATATACTTCAGAAAGTCTTACTCCAGCTTGTAATTTTTTCATAACTTCTTCCTCCACATTAACAAGAAAATTATAATTGTTTTGAATTTCCTCAGTTGGATTTACCAGTAATGTTCTGACAATATTAGAGCAATAAGACTTATAACGAGCTCCCAAAGAGCAAATAATGGCTCCAAAATGTAAAGTATTTTTATCACTGACGATACTGAATTTTAAATTATAATTTCCACCAGACTGAATAATAGCTGGATAACACATATCTACTTGACTAACATCTACACCCGATACATATTTCTTATCATTTATTGCTGATTCTACACCTTCTGCCAGTTTACTATGTTTAACTTTCTTTTCAGAGTCAATAATCTCCATAATTTGATCTTTAAGATATTTTGTAAAAACATCTACGGTTACCATGCAAGCTTTCTTTATTGTGATGATTTCAGAATCTTCTTTGGGACACATGAGGTAAGCAATCTGTGCACTCATATCGACAGATTCGAAATCTTCCTTTTTAAGAACAGCTCTCCACGAGTCAACTAGTTGACCAGAATAGTTATCTTTGGAGAACACACCTATATTCTTTCCATTTCTGCTTTCTTTTATGGCCGTAGAGAGGATTTTAAACTTTGCCTCATCGCTATCTTTGTCCCTAACAAGAAGCGTTAACTGTACGTTACTATCATCTTTATCTGCCTTTTCAGCCTGTCTCAGAAAATCAATTTTTTTCTTACTTGCTAAAAAGTACGCCTTTTTCTCTGTAAGTACCATTATGGTATCGGTAAGCTCGTAGCCCAAAAGCCATGTTTGTAATGCACCTGATTTGCTATAAACAATATCGTCGTCTTTGCCGACTGCGGTAACTAACGCATCCATCTTAGAAAATCCATTTTCTCCTTCGGAATGTAGCCATGCACTGTAAAGCTTCTTTAATCGACGATGAAAAGTTTCCTTATCAAGGTTTATGTTTGCCATTTTGGTTTAATTTGACAAAACCATAGGACAAAACACACTTTTCACACAACCACCATGAGGGCGGCGTAGTAGCAGTAATAATAAAGGCGCCAGAAGAATTTTCCCCACCCCACAACAGAAAAACTGTCAATTGTCAAAAAATGCCAGTAATGCCACCACCAACTAAAAAAATTAAACGACCAAAAAATTAAGGCACAATTTCAAAAATATTTGTCTCATAAATTTCTTACTCAAAATGTAAAACTATTATTTATTGACCTTTTGCGTAAGCCAAAACGAAGAATATGATAAACGGTTGATTAATTTTATACAAAATGTCAGCACAAAACAAAGTATTTAAATAAGAATCACAGCATAGGTTTTCTCTGTTGTGTAAGAAATGCAAGCAGACTCCAATGAGTAAATAGATATTTACTCTTTGGCAGACTCCAGTTCAGTTGTATTTAAACATCACACCAAGGTCCACAGATTACAACCCTTGAACATCACCTGACATCACAGAATATCTACTTCTGACATCACAGCAATCACAGCACAGCCAAAACCATAGATAATATATCTACCTCCGATCAAGAACTTACGAACTACTAGAGATTGTTTGCTACCAACAACAAATAACAATAACATCCTACAGTACAGTGGCGGCTGCGTGTAAACGGGTCATGGTATTCGTCAACCAGGAAGAATGTGTCGATTTTTACTGTATAATGTTAATGTTAATGTTATAACAGCTTAATGACATATTATTATGACCTCGATTATGACAATCGTTTAACCTTTTTCTGTTAAAAATATTCGTACTATTAATATTCCCCTGATGATGGCTTGTAGCCGAAACTAGTTGGGATAAAACAAATATTGTGTACAGAAATAAAAAGGACTAGGTATAATTGGAAAGCTTGGTTTGCTTTTTTTTTCTTCTCTCTTCAATTAAAATTTTTTTCTGTAGGTACTATAATGGATTTTCGTCAAGAAACGAATGGGTACTAGTTGTTAAAAAGTTCATAGAAATGTCTCTGACATAAACTCTGCGGAGCTGCGGTTACAAATAACTCTGACGAAGGTGCGCGAACTTTTCCCGTCAATAATTTGTATTTTGATGGCACTGGATAAATATTAATAAAGCCGGCGCCACACATGCGGCATTCGGCGAAAGGCGAGCGGTTACTCGGCGAAAGCCGCATGTGTGTAGCTGACGCTCGCCTATCGGCGTTCGCCATTCGCCATTCCCGCTTCGCGTCGGTAAATTGACGCGAATCAAAGGATTCACGCGTCATAAATTCGATCGGTACACACATTCGCCATTCGCCCCATGTTTGGATTTGTTTTTTGCCAGTCTTGACACTTGACAGCGTTTGTGTTGGTTTTCGATAGTTGTTTAATGCACCGTATACCGACAAGCGAAGCTTTAAGGTTTAAGCTCGCTTAACGCTACGATTTTGTATGCACCGTAACCACAAATGTGTTTAAGCTCGCTCAAAGTTAAGCGGCCAAATTCGGCGGCTTAAAAATTTAAACCCGGGCTTATTTCAACACAACCTCACTTTTTTCTTGTTTTGCATTTACTGACAGAAAGGCCTGAAGTTAAAATTGTTTCTGTTGAGTTTTGCGGGATTGTCGAATTGTGAAGGGGTAGGTATTTAGCGGCGAGTACCTTATTAGTTATTATTGAAATTGAAGATATTATATTATGCTGGAAGACGATAACGATATCTTAGATATTATTGACTTTGGATTTCCACGGAGGGTTTTTAGGAGAATCTATTTCGAGGAGATGGATGATATGGCCTTTTATAGAAGGTTTAGACTAACGAAGCATACCAGCATTGTATGTTCTGGACTCTGGAGCTCATTGAAGATGCTTCTCGGATGTTGTAAAATTTGGAACTCATAATGTCATAATCTTTTCGCTCATTTTGCTAAATAATATGACAATTAAATTCTAGCACAATGATAATATAACCAAAATAACACAAACACGTGCAGGCAAGAATCTATTTTATAAATAAAATATTAAATCACGAATCACGATATTAAAATATGTTCAAGTTCAGCGAATTACGGATCACGGACGACAACGGACAAATAAACAACTTTAACTTTAAATGACTTAAAACAAACAAAACATTTAAATTCCCTAAATAGATATACTCTGGCTAATGAATGTTAGTCGTTGCGTCATCACTGGTGATCGTACGGGCCAAGGCGGCCGATTATACCAGTGCCGGCGATGAAAAGTTGATGATATGATTGTCATCCTCCACTTACAAAATATTTCATTATACCTTTACAATCTCATATTAGTAAAAAAAAATATTATTGTCCAAAACTGCAAAATTAATCTTATAGATGTTGAAAATAACAATTTATTTTATATGGACCTCAAATTTGTTTGTATACTGTAAAAATATAGCCTGCTTATTCTTGACACAAAGGAACGTCTATGAGTGAAACCAGTACCGCGTCGTAAACGCTCAGACAAACTTGCATCCACCTTTGTCTAATGCATAGCGTGCGAGAGACGCATTTCTGTTCAGTAGGTGGCGTTATGTCGGCGACGTTCGGGCCTATTTCAGTTTGATAAACAGTGCGCGTTGAATAAAGACAGCATTTAGATTGCAATGTCTGTGATACATTCAATCAGTCGTGACGCAACGACTAACATTCGTTAGCTAGAGTATACTACGTTGCCACGTTTTATTAACGCTTATCTAAGCCACGTTTATTGTTCAGCGGTGCATAACGCAAACATTTAAGCTTAGCTCAAGTTTTAAGCGCGCTTACGTAAGCTTAGCTTATGAAACAAAACGGCGAATACGGGCATAATAAAATGGAGTGGTTAAACGACGCTCGCCTATCAAAGAGTTCGCCTTTCGCCAAATGCCATTCGGCGAAAGCCAAATAACTTCGCCTTTCGCCGAATGCCGCATGTGTGGCGCTGGCTTAAGATTCTACCTCTACCACCCATGATTAAGATATACGAACTACCCTTACTACCACCATTGTTTATAAAGTGATAAAGTATTAAACAAGGATATATAATATGTTGCTTAAAATTAATAGAGTTACACCACGTCACACGACTTACGAGTGCATGAAAGTTCAGCCACTGGAAAACGCTATATTCTTCCTCTATGACTATGAGTGTAAAGTAAGTGCTTCCACCTATCCATTGGTACTATTGGTAGACTTTAGACTTTTATATTTATTTAAATCATTAGGGCTTTTCTTTTGGATAACTATAGTTATGAAATGGTTATTGAGTAGTTATAACCCAAGGTTCTAACCAGTGAGAGCAATCGAATGATATGGTTAAAACAACATAACCTAACTAAATGTTTCAAGTTCAAAAATCAAAACATAGTAAACACCATGGTATAAGAAAACATGGTATGCTCATTAGACGGACCTAAAAATGAAATCGCCGCGCATGACGTCAGCTGGCAGACACTTGACACTGACACAGTCGCAGTGCTTTGCTTTGGTTTGAATTTGTTGATCTGTAGAATATTATGTTCTCCAAGTTTTCTTATAATTTCAATGCTATTTTCTTAATAAAACGTGTTTTGTAATAGTATAGTGATATAAACATGTTATAATATGTAAACGTGTAAATCGTCTAACGTTGTGATTTACGGCTAAAATGTTGAATTGTGCTGTGGAAAAATATAAAAACTATACCCGAGTGACCAAAGGGAGTAATATAAAGTATTTTCGGTTTCCAAAGGATGCTAATTTAATAAAACAGTGGGTTATTGCTTGTAGTCGCCAGGACAAAATCAATGTAAAGAATATTAAGTTAAGTAAATTTTAATCTGTTCTTAAGTTATTTTTCTGTATGAAACCTATGTAGAAAAAGTAAAAGGTTTAAATTTTGCATGTCTTAAATTTAAATAAAGCTACATATTTTTATAATTTGTTGTTTTTCTTACTTCATAAAAAATTTAGTTCAAAAATAATAAAAACTGGTGGTGCTATTCTGTAAACCATTTTACAGCGCTGGCTGTAAGGGATGTAAGCCTTTGACCTTGGCTTTTTACATCCAATATAAAATAGTGTCTATTCTATACCATAAAATGCAACTGTAAATTTATAAC
This sequence comes from Rhagium mordax, assembly GCA_963680705.1. Lineage (NCBI taxonomy): Eukaryota > Metazoa > Arthropoda > Insecta > Coleoptera > Cerambycidae > Rhagium > Rhagium mordax. Next base: position 27,092,850 of record OY796658.1, on the reverse strand, counting down.
GGAGATGTAAAGTGTTATAGAAAAACCTAACCCTAGACTTAGTGAATGAAATTTTTATTTGTAATTTGCATTTAAATAAACTGCTGAATATTATAGAAAATAGAAAGTAATAAGATAGGCTGTCTTAATAAGTAATAATAAAAAGTAAAGTTGCCATTTACATCCTGCTATAATTTTATAGAGTTGTATATGTTTATAGCGCTATAAGAGAAAGTTATAGAATAGATCATTGATAAATATATATTATGTGTTTATTAAATTTAATCATATAGCAACAACTTGATAGAAATAATAACAAAACTAAGAAAAATGCCCTAAAAGCAGCGACAATAATATTTATCACAATTCTCCATACCTCACGAATTTCGAATTTTGTAATCCAGCTGACGTCATATTGTGCGAGAGAGATAGCTTTAGGATGCGCAAGAACATACCGCGTAAGCTTATGTGTATCGTGGTAAACACCAATTTATAAAGCATTAATTACTGTGCTAATAATTGAGTACATAATGAAACCGGAAGGAGAAATATTATTTGCAATGTCCCAAATTCTATTAGACGATTTAAATTCATTTAACTTGGGTTTGTTAACAATATAATAGCAATAACATTTTTCAATATTGGGGTCAGCAAATAACAGATAATTATAAATAAAGGGATTCGAGAGGATCGCATCAAGATTATTATGAATCGTGGATAGAAATTTTAAAGTACCTACATATCTTTTGATTTTTATACTACTTTTAGAATGGAAAGAAATACCTACTTTTTTAAAACTGACTGAATATATTTTACATTAAAGTAGTAGAAGTCCTATCAGTCCAGTTCAAAATGAAAATACTCGGATCACGATACAGTTAATTGATACACTTAAAATAAAAATGCCATTAAAAACAGAAATGACAAAACTGATATTTCTTTAAAGATTACATATAGTTTAAATCACGAAAGAAGACCGTTACGTCATCGTTATAATTCGTATGAATCAAATCAGTACTGAGTTAGTCAAATTCATGCTTGTTGAAATGACATCCGGATGTAAACAAACTTAAACGTCAAAACAAAACATAACCTGCAATTTGTCTGTTAAATGTCAGAATAATTTAACGATCTCGCCTGTCTAATAAATTTGAACTAATTGTATATTCTTATCGAGGTTTTCAATATATATAATTTGGCAAAATGCAGATGTTTTGAAGATTAACTATCGTTAATTCCATAATGAACTATTTTTAATGTGCAAAAATCAATGGAATAAGGAAAACAGTAACAATCAAACTCAAAGATAAACAAATTCAAATTTGACAACTATGGCTGACATGCATAAACAGGAAACTATGAAACATGCGACAACGGCGCTAGTCAAAAGCGTTCGATCAGTTGATCGAATTCCTGCTTATTACTGAGACATACGAAATCGGGCCCTCTCTTTCTATTTCGTCAAGGCGGTTAGGTTTTCGTATAACGCATCAACAACGTCAGTCGGAGATATTAACAGTCACATATAATGGACTCCCTTACTCTGTCTCTCTCGTTTTACTGTGTTGTAAACAAAGAACGCTTGAACAGCGTACGTTGAAGATTAGAAATTAATTTGTGACGTAACGGTCATCTCTCGTGATTTGAAGTATACATAACGTTACTAATAAAATACGAAGTGTCAAAATACTGTCAAATGTGAATTCCCGCGCTTTCTAAAACCACAATCTATAACCCAAGGCTGGTAAACTCTAAAGGTTACCCAATCTGAACCTGACCTATCTCAATATATCATACGTCACTAGGCGACCGTCGGTATATCCATCTCTGTTCTACAACAGCAGATCAGTGTTTAGTGTCTCTTTTTAGTATGTAAAATAAATGACAGACCGCGGTCGCCAGCCCTGCCGCAACCCGCATTTTCCTCGCCCTAATGCTGCTCATTGAGGCAACCTGTACAAAGTCTATAAGCCTTGTCTATAACCTACGTAGAGTGTTGGGTAATAAAAAGTTACAACCCACAGATAACCTGTGACGTCATATTTACAATCGAAAACGAATAGTTATAACTTTTTACTACCAGGTTAAAAAATGTTATCCAAACGAAAAGCCCTAATCAAGCATGAATCAAGATTTCAAGATTTTTAGCAGTCTGAAGTCTGCTTTTCGCACAGTCGCGAAATTGCGAAATGCGAAACGTGTTGCTATTGGTTCATTTCACGTTAAAATTTCGAATTGACCAAAATTAACCAATAGCAACATGTTGAGCATTTCGCTTTTCGCAATTTCGCGACTGTGAAAACAAGGCTTAAGGAAGACAAGGAAGTAGAAAGTAGAAATTACAGGAAATTAATCGAATTAATCGTGGCAGGTGGCAGTTTATCTTAAGATAATTTATTTTTAATAAAAAAGAAGTATGTTGATTGACTATTTATGATTCGATTTTTCGTATATAAATTAGAAATTAAATACGAATAAACATATCCACTTTTATAAACTTAAAACCTGCATTTAAATATGGATAAAAATCGTTAGAAAATGAATTTCTAACACGTGCTCAACATAACCTTAAAATGACATCTATTCCAATAGCTGGTAAATTGTAATAAATCTATAAAGTATGATGATTTTAATTAATTTTTCTAGCCCGTAGTTCGTCGGGAATAAATTTATCACTTGGTCCTCCAAATTTTGGAAATGTACAAGAATTTCACCCAGTACAAAGTAAATCATGTCGAACTATGTTGTTTAGTCCTGATGGAACTTATTTTGCCTACGTAAACGGCCAAGTGTAAGGCCTCTTTTATCACGTAATAACATTAGTTTTAAACTATATAATAAAAATGTTTTAGATTGAAAATAGTACGGACAGATAATTGGAATGATGTAGCTGTAATCGAAAACACTAAGGCATACCATCTGGCATTTTCTCCCAAAAGTACATTTTTAATGAGTTGGGAACCTTTCACTGTTAGTAATGCTAATCCACAAGGCACCCCAAACTTAAATATTTATGATGCTAAAAATGGCCAAATTATAAAAAATTTTACACACAAGAAACAAGGAAATTGGTAACAAATTTTCTAATCAAGTTTTCACTTTACATAATTGAGTAATTCTTATTACTACAGGGAACCTCAATGGAGCGCAGATGAAAAATTATTTACCCGAGTGGTTAATACAGATGTAGTTTTCTATGAAGATCTCAATTTTGAAAGAATCGTTACTAGAATAAATTGTCATAAAGTGGTATCTTACAAGCTGTCCCCAAATGTGGGTACATATTTTATTCTTTGTCACACACCTGGGAGTCCAGGCCAACCTTCATTTGGAAGGTAACTATGTATTCATTTTGATTATTACCATGCTTGTCTTGATGAACAATAACTTAAACATGGTAGCTAAGGACATACTACATGTACGAGATGTGTTGGAAGTTTGTACTCCTTCAGTGTTAAACTTTGTAGTATGATGGAGTTGCATGCATTTCATATATTTTTTTTGCTAATTATAGTAACAAACATATTATTGTAGTTATGCAGGGCAGGGCCGTTCCTAGATGCTTGATCGCCTGCGTATGGGAGAAAATTTAACGCCCTCTAGCTGCTCAGTAAAAAAATTGCTTATCAAGTGTTTTAAATAATTATTTATTATTTATTATATACATAATAATATGTTCTTATACTTTACATAAGATATATTATAGTATTATACGTATATACAGGGTGTACCGAAAATACCGGTCCAGGTCAATCTCTTAAGGGTATATTATAGAAGCAATTAATTAATAATTAATCGAGCATAACGTCAGGGTGGCCACTTTTCTGGAAAACCGGGAAAAGTCAGGGAATTTTATTATGGTCAGGGAAATCAGGGAATTTGGCTAATTTGAACGCAAAGTCAGGAAATTTTAAAAATAGTCAGGGAAAATTGTACGCAACACATCCATTTTAACAGCCAAAGCTCCTATGTTTATGAACCAACTGTTTGGTAATGTGGAATATGTATATAAGACTTATTTTCCAATTTAGTGACGTGTAGAGGGTCATCACGTGAAAATGTTAGATTCTACTATAACTTTGTTGCGTTTGAATTTGTCGGAAAAGTAAAAACTGCTTTACCAACTAATTTTTTACCAGGAATTCCAATTTTTTCTAAAAGAAACAATCGAGCATTGCAATACAGAGATATAGCTATCAACTTTGTTTTTTTTTTATGTAACATCTTATTATATCTTTTGATTCTTCGTTTTTTCCTGATTTTATCGATATAAACATGTAAGCTGTTATCTTTGTTTTTATGAGATATAAATAATTCGGAAAAAAGATATACTTAGGTTATGTGTAGAAAAGCAAGGAAGGCAGTTTGAATAATATCTATAAAAATTAATTACTAAGTATATGTTGTATATTAATTATTGTTATAATTTAAATTATTTAATTATCTATATCTCGTAAAAAATAAATGATAATAGCTTACATGTTTATATCGATGATATTAGGAAAATACGAAGAATCAAGAGATGTAATAATATACAGGGTGCTACATAGGAAAAAACAATGTCGCCTATATCTCTGTAATGCGATGCTCGATTGTTGTGTTTTTTTTTTAAATTTGTATTCCTGGCAAAAAATTAGTCAGTAGAGCAATTTTTAATTTTCTGATAAATAATAATGCAACAAAGTTACATTAGAATCTAACATTTTCACGTGATGACCCACTGGCCCTGTATAAAAATCTATTATGCGTACAAAAAAGGTAAAGTATTCATTCGACTTAGAGCCAAGTCAGATAAGTGGTTCAGTTTCACACCCTCAAAAAGAATATAATTAAGTAAATGGAAAATAACAGTGAAAATAATAATGTATTATATTATATTATAAATAGGTATTTAAAATAAACTGCGACAATTTGTTCAAATTTTCTATTACTAAATTAAATTTAAAAACAAAATTGATGAAGTACCTATAGATTTTGTGTGCGCAGGTAGTGAATAATAATTATTCACTGCTAGATAGTGAATAATGGATATAATTATGCTTGAAGTAACACAAGTATAATAATTGGTATATTATAAAAGAGTCGTGGACAAAATTATTTTGTTGACCTCTCCCTAAATGTTCAGTGAAGTTTTCTTTTTCACACTGGTTAAATAAATAACTATATTGCAGCATAATCCAATTAATTGTAATGTTTGGTCTTTTGGTGTGACCAATTAAGCATAATATATGAGACGTTATTTTGATTACTTGAAGTTATTTATTTTTACTTTGAATACACTATAGTAGTTTTAAATCTAATCGTATACAATACGTTTTACCCGCTCCATTACCATCGTACACTCTGCCGTGTTGCCATGTCTTCATTAATACAGTAGAATACATGACACGCCCCTCTTAAAAAAGAAAACAAAAACAAAATAAATGATATTTCTAACAAATATAACTTTTATAAACAATGCTGAGCTTATAAATCTAATCTAGACGGGGGTTTAATTATTCTACCACTTCTACTTCTAAACGCCAAAATTGAGTCTTTATCTCGGTCTTTATTATAACCAGAACTTGTGGTAGGGTGCAAACTAGGACCAATAGTTGGGAGGAAACTTTGAGAGCTCATGCTGGGTTCTTCCTGAAGGTTAAGCTGTAACTTCTCCTGCTCTCCAACTATTTCAGGAACCGGTGATCTATTTTCCTTCGGAATAGTCTCTATATTCGGTGAAGGTATACGGAAATGCCTAAGCTGCTGCCTATTTCTCCTATACCTGGTGTCATCGACTAACACATTATAATCATTAGGTCCAGACTTGTTAATGACTGTACCTGGTTTCCAGTTACGAACTTTTTCTTGAACTAATACAGGTTGATTGGGTGCTAATTCAGGCAGACGTTTCATAGTCACATTATAATATTTTTTCTGGTTAGACTGATTCGCCTTTAATTTAGCCTGTACTCCTTCAGTAGGAAAATTTGGAATTAATATTTCTTTACTTACTGGAAGTTTTGTGCGTAATCTTCTCCCCATTAACAACTGACAAGGTGCTGGTAAATTATGTTTAGGTGTTGAGTTGTAGCTTAAAATAGCTAAAAATGGGTCTTCTTTATTTTGATACGCTTTATTTAATAAGGCTTTAACTGTTTGAATCATCCGCTCCACCATACCATTTGAACGTGGATAGTGGGGGCTTGAAGTAGTCAACTGGATATCATATAGCTTTGCAAAGTTGTTGAAATCAGTTGAATTAAATGGAGGTCCATTGTCAGAAAAGATCTCTAACGGCAAGCCATGGATTGCAAAAATATTCCTTAAGGTAGAAATTACACTATCTGCTGTTTTGGTGGTTACTTTATTGACAACAGCGAATTTGCTGTAATAGTCCACAATGACTAAAAAGTCCATAGTTCCTAATGATTTGAAATCTATCCCTATTTTTTGCCAAGGTAGCTGGGGAACTTCATGTGGCATTAATGGTTCTCTTGGATTACTTTTAGAATACTTCTGACAAGTATGGCAATTTAGAACCATATTTTCAATATCGATTGACCAACCCGGTTAATATATAGCTTCTTGAGCTTGTTTCTTGCACGACACTACACCTTGATGCGATTGATGAATAATGTTCAAGAGTTCAACCTTCAAGGACTCAGGGACAATTAATATATAATATAATCTGTGTAGACCGCAAATTAGAAATAACTGAGACAGGGACAACTGAAATGTATAATCAAACTGACCACAGATTAGTCCATTGTAAAATTAAAGTTAATATTCCTAAACATGTAGCTAAAACAATATCGTTTCGAGATTTTCGTAACTTTGATTTAAGTAATTTTGAGGTAGATATAAAAAAAATCAATTTTAATGGCATTCTTGAACTTGATACTTTAGATAATAAAGTGATCGCCTTCAATCAACAGCTAACTAACATATTTAATATACATGCTCCAATTAAAACTGTTGAACTAAAGCATCCATACAAGCCCTATATAACAGATTCGATTAAGGAGATTATCAAACTTAAGAAAAAAGCCCTTAATAGATATAAAAATACACTAAACCCAGAACACAAATTATATTATCTTGATTTAAAAAATTACTTATCATTTGCTATAAGAAATGAAAAGAGAGCTTACATGAATTTTGAAATAAATAAAATTAGTACAAATTCAAAAAAACTCTGGGCTAAATTAAATCAATGGGATGTTCACTCAAAGCCATCCAATGAACTCCCTACCTACTTAAAAAACGTCAATGAAATAAGTGAACATTTTTCACATGCAAGTCAATTAGCCATCCCTATTAGTAATACAACCTTAGATTATTACAATCACAATAAGTTTAACGAAGACATATTATTCCGGTTTAGACTCATTACAGAAAATGATATCCAGAATGCCTTTAGACAGTTGAAATCAAAATGCATGGGAATTGATGAAATCAGTTATGAAATGTTGGATTTAAGCTTGCCACATATTATTAAATTCCTTCAAAACGTAATTAATGAATCTCTGCAAAATGGAGATTTTCCTAACATTTGGAAAATGTCTATAGTAAAGCCCATTCCAAAAATATTAAATGCTGTAACATACAATGACCTAAGGCCTATAAATATTCTGCCTATCTTATCGAAAGTCACCGAGAAAATTGTTTTTACCATGGTGTCTGAATTCATCTCTGATGCAAATTTGTTGCCCACTACTCAATCAGGATTCAGACCTAACTATAGTACAGCTACGGCATTAAGTAAAATCTCGACCGACATTGTGAGTGGTATAGACAGATCGGAGGCAGCTTGCTTGGTCCTGCTAGACTACAGCAAGGCCTTTGATCTGTTGAACCATGAACTTATCATTGCTAAGTTGAGTTACTACGGGTTCTCTGAGACAGTTTGCTTGTGGTTTGCAAGCTATCTAACTGATAGAACTCAATTTGTAGAAATAGAGGGATCTAGGTCAAATCCTGTCGTTATTAGACAAGGAGTCCCACAGGGGAGCATACTGGGTCCTACATTATTTAGCTTGTACACTGCAAGCTTACCTCATGTTATAAATCACTGCTCTATACACCTTTACGCAGATGATACGCAACTTATAAAAACATTTGATCCAACCGAAGCAAGTTATGCTCTAGAGGAAGTCAATACAGATTTAGGCAGAATATTCAATTGGTCAGAGGAACATGGGCTGCGTTTAAATGCAACGAAGAGCTGCTTTTTAATAATAGGTACTAAGGTCTTAATAAACAAAGTTAGTTTATATAATTTTACCACCTTACACATAAATGGAATAGAAATACCTCGAAAGGATTCAGCTAGAAATCTAGGAGTCATAATTGATACAAATCTAAATTATGAGGAACATGTAACCAATAAAATAAGGGTCATTTATATGAAACTGAAATCATTTTATAAATTTAAATTTATTTTCTCAGAACAGATCAAGTATAAGCTAGTGGAATCACTGCTTTATCCACATATCGACTACTGCATAACAGTCTATTACAGTTACTTAACTGTAGAGTTTAAAAATAAAATGCAACTAGCCCAGAACTCATGTGTTCGTTTTGCATACGGCATCAGGAAATTTGATCATATAACACCTACCTATAATGTAAATTCCATTCTAAAAGTTGAGTTCAGATGGTTACTACTTTTTGGGGTATTTCTATTTAAAATCTACATAAACAAAAAACCTGATTACTTGTACAACTGTGTAGTACCCAGACAAGAATTGCACAATTTAAATCTGCGAAATATAGTAAGATTCACCATACCCAGACACAATAGCAAGAAATTTGAAAGTTGCTTTGCATATTTAGTTGTTAATCTACTTAATAAACCAGAATTTTTTGATATGTTGCAAAATAGATCAATAAGTAGTTTTAGAAGGATTTACAAAGAAAATATACTAGAGACACAAAAAAGCATGCCGCGTTAGTTGTAAATGTATATATATATATATGTGTGTTCTTTTATACCCCATTTTGTTTGCTCTTTGTTACAATATTATGTAAATATTAGGATTAAGTAATTTTTATACTTGTCTATGTGGTGGCATGGAAGAACGTATATACGAATGTCACCTTTTGTGTTTGTATAATGTCTTTTGTACATATATAATTCACAATAAATATTTTTTCTATTCTATTCTATTCTATAATTAATCGTTTTTTATAAAATAGAATGTCTTTGTGAAGGTATATATCATCTTTTACAGGCCAAAATTTTTTGACATCACTTCGAACTGCATTTTTATGCTTCGGCCAGTCATTGAGTACATAAAATTTTATCGTTTGAAGTGTTTCATCTTCATTAATAGCTTGAATAAGTCTTTCTTCATTTTCTTTTGTTGTTGCTAGTATCGAAAACACTTTTAAATTACTGTCCAGATAATCAGTATCAATTACGTCTGAAATTGGATCACGACTTAAAGTATCTGGAACGACATGAAGTTTTCCAGGAACGTACTCAAGTTGAAATTGATATCTAATAGCCTAATAGCTAATCTTTGAATTCTGGGGGACAATTCATCCAGAGGCTTTTTTAGTAAACTCAACAGTGGTCTATGATCAGTCTGAATTTTGAAATGCTGCCTGAATAGGTAATAATGATGTCGTTCACATCCGAACACTAGAGCAAGTAACTCCTTCTCTATGTGATTGTATCTCTGCTGAGTTGGGGTGAGTGAAACTGATGCAAATTCTATAGGATTGTTATCTTTGCTGATTGCTGATCCTAGTCCATATGGGCTCGCATCAACTGACAATACTGTTTCTTTATTGGGATCAAAATATGTCAGTGTTGTAGCTGCAGAAACGAGTTGTTTTAATCGGTCAAAACACTTAACTTCATTTTAAATCCAAGCCCAGTCAACTTTCTCACTTAATAGCTTCCTAAGCTGACTAGTTTCTTGTGACAGGTTAGGTATAAATTTTGCTAGATAAACTATCATACCCAAAAATCGCTGAAGTTCTTTTTTATTTTTCGGGGGTTTCATTTCTCGGATTGCTTGAGTTTTTCCCTCATCTGGTGACAATCCCTGTTCACTGATTACATGTCCAAGAAATTTAACTTTATTGACACAAAATTTGGATTTTTCTAAATTTAACGTTAACCCACTTTCTTTAATTTTTGATAAAACTGCATTCAAATTCTTATTATGTTCTTCAACTGTCCGACCAAATACTAGGATATCATCGAAGTAAGAAATAACACCTTGTATACCATCTATACGTGTCATGGAGATAAATCGCAGAAAAATCTCCGGTGCCGATGATATACCATATGGTAGTCTTAAATAACGATATCTACCAAAACTCGTAGTAATAGTACACATTAAAGAGCTTTCATATGTCAAAGGAATTTGCAAAAATGCTGATGAGGCATCTAGTAAACTGAAATATCTTGCCCCAGATAATTCAGAAAATAAACAGTCTTATGTAGGTATTTGAAAACGTTCACGTTTACCTAATATATTTATTTAAATTTCGTGGATCCATACAAATTCTTATATCCCCATTTGATTTTGGCACGACAACAATAGGATGAATCCAATCCGTTGGCTCAGTCACAGGAATTATTAAATTCTCAGAAACCATAAGGTCAAGTTTTTCCTTGACTTTATTTTTTAAAGCTATCGGTATTTTCCTAGGTGCACAAACACTTGGAGTAGCATCATCTTTTAGTGTAATATTATATTGTCTATTTACTTTACCTATACCCAAAAACACTGACCTATTCAGATTTAATATGTCCTGCAGGTTACTTTTATTAACCGAATCAATACTATAAGTGTCTAAAATTTTTAACTCGCGCACTGCATTAAGTCCTAGAATTGAAGATGGAGTTCCACTATTTAACACATAAAATGAGAGTTTTTTATTAGTCACCATTTTATAGCTACAATTCAAAATATATAGCTGACCTAATACACCTATTTTATGTCCTGAATATGACAATAACGTAGACATAGATACTTACTCTATGACGTAGAAGACACAGGGCAAAGTCTATCTACATCCATATTTAGTTTTTTAAAATCACTCAAATTCAAAATATTTACTTGACTGCCAGTATCTATTTTTAAACTTATATTATGACCAGATATATTAATTTTTTCAAACCATTCTATTGCATTAACGTCAGAGCTTGTTATAGACCAAACAATTATATCTTCAGAGTCAGTATTTTTATTACCAAGATCGACCTCACTTGCATCACTATTAGAGTCCCGTACAATTTCATGCACATTTGATTTATTTCTACAGTACTTTCGATAGTGCCCCTTTTTCTTGGAAGAACTACAGATTCTGTTAAAAGCTGGGCACCTGCCTTTTGGGTGTTGCAAACCACAACGCGAACAATTTATACCAAAACTGTCATTTGTTTCTCCGCCTTTTTTCACTACAGTAGTTGAGCCTGCACTTGTTCCACCCCTGTGCTGTCTATATTGTCCCGATGAATATTCACCAACGTCACTTTTTACCGAGTGCCTATTTTTCATAAACTGTCTGTTTATTGCGCTCACATTCACAGTGTCTTTTGTAATTTCCTTTTGTGTTGCTACACTATTTTCCATAGACCTACAGATATTTATTGCCTCTATCAATTCAAGATTGGGGTACTGCAACAGTTTTTCCTGTATACTAGCATCTCGGATACCTAGAACAATTCTGTCCCGTATTAAGACATCTTTCTCTTTAAATTCGCATGTAGATGCTAGCTGCCTTAAAGCCGTAATAAATCTGTCAACTGATTCTCCTGGGAGCTGGTCTCTTTTAAAAAACTTAAAATGTTCATATACCAAGTTCTTGATGGGGTTGCAATATTTATTAAATTTACCCAATACGACATCTATTTTATTTTTATCCTCCCCATCTTCATACTCAAACTTATTATAAATTTGGATTCCTTCATCACCTAACAGGTTTAACAGAATGGCTATTTTCACTTCTTCACTCTTATTTGTCTTTCCACTTGCTAAAAGATACAGATCAAATTTTTGTCTCCACAAACGCCAGTTATTAGCAACATTCCCCTTAAAAATTAATTCTTCTGGAGCTCTACTTTGTTCAGCCATTTTCCAACCAGTAGCTGCTTTCCAGTGCCACGCTGAAGCGCTCCTGTACAGCTCGGGAGCGCTCCAAGAGCGCTTTGTACCACTGCTAAGCGTTCCAGTGGTTTCGGGTTTGATGTATCTGAACTGTTCAAGGTCTGCATACCCCCGTCCCCTCAAGCACCAAGAATTTTCTGGTGTTTAATGTACTAAACGGGAGGGGGAATGTCAAATTTGAATTTTGTTGAGTTTTAAAGCGTATAAATACAATTAAAATGAATGAAAAATTAGTCTAATGCCAATGACAATGACATTTTATCATTCTTAACCATCATCTTTATTACGGTGCACACGTATAGTTATCGTTTATTTTCAATTTATTGGAAATAAATTATTAATTAAAGATGCACCGAAATAAGCCTCAATATCAATAATAACTTCATTAGACATCGTCAGTTTTCACAGAAAAATGCAGCATATATACCACAAATTATTATTGCTTTCAGAGGTTATGTTATAATAATCATAAACCTACAATTTTGGGCGTTCCAGTGGCAAGCTCACTGATGTGCCAAGCACCTGAACTGTTCCGGGGCTTGATGCACTTTGTACCGGTGACACTGGAAAGCAGCTAGTATGTACGATTTTTTTTCAGAATTAGAATATTTGCATTCACTTTCTTTACATAACCTCAAGCACGCATTTTCCCGCTGCCACCATGTAATGTTTGGTCTTTTGGTGTGACCAATTAAGCATAATATATGAGACGTTATTTTGATTACTTGAAGTTATTTATTTTTACTTTGAATACACTATAGTAGTTTTAAATCTAATCGTATACAATACGTTTTACCCGCTCCATTACCATCGTACACTCTGCCGTGTTGCCATGTCTTCATTAATACAGTAGAATACATGACATTAATGACATGCAATAAAATAATTTCGTTAGATATCCAAATAGAATGAATCTATAAAGGATTTTTCCATTTTTAATTTTTTTAAATTACCTGTCTAACTTTAATAATGCCGTTGGATTTTTTTCCTAACACTTAAGGTTTCACAATAAATTTTTAAAGTTGGTAAAAATAGAACACACCTCTCTTTTTCCTTACGTGCAATACAACGTCGATCGTTTGTTCGAACGAATGCTGATAGAGTGTCATGCACATGATGTCATAACAAATTAACCTCAAAAATATGCGTTTTTTAAGATTTTCGAGTATTATGTCGCTTTTATAAAAATTTCTGCTTGTTTCCTGTACTATCAACTAAAATCTTGTTCAGTGCGTTATTAATGAAGTTTTAATTCCTTGATCTTGTTCCGATCAATAAATTTACCAACAACTTTTAAGATACAAAAGCAAAACTGTGTTTATTTTATCAGTACAATTTGGTAACTATCAACAACTCATTAAAAATAATTGAACATTACAAACAGTTCTAAAATAGTGGCACACCACAGCTTACTATGTGATTAACTAGTGCTGACATCTAACAGGGTAAAATACAAATGTGAGGAGTATGTTCACACTCCCACTCTCTGAACATTTGTTTAATTTTTTAATAATAATAAACAAAACAGAACACCAAATAACATTATTCTTCTTCTGATTTGTTATTAATGTCCATTCCCATTAAGTCTTTTAACAGCTTGAAGGTATTCTTTGGTAAAGGCTTTGTTAGAATATCAGCCAATTGTTTATCCGTACTAAATCACTTGCATAGTCAGAATCTGAATAACCTATCAAAAGATTCGATTTATATATTCTGTCGTATTTGATGCCATGGTTTGCTGTACCGATTAGATATCTGACTATGCGTTTTGCTGCATTCCAGTGTTCTTGGATGTGATTGTTAAGATATCGACTCACTACTCCCACTGCATATGATATGTCTGGGCGTGTTACAATTGATGCAAACATAAGTGACCCCACTAACTGTCTATAAGGTACCTCATTTTCTTCTAAATCGGGACTGTTTGTATCATTGGTAATATTAGTTTGAGGATCACTTGGTACACAGACAGAGTTTGCGTTGTCAAGACCGAAACGTTGTATTACTTGTCTTATATATGATTCTTGACTTAAATGTATTGATTCATCAATGTCTCTTGTAATTTCAATACCCACGAAGTAGTTGGCCTCACTGGTTTTTACTTCATCCCATGTATTGTTTATCTTTAATGCTTCTAGTTCTTCATCTATTGCTATCCTTCAATTTTCTGCTTTATCGCATTCAAGGGATTCCTTATATGTTCCAGGTATATCGGTTTCTATATAGTTGAGTTCGTAATCTTCGTATCTTTGGGGTAATCTGGTTTCTCTTCGGGGACGCGAGTTTCGTATGTCATTTTCTACAGGTTCATCTACATCTTGCTCGACATTCGGTTCTTGTAGAACTTGATTTTGTTGCGCTTCGGGTACTAAATCATCGTCTTGAAAATTAACAGCGATTTTTACACTATTTGGCTTCTGTGCAAAACCTTTAGCTTGTTCATTGAATATCACATTCCGTGAAACTGTTATTTTTCTTGTTGAAACGTCAAACAGATGGTAGTTTGTAGAATTATTATCGTAACCGACTAAAAACAATTTCTTACTTTTAGGGTCTAGTTTTGTGCATTTTTGATCAGGTATATGTACATATGCTTCACTTCCAAATGTTTTGATATGTTCTAACGTTGGCTTCTCTTGATACCACATCTCATACGGAGTAGAATTTGGAGTTTGTACTGAAGGAGTACGATTAAGAATGTATACTGCGGTATTAACTGCCTCGGCCCACAGATACTTGGGTATATTTGCGCCATATATCATTGAACGTGCACTTTCAACAATGGTTCTATTATCCCTTTCCGCTCTGCCATTTTGCTCTGGTGTATAGGGTGCAGTTGTTTCTAGTTGTATGCCTTGAGTATTTAAATATTCTTTAAATTCACTATTGCAATATTCACGCCCATTATCAACGTGCAAGAACTTTATTCTATGATTTGAACTGTTTTTCACCATGTTGTTGAATGTTTTGAAACACGTAAGGACATCTGATTTATTTTTCATAAAGTTCACTACTCGATAGCCTGAGATTTCGTCTTTAAATGTAACAAAGTACTTGTTACCACCTACAGATGTCGTGTCCATTGGTCCACAGACGTCGCTGTAAATTCTTTCTCCGGCTTGCACCTGTGTTAAGTCCCGTTCACATCGCTTAAATGGTAGGCGATGTTGTTTACCGTATGCGCAGGCAGCACAGAAGAAATTATCAGCATTTTCAAATTTTACGCCGGCAACAAGTCCTTTATTTGCCATTTCTCGCAGGGATTTTACATTCACATGTCCTAGTCTTTCATGCAAAACTCGAAGACTTTCACTGGTGGTGGCATTAACGTTCAGTATTACAGTACGAAACAGTAATTTATACAAATTATTATGCTCACGAACTGCGCACGCTACAACATTTTCCTTTGAGTAGATTTTTGCCTGATTGTTTTCCTTCACTATTTTCATTCCTTTGTCTGCTACTACGCCCTCAGAAAATAGGTTCTTGCGTAGTTCAGGAATATAGAGGACCTCATTAATCGTTGAATCATACCATTTTTCGTTAATCAGTTTTTGAATTTTAACAGTGCCTTTGCCTTGTACTGATAGGGTTTTGTTGTTGCCCAAAGATACAGTTGATGTACAGTTTTCATCGAAAGTTGCAAAATATTCACGTCTGTACGTCATGTGTGCGGAGGCTCCACTGTCCATGATCCACGAATCATCATCAAAGTTTAGCTGACAGTTATCACTCACGTTGAAGGCTGATTCATAATTTCGTTCACTATTAGAGTTGGAGCTTCTATTATTATCGTAGGATTTTTCGTGTCTCCTTTTCTTTTGTGGCAAGGCAATCGACACATTCGTGAAATATGGCCCCTCTTTCCACAATTATAACAATAGATTGGACCTCTTGACTTGTTTGTACTGCTGTTGTGGCTAGTTGGCACCTCACTCTTCTTATTGTTGATTGATACTGCAGCGAGTGCGGTTTCGGCTTCTTCGTATGAAGCTAGACTGGCTTCTTCGTCCAACAATCGAGCTGTCAGGTTTGGTATTGTTTGTTTTGCTTCGTCCAAAGACAGCCAAGCTTGTCGTACATTTCTGTACTTTGCTGGTAATGTGCTCAAGATTTTGGTCATTAAGGCAGTATTACTTAGTGTTTCTCCAGTCTCACGTACTTGTTTTGCTAGGTTTTCAACTTTGGATATATGCTGCGCAATACTGTCATTGTCGCTCATTCTATATTGGTGAAACTTTTCATGCACTATCATTTTGTTTGTCTCCGATTTTTGTTGATATATCGAATCTAGTTTCGTCAAAATTTCCTTAGAGGTAGTGCAATTTTCAATGAGGGTAATTTGCTGCAGGTCCATGGCAGTAGTTAACGTAAACATCGCATTAGCGTCTTTTCGTTGCCAAGCTTTTAAGTCTTCTGTGGCGGTTGCAGCTGCTGGCTTTGTAACTGTCCCATCTACGACTTCAAAAATTCCTTTGGCTCTTAACGCGCACTTCATTTGAAATTTCCATTGCTGGTAATTTGTGCCGTCGAATTTATTTACATGTGCCACATCGATTTTATCCATCCTGGATGATAAGATTTTGTTGAATACCCACTCGAACACTTGTTTGCTTTTCTTTTTGTCTGCACCGTTTAGGATGCCGGTTGTGGTCGAGAACGGATGTTCTTGATTTATTGATTACTAATAGGCGACTTCTGGGCCCATAACCTGTTCCGATCAATAAATTTACCAACAACTTTTAAGATACAAAAGCAAAACTGTGTTTATTTTATCAGTACAATTTGGTAACTATCAACAACTCATTAAAAATAATTGAACATTACAAACAGTTCTAAAATAGTGGCACAGCTTACTATGTGATTATCTAGTGCTGACATCTAACAGGGTAAAATAAAATGCTTTTTGTTGGTTGGAAATCTAACCTATAATTATAAATATGTCACAAAAACGCCTGCTATAATAACACGGTGTGGTACACTGCAGCCACACGATTGGCGTTAGTAGCGTCACATAGTTTCATTGGATCAACATTAAAAAGTTTATATCTCCGTAAATACTTCATGTATTGAAATGGAATAAATGCCATTGTGTTTGTTGCAATAATTTCTTTTATTTACAATTCTCTTTCTTTGCTTGATTTCTAATAAAAAAAAAAGTTATACATACAGTGTGGCGCACTTAAGAGTGAAACACCCTTATAGCTTTTTTTATTTTTATCCGATTTAAACCAAATTCCACTCAAAGATAGAGTATTAGGTTCAACTCATGGCCCAAAAGCCATTTGCTCCTTACTAATGCAAAGCCATCTACGATATCAAAATAAACGGGGAAAATCAAAAAAACATATTAGGCATTTTTTTATCAAAAATTTTATTAATGAAAGTTGTTCAGAATTGTTCTGAAACCTTAAATCAAAAATTTAATCATAATAAAAAAATATTAATCCTATTTTGTTTGAAAAAATTTTTAAGTCCGAAAATATAATTCTAATGAGTTATTGTATTGTAATATTTTATTTTTTATAAAAAAAAAACTAATGTAATACTCTGCAACTAAATAAAAATGATAATTGATATCGTAAAATTATGTTTTCGGACTTAAATTTTTTTAAATCAAAGTATCAATATTTTTTTATTTTGATGGGATTTTGGATTTAAGGTTTTTAACCAATTCTGAACAACTTTCATTAGTAAAATTTTCCGATAAAAAAAGTGCCTAATATGATTTCTTGATTTTTTTTGCGTTTATTTTGGTATTTTGGTATCGCAGGTGGCTTTGCATTAGTAGGGGTGAATTGTTTTTTGACCATGAGTTGATCCTAATGGGATTTATCATTGAGTAAAATTTGGTTCAAATCGGATAAAAATGAAAAAAGTTATGAGAATTTTTCACTCTTAAAGTGCGACACACTGTATATAAATTTTATTTTTTATTTTTTATCAGCTCATTATATTGTCATTAAATAAATAATGAATAATTTAAACGAATTGAAATGTAAAACTTTAAATTAAATTTCCTGAAATTTTTCTGTTGTAAAATAGTGTAGCCAACTCATGTAGAAAGTGACTATTGAATTTTTAAGTCTTCATTGTCTACTTCTTCGATAAAGTATCGCTTTTCACATTTTTATTACGTAAATAAATATTATAGTTTAAATAAATATTAATAGAGGCTTGGAATCCATAATGAAAACTCACAAATAACATATCATACACTCACGGCACAGAAAGTTTAATTCTTCTTTGGGCTAAATGCGCATGCGGAAATTTGATAAAGGATCAGTCTGTATAAACCGTATGTTCCATATAAATGTACGTGACAAAGAAATATTTTCTTCTGGGCCATGTGTTTGTTTTTTGTTTATTATTAACAAATTAATGGTCATAAGAGAAGCAAAATTAAAAAATACAAATATAGACACAAGTAGTCCAAAACTATTTTAAAAGCACTAAAAAATATTATGTGGGTAGTACTAGGGAATCTTCTACCTAATTTGTGCTGCACGCGACACTGTATTTTTAGGAACTTTGTTTTAGCAGTTCATGGAGAGATGGAATAGCTAATAAAAAATAAATGAAGGATGAAATTAGTCAACAAATTAAATTTCCTGAAAATTCGTTTTAGATATAGAAGTATTTGACATAACGTTAGTTCCTTAAAATTTATGATCCACATCTGAGCACGTTACTTTACAAGTTAGTTAAAGTAAAAACAACATTGAGAAAACTTATTATTGGATAATCAATTAAAACAGCTAGTCTCCTAACTACTAATACTAATTATTTATATAGTGACATTTTAAAACAAAAAAAAAATTATATTAAAATATTAGTATTCATAATAAACTTCGACCTCATTTCCTCTAAAGCATATGCAATGTTCTATGAATTTTACAATTCTCTTTCTTTGCTTGATATGCATTATTTATAAATGACTTTGTTTAGGATTTATACAAGCATAATAATAACAAACATATCCAAATTAATATACTCATATTTATGTTTCATCTCTAAACATGTTATTATTAAATTCATTGGACTTTCTTTATTCATAATGTATTAAAGAAAGTCCAATGAATTTAATAATAACATATTTAGAGATGAAACATAAATATGAGTATATTATGGCTGGTTTATGCAGCACCATTTAATTTTAATTTTACTTTAATTTGAGTTTAATAGAAAGATAAATTATAGGATTTGCTTACAAACGTTTATGCACAACTTTTTATTTTACTTTAATTTAAGAAGATAACCAACTTTTATCTTCTTACATTAAAGTTAAATGAAAACTGCGTTTACGCCTGCGCAAAGTGTAGCCAACATAATTCAGTGGCGTGAAAAGTTCTAAAATACACATTATTCACAAAATAAAACCCTAACTTGGTACTAACCTGTTCCTGTTAACCTTGAGGTGTATTTATTTATCCTACATTCGAAATTCCGTATTTTAATAAAAATTAAAAATAGTATTCACTAGCAATCAATGCGCATGCGTAAATTATTTAATTTAATTTGCATAAACAGTAGGTTTTATAAAACAGTAAAATAAAAGTTAAATTAAGCTAAATTAAAATTAAATGATGCTACATAAACCAGACATTAATTTGGATATGTTTGTTATTATTATGCTTGTATAAATCCTAAACAAAGTCATTTATAAATAAAGTTCTATGAATTACTTTGTTAATTTTTCTTTCAAAGCAATATTTGAAATCTCACTGCTTATGAGGGCACAATTTGGCAATATGACAGATTTAATTAACGGTTTAAATAATTTTCTAGTTATTTAGCAAAATTCAGTGCCTAATTATTTAACTGTATGAATATTGAATAATTACGGAAATTAAATTTTATAAGTGAAAGCTTATTATTATTATTATTACATTCCTTTTAGATTGTTTAAATACCCAAATTTTGATGGACAGCAAGCCATAGCAAACAAAAGTTTCTTCCAAGCAGATAAAGTTGATTTTTACTGGAATTCTAAAGGAAATAATGCTCTCTTATTAACATCAACTGAAGTTGATAAGACGGGAGGCTCATATTATGGAAAGCAAGGTCTACATTTTGTTGGTTTGAATGGACAAACCTCTATGATTACTCTTAGTAAGTATTAATCAATTATTTAAAATAGTATTGTCTGCATTCTGAGTATAAGAAAATTGTCAATTTAGAGAAAAGCTTGTTTTAGATTAACTCCCTTGTATATTTGAGAACCACATATCATAGAGAAAATTGATATACAAGTAGCAGCAGAGGTGGATTTGGAGTTTAATTCGGTTTTGAAAAATATCTCTCAATATAGCACAAATTGATAATTAAAAGAACCTAAACAAAGATTTACAAATTTGAATGAAAGAAGAATATGTGATAAGCACAAAATTAATTGTATTTCAGAAATGATAAAAGTTAAAAGTTAGCCGTACATAGAGTTGCAGGAGTGATATTGCTCCTATCAACTTGTTTTTTTTTTCTAGTTTCTAGAGTATAAAAATTATACATTTTTTAATTTTTAGGCTTGTTTCTCCTTAAAAAAGAAAAAATACTTCTTTACAGTTCCTAGCGTTCTCAGAGTCTGGTGAACGGTTAGACTATTAATTATTTCAGGTTGTTCGAAGCATTCTCGATTTCTAAGGCGAGTTCACCAGAGTCCTGTCATCTTTAATTGCTTTACACAATGGTCATATTTAATTAATTAATTTTGTTTATTTTGTAATTTAAAGATTTCTTTATTAATGCCGAAGTACTTTAGAAGAAGCTTAAGACAAGATTCGAAACGTCAAAAATTAATAATAGACGTGGTTTCTAGAATCCTGGTAACCCTCTAGGAGACTCCACAATTTTCTATAGTTTGTCTAATTCGTTTTCATACAACTGACGCTTTCTAGTAGGCTGCTGCTGAACCGCCACTTATAGTGTGGGACTCTAGGGATCTACTGTGAGACATACTATAGATTTCTGTAAATCCATCACAATATCTTTCTTCGTCTTTATAATTTTTATGTATCATGGATATTTGTGAACCAATAAAACTTAATTTTTAATATGTAAACTAGTTTCAAAATCCATCAAACATTCAACAAGTGTCAGTAACAAAAGTTGATGAATAAAACCTTTGACAAAGGTCAACTCTTTGTCAGTTTTCCCCATGATATTCTAGATTTTTATTATTTATTTAT
This sequence comes from Rhagium mordax, assembly GCA_963680705.1. Classification (NCBI taxonomy): domain Eukaryota; kingdom Metazoa; phylum Arthropoda; class Insecta; order Coleoptera; family Cerambycidae; genus Rhagium; species Rhagium mordax. Next base: position 27,071,576 of record OY796658.1, on the reverse strand, counting down.
TGTTTTTATTATTTTTATTGTTATTTTATATTCTTTATTAATTACAATTAACTAATTTAGGTAAAGAAGGTCCAATCTATAGTGTGGAATGGTCACCAAAAAATCTAGAATTTTGTGTAATATATGGTTTCATGCCAGCTAAAACAACAATTTTTAACTTGAAATGTGAACCTATCTTTGAACTGGGTACTGGTGCTAGAAATGCAATTTACTATAATCCGCATGGAAACATTTTATTACTTGGAGGTTTTGGGAATTTAAGAGGACACATTGAATTATGGGATGCCGTTAACAAGAAAATAATAGGTATTTTAATGTCAATATATTTTATTAACCTTCCTTGGTCGAGTAAGGCACATATATTTGTTTTTTACTTCTGAAATTACATACACACTGAAAATCACTCCGTTTTAACGCTACAATCCTCTATAGTAGTCAGGATTCTTCATTCATGCTTATCGATTTACTTATTTTTGTAAATCGTTTAAAAATAACAAAATTTATAAGCCACTTTTTTATCTGAAAAACTTTAAATTATTTTAGTATAGTATGCATACGACACCTTCTTTTTCATATTCTACCAAAGGAAGATTAAAATCAAAACATAGTTTAATCTGTAATAGAAATATAAAAATTTATTTTCATAAAAATATTTAAATGTTTTTCGGACAATAAATCCATTTGGAAATATTCATTATTTGCTTATGGTCTCCATTTTTATTAAATTAGAATATTAAACTCAACATTAATTTATGTTACTATAGGAAATTCAAACAGTAGGTAAAATATTATAAATTGCAAATTGTACACTTGTCTATAGTTAATTTACATCCAATTTCGTTGTATTTTTTTTATAACTTGTTTTTGCTTGTTTTTTTTTGTATCGATTTTGACAAAATAACAAGACTTCATTAATATGACTGATGGTCGAGGTGGTAGCGTATCTGCCTCTCACCCAAAAGTCCCGGGTTCGATTCCCGGTCTTAGCAATGGAAAATACTGTGAGAGGGATTTCTCCATTATGCACGGATATTGGATGTGTGTCCCTTGTCTTTAATGGATAGCCCCCTCCTGCACAAGGCTCTTCTAGAGCCTTCTGGGATAAAGGGGGTCGTCATTACATGTGGTGTATTTATAATTATTATTAAACAGGATTTTGTAATACTTCACCAATAACTTAATAACAACCTCATGTATTTCATGTTATGAATTGCGAAATAACTCATTAGTGACGGCTGGTGATGCACACGGTCCAAGCCCCTAGCTGGTGTAAAAAATTTTGTACCTTTGAATTGTAGCAACAAGTTAATCACATTGTTTGCTTCACTGTGCTTGCTTTATAGTTTATTAGCAATTTACTGACAAATAGTAGAAAATGCGATGTTCCCTTTACGTTACTCATGTTTTGAAGTTCCTGCGTGACGTGATACGATGTTTAAAATACCTACCTTAATTTTATTCCTATTTTTTAAAAACTATAGATTTTATTTTCCATTCGCGATATGAAGGAATACTTTTTCGTTGAATCTATTATTACTGTCTTGAATATTTATACTCGGTATGTTTGGTTTATATTAATATAAACTAAGAGCGGTAAAAAAAATCCTTGGACCTCTGGGAAATAAAAATACTATTGACGTTTATTACTAAGAGAATTATAATTAATAGTAATTGCTGATTGCTTTGGATTTTATAATTTAATCAGTAATTTTTGTTTTAATAACTGGTGCAGTAAATCGCCAAAGAATAACAATAATTTTGTATTAGCAAAAATTCTATGAATAAATGAGATTGTTTAGACATAATTTTTGTATGTTACTAATAATCATAACATACAAACAGTCAGTCTTATTAGGGAGGGTTAAAAAATGTGGTGTTGCATGACAAAGGGGAAGGAGAGAAAGGAACAAAATGTATGAATTTTGCATGACGTATTTTATGGATGGCCCCTTTATTCTTTCTAATAAAAATGCTAATATTAATTGTTTTCCATTTCATTTCTTCAAAGAACTTAAGTACATGTTCGTATCCAGTCTTAAATGGAGAAACGTACACGTACAGTGCCTAGCCTCCTAGTGGGGCCTACGTATATGGTATTCGCCCAAGATTTGACATATTGTCGTACATGTACGGTGGCCAGCACACAGAAGAACATTTTTTGATAAATGCGTAAAGCGGCCAGTTGAGCAGCATTTGTCTTCTATATTTCCACAAAATGTGATATACTGTCCAAGGACAACAACCTTTTACATTATAAAATTTATTTTTTCTATGACAACCTCGAAAAATGGACATTTAAGCGTAAATTCAATCATGGCATGTTTAAAACCGTTATAGATATATTTCGTATATTAATGCCAATATATCGCTGACAGGAGTCGTTTGGTTAAACATTTTTTTTATTTGCTGAATATTTATACTTGACCTTTTTGCAAATATATTGATATATTTTATATATAAATATATATACAGGGTGATTCAAATTCGAGGGCAACCATGGGTATCTCGCTTATTATAAGTGATAGAAGGTAGGTTTAAATTTGGCAAAGTTGTGCATGTTTAAGCCCAACAATATGCCGTTGAGAAATCAAAAGAATCTTTATTCGTTCTTGAGATTTTTGAAAAAAACTTAAATTTGACGATTTTGTTTTTATTTTCTATTAGACTTATTTGAAAAGTAATAAAAAAACTAAAAGCACTTTCTTACAGCAACTTTTTCTGTTCTACATGATGATGGTTACAGATTTGTAATACAACGTTTCGTCTTAAATCATTATCAATTTTTTTATTTCTTATGGATATCTTTTATTTTTTTTTATTACATGATTTTATTTTTATTTAAAAAATGTTCTATTTAATGATGCAAAAATTGTACTGTAACTGTAACAATCATCATGTAGAGCTGAAAAAGTTGCTCTAAGAAAGCGCGTTTATTATTTTTATTACTTTTCAAGCAAGTCTAATAAAAAATAAAAACAAAAATTCAAAAATCTCAAGAACGAAAAAAGATTCTTTTGATTTCTCAACGGCATATTGTTGGGCTTAAACATGCACAACTTTGCCAAATTTAAACCTACCTTCTATCACTTATAATAAGCGAGATACCCATGGTTGCCCTCGAATTTGAATCACCCTGTATATATATATATGTATATATTTTTTATTCCGTTTATTTTAGTGCCAAGAGAATGCATAATATGTCAATATACATTTTACGTAAACATTAACATTACTAAAACACAACATTATACATAAAAAAGGAAAACTATGTTAACATAATTTTTTTTTTAATACAAAAAATAATTCAAAATAGCTATTAAATAAACCAAAAAAAAAAAAAAACAGAAAACATATTTATATCTTATACCTCTTGTAAATTATTATCATCCAGGTACTAATAATGATTTCTTTAATTTCTTTCTTAAACCTTGTATTATTTAGTGGTTTCACATATGGTGGCAATTTATTATAATACTTTACTCCCCTGAAGTATATGCTATTCTGACCATAAGTTGTAAAAGTTTGTTGCCGTCCCTAGATAGGGATATATTCAATATATCGTTGCCGATATGGGTACTTCCCCAGGATTTATTAAGTTAAGAATACCTTCACCGAGAAGATTGCTTATTGCAATCGGGTTTATTTTGTGGACCGTATGTAGTAATAATTTACAATCACCAGTATGCACATGATTGTTTTTGAAAGCAATAATGTTATCCCACTTAACAGCTTGAGGAGAGGACTATGAATAGTATCTCTTACTATTTTAAATATTTAAAAAATATATTGGCATAGAATAGAAACATAGATTGTCTCTACTTGAATAAAACGAGTTTTGAATTCTTCAGTATGCGGTTCTACAATAAACTTTAATAAATATCTTTTTAGGGAGTTGTGATGCTGCTGATTCGACTCTTCTTCAGTGGGCTGCAGATGGTGAGCATTTTCTTACAGCGACTACAGCTCCTCGATTAAGAATTGCCAATGGATACAAAATTTGGCATTATTCCGGAGCGTTGTTATTTGAGAAACCATCTCAACAAGAAGAATTATATGACGTAGCTTGGAAGGTAAAAATATTTTAAAATTTCAGTATAAGAAATTAATTTCTCAGATCTGTATTGATTGATGGTTGTTTTTTTCATTCATTATTTTTTTGTCTTTATATCAGGGTATTTCCTGAGTGACTGGCCATACGCTAGTGGGAAGTGGGAAGTACAGAACTACGAGGCGGTTTCAAAAAAACTAAACACGTGGTTTACGTACACTCGTACACTGCTAGGGAACTTTTCAAGTTGTCATTGAAAATTGCCAAAATCCATACACAGGGTGATGTTTTTGTAACTTTCCCAACTGAAGAATTTTATGTTTTTCTTTTGTTTATTGAATGATGTAGACATTCTTTAGTGAAACATATCTGCCAAATTTGGTTTAATTCGGTGAATCCATTAGAAAAATATGGCTGATCGAAATTTTGGCAAAAATAGAAAACGTACTGTATATCAGAAATGAAGGGCATTACTTAGAGGTTAAAATATGGGTCATTCTGAAACGGCCTGGGGGTTCTCTACTTCCCACTAACATATGGCCAGTCACTCAGGAAATAAGTTTATCGGTATAAGTTTAAACATTTTATTTAGAACTAGTATTGTTCATGCGAATTTAAAGCATTTATGTTTTAATTTTAATACTTTTATAAAATTTCCAGAGTTGTCCAAGATCAACTTATAAAGAACCGACAATCATTGCAAAAAAAGTTGATGGCATAGCCCCTAGTCAGCCTCAGGCATCAACTCAAGCTTATAGACCCCCTTCGGCTCGTAACCGGCCTGCTGTTAAGTTTACTCTCCATGATGAAGACGAGCCAGCTCATAAACCAGGTATTTTATCGATAAAGTTCCAATTAAACTTTATACATTTCATTAAATATAATCTTAAAGTTATAATTGAGAGATTGCTGTTTTTAGTGACATTTTAAATTTTAAGTAAATAATTAAACATTTAATTACAGCCTTGACTCATTCCTATTTTTTTTTTCTTATTAATTAACTTTTGTTATGTACCCAACCTACAGATTCGTCTGTAATATTTATAAAAGAAATAAGTTTTTTGGGGAAGTTAAATAAAATAGAGAAATGTTTTTTGGCGTTTACCCCAAGAAAGAAACACGAGGCAGCTACGGACACGTGTTTCGGAGTTAATGCTCCTCATCAGGGTAGCGTAGCTTAATGGATCTGTGTGGATCATTCCTAAACACATATCCGTAGCTGCATCATGTTTCTTTCTTGGGGTAAGCAAAAAACATTTCTCTGTAATCTTAATGTTTTCTTTTTTATATTATCAGAATATAACTCAGATTGACTTCCATATTGGTCGTGTATAAATAATAATTCGTGAAAATATAACAATTTTTTTGGTACTGTTGTCATTTATTATGACTTCTCGCATAGGTAGGTATAGACAAAATAAATATACTTCATACAAAACAAAAATCTTTGCACTTCATCAAATGACGCGTGTAGTTGAAAAAGTAAAATCAACATTTCGGTATGGGTGTCATGCACGTGCCTTCACAATTAACCTCAAAAATATACATTTTTAAAGATTTTCAAATATTAAGTTGCTTTTATCAAAATTTCTACTTGATTTCAGCACTATATCGACTAATATCTTGCAAGTGCATTTTTAATGAAGTTTTAATTGCCTTAATTTAATAAAATAAGATGATTTTTGTTGGTTGGAAATTCTAACTTATAATTTCTATTCTATTTTTAATAATCTATAATATTGACACTTTATATATTTTCTGTCCATGAGAGTTTCTAAATGTTTAGAATGGATCCAAGTTAAAACTTACTAAAAATTTAAGGTTATGTGAGTTATGATGAACATGATAAATTGAAATTTAAATATCATAGCTATTACGCAGTTGGCAACTTTGTTTAAAAAACTGCAAGGTAGTCGCGTTTGTCCCAGGTTTATTCCGCTGGACATTTGACATGCGTTCTGTGCATTTGACATTTCATAATAATTCAAGGTGCGTCTCTCCACGATTTAATCGTTTCAATTGGTTCTCTGCGTTAATTTGAAGTGTAAAGTGATATTCAACCTATTTTTTAAATGCAAACGTAGTGCGAATAGTCCGAGTCGTTTAAATAAGAAAATGTAGAAGCAACTAAATAGCCAGTGCAAGGGACTTGTAGCTTCTTTAATACGATATTCTGAATAAGAACGTGATAACAATGATCCATTATTATTACCCTTAACTGCTGTCAGAGAAGTAAGTTCAATAATAATAATGTAAAAATTCGAAGCTTGATAAATTTTTGTTTGTCAATGAAAAAATATTTCCTAAAATTTTCGATATATAGTTGCTTGCAACTACAAGTATCTTGCATCTTTGCTTAATTTTATTTGAAAATGTAAAATTATAATATCTAACACTCCAATAATTATCGTACACCTTATTGTCATGACATTTCCCACATGTTGCTATTTTGACGATTTTGCAACAGTGCCTCTCTATTAGGTATGACGTACGTTATGACTTGCATCGGTTTTTGTTTTGTATCACGTATAGATGGAGATTTGTTAGTTTATGTAAACTAACAAGACCCAGGTGGTATGGAACATGTCAGTTAAAAGTGATTAAAATAATAATTAAGATTTAACGCAGTCATAAATTAATAGTTATTTATGTATCAAGGCATTAAAGTTAATCTTTTTATTATGAATGTGGAGTTTAGTTGCCGAGGCCCGTAAGGCCGAGGCAAATAAACCACATGAGTGATAAAAAGGAACTTTAATGCCGAGGTGCATATTACATTTTTTTTTAAATCCAAAAACTATGAAATTAAGATTAATTAACTCTATTTTTTAAATAATTTTCAGTGACATTAAGAAATGTCATAATTATTTAAAATTTTAAGTGACATTAGGAAATGTCATATAATTATTTTTAATGTCAAGTCGGAATAATTTTTTATAAGAAAACCATTATTTTTAGCAATTATAATAGTGATAATACAATTCTGAATTTAAAAAACTGTATTTATTTACCTTTTGTTACAACACAATTATTATCACAAGAAATAAAAAATTAATGTTTACGTTTATCTGTCACCTCGGCCAACTACAAAAATCGTACAATAATGGATTACTTTAATGACTATATGGTATTCACATTTTAATTACATGAGGGGAGGCTATGATATGTTTTTCTTAGGTTGTCTCAGGGTTGTCTACTATTGACAAAATATTGAGGTGTCAGATTTAATTGATTGTCACTGTCATTTATTTTTGGCTGAATTGCCAAATTTTTTATTGATGACATTGCTGTGCTTTCTTTAGGGTCTCACTGTGGCAACTATGTAGAACCAATTTGAATTTTTGGTTATGTTTTTGACTTTTCAACATAACCTCAGTAATTAAAACAGTCATTCATACCAACAGAATTCAGATTTTCCAAGGCCTCCCCTCATGTAAATAAAATGTGAATAGCATATATTTCTATCACTTTAATGACGATTTTGAGGTACCTACTTTAATGCCGATTTAAAAAAAAAATAGTTAAATAGACAATTTAAAAAAAAAATTATTTTCGTCATTATTTTTCTTAAATATTCATTCATATAGTCCGATAGTTAGTTCTAGGTGAATCAATAAATATTAATTAGTGCAAAAGAGGGTCCATAGATAAAACCCTCTAGATAGGAAACTTACTGTATTAAGCAGTCATGAAAATGTGGCGCCTGAAGTGGTTGATCTGCAAACTACGGACAAAATGCGGGAAATTTAAAATGACATGCTCATTTAGGACCAGTTGTATAAAAGTGATTAAGTGAAAGTTCAACTGAACTCGGTTCAAAATTCAAGGATGCCGATTGTTGCAAGAATGGTATCCTTAAATTTTGAACCAAGTTCAGCTGAATTTTCGCTGCACCACAAGGATTTTTTTGCTTAATTGTCACAAATGTTAGCCAGACTGTTACAGGTAGGTAGATATGAAAATAAATTATTTTTAAATTTTTTTCATCCACAATTTATTGCGAGGCAGCTGAAAATAAAATGTATATTTATATCTATCCATCTGTAACACTGGTTGGTATCGGTGAGATATTTAAGCAACAAATCCTTACATGCAAATTGATCGCCTTATGCGATAGTGCGACCCTCTATGGTTTATTGCAGATATTTTATATTTAATTTTTTTATTAAACAGTTCAAAGTAAATACACAATAACATTTGAGAATATTCCATCTACAGGTCTATAATAAATACTTCTACCTTTAATGAATAAGAGAAACATTGTGTCAATTTCAACATTCTTTTTGGAAAACTCTTGAACACACCAATATTAAACCATAAAACGAAGTGAAGTATTTTGAAATGTGTTTATTATTTTTGTGAATGCTCTGTACTGTTTAATCAAAATATGAAATATTAAATTAAAATATCAATAACTAGGACATCGATGCCGTTTTAAATTCATTTCTATTTCATTCTACATACATAATAATTTTTATATATGTCTTGCGCGAAATTAGGGTAGTAAACTTTGGATGTTTTATTACATTCGCCGTAGCGTTAAAACTGTTTTTGTCTTTTAGAGGAAAGCGGTGCCTTTTACTCGTCCTATCCTCACAATCAGGAACATAACACTTTTTAGTTTTATATACGTTTCATCGTCACAAAGCATGTAAAAATCACTGGATTAGTATCACTTAAGAATTAATAAAGTATAAAGAACAATAACGCAGCTTCAGAACTCACAAATACTCACATCAGACATAAAATCAAAATTCAAAATGGCACGCGACACAAATGACAAATGACAGATGCCCCTACTTTACACAGAGCTGGTATCAGCCTTGCCTACTTTATCCATCGAGCTGATTGTTTGGCGATAATAGCGTCGCATTTGGTTGATCCAGAAACTATATTTATAAGTGGGGACTTAACAATCAAGTTTCCTATCTAGAGGGTTTTATCTATGAGAGGGTCTTTGACAAGAGGCTGTCATTCTTACGCAAGTGTAAGCAACTGTAAAATTTCCTTTAAAATTTTGTTGGTAAATTGGAGTATCATTTAATAACTACTATTAAATATTTCTTATTTGCTTGTTGTGCCAAATAATTCTTATTAGGAAGTGTGGCAAATATTGAAATATTGTGAATTAGGTACATAACTCTGAAAATCAATGGACCGCATTAGTGTGATGTCACATAATTATGCAACCGTACGTACTACTATCATGACGGACGGGTTGCGTTCAATCTCACTGGAAATTGACCCTTAATGCATAAGTGCATAAGGCGACATTTTTTGGTATAGAAACGTGGCCTGGAGTTTTATTTCATTTCTCCTGTGGAAGAAATATATAAGAACTTTCAGTCATCATTTATCGTGCACAAGATATCGGAAAATATATAGAAGTATAAAGTATTACGAAAACTTTATTATTAATATAATAAATCAATATTAAAATAAAAGTTTACACTGCTGCTGTCGTTAGTGTCAGTGTCGCTGACGCAAACTTTATAACCTCTTATCTTGGTGTCAATAATACAATAAAAATCAATTAAACCTATTTAAAAAAATATAGGATATTAAAGAAAGCACAGGTAGGTATTTAAGCATTATTTTGTCTTTACAATTTATATATCCCCATATTTAAGAAACTATAATCAAACTAACATACACATTATAGCTTTACCTCTTTTATTTTAATTTGGAATCCTTTGGGAAACTAACATTTTTACATCCAGTTTTATTTATATGATCACACTCAGATGCAAAGCACAAACCCACATTTGAAATTAAGCACAAAAACGAGTTTTTTTGAAAAAATAGTAGAATAGATTTGAAACTGAGAGAAAACTTAAGTTAAACGTCAAGTTCATTGTCAAAATGAACGAACATGAAATAATTTGAATTTTTGCATTCTTTATTCCTATTGGAGGAAGCTTCCGCCGCTTTACATATTAATTTATAAAACTAAAATGAAGTTTTTATAAATCATTCGTGGATACATATATTTTAACATATTTCTTAAATGTGAAATTGGTATTGGAAGTCCTTAAATAGTCTTTTAACATACAGAAATATTATAAAATTCCCGACCATGTTTTAGTAATATATATTATAGTCCTTATGGACAACGCAATACGGGTCAGATTCCCGTATTACAGTTTCGGCCGTAAACTTTTATACCAGTAGAAGTGGGGGTCGTGACGTCACAAATGGAGTCTATAGTCTCTGCTGTTAGGATGTCTCCTGTAAAATATTATTTTACTACAGCATGTTTTATAACTTTGTTTTGTAATATTTTATATTTTTATGGTCCTCTTGAAACCCTACATTGACAATGGTTTCAAGTAGGTACTTATAGCTGCCCTTCTAGTTAAAATTAGGAAACATCTGGATTTTGTCACCATTTGAATTGTAAAACCATATTATTCTTTTTTAAAAAGTAGTTGACTATTCCATAAACGAAAAATTGTAACTTTAGTTCTGTTATAGACTCTCTGCAAGTAACACGCTTGCAGATAACCAAGCATAATCATTTTACATATAGCGAGTTCTGATATAGACTCTCTGCATGTAACACGCTTGCAGATAACAAAAGCATAATCATATTTTATAAATATATCAAGTTATCATACTCATAATCATATATATCAAGTTCGTATTTTGTATATAGTGTATATTATACTATTCCCAGGTTAATTTTACATTGGCGTTTAATTTAAGCACAGCATAATCAGGTCCTTCGAGTTAACATAAGCAAAACAAAAACATAAGCGCATAAACAAGAAGTAGTACAACAGTACATCTAAACATGACCTAAAACCTAAACATCTGCTACGCACTAAGTTTGTTGTCGCGTACAGTTGAAGAATGAACAAGTTCAACAGCATATTATGTCTACATCTGTTCCCCAATACATTATGGTATAGTTTCTCAAAAATCTTGGGTAACCCAACAAATTATTTATATATTAAGACTATTCTACCTATTAGACATGCTATTTCTTTATCGAGATATTAATTGTTCTTTATTGTGTTGTCTGTAACAAAAAAATCTGTTTTTTTTTATCCGGAATTATTATAAAGTAGGTATTTATTTTTTTGTTAAAATTCATTTTTATTTTTCAATTAGGGGCCGATTCAACTCCGTCAAAAGCAGCTATAAAACAAAAAAAGAAGAGAGATGCCAAGAAAGCTAAAAAATTGGAAGAAGTAATTGAAGATGAGATTAAAGGTCCAGCTGCTGTTAGTAGTGTAAAAGTTACTCTCACAGGAGATCCAGAATTAGATAAAAAATTGAAGACTATTAAAAAAGTAGGTATTTCTCTATATTATGTTAGGTTTCAATATCAACTTTTGTATTTATTTTTAGAAACTTGATGCGATAGAGAAACTTAAACAACAGCAAGCACAAGGGAAATCGTTGGAGATTAATCAATTGGAAAAAATTAAAGGCGAAGCTGAGTTACTCAACGAATTGGAAAAACTTACCGTGTGATTTTTTACTTGTTTTTTCAGTTGTTTTAACTTTTACTTTTTGAATTTATTATGAATAAATAACAATTATACAGATTGCATTGATTTTTTATTATTTGGTGTCCTTTTTAATAAAATTAATGTTTGCAAATATACACAGAGGGTCCACCCCCCAATGGGAAATTTTAAAAACTTTTTCACAATTTCTAGTAAATATACCTATTGGCCAGGATAAAATGAAGAGTAGCTAAAATTATCTTTTTATTTGTAAATTTCTCGACTTAATTATAATTTTTGCATTTTTAGCTTGGGTTTGGTTATAACATTTAAAAGTTTGGTATAATAATAAATCTCTCTTGCTTGATTTGATGAGCTTTTATTTTATTTTATGATTCATGCGATTCATGCGAGTTGTGAGTTGTTACAATGTACCTACAAAACATATGAACTACCTGAATACCTCATAAAATTTTAGTTCTATAAATGTAAATTTAAAATGTACTTGACAAGTCAGTTTTCGGTTTTGCATTTGCATTTCTTATTTTTAAAAGTTGATTGAAGTAACGTGCTAATGTTCCATAAAATTTGAAATATGTAATTAATTATTATCTGGTTCGTTCGTATTCAAGAAGAAATCATAACTTCGAGTACTTATGAAAACTCCATTCAAATCTAGAAAATAAAAATGTCAAAGATAGTTTTGGGTGTCAAAATTTGGTGGAAAGATCGTGTTATTATAATAAATACCTATAAATTAATAGTCTTATTAGTCTTTGAGGTTCCAAATTTTTGCAGCACTTACGTAATACACAGATTATTATCAAGAAACGAAAACAATTAGTGAAAGTGGTGTTTTATGCTATGAGTTATGACTTATTAAATGTATGATGAAAAATCATGTTTTTATACTCGGATTTATATACCTATCTATACCTAATTCTTTGAGGTTCTTTAAATTTTAGTAGTGAACTTTGTGACCAAGGTGAGTGCATGATTTTGAATTTATTTAATCTAAGTACTTATACAAGTATATACTTAATGTGATAATAATAGCAGAGATTCTTGTAATAGTAATAGAATTACTGTATCCGGTGTGTTTGATCAAATGAAGTGGCGAAACAATAGGGTGGCAGACTGACAAAATAATGCCAGGGGCCCCTGGCCCGATGGGGCTCCGAATGCCCCGTCCCGTAGGTAGTAGAATTTTTCGTGTGTCTCAAATCTGACCTGCCACCCTGACTAAAAATCCTTCTTTTAGAGCCTTGGTCTAAAAATTTGCCAAGGGCCTCACATTTGTGTTGTTATGCCACTGATCAAATGCTAACTAAACTAAGGGCCCTGTTCCACAGGCCACTTTGGTGGTTGACGCCGGTGTCCGACTCAGGTGTTCAGTTTTAGCAAGACCACAGAACCGGTGTCAGTCACCAAAGTGGCCTGTTGAATAGGGCCCTAAAGGTTGTAAATTTGTGATTAATATTTTTAAAATTTTGTGATTAATATTTATTATTCTAACGAAGAAAGATGTAGATTTATTATTCTGCCATCATAATAAATCTCGATAAATGTGTATGACGTACCTAGGCCAGATACAATAAAGCCTTATAAGAAATTGTTGTATATTGCGGCCACAAAATATTCTAAAATGTGTAGGTCTTAATTAATTTGTTGTCAGTTAAATGCGATAAATACATCAGGAGACTATCCACACGAGCTGCAAAACGTGCATCGATGGTCATCCGGTAAGTGTTGATTTTAAATTAATGAGTTTCCATCCCCGCATTGAGCTGGAGTCTTGGACATTTAGGATACGCCTCTAGCGGTACTTGGTTTCGATGAAAAAATCAAAAAATTTTCCTTCTAATAATTACAACTCTTATGATGTAAGGAAGAAAGAGATATATTTATTTGTAGGAATTGTAGGGAATTTCTTGGGAAGTGAATGAAGTGATATAATATATTTCATAATATACCTATTTCCCTAAATTTTATACTTACTTACCCGAGTACTTACCTGATTAAGTACATTAAATTTTTCATTCTTTCATTCAGCCAGTGCTATTAAGTTTGCCTGCAAAATTGTAGTAGGAAATTAAATATAGTCCCTTCACTGTAACGATTTAAATCGTGGTAAAAAGTCTTAGTTAAATTTTCCGAAGAGTTTCTCCCTTTCAAAAAACTGGAGAAAATTTGTGGGAATTTCTTTTTACATAAATATAAGTGGGTGCCCCCCTGCCGTCGGATAAAGTTTTCGAAAGACAACCGTAACGAGTAACTACAGTCACAATGAATACTATCCATCCTCAAAGTATCATTCCTTAATAAATAAGCTCCACTGTCTTTGTTCGCCGCTCCGCCTATAACGAGCCTATAAGTATCCAAATATTATCATCTCTCTCTCGACATCTGAATGCATAACACCGAATATAATACTGAGTTTTCTTCATTTAATTTCATAGCTTTCTACCTTCCAAGCCATAGGGTTGTCAATAAATGTAATGCTGAATTATTCTTAACACCCAACTGATGATCTAGTATGAGTGCTCCTATCAAATTCCCAGATATCTGTTTTATAGATTTCACTAATAAGAAAAAGGATTGCAGGTGGATAAACATTAAAAGCAACATATAAATATATTTATTGATAACAAGACATAGGTACATAATTATTGAAACACAACCACATAATAGTAAAGAAAAGTTTAAAATATATCTAAAAAAGTCGTATATAAAAAATATGTACTTTTAATATCATTAACGTTGTACATTATTAGCAAGAAATTCACTTTCACTTTAGATTCCGTGTTGTTCAGTCGATTCAAGATTAATCACAGTGACAAAAATAAAGATCATACCTACTTAAATAAACTTAAATAAACATTATACCCTTATGTTTCCATCATTAATCTTTGTATAAATTTCTGGTGTTACCTTGGAATAAAGACTCTTGTTATTATCTAAATAATAAATAGTATCACTAATTTTTGATGGATCAAACCCGTCTCTTTGTAAGTCAGTTTTCTTTAATTTGTATGTTCCTATAAAAAAAAAAAATTTGTATAGGCTTTTACACAACTATTATAATAATTACAATAACGTAAATGTCAATAATAAAACTTCGTTTACACAATTAGCATTTCTCGGTTTTTTTATACATTTAGAAGACGCAAGATGTTACGGTGGCAAATTAAAAATTTATTTCTGATTTGCCTCGGACTTATGGATAGAGTATTATCGAATCTGTAGATGTGATTTGGACTCCACAATAAACTGTAGGGCCTCATCGCTCTTTACCTAATACAAAATCCTAGGATTTTTTGGGGGTTACTTCGGTGACTTGAGAGGCGGTTAAGAAAACATTGTAAAACATTTCAAGTGGTTGTGAAATTCAGAGATGATTTTTTAAAATGTCTGTTATTTCTAGTTTTTTTAACGTTTAACTCACCACTTACTTATCTTTTTTTTGAATAAACTCTTCGCAAACTTCTTATCTTATATATTATTTTGTATATACCCTCGGTGTACCTACTTACCGGTTAAATCTATTTTCCTCAAAATTCTAATAAATATTGGCCTGGCATAAGAAGGCAAGGTCTTCTTGACTCCTTCAGCAAGTTTGTTCAGATCTACTGCTTCTTCAGGGTCTAAAACAGCTGCCATTCCTGCACGACCTTCTTGACCCCTTATTTCGACCCCATAAACTACGACATCCTTATAATCCACTAAATTACTCATAACAGCTTCTACCTCAGAAGTAGAAACATTTTCCCCTTTCCACCTAAATGTATCACCTGTTCTGTCTATAAAAAATAAATTGCCTAATTCATCAGCTACTAAAATATCTCCTGATAAAAAGGCGCTGTCTCCATGTTCAAATACATTATGGACAATTTTCTTTTTAGAAGCTTCCTCATCAACGTAGCCTAAGAAAGCCCTTGAGGGGTTGTTTGGAATTATTTTTCCAACGAACACTCCTGGCTCATTCGGCTTACATGTCATACATAAACCTTTAGCATTTCGTATCGGTTCCCCTGTGTAGGGGTCAACTTTTATTATTGATATTGGATATACAGATGGAATTATTCTAGATATAAATCCTATGGATCCTACAGTATTGTCAACATTAACTGGAAATAAAAAAAATAACACTATAGATCTGTTTTTAAATATTAGTGCTGAATTATTTTCTTAACAAAAATATGTCGATAATAAGAATAAGACAATTAATAAGTTTACGGTTTACACTATGTATGTAAACCGTAAACTTATTATCTTATTGTATAGGGTGATCATTTATATTTTTACACCCCCCCTTAACTTTGTTATTTTAGGAAAAGGAAAAAAAGTGTAAAGACAAAAGTTTTAGTTATTTTTACGTAGATTTTAAATACGATATCAGAAAAACAAGAATTGAGTAATGCCAAAAAATAAATAATAATATAAACTTGTGCTTTTTGTTTGATAATATGCTGTATGTTTTGCGGAATATAAAAGAGCATGACAATAGTTTTTCAAAAATATTTAACACTGTATATTTATCTTCTGCGGTTTTTGTACTATTTACTTTTCCATGCAGCGTGTTACTGTACGAAAAACACAAGTCTGTATTATAAGTATTTTTTGCATTACTCAATTGTTTTTTGATATAGTATTTAAAATCTACACAAAAATAAGTAAAACGTCTGCCTTTACCCTTTTTTCTTTTTCTAAAAATAGCAAAGTTAAGAGCCGATGCAGACGGGGCTACTTTTAGTAGCGAACGTGTGCGATTGCTACTGGCTTCTTGTTGAAATCTATAGAATTAGACAGATTTTAGAATTCTAAATCGAAAGCCAACAACGGCATATCTAAAGCCAACAAAGGCATTTCCTTCGCATGGCAGTAAAGCTCTTAATTCCATTGATTTCTACAAGAAGCCAGTAGCCATCGCACACGTTCGCCACTAAAAGTAGCCCCTTCTGCATCGGCTCTAAGGGGGGGGGGGGGGGGTGTAAAAATATAAATGATCACCCTGTACATATACAGGGTGTTTCATTTTTAAATGTCGTCCTTTAAGGAGGTGATAGAGCATCGAAAAATAAGTCGACCTGCCCAAAAAACCTATATCAAAAATGCATAATAACGAAGTTACAGGCCTTCAAAGTTGGAATAAAAAAATTGTTTTTTTGTCATAACTTCTAGACCATACTACCGATTTTAACCAAATTTTGCACAGGCAGTACTAAACTACATACCTACAATCCTATAAGAATAACTCATCTCAAAAATCACCAGTGGCGTAGATACTGGGGTGACGCCCTCAATTTCTCATCCTATTTCCCACGCCACTGGATATTTTTTTTTTGGGCAGGTCGACTTATTTTTCGATGCTCTATCATCTCCTTAAAGGACGACATTTAAAAATGAAACACCCTGTATAACTAGACCAGAGTATACAATACAGTCCACAAAAGTGTGAAAAAGAGCATTGCTGTGATGTGATACTGCGCTGTAAGTCTTACCTGTGCCGGGTGAGCTATACTTATTATTGACGTTAACTAAGTAGTGCCTTTTAAATTTATACTATTATGAATTAATTTATACATAAAACATATATAGGTACTATTAATACAATATGGTACAATATATTTCTTTTTCCGAACAGTATAAGATGGCGCAAATTTAAACTTGATATTTAAGGTGTGGCACAAAATACCTCTATTGTTTTTATACATCACGTGTAGGGAACCTTTAATGACTCTTAGTAGGGTTTTTATACGGGGTTCTCAGGGTACTAATTTTAAATCAGATTTGATTTAAGAATAATAATAATCTCTTTGTTTAGTTCTAAGCTAATCTCATAAACCGATTGTACAGAATTCATCCGGTGTACAATCTCCACTTAATTAAAACATTACGATGAAGGTATAAAAATGAAAATGAGCGTTAACAATTGCACCAAAGTCACCATAACACTAGCTTACTTACAGGGAGTGGTTTTAAAATCATAATAAACAAATATAAATTATGACGGTAAAGAAGGAAATATTAATTATTTTATAAAGTCGATAAACAATGGAAATTAAAGGAACTTTAAATAATTTTAGTATTAACATAATAGAAGTAAAATAAATAAGCAAATAAAAGAGTGAAGGCATTATGTTTTTTAAATTTTGAGAATTTCATACTGGACTCTTTTTACTACATAAAGGAGGGTGCCCAAATAATTGTAAAATAATGGAAAACTCTGGAATGAGAAGGTTCCTTGTTCCTTGTGTCAAAACATGTAATTTATTAGGGTCAAGATTTTATTTGTGCTCCAGGAAATTAGGTAGGTACCCCTACATTTAATTTTTAATGAATTAAAAATACAAATGTCTCTTTCTTTGGAACAGGTCACTTTCTAAGATTAAGATCTATTTTGTGTTCTAGGAAACCCTTTTAACTTTGTCATTAAACACACAAGATACGAATATGGTATAAGTTTGCCTTTTCCCTAACATCTCTAAATTTCTTGCATTTTTTGGTTCAGTATCTGGCAACCCTAGCCAAGTAGGTACCTAACCTAGAAATGGAGTCTAGTGGCAGCTAAATGTGCAGGTCAATTTAAAAAAAAATAATGAGTTTTATAGAAGAAATATACAGTGTGACCCACTTAAGATCACAACACTCTGTATACCCGTTAATTGCTGCTTGATTAACTTCAAACTTTGGTGGAAAAAAGAAATCGATAAGGTGATTCTTTGAACTTATATGTGATACATAGTAGTAGTCGATTTTTCAAAAAAGTATTAGCGATTTTTCAATCAAATTTGGATTTCATTGTCGTAAAGAGCGCCATTTAAAACCCCTAGGTATCAATTTTTAGTGAGATCACTTATCTGGTTATTTTAGATGTAAACCCACAAAAATTCAGTTTTTTCGTAAGTGATCAAGTTGTTCGAGTTAAATTTTGTCAAAACTGATTATGTAATAAACAAAAAAAGAAATGCCGTAAATTCTCAGAAAATGCACAATCAATTATGGCAAAATTTAACTCAAACAACTTGAATGATCATACTTACGAAAAAATTGAATTTTTGTGGGTTTACATCTCAATAACCGGAAAAGCGATTTTATTTAAAATTGAAACCTAGGGGTTTTAAATGGTGCTCTTTACGACAATGAAATCACCTTAACGATTTCTTCTTACCACCAAAGTTTGAAGTTAATCAAGCATCAATTAACGGGTATACAGGGGTGTTGCGATCTTAAGTGGGTAATACTGTATAATCTTTTTTAAAATAAGACTTGACGGAGAACAAACTAAAAAAAAACTATTTGCCCTTGGAAAACCTGCAACAGTAACTAAGGTATAGGTACTTAACAGTAACTATTACACTAATTTATCTGGCCGGTTATAAAGATAATAATAATTATATTTGTTAAGTATCTTAATTAATACAAAATAAATAAATATAAATTGTTATTCCTCGTTATTGACCAGACATTTCACGTTATTGTTTCGCAAAATGAAAATTGTAAATATAAATGCGAGTATAAATGCAATTTATTGTATTTATTTGAATTTTATCATGTTCCCAATTATATTATAATGGCAATTTGTAATTTAAATTTGAACTCATATTATACTAAAAATATAAACAAGATAAAAAAAAATGTATCAGGTCACAATTTTTTCCATTTAAACTTTCTTTCCAGAGCACAGCATAAAGAACTGAAATAAATGGGCACTTTTACATAGTTATAATTTTATGGATTGCCTTCAAAATCGTGCAAATTTTTAAAAAATCTCTTGCCTCAATTTCAATTGCGGGTTATAGAAACTATTTAATTCATAATAAATTCTAAATCAGAATGAGGAATAATTAATGGAACAGGAGACGAAAGTAGTTCAAATTACTTCACCATAGGTAGGTACTATGGATTCTATCATACAATTCAATATTTCATAGATTAGTTGGAAGAGTAGATGTTTTGAATAATTGAATGTCTCTTTAAAACAGAGTTGGCGTTCTAGGCACATGTGTAAGTCGCCCACATGTGTCTACACATTTTCACCAACCTCTCACTAACAGACTTTTATAATAATTGATTTTTACCTATATTAGCATTTCCTTCTGTGGCTCCATAGAATTCTCCTACACTACATATATTAAATCTATTAGTGAATTCTGTCCAAATTTGTGGCCGCAATCCATTACCAAACATCATCCTTAGACTATGTTCTGGATCTGTATTTTTGGGTGGTACTGCTAAAATGTATCTGCACATTTCTCCGATATATTGTGCAATCTGTCAATAAAAATAGATTTTGTTATTCTCAGTTCAAATATATCCCTACTAAATAATAATCTTTAAGAAAAGGCTCGAAGTTGAGATATTGCCGTGCCAATCTTTTTGCAACATCAGCGTAGCCTTTTAGTGGTTAGAAATAATCTACATTAGTATTTCTTCATTTGTTTTTACAAATTACTCTACTTTCTTTGCTTAATACGTTTTGCAATTTTGTTTAGGTGTTTTACAAATATAATTATGACAAAAATATCCACTTTGATATATTTATATTGGTGTTCTACTTTTGAACATATAAATATAAAATCTGTTGAACATGAATCCGTTAAAACAACTATTTTTTACAACTACATGTAATAATATATTGAATATTAAATAACAGAATTCATAATATCCAAAGAAAAAAATATATGAAAATACTTTAGAACACAATTATTATTGAATCTGTTATAACAACTAAGTACTTTTCATAGCTACATTAGCTACATCTTTTCCAGTAAGAATGAAACAACACACACCAGTATTTTATAATATGTAATTGTGAAAGGGTTGTTTTAACGGATTCGACAACATTCTAAAGTGGTTTCAATGATTCTTATGTCCAACAGACTTTACATTTGTATGTTCAGAAGTAATCATAAATGTATCAAACTGGATATTTTAGTTAATATTATGCTTGTAAACAATCTAAATAAAGTTCGTTTACTCCCGGCAATATTATTAGAAAAACTACTTTATATCTGTTATATTTCACATTTATGATCAAAACAGACCTTTAATTTTCTGTGAGGGGAATGAAAAAGTAATTAAAAAAAAATGACTGAAAATATTGAATAATGTAGACAGTATACCCAGTATATCGAATTACTCCAGTATTTTACAGTGGAATTGTTTATTTAGAGGTATTATTATTTACTTACCGTACAGTTATATTTTCGACAATCATCAAAGTACCCAGATGCAGAGAATTTTTTCCTAATAACTATTGTTGCTCCATAAATGAGCATTTGTCCAACTGTCATGCAACCACCGGCAGTATGATAAAGTGGTAGTGGAGTGTAAAAGCGATCAGAAGATGTAAACCCACATAACCAGTGAATTGCACCTGCTATAAAGATGTATCTAAAAATATAAAACCCTTAAAAAATTAATTTTAATGGTAGGTAGTTAAGATGTAAAAAACTTTTTCTAATTGAAATAATTTTGGAAATAACGAAGAAATATAAACCGTATTCTTTTCGGTTTTAGAAAAATACATAATAAAGTCTAATAATTAAGTAACTGAGAGTAATATAAAAAT
Source organism: Rhagium mordax (assembly GCA_963680705.1). Lineage (NCBI taxonomy): Eukaryota > Metazoa > Arthropoda > Insecta > Coleoptera > Cerambycidae > Rhagium > Rhagium mordax. The sequence goes on along the minus strand of OY796658.1, from coordinate 27,050,500 downwards.
ACTCCTATGACTAAATATTAACATGACCAACATAAAATAAATATTAGCTTTTATTCCATTCTTTTAAATTTTTTTATTCCTAGTATGCTACTGCGACCAGAAGACAAGCGAAATCCAATTTGCCAAACCTCTTTTATGTTGAAGAGTAGGTTCGTCTAACATCGAAGACCAACTGCCGACTGCTTTACATCTCTATATCAACTACATAACTCATTTCAAATAATAATAATAATAATAATGTTTATTGATCCTTCAAAATGATACATTTATGGATAAGTCAAAGTAAGTAAACAAAGTTGCATAGCTTCTGCATATACCGTCCTTTCCGAAAAAAGAGCCTGCTCCCATATCTCTGGACATTTTTGAGGCATCAAATTGAAATTTATAGGGCTAGATTAAAATTTTCTGATCTATCCAATAAACCTAATGGGAACACCATTCAGCTTCCGGTTTAACCGGAAGTCAACTTAACTTGGTTTTTCTAAATGGAACACCCTGTATATTGTAACATGTTTAAGTACAACCTTTACTCCCGAATACACTCATAATAAGTTTAATGGGTTTATCGTCGACAACAACGGAGATATTTTGAAAAAACATTTCGCGAGCGAAATACAAGAAACAGTAATTTATGCAAAAGAACTGAAAAGAAGAACTGTATTAAATATTAATAACAAAACAACATCAATAACAACGCTATAACGCTATAAGTATTGTTCAAAATGCAAGCCGTTTTTATTAATGCACGTTTAACACATTCTTAGTATACCTCGGGCTGCATTCAAAACCATATCTGGACTAAACTTCCGCAAGCGTTTCTTATTCTTGTTTTCAAGATGTCCACATTTTCCGGAACTGTGATAAAAATTGTCTTTAATATAAGCAAAAAAAAAATCCAAAGGTGTGAGGTCAGGTGACCTCGTAGGCCACCGAATTGGTCCATCAGTACCCATCCAGTTCCCTTCGAACTCCTGATTTAAGTAAGATAAAGGCTGAAACAATACAAGCTCTTTATTTTAAAAAAGGCTACCAGTTTCATGGTATTTAATACTACAGTATTACCACATCTTCAGGCAACAAGAGTTAAATACAAATAAGTAATGATTTGTCAATAGTTAGTTGTTAGTTTCCCGATTTAAATATTCAACATTAAGAGCAGCATTGCACAGAGGCGCACCTTCAAATATCTCCCGTTGTTGTCGAAGATAAACCCATTAAACTTGGTATGAGGGTATTTGGGAGTAAAAGCTGTATTTAAATAAGTAACAATATACAGGGTGTCCCATTTAAAAAAACCAAGTTAAGTTAAACCGGAAGCTGAGTGGTGTTCCGAGTAGCTTCATTGGATAGAGCAGAAAATTTTATTCTAGCCCTATAAGTTTCAATTCAATGCCTCAAAAATGTCCAGAGATGGAGCAGGCCTTTTTCTCGGAACGGACGGTTTACTGATATACAAGCCGCTAATGTGTGACGAAGTTACTGTGTTTATCTGGTGGGCCACCCATCTAAATACTAACCACGGCTCTCGTTTCACTTTTTGTATTAACTACGAGGACAAGCAAAACAGTTTTTTCCCAAATTTTAAAATTTAATGTTTTGTTTCATGTTGGTGAATATGAATGTATTTATCTCAGCAGTTACCTATATTTGTTGGCATTATAAAGAGTTCCTAATTTATTTTAAGTCTGTAAACATTTATCACAACCTTTATTTGTTGAAAAAGGTAAACAGGTATGTAGGGAAAAATACGACGGGTAAACCACAGCAGAAGCCTGGCGTACATATTCTAGGAAATCACCGGAATCCTTTTGGAAGTCACCGGAAATAAATGGAAGTCTTTCGGAAATCACTGGAAATCAATGAGTCTTTCGGAAATTTGTTCTCAGTGGAAGTCCAGTCTATACAAATTTTGGTTGTGGTTAACCCCTCGGAAAAATATATGTTACTAAATACCTTGACGTGCTAATAACAGCAGCTTTTGGTAGGCCTGTAGTTCCTGATGTGTAAATATACACAATGCAGTCGTGGTGTCCTAATTTATCAGTGACTTGTGGTGGAGTTGAGGGAGCATCCTTGAGGAACACATCCAAATTGTGGAACTTTTGATCAGTGGTCCCCGCATTATTATTACAACTTATTTTATAGAGTGCAACTTTCGATTCAATTTTATCCAAAATATCTAAAACAGCTGTAAACAAATTTTAGTAATAAACATTGAGAAATATAAATTACAAAGACGTTGTAATAGGCTCATTTAGTAGCATTTCCAAAATTACTTTTTATATTTAATTTCGATAAAGAACTTTGTATTTGGAGCAGCAAATAAATTTTTTTTCGAATCGGACAAGAATTGGCCAAAATATTGGGGTATAAAAAGACCGACTCCGTGCTGCAGACGTGACGTCACGGGCTCCCACAAGCGTATTGCGATAGATCCGCGTTCCGTTGTTGCGATTTAAATTTGTATTAATTCGTTGACAGCTTGAGACGTTTACATTTGTGTCGCCGTTTGTGACAGTGCAGGCGACGAAATGTCACTCAGCGTGCGGCTAAAGCCGACTTAACGGGGCCGGTGACGTCACAACTGGCGAGCTCGATTTGGACTTTTTGGAATTTTTTACGGAGTAAATAAGCATCAGAAAATTATAAAATTTTGCATACCCCCTAAATTCAGTGTGCTCTTTCAGAATTTGTAATAAAAAAAATTGATAAACGAGCCTATTGAGGACAGAAAATCTATTAAATATGGGTGGTCACTGCCAGAGGACGATACTATATATTTTCTTTATTTCATCCCGTCCGGAAAGTACCAGAGTACAGTATTCATATGCGGCCGGAAAATGAGACATTACGGTATCGGAGCCGGCAAAGTACCGGAAACCACCGGAAACTTATTACGAACCAATCACAAACTGTTATTATACCTTTTGACAGTTGTTTGACATATAAAAATCAACCGTAAATTAAAAAATAGTGCCAAATGTCAAATGACATAGGAAAATAACCAAGTGTCAAATTATACAAATATACTAATATACAAGAAATGACGGGATGAAATAAAATATCATTCGACACACGTCCGTAAGGTGTTGTTCCAGCCTCGTTTAGATATTCTAGACTCGGCTCCTGACGTCGCCTCGTCCATAATATCTACTCGACTGTAACAAGTCACCTTCCGGACTTGTGACGTCATAATTACTATTTCTTCACTGATGCCACTAATACATATTTGAAACATTTGCTGGAATAATTTAAAAGGAATATTATGTAATACACTTTTTAAAGGATATCAACAGAGCAAGCAGAAAAATTGTCGCCCCTTGGTATTGACAACCCATATTTCCTTCAATTACAACAATGTCTTTCCATGTCATTATAGTTTATGTGTCATTGGATCTTTACCTTGTGATAATTCGGTGCCAAAAATAATAGCCTGACTTTTGGCAACAGTTATGGAATGTACTAATGAAGTCAGTCTTAAATTGGTGTTTATCAGTGGCGTAATAACACCTAGTTTAGAGAGCCCAAGCCATATACAAATGAATTCGGGTTTATTTTCTAAAAATAAGGCCACTATGTCACCTTTCTTGTATCCATGACTTTTAAATACGTTTGCAATTTTATTGCTATATTCTTCAACCTAAAAAAAAAAAAAACTGAACTATAAATCTTGTTTGTTACATTTTGCGACATGTGTAAGGAGTGGTTTGAATCCGTGGATTCATTCTGCCTACAGTGGCTACTCCTTACTGATGAATAGTGATCATGGATTGCTTGTGTGGTTAATTGGATTAAACAATTGGGACATTTCTCGATTATAACCACTTCACTTCGGGTGTCTCAAATCTAAACGGACCTAGTGAAATGGGAGATGAGCACACTTTGCTGTGTTCAAAACATCCCCACACTTTTGGAAGTGAATGGTTTTCGATCAATTATTTATACCGACATATTTTTGGGACTGCCGCATACATAATAAAATTTGCTATAAATATTACAATATTACACTCTTTCAGTTCAATCAAAACCGTAATTTCCCGAAAAAAGTTGTATATCACTTATTGGAAAATCTAAGTCGGCATTTTAAAAGTCAATGGATTAAGTAAATAAGATATTATTATTATTATTATATATTTTATTAAATTAATAATTGATACATAACAGATATAAAACTAATAAAACTATTAATTAGATATAGGTATTTAACGAATTTTCATTAATGCACCTAAGTCATGAAGACTTGTATGTGCAGCCTTATATACTAGAATTAATTAAAAGTTTCCTATCTTTTTACAATTTCTTGTATAGCATAAACATATGTACTATTAGTAATGTATCCTAATTGTAAAATTAGAAACTGCCGGTGGAGAGTATAATAAAATTATATATACACACACATACAGGGTAAGTCTCTTAAGATTGACGCCCCCCTTATCTCACTTATCCTTTGCCGATTTAACTCATTCAAAAAAGGAGTGGACACGGTTTTTGATGAATTTTTATAATCTGAGAAAGGATATTAAAAATCTCGTAAAATATACAGGGTGGAAAATAAAACATGATTTTTTTAAATGGAACACCCCGTATATTTTTAGACCAAAATAATGTCCTTAATTTTCTGAATCCAAAAATATATAATTGTTATACAGGGTGAATCTTTGAGTGGGGGCCATATTTATAGGAGGCGACACCGTTCACTATGGGAACACAAAAATAATATTAGAGGAAACTTGAATCGCGAATTTTTTTTTAAAATTCATAACTCGGCCATATTTTCATAAAAATTTTGTGAAAAGATCAGAGTGATTTACTATAAATTGTTTACATTTCAAAATAAATGTTTTAACATTTTTTATTAGTCTTATTTCTATTGGAAGTGAATTATAAAATTTTGGAGCAAGAAATTAATAAACCGTTGATTTAAGTTATTGTTACTGTTTGGGATTTTTATGTGTTGGTTAGATCTAGTTCTTGTATCATAATCATGCATAACATAGTTTTTTAATGTCATCATATTTGATGGCACATATTTACTTTAATCATTGAGTAAAAAATAATAAAGAGGCGAAACTGTCAAGGTTTCGAGATTTTAATATTGTATTTTTTTGCCAATAACTTCATGATTGTCATAAATTTTTAGTGCTATGGGAAGGTATTTGTAATGTGGCTGTATAGCCCTTAAAATTGAAGACAATCATGAAGCTATTGGTAAAAAAATACAACAGTAAAATCTCGAAACCTTGACAGTTGCGCCTCTTTATTATTTTGTACTCAATGCTTTAATTTTTTAATAAATTTTCGAAATTGTCGATTGATCAACTAGCTAACGTCATTATATTGTCAATTTCATTTAAATAATCTACATAATACATAAGCCTTATTATTTGTTTTTCTGTATATGGGACCGTATTTAAGCTTTTTTGAGTTTAAATGTCCATTCAAAATAACACATTCCAATTCACTCAGAAAAAATAAGAGCAGTAATTTGTATTAATAAAATGCAAACTTTACATTACGTAGGTACTCGTATCCTCAATTTTTACTTTTCTATAGATATTTTATTAATTAATATTGCACTGTTGCATTAAAAATCCGAAGTAGGCGTTTGGTCTTCTTAATACAAACAGTAAGAACAAGCATACCTGGGCAACACAGTGGTTCAAAGAAATTCGCTTTCTAAGCGATATTTTTCCTGATTTATTAAGAGACATTGATACCAGGATTCAGGAATATGTGGTTTCAGCGCGATGGTGCTGGTCCTCAATTTGTTTTACCCGTTAGAGATTATCTAAATTAGCATTACTCCAACAGATAACTTGGTCGAAAAGGTACAGTAAACTGGCCACCAAGGCCTCCTGATCTTACACCTCTAGACTATTTTTTATGGGGCCACCTAAAGTCAGAGTCACAATGAAGTATTCGAGACACGGGAACAGATATATTACAATTTTTTTTTCAATGGAAAATCTATTATATCTATTATATTTCTGCCTATATTTTATCAAAATAAAATTCAGTACATTAGGTAATATTATTTTCTAAAGATATCCACTGTTCAGTAACTGATTTTAATCGTACATGTTAGTACAAGCCTACATGGTTAACATTAATTTTTTTTCTATGAGTGCAATATGGAATATGTGTTATTTTGAATGGAAATTTAAACTCAAAAAAGCTTAAATACCGTCCATGTACAGAAAAACAAATAAGGTCTTATGTAGGTTATTTAAATGAAATTAACAATGTAATGGCGTTAGCTAGATGACTACTTCATTTGTAGAATATAAAATTTAGTCTATCGACAATTTCAAAAATTTATTAAAAAAATTGTAAAAAAGTACCATAAATGTGTCATCAAATATTATGACATTATTTTACACATCGATCCACTGTCTTTTCAAATGCTCACTAACATTTTTCAATAAGTGATATACCGTGTGTTGTTCGGGGCCCTAAGAGCAACATTTAAAAAAACGAGTCCGGTCCTGGAATTTTTCCCAAATAAATCATGCTTTTGATTGAGTTAAAAGAATGTAATATTTGTACCAAATTTCTCTGCTAAGTGTGCTCTATCTCCCATTTCGCTATGTCCGTTTAGATTTGGAACACCCTCTATACCTATGCTATTGTTTTTGTGTTGTCGAAATTTATATTAAGACCTATCTGGAATCGGTGTTGGGTTAGGGATGAGGTAGTATCAGACTTCAGATTTTCTGACTTTTAAGCGATATTTCTATTATATGTATAGGTACTCTACTGTTAATGCGGTTGAACTGTATTTTGCCGATTTTTAATTAATTATATAAAGGGTGTTAAAAAAAAGTAGGGTAAGCCGTTAACCACAGATTTTTTTGATGAAAATAATGCGACCTTTATAGTGTGATTTTTTATTTTGACGCTTAGTTTTCCTTATACAGGGTGCTAAAGTTTAAATTTTGAAAATTATTTTTATTAACTCAGTTATTTTTAAATTTTTTTTCCTGAAATTTTGCACAGAATTTTATCTTAAGCAGATGCACTTTTTGTGCAATTTTGGTAAAAAAAATCAAAGCGCAAACGTGGAAAAGGGGGATTGTGGTACCCATTAACCTCCCCAAGTTTTTCATGAGTACACCTATGGTCTCTAAATATTTATTTTTGAATTAAATACTTATTTCTCTAACTTTTCTTACTCTTATAATTTAGGACTAGGTTAACGACACATTCCAATAAATTGAGATGTGTGATACTAATCCGAAGGGTTATCACAGCTGGTAGTCGGTGTACAAATTTTTGCTAATGATACGAATTTCATAAAAACGTCTTTGGAATTATTTCAGTTAAAATAATTATGTTTCCGCATGACGCCACATCTCTAAATTACCTTCGAAATTACCACTTAAATTCAGGTTATAAAAATATTTTTTATTTTTAGTTTTTAGGGAGTTATAAAAGATTTTGTTTATTTGATTCCAATTTTAATGAGCAACAATTACGAGAACGACTTATAGAGGCAATTTAAGCAAAAATATTGTTTGTAAATTAGTATTTTTATTTGCTTCTTTTACCCACGCCAGTGGCATAGTTAATGAGTATTAAATTAGGTTTTCTAAACGAAAATGTGTACACCACTGTTTTTTTCTTATAATTTTTATTTTATTGAACTATTCCAACTATACACAACAAAAAACGTCTAGCATTTTTTGCCTCAAAATAATCGATTTAAAAAAAACAATGGTTAGGTACTACAAACAACAATACCTAATAAAAATAATAAATTCCGAAACTAAGATATTGAAAATGAATATGAATTTATTGGAATATTTCGTTAATAAGGTCCTAAATTAAAATTTTATAAGAGTAAGAAAAGTTAGAGAAATAAGTATTTAATCTAAAAATAAATATTTAGAGACCATAGGCGTACGCATGAAAAAGTTGGGGAGGTTAATGGGTACCACAACCCAACTTTTCTACGTTTCCGGTTTGACTCTTTTACCAAAATTACACAAAAAGCGCATCTGCGTAAGATAAAAGTATATGTGCAAAATTTCAAGTAAAAATCTTAAGTTATTAATAAAAATTATTTTCAAAATTTAAACTTTAACACCCTGTATTGTATAAGGAAAACCACGCGCCAAAATAAAAAATCACACAATAAAAGTCGCATTATTTTCATCCAAAGAATCTGTGGTTAACGGCTTGACCTATTTTTACTTAACACCCTGTATATTTTACGTCCGTTCACCTCGTGGGATGAACTAATACCTCATTGTACTCTGTGAAGAAGCACTTGTTACCTTTGCTCTAATGAATTAAGAGAATGTCGCAACCATATCATTATTTTGTTAACCTCTGCTTCGAAAATTTCTGTGGTAGTTTTTGAAAACCGAGATCTGAGATTGTTCTCCTTTCATTTTTCATAATGTTACATCAATATTGGAGGCATATAGTTTTCGTGGGAGTAAAAATTTACTTTTTTTTTAATTTCAATATTCATGGCATTTTATGAAGTGGCCCTGCTGGACATTTATAATGGTGCTTAGATACTTTTCCACTTGCTTAATGAATTTTTGATTCATCACAAGATAGCGACTTTCTGCTTTTTCTAAAGATCATTAATTTTCTTTTATTGATTAAAATCAAGAATCCATTGCTGGCGACTCATCACCCTAATCACTCTATCCATAAGTTCTTTAGACGGCCTGAAAATATAATAATTATTGTATCAGCTGTATAGTGAGCAGCATTTGGTTTATCCTCGAGTTTATCTTCAGTCAAAAGGTTTCCCAACTCTAATCTTTCGAAGCTTCCGAGATGATGGTTTCTGAATAGATGTCAAGTATCAGTGGAGAAAATATGCATCACCTTGTAGGATCTTTACATCTTCTGCAAGTATACTAGAATTCCAAGAAATATGTTGGTCATGAAAATCGAATACTTTGATAGGATAGGTGTACCACAGTGATCAATGTATGAGAAGACCGTTGTTTCTCATATATCTATATTTTCCTCAAAACATATTTTATGTAAGTAAACATGTTTTATGTTTATAAAATATACACTATTTTTTTTAATACCCGTATTATTATACCGTGGTAAAATCATTAATTTATCGTCCAACATATTAATGTGACCGATGTTATTGGTCTATTTTTTTAAGTCCGGAAAAAAAGTCGAACCATTTATTGGCGTATACCAGAACCATGTAACATATTTATTTTATGGATGTTACCTTGGAAGGTTATGCAAATTATGTAATGTTATTTATCATAATGTGACTATTATGCAATAAAGCACGATTAACTACCAATTTTACCATAAAACAATTCAAGATGTTAAGTTCGCCCTAACTGTATAGTTCTATTGTTATTGCACTACAAAAGTTAATTATATTCTTTTAACACTAAAACTGTCTTTCAATGTTGTTATAGATCAGATTTTTTTTCAACTTTATTAGTGACCTTCTATATATGTATTTATTTTTTTCTTGGATGGTTGGGATAGGTCATTGATCAAATAATTAAACTGCTTTCTTAAATCAGTCGACGTTTCGCTTAATTTATTAGCATCAGATTATCAAGTTTCGAACGTTCACTCGAACAAATTTCACAGCAAGAGGAACTAATAAAGACCACTAACCGACTTGGACGTTCTAATGTCAATGCCACAATTACAATTAAGATTTTATGCAGTCGATTTGTAGTTTTTATCAATTTTTCCGTTTGATATGAAATTTGTTTGAGTGAACCTCGAAATTTCAAGTAGGTACATAATAATATATATTTGTGAATGAGTAGTGTTATCTGCAGGGTCGTTCGTGAGGTAGTAAAAGACTATAAAAGAAAAATGTTATCCAAAGTAATATCTGCCTCTAATAAGACGCATCCTTTACTTACTGGTGGTTCCTATTCCTATTTTAATCCCAAGACTCTCGCAGAACTGTTGATTTGTAGAAGAATTTTTTGGTTTTCTTTCACATTAAATATTTTGACGTCGTATGGTCTTCTTCTGACGTGATGGTGAAAGTGGCAATTATTGCTTCGGATGAAGACTATACGCTGGTCGAAACGTCAAGAGTTCATCAGAATATTCAGCGTGAATATGAAATTGTATACGAACCACAATCATAATACTTTGATGGTAACAATAAATAGGTATGTGCAAATGGCAACTATGGTTGATACAAAGGTTGTCATTAAACTAAATGAGATATTCTCAAAGATCCCAATTGCGACAAAGTAAAATAATGCACTTTTTATAAAATGATAAGTTTATTTTTTATGCTTATCCTATTCATGGAATGAAAAGATATCTCCCAGCGCACCGTCCTCTCCGAAAAGCGGGACGGCACCGGCGTATGGCAAAATATCGAAATGTGGCATTTTATTTTGCCAATAAAATTAAAATTTATTTGGCGTTAGGTGGTGATTAATGATGTGTATTAATAACAAATGTGAACGAAACTCGACCATCTCTCCTTTTCTATTAATTTTTAATGGTAGATATGTATTTAACAGTAGATACCTTATTTTCTGAGATTCTTTTATCCATTTTTCTCTTATAGCTATTTATATTCGAAAAATGACGTGAAACTGATATTTAGTTTTGAAGCAGATACAAAGTTAAGTAAGTATGTCAAAATAGACAATATGTTGCCTCTACAGTAGAGAAAATTTCTGCATCCCTTCAGTATAGGTTCGTTTTTATGAAATAGGTATATCATCGGTGAAAGCAGATAGAAAGATATACCTTATCTTATATAGTATATGCATATATTTTATTGCCGACTTCGCTATCCAAAAACAAATCAGCTGTTCATTTTGAAATATTTAAATGAGACAGCCCTCGGTAGGTACTATACCACTTTTTCGAAAATACGTAAGGGAGATACTTTTCTCTAAATTCTATAGTAGTTTCTTAAATTTTTTTAATTAAAGAGACATATTTGCAAATTTTTATATTTGACAAGTTTTATTTTAGATAGACATGATTTCTCATGTTCTTTATGAAAGCCTTCGCAGTGTTCATAAATATAAAATGAAAATGGTGTTTTGAATAACTGACAAGGGCAGTGTATTGTGTAATTAAATAACCTTGTTCATACATACATATTGACAATTATTGTGATAAGATATCAACATTTACTTTTGTTTTCTTTCATATTTAACTTACTTGAGCAAAGGTCCATTCTTGATCCTCAAACAGAATACATGGTTTATTCGGGTGTTTCTTTACATTCTTTTTGAAAATATCGGCCAATGATATATTGCTTCTTTGGAAGCTTTTAACTTCTATTAACAGCCTTAAGTATTTGTACAGGGCCCTAAAATAGATACAAGAGTATTAAAATTTTTGAGGACATTCAAAATGGATAGATAGAGAAGTTTACAATATTTATATATACCTACAGAAATGTAAGTTTCACGATATATGCTGATTCAAGGGTATTCCCAACATTCCCAGTGTATATTAAATAATTATAATAAGAATTAATGATAAAATAAAAGTATTACCAATATGTAGTAGTGAAACAATGTTTTTGGAATATTAGGACTGAAGAAGCTTTTAAAATTATGGAAAACAGCATTGTTAAGTTTGTAGTCGATTATCTGAATCTACATGTATGTACTCCATAATTATCTCGTACAGTCATAAGGAAATTTACAAAGAAATTGTAAAATAAGGCAGAAATTAGTAAAAATAATCAATCCTTAATTCATTGCCTAATTTACTGTAATGTTATAAAATGTTTTGTCATGTGTAGGGTGTTTTTCCCTTCAGATTTCCTGGCTTTTTAGTTTTTAATCAAAATGTTTTAAACATGATATGGTTTTTGAGCTTCCATTTGAACACTGCATAGTATTTATCATATTAAACAATTTTCGTTATAAAACACCTAGATTACCTTGCAAATCATTTTTAAATTGCCATCAGTTTGTAGGTACATGAAAGTTAATTTTGAAAAACCCTGCGTGATTAAAATTTGAAAGTTTACGTGGAATAGGTAGTCATTATTTAATTAGTTTAAATCATCAAGTTGTTCGAAATAACGAGTTTTTAATTATTGTTTTATTGTTTGTTATTCTTTCATAATTTGTAACATTAGACGAATCTAATTTTCTAATCTTAAACTATCAATTTACTCTTTGTTATACCTACTTAACCATGTAAGTAGTGTTTGAGAAATATTCTTATTTTATATAATTTTATTGTTTTATTATTCTTTGAAATAATTTGGTGATTGAGAGATGTGTTTTACACATTAAACATAAACAAATTATATGTCAATAACCTCATAAAACTGTCGCGTTGGCGGAGGCGCGCTGTGCTGGCTTGGTGACAGCGGACCAGGATTTTACGATCTCGACTCCTTGATGTGTAGAGGGACGAGTAACTTGTTAGTTTTAGGTAGAATTTAGTAAACTATTATAGAAAAATGTATAGAACGTAATTCCAATTCTTCTAAAATTATAAGAAAATGCTGCAAAATTTCATCTTTCATAGTTAATTTCCAAGTCTGAACCTGTTAATCTTTTTTTCTGACAAGTCAGATAATGAGATCTTATACCTTCAAAATTACGACTTTACAAAAAATGTTCCGGTGAAAATTACCCACAGGTTGAGCATTTTGTTTAATGAAGTAATTAGTAATATTGGGGAATTAAATAAATAAAACTATTCAAAATTTGATTGAACTTCGATATAAATCATAGATTTCTTAAGAAAAATTGTCATTCCTGCCGGTAACGATTACACATTACGCAACTTTTGGTACTGTTTACCCCCTACTAAATAGGGCTTTCTGAATATCCGGGTGGCCCATCCATATCATGATATTTAAAAAAAGAGTTATTTTGAAAAATGTGATATTAGAGTTTAGAGCACCCTGTATAATGTATTATTGGACGTATTGACGTTTTCGTATTTTTTATATGAATTACATTGGAACAAAAATAATTTTAATATATTCGCAGCCATCTAGATTGACAACTAAAATTCGAATTATTTTTCGTGCAACCCTGTATATATTGTTCAAAATAGTATAAAATATTGTTCAAAATAGTATAAATGTGTCCAAAAAGTGATCTTTATTTAAAAAATGTAAAAACATACAGGGTGGTCCATTTAGAAAAGACTATTCGGGCCATTTCCGATTAAACCGGAAGTGACAAATATGGCGGAGAGGTCTCAAAAAGTTGGAAATCTTACCTAATTTTACCATACAAAATTTTATTCCGATATCTTTAAAACTATTCGTTTACACCGGGTATATGCATTTCTGTAGATGACATTATTTCAACAGAAAAATCAATTAGATATATCCAAATGATTGGGAGATAGTCAATAATAACATAGGACTGGAAGGAGTCTAGAAAGAGTCTTAAAATATGTACTGATATACATAGCATTCCATTTAAAAAAAGGAACTTGATTCTGTAATATTATCTTGGCTCGCCCTGTATATTCGAAAATAATTTCCGGTTATAGACTTTTTTATCTAGTTTACTTGTATTTTTTTTATTTCTAGTTATCAGAACTCGATTTATCGAAGACCGACGCACTATTGCCCCACCCTGTATAATTGTGAATTTTAATTATTATTAAATAAATTTCTGCGATGGTACCAGATCGCAATTTTCAAATTCGACATTTTCTCGTGAGGTAGCTATGTTATTTAAGATCCATAAGTAACATTTGGTGAGAAAAAAAATTCTATGAATACTTAACGAACCAGCTTATTTTTTTAAATTCATTGTTCAGTGTGATAACTAGTTGAACGAATTTTTGTTTTAAATCTAGCATCCTATATTTTTTTCCATAATCAGAAGAACGAAAAGTCAACTAAAAACCCCTAAAATTGTTTTTTACAATTGAGCCGCTGCATTTTCTAAAACCCAGAAAAAAACAAAAATTTCGCGTGCATAGAAATGGTGGCGTAGAGAAGTTTGTTAAAATTTGCATTGTTTTATTTACCACCCTGTATTTTAGAATTTAAAGTTCCTACAAACCAAAACACCGATCTACCCTAAGACCGGACAACACGCCTTCAATCCGCATTCAAATATCTTTCATATTTTCTAAGATATTTAACTTTAACAAATATACACTAAAAATTTATATCTATACTATGGGGATGCCCGAAATCGAAATACATATATATTTCCCACTTTATATCGTTTTGAGATCGAATCGCTCAAGAACATTGTATTTTGATTATCGTCAATTTTGACCTTTCATAAAATTATTAGTCACCGAGATATAACAACATGGTAAATAACTATTCAAATGTAGATATTTTGGATTTATTTTATACTCATGGAAAATGTGACATCCTCGGAACTTGCAGAATGTTCAAAAAGAAAGTATCTACTACCTGCTAAGAATAAAGAGTTTTCAAGAACTCAATTCAATTTTTTAGAACATTGGATTATTAAGCACAAAAGAGGTATGATAAACCAGCTAAAAATAAAGAAGAAATTAAAATTAAAAGTTAACCCCCATTTCTCATATAATCAAAGGCGGTTGAAAATTAAAAACATTTTCATAAAAAAATCGTTGTTTCTTTAGAAACTTCAAAAGCATGTTGCGTGAATCATCATAGTTTTTAGAATAGGTACAGGGTAAGTCACGTAAAAGGTCCACCCCATTTATTTGGGTAATTTTGAATATATTTTTGGTTTTCGGGACTCTATTCTACATGATTTTTAACGTAGAGTACGATTCTGATCAAACATTTTTTATTCAACCAAACATATACAAGGTGTTTAAAAATACGTGTTTATCTTAAATGGCACGCCCTATATATTTCTACACATTATTTATTTATGATACAAACATACAGGTATTATATATTTTTAAAATCCCCTCGAATAGCTGCATAGAAATGTGTAGAAATATATAGGGTGTGTCATTTAAAAAAAACACGTATTTTTAAAATCCCTGTATATGTTTGGTTGAATTAAAAATCTTTTATCAGAATCGTAATCTACGTTAAAATTCATATAGGATAGAGTCCCGAAAACCAAAAATAAATTCAAAATTACCCAAATAAATGGGGTGGACCTTTTACGTGACTTACCCTGTACCTACTAACAGAAATATCCTACACTATTTTAAATATAATCATACCATGTTTGATATTTAAATAAAACGAATCATTATTTTACGGAAGGCGACACTAAATTGAAAATGATACTAGTAAAAGAAAATCACACAACACATGTGGACGTAAACATAATGTCATACTGATGTTATAAAATTGTTGAAACAAGAGAAGATGCACCCTCAGAAACTCCAACCGACTCA
Organism: Rhagium mordax; assembly: GCA_963680705.1. Lineage (NCBI taxonomy): Eukaryota > Metazoa > Arthropoda > Insecta > Coleoptera > Cerambycidae > Rhagium > Rhagium mordax. Next base: position 27,035,215 of record OY796658.1, on the reverse strand, counting down.
TAAGTTATGAATTATGTGAAGACAGTAATTGAAGGATTTAATTTCGTGATGATGAAAAGGATTGGTGCAAATAGTAATCACTTCTCACTTCTTTTCTTTTACCAACAATCTATCCTTCTGATTACGTCGAGAGACATTATTTGAATAACCATTAACCAGTAAAGAATGAGAGTTAATTTGTATAAAGGAAAACAGCTAGTATATTTTACTTTCTGACAAATACTGATCTTGTACATTCCGTGGACATGTGAATTGTCAAAATTGCTGATATCGGGCTAGAAAAAAATCACAATGGATACGAGAACTACATAATCAGAGTATACACTTAATGGAAGGGCTGGTATAATACCTGAAAATTGCCCCATAAAAGATAATATATTGCTCATTACGTATTTACCAAATGGTCGGATTAGAAGGAAGGAAAGGAATCTTGGAATAGCTTACCCTTAGAGTATTTTCTGCGAGTTTATGTTAAAAGTCAGGTTTATAGAAGTAAACTAGAATTTAAATAATTTATACAGTTATCTCCTTCGCCCCGAAATTAGTGCGGTTTTAGATTTTCTTGTGCTTTGAAGATATGTCAAATCTTCATTTTATGAGACACATTAGCAAATTTGGTTTTTACATCCCACTACTTAAAAAATATGAACGGAAAATTTTGACCATGTGATCATCGCCAGGCAATCTTATGCCTTAATTGTGATAAATTTTAAAGGATTCGCTGATTCGCTTAAGCTAAATTAGAAGTACCTACCGGTTAACAATAAAAATTGACGTGTTTTAGATTTATACATATGAGAATTCATTGCATCATAGCTTTCCACACTATACCGGGTGTAAATGAAATTAGGTTCTCCCTATAACTTTTTTGTTTTTTCAGATATCATTTTGAAATTTTGGCAGTTGCAATAACAAGTAAATTTGAATTAATGCATGTTAATAACATGATTCTAGCGCTTCCGGTTTCACTGGAAATGACCGTAACATCTATTTTTTAAATGGAACACCCTGTATATTTTTACATTTTTGGAATCAGGGATTCATTCTGCATACGATGGTATCAACTTCGAGGAAGAAACATAACCTCAAACATTATTTTAGGATAATTTAAGTTGTCACCTAGGGAGCCATGACTGCTGAAAAACTTTTCTTTCTGAGTCATTGAGTATTGGAAAATAAAATCAGAATATTAAGTGAGCTAACTTTGCTTTTATAGCCATTTAAACATCTCGGAAATGGTTTTTTCGATATAAGTATTTTTTTTTTAATGGCATCATTATACCTCATTATGCTATTTTAATAGAGATTTTCTTTACCTACATTTCGATACCAAACACTTCACCATTAGTTCATTAATAACTTACAAACGATACTTTATGACCTTAGTTCAAATTTATTTTAGTAAGCTCTGACCAAGTTAATCATTTGATATGACATTAATCTAGAATGCCTTGAAAAAAAAACAAATTTATTAAACTAAAATAAATTTGAACCAAGGTAAAGTATCTTTTGTAAGTTATTTATGAACTAATGGTGAAGTGTTTGTTATCGAAATGTAGGTAAAGAAAATCTCTATTAAAATAGCATAATGAGGCATAATGGTTTCATTTAAAAAAAATTCTTAAATTGAAAAAACCATTTCCGATATGTTTAAATGGCTATAAAAGCAAAGTTAGCTCACTTAATATCACGATTTTATTTTTCCAATACTCAACAGCTCAGAAAGAAAAGTTTTTCAGCAGTCATGGCTCCCTAGATGCAAACTTAAATTATCCTAAAAAAATGTTCGAGGTTATGTTTCTTCCTCGAACTTGATACCATCGTATGCAGAATAAATCCCTGAATCCAAAAATGTAAAAATATACAGGGTGTTCCATTTAAAAAACAGGTGTTACGGTCATTTCCGGTGAAACCGGAAGTGCTAGAATTATTTTATTAACATGCATTAATTCTGATTTCCTTGTTATTGCAACTACCAAAATTTTAAAATGATATCTGAAAAACCAAAAAAGTTATAGGGGTGAGCCTAATTTCATTTACACTCGGTATAGGGTGATTCACGAGGAAAGGGACAAAAACCTCAGAAATAAAAATTACTTAATCTGATGTTGAAATTATTTATTTTTGATTATTTATTTCATATTAATCAACCATGAAATCACAAAATTTTGTATAACAAATATTTTAGTTTAAATAAGAGAGGAAAATGTAATTTTATAAATTTATTTTGTACAGACCTTCGATTTTGACGAAAATTGATCGTTTATTTAAAATTCGCCCAAAGTGTGGCAAAACAACAAGATACATATTTTCGATCGTTTTTGTATGTAGTTTCATAATTCAGTATTAGAATTTAAAAATCACGTACACAGGGTGATTTTTTTCATAGGAGCCCTAAATATAAAAATTAGTTGAGCCGGCTCTGGAATTTTCTTAAAAGATATTACCTTAAGAAGTATTGGGCAAAACTCATAAATCACCCTGTAGTTCAATAAAAAAAGGCTCAGGCTTTTTTCAATAGTCGTTTCTAATTTACCTACGTGAACTCTACCTACCATAACATTTTGTCCCTTTCCTCGTAAATCACCCTGTATATTACTCGTTGTGTAGTTATCGCATTTTTCCATAGTTCTATGTTTTTATCTTAATGTTTGTTATCTGCAGTTTCATATTTTTATTGTCTACATAATATTTTGCGCTTGTGTAATTTTGAGTTCTAATTACATTTATTCCTGTTTCTGTTTCATAAATGGGCAGTATTATGGAGTGGTTTGATTTACAGAGTTAATATTTTGTTTATCTATACGTGCTTTGTTAATAAATAAAATATACTAATTTAACATTCATTTACTAGTAATTTGATAGGAATCATAGGGGAGTTTCTACTCTTGTATTTCACTTACAAGAATTTTTTTTCACAACACTAAATAATAAATACAAAAACGTATGGTGTTCTATTGCTTTTAAAAATGAATTAATTTTTTTTTTCGTGTGATATTGCTCGGGAATGTTCGGCTAAATGCCTGCTATCTTTTAGCTGCTGTTTTCACGCTGGTACCTACATATAAAGGGGTGTTCTTATGGGTTACTGAAAGACGGTTTGTTGTTTTCAGCAATTAAAGATAACTTTAGAGTTGACTTGCCCGAACTCACACTTTTTGGTTAAAAAAATTTAATAATTTATATGGAGTGATTAAACTAGTAGATAGCGTTTGTTAAATAATAACAGATGATGTGATTTTTAAGCTGATTTGGTTTAAATCTATATTTTAGACAGTTTGAAAGATAAAACAGCCATACCTATACATATTATATTTCTGGGTCATCTACATACTATAAATAAATATAAATTGATGTACTAAATTTAACTGATTTACATAAATACCATATTCGGCAATCCAAATTTACATTCATTATTTCAAATCATACCTACATTACCTATATTACTACAACAAATCAATTTTAAAAATTCAAATTGATTATTATACAACTTTAATGAGATACAACAAACAATGAATAACGTAATGAACAATGTTTAAAAGGTCATTTTCGCACCCTTCTCCCCCCTGAAGTACATAAGTTTATATATTTTGGACTTCTGAACACGATAATGCTAGTAAAAAACCGTAAAAATGTCGGGATCAATATGTAAATCCAGTTTGAATATTTAATTTCCTACTAAAAATAGAGAGACTGAAAACAGTCGATAACCCCTTATACCCACCATGAATTTTTTTTGAAACAGGTTTTTGAGAATTCCGTTATTCTGGGGTGTTTTTGAGGATGAATCTGAAGTTAGAATTTCAAAATTAAAAATGGTTGGTTGGTTCAAAATTAAAAATCTGTGAATATCGCTGATTCCCAATTCAATTTAAAAAAACAATCTTTGGGTATACGTTCTGTGTTCTTAAACAAAATTATATATAAAAATTAGTACGACTATTTCTGTTAAATATTTGGCGTTTTGTTGATTTATGACAAAACAGTTGTCGATTATTGAGTATCAGGAATAGAAAATATGTACATCCAAAAAACTTTTAAAAATATAAAAGTTTATAAACGAAGAAGACTTTTAGGACCTTTGCTGGTTTCTAAGCAGGCTACATTCGTAAACTTACAAGTCATATATTCATTTTTAACTTAATCAAATACGGTCTTTGAAACCATATTGTTTTACGCTTTCCACTATATTGGATCAAATAATACTTTGAATTTTAACATTCTAATTTCAAATTCGTTTTCAGCGATCCAAAAACCCTAAACATAACCCCGAATTTCCCAATTAATAAACTCCCTAGATATTAAAATTTTTTTTATTTTTCTCACCATATTGAAATTATGACTTCAGATTCGTGAATAACGACCGCAAACCCCCCCAGAATAATAAGATTTTCACAAATTTGTTTAAAGAGTAAGTAATTAAATAACTGAAAATAGTTTCTGTTTTTAGTATGAAAACTCGTATGAAAATAATTATTCAAACTGGATTTATGTATTGGGCCCAGCGTCTTTAGGTTTTTTACTAGCACCATCATCATAGAATAAATAACATTTTGTGCCATTGTGCTCAGCAGGCCAAAAATAATAAAATTACATAATCTAATTCTCTTTTACCTCGAAGGCCGAAAATGGCATTTTTTAACATGTTCTTTTTTTAAATTCAGGGTTGCGTTGAGTTAATCTGTAATTATTCAGTACATACACACAGAATTTACATTTTTCATATTATTTCCAATTTATAATAATGTTCCGTTAATGAACTTGACTTGTCAGTTTTAGTTTGTTGTCTCGTAAGAGGCAACCGGTTCCAATTATGTAACAAAATTAATTAGCAACAAACGTCAATCTTGCGGTTCCAACACAGCGGTGCTATAGGCTAAAGGAATATACCCACACTTTCGCGAATACAAACAAATCTAATTGTTTATGAGTTATGAGTTTGAGTTTTCATTATTAGGTAGGTATGTATTTAAAAAACGGAAGAACCATCGAGATTTAGCAATATATCAACCATGGAAAGAAGTACTCCGTTAAATAACTGAATAGTCTATTTGGTCCTAATTTACACAGTTTTGTAACGAGACATTATTTGCTTCACGAAAAACCATCTCTTTATAAACTGAATACTATTTTGAAACATCGGGTATGAATTATTTGGAAAGCCAATGCTAGGGAATATAAACATTTAGTATTAAAGTTATGTAGATTGGGAAATGATGCAAGAGCAAGAAATGTATTTTTACATAACAAATTATCTTTAACGTATTTCAAGACATAGAATACAGCTCCTCGAGAAGTGGAGATATTAGACGAACAGTATTGTAAAATATTGAAGAGAAGAGAAAAGCAAGTATCTTAACATACTTAATAAAGACGATTATTGTGCAAACAGCAAGTAATGCAAGTAACAGGACACTACATATTTCACTTCACGTTCTCACGTTCTTCAAAATGGAAAAACTTAAAAAATTATCCTAACGTAGAAGTAATATTATGTGGGTTGTTATTTATCTTAAAAAAACACAAAAAAGGTCTAATTCTCACAAAATTATTTTATTGTGCAACCGGTTTCATGATCAATATATTGCATCACATCATCAGGCTACAAGACTACAAATAGGAAAATCAAATTGTAAAAACCTTATATAAATCCAAATAATACAGACATTTTTTTTTATATGTATTTTTTATATGTTTTATATGTATGTATTATTTGAATTTATATAAGGTTTTTACAATTAGATTTTCCTGTTTGTTTTGTAGTCTTGTAGCCTGATGATGTGATGCAATATATTGATCACGAAACCGGTTGCACAATAAAATATTTTTGTGGGAATTAGACCTTTTTTGTGTTTTCTTTAAGATAAAAAATAATGAATTAAATGAAAGTGGGCCCCAAAAAGTAAAGATTTCCGAGATTATGCCCAAGGACTCTTACTTTGACTGAGGGATTCCTTCTTTTAGTGACTGACTAAATCAGCAGCAGCACCTCTGTTAGGTTGACAAATATTTTTACAAATATGGCTTCTCATATTCTTAATTATCAACAAATAAAAATTTAATATATTTCGTGTTAATCATGTTATAGAGTAACCGGCAGCCAAGTACGTACACGTACGAGCTTATGGGTAATTAGACATTTCATATTCACGGGTCCAACAGATTGAGTGTACAACAATTTAAAGAGTGGGGACGCGAGCGCTGGCGTCAATCTGCTCATTTATTTCACATGTAAACCCGGACTTGACTGCCGCTTACTATAGATAAAAATTATTAATCAAAGATAGAGCATAATCAGGGCCATCCGAACTATACGGTTAAATGGGCTATATTCCCGGGGCGCCAGCCTTTTAGGGCGACAATTTCACTTGTACTCAGATCAATTCATCCCGCTCCCGCTTCCCCTTCCATGTATTTTCTTATAAAGAGTATTATTGTTAAAAGCCCATGGGCGTCAAATATCTTAGGACGGCCCTGGGCATAACTAATTTGGCTACAATATGCAGTTCATTTAATTTATGGGACGCCGACATCTGAGTAGTGTCTTTTATAACCAACAACTTCACACAATAGAGTCCTGAGTTTAATAATTGTTTTAGTTTCCGATAAAGTGGATAAAGCTATAAACAGCTCGAGCGATATGAAAAATGATACTCCTGTTTTTCTTAGGCTTTACAAAATTATCTCTATTCATGTATAAAGTGTCATATAACGCCTCGGAAATATATGAACTGATAGTAAATTTTTAAACAATTCTCAAGGCGTAGGTACTTTGGATTGAGATATCCGAGTGTAGTGCATGAACATTATTGTATGATTAAAGGTTAGGGGTAATCTCTGATATGATCATGATTCATGAGGTTACTCATACCATTGACCATTGACTAAATAGTAAATAATATACTAAATGCTCATACTATCGATTAGTAAGATTAGTATAAGATATATGAGCGTAATGTTTAATCTAATTTTTAACGAAATGTTAAGTAGAGTTTGAAAAGGATCCGAATTTAATCAATTCAATTTTTTCATTATAAAAATTATCAAAATTATATTGCTAAATATTATTGGCGATTTATTCTACCGTAGCTGTAGGTTGCCATTAGTAATCACGAATACAGCAGTCAGAGATTAATTGTTAGCAACATATGCAGGGTGTTCCAAGAAGGGGTAAAATTACCCAATTAAAAATGTTTCATTATTACAACCCTTCAAATTTGAAGTATAAATGGTTAATTTGGCTTAAGTAATAATATGTTTGGTTCTCGGTTTTAGTTTCAGAATAAACGCCACATCGGTTTACCATCAGAGACCGATTTTTATTATTAGAGTTACTTTGTCCTTCCTGGTCAAATTGCTTAATGATAAATTGTATTTTCAATCTTCCCGGACTCACGGCATCATGAGGTGCCGACCGTTTAAACTGGAGGGCAATGGAGGGTTGTACATTTCTAATGAATTAAACATTGGCTATTGCTATTGGTAATGCTTAAGTTTTGGTAGGTAATATTTTTCAATGTTTTAAATACATCCATAAATCTATAAATTATAGTAAAAAATAATAAAACAGTTACTCTCTAAAAAACCCTTGCTTGAGAAAAAATAACTCATTGGTGAATGATATTAATATTCAAATATTTAAATTTTATCTCTGCTACGTTTGTTTATACGTATAAGGTCGTTGTTTTTTCAGATTTTCTATAATAGTTTTGTCGAGAGTTTTGTTCTCTAGAATATCCGGATTATTCCTAAAAGTTGTTTATGACAACTTTGTTTTAAGTATGTTCAAAGGTATGACAATTAAATGGACTCTTTCGTTTTAATCTGTTTAGGGTTTTCTATAAAACTAACATTTAAGATTTTTACAAGCAGAACTCGCACTTAATCTGATAATAACAAAAATAAACAACGTGATAAATTTATAATGTTGTTCTCCTTCAGAATATGCAAATAAAAAAATTATTGGACATAAAAATAAGTAATTTTTTTCTTATGATAATACATAGATTCCTCAATAGATTCAAACCAAAAAAATAAACGCCCCTACTCTTCCTATCCCTGCTTCTATTTTCATATTTTGTTTTTAATCACTTATATTGTGAATCCAAAGTTTAATGGATCAGTATAATATATACCTACATAGGGTGATTCATAAGAAATGGGTAATATTTTACCTAAAGATTCTACAGGGTGAATTTAAAATACACTGAATATTTTTAATCTGTAATTACTTATAGCATAATTAATGAATTCGCAGTGTTTTAATTTCAAAATTCTATAGTTAATGTTTGACAAAAAAACCCTAAACTCGTCCCACTGGGGATACACCACTGCCCGGTGAACTTGACATTGACTTGGTTACGAACAAATAGGTTTGATTGATTGATTGATTAATAGCGGGGTTGGGTCAAACCCAAATTGCACTGCAGCTCAATTGGCTTATTGTACATCCCCGATTCTTACATGAGCTCCGTCCCTTTAATGAGGTTTAATAGCTTCTTTGCAAGATTTTCATGCGGAAGATTGTCCCCGCATTGTAAATCACCGAAAAGAGCAAATCTCCTTCGGCCTAGTGCTTCACAGTCGTACACTATGTGCGAGGAGGTTTCTTCCTCCTCTTCACATAGTCTGCACATCGTACTGCCCCTATGCACGCCTATGCGTTGCAGTTGCTTTCTCACAACAAATAGGTACATCTACGCAGTATTTGCAGTGTTTATAAAGTAAAACCAAAACTGAAATCTAAAACACTAGGAAAAATTCACACTTGACATCATGGATGCACAGGCTGAACTATACGCCGGCAACGTGGTAGCTCTACGAAGACAAAACTGAAATATAAAACACTAGGAAAAATTCACACTTGATATCATGGATGCACAGGCTGAACTACGCCAACAACAGGCATTTATGTCGCTACACACATCAGCTGCTCTGCTCAGGAGGGTCTTAAATATTTAATAAATATTCAAAAAATGTTTTCTTGACTGTATTACATTTATTTTACAAATGACTATTTTTAAGAATTTTTACGGACCATAGATAACGGTTAAAATTATTCAGTGTATTTCAAATTCACCCTGTATAACGGAAAATATAAATTTTTTGCTTAATAACTGTGGGTCAAATATTAATATTTACTGAAATACAGGGTGTTCAAGTTATAAAAATGATTCTGTAATGTTCTTATACCTATTTCAGTTATTTTTCTATGTTCAGTATGTTTCACTTATTTCCATATCACGTTTTTAGCACTTACCCTTTAATTAATCAGGATGTTTGATTAAAATTATGGGTGCACAGGATTTTCTAAAATGTAAATATGACGATAGGGGTGCATTTTATGAAGCTAAAACAAGTATCCCTTTTTTGTTTAAAAATATTGGTTAAATAAAATAATTGCAATTATAAATGAACCAAGTACAAAAAAGTTATGATAGGTTCTGTTAAACGTGTTAAACCAAGGTAGCTTATGTAGCACCCTCTATGCCACCAAAAATGATAGTGTGTGTATTCGATTTTCTCACGTCAAAAAACATAATTGTACCGACTTTTATGTTTATGTGTGAACTGAAATATAACAACATTGCTGAATTATTTTTATAACTTTAACGCCCTATCTCGCAGTAAGTATTAATAATATTTGACCCCCAGTTATTAAGCAAAAATTTAATATTTTCTCCTACAGAATCTGCAGGTAAAATATTACCCGTTCCTTATGAATCACCCTGTATAACAAAAACTATTCGAAAAGTAAATACAATTTTAGCAGAAAATGCACTCCTATAACTTAATATAATATTTTGACCGAAGAAATCATTAAATTAATTTTTTTAAATAAAATTTTCTTATTAAATAAACTCATTCGACCTCATGTGATGAATTTTAAAATACTCAGATGAATCACAAAATATTATATTTAATACAATATAAAATATCTAAGTTTTATTTTCTGTCACCACAATTTCGAAGGTTGTAACGAATAAGAATCTAGTTTCAAGTTGTTTAATTATTTTACGAACACGCGTATACCAAATTTCCTTTAGGTATATTAAAAAATAATTTTTCGATAGTATACTTTTTAATTAAGTATTTTTTTACGATCATATTAGTTTCTTGTTTCTTTATATTATAAAGAATTATATACCTATTATTTATAAGAAAATAAAACGGTGAAAATAAAATAACTACATATACCTACAATGATATAACGTGTTATTAAATTAACGAATTGTTTGTATAGCAGCAATTTTATAGATGCCTATACACTATTAATGCGTATTTGTATTTATTAATAGATATAGGTCAAAAAGTTGACATCGGATATCCAATCACTCATTTATATTCTATTTAATTATTTGCTTGATTTAATCGCACTTCATTTAAAAATCTAAGTTATAATGCTTACGTGGTAATTTTACATACACTTTATAATCAACAAATAAAATAATGCTTCCTAGGAAGGTATAGATTTAAACTGCTCTAAAGCGATAATGTATATTGTATTTACCTATATGGTACAGTATTGCACTTGCTTTATGTTTACCTTTTATATAAGTGGTTTCGAAACTAAATTGATAACAGTACAATAAAGATTGTAGATAAAATTATAGAACAAATATTAATCACTTTCCGCTTTTAAATATTTGCGGGTCGTCGAAGACCGTGCCCTTATAAATTCAAAATATCTGCACTAGCCTTGAACCCAATTCTTGTTCCTTCGACCGCTAGAATAAAATAATATTTACCTTATATCCCTCGGTGCAGTTTTCAAGGCTACGTAACACCATCTATATTTTCCGGCTGCTATATAAGCTACAAGGGCCACCAATATTAATTGGACCACGGACATCCAGCCTAAGAAATACCAAACTACAGCTCCTAGGCCGACTAACACAGCTAACAGAGCGGACATGGCCGCTATGCGTCGGATCAAGACACGAACTGGTCTTGTTTTTAAACTTCTTCGCCTCGTGGCGGCGATTTTACCTTTACCTGTCTCGTCTAAGCTGGTAACGTTCCCGCTCTCTACGTCCTCCGATTGGTGTTTATCGTGCACCTGGAATTATTATAAAGTTTTAGGTTAGGCACGGAACATAGAATAAGGTTAAGTGTAAATCTGGTTGCATATATGTACGGTGAGTTTGCAGTATCGACATCTGTCGGTGGGAAGTCTAATCTACTGTAATTGTGTCTGGTTGCATATGAATTGTGAATTACGTGTAACTACATCTGTACGTGAGAAGTCGATATATTTTTAATGGTCATTACGTTTCTGATTTAAATTTTAAAAGATTAGCAGAAAGCTCTCAACTTATTTCTTAAATGATTTATTAGAATAATAAAAGGACCATGGGTACAAATGCAAGCGTTTTAAGTAGAAACTGATGCCAAATTGGCAGGATTTGCCATCATTGCTTATAGCTAGATTAGTGATTTAGGAAATGTCTCAATTTTTTGTTTACAGCATATAACGACTTTTGTTTATGGTAAACTATTTCCTGGTTACTCTTATCTATTTTTAAAATGTATCAGAGTATACAGTGTGACCCACTTAAGATCGCAACACCCCTCTGCATGTATACCCGTTAATTGATTCTTGATTAAATTCAAGCTTTGGTGGTAAGAAAAAACCGATAAGGTGATTCTTTGAACTTTTAATATGTGATACATGTCAGTAGCGTGCGATTTTAAGGAGGTTTGAAAAGTCGATTTTTCAAAAAAAAGTATCAGCGATTTTTTTATTCAAATTTCAGTTTCATCATCGTAAAGAGCGCCATTTAAAACCCCTAAGTATCAATTTTAAACGAGATCACTTACCCACAAAAATTCAGTTTTTTCATAAGTCAAGTTGTTTGAGTTAAATTTTGCCAAAACTGATTGTGCATTTTCTGAGAATTCACGGCATTTCTTTTTTGTTCATTACATAATCAGTTTTTACTAAATTTAACTCAAACAACTTGATCACAAAACCGAATTTTTGTGCGTAAGTGATGTCACTTAAAATTGATACCTAGGGGTTTTAAATGGCGCTCTTTACGATGGTGAAAGCAAAATTTGAATAAAAAAATCGCAAATACTTTTTTTTGAAAAATCGACTTTTCACACCCCCTTAAAATCGCACCCGAACATATTCCCAGATTTTAGTACCATATTGTATTTCTTTGCCAATAGTTTCAGAATTCTCATTAATTTCTAGTGCTATGGAAATATATTTGTAATCTGACTGAGTAGCCCTAAGACAAATAAATACTAAATACTAAAATCTCAGAACCTGCCCAGTTGCACCTCTTGTTTTTGTTTAGCTACAACGTTAAGAAAATATCAGATTAATTAAGTCAGCTCAATTATTGTTGCTAATGCATATAGCAATATCCTTAATTGTCTTTTCTTTTTAGTGCAACAGGAAAACTCGAGTTTCAATCTGATGAATCGGAATTAGTTGGAAAGTTAAAATGAAAGCTTGATATTTCAGGTAGGTAACTGCATTGTTATAAAAATTGTTATTTTATCAGTTTAGCTGAAGGACTGTGGTATATTCCAGTGTTATTATTATTGACATAACATTCTGTGAAAATTTCCTAGGGTATTCCCAACGACGACTTAAAATTATTCATGGTAATGATTAATTCGTGCCAAATTATTAATATATCAATATGTAAGTAATTAAAACATATTTTTGCTACAATATGCTCTAAATAATTTTAAGAAACTGAAAAATTGTTAATCGAAAACAAACTGGTAATCAATTATTGCCTTATGCAACTAATTTTCTAATACTATCTATAACTTAATAATAACTAATAATTTATGCGCATGTAATTATACTGCAGGTATAACATTGTTGTTCTTCTAAACGAAATAACTATCACACGAATAAATTTAAAATTTAAATTACACAAGTCACTGACATAAACATTTCTATGATTTATGTTAGTAGTCATTACATGTCTTCTTTTACACAGATCTTTTTAATTTTACCATCACTGGTAGTTTTATACGTACCTATATAATTAAATATCATAAAAACTACAAATAGATTTTAGTTATTTTTTTATGAAATCGTAAAACGTTGCATCTACCTTGAAATCATAAAATATTGCAACATTCTATTCATACAGTTGTTGATTGAACGAACTCAAAATGTGTTAAATATAAAAATCACATATTAAATTGCCACCTAGAGAAATTACACAATTAAAGGGCAATGATGAATTTTTGAACACCGATGTTACCTTCACAATGTTTCAAGCCACACGTCTGTTCTAACGAGTTACAAGAGTTCTCTAGACATAACGACTTAACCCCTTGCGTTTCTTTCTCCAGTTAGACAGTATACACCAGTCAAATTAGACAAAATTAGGGCGATCGGTGGAAAAAATTCCCAGAGATTTGGATTTTTTTTTAAACGCTTCCTTTTCACTTGAGTAGAGATATATCAAAAGTCCCCGAGGGTGGGGGATGAGCTCGAAGAGGGGGGCGGGTTTAAAGGTACCATTTTTCAGGTTTTTGTTTATATCTCGGAAACGATCACTCCTATCGATTTTTACCTTCTTACCAAAATTAAAGCTAACAAAATTTGCTACAAATGGTGCACCGCCTTTTTGTCGTAGGACTAACCGTAAGCGAGCTACGGGCTTCTGAAGTTTGGATTCTACATAAATTGCATTAAAAATCCTTCCAAATACATTTCATTAGTATATGGTAAGTATGGTAAGTATTTATATACACTATTGGCAAGTTTCAACTTAGAGTGCGAAATCTGTAATGCAACTAAGAGAGAAGGTACATAGGGGCAAAGCCTTCAGTTAACAAGAGACGCCTAACCATTCCTACACTCCTACTAAAGAGGGGTATGTGTGTTGAGGTGGCGCGCGACGACAGCGGTTCAGCTTACGGCCGTGCCATATTTTTACGATGTTTTCATTCTTTTATCATGTTTATCGCTGTTGCATTTGACAATACAACAGCGGTTTAAGAGTTGATGTTATTTATTAGCCTTAAACCTAAAAACTAAATAAAAACTTGTATTCTAAAAATAACAGTTTGTACTTCGCAGGAGAAAGGCTTATTGATGAATAATTGTTGGGAGCGACATCGCGGCCGTTCGACACATTCGGCCGATTGCGTCGTCCCCTTCGACCGCGTGTTGTAAAGAATGGAAGGTGGGAGGTAGGGGATAGCGCGTTGTCTGTTTAACTTGTAAATGCCTTAAGTTATCTCCGTCTGATGCATTTATATCGGCCACCTAGATTGGACATTACCAATAGTGTATATGGAAATAGTGTGTGAAGAGCGCCCAACTAAACTGGCCTGCCTGAAGGGGGACTCTTTTTTCCCCCGCGGACAGGGCGACAATTTGGCAACGCAGCACTCTTTGCGTAAAAATTCAAGTTCACACTTGATTGATGGCGGATTTCTGTTAAATCGAGTCAGGTGGGGTATAGGATCAACCTTTTCAGTGATATTCAATCAATATGTGACTTACTTAAAAAAACACCATGGTGAATACTGCACAGTCGCACCACCATCACCACTGCATCAGTCGACATTGATTTCACCGAAGATATGGTAGTGACGACTCAGCAACAACACTCTAATGAAAAAAATAAGGACAGATTCATCAGTATGCTGTCTCGGAAAATGATTGCAGAGGGTTTAGAAGTTAGACAGGCTGATGCTGATGCGGATACAACTATTGTACGGTGAGCTTTGGAGAAAGTAGAATGTGGTTGTTCACCGCTTGTCATTGGCGAGGATGTGGATCTGCTGGTCCTGCTGATCGCTTTAGCTCCAAAGGAACGAGAGATAAAGTTTTTCAAACCTGGGAAGGGGAATGAGAGAAGCAAAAGTTATTACCCTCCAAGGAATTGCAGGAACTTGACTTTGCCAAGAGCATTTTGTTCATTCACGGCTGCTATACAATTTTCCGAAAAGGTAAGTCAATAATTGCTTAATTACTCATGAGGGACAGCATCCTACATTTGATCTCCAACGTATTTTACACAAAGATTTCAACAACTGAGGAAGTTGCAAACGCCGGGGAACAGATGTTCCTAGCAATGTACAACGCCAGAGTAACAGACCTGGACAAACAGCGTAATTACGCAGCATTTCTAAAATCCAGCACAAGGGTGAAGTCAGACTTCCCCTCTCTACCACTAACTGAAGGCTCTGCACTGCAACACTTATACAGAGTCTATTTGCAAGTTCAAGATTGGCTGGGCACCAAACAGGAAACTACTGATTGGGTTTGGATGAAAGGAGCAGATGGAGATCTTCAAACCTTGACAATTTTAGATCAACCTGCCCCAGCTGCCATCCTTTCAACAATATTCTGCAGCTGCACCAAAGGTTGTGGGGCATGTTATGTTGTGGATGCCGCAAAGCAGGTATCCATTGCTCTTCAATATGCGGTAACTGTGAGGGCACATGCACCAACGGCCCTCCAGTTGAAGACGACAATTCAGCATATGAGGATGACCCGGAAAACTTGACACCCTCGAATGAACTGTTGCACCCAATACATTACCTCCCGCACAAGACTTTCAGAGTCAAATCATCTCTATTAAATCATCTATCTATTAATATTGTACTGAACAAGACTGTAATTCGGTTTTCAATGTTTAGGTTGAAGAGAAAATGCAGCATATGAGGACGACTCTGAAGACTTCATGGAACCCCGTGACCCAACACCCTCCTCTAATGAAGTGTTGGACCCAATAAATTCAATTTACTGTCAGTTTTTTTCAAATCACAATACTAATTCTGTTTTAAATGCGGACAAAGCACATTTTTTTAAATGATGATTCTTTTGTCGCCCTATAACTCGCTTACGGTTAGTCCTACGGAAAATGCATAGGACCATTTCTGTAGGAAATTTTATCAGTTTTAATTGTGGTAAGGGGGCAAAAACCGATAGGAGTGATCGTTTCCGAGATATAAGCGAAAAACTGAAAAATGGTACCTTTAACCCCCCTCCCCTCCTCAAGCTCACCCCCCACCCTCGGGGACTTTTGATATAGGTATGTCTACCCAAGTGTAAAGAAAGCGTTTAAAAAAATTTCCAACTCTCTGGGAATTTTTTCCACCGATTTGTCTAATTTGACTGGGTTAGTACTTTTAGGTGGAAAACTCCACTGCCATAAAAACTGCCTTAAATTTGACATTGGTTTTTTGGTATTGTGACCTATTAATTGTGGTCTGTAGTATGCCATTTCATAGTAGGTCCCTAAATGTGGTTGTTTAGCAGTCGTCTAAGAGATGGCCCCAGTGATAAGGAAACAAATTAGAAAACGAGGATTACGGAACGTGGAATCATCTAGAGAGCACCTGGATTGTTCTGGAAGGTAGGTATACAAAGGCCACTGCAAATCAATTGAATATTGGAAAGTGAACTGAACGCAAGAGAAAAGGAACAATGACTAGTACAGTGACAAGTAGTGAATAATAGTGTACAGGGTTATTCCATATATTTAGAGAGCGTTTACCTCGCTTATTATAAAAGATAGAAAAAACTTTAAATACAAAAGTTGTAGGGTTTGTCCTAAATCGTCAGAAAGTGTTGCGCAATATCACGAATAGATATTGGAAAGTTAAAAAAAAACACCAAGTTGGTAAATTTCTAATGGAACACCCTATATATATTTTCAAAAAATCAAATAGACCTTTTTCATCTGAATTCAAAAATATATATGTTGATATTTGGTTTAGCCGTTTTCGAGATATTTGCATTTAAAGAACGTGATTATATTGTTTTGCCTATCGCGGTTGCCATAAAAAAACAAATGCTCCAAACATCAATAATAATTATTGTTTATTCGGGTATCACATTTTCTTCGTTCTATCCCTAAAATGGGTTATACAGAAGGAGAAATGTTAGAAATAATTGTTTTTTCATGGCAAACGCGATAGGCAAAACAATATAATCACGTTCTTTAAATGCAAATATCTCGAAAACGACTAAACCAAATATCAACATATCATATATTTTTGAATTCAGATGAAAAAGATCTATTTGATTTTTTGAAAATATATAGGGTGTTCCATTAGAAATTTAATTTTTTTTAACTTTCCAATATCTATTCGTGATAGTGCGCAACACTTTCTGACGATTTAAGACAAACCCTACAACTTTTGTATTTAAAGTTTTTTTCTATCTTTTATAATAAGCGAGGTAGACGCTCTCTAAATATATGGAATAACCCTGTACATAGATTCAAATGAACAACTGACCAGTGACCACACTTACTTTTGCTATCGATTCAATATATTCGGTCACAGTTTGACAAAGAACATGGATGCAATAATATTTGTCCTATAGATTGTGCTTTTGATGAAATGATGTGATTTGGAAGGGTCAAAATTGCAACAAAATAAATTTTATTGATAAATGTATGTCAGGTGTAGGTCGAAAAAAATAGAAACCCTTTAAGAATTATGAGAAATATTGCACATGTAGTTTTAAGAATAAATATACGTACTTTTTATAACTATTGTGTTTTATTTTTTTAAATATAAATTTAAAGTTTCTAAAATATTTGCAAACGTTTATTCAACAAGGCCGCCTATTTTTACTGACAAGAGAATTAATAAATATGGCGAATATTCAAATTATTAGGATATTTTTTGAATTGGTTTAACCATAGAATAATATCTTTGCACTTATTTTAAGAATAATTTTCAAATTTTTGTCAGAATATTTTGAATTGATTTGATTTAACCATTGCGTAGGTACCTATATTCTTTGTAGGTAACTACTTATTTTAAGAATAATTTTCAAATTATTGTCAGAATATTTTGGATTGTTTTATAAAGTTAACCATTGTGCTTTTTTATTATATTACGAATATTCATAATAGAATATTCGTAAATGTGCTGCATTGAACTTGTTTTTTTATATTGTAGTATTTACGTCTCGTATAAACGAAAATAAAAATAATTAGTATAAAATAGTTTTAAATATTTTTACCATATTTTTTTTGTGAATAATATAGAAATAATGTATGAAATTATTAATAAATCGTATTTAAAATATATTCCATACACATACATGTATCATAAAAATGTTTTTATATTATTCTTTATTAAACGTATTTTCAAAATAATAATCCAAAGATTAATATACGAAATTATTCATAAAATATATTTGAAATATATTCCGTACATGTTTTTCAATTATTGTAATATTATTTATTAGATGATATTCTAAAAATATTCATAAAATATTTGGTTATTTTAAGAGTAATTTAAAGGTAATTTTTTCAATTAATCAAATGATATATTCTTTAAGAAGATTTTCAGATATTCTGAGAATATCTTGTGCTAACTGGGAAGTGGTGCCCGGTAGCAGACTTTCAATGAAAACGCCAATAAAATAACTATAAAATTAGATTTATAGAAATTTCGAGAAAAGTTTTAAGAACTTAGATTCTTGACTGAGACATTATGGTTTTGCCAATTTATTGAAGTGACTGCATGCATGAAATCATAAAATGCATATAAGTTCTTCATTTAAAAATATAATAAAACAGCAAAAGACATCTTGCCTCGATTAAATTGTTTTAATTGGTTTTGAGCTGCTACAATTATTACCAATAACTAATAAATTTCACACAAGCATAATATAATACGTAAGTATAATTTATTACTAGGTTTGCCATCTCTCTATCTTATCTTATAATATGTTTGCATTATATATCTACTTTTTATACATTCGTTTCATTTTTGTAGTTTCTCTAAAATACATTTTCACGGAAAAAGTTTGAATTGTCACGACAAACAATAAGTTTTAAATTCTTTTGACCCTAAATATTTCTAGAACAGAACGGTATCATTTGAAATTTTACTTTCTCCATTATAATTTCCGAAAATTACTACGATTACTCCTTGTCCCTACTCTCTAACTTTTAACTGTAAATGCAGGTGAAGGTCAGAACTAATCTGTGTAAGAGGGAGAGCATCAACATATATTTTCTGTATTGTAAAATATGCAACAATGTAAGCAGAGTGTGAAAATTGAGTCAATAAATTCTATCAAATATTAGGATAACTGTTGTTACGTCTATATGCTTATAAAAATATCTTCTATGAGCCCATAATAATATGATCCCTTATTAACCGTATGTAAAGAAAAATTTCAAATAATTTTTTTTTATTAATTTTTTCTTATGTTGAAGTGATTTTAGTTTAAATATTAGTCGTAGTTTCCTTATTGAAACAAAGACTAATATTAGAATGGAATGACATAAATGAATATAAAATTTGTTTAACATTTTTGAGATTAAAAGTAATGTCAAAGTTGTAAGGGGAGATTGAAATGGAAATATACAGAATATAAGAATATTGAATTCTCCTATCCTAATTTATACCAAAAAAAACTCTTTAAATATAACAAATTAACATTTTTCAAAAAACGGTAAACATATTAAATGTAAATGATTTATCTTGGTTTAACAACTTGTTATTAAAGCTGCTGCTTTAAAAATTTCTACATAAGCAGATATAAAATCGAAATATAATCTGATGATGGTTGAATAAACAGAATGTAAAAAATCATTTTCATTTAAATGATCAAAAATCCTAAGATCAAGTTAATTGAGATCAACTGTCAACAGAAAGAGAATAACTAAGTACATATAGGTACAGTACGATTTTATCACTCAAGTAGGTATGTATATACATCTGTTCATTACATTTGTACTTCTAATTGATTCTCTTGGCCATTTAACAATATTGAAATTTGAAACAGAATAGACTTAAATATCAGAAATTGGATATTTGAAGATGTTGCAATTAGTTTTTTTTCTTGAAATTTATTGTACCATAAGTGAAAAAAAAATATTCGTATGCAAATTTAAACTACTTAAACTACTGTCTCCAACACAGAGGTCAGAATGCAAATTTCTCGTTAAATTATCCTTTAATGTAGATTCGACGACATGTCCATAGCAAAATTTTGAATAGGTATAGAAGCACATGGTATTTTTATAGACCGG
Source organism: Rhagium mordax (assembly GCA_963680705.1). Classification (NCBI taxonomy): domain Eukaryota; kingdom Metazoa; phylum Arthropoda; class Insecta; order Coleoptera; family Cerambycidae; genus Rhagium; species Rhagium mordax. Next base: position 27,015,218 of record OY796658.1, on the reverse strand, counting down.
ATATCATTTTTTAAACAGCGTACAAGGTTAACAATAAAATGAATCATGATTTATGAATGAAAGATGTATAGTAAATCGATAAATAATTTCTAATAGTCGTTACATCATTAGTCATTCACTGCCATTCTGCTTTAAAGGGCAATGAACTCTTATGACGTTTTAAAACATAGCGACCTGTTTTAAACATATTGTTTTAAATAACGATTTCTGAAAAATTATAATTATGTTAATATCAAACTTTGATGTACTGGCCGGTACTGTGTTTATTCATTTACTTCTAAATAGTTAGTAAGTACCTATATCAACAATCAAAATATGAATAAGTATAATAAATAAAGGAGTCCAAATTTTATTGTTTTTTTTTTGTTTAAAACATGTTTCTTATACAACAATTAAACCTTGTTTAAAACAAAATGAACAGTGTTAAATAAAAAAATATTTGTTCAAAATAAAAATAACACTATTTTTACCAACCCTGGGTCTTAAACAACAACTAGAAAGCGCATCAAATAATTATTAATACATATACAGTTTCATTATCTCTCCAACTATACAAGTCTTCATGGCATGCCTCGAATTAGGTGGGCGATGTCCTCTTCAGTTGTAGGTACCCCAAGTTATGTGAAACTGTGGGCGATTAGAAGGTTCTTTAGTGGAATGGATAATCGACTTATCCATAATATCCATTGCCTATTATATACAATATATACATGTCCGATTGGTGAAAAATCACGGAATTTTGCAGGTCGTGGAACGCGGAACAATGTTTACATCAGTAGTTTGTAGAAACCTCTCGTCTGTGACAGCAGTATAAGCTATCCTGTTGAAAAACACTCGTTTTCCAATATCTGAAGATATCTCGGAAGATATAATAAAACAATAATAATTTATGAATGGACTTTTACACATATGTGTATTTTTCTAGAATAATTTAAGACTTCCATATACTGTCGTATACGAGGTCGTATACCACATATTAACTAGCTCATATTGTTTCAAAGGACGCCGCTCAAAATGATAGGATTTTGGACTTCACTGCGAAAATGTCTGAATTTTTGCCAGTATATGATTAAAAGTCCTCATGGGTGCAAAACCGACAGTTTTTGCAATACGCGGGATGGAAGGTCACCAATAGCCCTTTTGGAGGCAACTAGACATGCATGAAGAATTGATGTCTTGTTTGTCTATGCGTGTGTTACTAATTCTAATAAATGAAACTTTTTTATACTATTTTTACTAAAATTCTCAAAAGTTGCATAAACACTTTAAACTGAAACCATAAAGAAAAATATATCTTTTTGTATTTGATTTTTGATTTTCTACAAAAGTACATACCTCTTGTAAAGTTTTTTATTATATCCAATATGGTGCCATAACAAAACTTACTTTGCGAAAAAAGAAACGTAAATTTTTTTAATCTTAATTAATTAATTAATTTAATCTTTATTATTTAACGAGATATTAGAAAAAGGTTTACAGTGTTTACACCAAAGTTGATTGCAAAAATGAGACATATTTTATAAAACTTAGGAATTAGAAAAGTTCTATATGCTTTACGTTTTGAACTACACTCTTGTAATCTAAAAAAAGTAATTCAAAATTGGTTATGGCACTGTTATTTTTATTTCCTTTTTAATCATACTTCACAGTCCACCTTCATATTTAACTCAAAACCAAAAACTTAACTAACAGGAGAAAAATCAGAAATAATGTATTTTTAAATAATATTTATTAGTGCTTTAAAAACAATTAAAATACAGAAAAAAAAAGTTACAATAAATTAAAAGTACCTATTAAATAAAAATATGAAGATGATTTTAATAACACAATTTTAACTACCTTGAACAGCATTTTGAATCTACCTACACAAAATTTTAACTCTACAACAACAGGTGCTACTACAGATACAGTGATACTACTGCTACTACAGAAGCAATAAAAACAAATAGTTAATTATCCTCATTTTCAGAAAATGCTAGCGAGGCAGACAATAAATTTGAGCACAATTTTTGCAACGTAGCCCGATAGATTAGCAGATGCAGGAAGAATATTTTTAGTAAATAAAGATCCTTCAAGTCCTCTGTACAAGCAACTACAACCAGAAAACTTTGTTTATTATTTTTGTTGTAAAATTTTTAACCTAACCCTCCCTAACCATCTCTTCTATCAGTTCTATCTTCTATCTAAATATGGACAGAAATTGGGAACATAGCTAAAAAATTCTGGTTTGAACTTACTCGCAGTCTTAAATTATCGCAAATAGACATCTACATCAGCTCAGAAACAGTGGCGGCTCGCCAGGATTTTCAAGGTCATTGTGTTTTACAAAATTACCTCAAAATTTATGTACCAAACTTGATATTTAAATATTTTCAAGATTGCTTTGTTTTTTCCACGTTTGACGCAACTGATGTTTTATTAAAATTTTTTAAATCCTTTGAAAAAATTCTGTTACGTTATTCATTTTATTTACATATTTGTATACCTACCTACCTAGTTATTTTTTAAATTTGAACAGTATAATAAAAATTCACTTTCAGTCCTTTGGTAATTTCATTCAAATAGAACTAGAACTATCTATAGGTACGATTTTTGATAACAAAAAAAAGTTTTATATAAGTGGGTAGTGGTCGTAATACCTAGTTTCTTAAAACATACGTACAAAAAAACGATCTACATACTACACTAATTTATTTTAATGTCGAAAACCATGAAAATTGCACCATGCGATTGTAAGGGAACTAAACCACAGTCTGTGACTAAACTAGAACCCCTTTCTCTGCCTTGTACCGATAAGAGAAGCCGAGAATTTCCGGAGAGTCCCGAGGGCCGGCCCGTACATTTTAAAAGCTGGCGCGTCCCTCGCGCTGTTTTAAATTATAACAATACCTATGGGCTAAGAATTAATAATAAATGCTATGTTATTTATCGTTTCACACAGATTTAACATTTCCATATTTAAAGTTAGTAAGTATATTAACCATAATTTCGCATTTTGCATTAGTGATTACGCGTGTTGGCTAGATTTTTAGTTTCTTGAACGAAAACTTGCTTCCGTTTGATCGCGTCATAACAGGCCGGCCCGGCGATTCAAGCTGAGGCAGAATAGGCACGCGACATACGCTTGTGTACTTAGATGGCAAATCTAACATAAATGAAGTGAGCGTACTGCCTAGCTATTACGGACGTTTATGAAGAAGCATGGGCCAGCCCAATGCATATAATAGCGGATAGAATGTATAATATTAAGCGGGATTTTAAATTTGGAAACCGGGGGATATTAGGCATTATCTCGAATAGTTTCTAAACTCCATTTTTAATATTTTTCAACATTTCATTGTTCTATATATAAATAGAAAGCAAATGTACACCAATTTAAATCACAAAAAGAAAACAAAAAAAATATTTCCATGGAGTGCGAAACAGTTCTTAATTTTTTTCTGGGTGGGCCCTGCCCAACCTGCCCACCCTGACCAGCCGCCACTGCTCAGAAATAAATCATTGGTATGGAGTTTTGTTATGTTATCATTCATTAAAATGTTAGGAAGAAGTTGCTTATCATCTCAGGGTGAATTTGATAAACTGTATCAAAGTAACAATGACAACATTTTAAAATAAAGGTTCTCTTAGAACAGTTAGGTACACTGGTTTTTTTCAGGACATGAGAGGACGAGGGTATATTCTACATACACGTCTTTTGCAATATCACTTAAGAATTAAATTCTAGTGGTAAATAATATGGCAAAATCCTCACTGGAAGCCGCAAATTTTTTAATGAGGTGCAGAAGATATATGTCTTTTTTTCGTCTTCAACTTTGAGATGATTAATCCACTTGAAAAAATGTAAATGGTTTCACATTAAAACCGTTAAGTGCTACAATGTGGGAAAGTTGAATAGGCGCAATAAAACTAATAAGTCAAATTTATGATGCATTGTTTTGAAAAAAAGTTTTTTTTTTCAAATGGCATTTTGCAGCATTGAGTATTGAACAAAAAAAGAATATTTGTTTTCATTATGATAGAAAAATAGTATAAATGAATTTTTAAGTAAGACCATTGATTAAGGAATGAACAAGATACGCGACTTCGATGGTAAAGTGCGAGGCCTTTTTTGGCAGCGAGATCTCGGCAAGTTGCGGGCATTCCTGTGATTTATGTAGTATGCTTTTGACAAACCTGTGTCGTGTCTGGTTTTATATCATTAATAATCTAGTGGTAATAAAAATTTAATGTCCAGATTAATTTTAGTTTAAAATTATTAACGTAGTATGTTCTCTCTGCCAGCTATTTCTCAACGTTTGTTTGACTTTCCCAGCAAACACCGCTTCGTAACTATTAAGGAACATTAACGCTACTTATATTTCGTGTTACACTTTTGTTTCAGTCACAAAAATGCGTGTTTTTGGTGACAAATTGCTTATTTGTCCGCAACAATGCATCGTTATTAAAATGCAACTATTACTTTACATAATTGCGAAACAAAATATTCGTAACAAATGCCAATTTACATTTGTAATAAATTCGTTTTTACCAAAATCTAACTCCGAAAATATCTTGAAACATTTAGGCTCTTACAGTTTCATTCACCAAATTATTTGTAAATACAAAACTTATATAAATACTTCGCAACCGTTATGCAAATTTAGTTTAAGTACAGATTCACAACAGTTGCAAGTTATTAGAAACTAAGGTTGCTCATTAATTTCAGAAAAGTTGCTTATCATAAGCAATATAAATTTTACAATTTACTTTCAAATCAGTTTCTTTTTTGTTTTATATTTATTATGCAAATAATGCAAATAAAGCAGGTTTGATATATGTGCACAAATCCGTCTCCCACCCTGATCCCTCACCTTCCCATTCCCGATCATTGGAGTCTTTTTGTTTTTTAAATGCATATAGTAGCATTTTACAGATGCTTAAAAATATGACAGGCCCTATCAATCAATACATGTCCATCTTTGCCGAACCACTTATTACCTATTCACTGTTGAACAACTCGAAAACGAAAAAGTGTGCGGAAACTTTTTTGGTTCTCGCGAGTTGAGTAACAGTGAATAAGTAATTTGTTCGACAACATGTAGGTACTGACAGTATAGAGCCAGTTATATTTTTGGAGCGTCTGTAAAATGCTATACTAAATACATTTAAAAACAAAAAAGACTCAATGATCGGGAGTGCGCAGGTGAGCGATCGGAGGCTGGGGGGTGGATTTATGCACGTACAGCAAACCTGACTTCGTTTGTTATTGGACGAGTAATTTTTCTTGGACGAAGACCTCAGTCACATTTTTCTAGTAGGGGGCTCGTTACTTTTTCAGGACCCATCTTTAAAATCACTTTTTGCAATATTTAACAAAATTCACATTCTCAATCTCTCATCTTTATACTTAGACCATAAATCCTTTTAAGATAAACTCTTTTCTATATCTAGGCGAAATTAATCCTTAATCCTTAATATTCACTGTTAATGTGTTTGGAGGAATCCTATAAAATAAAGGAAAAAGATAAAATATTGACAAATAGATGTTCAAAACAATTTATTGTCCATTGTACAATAAAATAATTCATTTTCTCTGTTTTCTTCAATCTCTGGCTGGCCGCTTTAACCAGTCCTTACACGCAACTTCAAAATTGGTATCTGTCATAAATGGAAAGCATTTCCTGCATGAATCTACAAATAAAAATCAATTCGTAATCAAACTAGCAATGTACACTGTACAGGGTGAACCCCAATTTATTTATCTCCTTAAGGTGAGTGCGCTAACCCAACTCTGTATCTAGTTTAAAATAAAAATAAGAAGAGAAGGCGGGAGATTGTCAAAATTTGACAAGGTTTTTTTTTGATGAAATGAGAAAAGATTTCGATTGTAAAACTTATGAAACCTATGTACTATATGTAACTCTAGCCCACTCAATAAAATAAATGAAGTTAAACAATTACATATTATTATTCCTGAGAGAAAGAAGCTTGTTGCAAAGGGATGGTAAATCCCGAGGTAAATCCAAATAAAAAAATTAAAGAAATACACGCGGTAGTTTTCGAGAAAAAGAAATAAAATACGCCAACATTTTGAATTTAACTGACCTATCTCATCTGAAGTGAATATAAGATAGGTCAAGGCTCGGGTCAAGGTTGATCTTGTTTTTTGTTCATTAGCTTTTACCGGACCACTATCAATGTTCGGAAGTCATATTTTTTATACCACTGTTTACACATTCCATCAAATGCGCCAACTTTATTAGCGCCTTTTTGTGAAGTTTTTTTGAATAATTTATCATTCGAAGTACCTATATAAGAAACAGACAGACAACAGACCTTGTCGGTAATTTAATTATGTGATGTTTTTTTATATCTTTGGCACAGAGGAAGAATGAAGAAAGTGGACGACCGGCGGAATGTCTTTGTCACAGCTGTGACCTCTACGTTTAAGTCGGAAGTGTGCAATGTTGCAAAACTTAAAAAAATCGAATCCATAAATTTCAGTTTCATATGTTACAAATTGTGGAAAATTAGATAAAATCAGAAATGAAATTAAATATTCAACACCCGCTTATCTCAGAAACAAAAATCTTTAGAACATAATATGTTCATATAAACTTTTCTTCACTTCAAATCACCTGAAGAATTACTTCTTTAAGTAAAGCGTTTATTTTATTATTCGATTTATAGGTACCTAGTAAAAAGATTCGCTACCCACACTGTGCCCACGCCATGTTATTATCTTGCCCAGGAAATTAATTTTTACAATACATACAATTAAAACTTATCTAATTTTAGGTCTATAAGTATTAGAACTTACCTACCAGTTACGCTGTGTATACCTATATTGTGTAATTATTTTTCACAATAGTAGTTTTTGCACAAGACCACTTGTTTATACCACACATGTAAGTACACAATTAATTACTCACTCTACACATTCAGTCAGACCAACTTGTACTGAAGCCGGAAACAGTTCTTTGCGCTGCTGGCGCAGTGTGCCAGGATTCTATTGGTCGTTTGAATTTTATCTCTCTCTCAGAAGTAATTCTAGCCTATAGAAACGACTTATTTGTTTGAAAATGTATAGCGAAAATGTAACGTATTACTAATTATGTAAATTTTTCAACACTTCACAACTGAAAATTAATTGCTTCAATAATTCCGTAATTGTTTCAGTTTATAGCTACTAAAGGAATACCGCATCAACAATTGCGTAATATTCTCAAATTTTAACCATTGAAAGTATGGCGTTTTGTAAGTTATGAAACATTTACGTTTGTCGAATTAAGAATAACATTTGATAGGTAACAGTTTCGATGTTTTTCAAACCCAACAAAGATGTTTTATACTATATTAAACAATTTCAAAACAAATCTTTCAGGTACAGATATATTGCCATAATTACGAATCTGTTTCACATTTTGAAATATGCTTCTAGAGTTACTTATTTGTGACTTAACGTTACGAAACAAATACACTCTGTGTTTGCTGGGTTTAACCGTCACATAATTTTAAACTAAAATCAATCTGAACATTCAATTTTTGTTTTCACTAGATTATAAATTATATAAAACCAGACACGACACAGGTTTATCAAAAGCATACTACGTGAATCACAGGAATGCTCGCAACTTACCTGGATTCTCGCTGCCAAAAAAGGCCTCGCACTTTGCCATTGAAGTCGCGTATCTTATTCATTCCTTAATCAATGGTAAGACATAAAAAACAAAACAAAAATTGTTTTACGGCTGCTGTTTTGCGCTCGGTTTTGCGTTCGTACGGCATTCGCTGTAAATTAGTTAGTTAGTTGAATAAATAAGTAGTAACGTTAAAAACCACGAATAGCGAGCAAATATTGCATTACGCATTAGAACTGTCGAACAATATTCATGGCGTACTTTAAAATCATTTATACTATTTTAATAGTATTTATAAGTTTTTTTTGAATTTAATACCTACTTAATGGATTTTGGGTCTGAAGGTGCCGTTGGATTGGTCTTGAAAGTGGTGTTTATTTGAGGGGGTGCTGTAGGGTGATGCCATGTTATTTTATGAAACTTTACTTAATAAAATTTTGAGGCATTTTACTTTAAAGTTTATTATTATTTAGGTGAGGAACATTTAAACAAACCTTTTAGAAACTATCTGTCAGAAACGCACTTGATTGTTTGAAATTTTAATTGTTGTATTCAAAGCCTACTTATCAGAATTTAAAATTTTTAAAATAATGTGTAAATCTGTTGGTTTTAATTGAATGGTTGAATACTTTTCAGAACTTACGTTGTATGAATGGTTTCTTATTGAATATGAAAGTTTTTATTAATTCACAGTCTATTATAGAGAAAACACGCTATTTTGTATGAGATAGTCGGTTTTTAGTTTTGTAAAATTTCCTTTTATCAAAGAAAATAAATAGAAAAAAGAGGCGGGCAATTTGAACATGTACTTTATTTGCCCTATTTTTCTATGCTCTTTCCGAATCTTAAAACATATTTTTAAAACTTTCGATACAGGGTGTTTTTGAGATTTAACAATTCGGCTAGTTCTTTCTGTCCGGTCCTGTATTTTGATTTTGCTAAATTGAGAAATCGATATGGCTGATTGAGTAAAACATACATACCAAATTTTACTTTATTATACCTAGTGGTTCTAAAGTTATGGTCCAAGACAAAAATACGCAAAATCAATAAAACACCCTGTATCTTGGTAATTAAGGATTATTGACCCACTAACCATAGGTGATATGGAATCGCCCAAGTAACCTACATATGCAGGTAAAGTATGTACACTTACCAATGAATCACCCTGTATTTTACCCGAACATATTCTTCCTTTCGAATATAATTGCAGGATTTGCAGGTAAATCATTAGTAGAGAGGAAGCAGATAATAAACAATTCCGTTACCTACTGCAATTCCTTGCAACTACTCTAGAAGAGAAAATGACTAGTTACTCTACTGACACACTTTCGTTTTAATAATTTTCTTAATAACATTTCATTTTACGAAAAAATCACTAACGAAACATAATTCTATAGTTTTTATGAACGTGTCGGCTAAACAAATAAGAAACAATTATGAAATTTATTATGTAGATGCAATTTCATGCGCTTAATATTTCTGAATTTTGGTACGTCTATAGACTTTTAAATAGATGATTAAAATGTAAATGAGGTAGGTATCTGTACGTTATTTATAAAGTTTGTAAATATAATGTATAGTTTCTTTTTAGTAAAAACTAGTAATCGTAGATTAGATTTGTGATGGTTATTTCACCAAAAATGAAAATACATTATTAAAATAAAATTAATAAAATGTCGAGGAATATTGTCGACTGCAGAGCATTTTTTAAGCAAATTATTTATCACAAGGCAAGTTTTGTTTTTTCGGGAAACAGAAAGAATATTTGACTATTGCAGCATACACTACTATATTACAGTGTCATAACCAGGGGGGGCCGAGGGGGCCTGCCCCCCCCCCCCCCCCTCAGCAAAATCCACGTATACCAAACCAAAACAGTGAACACTATACTTTACAGAAAAAAGTTTTTTGGGGAAGTTAAATAAAATAGATAAAGTTTTTGCCATTTACCCCAAGAATGAAACACGTGTCCGTAGCTGCATCTTGTTTCACTTTCGGGGTCTGCGGCACTATTCATTATTCCTTTGTGCTTATGTTTATTTAACCCTGCTAAACATCACTCTTTTATTTATATTTGCCTAGGTAGAAATTGGGCAGTACGCATAGAGCTCTATGTGCTGACTGTTAGCATTTGAGGCCATAAATTGGTCCATGGTGCACGAAAACACAAATTGAGTACTGTGTGCTGTTACTTTCTAACCGTTCATAGTTATTGTTTCTGATCCTATTCACACGGATCCATTAAGCTACGCTACGCTGATGAGGAGCAATAATTCCGAAACACGTGTCCGTATCTAGCTGCATCATGTTTCATTCTTGGGGTAAATGGCAAAAACTGTATCTACTATACTTTACTTTAGGTGATTAAAATCTATCATCAGAAGCTTAAATCATCTTTCAGTTAGTTTTATCTTGGCTTTGGCTCCCACCTCAATTCAGTTCTGGTTGCGCCACTGCTATATTAGCAAATATTTAATTAGAGATTAAATGTTTTATTAGAGGTCCAGCGTCCAGCTGGACAAATTAGAAAAAAAGTAAATTAGCAATAAATATGAACGAGATAAAAAAATGGATTATTACCGAGATTGCAAAAGTTATCCATTTCCATCTCGCACATAGTATTGCTAATTGTATTCTTTTTTAACTCGTCAGTATTTTGCTGAAACATTTGAAATATTCATACAATCATATTATATATGCCTTTATTTTAAGCAGTGCCTTAGTCCTTATTTCTAAAAGCCTTATTACACTGTCCAATAAAGCGACCCATTTTGTGACCTTCAATTTATTATTGGTGTGTATCATCAAAGACTATATAGTATAATGCAAGAAAATCCACGGATTTATCGGATCGATGGTCGGATGGTCGATAAATTGAGAAATTGGAACATGCATTTTTCGTCGATTTTATAGAAATTTTCTAGTAACATTTCTTATTTCACTGTATTACCAACTTTCAGAATTGTAAGGTTAGGTTATTTATTTGTTATTATTTTGAGAGATCCAATGAAGTTTAGTTTTGGCGTTGAGGCTGCAATCGTGGTCCATGATGCACGAAAGCACGAATTTGAGTACTGTGTACTGTGCTTTCTAACCTTTATTAGTTATTGCTTTAGATCTTATATTCTTTATTTAGCTACGCTACGCTGACGAGGAGCAATAACTCCGAAACACGTGTCCGTAGCTGCATCATGTTTCTTTTTTGGGGTATATGGCATTAATCTTATCTCTTGTATTATTTAACCCTATTAAACTTCACTCTGTTGTTGGTTAGACCCAAAAAATTACATATTTCTAGTTAGAAGTTAGAACCATTTTTAAAGTTTTATCTGCATATTAGATTTTCAATTTTTGAACTTGTATCTTTTTGACAATGGGACGTCTCCGTCGTATATGTTGTTTCACAAATCGTCAGAAGAGGTTACAAAATCTAAGACAAAAACGGCAACTGCCTGGGAAGTACCTAACTAAATAGACGGTTGGCACGCTCGAATTAACAAAAATCAAAAAGTAGATATCTAACTCTTTGACAAAAATAAATTGAACAAAAATCGCTGTGTTGCTGCTCGACGTTTCTACAATTAATTGATCGATTTTTTTAACAATTAATTTCATCGAAAGGTCTCCATAGATTCTTAATACAGACAGAAATATTTTTTTGTTAATTCAACAAGACTGGGTAGTCTGGGTACCTACCTATTTGACGTTTCTAAATTCTAACTTGGATATTAACAAACACAGGTCGGTACTGATGATTTAATTTGAGATTGTAATACTTATAATAAAGAACTTTATTGGGAAAATTAAGTTTTAACAAATTAGGGCGAAGTGCGAAGTTTAGATAATATTATATCCATTCTTACACTTAATCTCCCCCCTGTACCTTCATTAATATTAAAGTCAGATATTTTGGAGAAAAATAATATAATTAACATATTATAAATTTAAAATAGAAAGTAGGCCTTCCGGTGTACCAATGAAATTTTATGATAATATCAATGACAAATGTAAACTATAAAGACATGGAACGACATTGTTGTAATTGAAGCAAGAAAATGTATAAAATGTGGTTGGACACTGCCAGAGGGCGATACTGTTCTTTCTCTGTTTCTTTACTGATACTACTGGTTTTAAATATTTAATACGTTTTTTGGAATAACTTTAAAGCAATATTGTAATATATGTTTTAAGGATACTATTAACAGAGTAAGAAGAAAAATTTAATGTCGCCCTCTGGCAGTGTCCAACCGCATTTTATACATTTATTTGCTTCAATTACAACAATGTCATTCCATGTCTTTATAGTTTACATTTGTCATTGATAATATACCATTTCATTTATTTATATAAAAATTAAGTATACAGTATACACCATAGAAATGAAACTTATAGTTGCCTAGTTGAAAATATCTTCTAAATTGATCAGCAACAAGAAAGCTATTGAATATAATTTTGAAATTCTAGCTTTAAAAACACCGATCTATTTCTGTACATTAAAATTTAAAGAAGTATACAAAATTATATATCTGGTTATCACATTTTACAATTCGCTTTATTGTTGAAATATAGTCACATATATAGAACACATACAGAGTGTAACATAATGAATTGTCATGAACGAAGAAACGTAATCCTTGTTTAAATTTAAGAATATTTTGTCATATAAACATTTAATTATCCTCTGGCTAGTTCGTCTGGAGCAAAAATAATCTCCTAACTTTTTTGTGTAGCAAGGATTGATTGCATCATCATTTAAATTCTCACAAACTAGATTCTCATACTTAATTGATAATAGAAAAACATCCAATTATATACAGTGTGTCTTCATTTAAGTGGACGCACCCCCATAAGAACTTTATTTATGGATAGATTTTAACCGAATTTTTTTTAAGTTGTAGATCTCTGAAAGTTATATTTTGTAAACACATAAGGTTTTTGGAAAATTTTGGCCTGCTATAATTTATTTTATAGGAGCCAAAAATCAGGAAATCATGTTAGCAATTTTTTTATTGACAACTGAATAGGTACATCATGATGTTCAGCGTCCTCTGAAATATATTTGTGCTACTCGTATTTATTCGTTTGTTTTTAATAGAAAAGCAAAGTTTTTAGGGAAGAGAGTTGTAATTACCCTTTACCTACGACCACTACTGTAAGTACTTAAAAACACACCGTCTGCGATCAATGTAAGATTCCTATTACGCACGGTAAAAAAATCGCACAACTTGGTAAAAAAATCGCACAATTCGTACAGTTTTCCTAGCAACCGCCTAGCAACGGTCAATATACAAACAAACTTATTCTCTAAAAATTATTAAAAATGACAAGTGCAATACTTAATTTTCTGACGCTGTCAAAACTGACATAAGCGATAAATAATAAAAATGAAATACAAACTTTCAATAAATACAGTCGTAGGTAAAGTATAGTACATAATTCGAGTTGCAAAGCAATTACGCACTCATGGAATTATCACACTCGACGCTAACGCGTCTCGTGCATAATTTTTCCATTCGTGCGTAATACGCTATTTACAACTCTTATTACGTAATATACTATTTTTGAGATAGAATGCAATGAACTGACAAAACGAATGAAATTTTTTTTCATAAATAAGTGACAATGTTTACGTAATTTGCATTCTATCATTTCTATCTCGCAAAAAAAAAAAAATTACAACTCTCTTCCTTAAAAACTTCACCTTTCCATAAAAAAATAGTAAATATTTTTGCATGAAACTTGGCACAAATACAAATACAGAGGGCGCTAAACATCGTGATGTATTCAGCTGGTCAATAAAAATATCGCTAACATGATTTCCTGATTTTTGGCTTCTATACAATAAATTATAGTAGGCCAAAATGTTACACCCCGTATAGGGCCTTGAGCACTATTTAGCATCGTATTTAACAATGTTTTGATTTACTTAACAAATTATAAGTACTTATTTCGTGTTTGCATTTGCCAAACGTTAATATTTCCATTTAACAAATATAATTATTATAGTAACACTGCTTTTAATTACTATTTCCTTTGGGCAACTTTAAAACGCATTTTAGAGAACATCAAATATTTTAATATTTTCAATAATTATTTTCTCAAAATTTCTCCAATTTATCAGCTACTTGTAATACACTTTTGGAATTAGAAGAATATTTAAAACATATTAAAAGCTACCCCTATAGACCTCCTCAACTTCATAATGTCCTTTGAAATAACGGTGACACTATTTCCCACATTTATCTACAACCAATAAAATTGCTTAATTTTCGTCTCGTGCACCAATGAAGAAGCTTTTTTATCGGCAAAAATTTAATTCCCTTGGGATTTTGTCACTTACATAAATTTTGTTGTTATACAGGGTGGTCCAAAATTGTCTCCCGATATTTCTGTGGCTGATACTATATCCAAAAATAAAGGTATCTACTCTTTTATATAAATTTATTTCCAAAAGTGGATAATAAGGGATATATATACATATGTATGTACTATTGCGAGCAATACATTTTCAACGGTTCATTTTAGGTTTGTAAATAGGAGAAAACGCAGTGGCGACGGATGTCACTCTATTTTGTTAGTAACTGTCAGTGTCACTTTATATTGAATGTCTCATTAAGTATTTTTTAAATTTTAAAACATGCCGAACCACAAGCTTACAGACGTCGAAGTTAGGGATTGTAATGGCCAAATTAAAAGCTGAATAGTCCTTGCAACGTGTGGCACATGAGTTACATTGTCACAAAAAAACAATATTTTACCTAAAGCGCAACTGGACACAAAATGGAATTCTAGCTCGTAGGCGGGTTCTGGTCATCCGCGTCTACTAATGTGGAAGACGCTGCTTTGGTGGAATATAAAGTCGAGTATTTATACTCTAAGTAAGTCTGAAGTAAGATTGTATTCGATGTGTTAGAAGTGCCAGTGGTTCTCAAACAGTTTGACACTTGAACTGTGATGTGATCTTAAAGGGTTTCATAAAAAATGTGAAGAAGTATTAATTTACTAAATTTGTAGTTTTAGTGGAATTCTATATTTATATATAGGCTCGGACACAAATGAAACTAATAATAAAAAATGAATTGCCCAATATTCGGTCAATAACAATATTAATCATTTGAAAAAAAAAAAGTAATCGAAAACTAATATTAGTTAGAATAGTTTTTTTAAATAGAATTATCGTCGCTAGGCTACACTTTGAGTTCGCAAACTGTTGGTAGTGAAAACGTGTGTTATTTGGTAAATCACGCACACGCACATATCATCAGCTTATAGAAATGAAGCGTTCCTTAAAAAATACTCCATAAGTCCGGCTTTGTTTAACCGCCAACATAAAATTTTGGGGCCCGACGACTGTTTATTTAGAAAGAAATAAAATACGAAAAATTGAAGTCGTTATGTAATGTATTATAATAAATAAAAAATAAAGGCCCTAGATATTCGTAAATAAATAAAATAAGCACGCCACTAAACATCCGAAAGCCGATTTTGTTAGATAAACTCGGGCGGAATAATAAAATAAAATTGTTTAGTGAAAAGACAGTTTTAACAAAACTCGCTGCGCGGATTAATAAAATAAATAAAATGAAATTTTTATAGGGAAAATTTGAACCTTTAATATTTACTAAAAAAATAAAAACGATATCGCCGTGAACAGGATTTGAACTCGGAAGTACCTATCCCACTATTTTGACAGTCGAGTATCTTACACACTGAGCCACGCAACTACGCCACTTAAGTTGTAAAACATGCAATATGTAAGTAACACAAAATTGTAAGACTTATAGTGGTTTGACAATGTCCGTTTGTTGGATAAATACCCACTAATTACCACTAAAAATAACCAATAATTCATATAAAGACGAATTTAATTTTAATTTGAGACGACTCAACCCCAAATAAATAAATATTTCACTGTAACGATTGGCAAATCTTGAGAGTTTGACAGCCGCTGAACTATTGAAAACTTAGATTATGTTATCTCTCTCTTCAGTGTATATTTTATATTTCCGTCTCAAACGGAGGGACAAAGAAGCTTGGTTGACATCGTTGATTGTAGTATTAATTACAATCAACGGTCGACATACGGGAACAATTAGTGTTATGCTCTTGGTTTAACTTTGAGTGCGAGAGAAAATTAAATCGTACGCGCAATATCAGCTCATACAGATGCCAAGTTAAAATATACTCGACTATAACACAAATCATCTCTTTTCGACAGCATTAAAGAGTAAGGAAGAAACACATTTTCCAGCATCAAATTTAACTGCTCATAGAGGCCGTAGAAGAATTCAGCAACATTGGCTTTTACATTTTACATATTGCTAATTTTGTTAGATTTAGTGTTGTATTTTTTCGCCAATAGCTTCAGGATTGTCATATATGTCTAGTGCTACTGGAAGGTATTTGTAATTCGGCTGCATAGCCCTAAATATTGTAAATAATACTGTAGTTATTGGTAAGAAAATACAACACTAAAATCTCGAAACCTTGACAGTTGCGCCTCTTTATTATTATTTACTTAATGGTTATAATAAATAAATTTAATGTTTCCTTTATAGATTTCTCTTTTGATACATCAATGCATTGTGTCAAAGATTTTATAAAATGTCAAATATGACTTTAAAACCATTTTTACAAAGATAAATTAACTCCTATATGAAAAAGTCTATTTGACAGTCACGTTTTGTCACTTTGACAGCGATAAAAAAGGTGCATCGTTTTTTATCACCGATAAAAATGCCTGCTCCTCAAAATCAGTGTACAGGGTTATCCAACGAAAAGGCCCACCCTTATATTTTCTTTATTTTTCGAGTTAGGAAAAAATGTTTCAAATAAAAGTTGTAGTGAATCAAATGAACTCATTTAAAAACCCCTGCAAACAATATACAGGGTGTTCCATAAAAGCGGGACAAACCTAACTTACATTTTTTTAAATGGAACACCCTATATTTTTTTACATTTTTCAAATCTGTGTTTATTGTGATTTCAAATATATGTATATGTTGTATCTTATCTTTTACTGTTTTTTATTTATTGCAAATTTCGTGAACAATATTATTTATACCACCAGCATCTGCATGCGTATCAATCAGGTTAGCCATGGATGAAAAGTTTGCTTTTTGAATTTATTCAATTATTCTGTAGGCATAAGTGTCAAATTAATTGTTTTTCATCCATAGCTAACCTGATTGATACGCATGCAGATGCTGGTGGTATAAATAATATTGTTCACGAAATTTGCAATAAATAAAAATCAGTAAAAGATAAGATACAACATATGTATATATTTGAAATCACAAAAAAACATAGATTTGAAAAATGTAAAAAAATATAGGGTGTTCCATTTAAAAAAATGTAAGTTAGGTTTGTCCCGCTTTTATGGAACACCCTGTATATTGTTTGCAGGGGTTTTGATTCACTACAACTTTTATTTGAAACATTTTTTCCTAACTCGAAAAATAAAGAAAATATAAGGGTGGGCCTTTTCGTTGGATAACCCTGTACATCTAGTAGTCGCACGTCACTTTAAAATCAGTACACCAAACCAAACCATTTATAACAACTGTATTTTTAATAACTGTTCCTTTAAATAATCGTATAAATAAAAATAATTATTGTTGTTGTTCGTTCACATATTCTGTCGTTAATTTATCTTGCCAAAAAACACTCGAGCTTTTTCTTTATGGATAAATTTCTTTGTAACTCAAAATTTTGCCAATCAGTAATTTTGCTCGAAAAACTGACATTTGACAAAATCGCTCGACCTCCGGTCTCGCAATTTTTTCATGTCAGTTTTTCTCTTAAAATTACTATTTGGCAAAATTGTTTCGTTACGAAGAGAAATTTATCCGATAAAAAAAAGCTCTTGTGTTTTTACTGTTGACTAATTTTACAAAAACCAGTATCACTTGATTAAATATCGTTGAAAATTTTTTGCTCCCAATAGTACATACCCCTTTAAAGGGGAATAATAAATATCAGTTTTTCTGCAACATCTTCCGACCACCTTAAAATATTATATTCATATTTGTTAGCCCAAAATGATATGAATATTTCAAATTCACAAAGATTGTTAGCCAACAGCCAACATGGCTTTAGGTAGCAATGATATTCAAAGCAAAGTACAGAGTAATTTAATATTTGTCGGAATATGTGGCTGCATACTCTTTACAAGTATCAAAGAATAATTGCATACACTTTTTTGTAATTAAAAGCTAATTAGAAATAACCACTTGCATGCGTACGTATATGCAGTTATTTGTTATTTGAATACGCAAATAACTATTAGGTATTTAAATTAACAGGTGTTTGAAACGCAGTATTTTTTTACCACATCTTATATGTATATACTTATCTGATTTATACAATCAAGTGTGTACCTATTAAAATGTTTCTGAGAATTGTAGTTAAATCTGTAAAATTAAATTTTCATAAGTAGTTCTAAAACTTTACATTTTTTAATACGAATTTATAATTGTCTTATTACGTACCTACATACATAGTTATTATTTTCTTGATATTTCGATTAAGAAAAAAGTTATAATATTTATATTAAATATTTTCCATTGAAAAAAAAAAATGTTTACAAAAAATTAAAAAGCTGAAGTAGAGAAACTGTTTAGAATATTATCATTAAATTTTATCTAGTCCTATGTCCTATTACATTTATTTATAAGTAGTTAATCTACTATTTAATTTTTAAGTTTTAGGTCATTATAATACTAATGACCTTTGTCTTGTTATATCTTTTATTTTTATACCGAGTGTAAAGTAAACTTGGCTCGCCCCTTTTATTTTCTTTAATCAGCAAGATACCGAATGCAATTTTAATGTTTTTTTTTTAACACACAACACTATGATATAACAATGTTCTTTTCAATTTCATCAAAAATCGTCTCTATATTCTTATTTCAAATAGAACACGCTGTACATTTTTATATTTTGGAAATTGTGATAAATTCAGAATGAACCTACGTATATTAATCTATGAAGATTTTAAAATGCACAATATTTCGTCAAAGTTCCAAAATTAAGAAGACAATGTTTAACTTAGTGCAATAATAATTGTCTAAACAATAATAATTGTTCCCTGGTCAACTCACCTTTATAATAGTAAGGTACAGGGTAGTTCCATATATTTTGACACCTATATATATCTACAGCTTTTATGTTTAGAGATATGAAAAAAGTGTAGAGACAAAATTTGCAGATTTTGGAATCAAATATCTTTTGCCGAGAAAATACAAAACAAAATAGCTTCGAACACTAGAGAAAGAGACACAACTTACTTACCTATGTTTTTTTAAATGGAACACCCTGTATATTTTTGCACATTTTGAAAGAATATTTTTAGCTAATTCCAAAAATATGTAATATGTTGGCATTTGTTCGGTTTTGTTTTTGAAACAGTCAACAGTATTCTTTGTGTAAAACAGTTTGCGTAGTATAGGTTGCCTTGAAAAAAAATTGACAAAATATTTCTGACAATTTCTGACAGTTTACCACCAGATTTTTATGCAAAATCCCAAATAGGTTATTCGATGTGGAAAAACATAATTTTATTTGTTATTCATCAATTTTGACACCTATCTAGAATTTATAGAAATATGAAAACAGTGTAAAAACAAAAGTTGTAGATTTGATGTGAAATATATTTTGGTGATAAGAAATAAAACAATGGAATATCAGAAAATAAACTCTATATTCCATGCAAATGACAACATACCTACTTATTATAATGGTACATATATTTTGGGAACCAGAGAAAAAAGACCTTTCGAAATACTCAAAAATGTACAGGGTGTTCCATTTAAAAAAACGTAAGTTTTGTTTTTCCTCTACTTTCTGACACCATTTTGTTTTACTTTTCTTCACCAATATACAATTCACACTAAAATTTACAATTTTTATTTTTACACTTTTTCATATATCTTTAAAAACATAGGCTGTAGGTTGGTGTCAAATATATGGAATTACTCTGTACAGGGTCCCACTCAATCTCCTGGCTTTATTATTGGGCTAAAATGAAAAACCAAAATCTATCCTCATGTACTTTTTTATGTGGAATCCGATTTTAAGACCGAATAATAAGCGGCATAACCTCAAAAATACGAGGTATTGTCAAAAAACTTTTTTTCCAAATTTATTTCACCCTGTATATCATTATGGAAATCGATATGGTATATTACTGTGGTTACAAAAGCATATATGTCATTCATAATTCATACATCTAATTTCCGGTTTAGCCGTCTGACAAAATTTTGGCGACAACCTGTATATTATGAAATAAATGGAAAGTAGTCAATCTCCTGACTTCAAAAATATATAACACATGTCCATTATCTTTAGTAGTTTTCGAGCATTTGGCAACAAAATGCGATAAAGTAGGTAATAAATTAAGCTAATTCTAAACTTTTCTAAAAATTCACGTAGAAAGCTTGAAACTAAAAAAAAAAAAACATGTGATAAATATTTTTGAAATCAGGAGATTAGCTACTTTTCAATTATTTCATAATACAGGTTGTCGCCAAAATTTTGTAAGATGTTAGCCATTTTCGGCTAAACCGGAAGATGTATGAATAGGATAATATGCCTTTATTACCAGAATAATATATCATATCGATTTCCGTTATAATATACATGGTGAAAAAAAATTGGAAAATAAATTTTTTGATAATACCTCGTAAACTAGAGGTTATATCGCTTATTCGACCTCATAAAAAAATATATGAAAATAGATTTTGGTTTTTCATTTTGGCCCAATAATAAAGCTAGGAGATCGAGTGAACCACTTCTATGGGACACCCTTTACATAGTATGTATACAATAATAACCATTGATTAAGGAATGAATAAGATACGCGACTCCAATGTAAAGTGCGAGGCTAATTTTGGCAGCGAGATTCCCGGTCGGTTGCGAGCATTCCTGTGATTCACGTAGTATGCATTTGATAAACCTGTGTCGTGTTTGGTTTTATATAATTTATAATCTAGTGAAATCAAAAATTGAATGTTCAGATTGATTTTAGTTTAAAATTATGTGACGGTTAAAACTCAAACAAACGTTGAGAAATAGCTGGTAGAGAGAACATACTACGTTAATAATTTTAAACTAAAATTAATCTGGACATTAAATTTTTATTACCACTAGATTATTAATGATATAAAACCAAACACGACACAGGTTTGTAAAAAGCATACTACGTAAATCATAGGAATGCCCGCAACTTACCGAGATCTCGCCGCCAAAATTGGCCTCGCACTTTACCATTGAAGTCGCGTATCTTATTCATTCCTTAATCAATGATAATAACTACACGTGAATTTGTAAAATAAAAAACGTTGCAAGTGTTACCTTGTTCTTTGTCAATAAATTAATTATTGAAATATCCTGTGAAAATCATTTTATATGATATTTGCTAATATTTGCCAACCAATAAAGAAAACCTGCTTTATTCAAGTATACAAGTTAAGTAACTTGTTCGTTAACTTGGTCAAATGATTGTTCCATCTTGCTCCATCTTGGATGCACTGTGTACTTGGGTGTACTGCTTGAATTGAACACAGGGTCGATACTAAACAAATTGCAAAAGTAGTAAAATTCTGCAGCAAAAGTGTGTTATACATTCAGTCTCTTCTGCAAAACCGTTTTTAACTGAGATCATTGCTAACTCTACGAGACCCTTCAGCACTATACATGATCGTACTTATAGGTTCTTTAAATTAATTTTTGAAAATCTATTTTCGATATAAAGATATATAAGATCTTTATTAGCAATATTATTGCAATATATTATACGGGGTGTAATACATTTTACCATAACTTCAAGATCGTTTAGTAGAAATAAATTTTGATAAAAAAATTATTTGATTTCTCGGATATAGGCCAAAGTTTTTAGTTTGAACGACATGCTTAGAGTTAACACAATGATTGCTTTTATACCTTCTATTTCTTCAGAAAATTGATTAGCCCAGAAATCACAAATTTGTTCTTGTCAGAAACTCTAATGACAATTTTGATATTTTTAGGAACCAACATTGATTAAAAAATCCTCGATGTTTAGATTAGCCATATTCCCGTCTCTCCATGGGTTGCTAACTTGCGGTGCTCCGTCCCTACATAAATAACGCTGGCATTCATTTATGAATGATGATTGATTGCCTTCATGTAACTATGTATAACAATGAGGCATGGCTTTATCCTCAGCTTTATCTCAGTGGTTATGTGACTGGTCGATCAGAATTTGGTCGACAGAAAACCTTCACGAATACATTGAAACATTCTTGTTTGCATCCTCCCAAAATGGATTTTTGGGTGACTATTTCACGGAAACAAATTTGTTAAGTTTAAGAGAAAAGTGAAAATTCCGCTAATTAAAGATGTAGCTTATCAAATTTTGCAGTTAAGGCCCAAAATGGAAAAAAGCGAATATTGTTGAATCCGGCTTGATTTTCATAACTAACTGCCATATACTTAGTATTTTATTATTGTAGCTTACTGAACAAAAAAATGGATTTCATATTTGTTGTATTGGATGATAGCAGTCAGGTTATAAAACTAAATAAAGGGATACTTATATGTATATAATTCGTTGCTTTTTAAAAATCTTAAAATAGAATTCGTACACCAATGGTTTGAAATATATATTTCGGTACTTTTCAGCAGCAAAAATATTATTTGATATCAGCAAATTTCAAAATATTTTTATGGTAGTTGCCACTTATACTATAGATGTTATAAGAAAACGGAAAACGTGCAGAGTAGATGCAAAAGACTTTCTTAAAATGCTACTACTTTTCTCATAAAATACCCAAGGACATCAATTTTCACATTATCGAACAATCGATCGAATTAATAAATCTACAGCTCTGGTTTCTAACCTTGACCAGGGTTTAAACACCATAAATAGTGCATTTATATGCATAAACAGACTTGTAACTAAGAAATCAAATAATTTGTAAGCAATACTTTTTTTTAACATTGCGGAACATCAGAATATGTTTCGTGAAGTATGTCCGAATTTTAATATCAAGACGAATTAATTATTGGGGTATATTGTTATTTGACTATGAACAATGTAGGTTGCCCCATGTGAAAAAAAACACATTTACCATTTGAAATTTTCAAGTTTGATGCCATCACAAAAATCACATAAGTGTTTTCCATGTTTTGTAGGTAGTCTAGAAAACGCTATTAGCCTATTGGTAAAAAATAGTGAGGTCCTAAACGTAAATTGTCACAATTGAAGATATTTTTCAATGTACTTAGTCACTATAAAATACTAATTTAGGTATGTGAACGATATAATACATTTGTGTGTTTGTGTTAATTAAAGACTTTTATCCACACATTTTTGGCGTGCACTGTATATTATTAATTGATATAATTTGATTACCTTTCCATTGGCTTCCTTGTTATTCATTGCAATATGCAACAATTAAAAATTCAAGAAATAAAACACCATATCAGTCAAATTCACAATATATTACTGACCACAATAAGATGACGGTATACGGTTAAAAGGAAACTCAACTTTCACAAAAACAAACAAGTGCACTTAGTTTTTTAAATGTTTACGTTAAAGTGCACCGCTATCGTCTAAAGCGCTGCCTATGCTTAGATTCAAACGAAGTGACTGGCTCATTGAACGCTTTCCTAACCAGAATTAGTTCCCCCCTTTACTTTGAAATAAATGTATTCACATACTATTTTAAATAATTCACTTCTATTTTATAAGACTATATTACACGTTATAAAATTATGATTAGTTATTATTTTAAGTTGAAATAGAAATTTGTTTTATGCTTTCTGAGTTAAGTAAGTAGGTGAATCTTATATGGTCATAACTTATCCGGTGTAGGACCGTGTAGGTACTTTCTAAATAGTACTGTGGAATTAGTTGTATTGTAAAACAAATGGAATATTTCGGAAACAATAGAATTGTTTTTGGGGTTCGAAGAGTGCAGTAATGTCTTTCCGGTTTAACAAATTCAGGATGTTTCTGGTAGAAGTACCTTTCGAAATACGCCAATTCGTTCTGAAGAAAAACCATAACGAGTAGCTTGACAAAATTACTACATAATACAGTATATTCCAAGAATCTAATAGAAATTTCAACAAATTTGTACGTTTTTGGTTCTATAGTAAACTACTTAGAAAATTTTGTACCTTAATAATTGGACTTTATATATGTATATCGGGTGGCTACGAAAGTATTCCTAAGGAATAAAGTTTTGAAATTTGGAACGTAGATAATAAACACTAAAGCCAAAATCTGAGAGAATTGTGCACAAAACCCTACTTCCGGTGTAACTGAAAGTGCCACCAACTTTCTTATTTTAAATAAAATACCCCGTATATTTGTATATTTTCTTATTCATCATGAAATTCTGATTTCAGAGATATGTCATAAGTTGGCATCACTTCATCAAAATTCTTTTTAATTAAAAAACATGATTTCCTCTCAGATTTTGCGTTTTTAAAAATTCATGAAAACAATTAAATTTTGTGATTGAATTTTAAAGGGGGATCATATTTTTTTGTATAAGTAAGGACATATTTTCCGCTTTCATTTTATATGAGTTATGTTTAGATTTGTTAAGCCTGAGTGTTCGTAAAATCGAATTCCTCTAATACTCCCAATAAATAGGACGAATTTGCACATTATGTAGTGGGGTGAAATACACTGACGATCAATTGAAGTGACCCAAGAAAAATTTGCATCAACTTCCAACTCATATATCTTTTGATGCAAGACTCGCAGAGCCATAAATCTTTTTAGGTATTATAGATGTCAGCAAAATGCGTGTGCCAAGTAAGATTATTGCTGAGGGTTAATTCTAGACACAACTTTGCTGGATATGGTCGCACATTCTTTCCATTGTTCAAATTTTTTGAAAAACTTACCTACTGGAAAGCATTTTGAATAGATTAAAGCCAATAGAACTGTTTTATCTCATTCAGTACCTAGTGTTAGCGGAGTCCGAGCTGGTTTGTGAACATTTGAAGTTGTAAGAATCAACCAAGAGTGATGGTTGCAGATGTAGGAGAAATGGGTAGGCGATAAGACTGACTGTGGTGGAAACCAGAGTTGGTAAAGAACGTCTCTGACGATACTTCACAATGTGAAGTGAAGGAAAATCGATTTCCATAAATACAACTGAGTTGATAATAATTCATAGGATGGTAATTTGTTTAAGGCGCGAATTTCATCTTTTGCTCTTTTGAGCTTAATCCTTGCTCTATCAGACTTATTGACTACAATGATGAAGAGCGTATTAAGAACAGAATCAGTCTTAGCGGTGAGTCAGGCTTAACGTTTATGGGCACTTGATGAACGTCCGAGGACTTTTTCAAAAAAGGTCATTTATAGAGCAAGAGAATTTCTTATTAGAGTAATTACAAATCATTATATTGCTCAGGGTTATGAAATTTAAAACCTTATGTCTAACCTTACCTTACTTAAGTCAATCGGTTACTTGTGGAAATGGGAAATACTGCCAATAGAAAAATTCTTTAAAAATGATGGCTAAATTATTTCTACTAATTTTGTACAAAAACTTTGAAAATAACTTGATGTCGTTTTTTCCATGGCACCCAGCAATTCCACAAAGGGAATAGATTTAAAAACTATCAAATAATGCATGTGAATGATAAATTTACTCTTTAAATATGCAATCCCATCTTGCTCAATAAGAATATATCTACATTATTTATTTATTTCTCAACTTAACATTTAGGAGCGGTTACAAAACATACAAATATATACATTACATACATACAAACATAAATATTTGCTGGTTCTAATTTATACTACAAATCTTGTTACTATCAGAGTCATTGAAGTCAGAAAACTTAGATGTCTTTAATATCTTTCAAGAAAGCAAAACAATTCGTTGCAAGTATAAGGGATTTATGGTTTAACATTTTCCTTTCCTTCATTTTATTTATATTTTCAATAAAATACTGTTTTTTTTTATTTATCGCAATTCGTTTCCATATCGCAATAAGTATAAATTGTAAAATTTTAATTAATATCTGTAGCTTTTTTTTTTACTTATGCTGTATATGTCTTACGTTGTATTATATAATCGTAGAACCAGTAAACGTGCTTTGGTTATTACCGATATCTTTGAAAATAATAAACATTAAAAAGGATGTGCCTTGCAAAGGGGACGAAATAATTGCGCTATTAGATGTAGGAATATCGTCTCATATTCTAAATATATGACACCACAGTACATAAACATTTAGTTGTAAATCTTGTAGCAAGTAATGTTCTATATATCAGATATGTTTTTCTCACAAAACAAACATATGAGAAGAAAATTAGGTACTGATCCCGGTCTAAATAAATGGTTTCGTTGTAGAAATAAAGAAGTATTAAATTAAATAATTGAAATAAAAATGTTATATTGTATTCTAAAAATTGATAGATCTTTTACAAAGATATATATATTTTTTTGTAAACACATCCTAGGAAAAACTTAATTTTCCATTAAAATCATTACAATTCGAAACTTTTCATTACAATAAATTTGCACATTTTGAATATGAAATACTTATTTCCCTATAACTTTTCTTACTTTTATAAAATTTTAATTTGGGACTTTATTAACGAGATAAATCCAATAAATTCAGATTCATTTTCAATATCTTAGTTTCGGAATTAATTTTTTTTTGTATTTTTGTAGTTTGTAGCAACCATTGTTTTTTTTTAAATCGATTACTTAGAATAATTCGATAAAATAAAAATTAATTTAATTCTCATTTAAGTATACCACTGGCACTGGCGTGGGAAAAAGAAGCAAATAAAAATGCTAATTTATAGAAAATATTTTTGCTTAAAATGCCTTCTACCTTCTGTAAGTCGTTCTCGAAATTGTTGCTCATTAAAATTGGACTCCCCAAAAACTAAAAATAAAAAATATTTTTATAACCTGAATTTAAGTGGTGATTTCGAGGGTAATTTAGAGATGTGACGTTATGCAGAAACATAATTACAACAACTGAAATCATTCCAAAGAAGTTTTTGTGAAATTCGTATCACTAGCAAAAATTTGTACACCGACTTACCAACTGTGATAACCCCTCGGATTATTATCACACATCTGAATTTATTTGTATATCTCGTTAACAAAGTCCTAAATTAAAATTTTATAAGAGTAAGGAAAGTTATAGGGAAATAAGTATTTAATCTAAAAATAAATATCCAAAGACCATAGACGCACGCATGAAAAAGTTGGGGAGGTTAATGGGTACCACAACCCCCCTTTTCCACGTTTGCGCTTTGACTTTTTTTACCAAAATTACGCAAAAAGTCTGTGCAAAATTTCAGGTAAAAATCTTAAAAAATTATTAATAAAAATAATTTTCAAAATTTAAAATTTAACTCCCTTTATAAGGCGCGCGAAAATAAAAAATCACACTATATAAATCGCATTCTTTTCGTCCAAAGAATCTGTGATTAACGGCTTGACCTACTTTTTCCTAACACCCTGTATACAATGTGTCCCACTTTTCATGGAGCCACCCTCATATCTCGCTTATCTGATATCCGAATATTTTGAAATTTTGGTGGTGAATATATACCTATAAAGTAAGTCTTTAGCCTTGACTTTAGTCAGTGGCGTCCGATTCTATGATGGAAAAAGGGAGTCCATTTTAAAAAAAAATTATTAGCGATTTTTTTAGAAAAAAACTTGTAAGATATTCTTGATCAGCACCTTTAGAAACTCCTTTGTACAAGATTACATCGTTGTGGGTTCAAAGGTGTTTGAGATATGGGCCACCAAAAAACAATTTTTTTCAACTTAAAATAATTTTTAACTGTAAAACGGATTGTCATGAAAAAAATGTATTCTCAATTTTTTATTTAGAATAATGTATTGCACTAGCATGAAATGATTCTATAACAAAATTATGAATTTTTTAGTAAGGCAAAAATTCTAATTTGTACATACCTACGGTTACCTACCATTAGATTTTTTGCCTTATTAAAAAATTTAAAATTTTGTTTTCCATCATAGAATCGGACGCCACTGACTAAAATCAAATGTCTAAAGACTCACTTTTTAGGTATATATTCACCACCAAAATTTCAAAATATTCGGATATCAGATAAGCGAGATATGAGGGTGGGACACATTGTATATGTGAAGTGTCAAAAAATTTTTCACAATCTAATATTAATTACTATTTGATGTGTTTTTGTATTTTTTCGAACGCAAAACAGAAGAGAAGTTAAGAATTTTATGCGTTTCTATTGGGACATGTACAGAAATAAGTAAAATAAATCGATTGGACCAAACTTACCTCTGTACCAAAATGCTTCCTAAGAGAGCTGCAGGGCGCAGGCTCTAAAAGTGCCCCCCAAAAGATGGTTCTAATTTATTAGCTTCGAAACTGTTCAAGTTAAAGTGTTGAAATTTAGCACAACCACTAAACTTTTTAAGCCTAACAAAATGAGGTGAACATCATCACAGAATTGTTACCAAGGGTAGGTTAAGTTATAGGGGTGGAGGGTAAAAATATCCACAACTTTTTTATTTGTAATTATGTTTGAGTTTTGTCAAAGTTTTTCACAAAGGAAATACCCTCCTGTGTAATTTTGATCGGAGGCACCGTTTGCAAATAAAATTGATTTCAAAAGATTAGTACATGCCTCGTAATTTTCTCATAATGAGCATAAATAGCATTAGGAAAAATCTGCTTTGACATTTAGTAATCTGTATTTTTGCATTTATAATACCCAAGCATTCTCCTTTGTGCCCCTTATAGCTTGATCTATAATGATTGATTGATAACATGTGGTATCCATGCGCATAGCCAAAAGGGGAGCAGGGGGGGGGGGGGGGCGATCCCCTCTGGCTTTTGAGATAGTGTTAAAATTGGCTAAATTAATATTCACAAATAAATTTTATTGCAATTTTTCAATCATCCATGTATCAAAGGTACCTACAATAAAATTCTTTATTTAAGTACCAATTCGGTATCTTTTTTTCCAATAGAAGCGCTAAGACATTTCTAAAAAAATTTGCTATGCCCCTCATGGAAATTTTGGAGGCGACGCCCTTAGTGGTATCTTTTTGTGCACTTATTTCTGAGGCACCATATATTCAGTACACGTGATTTGTCTAATTGACAAATATTTTGAATTTTCATGTCATTAGCTCATTACTGACCGTTTGAATTAGAATATGACCTTCCTTAACATTTAATAAAACTCTGATGTGCCAAAATTCCGTACAATAATTTATACATATTTTTCAAAAGATTGCTAAGAGACCTAAGAGTACTGCAATTATTTTCAATGTTACCAAAATTATAACTGTGAAAAATCGTTCTAATTAATAAAAGATAGGTACAATTTACAATTTACAGAAAAACCTATTTGATTTTTGTATTAGAATCAAACAGCATTGGTCATGATTAGCATACGAGAAAATATAAAAATTGTTTTTACTGCGGGGTGTCTTTGTGTCTTATTGAAAATCTAATATCTGTTCATATTCATTTCATTCCTTGACAATGTAATTGAATCCGTTATTTTTGACAAAAAGTTTATTTTACTTTTATACCGTGTAATAAAAATGTTGTTTTCAAAAACATGTAATAATAGAGAAGTACACTAAAAAGGAAAGATGAGGTTACAGTTTCATTTCAACTGCGATATGTTACGGCGGGTATACGCCACAGAATGATACGAATTTTCAAGAAAAACATTTTTATTACACCCCGGTATAAAAGTAAAATGAACTTTTTATCAAAAATAACGGGTACAATGACATTATCAAGGAATGAACCTACCTACAATGAAAGAAATATTGATACACGGTAGCCAAGTGAGTAAATGCTTTGATACTTGGTTGCTAAAATCGATGGTTCAATTCCATCCTAAAGCAACTTAAAAATGTATTTAGTTTGTCACCCAGAATGTGTGATTTTTTACATTTACTTTACTAGTTTAATGTTAATAATGTTATAATGGTAATGATATATGACAAACTTTTAACCTTCTTCTCTTTCAAATATGCTTAGTATTAATATTCCCCTGATGATGACTGTGCTAGTTAGAATTAAAAAAAATGAAATTAAAAAAAATGTTTGTACAGAAATAAAAAGGATTATAATTGAAAAGCTTTGTTTGCTTTTTGTCTCTCCAATTAAAAATGTATTTATGATTTACTTCGAATTTAGAGGGGAGCCCTAAATATGTTTGGTTGGACTCTACCTACAGTAACTAGCTTCTCGTCTCTTTTTCCGTAACACAAAATTTAAAGTTACTTCGGTGACTTGGGAGGCGGCTAAATATGAATTTCACAATTCACATACTAAAAGGTGTCATTACAAAAAACCTAATTATGTAGAGATAATTACACCAAACAATCTTTCGACAATTTCCCTATCACTTTTAAAATTCTGAGAAACTCTGAAATTCGTTTATACATATTATGTATCTTAACTAATTCTTCTGATATAACGACGTATTTACTGCATTAACTGGCTTCGTATTTTCCAAATTTACAAAAAATACGTCGTTATTATGGTGTAGCTAAGAACTATTTAATCGTTTATACCATTTTATAATTACTAATTAGTGTTGTGGTGTTAACTTAAAGATAATTAAAGGAAATGTTTGTCTAAGGCTAAGGTTTTCAAAAAATACGAACTCCTGATTAATAGTTACTGAAACGGGACTCATGAGAAAAATAAGGCAACACCGGTCCTTTACTTGCTGTACGTTGCGTTGTCGGCTTTACATAACTGAAATGACTAAACCGTCGCTCATTGTTTCTCATCATCTTCCCAAAATATACTTTTTTATGGGAAAAAATATATCATTTTAGCAGTATTAATAATATTTATTTACATAGGTACATAAACATAATTACCACAAATATGTATTTTTAAAAAAATTGCTGCGACCAATGTAAATATTAAATGTTTAAATAATAAAGTGAGAAATTATCGTAACGGTTAATAATGAATAGGTATTTGTTACTACCTACATACATACCAACAACTGAACAATTACATAAACATTTACATCAGCATTGTATTTTGGAATGAAAAAAACACAGACCAAAAAAACTTGACCCATAAAATTAAGCAGTTAAATATGAAAGAGAGTTTTTTATAATAATTTTTTTAAGGCTAACCATACAGGCGATTCTGTGAATAGTGTAACTTTCTCTTTTATAATTTTGGATGGATAAGCAAACCTTAGAGAAAAAAGAGATTAATAATAATAATTTTGAATAATATATTTACGACCTATAATAGTGTAGGGCACGGTGTAACTTACACCGTGCTGTAAGGGTGACCACGAAATGATGCTCGCCCCTACTCTTCTTGGTTTTACAAAATATGATTTTTAAATTGCGACCGATTTATCAGTTTCTGTCGCTTCCGGTTTCACCGGAAATTACACTAACTTTGTTTTTTTAAATGAAACATTAACAATGAACAATGTTTAATCTGATAGGTATAGGTACCTACTGTTAAATTTTTGCCTATTTATTATACTTACTGATCGATAAATACAAATTTATGTTGCTTAATAATATGTTCAGAAGGTTTCTATAAAATATTACGACTCGATTGGAGTTTGTAGCATGTTTTAAAAAAAATTTCTTACATCAACATTAATAGTATTGGGTGGAAATTCATGCTGTTGCCAAATAATGTTTCTATAAATCTTCAGAGGCAACTTTGAACGTGTCAATATTTTCTCTTAATAATTAAGAATACCACACTATACGGCCTAATATGTATAATTTCCACCGACCCTGCGCCTTATGCACATTTTTCTTTATAAAGGTGTCATTTAGGATTTTTAGCATTTTTTTAATTGGCCCTGTACTTGTCAGGTGATTCTTTCACCAGATCTCTTGTCGACTAACTGCTTTTAAAAAGAATGGCAAAATATTTATTTCTATTTTTTCGCTTGAAACACCGCAATCTGTTCTATTTTTTTTTTAGAGTAGGAACCAGTAGCGGTAATTGTTCTGTAGAACCGGTAAAAATGTACCGCGAGAATCTGGATGCCTCCGCATGTATTCGCATAATATGCTGCGTCTTTTTTGTAATAGTATATTACGTAATGAGAGTTGTAAATAGCATATTACGCACGAATGGAAAAATTGCGCACGATGCCGCGTAGCGGCGAGTGTGGCAATTCCATGAGTGCGTAATTGCTTTACAACTCGAATTATGTACTATACTTTACCTACGATCGTATTTATTGAAATTAAAACACAATTTTGTATTATTTGTTGCTTATGTCAGTTTTGACAGAGCTAGAAAATTAAGTTTTGCACGAGCCATTTTTAATAATTTTAGCCTGGTGTCAGAAATATGAACTACAAGTGTTGTGTAAAGTAGGGCACGTGGTCACATTGCATTGCACCTCAGCGGCTGAGCGTGCGATTTGTTTACGGTGTGTAAGGTTCAATTTACGTAGGTGGCGGAGAGTGCGTTTTCAGCTATTTACGTTAGTGATCGTAGGTAAAAAATATTAACATACCACTCCATGCGTTATTACAAAAATTTGATTAGGTTTTAAATACTTCGACACATCCCCGTTGATTAAAACAACTGAAACAGATTATTTTTCATATGATCTAGATAAAAAGAAAAATAATTAAAGGTATGTGTTATATTGACATAAAAAAAAACTATAAATCTATTTAAACTCTTGATTTTAAAATTAAAGAATCAGCCGTTTAAAATTAATGCAAAATAAAATAACCACACTATACAAATATTTAATGTACTTAAGCACTTACGTATAAATTGTTATTTGATTTGCAGTGAAATAATTAATTGTCAGTTAATCCAGTGTGTCGAAGAAAAATAAACAAATATTGTAACTAATATGTTTACTTTTTCAATTATCAATTGTAATTATATTGATTTAAAATTTGCAATGAAATAATTGTCAGTTAATCCAGTGTGTCGAGGAAAAATAAATAAATATTTAAGTAATATTGTATACGCATATACAAGGGTAATATGTTTACTTACGTAGTTTTTTCAATTATCAATTGTAATTATAATATATTAATTTAAATTTTTTTTTTGTAGGTTATTATTTACATTATTTGCACTATAGTATATTACGTAATGAGAGTTGTAAATAGCATATTACGCACGAATGGAAAAATTGCGCACGATGCCGCGTAGCGGCGAGTGTGGCAATTCCATGAGTGCGTAATTGCTTTACAACTCGAATTATGTACTATACTTTACCTACGATCGTATTTATTGAAATTAAAACACAATATTGTATTATTTGTTGCTTATGTCAGTTTTGACAGAGCTAGAAAATTAAGTTTTGCACCTGCCATTTTTAATAATTTTAGCCTGGTGTCAGAAATATGAACTACAAGTGTTGTGTAAAGTAGGTCACGTGGTCACATTGCATTGCACCTCAGCGGCTGAGCGTGCGATTTGTTTACGGTGTGTAAGGTTCAATTTACGTAGGTGGCGGAGAGTGCGTTTTCAGCTATTTACGTTAGTGATCGTAGGTAAACACTGTTACAGCACCAAAAATGTTAACTGCCTTAGTAAATTAAGTAATAAAATATTTAGTAAATTAAATAATAAAATATTTAAAAATTCTTACTTATACTACTATCGTTGGCTGAAAAATAATTAATCAGTGCAACGCTATTATCCCTATCGCACATGACACGTTTAAAAATACATATTCCAATCTAAGGGAAAGGCCAAAAATTGGAAATGTCCAAGACGTTCAAGTTGGGGAAAATGAATTTAAAAGTTAGAAGCAATGAATAAATCGGAATGTTAGTAAATTGGAAAAAAATATAAAATTCATGCAAAAAAATTTTTTTTCGTAGAAAAAAATTACATTCCGACTTATACATATTTTAGATTAATCTGATAAAAATTGCATTCAAATCGGATATCGGATAAGTTTTAAACTACTATACAGGGTGTTCCCGTGTTTTCGTTCATAACTTCTATAATAGAACATATAAAAATAATAGGAGTCTTACCTATAACATTTTTCAATAACACCCTTTGTTTTCAAGATACAGGGCGTTAAACTTTTTCAAAATTATTACTAATTATTCAGTAGCTTCTAAGCAAATAAAGATTTTGTGTTCAAACTTTGTACACTCCAGTCATGACATGATAAAAGACCAGTTTTTTGACTTACAAAAAGTTTTTCACATAAAAGCACTGGCGTAGTTATGGGGTTCTGTCCGTATTTGAACCCCTTCTACGCCAATGATCACAAATTATATTTTTATACAAATGTTAAAACATTGATGTATTTTCTATAAAAAAGTACTCCTGGTAAAATTCGCTAGGAGGTTTTCTGTTAGAGATATTTAGATTCTTTATCGGGCATATTTATGGAATTACATCTTGGTTAAAAGTGCTAAAATTAAGTAGGCGTTAAATTGACAGTTATTTACAACATAAACATAATTGACAAATGTCAATCGCATTGTTAATATACCTCAAGATACAATTTGGAGAACTTTACGTAGAGATCGTCAAAGAGTTTACAATCTGCAACCAGTCCTAGCTTTACATCTAGTAATAGGAAGCACGGGAAAAGGTGGATTAGTCGAAGTGGACCAGTTGCTTAGACTCTTCGATCACCCGACCTCAATCCACTGGATTTTTTTGCTTGGGGCTGCTTAAAAAATAAGGTTTATGCGAGGGTTTATGCGACACCGATTCATAATAGAGATGATCTACTCAATCGAATTCAAGAAACTTGTGATGCATTAAATAATAACAAGCTAATTCATAAAATCGATGTCGCAGTTGCATTCAAGAAAATTGATATCATTTTGAGCATTTATTGTAAATTATTAATTTTTTAATGTTTTAAATAAATAAGTATGTATTTGTATTAAAATAATTCTTTAATATGTTAAGCAAATAGCCTACGAATAGAAATTGCATAAGATATCCCTGATTAGGAAGAATCTAAATATCTCGTACAGAAAGCCTCGTACCGAATTTTACCAGGAGTACCTACTTTTTTTATAAGAAAAATGTCAAAGTTTTAAAATTTGTATTCCTTAGAGAATGGCTTGGTTGTCATGCTTAAACTCGGATACAGTTAACCTAAATTTCACCAGCCTAGCCGCCAAGATAGTGCCAATAGTGCTTAACACAGAGTATTTTAAGTAAGAAAGCTTAAATTAATTTCGTAGGCATTAAAATAATTAAACAAAACTATAAAATATCCATAAAACTGTAAGGCGCAAAATTTCAAGAGATTTGACCATAGGCGCAACTAGCATCTTATTTTTGGGAGGGCTAAGGTTCAAAATTGTATTACCTACAATAAAAGAATAAAAATATCTAAACAGGAGTTTCTAACGGTCTGCTAATTTATTTGTTAATTGACAGAATGAAAATGATTTTTATTTGAGGGTGCCTCTATTATAGTTGCGCCTATGGCATTGACAAGATAAACGAAATAAAAAGCAGTGACGGGCGATCTATTGCCAACTGAACTTCCATCTTAACGATTACCTACCATTATCATGTGCCTCACGTTTTAAATCTGATTAAATAATAGTATATAATAGGTAGGTACACTGCGCGTCATATATATGTGGTACAGCAGTTAACAGTTGTAACCTGAAAATCAGGTTTTTTTAGTTGTGTATGGTGATCTTCCTGAGCTTGACTATCAAGGCTCGTAAACTTACAAGGTTACCCCATCCGAACCTAACCTATCTCAACACATCGTACGTCACAAGGAGCCCGGCGCTCTCAGGCCGGGATCGTCGTCCTCTGATCAGTCGGTCAGTGTAGTGTCTCCTTTTAAAGCACGTAAAATAAAAATAACTATTAATGAATAGACCATCCATCTATTTAATTATGATAATTATATAATATGTGTATTGAATATTAAATGTATTTTATTTAATTATTAATTTCTTAATAAAATTTGGCAACAAACACAATATGTAGAAGGAAAATAAAAACAATTTGGCCAAAATAAGTTGATAACTTATTGAATGACTGAATTTGTTTTAAAACAAATAGCTAAACCTATTTAATGTAACGTAAAAATGAGAAAGGTTTTTACCTAGAATTCCTATTATGATGGAAAAGGGGCATTAAGTTATCAATAATGCAAAAAATTTTCTCCATATAACTATTTAAAATAAAAAAAAACTATTACAAAAGTTTAAATACTTTATTTGGGACAAAACAAAAATATATTCTTAATTAACTGTTTTTCTCATTTTTTTATGTGCTTTGTCTTGTCATCGTGTCTCAAAGCCACGGCGTTTCTTACTGTCCTTATTTTCTTTTGTTTCTTCATTAATATATTTAATTCTTACGAAAGTTCGTTGTCGGATGAAACATTTTGCAATATCCTTTTGAGATGTCTACCTGTTAATTTTCGTACAGTTCTGGTTTCTCCAGATATAACAGTAAGTTTTTTAATTTTAGCGAAATATTCTGTATAGGTATTAAAATTATTATATTTTTGTCAGAAGACCCATTTTGATTGGGTTCTAAGGCCACTTGATTTTTTTAAGCAAAATTGGTCAGAAGAAACGCGGCAATTATCGGGATTCCATGTTCCGTGTGTTCGACATCTTTCAACCCAAATTTGTCGCAGTTGAGTTGTTTATTTTTTGGAAAGCGATAAAAATAAATTTGTTTTCTGATTTGTGTATTTTCTCTGCTGTTGTTGCAGGTTGCAGATTGCTATAGTACATCGCATTCCAGGCATTGTGTAGTTCTGTAAAGAATAAAATAGACTAAAATATAATTACCTTATAGTCGGTATTTATTAAGAAATTATTACAATACATACAAAAATTTGGAGAGAAAAATGTAACAGATTGGTACAAACAATGAACATAATTTAAAAAATTAGGCGGTACCATCAACGATAATAGGTCTTAAATTGTAGAATATTATACATAAATAATCTATTTATTGTATTTATACTTACTTGTAGGTATTCTTTATATGTTCTAAAAGTTTATTATTTCAAAATGAACAAAAATCCGCTATATAAACACACTTAACTAAATATTATATAAAACTAATACACAAGTTGCAGTTCTGCGCAACCAAACAGTTCGTAATAAAACGGCAAAGTAAATAACACATAACACATAATAACACATCACGGTCGCCACAACCTCTGCCCACACGCCGCATTTTCCTCGCCCTAATGCTGCTCATTGAGGCAACCTGTACAAAGTCTATAAGCCTTGCTTGACTATTGCAAACTATTACTGTCATTTAAGAGCTTTGTAGGTTATGGTCAAATCAGAGACGTCAGAATTGCAACGTCTCCAGTTCACGTTATAAGTATCTGTGACAGATCTTATAATGTCAAATTTGACAAGTTGAGCCAGATTTACATTGATAAAATCAAAGTGTACCACATATATATGACGCGCAGTGTACCTACCTATCATAATTGACTTGAACCAATAAAAGTGTGGGGTGTGGGCACCATTCTCGAACATAATAGCTTTGTTCGTATAACCGATTTGTGATAGTTTGATGACTGTAGAGATGTGATTTTTAATAGAGCTCTGAAATTTAAAAGTGCTTTGAGTTAACACGCGCAACTCTACCACCAAATGCGCATGCGTCGGACAGTTTCTGATGGTTTCTGACTACTCTACGAACAAGGCTAATATATGCAAATGTTTTCTTATATCTTTACAGTCCAAATCACTGTAATACCGCCTCACAAAATAAATATAAACATAATGTAACAGGAATTTTGTGACTCTGTATTGTGTATAATATCATAAAGGTTTTGCAGTGCGTACAGATTTTAGGCGTTCATTTTACTTTGAACGTATAAAGAGCATTTATTTAAATATTTTTTAGTGTTTGTGTGATAGGAAGCCGTCATTATTACTTCTTTAACGAGTACCTATATGCTAATTATATTAAAATTACCTTAACAATTCCAAGAATTCAGAGTTCAAACTATGGATTGACGTCAAAGTATACAACACATCTTGTTTAAATACGTCATGAAAACTGAATTTGCAGTCCACATACTATTTCATTTTGTTAATCTAAAGGAGGTTCAAGGAGAACTTGACATGTTTCATAATTAGTTTTGTAGATAACTAATTATAATATAGTATTAAGCCTAGATAAATTACACAATTCATCCCAAATATGAACACTAGCAAAGCTGATTTATGATCTTCAGACTTTAGAATGGAAAATTTCTGTAATTTTCCTCATAAGCAATGAGTGTATGGTATATTTTCTTTAAATATTAAATTAGCAACTAAGTACCTACATACTGTTAAACTTAACAAATTTTATACTACGGACGCAGGACAGGACAGTCTTTCTACAGGGTCTTTCAACGAAAACTTGATCTCCCCCTATATGCTATTCACATTTTATTTACATGAGGGGAGGCTATGATATGTTTTTCTTAGGTTGTCTCAGGGTTGTCTACTATTGACAAAATATTGAGGTGTCAGATTTAATTGATTCTCACCGTCATTTATTTTTGGCTGAATTGCCAAATTTTTTATTGATGACATTGCTGTGCTTTCTTTACGGTCTCACTGTGGCAACTATGTAGAACCAATTTGAATTTGTGGTTATGTTTTTGACTTTTCAACATAACCTCAGTAATTAAAACAGTCATTCATACCAACAGAATTCAGATTTTCCAAGGCCTCTCCTCATGTAAATAAAATGTGAATAGCATATATATTTATAGAACCGAAAAAAATATTAGAATTCGTCGAGACCCGTCGATTTCTGTTCTTGGGGGGAGCATTTTTGACAGTCAGTCCAACTTGATATGTTCATCCCCCTAACCCCTAGCAACCCTAACTTTAAAATTTCAAATGGAACTATCCTACTTCTGACACATCGTTTTAAAGTCCTTTCCATTGCGAATACACTGGTTTATCGTTTTTGGGAATGTCAAAAATGCTACCCCCAAGAACAGAAATCGACGGGGTCTCGGCGAATTCTAATTTTTTTTTTTTTTTCGGTTTCATAATTATAGAGAGGTCAATTTTACGTTGAAAGATAATAGACCCCTTTTCATTGTCAATATGTCGATCGTACTTCTGCTCTGATAGATATGACAATGTCGATATGGAATATTTGTGTGTCCACGATTTTGTTAAATCATGCAATCTTCTTCAGCAAAGTTTTGTTTCTGGATATGGGAGTTATTTAATGTGCCTATTATGCGAAATGTTGTTTTTGTTGAATATCTTTTTTTTATGTTCTTGTTTTGTTATATCAACTGGAGAGATGCACTCTACCATTCTTTCAGCTCTTGCATTTTATTTTGATTTTAACGCTTTCGATGAGCTGATGATTTGTAGAAAAGTTTGTAAAATATTGTTTTTTTGCCACAGTATTTTTTTATTTATATTAACGTCCTGCCTTAGTTTACCGTAAGCTATCCCACCACTGAACCAGTTCTCTCACTGCCGTGGTCTTGGTCCACTGTACTAGCATCTTATTGACGTTTCGACTATTTTATCGTGTTTTTTTTTCAGATACTGGAAACTTCTACACGTGTATTTTATGGTTATTTTAGTAATGTTGCAAATCAGTTTATTAGTCTAGTAAAAGTAGACCTTCTCTATAAGAGGTGCTCACAAATTTGTCCCGTCAAGCTGATTTTTTCAGGGTCGATGGAGGGGTGTCTCCCGAGTGGCCGAGTATCCAACCAAAAAGTCACAATCCACACCCCTTGTAGGGTGTTTTTTGTAATTTGCTTTTTCCAGCTTGTACATAATAATATTCTCTACAACTTTGCCTAATAAAATTTTTTGGTAACTTTGATTTTTGACGGTCCAGCGCCCATTATATGGGAAAATACTCACCATTATGGTTCAGGAAATATACAAACAAAGGGCTGAATAGCTGGTTCTTGCAGGGTTGGTCGAAAACTGTCTCCTGAGTTTCCAACCAAAAAATCGCAGTCCAACCCCTTCGGGGTTTAGCGCAATAGGGGTGGTCTCATTATTTTGGGGCGGTTTTTTTTTTTGGGTCACTTGTACTTAATAAAAATCGAATGATGGGAAAACTGTCTTTGTAATTGTCTTTGTACGATCGTGAATTAGGCCTTCTGGGGAAATCACGTAAAAAAAAACGCGCTCAGAATTGTACCTCAGAGGTGTGGTGTGGAAATGAGTTCAATTGACAATTAACATTTACAGGTAAAGCACATCACTCAAAACACAAAGTTACTTGATTACATCCCATTTGTTTCAACCGTCGTACCTCAAAATTTCATTTCAACGTCCCTATTAAATATGCTTAAATGTTAATAAATAAACAATTTGGAAAAGCGGTGTGACTTTTATTAAGTACAAGTAGCCCCCAAAAACAGCAGGGGTGTGGACTATGACTTTTTGGTTGGATACTCGGGAGACACCCCATCGACCCTGAAAAAATCAGCTTGGCGGGACAAATTTGTTTGAAAAATGATATCTTTACTTTATATCAGTAAGAAATAAATAAATATAATAAATAATATACATGTAAAATGTAAACCCAACTCCTATCATTGGCAACTCCAATTACCGCGATAAGGGCGCTGGCGATTATAAACAAATATGAAGGAAAACGAGTAAAGCGGCCTTTGCCCTAGGTGTGTTTTGAATGTTTTATATGTCTTGTATGCGTTTTGTGAACATGAATAAATACGTTTAATAATGATAATGTTTATTTGCATTTAACATGTGCATCAATAATATAATAGGTACTAAAATAATAACAACTTTGACTTTAGCTACACTAATTTACTAATTAATTGTATATTGGTATTTGGTATCTTTTGTGTATAAATCTATTAACAGTTTTAAATAAAGTCCATTAACAAGAGACCGCTGAAATCTAACAAATGTATTGCGGATATACCTAACTTCACTATTTTTTAATCCATTTGACAAAATATTGTACAACTTTGAAGATACAAAGTTAGTTACTTTAAATACAAGTAATATTTACAAGAAGTTAGTAAAAATTAGAGTATTTGTTGCTTATCTTAGGATTTGGTTAACATAATAAAACGATCTATACAGGATGTTTCGGGAAGAAGGGGAACTATTTTAAGGACGTATTCTAAAGGTCAAAATAAGAAGAAAGTCCCTATAAATAAGAGTCTGAAAATGCTTCTTATTCGAGATACGGGGTGTCAAAAAAAGAATAAAAAAAACACTTTTTCTTTAAATATCTCGATAACGATTTAAGATATTTAATTAAGCTTTGATGTGCCCTATACAGGCATGGAAAGACGCATTTTCGATTCAACGAGTTTTGACAATTACACCAATGGCGTAGGTATGTGACAGCAAAAAATAAAATAATAAAAACGATCTATACAGGATGTTTCGGGAAGAAAGGGGGTGTCAAAAAAAGAATAAAAAAAAACACTTTTTCTTTAAATATCTCGATAACGATTTAAGATATTTAATTAAGCTTTGATGTGCCCTATACAGGCATGGAAAGACGCATTTTCGATTCAACGAGTTTTGACAATTACACCAATGGCGTAGGTATGTGACAGCAAAAAATAAAATAATAAAAACGATCTATACAGGATGTTTCGGGAAGAAAGGGAACTATTTTAAGGACGTATTCTAAAGGTCAAAATAAGAAGAAAGTCCCTATAAATAAGAGTCTGAAAATGCTTCTTATTCGAGATACGGGGTGTCAAAAAAAGAATAAAAAAAACACTTTTTCTTTAAATATCTCGATAACGATTTAAGATATTTAAT
Organism: Rhagium mordax; assembly: GCA_963680705.1. NCBI lineage: Eukaryota > Metazoa > Arthropoda > Insecta > Coleoptera > Cerambycidae > Rhagium > Rhagium mordax. Next base: position 26,973,835 of record OY796658.1, on the reverse strand, counting down.
TAAGCTTTGATGTGCCCTATACAGGCATGGAAAGACGCATTTTCGATTCAACGAGTTTTGACAATTACACCAATGGCGTAGGTATGTGACAGCAAAAAATAAAATAATAAAAACGATCTATACAGGATGTTTCGGGAAGAAAGGGAACTATTTTAAGGACGTATTCTAAAGGTCAAAATAAGAAGAAAGTCCCTATAAATAAGAGTCTGAAAATGCTTCTTATTCGAGATACGGGGTGTCAAAAAAAGAATAAAAAAAACACTTTTTCTTTAAATATCTCGATAACGATTTAAGATATTTAATTAAGCTTTGATGTGCCCTATACAGGCATGGAAAGACGCATTTTCGATTCAACGAGTTTTGACAATTACACCAATGGCGTAGATATGTGACAGCAAAAAATAAAATAATTTTGACGAAAAAAATACGCCACTGCTTTCTTTAAATACATAGGTGGCCAATTGTAAAAAGAAAAGGACTCGAGTTTTTCTGATATCACAAACCGTTTTCTGCGTCACTGACGTTATTTTCCGAAAAATATGAACGATATATTTGAACCTCAATATTTTTTTCAGGTATGTAGATAATTAATCTTTATGCGGTTTTTTGTGATCGTTGTAATTGTGCACCAGTTTAGTTATTTTCGGACTCTTAGTTATAGTGTAACGAAGTGATTTTTTCGTTACTAATTCCTGTTAAATATAATATTATTCGATACACCCCGTATAGAATTAAGTTATTGTTTTCCGCATTATTATATTATTATCACCTGTAACCCGTTAATTATTTTGATTTATAATATAACCTGTCCTGTTATTAGTAAGTAATCAATAAATCCGTAATTAATATAAGCACAAATAAATAATATTCCGCGCCGATATCTGTCCCCGGCAATACCAAGCAAGTGAACATTAAATCCGTGCCGAAGCGAGTGGCCAGCCGGCAGTCTACCAGCACCGAGCCCAGGAGATAGACGTGTGAACGCAGCTAGCAATTGCGACGCTGTACTACGTCAACCAGCGCCCAGACGTCCGTGGTCATCACGCTGTGACGTAGCGCTACCCCACCACGCATCAAGCCGATAGAGGATAGATATTCCGAACAGCCGAGAGCTACACTACAGTTATTCTAGAGCTGGCAGCGCAAGAGACCAGACGTACCCACCGAAAAGTAAGTAACACTTGGGCCCGAATTTCGGCAAAGTCCAGCCGTGACGTATTTTATTCACTGCGCTGCTCATTTGGCGTCATCCCTACTACTCTGATAAATTTCAGAATATTGATATACCGAAAGCCGACATGAAGACCGCCAGTACCTGTCGACCGCTGTTCCCGTCCAGAAGTGCCCAAGGAAGCAAAAGTAAGTAAGGTATACGGTAGAGATTGTAAGTGAGGACTTGGCTATTGTAAAGATTAATTCCTGTTTTCTTTTAGTCTGTCGCAGTTTCTCATCCGTTCCTGTAATCTCCCTGTTTCTTTCCAGCTTTGAGTAAGTCAGCTGCCGGTATATGTTAGATACGAGAGCGCGAACCTCGGCTATAACGTATACGTACGTGGCGTAGCTTACTGTATTAATCATACTTTGCTTTCAGTCCGTTGCTGCCGTCCGAAAAGGAGCTTCCTGTAATCTGTTTCTTTACAGCTTTTGAGTAAGTCAGCTATACCGGTATATGTTAGATACAAGAGCGCGAACCTCGGATATAACGTATACGTACGTGGCGTAGCTTACTGCATTAATCATACTTTACTTTCAGCCCTTTACTACCGTCCAAGAAGGAGCTTCCTGTAATTATTTTTTCTGTCATTCCAGCTTTGAGTGAGTCAGCTGCCGGTATATGTTAGATACGAGAGCGCGAACCTCGGATATAACGTATACGTACGTAGCGTAGCTTACTGTACTAATCGTACTCGAGAAGAGCTTCCTGTAACTATTTTTTTATTCCAGCTTGGAGTAAGTCAGAAGTCAGCTGCCGGGTCTACGTTATATGCGAGAGTACGAACCTCAGATATAACGTATACGTACGTGGCGTAACTTATCACTAATCTTAACTTTCTTTCTAGCTAGTAATACCTGCCAGGCGATTGTATCCAGTATAAGCATACAGAGCGTGACCTAGTACCGTACTAATCATACCTTATATTTTTCAGTACCCGAGACCCAGACCTGAGAGGAGTATCCTGTTACATTCCATAGCACGACTGTTAGTTAATGCTGCGCAATAAGCCAAGTCTGTTACCTATAAATAACCTGTTTGATATTTGTATGCTTTTTGGTGTTTGCTTCTGCTAATCCTGGTATCCGTACGTCGCTTTGCTATTAGTCTGTCCCCGTTAGTTAACCGCCTGCCCACCTTGCTAGATATTTGTACTGTCGGTTCGTAGTCTGTGCTTTAGATTGTGCTTTAAAGTAACTGTGTCTATTGTAAATTGTTTTTTAAGCCCTGCTAACTACCATAGTCCTGTATTTAAAATAGCTTTTAAGCCCTGGTAGCTGTAATTATGTAATTAGAATAGAACCGTATTTGCTGATCCTGTTAAATATCCTGAATAAATCGATATTAACTGTGCCTTTTATTCCGCTACGAAGTCTAATTTTCCCAACGACCCACTGGAATATTCCGTTTCTTCATTGTAGCTGCCTGAGTAATAGTGTTTCTGCACTATAAACAGAAACTGGCGCCCGACTAAAGCACCGCCGCCGCCTCGAGTGCCATAGTGACACTTCGGCATTTTTGCCTACAAACCGAAGTACGTCACAATAGGAACTTTTTTTTCTTATTTTGGGCTCTAGAATGCGTCCTTAAAATAGTTCCCTTTTCCTCCCGAAACACCCTGTATATCTATATCTTAAACACTGGGGCTTGTTCTGGTTCTGATTAGAACTGTTCTGGAACAGTTCCCGTCATGCGCAATGAAGACACAGCCATGCGTGGTGTATTAAAATTGGTAATTTTTTAAATTGCGCATGATGGGAACGGTTCTAGGAAATTTAGAACCCGCACATACCGTGTATTACAAGCAAAAAAACAACAGTAGATATTATTTTATTACTATACAGGGTGTTACGTCATAGTATGTGACAAACACGTAGGCGTGTTCTAGGAACAAAAACAAGGAAAAATAGTCTGTTATAGGGGTATGTCTGCGACCTTAAGCAAAAAAAGAATGTGACGCCACTGATTAAAATGGTATAATAGGACAAGTCAAAGATCAGAAATGTAGGTACGTACAGTTTGATAAGTATAAAACTTAAAACTAATTTAAAATTTAGTTCTAGGTATAATCCTTGTATATGTATTGCAGCATATATCTTAACACAAAACAATTCGAAACAAATAATTTAAACATAAAAAGACTAAACAAATAAAATATAAACCAATTAAGATACAAAAATAAAATTATGAATTTAGATATTCTGAAACAGTGTAAAAACTATTAGTTTTTTTCTTACATTCCCTAATATTATTTATGGACTTTAGATTATTAGGTAACTAATTATAAAATATTATTATTATACCCAATACCCATATAGGTATTTATTTAGGTGATTTTTCATAAAGTGATAAATTGTGTGCCGGTAAGCGAAATGGTGTGCAAAATTGAAGGTAGGTAAATCGAAGATACCATATAAATACAAAAGTTTCTTCTCTCTGGAACTTTTTGCTATTGTGGGACGATTGGGGGGGGGGGGGCATTTTTTTTTATCTTTCCGCATAGGTAGTTTTCCCGAGCGCCTATACATGGGCTGTTGGCATGCTTTCTCGATGTCGGTATGTCAAAGATATGTTGACTCCTTTACCTTTACTCTGCTTTTGTTACTAATAATTGTGAAAAATGCCGAATTGTTTAAAAAAACACGCTGACAGCATACAACGTATTTCGGTCGACCATCCTGCTGCTGACATTGCTTACTTGATTTTATCTTTCTTTGGCACAGTTGAATTATTTTGTTACCTCCTCATCGGTCCACAAAATGAAGTCATTATATTTAATTAATGATTTGGAGACCATTAGGAACATCTCTTTTAAATATATTATCTATCAACATTTAAGTTGTCTACCATCACTTAAAAATTAATATTAATGATAAAGTTAGTCCTAACCTTGTATATTTTTATTGCTATATAAAGGATTAACATTGTTTTACCATTTACCGTTAGTTGAGATATGTGTGAGAATTGATTTTAAAAAAATTTCAATTAAGTCGAGGCAAATCATGCAGTTGTGATGTGTAGTTCTTGGTGACTTATTTCAATTTAATTAACTTGTTAGTAACCTATTTTAATTTAATTAATCCACAAGTGCAAATTATTTAAAAATGAACTATGATGCGACTGCAGCGATTATCTCAATCCACTGTCAAACATTTTTCTGTTTGATTTTACCGAAGCGTGGATGGTTTAGCAAAATCAATGAGTCAAAAGTACACACGTACCTTACATATTTTGAAGCATGAAAGAAACACCCTGTAAAATTTTTAAAATCTATTTGTAACCGATTAAAATTTTTTGGAAGTTGACCTTATCGTGTCGATTACTTTCAGGGAAATCGTCTCTTTTATTAGCAATTCACCTTTTCTGATTTTTTTTGTTGTCAAAAACTTCATAATCTTAACAAACAAGTTTTTTTTTAATTACTTATTTAACGTCGGCCTATTTCCGCTACCAGGGCCAAACACAAGTGAAAAAATATATGATAGAACTCCTTGTGCTACCACTCTATTTATCATCCAACAAAAGAATAATCAGGGTTACCGGATTTTGTAAATATGTAAAATTGGATAGGATGGTAGGGTAGGATTAGGCCAGTGAAAATGAAGAACGTTTGCGTTCCTTATACTGATTGTACTATACATTTTCATTTTCTTAGAAGTTAATAATTTAGCAACATCACAAAAAGTTTTTGATTGCAAGGGATAATAATACAAAAACTAATCAACTGCTCAGCATACAATCAATAAGCTTACTCCTACAATGGGCTCTTACACCTCAATTCAATTATTAAGGTTTTTAATAGATCTATGTCAAAGTTGAATAGATATTAAATATTAATAATGCAATAAATTCCAATAATATATCATTCTTACAGTTGCTTTAAATATTAATAAGGCCCGATCTTTTCATCTTCCCGTTAACTTTATCCGGCAGTTAAAGTTGTTGATTTTCATTGTTGTAACAATTGTATCCTAGGTAAATAACTGCAGGATAAAGTTAATTGGAGGTGAAAAGACCAGCCCTAAGTCGTATTAATTTCAAAAGCCCCACCAGTTTTCAGTTAATGACGTCAAAAACGGACGGTCTTGCTATTGGTTAAACTCCAAACAAATTCGTTTGTGCACGTGATGTCACAATACTAACCTCAAAAATATGCATTTTTACGATTTTCGAATGTTATGTCGCTTTTATCAAAATTTCTGCTTGGTTCCTGTACTATCAACTAAAATCTTGTTCAGTGCATTTATGGCGTCCATAAGAAAATCAAAAGTTGGCTATAAAAACATAAAGATCTAGTACGTCTAGTAAATTTTTAACATGTCCAATGGATAGCCCATATCGATTAATGTAAACATGCCAAATCTCAATACATTGGCTTAAGTAATAAAAAAGTTATGAATGAAATAAGAAAGCGCAATATGTCAGATTTTTCAGGATATTCAGGAACGAGGCAAGTTATCCCGGATTTCTTTACAGATCCTTAAAGAGCATGAAAATGTGCAACTTTTCTCTAATTTAAGCAACTGTATTACTAAAGATAACACTTATTATATCAACACAAACTTTTGTAACTGAAATAAACTTTTCGTTGTCCATTGATATACATTACCTGTTTTCATTTAAGCTGACTGAACTAATTGAGGTTATTTATCATTACTGAATGAAATTTCAATAATTTCATTAGTGTTCAGCTCCAATCAAATTGATCGGAGGTGTTCAGTCTCCACAAATATGCGATAAAAACGAACACAATCAAAATTATCTTCACCACTCGTGATCAAATAATTTTTGCTGTTGATTTAAATAATTGTACTAATTTTATATTTTTTAGGATAACGGTTTTCATTTTCAGGGGTTCATAGTGATTTTTAGACTGTAATCTAATTTATTTCTGTAGTCAAATTACATAAAAAAATATTTATTTAGGTTAACATATTAATCAATAATAATACTGTTATAATGCATTTAAAAAGCTTTCTTCTAAAGATGAATACTCAGTTAAATTTAAACCCAACCTGAAAAAAATATATGAATATCAAAATTAATATTTTATAATGTGATTAAAAAGACTCACTTTTTAAACCCATCTGTAATTTCTGTTAGCTTGGAAGGGTTGACCACAACAGCTGTTTTGCATGAATTAAAAAGTCCTGCAATATATTTTTCTCCTATTCGATTTAGGTCTTCAATGGTAACTTTTTGAATTAAATCCAACAAAATTCTGAAATTATAAAATGAATAATTTACATTGAAAATATAAGTAGGTAGTCTTATATTTTGGATATGTATATTTTGTATACACAATCAATCTTTGTTATAATAATAATAATAGGTAATATAATAATAAATGTCTTTATTTATATGAGACTGTGAAGTTATAAATAAATAAATGTTAAATAAATAAAAGTTAACTTATAGTATACATTCTACATATAAAATGGCGGAGTCCGGGACAAGTCCGCTCTTACACTCAACCAGAGAGGTTTTTTAATTAGGTAGCTATAAATAAGGATTATTATAATATATAATTACTATGAAACAAAGACGGCTACTACATAGTTGTGTAATTTATCATAAGATTGTAACAGAAAAGAATCCGTTGAATTTATATAAAAAAGTAAAATTCAGATATAATGTAGGTACATGATTTAAATACCCGTAATAAAAATATTTTGACTCCGCCTATGCATCGCACATCATTGCTGGAAAGATCATTTCGATATAATATTTGTAAGACATATAATGCTATACTCTCCGGAATTAGGAATTGCAATGGTAATTTATTTAAAAAAAGGATCACCCAGTTAATATTCGACAATAATTTTATTCTATGAGTCATTTTAAAGATGGAGAAAAGGGGAAAAGAGGCTACTACGGCGCTCCGAGCATACCATTTTTTACGATTTTTTAACAAAAATAAATTCAATGAAATACAGTGAAAATTTATGTCTATCAAATATTATTGCATATACATTTATATAAAGCTTACAAAAAATAAAAATGTGCTAAAAGATCCCATAATAGACCTATCCAGGTAGTGCAAGCGAGAAAGATAAATACAGCGTACTATTAAGCCCGGCACAGACACACATGCTTGACGATCATTTTGCTTGTGCAGTTCTAAGTTGTAATGCAAGACGGAGTGTGTGTGCGGACAAGTCGGCCGACTTACGCATCGCGTACCGTCAATTGCTTGGCATGAACGCAATCAGCATCGGTTTGATTTTTATGTGCGTGTTCCGACCAGAGAAATAGAGAGGGGAGAACGCTCTTAGACCTTTGCGCATCCAATTTTGCTAAGACACCACGGGGGCAGACATTTTGAACATGATCACGTGGTTTGTTCAAGTTTGTTGTCGTGCAACTGTTAAAAAGTGTCGAGTAAAGTGAGGTTACAGTTATTTAAATTTTTTGGTGTGCGTTTAATTATATTTATTTATAAACCCTACCGACTGCATATATGTTTCTATTTATTCTATAAACTAATTTAATATTTAACGCTGTGGTGTGGACTTTTTTATTGTTATTTTTTAGACTTTGTTATCGCGGTGGACGTTTTTGTTTATCATTATTGTATTGCTTTTACGACTGAAAATGCGTGTTTTTAATTATGTCCTGTGTTGTAAGGGGATGTTCTAACGCAAGGCGATTTAAGCCTGAAGGAATTACATTTCACCAGTAAGGTTTTTCAAGAATTTTCTTTGCAGCCGTTTATAACAGTATAACATTCTAGTTTCTCAAGAGGTGACATGTTTAAGAGGTGGTTGGAGAGTTGAGTGATGAATACTCTTGGTCAGAGAATAAATTTGTTTGCTTTAATAATTTTAAAACAACAGATTTTATAAAAAGTAATAATCAAATTCGCCTAAAACTTAATGCTGTACCAAGATTGGAGATGTATCAGGCCGAGGCCGAGGTAGTAGACACCCCATCTACAAGCTTACTTAGATCTGTGACTTCAGTCACAGAATTAATAACAATCAGAATCCTAACTCCTATTGGCGGGAAAAGTTCGCGCACCGTCTTCGCGCACGTTAGTCCGCCATGTTCTTAAGAAGTGAATGTGCCAGGCCAGTATTAGCGACAGTACGCGGCTAGTATAATTTTTATACAACTAGTGTTCGCAAGTCTCTAGACAATTTCGTCAATGTATAATCAGTTATTTAAGTGTTTGGTGTAATAAAAGTGGTGGTAGAATGAACCAATTCGACTATAAATTAATTTTAGGAAAATATTTTTCATCGATAATAGTGTTTCCTAAATAGCAAAACCCTGATATCTGATTGTGTATGAAAAAAAATAATGCTAAACGGAGGAAATGATACAATTATATAAGACTGGTTTATGAAAGAGCTACAAATTATTCGAGTACGGCCCTGAACGTTTTGACTAAGAATATGGCCGATGTATATTGAAGGTCACCGAATCTGGCTACAAATGATAAATGGTGAAAACTTTGAGTTTGGGTTCTGATTGTTATTAATTCTGTGCTTCAGTTCAGAATATGGCCTCATTTACGTCTTCGATATGTCCTCTTCAGATGATACGATAGAGTTGCCAAGAGATGCTAACCTGAAACGACACCGTGGGTAATATTACTTGTTAATAATATTTTTTTAAATAAATCTTGAGGTAATAATTGTTTTGTTTGAAGTTTGATAAATAATTATAATTTCAACGAATCGTCTAGGCAAGATACTTCGGCAAGTACTAACAGCAGCACAAAGAGGAAACGTGTAAAGTATATTCAAACTGTACACAATTGCAGGTATGTGAATACAAGAAAATATTTAAAGTGATATGCATTTGGCGCTTATGCTCAAAGCAATATTAATAAGATTAAATTATATTTTACGTATCAAATTTATTCCTAAAATAAATGGTTTTTTATATTTTTTATTATAAGCGATATATCCAGTTGTCTTTTTTATCGATCTTAGCATCCAATTTAATATGTATATACCTATATTATTTTACTATAATAGAGAAATATTTAAGAATGTTTCCGTCATTTTAAATCATCTGCCCTGTATTGCATTAAAAATCCCCAAATGTCATATCAAAAATCCCCAAATATCATTTAGGTTGCCTGCCATGGTGTTCAAAATGGCGACCATTGTGATTTGCCATTCGCGCAGGTTCTAAGATCATTCTCCCCTCTCTATGTCTCTGGTTCCGACTTGCATGAGTGTATGTGTCTACTTCAGTCTTGCATTAAGTTTTCTGTAGTACAAAATGACCGATATTGGATTATTGTCACACGAGTTTCTCACCGACTTTATAGATTTATATAGACAGAATAAATGTCTGTGGAACATTAAAAGCAGGGAGTATCCAGACAAGCAGAAAAAAAAATGCAAATGCAAAAAAAAAGAAAATTGACGTGACTAAACTCTGCCCGATTCAATAACCATTGTTTGGACCATTTTTTTCTAACTATTTGATTTTTCTTCTTTCTTATTATTAGGACAGCTGCCGCAGCTACCGCTAATTTCTGCACGTCGGCCATGTTTACTTTTCAAGACTGTCGATAAAACGATAGTATTAAACGGAATGTGTGTGGGCCTCATTGCGTTCCGTCTTGCATTACAACTTTAAAACTGTACAAGCAAAATGATCGTCAAGCATGTGTGTCTGTGCCAGGCTTTAGTGAGGGATCCAAAGCTCTCAAAAACGGAATGACCCATTCCAACAAGGTAAATAATTTTTGACAACAAATTTGGAAAGAGGGTCCCTAGGGGCATCAGAAATTGCTTGTTGGACTTTTGTTGGCTCTTGCACAACTTCTCAAAAAGAAAAAAAAGATGGCGTAATGGTATTTCATGAATACGTGTTTTCAAACGTTCACCTTCCGCTAAAAAAATAACTATTAGCGATATTGATCTGATTTTTTTTATTTATATAGTAGTAGTAGTATTAAAGCTGATTTCTGGCGTGCGCGTTGCCATCCAGCTTATTGTAATGCATAAACAATTTGCAGATAGTAGGACAAAACAGCTTTTGGAATTGCGTGATTGTTATTGAAATTTTTACAAATTATGTAAAATAAAAGTCACATTTGACAGATTATGAGGGTGTTGTTGATAGATAAATAAATGATTAGATTATTTACTATCCCATTATTTAGGTATATGTACAAATGGTAAGACATTTTACAAAAAATGTAAAAAAAATATATAAAACACCTATACATAAGACATTCAATTACAAGCAAGCACTTACGTATTCCTAGTCGGAATCACTGTCTGATAAGAGCTGCTCCGTATTATTTTTGCCTTTAAAACAATTGTAGGGAAAGGCTGCACATGTACAGTTATTACGTTATTTTTTGAGATAAAAAAAATTTTTGAAACAAAAGTTTTAGGGCATTCTATGATTTTTTTTTCCAACCATATATAATAGTATACAGGGTGCCTCATAAAATCGGCACAAAGCAATCTTATGTTTTTTTAACGGAACACCCTGTGTAATTTTGATTGAGATCAATATTTCAGTTTTGCAATAAACAAAAACAGTACGAAATTTTTATTAATAACAAGATTCTATACATACCAAAGATTAAAAAGTTATTGTAACAATTTTTCAACATGTCCCCAATTTTCATCAATACATTTTCTACAACCTTTTGTTTTTGAAAATCATGGCATACTGTTTCTCATTCTATTTTTATGTACATAGAAGCCGTTGTATACCGAAAATGGCTACAGTAAATGTCAACATATTATACATTTTTGAAATCACGAAAACGAGGACTTTCATAATACTCAAAAATATACATAATATTCAAAAATATACAGGACTTTCATAATATTCAAAAATATACAGGGTGTTTCATTAAAAAAACGTAAGTAAATGTGGTTTGTCCGGCTTTTATGAGGCACCCTGTATACTATTGAATATGGTAGCAAGAAAATTCATAGAATGCCCTAAAACTTTTGTTTACATTTTTTTTCTTGTCTCAAAAAATAACGAAGTTAAGAGGGGGTTCCATTTATAACCAATATTCAGATTTACGATTTTTTACGTGAATATTCCATAATTTTAATATTTTCTAAACGCTCTGTAAGATTAAATCAATATTGATATATAGATATAGTTACCAATACCTATACATAAGAAAGTGACGAATAAAAATATCCCATTAAACACTTGAGTGGAAAGTTACAAGTCAGTAATGAGAAAAATATGATTTTTTCAAAAAAAATCGCTATATTTTTTTAAATATTGCAGATTTTGAAAAAGTGACTAAATTGTTTTTTGTAAATAGTTAGTAGATTGCCCCTATAGGTATAACAAAATCAAATTTAAAACCGCTATTGTAAATTCTCGGTGTCAATGACATTTTCCATTTTTGGACGGGTCTTGCATTAGGCGCTGTATTGCAAATACTCATTCCAACAGACAAAACAGCTTATTGTCAATAAAATTTGCAACAAAATGCCGAAAACCGCAACTCCATAATTGTCTTCCCTGTAGAGATATCTTATTCCAAAATTTGAAGAAATAATCCGAATATGCAGTTCAATTGTCCAGAAGTTTATTTTTTTCTTCATATTTTTCATCTAACCTTTTATTGATTTCGTGAATTGCTATATAACCTTTTCTACCATACTCGTATACCCATAATTCTTTTAAATTTTCTATTTTGCACAAATTAAACATACTTAAAAAATTTATATCCGTATGCGTAGCTTCTATTAACGCTCGTTCAATACGCAATTCCTAAACATCAAATTTTAAATGTGTAAATATTCTTGTGTCCGCTTCTTCATGATTGCATTTTGGATTTATTACGGTGAGCACTCATTTTTAGATATTTTAACACATTTATACAGCCGACTAGGAACATGGGACCTCGGAATGAATGGGCAAACGCACCTCGATCAAGCCACGTCCTTGTACCGTTGTGCGTTCAATCCCATTCTCACCCGTAACGAGAACACTTGATCGAGTGCGGCTCCCCGTTCATTTCCCGTCCCGTGTTCCTAGTCGGGTGGCGCGCACTGTATAAGTCATCAAATGTGCGTCCTAAATATAAGGCTACATTGATTATGCAACATACTTATTCCTTGTTTACACCACAATTTGGAAATGTATTTTAAAAGGTTTGCTTTATTTTTATTATACGGCGATGCAATTTTTTTTTATACTGCGATGCAATTGATGAATGTGTAATTGAAGATGCTCTTAAGTTCTTTGTAAATCTAGTGCCGTAGTGACTTTAAATCATTGGATTTGCTAAGGCAGCATTTCTTTTCTATTAGCAAGGGTGACTTACGTTCGCTACCTCCTATTGAAAACGCTTTCTTCTGCATATAAAACGCGCGTTATATCAAATTTTAGTCTTCAAGCGGTCCACCAATCCCCTTCCAAATTTACCTTCTCCCATAAATTTTGGATATGTGATGGAGAATAATGAAATAAAACCGCAAATGATGACAAAAAACCACTACCGATTCTAAAAAAATTTAAAAAGTGCAATTGTAAAGTAAAGTGTGACAAAAAATATGCGTGTACTTGGTGTTCTGTTGCGTACATGTGCAGCCTTTCTGCCTTTCCGTACAATAAAATTGTTTTAAGGGCAAAAATAATACGGAGCAGCTCTTGTCAGACAGTGATTTTGACTAGGAATACGTAAGTGCTTGCTTGTAATTGAATGACTTGTGTATAGGTGTTTATATATTTTTTTTACATTTTTTGTAAAATGTCTTACCATTTATACATAATATACCTATATAATGGGATAGTAAATAATCTAATCATTTATTTATCTATCAACAACACCCTCATAATCTGTCAAATGTGACTTTTATTTTACATAATTTGTAAAAATTTCAATAACAATCACGCAAGTCCGAAAGCTGTTTTGTCCTACTATCTGCAAATTGTTTATGCATTACAATAAGCTGGATAGCAACGGGCACGCCAGAAATCAGCTTTAATACTACTAGGAGTTCCGCAAACATAAATAACTGCCTCTTTAAAAAATCTAAAACTCTCAAACAGTGTAAGATACCGACCTGATTTTTTTTAAAAAAACTTTTTCGATCTTAGGACCACATTTTGTCCACATATAGTGTGTACAAATTTTTAACATTTAATATAGTTTCCCATATGTCGAAATTTTCAATACACAAATTTCGTTGCTGTAACTTTAGGACTTATTAAAAAAAAAACTGCAATTGATTTTTAAATTCCATTGCTACACATAGAGGCACTCATGATTCTACTATATAAATAAAAAAAATCAGATCAATATCGCAAATAGTTATTTTTTTAGCGGAAGGTGAACGTTTGAAAACACGTATTCATGAAATACCATTACGCCATCTTTTTTTTCTTTTTGAGAAGTTGTGCAAGAGCCAACAAAAGTCCAACAAGCAATTTCTGATGCCCCTAGGGACCCTCTTTCCAAATTTGTTGCCAAAAATTATTTATCTTGCTGGAATGGGTTACTTGACGATTTTGACGTGTTTTGAAGGCTTGGATCCCTTACTATATGTGTTAAGTAAAGCAGTAGAGCCGTGCGTAGTTCGTTCTGCGCAATACAAGGGCAACTGTGCGGCCGAGAACCCTTGCATGTATTTGTGCATGTTTTTATATCTAATCCATTTTCATGGAAACGGTTAACTTTATTAAAAAATCATAGAACTACTTTTTTATAGCAGACAAAATTTGCTTTCGAACAATGTATAGCACAAACCATATGCTTTTTGTATAACGGCCCCAGATACGTTTCAATTACGGACAAATTAAAAAATGAATGAGTTTATTAAGATTCCTTAAATTTTGAACCACTCTTACGTCTAAACTATTAAAGATAGATATATGCCATCACTGACTTTCTTATAGAAAATTTAATTCTCTATAAATTTGTTTATATACATTTTCATCATATTTGTAACGGTTTTGGCAGCGTTTCGAGTCAAACATGCCGCAGTAAATCGATGCGTGGTTCGTTCTAAGCACCTGAAGAGACACGCGCTTACCGTGGCTGCCTGATTCCATTGAAATACAATGGTCCATAACTATTATGATTACATTTACGTGTGATTTCAACGTAGTAAGATGTGGGGGAAAAGTTTAGGTAGCTTTAAAGAATTTAATTTTGAAATGGCAGTCATTTAAAAAAAAAAATGGGTGGACTGTCCCAAGAACTGTAAGTTTACCGTTCTTGGGACTGTCCGACAAAAGTTACCAAGACTTGCAGCTGAGAATTGGACTCGAAACGCTGCCGAAACCATTACAGTTATGGCAAAATGCATATAAACTATTTTATAGAGAATCAAATTTCCTATAAAAAAGTCCGTGATGGCATATATCTATATTCAATAGTTTATACGTGAGAGCGGTTCAAAGGTTAAAGAGTCGTAAAAAATGAATTAATTTTTAAATTAGCCCCTTAATTGAAACGTATCCGGGTCGTTATACAAAAAGAATATAGGTTGCGTTATACATCGTTGGAAAGGAAATTTTGTCTGCTATAAAAAAGTCATTCTATGATTTTTTTATAAAGTTAACCGTTTTCATGAAAATGGAAAAAATATAAGAACGTGCACAAAAATCTATTTATTCTCTCGTCCACGCTATTGCCCTTCTGTTGCGCACGCACCATACTGTGTGACGTATTTACCGCATCTCGCCAGGATCGGTGTATTGCCAAGTAAAATAAAGTTAACAATAACCATGCAATAATGTAAAATAAAAATCATTACAAAATCATTCAAAAATCATTACAAAAACAAAAATGACAACAAAAAAGATGACCAATGATAAATATTTTATAAAAAATGGTATGCTCGGAGTGCCGTAGTAGCGTCTTTTCCCCTTCTCTCCATCTTTAAAATGACTCATAGAATAAAATTATTGTCGAATATTAACTGGGTGATCCTTTTTTTAAATAAATTACCATTGCAATTCTTAATTCCGGAGGGTATAGCA
Organism: Rhagium mordax; assembly: GCA_963680705.1. Taxonomy (NCBI): domain Eukaryota; kingdom Metazoa; phylum Arthropoda; class Insecta; order Coleoptera; family Cerambycidae; genus Rhagium; species Rhagium mordax. Next base: position 26,958,681 of record OY796658.1, on the reverse strand, counting down.
TTATATATCTTACAACTATTATATCGAAATGATCTTTCCAGCAATGATGTGCGATGCATAGGCGGAGTCAAAATATTTTTATTACGGGTATTTAAATCATGTACATTATATCTGAATTTTACTTTTTTAAATAAATACAACGGATTCTTTTCTGTTACAATCTTATGATAAATTAGACAACTATGTAGTAGTCGTCTTTGTTTCATAGTAATTATATATTATTAATCTTTTATAGCTGGCACAGTTATTTACTATAAGCAAACGTTTATTATATATAATAGATTTTAAATAAGAACGGAAAATCGAAATCGTTTGCAAATTAATTCAATTAAAATAACTAGCTGCACTTTTTTTTAAAATTTGCATGCAAATTAAAAAATAACAAAAATAGTAAAATACGCGGGGTGATTCATTAGGAATGGCTAATATTTTACCTGCAGATTCTATAGCGGGAAATATTATTTTTTTGCTGAATAACTGGGGGTAAAATATTAATACTTACTAAGATACAGGGTGGGGTGTTAAAGTTATAAAAAAATAATTCAGTAATGTTGTTATATTTCAGTTATTTTTCTGTCAGTATCTTTCACTTATTTCCATAGCACACTTTGTTAAACATTTTTAGCACTTACCCTTTAATTAATCAGGATGTTTGTTTAAAATTATGGGTGCACAGGATTTTCTAAAATGTAAATATCTCGATAAGGGTGCATTTTATGAAGATAAAACAAGTACCTTTTTTTCTTTAAAAATATTGGTTAAATAAAAAGTTTGCAATGAGATTATAAATGAACAAAGTACAAAAAAGTTATGACGGATTCTGTTAAACCAAGATAGCCTACGTGGCGCCCTATATGCAATACACCAAAAATGAGAGCTTATTCGATTTTCTCACGTCAAAAATCCTAATTGTACCGACTTTTATGTTTATATTAAGATTTGTATGGTGATCCAATGAATAATTACATTAATTTTTTTAGTGGGTGATGGGATCATAAAAATTAAAACAAAATTTCTTTTTTCAAACTTGTCGACGTTTCGTCAAATATATTGACTTCTTCAGGTCACTAAAAAATATTAGATATAATGAGATTTTTTTTTTTTAAACACAAACGAAACGTTAAAAATTAAAAATTAATTACACAATTAAACACATTAAAAAAAAAATGTTTGTGGAAAAAATAACTGAAATATAACAACATTAGTGGATTATTTTTATAACTTTAACAGCCTGTGTCTCAGTAAGTATTAATATTTCACCCCCAGTTATTAAGCAAAAAATTAATATTTTCCGCTATAGAATTTGAATATAAAATATTACCCATTCCTTATGAATCACTCTGTATAATAAATGTGTAATAAATAAAAATATAAGAACATCCTAAAAATATTGTTACATAGTGTTGTCACGTTGAGTGAAAGAATTAAAGGAGGTGAGAAAACGTAATATCGCTGGCAGTGAGATATATATGGCACTTCCGCAGCATTGGTTTAGACTGTCTGTCTGGTTTAAAAATGGTCACACTTACTGACTTACGGACAACAGTGTGGCTTGAAATGTTGAGGTAACTTATTATGTATATTATGGCCTGTTTTTCAATACATTTATACAGTATTCATAATGGTATCATTGGCATTTTGCAACTGAATAGACACAATATAATGCATCTAAGTGTACGTAATGTATTTAGAAGTTCGTTAAAACCCAAGTGGCTTTACGCTTTTTATTGATAAAATATATTCCTAAGGGCAAGTGTTCATATGATATACAATTTCGGTATTTCCAAATTTAATTGGAAAGTCTGCCGCAGCGTTATTGGTGAACAGAGTAGTGGTGGTGAGTGAAAGGGTTGAAACAAATAAATACAAAAACATGATATATTGGCAAGGCCGATTTTTGGTGAGAATATAGAATAATACAAGAGATAAGAATAATGCCGCAGACCCCAAAAAAGAAACATGATGCAGCTACGGACACGTGTTTCGGAGTTATTGCTCCTCATCGGCGTAGCATAGCTTAAACAATGGATCTGTGTAATAAGATCAGAACAATAACTAAAGGTTAGAAAGCACAGTACACAGTGCTCAAATTCGTGCTTTTGTGCATCATGGACCACGATTGCAGCCTCAAATGACAGCAGTCAGCACATTGAGCTCTATGCGTACTGCTCTATTTCTACCTAGGCAAATACAAACAAAACAGTGACGTTTAATAGGGTTAAATAATACAGCAATAACTCCGAAACACGTGTCCGTAGCTGCATCATGTTTCTTTTTTGGGGTCTTCGGCATTATTCTTATCTCTTGTATTATTTAACCCTATTAAACGTCACTCTTTTAATATAGAATAATATTTTATGAAATAAAATGTAATGGCAGATAGTTTGGTTACTGAAAAAGAAAGACCTCCGTTTTCAGAATGATAGACCTCAAAATTGCACTTTACCGTTCACTCCTCCAGAGCCGAAAACCGGAGTGAGACCGTGCAATTGTTTTGCATTTTAAATTTGACTACTCTGTTTTCTATTTATAAAAATTCCTGTGTCTGAGAATGTGAAACAAATTTATTGTTCACAAAACCTTTAAAAACGGAATTTATGAGAATTATTCTTTTGCCTTCTCATATAGGATTAACCTACTTACGTAAAATGACTTTTTGTAGTGAAAAACGTAAGTAGTGATATTTCTAAAATCTTATTAGAGAAAGAATAGTCTACAACACGTTTAGAATGGTATATTCTACACTATCGGCACACTTCGGCTCGGACTACAAACTTTCGCTCGTGTGCAATATGGGCCATCCTAAAACTTGTAGAATATACTATTTTTATACAGGTCAGTAAGATTAAGAGAGAGGCATAACATTGTTTAAAGCAGAAATATGCTAACCGAAAAAAGCATTTCTTCTTATTGTAGTACATAAATTATGTAAGTATATAATAATAACAATAAACCTAAAAGGTATTTTTCTTAATTTCAATGTTTTGAAATATTTATTACGGTATTAATAAGCAACCCACAAATAAAAGGAATTTTTTAATGAATAAAATTTAATAAATTGTCTACAATTTTGTAATTTTAAATATAAAAATAAATTCTATTTATCAACACTGCAAAGGAGTTTGGGTATTTTATGCTTGCATTAAAGACATTAATGTCAGCCAGTTATGTAACTATTATTAGGTAATTAAAAAAATTAATTTTTTTTGACCAACTGCGACCCCCCCCCCCAAGAACCAATAAATTAGCGAAAAACAAAACATAAATCATAAATATTCCTTTGACCTAAAGTCATAGGTTAGAGGATATTATTTTTCAATAAATTGCTTATTTTTTAGATTACCTGTACTATTTCTACCGAACAAAATATAGAAGAATATAGTATATGGCAATAAATTCCAATAAAAGGGGAAAAATATTAATAATTTTTTAATCTTCAATTGCAAACGTTCACATTCATTATTCACCATCTCTGGAACATTTTCAAAAAAGTCCTATGAATACAATCACTGGAGTAAATTGTTAACAACTTATATGATTACCTGTTATAATAATTATAGTCTACATTGTGGAAATATAATTTAATTGAAGTGTGTACTGCAAAGCTAATTGTATATTGCTCTTCAATCAGATCAACAATGAGCGAGTTCTTCACAATTTCTAACAAAAGGCCGTTCCATTCTTTTGTTACAAGTTGGTTATAAACAATTTCTTTGGTATCATTATAAGCCTCAATAATATTATTTGCATTATCATAGATTAAATATAAAAGGCCTTTATTAACATCGACTTTTATTTCGCCATTGTTAAAGTACTCATTTTCACGCATTTGTTTCCACTTAGGATTCTAAAAAATGTATAAATTAAATTCAAAAAACGCAAAACAACATCATTTACTCACCTCAGTTAAATATTTCAAGTATACCATAAGAGCTGGCAGATCAGGATCAGTGTAAGATGTTATACTTCTTGTTGCTTGGCAAAAACTCGGAGACTCTAATTGATTTATTGGAATTATACACCCATTTAATGAATCACTGAATTTCAAAAAATTATAGTCCGGTTTTAGATTTAGTCTAAAATTAAAAGGCCAGTTGGAGAACCAGAGGTTATTAAATTCAGAGAAAAATTCAATTGATCTAAACATTATATATAACTGATTATAATACTCTACAGTGGAAAATAAAGACGCTATTATTATTATTATTATTATTATTATTCACAATAAATTACCCCATAAAACAATATCCTTAGACTAATATTGCTTGAAATGAACAGTGAAATCTTATATCTTCAGAAATTCTTTTTATTTTGTGATAGAGTATTTAAGTTCAACCTACTCTTTTATGCATTTAATGTGAATACACTGAATCATTATTTATTATAATACTTTATTTTAATAATATCTAATCTAATTTAAAATGTTTCTATTTATATTCATTTATATTATACTATTTTATATATTTTTTATCTATTGTGTTATATACAATTTGTTTCTTTAACACGCTGCAAATGCACTTTGTAATGTAGTAAATAAATCTCTACTTCACTTCATACATTTATTTTACAAAATGTATGGAATATTAATATACATCATCTATAAAAGTAATCATGTATACACTTCTTATTTCTGCCAATTATATTTCTCCTTAACTTCATTCAATACATAGTAATGAAATGTTCGATTAGAAAAGACCGTACTTAACCTCTATTATTCAATAACATTTATGTTATGTATCATAGGATAGAAAGTTACCACTTCCACTTTTCTCAACAGTTTTTACAATAAAAATTTTCAAAGTTTGGAAATTGAATTTAACCATTAGTGATCATATCTTAGCCAACCAGTATCAAAGAAATCAGTTTCAGCATAACAGGAACTGACACTGCGACAATTTTCTTCTTTTAAATAGTATCCTGTATTATTTAAGTTACTTTTCTTATAAAGCTATAATATTTCCCAGTGATTTTTTTCAATTTATAATCAGATTATAGGTGACTTTGAAAATGGCATTTATTTGTTAATTCTAGTAGGCAATTTTAAAAAATTTATGGGATACGTATTTCAACACATTTAATCTGAAATTGAACTGTTTTGTTCATTTGTTTAGATTTTCTATTTTTCTATTTCATAAAAATCTATTCTTGTTGGTTGTTTTGTTTGCCTTGAATAAAAATAATGTTTTTTCAATAATAGTAATAATTTTTTTAGTTATTAAAATTAATATGAATAAGTATACATACTTTTGCTGACATTTGGTGAATCCTAATTCCGAAAGCAAAAATTCACTAATAGGTTCTACTGGATTTTTTAAGCAGTCCAAATTACCTGCTATGTACAAATTGGTATTAGATGGTTTGGTAATTATTTTTCTTAGTTTCTCCATATTTTCTAAAACTTCATTACCAGCTTTACTGTTTAATTTTTTTACGAGATCTGTTAAAAATTTACTTTGGCACACAATCCCGCTCTTAATTATGTTGCTGTCTATAAAGGAAATATGTATTAAAAGGTATTTCAGAGTTATTATTTGTTACATTCATATAATTGTTAAAACTGAAGCTAAAACATGGAACATATATTTAAAAAAAAATGCTACTATGCTCTTTTTAAATTATTATTTATTTTTATGCTTATTGTCAATACATCGAAAGTGGTTACAAATAGTGACATAAACAAATAAACATACCAAAAATTTTAGTTTTTCAATTCTACATCACAGCGTCGAAAAATATAATTATATATAGTTCAAATCACGAAAGAAGACCGTTACGTCATCATTATAATTCGTAAGAATCAAATCAGTACTGCGTTAGTTATCAACAACGTCAGTCGGAGATATTAACAGTCACATATAATGGACTCCCTTTCCCTGTCTGTCTCGTTTTACTATTTTGTAAACAAAGAACGCTTGAGGCGTACGTTGAAGATTAGAAATTAATTTGTGACGTAACGGTCATCTCTCGTGATTTGAAGTATACATTTAAAAAAACTGAAAAAATTCAATTCAAATGAAAAATAATTTTTGGCCACCATATATATTTTTTAGGAAGTAAAGATTATTCAAAATACTGCACATCTGTTTCATAACTGGTATTAACATATTTCTTAAAATCCATAGCTTTATCAAGTTTTGCAATATATTATATAAAAATGCACCATTTTCTATATATGCTATATTGCGAACGACTAATGTTTAATCAACTATCAAGAAATTTAAACCAAATATATGGTGTGTAGCAATTTTCACAATAAAAAAATTTTTTATGTAAAGGTAAATTTTTTTCATAAAATATGCTTTATGGCATCACTGTATAATCTTAATTTATTTGCGGTTTCTCAACAAGTGCTGCAGCACTGGATCTTAATTTTAAATATTAATGTATTTGCCATAGCCTTTAAACAGTAAAATGCTGTCTACTATACAAGACTCTTATACACTTATTTATCTTTTTAATCTATAATTGTGTTTATGTTAAAGTGGTGCCCTTTGTGTAAGGAAAGAAATTCATAAAGTAGAAGGACGAGTTTAATGGTTACATGGTCGAAAATAAAAAATTCTTTCTACAAGACAAAAATATTAAAATTAAATTTAAATATACATTTTTACCTTTTGAAAAGCATATTCCATCCAATGCATATAATGCCATAATTGAGCCGTTCATTTTTAAAACTTCTAATCTGTTCTTCATTTTTAAAGCAATGGTTTTCAATCTTTCAACTGTGAAAATAGTTTTATATAACAATTCTTTTAACAGAGTGAATCCAATTTCATATTTAGCTGGTTCCACTTTTAACGTTACGATACAAGTTTGTGAATAGTTACCACATTTAAAGTAATTCACTTCACCATTATAACCTAAAGAAGTTGTGACAGAACCAGTATTGTCTTTCAGTTCTTTAATAATTTCTTTGTATGGAATTATATTACCGCCTCGTTCGACTGGTAGCAGCTGCAATGATTTTAGTAACAGTGGAAGATAATTTCTAAGATCGGATGGAACATTAGATGTGTCTAATAATGTGCAAATCTGGAAAAAACAATTTAAAATTCATTATGCAAATCATTTTACAAAATCGACATGCATTTTACTTTTATTGTTTATGATCCAGTAATATTTTTTCAGTTTTATTGTTTATGATCCAGTAATATTTTTTCAGTTTTATTTTACATCTCAAACTTTTATTTAACAAAAATGTAATTGTCTACTAATCACTTTTCAGATAAAAGAAATGATCATAATTTTAAAATTTATTTATGGCAGTCGATGGTCAATAAATTTTGTTAACGGTTACAAATATAGAAGATATTGTCACAAACGGCCAATTTAATTATTTATTTAAAATATTATTTGCTGCAACGCCCAGATATTACATAAGGCTTGTTCTGGTTCTCATTAGAACAGTTCTGGATCAGTCCCCGCCATGCGCAATGAAGAAACAACCATGCGCTGTGTATTAAAATTGGAAATTTTTTACATTGCGCAAGACGGGAACGGTTTTAGGACTGCGAAAATTTTGAACCAGAACAAGCCTATAATTTTATTTAATAAAAACCACGTCATGAAAGTAGAACCATATTGTTGAAGTTGGTGAAGATGGTAAACAAATTAACTGCTGAATAATAGAGAATACTGCTGATGCTGAAATTCATGACTGTGGCGGAGAGACGGAGGTTGCAGTCAGTTGTGTTTTTGGGGTTGTCGAGGCAAGGCGCCTCAAGGGTTACCCTTTCAGGGCCCCTCAGGTTTAAGTGCATATCTCCGCCCTAGGTTACTCTGACCCCTGTTGTAAGTACTATCTTTTTATAAATATAAATTATTGTTGGAACCTTATCACCGTGTTTTGATTTACTAAATACCACCTTTATAAATAAAACCCTCTTGTGTGCCAAGCAAGTCAACTATCTAGTAAAATAACATAAGAGTATCTTAATAATTATCTCATTAAAATCGACCGCTATCAAGACATATGGTAGAGATGGTTAACCCCTATCGTAACAATATAGTGATCCATTTGGGTAGAAATTGCAAAACAATACAAACTGAAAGAATATAGTACTTTTAAACACGAATAATTTCAATCTATTGACCTTTTATTGTGTCTCGCATAGTTAAAATAAACTGACCAAGCATGGTTGCCACGTGTTGCTTTTAGATGGACAAAACCATAATGACAAAATATTTTAAACAAGAATTTGACAATTTAAAATCATTCTAAAGTAGATTATAGTCGAGTAAACTTTAACTTGGCGTGTGGATGAGTTGATATTGTGCATACTATTTCATTTTCTCTTGCACACAAAGTTAAAGCAATAACCCAAAAACATTGTTCACGTATGTTTATACGTAAACAATAGTTTTGGGCCATTGCTTCAATTTTGTGTGCAAGAGAAAATAATAATACGCACAATATCAACTTATCCACATGCCAAGTTAAAGTTTACTCGACTATACTTACATGGACAAAACCTGTGTTTATATTGTCGAAACATGTAAAAATAGGAGCTTTGGACAAATCTATTGGTTGCTTTTCATCTGAATCAGTGGTGTATCTAACAATATTATGAAATTTAAGTGTATGGAAAGAAGGAGTAGGAATGGAGGTAATCATCTCTAATGGTGGGTCTCTCTCTTTGAACTTAATTGCATTCTCTAATATATCCGATTTCTCTTTCAAGCCAGATTCTGTTAATCTTTGAATATGAGCCTGAATTCTTTCTTCTTCTTCTTTGATCATTTTTTCTTTTGCCAGTATGCTTGGTAAACATTGTATTGCAACATATTTATTTTCTATAAAATATTTTTTTAAAAGCTTCAACCAAAATGACTTTGGTTCCTTTAAAAGCTTCTTTAAGTTATTTTGAGGATTCATTCGATCCTGAAACTAAAAATACGGTAACGAATTAAGTCGACATATATTTTATAAAAATCTTACCTCTTCATTGGTGTTTCCATAAATCATGTAAGGAGTTATCATACATGATATTGTGACATGAGACATATTATCTATTTGACTTATTGAGTCAGCAAGTTTAAATTTTATTACATCTTCTATGCATTGTATGTCAACGTCTCCATGTTCAAGTATTCTTTTAAAAATTGTTTGTAATTGTGTTTTTACATCCTGCAACTTACTCACAGGAACATCGTGGAAAGTAATTGATGCACAGGTGTCCGAGTTCTCATTTAAATAATATGATACCTGTGAAGTAGCCAAATTTACAGAATCAGAATATTGCACAGATCCAACTTATGAAATTGGTCAATAATAATATTTTTACTTCGTTAAATTTGTATTTTTTATTACTAATTTTCAATAATTTTTTGAATCATGACAATATCGCATAAGTTAATGATGGATGTTGAAGAAATAGTCAGGAATCTAGCATCTCGAAAGACGCTCCTAAAAAGTCACACCCACCACTCGAAGATATAGTTTTGAAAAAATATGTACATTGTCCAGAATGACCTTGCGCATCTAAATATAGAGGGCGCCATTTTGTTCGCAATTGCAAAAAGGCGTAAAAAAAAAATTTCCGAAATTTTTTAGATTACTGAAAATTTATTAATTTTGTCTTTATACCGCATTCCCAGGCTTATTTTTTAATATTTCTAAATGATTTTCAAAGCAATTGAAAGTTTGTTCTTTCTAGATTCAGGTGTTGATAAGTTATTCTCGAAATTTTCATTAACAAATGCTACATAAATTGTTTAAACAATGCGTGTCAGAAAAGTGCAATGTAAATTTCAGCATTGAGTGATTTTGAAAACTATTACAGATAGATACATACTTCTATGATACGAAATATGTAGAAAAGAATGGAGTAATTTTTAGTCAAAGAAATATCTGCCTTGCTTTATCCTCATAAGAAATATGATTATTTTTGTACAGCGCTCCATTGTTTTCGCTACCGTTTTAAGTGTGTGCAATATCCAGTCACTCACGTCAGCGCATCGCGCGCGCTCTGGATCAGTGACTATTGACGATATACACTGTGTTTACAAAACCTTTACAATGCTTTCTTAGTGTACCTATTACTTTTTCGTAAATATTATCATTTTAACATGGACAATAAAACAGAGACATTTAAAGATTAATTTACTTGGGAACAAAAATTATTATAACAACTTAAAATATTTAGGTAGGTAAGAGGTATGTAAGAAAACAACTAAATTAACTTAAATGTACTACTTGGGTGGGCTGTGGGCTTAGAAAAATGACAATATAGAAGTAATATACAATGCATTATGCGTGTCTAATAATCTGAATTAACACCTAATATTAGTACATTAAACAAGTTTAGAAGAGCAAAGTTTTACTAAACGAATATAGTGTTTGAGTAGGAGCGAGCGCAGCGAGCGAGTTACTCAAAAACTAGGTATATGAGTTTAGTAAAACTGCTTTTCTTACAAGATTTGTTTATACTATTTTTTCACATTTTGTGTTAGTTAATTAATTATAAGCAAATAGTGATCGATATAAAAGCATTACAAAGTTTTAAATTTAAAAAAGTCATAGTAGGTACTTGTTTCCGTAACCATAGTAACTGACACGGCTTTGTTTATTTATACAGGGTGATTCATAAGTAATGGTACACAGACCAGCAGCAGATTTCGAACGTAAAAATATTGCGATTTGGCCAAACTTGCCTTAGTCCAAAAGTTAATAATAACCAAGATACAGGGTGTCAAAGTTAAAATTTATTTTTTAATTTTCTTTTGTAAATTAATGAATTTTCATATTTTTCTTGTGAAAATTTATGAGTGGGGATTATTTGGTGTGTGAAATCATAATACACCTTCAATTTTGGTATAACTCCTAGAGGACGCTACGTATGCTGCGTTTAATGTGTAAAGATGACCGTAACTTTTTTCACTTATTAATTTCATTCTTCTATCATTTCCTAATAAAAAATGTATACTTGTTTCAAGTCTCTAAATACAACAGTTTTTGAGAAAAGTGCAAATCAAAAATTCTGTGCGTATTCATTATGCACTGTAAAAAATTATTTTTAAAAGTAGGCGTTGAGATACAGCATTATCAGAGTAAATAAAGATAAATATTTATCAAGCATGCATAAAAACAAAAAGTACCTGTCAAACAACCAATCTTTTATAATACCTAAAAACTGATCGCCACATATTTTTTTCGAATTCTGAAAAGAGAGAAGTGATCAAGTTGAATATTTATTGTAGTATTTGTTGTTATATGTTGTTGTTATTATATTTTGTGATGCATTGTTTACCATGGAATAAAATTATTTATGCCTACTAGTTAAAATTGTTTTGTTGTAATGTCTGAAATTTTGAGAAATTGTTTAACGCCAATAACCACTTAAACGGGATTAACTACATAAGAGAAAACTACATTTTCAACGAAAAATTGTCGAATTTTGCCGCCAAAATAATAAAAATAATTTTTCACATCTCATAGTGAATTTGCATGGAATTTTTGATTTGCACTTTTCTGAAAATCTGTTGTATTTAGAGACTTAAAACAAGTATACCTTTTTTATTAAGAAATGATAGAAGAGAATAATTTTTAAGCGAAATCTGCCGTATGGGTGCGGGTAAAAAGTTACGACCTTTTTTACACATTAAACGCAGCGTACGTAGCGCCCTCTAGGAGTTATACCAAAATTGAAGGTGTATTATGATTCCTCACACCAAATAACCCCCACTTATAGATTTTTACAAGAAAAATACAAAAATTCATTAAATTGCAAGAGAAAATTAAAAAATAAGTTTTATTGACACCCTGTATCTTGGTTACCATTAACTTTTGGACCAAGGTAAATTTGGCTAAATCGCAATATTTTTACGTTCGAAATCTGCTGTTGGTCTGTGTTATGAATCACCCTGTATAATAACAGTTAAGTATAATTTTTGTGAATCGAATTGATTTTAAGTTATATGTATATTATTTATAATAATGAATCTGGCTACTGAAACACAATTTAGAAAATTATTCTGAAGACATTTTAAATGCCGTTCAAGAAGCAACTTCGAGCATACTTCCTTTAAAATCCAAGGAAAAATACGAGAAGGTATATGAAATACTTTCTGTCAAACTGTTTTTTATTAACACTAACATTACTATAACAGTAAAGTGACATTTTCATGTGGTAAAGTGCCACTTTATTAAACGATTTTGAATTTAGTAGAATACCATATTATGGGTCAAAATACGAAAAACACATTTACCCTCACAATAGCAACCTATTATGGACGACCATTTATAGTTATTAATTTAGGGATATATACATTATTCTTCAACTCCCAACCAAAATCATTTGGATTGGGAATTTCTGGATTTACCTCAGTCGCATTTTTCCAAACAATTATTTGATACGCAGCTCTTAAAATTTGTTGATAAAAAGAATCCTCGGTTGGTGGTAAATTTCATATATCAACGCCTTAGTGCGGCCACAGATTAAAACAATTTTAGTCTGTGGTGCGGCCTTAGAGATACTGTGGCCTTAGTGTCTAGGCAGGTACTCATTCGGTTAGAGCGCGCGAGATAGGTATGTTACAATAATTATTCAGCGTAACAACGCAATGCCGCAGTGCAAAAAAATTCGTATCTTTTATAACATTAAAGCAATGTAGATAATTCTTTGACTAAAAATTGCTCCATTCTTTTTTGCATATTTCATATCATAGATGTATGCATCTATCTGTAATAGTTTTAAAAATGTCCCGATACTGAAATTTGCACTACACTTTTCGGGGACGCTTTGTTTAAACAAATTCTGCAGCATTTGTTAACAACATTTTCGAGTATAGTTTGGTAGCATATGAATCTAGAAATAACAAGCTTTTGATTGGTTTGAAAACCATTAAGAAATATTAAAATATAAGCCCAGAAACGAGGTGTAAACATAAAATTAATCAATTTTCAGTAATACAAAAAATTTCGAAATTTTTTTTTTACGCTTTTTTGCAATCGCGGACAGAATGGCGCCCTTCACATTTAGATCCACAAGATTATTCTAGATAAGGTACCATTTTTTTCAAAACTATATCTTTGAGTTCACCCCCTATGAACGAATTTGCGACTCCTGATTCCCGACTAAAAGTTTGTTTGTCAGTTTGGGTTATTTATGTATTAAAATGAATTCTTAATGAACTTTTTGAGATGTGACATACTTTGGAGACATTCAAAAACCTTATAATGAAGAAATTTAAAATTAGAGTGTTTATGAAGTAAAATACCATTTTTTGACCAATATTGAATTTCTGGTTTTTCTGGAAATGACTGCAAGTAAATTTCCACATTTCCACATTTCCACATTTTTAAAATCTTGAATGAGGTAATTCTATTTCATAATGAATTTTCCAATCCAGAATAATGGCGGCACCCAAAAATATTTTAATATGGGACCTACATTATTAGAAAAATGAGCAGCTAATAAATGATTTTCTTAAATACATTTGTATCTCTCATAAAATCAAGCTGAAAACAAATACTATACAGTTTATTTGAGTCTAGGCAAACATACCCCTGCAGGTTCATATGCCTCAGTGTTAACGATTTCTTTTCGTAGAGGAGAGCTAGATTCAAGAGTAAGATAATGTAACAGTATATCAATTGCTTGTACAATATATGAATTAGTTATACAAGAACCAATTCTCCATGCCATGCTAAATACACCATTTGTTTCCTCGTCTGCTGCATACTCCACGATCACATCTTTTGAATCGGTTAGGGGTAGTGGTGGATTTTGCCATGGTCTTTGAAATGGTTTTCTGTCTTCCTAAAAAGCAAATATATTTATGTGTTGAATAGTTGAAGAGCAAAAAAGAGAATTTGACATCTACTGGAACCCATAAAATATAAAAGTAAATGTCTAAGAATATACTATAAAAACATTAAAAACAATATATACATGTTCGTTTTAAATTTATATTACATTAGAGTTTTAGCTTCCAGTATCCCTATCCGTGCTTTAAAAATTTATTTGACATATCAATTTTTAGATGGTTTGTTAGAAGTGTTAATAGGTATATTCTTCCTTTGGATCATAATTGTTAAAGTTGTGTATCACACGAAAAACTTCACACTACTACCCAATTTTTGCAAGTCTACTCTACTGCGTCTGAATTGTGACTGACTTCATAAGGGCTTTAAAGCATACAACATGTTAAGATATTATTTACCTACCTCATTGATTATTTTTTCTTCTAATTTCTCTAATGTTTTAAATACATCACTGGGTTGAATTTGGCCTGTTATAATAATTTTTAAATTTTCTAATCTGTGAAACTCTTTATGGAAATGCCTTACCTAAAATTAAACAACTTAATATATTTTAAAATATTTTGAATAGAAGCTTTGAATTACTTTAGTCATATTTACAGATTCTCTTAGGTTTTTAGGAATTCCTGATGTTTCTGAAGAATAACCACATTTTCCTGGATATATATTTCTGGCAATAATTAAATCTACACGAGGGTAATCAACACCGCTATCCTGCATTTCACTGTACACCAAACCACCATCTTTTCCCTCGCCTGTAATATGATGAACTTCCGTTAAAAAACTTTCCTCCTAAAAAAAGAAAAGTATCTGGTATTTTAGGAGTATTATTTTGAAAATTGATGCGCTACAATGAATATATTCTGCTATGGTTTATTTTGTGAAATAAAACATTAAGGTTTTTCAGAAAGTGAGTAATTCGATTCCAAAGTTTGTCTTAAACTTCGAATGTGTTGGTAATAATATAATTATCACATGAGGGACTTGTGTGCTGGGTCGTTCGAACCTGGATTTCACGTACAGGGAATTACTACACTCTACGTATATTTAGACAATGACTCTACCCTCGGAACAAACCCCACCCGAACGACCCGCCACACTCGACTATGCAGGGAGAATTACAGAAAGGGTGGCTATTACCCCTGGGTAGAGGGTGGGATGTGTTGCGAGAGTGGCGGGTTATCGTTCCCTTTCAGCTGTAGGCGAAATCACATTTCGAATGACCCGCCACACTCGACTAGTCAGAATTAAAAAAAGGAGTGGCTTTCCCCCATAGACATATATATCCTATGTCTATGCTTTCCCCTATTTATGGGTGAATCGGTGAACCAATCGGTTAAAGCTCAACGGATTTGGATACCCGACCATCGAAAACGGAGGGTAAGTAGGTTTGGACCAGGTTACCAACTTTTAATGAAATTAGGGATTTTTTGCATGATTTTAATGCAGTACTAGTAGTACTACTCACACAATTTGCTCGACAGTTATAAACAGTAAATTACTCATGTAATTCATTTCTATGAATTTGATTTGCAAAATGTTATTGAAAAATTTTTTTATTTAATCAAATTGTAAGCATAGTTTAATAAGAACAGTTGGGACAGCAACGTTTTCCGCTCTTTTCTAATAGTTGGTATTTATAGTAAAGTTTAGTAGGCATAAGCGGGAAATTTAAAATTGATGTTCTTGCATCAGAGTATTTTGTGGCTGGACTGAATTTAGCACCAAGCAAAATCGTCTTTTAAACCCAAGAAATTTAAATCTTTTATTTCACAATGATTTTTAAGGGTTAGCTATAAAATAAATAAGCTTTTCTAAGCCACCAGTGCAACGAAACTATGCCACCTAGTAAAATTTTATTTGCTCCTACTATAAATACCTACTAAACTGATATCTAGGGTCAACCAATTTGAGTTCTCAAAATTCGTTCATAAAAACGCGAGCTGTCCCAACTTGATCTGTATAAACTCTGCTTTAAGGCAGATTTTCAGCAAAATGGTTACATTTATTGACTTGAATGAAGAGTACATAGTTTTATGATTTTAATTCTCTTTAAAATGGTGCCTTAAATTTTATGATACACCTATAGCAGAAAAAAATTATGGGATAAATAAATTTTAAAGTCACAGGTAAAGTGCCCTCTGGCGGTATGATAACGAACTAATTTAATCTTATTTTGAGAGAGCTCGTTGCGCTAATGTGTGTGCCAAATACAACTTGATTGTTATAGAATTAAGTGAATTTTGTCAAAAAATTGAACTTTGAGTGGCTGGAACTCTATAATTGAGATTTTTTCATTTATTTTTAAGAAAGTACTAGCGTTATTTTAACTTGTATAATCACATCTCAATGTTTTCTGAAGCATTTTTCGAACACCCTGTACAAATACAGCGTGTTGCAAGTTTCATGGCGCCACTCGTATATCTTAGAAACTACTAATGTGATTTTTTTGGAATTTGGGTGGTTCGTCACTGCCCCCAATTAAAATTTAATAATGTAGTAAAATTTGAGAATCATCATTGGCGTACCTTTACATAGACTAACGTAAGGGTCGATTTTCCGAGAATTTATATTAGCGATAAAAATTCTTCAACAAAAAAAATTTTTATTTGCAAAACGGTTACCCAAATTGAAGAAATTTTTTGTTCAGAACAATGTATTTTCACTAGTGTGATTTGGATTTGAAAAATAATTCTTAATTTTTTAATATAATTTCCATTTTCTTGTGCGTTCTCGATCTTACATTATTTTTAAATATTTAATTTGAATTTTTACATTATTAAAAAATTAAGAATTATCTTTCAAATCCAAATCAGACTAGTAAAATACATTGTTCTGAACAAAACATGAAGAATATTTTTTTTCAGTTTGGGCGACCCTTTTGCAGACAAAAATTTGAAAAAATATTTTTTGGTAGCTTATATATCTCAACCACCTTTGTACCCACTATAACAAAATTTTGTAAGATGAGGTTTTTAAAGGTTCTGATTAAGAATATCCGACTAGATATTTTCTAAAAAAATCGCTAAGTAATGTAAATTCTCGGAAAATCCACCCTTACGTTAGCCTACGTAAAGGTACGCCAATGATTATTCTCAAATTTACTACGTCATTAAATTCTAATTGGGGTAGTGAAGAACCACCTAAATTTCAAAAAAATTGTATCAGTAGTTTCTGAGATATAGGAGTGGCTCCATGAAACTTGCAACACGCTGTACATGTACGTATATATATTTGATTTGTAGAACTCAATATTTTATGTCTTACATAATTCATCTTTAACTTCCTCAAATAATTTTTTTTTTACATCAACCTTAGATTAATCTAATTCACTTTTATTAACTGTTGGCTGTTGTATGTGTGTTTTGTGCATCATTTTTATTACTTTATTAAACGTTTTGTACAACAACAAATGAAATGTGGCGGGACGGGACTTCTTTTTTACCATTGGATAGCGGATAGTACTTATCGTATTAAACTTTTTGAAATATAAATTTTCAATTGTGATTTTGGTCTTATTCACTACAAAAACTCCTTAGATTTTACTTTCCCAGTTCCCATGACGATGTGCTTATTAAAGACGTTCATCTCTTGTTATTGGTAAGTTTGTAAAGACTTTAAAAATATAATAAAAAAAAAACAAAACTTACACTTAACACAGGATGAAAGATATAATCTAAGAATACCGGCATGAGGGTCAAAAAACCCTCACTACCAGCAGTCTGCATAATATAACAAATATTGTCAACATCAGAGGTTGCATAACACTCAGATCCTAAACAACGCTTAGTTATTAAATCTAATGCACGTTTATAGGGATACTGTTTGCTTCCAGCGAGTAAAACATGTTCCAAAATATGTGGTATACCATCATCATCAAAAGTTTCAGTTACTGAAAATTAATAAGATATAGGCAGATGAAAGACAAAGAAACTAATATAATTTTTCTTACCTACAGAAAAAAAGCCTTTAACAATTGGTCCATCTGTCTCAGCAATAGCCACAGTTAATCCTGATTTTCTTGAAATGTATTCCGATACAGGAATTTTATCACAAATTAATGATGAGTGAAGCAGTTCAAAATGTTCCATATTTAAATTTTATGTATTTCATTTATTTAAAATGGATGCAATATCATTGACCAGATAAACTTCTTACTTCTGGTTTAAGCTCTGTGTAGCAAAATAGAAACACAGTAAGACCTAAATTAAACTAAACCCAACACTACTAAAGAAAAAATGTTGCCAATTACCAAATTACACAACCACAAAACTTACACAACATTTTGTAACCAATAAAGAGAAAAAATATGCTGGCAGGTAATTTCATTCCCACTATAGACATACAACTTCCACTCCAATGACACATTGGATATTATCTCTGGTGACACATACATTGGGAATTTTGAGGTTTAACATTCTAGGTTCTAAAACAATAAAATATTATTTATATAAATAATGCTTATTTATGTCCTTTCAATTATCTTTTACATTTGAATTTGATCCCTGGTTTAGTTCGGATATAGGTACATCGTACATCCGAGTTGTTTCAAATAATATGAATTCTCAACTACTCATATCCTAAATTTAGTAAAGGCAGACGGCAGATGCTGAAACTGTGAGAACAGATTTGTATTTGTAGTACACTACTATTATTACCACTACTTCTACTAAATGATCATATAACTGTTTCATGCTTCAGTCAAGATCGAGTCTGCTAACTCTTTTATCAATGACAAGAAATCATCCAGAAATATGAAAAACGTGAAAAAAATGTGTGTACCTACTTATTATTGCGTTTTCAAACTATATAAAAGTATATTTACATACTTTGGCTACATCTGAATTTTTACTCAGGAACTTTATATATGTACACTATGACTATTGATTATTTAGAATTTACAAAGGCTTAAAAAGTTAAAAAACTGATATATTAAAATAATAATTTATAATCCTACATAAATTATCGTTTTCCATTATATTGCACATACCTAAAATATAAATTCATACCTAATAATTGCAATTGATATTCAATTTTATTTATTTATTATTATTATTATTATAGTTAAATTATTATTATGATTTATTGCTTATTTTTTTTGAAAAATTGCAAAATTTTGTGACAATAGAGAAAAATATGCTTGTTTCAAATTAACAAAAAAAAATTATGGGTGTCATTTAAAAAGAAAAAGTTGGTTGCCATAGGAACAAACCAGAAGAAGATATCAACAAACTAAAAAACTCAAAACATGCATGTTAAGAACCAAACAACTTTCATATTGAAAATTTTTTTGTAACTTTGCAAATAACAAAGTTAAAGCCATTATTTGATACTTTTGTTCCACCCTGTATAATCTTTTAATCTTTTGTATTTGTATATAGCGTAGGTACAGGGTGATTCCCTATAACGTTCTCACCCCAATTTTTTGGTTTGTCTTAAGAAATAAAATAAAATTGTTTAACTTAACTTACAGTATTTTTTCCAAGGATTCCGAAAATTTCAACAACAAAACAATTGAAAATCAAATAAAACTGGGAAAAAATAAGGCAGGGTTTTTTTAAATGGAACACCCCTGTATATTTTTACAATTTTGAAAAAAGATTTTTCTTCTCTTGTCAAAAATATTTGGTAAAATACTGTTAATAATTGAAATAATTTAACACCAATGGCTTAGAATGTTTTTTGAACTCAGTACTTTACTAAAATATGAAGGTAAATACTTATGTCATATTTTATATTTTTGGAAAGAGAATTTAAATCTTTTTCAAAACTATAAAAATATACAGGGCGTTCCACTTAATACCGCGGCTTCCTCTCTTTTGACGTTCAAAATAATTTTTTAAATAACATAAATCTGTAGCAACAAGTAATATTTATTGATTTCAAACGTATTGAAAACTTTGATTAAAGGCTTGTAATCATAAGTTTAAGTATCTGGCTAGGTATGTCACTATAAAATGTTAGCTAGAATTATATCTAATAACCACATAATGTACTCTGTGGTATACTAATAGAAATTTACAAAGTTGTTTTGTTTTACTTCGAGGCCGGTATTATTGATCATAAAAATATTTTTTTATAATGTAGAAATAGTAGGTAACTAGTTTAACCAAACGAAAAGGAAAAAAAATATTACGTTTAATGTTTAATTTGATCTAAATATTTTGTATTACGTTCCAGTGAATCAATAAAAACTTTTTTTATCCTTACAGTTTTTAGAACAAAGTTTCAAGCACAGAATATCTACTTGTTTCAAGTAAAAAAAGAAAAACATATCGTGTTTTTGGTTATGTCACACGTCACCCACAAAAGTTACAAAACATTAGCCGTTTTTTGGCGTATGACCAATAACCTTGGTCAAATACAAGAACGTTACCGTTCTTGGGTCAAATATATGTACCTATGTTTTAGATTGAACAAGCTCTGGAGCTTGTTGAAGCATTTGGTCAAAACGCTGCTGTCGTGCTGTCACTGCTTTTAGGTTAGTCTTATCTTCTGTATTTGGCAGAGACTGGATGAAAATAACACAAAATATACGTAGATATAAATGATTTTATGAAGAAAAAGGTAGGTAATCTAAAACTATTCCATTACCAACGTCAATTCTTGTAAACAAATAGGTCACATATTAGCAAAGTACTCTGAAAGGTTAATTTCTTATAGAAAATGTGAGATTAAGGAAGACCGAAAATCACAAATCATACATTTTCGCGCTTTGGTCATATGACCAAAACCAAACCGAAAGTGTAGTTGACCAGGCATTGACCAGTGATGACCGAAATCTCTTGACCTGGTCAACGTCAAAAAACGACTAATAATCGTTTTTTAGCGTTGACCAGGTCATATGACCAACGACCTTGGTCAAATATATATGTATGTTTTAGCAGTGAACTCTAATTAGAGTTCACTGTGTTTTAGCGTTTTGGTCAAAAGTTTTCTAGCCTCTTCAAAGGTCTCATTTTTTCAAGCTGGTCATGAACTCATTGAACAAGCTCTGGAGCTTGTAGTTGTTGAAGTATTTGGTCAAAATGCTGCAGTCGTGTCGTGCTGTCATCGCTTTTAGGTTAGTCTTATTTTCTGTATATGGCAGAGAGTGTAAAGATTTATATACATATACAGGGTGTCCCAGTTTTAAGGGACGAAACTACACAGACTTAAAGAAAAAATATTTTTGAGCAGAAAACTTCCTATTTATATGCCCTTTGTCGCGCTTAGTTTAGAAGATAGAGGGCGTTAAAGTTTTAACTTTTTCCAAGTTTTTTTCCTATATCTTTTGAAATATATTAGATATCAATTTGAAATTTTGTACACTTTCAAACTATCCCTAGCTGAAGATTTTACAGCATTTTCATGAAATGTGCTATACGGGGTGACCTTTTTTTAGGCCCACCCAGAATCAAATCCTTCCAGAACTTTTTAGCGCTACGCCACTGTCTCATTTTGATACTGTCACTTCAAAGAGTGGTCTTTTAGCAAAATTTTTGATCTCTTGTAATTTTTTGTGCGATGTCTGGTTTAGGAGTTACAGCTTGATATGCTCATTCTATTGATTTAAAAATTTTTTGTTAAATTTTTTGAAGTAGGCTAAAAGAAATGAATACAAATCAATGACAGTTCTCTGAACATTAATGAGTGTACGTTTTATATGATATTAATATATTTCAAAAGATATAGGAAAAAAACTTGGAAAAAGTTAAAACTTTAACGCCCTCTATCTCCTAAACTAAGCGAGATAAAGGGCATATGAATAGGAAGTTTTCTGCTCAAAAATATTTTTTCTTTAAGGCTGCGTAGTTTCGTCCCTTAAAACTGGGACACCCTGTATAGAGGTATAGGGTTAGAAAATTGTCTAAAATGAGAGAAATTAGTCTACTGAATGAAAATAACACAAAATATACAAAAGTGGTAGATTTTTATGAAGAATAAAAGGTAGGTGATCTAAAACTATTTCATTATCAACGTTAATTCTTGTAAACAAATAGGTCACATTAGCAAAGTACTCTGCAAGGTTAATTTCGTACAGAAAATGAGAGGTTAAGGAAGACCGAAAATCACAAAACATACATTTTCGCGCTTTGGCAACAACACCTAGTTCAGTGGGTGTTGGCTTTGGTCGTATGACCAAAAACCAAACCCAAAGTGTCAGGCATTGACCAATAATGACCGAAATCTCTTGACCTGGTTAACGCCAAAAAACGACTAATCAAAACATGTTAAATTAAAAGACCGGTCAGCAGGGTTGCCAGATGTTCTTTTTTTATTCCCTAGACTTTTTGCCGAAATTTACCTAGATTTCCCTAACAACCTGATAACCATATTTACCCTAGAATTCCCTATATATTTTTTATTTTTACCTATAAAAATAGCAAAGAAACTGCCCGAGGCAATATTTATTTAGCCCAGGTATTTCCCCCGAGTTATTCCCCATCCGTAAAATACCGTCACTGTACTCACTGTAGTCACCGACGGGGAATTACACGAACAGTGTTTAGTGATTCCCCGAATGTTATGATTTCCTAGCGTATTGTATGTGCAATTTATTGATTGTAAAATTTATGAAACAGATTTATACAGTGAGGAGAATATTTTCTACAGCACAAGGAGTTTACATTTCAAACAAATAAGTGAAGAATCGAGCCTTTGGTTTTGATTTTACTTGGAAATCTTCACTGTCGTTTGTACATTTTCATACATTTGAATAATATTTTATGATTCCCTGATATCTAACATTAACAAAACCCTGTCAATTTGTGTTTAATGCGAAATATATTTTTTTGTGCAGGATCAATATTCCCTATACATATAGTCGGGAGATATTATTTTAAAAGTGCGAAATATTTGTTTTTCAGTTTATAGTTAAGGTTGCGATTTACTCCTATGATATTAACCGCGATTTCTTTAGGAGTAAAGTTTGCAGAAACTAATACACGGATTTTGAAAATTAATGTATCTAATTTTGCAGAAAAAAGTGTAAATGGCCGTGAGGTATTGAAATTACCATTCTTATCTATAATTGAGAAGGAAAAAATAAGACTACATATTGGCAATACGTAGGCAACTCAGTCAATCGCTTGTATTTACAATTTTGTATTTTTTTTTGTAAAAAGAAATTAGCTTACGGCCGAGTACAAAGTGTTACTTAAAATCTCACCAAATATTGTCGCTCAAATTAACGTATCTTTCGTGAAATTGACTCTCAAAGGAAAATTTTCACATTTTTAGGTCAAGTTTTCGCTTTGAGAGCACACCACTTCATTATAATAAAAATTTATATTTAGAAATTGGTATTATTAAAATCTTTAGAACAATACCAAAAACCTAAAACTATTATAAATATCACACCATATTTGTTTGTTTCATTAATCATAATAAACCAAAATAAATACGTATATTTCTCTCTCACTCTACTAAATCCCAACCTTAAATCTATCTCTTGTTTATTTTCAATATTTTTGCTCTTTTTGCTTAAAATTGTCTTCCAGATATTAAGAATTATCTAGATGATTTTCTATAAAATCGAATAAAAATCCCTTTTTTTCCTAGGCTGGCTCTAATACCCTAGGTATAGGGAAATTTCCCTAGGTCTGACAACCCTGCCGGTTAGCGCTTTCAAGCGGCAGCTGTTCTTATGTCATAACAGACCTCGAGAGGGATTTTTTTTTTAATTTTTGACTGCGTCATCATGTGGTTTTGGTAATTGTTGTCATGGTATTTCAAAATACCACGACAACAATCACCAAAAGCACATGACGCATACAAAAATTTAAATAAAAATCCATCACGAGGTATATTGTGACGTCAGAAAGACAGCTGCTCTTGGAAGCGCGTCTTGTGGTAAAGGAAGCCTGCCTAGTTCTCAGAGCTCCGTTCTGTTCTGTCCATGGGTTCTGTGTCGCGTGTCGCCAACAACTTACAACATACGGATAAGCTTGGTGCCATTGAGTAAAAAATAATAAAGAGGAGCAACTGTCAAGGTTTCGAGATTTTAGTGTTGTATTTTTTTATCAATAGCTTTACGATCATCTTTAATTTTAAGGGCTATACGGCCACATTACAAATACCTTCCCATAACACTAAAAATTGATGATAATCAGGAATTTATTCGCAAAAAAATACAATACTAAAATCTCGAAACCTTGACAGTCGCGCCTCTTTATTATTTTTTACTCAATGTTGGTGTACAATTACCGGGAATGCGAGCGAAGGTGAACGGGAACAGGAACAAAAAAAAATTGAATATAGGAATTTGTATTGATGTATTCACAACACCCGTAAAGAGACCGTAAGAACAGGAAACTTGAACTTGAAAATTGGTCAACTTTTAACTTTTATGTTCGCGTTCCAGCGGGTTGTCAAAAGGATGCACCCACCACCTATACAAAATTAGATTAAAGAGAAATAATAATTGTTATCAAAAAGTACTTTACCTTCTTGAACCATTACATGTCAAATAATACGAACTAAGAAGGGTCATTATAAATGCCTGCCCTAAATAGTAAAATACTTTCATCATCCATCATCTTGAATAGCTTCTTGTGCCGGTTTTCCACCAAACGGACAAAACAAAAACTAGTGTCGAAGAGTCCCGTTCCCCGTTCGGAAGCGGTAAGATGAAAGAGTTTCGACGTGTTTACTACTGTTTACGAACTGCGTCCTGCGTCTGTCTAGTGGAAACAAGTTGCGTCCTATTTTTAGTGCGTTTCCGTTTCCAGTTTCTTTTCTGTTTAAACAGTGCAGTGAATTCAGTGTAGGTACCTAGTTCAAAAATATACTATACTATGCAGTGCCAATTTGGGGAGACATCCGAGTTGGATTATTAATTATAAAACCGTAAAAGAATTGTGTGTGAAAGGATCTGTCGGTAAATCTGGCAAAGGCCTCGACAATAGTCATCACACGCAAAAGAAATCTTTAAACCCGAAGGGACTAAAAACGTGTGGAAAAGAACAACAAAGAGTATTGGAAGGAAGTCAAATATCTATGGGTACTCTCGACACCAAAACTTTCGATACCTGCACATGTATAGAAAAATTCATGATCAAAGCACGCGGGGACTGAAACCTAAGATGGCATATTGGCTGTATGTTGTAGGTACAGGGTGTTCACGCGAGAATTGAACCTAGATCCTTCCCCTTTGACACAATTTGAAAAATAAAAATTCGTTCCTATACGATTTTTTCCGTAGTTTTCAAATATGTCCATCATAATTTCCTATATCTCATCATATACAGAGTGTTGCATATTTTTTTTCAACTTGTGTGACACCCTATATCTAATTATCGTAGTTGGTGCAGTTTTTCATTCTGAACACAAATAAAAGAAAAAAATCTAACGGACTCAAGTCCGGACTTCGAGCTGGCCATGCTATAGGACCGCGGTTACCCATCCATTGACCATAGGTATTGTTTAAATAATTAACCATCGGTAAAGATTTTGTGGGGAGTGCTCCGTCTTGTTGCCAGATTACGTTGCCATATCTTCTTGGAAAGCGAATATCTTGCAGTAACTGGTATATTTAATTTCTTAGAAAGTTAAAATAACGATGGTCTGTTAAAGCGCCATCATAATATATTGATTGATTGAGAAAGTCTGCCGCAGCTTTAACCAGTGACGTAGACTGGTTAAAACTGGGGCAGTCCTTCAGCGTATGGTGCGGAATTATCAATTATCAAATAATCGGCCCAATATATTAGGATGGCGCTTTAACAGGCCATCGTTATTTTAACTTTCTAAGAAATTAAATATACCAGTTACTGCAAGATATTTGCTTTCCAAGAAGATATGACAACGTAATCTGGCAACAAGACGGAGCACTCCCCCACAATATCTTTACCGGTGGTTATTATTTAAACAATACCTATGGTCATTGGATGGGTAACCGCGGTCCTATAGCATAGCCATCTCGAAGTCTGGACTTGAGTCCGTTAGATTTTTTTCTTTTATTTGTGTTCAGAATGAAAAACTGCACCAACTACGATAATTAGATACAGGGTGTCACACAAGTTGAAAAAAATATATGCAACACTCTGTATATGACGAGTTATAGGAAATTATGATGGACATATTTGAAAACTACGGAAAAAATCGTATAGGAACGAATTTTTATTTTTCAAATTGTGTCAAAAGGGAAGGATCTAGGCGGGGGGGTTCAATTCTATTGAGATTTATAATAAATAACGATACAAAAATAAGCTAGAATGTCACATCCTTTTAGGGAACTATTCTATATGGAAATTTCATATAAAAGCTCTAATTACTGAAGAAGGTGCCCGGCAAGTATTGGAAGAAAACCCTCCTGAAGAAATAACTGAAAACTGGCAAAGAATGGAAATGTCTGCAAAAGGTTGTATCATAGAATACCTGAGTGATACAATGATAGGTATAGTCACCGAAGAAGAAACTGCTAGGGAAATTTTGAAGAAGCTCGATGAAATTTATGAGCGGAAAAGCTTAGCAACTCAACTGGCTGTACAAAAGAAACTACTCAGTTTCAAACTAAAGGGGGACACTTCTCTCCTAGAACATTTCATTAAATTCGATGAAATGCTTATCGAACTAATAGCTGCCGGTGCTGTCTTAAATGAAATGGGAAAAGTTGCCCACATGTTGTTAACATTGCCTCCTTCTTACGATGGAATAGTGACAGCCATTCAGATACTAGACAAAATTCTGTTGCAACATCATCTACTGAGGCTGAATATATGGCTATTTTTGAAGGGGTAAGAGAAGCCTTGTGGCTAAAATCTCTATTAGCTAGTGTTAAACTAGAAATATCTCATCCAATAACTCTATTCGAAGACAACAATGGTTGCATTTCAATAGCAAATAATCCTATCAATCATAAACGGTCAAAACATATAGACATAAAGTACCATTTCACCAGAGAACAAATTGAAAAGAAAACAATAATCCTGAAATATATTTCTACAGGTCAACAACTGGCGGATGCTTTTACTAAACCTGTTCCTGCTCCTAAATTTCAAGAAATTCGTTTCCACCTAGGAATGGCGGACTTGACACGTAGCTAGTATGGTCTGGTTTGGTTATTTTACTGGGGTTTTTCCCAAATCCTTAGCAACAAATGTTGGACCATGTAACATGTAACATGTATAATGTAATATAATCACCCCAGCTTATTGTACATTTAAATATATGTCCTCAGTTATAAGAAATTTAATAATAAGAAATCGGTTTATTTTTGAGGGGGAGTATTGAGATTTATAATAAATAACGATACAAAAATAAGCCACCCTTAGTTTATACTAGAATGTCACACCCTTTTAGGGAATGTGTTTATGTATCTTTCTTAAGTACCTAAGTATATGTTTAGTTTAAAACCATTATGATGATTAAGTAGTAATAACAAAACCTGACTTATGAAAACTGAAACACTTTTGTAAGTTAGTTAATATACTCTAACCCATTGTACTGTGAGGACGTAAATAAATTCATAATAATTAAACTTTACCGTGTGTTTAGTTCTACCCATATTCCTAATAAATTCTCGCGTGAACACCCTGTACCTATACTAAAATAGTGATGCCCACACAATACATGCGTCTCTGATGACCTGGTGCGGAGCTTCGAACTTCGATAAATAAATTAATCAAATGCCTAGTTTAGGAATAACAGGGGCATTGTCCACTACACCGACTGGTGTCTTGGACCTTCCTTCTACACTTAGTGGTGGAGCCGAAGGTCGAAATGGTAGCTTTAAGACCCCACAGACTTCGTTCTTCTTCAGCAGTTTTGCCCGTCCGGGAAAAACTATGTGCAAGAACGAACAACGTAGGATACATCCACACATTTCGCGTTCTTTTCGTATAGAAGAGAACCGAGACGAGTCCATTTGGTATACAGATGGATCCAATATGGCTGAAGGCACTGGTGCGGGCATTTATGAAGAAAGTACGGGGGATAGACATGTGCCACTTCACAACTGTATTTCAGACAAAAGTGATAGCAATCACAACCTGCTCGTGAATGACGTTGTAGAAGGAATATGAAAATAAACGAATCTACAACATGAGTGAGTCAGGCAGCATTAAAAGCCTTGGGGAATGTAGAAAGGCACTCCAAAGTAGTAAGTACAAGAGTGCCTCAAAAACCTGGTGGCCTTGGCAGAAAAGATGAACAGGTGAGTTACTCTGGAATGGGTACCAGGACATCGGGAATTTGAAGGTAATGATGAGGCAGCTGACGCTCTAGCCATTTCCAGAACCTGAAGAAATTGCAAATGCACCCATCAGTTTTGAATGAAGGAGGGACACAAGGGGCACAATTAATAAGCAAATTGAGCTTCAGTGCTGTGGGGCCTGTGACCACAACACTAGTGAGATAGATAGATAGATCGATTCGGTAACAATAAAATTAGTCTCAAATAGTTGACCCAAATAAAAAACATACTGTTGGAATCACCAATGATCAACTGTTTTATGAATGTTTTAACTTCCCATTGTAAGCTAGATTGTCATTGTCGGTAGTCTAATTTGTCGAAAAGCTATATACATAGTTCCATCCTCATTTGTTTAAAATAGCCCAAACACTCCAAACGAATATACTTTCAAATAAACTTAAAAAAATACTTTTCAACTGAAGTGTTTCAAGTTGCATCAGCAAATAACTTTATGATACTGTTACATGTTTTTACACCTCTTAGGAAACAATTCCAAGCATGGATTCAATAATTGCAGCAAGATTACACTAAACCACTAATTTATTAACTCACTAATTAATTACAATAACTAGTCACTTAACTGTAACACTAATTACTACTTTTTGTCCACTATTATTCACTATTTGTCACTGTATACTTACTGTTCCGTTTCTTCTGTTCAGTTCGCTTGCCAATATTCATCTAAATAGTGAACCATTCTGGCCTTTATATATCTACACATACTTCTTTTAGAACAGTCCAGATGTGGGTCTCTAGAAGATTACATACTTCATAGTTTTATATTTAATTTTCGTACCACTAGCGCCATCTTTTGGACGACTGCAGGACCACTACCTATAGGGGCCTACTTAAGCATATTACAGACCTCTGTAAAGTGAGTTCATTACAATACATAGTTCCAAAAATTTAATAAGGCATTGGTGTAGGAATAACCGGTAGAGATAACCTTGACAGCAAAGTTAGACTTGAGTTGCAGATGTACCTACTATACCCAATATGTTTGCATCATTCATCAATAAATGTTAAAATTGTATGTATTTCTTGTATACTAAACAAATTAAAGTGTTTGAATTTTACATCCAAATTGTTGTCAATCTTAAATTGCGCACACTGAAATTTAAATGAGACAGGCGTTTTGTGATGTCATCCTGAATCTTTCTCAGATTCCTCATTTAGAGTTCTATTTAGTTTTGAATGTGGATTTTTGTGGACGTTTAATTTGCCATAATTACCCAAAAAATATATACGGTGTCGCCCAGAGATAGATAAATTAAACCAAAACTGCTGGGTCTGGTACCAGCTTATTAGCTCATTAATAAAACTACAAATTTATTGTCATTGGAAAAAAAACCAAGTACACTACAATAATTAATATATTAATAAACATACAGTCTACGAAATTATGAATTAGAATGTAAATTATGGCAATAAAAGGTACAAGTACACAATTTTATCGGCCACAAATCAAACTTAAAAAAAAATTCAAGGTACTAAAATGTTGAAATTCATCAGTTCGAAACCTTCAAAAGTGTAAAAGATTTCTACAAAAATGGGATTTGAAATTTTTCATAAAAAAAAATCCACATAAAATAAACTAATGCAAAAGTCTAGATTAGAATCGATTGTATATAGGTCCCTTGATAGGAAATACATATTTTTCGTCCTGCAATAAATATTTGGTTAACCTTTTAATCAGTTCTTTATGGTTAAATGGGGAAGAATTATTATAAGTTATTTAAAAAGCTCTCCTCTAAAGACGAATACACAATTAAGTCCAAATCCAATCTAAAACAAAAATAAATAAATAAAGTATGTAATAAAATAAAGAGTTATAACCTTACTTTTTAAGTCCAGCTGCAATTTCTGCTGCTTTAGCAGGATCAGTCACTACAGCTGTTTTTATTTTTGTTGAATCAAAAAGTGGTGCCATATATTTTTCTCCTACTCGATTTAAGTCTTCAATAGTAACTTTGTTAATAGAATCCAAAAGAGTTCTAAAAGAATACGCAAAATAGTTATAAACACCAGGCACCCGGACTGAAATTAAATAACGATTCTGATTCTGCTCCAGTCCCGCAAATGATAAAATTAACGATTCCTGTTCTATTATGTTCTGCAAGAAAAATCGTGAACCGTTTTTAGGTAGGGTATGCACGTTTTTATTTGAATTTAGTTTTTTTATTTTTTAAATTTTTCAATGGTAATTATATTTTAAATTAAATAACTGTAGATATACAGTGTGACCCATTTGTTTGTGGGTCACTCTATAAAAATCTTTATTTGCTGTGCAATTTTAATTGGATTTTGTTTTAAATAGAGCTTGACGAACTGTTTGGAGCAAAAAGCGCCACATTCCTACAAAATTCAAGGCCTTCTACGTCAGTTTTTAGAAGTAAAATTTTGAGAATTCATATTAGTGATTTTTTTACGAAAAATCTGGGCATGCCATTGGAAGGGTCGATAATGAAAATAACCCTATAAGAAAAAACTATGCGTATTATTAAAAACAAATTTGCCTTGTTTTTATTTTGCTTATTGAGAATGGTAGAAGCAGAGCAACACAAAAAAATCTGATTACGTTCAATTTGTGATTGAAACAGAATTTGATTAATGTGGTCTTTATATCAATAGAAAAAATTTTCCCTACAAAAATTGGCAACATTTACTGCCACTTTTAAAGTACATAAAATATTGAATTTTTCCATGATGAGATTCTCTAATCTCCTTATTCTCTTTTAAAATTCGCAAAGAATTTTGGAAAAATACAAAAACCACGATTATATGATTTTAATGTTTGTGATTGTGTTGGCAATACCAGTACCCCTACAAGTTAATTTTCAGCTCTTTTGATAGTATTCTTATCAATCTGTCACCAGGGGTGCGTCCCCACTGCCCCCTCTGATTCACCACTAGTGTATTAAAGATTAAAATTACCTATTATATTTATAATCCACATTTTGGAAATACGATGACACTGACAACTCTACTACATTACCAATCGTCTTCTCTTCATCAATAATTTCAAAAATTAGTGAACTCTTTGCAGACTCTAACAAGGAATTATCCCACTCTTTTATTTCAAGTTGTTTTGAAACAATTTCTTTGGTTTCCTTATAAGCTCCAACGACATTTGTTGCTCTTGAATACAACAAATATAAAAGACCTTCATTAACTTTAACCATAATGGCATAATTGTAAGAGTAGCCTTTGCCACGAATTTGTTTCCACATGGGACCCTGAAAATATAGGTATGTAATAAAAAAAAATACCAAAATATTTTTTCTTTACCTCAGTTTGAATTAAATACTGCGAATACAACATCAAAGCAGGCAAATCTGGATCATCATAAGATGTTATACTGCTTGTAGTTTGGTAGAAGAATGATGATTCTAAACAACCCATACCAATTATACAACCATTTAATGATGAATCGTTAGGTTTTAAAAATTTATAGTCTGGAGTTGCAATTAACCTAAAATAAAATTAAATTTGCTATTTGCTTGGAAAAATCTTACATATAAAAACACGTGTCACTAATAGATTAGGAGCCAGTAACAAAAAAAAAGAGAACGATTAGTTCGCGTATGCTAATGTGATGACCAAGTAATATAAGTATTTGACGAATTATAAGTGACTTTGCAGCGAAAACTAATGTCTTCAAATGATTAGTTAGCGTATGCAAAGTGGTTTTTATAAAACTTTGAACAAAAATAATCCAGGGGAAGCTAAACGGCTTACGGTTTCCGCGTGCAGGAAGCCTTGAAATGATAATGAGCTTAACAATGTTAAAACACAACTAGAACAGTCAAACCTATGAAAAAAACAACGAAAGGTATGATATCTAGCGGTCTCAAAATCGTCCGCCGGGCGCAGTGACGTCATTGTGAGTTGTGAGAGCATTTTCCAATGGTTTATATGGGAATGTAACTGTTACAGGCATCAAGGCAATATATTTTGTAACGAAGTGATTTTTTTAACAGTTAAGAGTTAAGACAACCTCCCTCAACAATGTAATGTTAGTCTAATGTGAATTATTATTTAAAAATGCATGTAACAGGCAGGTAAAATTTAATTAATATTAATATAATAATAATAATAAAGTACTTTATTGCCAAATACATAGCAAGAGGCCATTGACCGAAGTCCTTCAGCCCATATTTGAGTAACATTTTTTTTTTTTTTTAATTTAACATGTATAATATATTATTATATTCATACATAAATATAATTGTACAAGTCAGTGGTGGAAATAACAAAAAAAAAAAAAAATAAGACGCTCCCATGTAGTTTTCTCCGGGTATTTATATTTTTGCTTGTATGCCTGGATCTCGTACCATGTAAAATTTGTTGAGCATGTCGAAGTTAAATTGTGATTGGTGTTGTTGTTGTTAACTGGTAAAGCTGATTGTTGGGGGGATTATGTAGAGGATTTCTTGCGTGCCTTATTTTGGTGATTTTTCTCAGTGAAGAGGTTTCTCCTACTTGTATATTTTTTCTAGCTGGCTTATTACTGTTTAAAAATAAAACGTGTCCGTATTCTAATATGGGTCTGCAAATGGATTTGTATATTCTACTTGCAGTTGATAGACTGATGCCATTCTTTTTGTATGTGAGGCTACGAAAGTGACTGGCTCTTCTAATAGTTTCCTTCATTCTTGAAGTTGTGTGAGAGTTTAGGTTGAGTTTATGGTCTAACAGGATTCCAAGATATTTAGCACTACTTGTGGGCTGTATTAATTCGTTATTAATCAATATTGTGGGTGATGTGTCTTTTGGAGAATGGTTATAAATGATTAGTTGTGATTTGGAGGGATTGATAGTTTGTCTCCATAGATTATACCAGGTAGAGGTAGCATTCATTAGTGCTTGCAAGCTTGACATTGTATTTATTATATTATTATTGTGAGCTATTAGAGCTACGTCGTCGGCATATTGCAAAATGTACGAATTTGGGTTCAGATGGTCAGGGTTGTTGAACTGGAAGTTATATAGATCATAACAGAAGAGGTTATAGAGGATGGGGGACAAGGGTGAGCCCTGTGGAACACCTTGCTGCGGAGTGAAAGTTTGTGAGTATGAAGTATTTATTTTGATTTGGAGTGAGCGGTTTTCTAGAAAGATTTTTATAATTAATAGTAAATAGTCAGGACAATTCGAAAGTTTGAGCTTATATAAGAGTCCAAAATGCCAAACCGTGTCAAATGCCTTTTTAACGTCGAGGAATATAGTAGCTGATTTTCTTCCCTGCAGTCAAACCTATGAAAAAACCTATGAAAAAAACAACGAAAGGTATGATATCTAGCGGTCTCAAAATCGTCCGCCGGGCGCAGTGACGTCATTGTGAGTTGTGAGAGCATTTTCCAATGGTTTATATGGGAATGTAACTGTTACAGGCATCAAGGCAATATATTTTGTAACGAAGTGATTTTTTTAACAGTTAAGAGTTAAGACAACCTCCCTCAACAATGTAATGTTAGTCTAATGTGAATTATTATTTAAAAATGCATGTAACAGGCAGGTAAAATTTAATTAATATTAATTTACTTAAAATCAAGGCTTTCAAAACGTGTCTTTTCTGTGTATAATAATTCTGGCGGAACGAAAGAAGGTTACAAGTAGCTTTTGTAAATAATTTTTTGTGATTAGTAAAGTATCTGAATTGGCAGATTGAATTCTAATTCAAGTGCCTGCATTTGGGTCATTAATTCTGCTCCTTCTTTGGAATTTGTAAATATTTGGAGGGAATAGCCTCACTATTTAACGCTCTAACTCGACCATTTCTAGGCGAATATCCGAGCTGTTCATGTCGTAAATTACGCACATAATCATTTTTGTCAAAATGTTCTGAGCAAATACGCGCGGAAGTTACATTAAATTTGTACTCCCGGGTGCACAAGCGTATCATTCACTACATATTTTTTTGTCTTTAGGAAACGTAAACAACCTAATAGTTTTATCAAAATTCTTAGCCTGATTGTCCACACCACAGCCAAAAACAGTACACCTCATTTTTAAGAATTATTTAAAAACTAAATACACCACATGAACAGAAACTTCGATTACACCACGAAATTTATACTTGGAGAATGACAGACCAACGGCTGTCAACTATGCTGTCACACTCGCGGTGACGTAATTCACATGCGCGCAATCTTATCTTTCGTTGTTTGTATAATGAGTCAAACCGTATTACAACAATTGTTTTGATTTTTCCATGGCAATTTAGATTTTGCCCATTATGCATTTCAAACCATACTGTGCAAACTGCTTGAGCAAACGCATATAATATACAAGGTGTTTCTAAATTGACTACAATAAATTTAAGAGCTTGTAGAGAACGTTAAAATAAAACTAAAACCTTTATACAGTTTCGTCAGAATCAGAAAACGCTTCGTTTTCAAAATACAGGGTGTTATAGTGTCGACTGTCAGATCAGTTATTTAGCTATATCTCTAAACAGAGTAGGCAGAGGAGTCTAAATTTTTGTGAGCGAGTGTTACTTAAGAGTACCAATGACTGGATAATATTTTAAATCTAATACCACCATTCAGTGGCGTAGAAAAAAGGGTAGCCTAACACTTTTTTGATAATAAAAAATTTGCTGTTCGATGTTTTGAAAATATCGTCTCATTTTCAAATTCCCCAGTCAAAATGCTATAATAAAGATGCTCTTATTAAATATCTCCAGAGGCGTTCGTTTTCGAGATATTCTCGGTTTTATGTGTTACCTACTTAATTTGCGAAAAACATATTATTATTAAAAAGGGACAATCATCACAAGGTAGATAAAAACAAAAACAAATGCAACTCAAATATGCTTTACTGTCAAGAAATGACATTTTAATCTCAAAGGTGCACTTATTAACAAATTCATATTGAAAATTTCCTTTTTTTGTTCAGTAGTAATAATAAGCCTACCCCTTTTTCTACGCCACTGAATGGTGGTATCAGATTTAAAATATTATTCAGTCATCGGTAGTCTTAAGTAACACTCGCTCACAAAAATTTAGATTCCTCTGCCTACTCTGTTTAGAGATATAGCTAAATAACTGATCTGCCAGTCGACACTATAACACCCTGTATTTTGAAAACGAAGCGTTTTCCAACGAAACTGTATAAAGGTTTTAGGTTTATTTTAACGTTCTCTACAGGCTCTTAAATTTATGGTAGTCAATTTGGAAACACCTTGTATATCATTGTAATCAGAAAAAAGCGAGAATTTTTAAAAATGAGAAATATACAAGGCACAAGTTTGATTTATATCTCCGAAATGTGATGTTCAATTGTCTTATTGAACAATTAGTCGAAATCACAAGAAAATTTCCTACAACTTTGGTCATATAATTTTTTTCTAAGTAAAAAAGCAAAAAAGTTTGCAGGGGTAAAATGTTACATGCATAACCCTGTCATTGACACATGGCTGCCACTATGGGCGCGAGGTCGCGAGGTGACTGAATGCTTTCCTGTGGTGTATTGAGACGAAAACATGGTATACAATTTAAAATAATGCTATATTGACTCTTAATTACGACAGAACATTATAGATAGAAACCAGTAACCGTTTGAATGGTGGAAAAACCACCAAAACATTTTTCCTAATTTAGCAGCGATCGCTAAACGATATTTATCTGCACCAGTCGCAACTGTTTTTAGATTTTTTCTGAAACCAGAAATGTTTTTGAAAGGCAAAGAAATCGTCTATTGGTCTAAAACGGCGAAAAATTAAGTTTTTTGCACCATAACCCAAGAAACTATTAATTTTTTGTTATGATATAGAATTTGTTTTAAGTTTACTTTTTGTATAAGGCAGTAGTCTAATAAAGTTTATAAAAATTAATTTCCAATTTGTTTATTAATTCCTATTATTATAGGAGCCACAGAAATAAGAGAATTATTTTATTGCCTACCTACCCTTTATAAGAATTGATTAACTTCTTTATCGGAGGTGTAGGTGCTTTTAGTATTAAATAAAAAAACGATCATATCTATTGTTTACTATACCCACTACCCGGTGCCAAGTAGAGAAATACTCGGGTACCCGGCAAAATAGGCCGGGTACCAGGTAATAACCGGGTGCTCGGTGCATCTCTAATATTAGCAACTAATTTATTATTCGTAAAAATGGCATACACGAATTTATCATTCAACAATATAATAATTTCTTTTACAGTATTGGTACTGTTGTATAAAATCTTCTACATGCTGGATTCATATGCCAATTGTTAAATCATTGTTATTTATCATATATATATATAAAAAGAAAGTGACATGGCATATATAAAAAGAAAGTGACATGGCAGTCGCTAATTATTCAAAAGTTGTTAATTTTCTTACACTTATTTTAGCGTATGCCAATAATTTAAACACTTCCAAAATGTGTGCCAATTTTTTTCTACACATATTTACACAATATCTTGGACATACACGTGCACGCCATAATCGAATGCAAAGTAGTTTTTCATGATTTTCGTAACAATAATAATTACTTTGTGAAATGGTATACGCGAACTCATTGTTCTTAGATCTATTTCTCTTGCAAGTTAACATGATCATTTCGGGGCTTCCTGCATGCAGAAACCGTATGCCGATTAGCTTCTACTGGATTATGTTTGTTCAAAGTTTCATAAAAACCACTTTGCATATGCTAACTAATCGTTTGAAGACATTAGTTTTCGTTGCAAAGAAATATTTCCTTTGCAATCCTACACACAAGTGCTCTCTAATTAGTTGCTTATAATTCGTCAAATACTTACATTACTTAGTCATCAAATTAGCATACACGAACTAATCACTGTCTTTTTTCACTGGCTTCTGGTCTATATAAGGTTTGTGTTTTATCATTGAGTAAAGAAATAATATAAAGAGGTTTTGAGATTTTACTGTTGTATTTTTTGGCAATAGCTTTAGGATTGTCATCAATTTTTAGTGCTACGGGAAGGTATTTGTAATTCGCTGCATAGCCCTAAATACTGTAGATAATTCTGTAGTTATTGGTAAAAAATACAACACCAAAATCTGCCAGTCATTCTTTTATTATGCGGACAGTTCATTCCAATCAACCCTTAATGTGCAATACTCTCACTTTACTATATGGTTGATTGATACACAAATTGGTTTATTTGGAAAGTGAATTTACGACTGTATATCAATATACGACTTAGCATAGTAGGCTAGAGCATGAGTGAGTCATGACTCTGGTCATACTGCCTATCGTGACTGGGTTCGAACCCCGGCATCAGCATTGGCAATTGTCTAATTTCTGTGGTGTGTTTATGTTTATAGACAAAAAACTAATTTTATTGTAAAATTATCCACAAAATTTTGAGACGCTGACCTTCAATTGTTTTACATTCATTATCAAAGTTTAAAATCTTTGGCAAAGGTAAACTGTGTTCTACATACAGTAACAATCAATGACAATCATGGTGGTAGATACATAGGAATCAGTGGGAGACCCCTGTCTACTAGTGCAGAGGGATCGCCTGTTATCGCACTTCACAACTAATGCGACATTGCAGTCTTAATCAATTTGATTTACCTGCATCTGTGGGCCATAGTGAGAGTATACGCCCATCATACCTGCTCGCTCCCCATGTGCAACAAGTCTCAAGTTTAAATAAAGGTTATGTGTAGGGATCTCCCGCTGATACCTATCCTCTTCTGACAACCTTAATATATACACTGTGGGCCAAATTAAATGGGATCTTAATTCTTCTTGTAATAATTTCTTTATTACTCAACGATTTTTTACCGTTTTTGGGTATGTTGTACTTAAAACTATCCAAAATGAAAGCCTGGTTCAAATGTAGCAATATTCAACTGGCGTGCAAGAAAAGGGGCATTTATTTAAAACTATGCATTTGAAGTCGTTGCAAATACACTGGGAAATGGGACCCTAATTCTTCTTGTAATAATTTCTTTATTACTCATTCTTTTAAAAATTTCATATTAACTTATAGTATACTTATATATATATACACTGTGTTTAACGAATCGTTAGATATATAAATGCATAGGATGAGTTGCGGAGCGACAACAATGCGCCGTAAAGCTTTGTACGGTACGATCACAGGATAGCGCTCTGTCTCGCTCTGTGTCGGATCTCGCGGTAGCCAGTGTTGTCATTTCCGAGCCATATATCTAATGATTCATTACACACACGGTATGTATTCTTATACCTACTTTCTCTGTTTATCTGTCACTCCAAGTTCTGAAGACAAAAATTCATTGATTGGCTTCGCAGGATCTTTTAAATAATCTAAATTGCCAGCGATATATAAGACTGTGTTAGACGGTTGGGTTATTATTTCTCTTAGTTTCTTCATATTTCCCAAAACTTCTTCACTAGCATCACTATCTAATTTGTCAATAAGTTCAGTAAGAAATTTATTTTGCTGTAACACTCCACTTCTAACTACATTTGTATCTAAAATGAGAACAATATCGTTTGAAATAAAATTAAAAGTGGTAAAACGGTTTGCGATAGGTATCAATGGGGGAGGAAACACAAAAAAAATATAAATATATTTCATAAGGTGATTCAAAAGACGAATACCAAATTTTCTTAGGTTTTAATACAAACATAATTATGTTATTTTGAACTGGTTTCAAAATACCTTTAGAATAACACATTCCTTTCATTGCATATGATACTACGCTTCTACCGCTTCTTTTAACTTGTGAGACAGTATTGTTCATTTTCATGGCAATGACCTTTAACCTTTCAACAGTAAAAACAGTATTATATAACAATTCCTTTAGCCATCTCAATCCAATTTCATATTTAGAAGCATCCACTTGTAAGTTTACAATACACGTCTGCGAATAGTTACCACATTTAAATGTACCTCTTCCACCACCTAACCCTATCGAAGTTGTACTAGAAACCGTGTCATCATTTAGTTGTGCCACAATTTCTTCATACGGTATTATCTTGCCGTTTCGTTCAACTGGTAACTCGAGCAATGATTCTAACAGTAGAGGAAGATAGGTTCTAAGTTCTGTTGGAACAGCAGATGTATCCAATAATGCAAAAATCTAAAAATGTTTTTAATATTTTATTAAGTTCATAATTAGCCCTTAGAATAAATCATTTTTAAACCATGACTAGTAGCTTTAACTTAAGTAGTTTTTAAATTAATAGAAATTTCTCATGATCCCCAAAAAGAAAATGTGAAATCTAAAATTAACAGATAAAAATAAAACATTCAAAATTTAAAATAAGAGGACTAATTTTCTTAAGAAAATAATTTGATAACTGAACTACAAAGGTCTATTATAATACCATGTATATTACATCAAGATCAATGGTTAGACAGATTACAAGGATGAGGCAGAAATTCTTAAACCGTTACAAGATACTTAAATATACAATTTATTTTAAGTTTCAGCGTATTTATTTCTAATGAAAGTAAGAAACGTAACATGTAGTAAACAAACAAGTCTATTATCTTAACAGACATTACAAATTACTTACATAAACGAAACTAGTTTGCAAGTGATCAAAGTAAGTAAAAATGGGAGTTTCCGACAAATCAATCTGTTGCTTTTGATCTGAATCAGACCTATATCTAACGATGTTATGGAATTTTATAGAATTTAAGCTAGGAATTGGAATGGATGTTATCATATCCGTGGGTGGTTCTCTCTCATTAAAATCGATGGCTTTCTGCAATATTTCAGCTTTTTCTTTTAAACCAGCTTCAGTTAATTTCACCCTTTGAGCCTCAATTCTTTCTTTTTCTTCCTTTGCCATTTTTATTTGTTCCTCTTTGCTTGGTACACATTGTATAGCAACATATTTATTTTCAACAAAGTATTTTTGAAGAATGTTTAGCCAATAAGATTGTGGTTCTTTTAGAAGTTTCATCAAGTCTGTTAGAGGATTCACTCTTTGCTGCAACTAAAACAGAAGTTATGATCAAGATTAAAAATAATTGTTTAACTGTATTACAAAAATAAATAAATTGAAATTAATTCTCTCATCTTTTTGCACATTCGTGTGCATTTTGAATGAGGTTACATATTCTTAATAATCATCGGTTATCACAAGCATATTATCAGTTACCTGATTCTCCAAATATAATATAATCGTAAGACATTATTAAATGTACTAACACCACAAGACACAAATAAAATAGGTACATACCTTGACCTTAAGATACAACAAAAAACTGCCTACTTACATCTTCTTTGGTATTGCCATAAAGCATATGACCAATCACCATAAATGCTACTGCATGATGAGGACTATTTTCCAAATTACTTAAACTCTCCAACTTATATCTGTTGATAATGCTTTCCATGCGTAACATATCAATATCTCTATTGTCAAAAATTTTTTTTAACATAGCATAAAGTTTTGGTCCGACTTCTGGCAATTTACTTACAGGAACATCTTCGAAAATAATGGAGACACAAGTTTCTGAATTCTCATAGAAGGAATAATTAATCTACAAGAAATCAACAAAATGTAGACAATGGAGTTAATTTTAATATATTTTTGTGATGTAATTATTAAAATACGCACTTTACTAGCATAAGGGTCTTCAATTTCTACAAATTCCTTAGGCAGCGGCGAAACAGAAAATTCTGTTAAGTATTTAAGGAGCAGAGTAGTTGCTGTTACTGTATACAAATCTGTTACACAAGATGCACCCCGCCAAGCCATG
Organism: Rhagium mordax; assembly: GCA_963680705.1. Taxonomy (NCBI): domain Eukaryota; kingdom Metazoa; phylum Arthropoda; class Insecta; order Coleoptera; family Cerambycidae; genus Rhagium; species Rhagium mordax. The sequence goes on along the minus strand of OY796658.1, from coordinate 26,918,072 downwards.
GCAAATAAACCATTGCTTTCATCATCTGCTGGATATTTTAGAACTATATCTTTAGAGCCTTCTGACAGAGGAGATACTGGACTTTGCCAAGGTCTACGAAAAGAGCCTCTATCACCCTAGAATATAATATTTTGTAGATACCTCAATGTGTATAAGTATTTGAATGGTTACTAAGCTATGGAATTACCATAGGTGGCAATATTTAAATTTAAAAACATTTATAATGCATATTTCAAAAACTGGTATATTGATAACATACTAAGGTACCATATAATATGTCAATGATATATACAGAGCGTTCATGCAACGCTCAGTTGAAAAAAGCAAGAAAAACGTAACTTCATTTGAAACATAATATAAAGCCGATCTCATAGTCTCTCTTCATTTCCTAACTGTATCATATAGCCATAGAATAGAGTTATTAGAATATAAAAAGTTTTGACAAATCGGTTCACTCGTAATAAACTTGCGCTAGTTGAAACTTAGGTAATTTTTTGGGTGGAACACTTCAAATTTTGACGAGTGTATATATTTTCTTATACCTATGCTTAATATACGCTCATTGAAATAGTTGTAGAAAAAATTATATGTATGCGAGTGAAGTGCAATTTCAACCCACAGGTTACTCACATTACTTCAATAGCTATTGTTCAAAAATAAAATTTTAAAGTATGTACAGGGTGTTTCCTATTAAACTATACCCCCCTTATTTCGGTCAATTACCACTGATTTTAGTTTTTCAAAAACCGGTCTAACACAGAATATTCCGTAGATTTTGAATATGCTATTACTTTTTTTCTTACTTCAACCTTATACGAGGGGCAGAAAAAAGTTTTTTTAAATGGAACACCCTATATATTTTTACATATTTGGATTCGCCTCGTTCTTCTGATTACAAATATATATAACACTTATATATTTGCTATAAAAATGGCGTAAATAATTCCTTCAAAACTATACCCCCCTTATTTCGGTCAATTATTTACGGATCAAAATTTTCAAAACCTACACATAGAATTCTTCGTAGATTTCATAATATATGCCATTACTTTTTTTCTCCCTTCAACGGTATACGAAGGGTGGAAAAAGTATGGTTTTTTTCTATGGAATGCCCTGTATTTTTTTACATATATGAGTATTATACATATTTATAATCAGAAAGGTAGGGCGGATCTAAATATATAGTTTTATAGGAAACACCCTGTACCTTTACCACGCTTAGTTACCTTGGAAGCAATTTTTTCTTCTAACTTTTCTAATGATTTGAATACATCACTATGGTTGACCTGGCCTGTTACTATAATTTTTAAATTCTCTGGTCTATAAAATTCCTTATGATAATTTCTCACCTAAAACCAATTAGGTAATTGATAATTTACAATGAACTTTTTATCACTTAATCATTGTTTGAAGTATACTTTTGTATTATTCGTAGATTCTCTTAAATTTTTCATAATTCCTCCAGTTTCAGATGAATATCCACATTTTCCTGGATAAATGTTTCTCGCAACTGCTAAATGTAAACGAGACTCGGCTGAATTTTCACGTCCCTGCATTTCACAGTATACTACACCAGCATCTTCGCCTTCTCCAGTAATATGATGCACCTCGGTGATAAAACTTTCTTCCTTAAGACAAAATATCAATTTGTTATTAGAAATATAAAACATACTGTAGCAGTTTTTTTAGTTTAGTGCGTTAAGTTAAAAAGGAAAACCAACAGGGACATACTCTCAAGATCGGGTATAAAATATGTTCTAAAAATATCGGCATAAGGGCCAAAAACCCATCACTACCAGCGGTCTCCATAATGTAAAAAGTGTGATCGATATCAGTCCACGCATTAGTTCCTGATGCTAAACAACGATTTGCCAACAAATCTAAGACACCTTTATAAGGATACTCTTCGCTACCCAAAAATATAAGGTGTTCCAAAGTGTGTGGTAAGCCATCATCATCGAATGCCTCAGTAACTGGAAAGTTCAACTGGATTATGATTGTATTATATTATATAGGTACATATACCTAGGCAAAAAAAACCATTAACAACAGGCCCGTCCACTTCAGCAATTACTACAGTTAATCCAGTTTTTCTCGATATGTACTCTGATATAGGGATTTTATTATAGGCTTTTAAAGAGTGGATTAATTCAAAATTACCCATATTGACATTAGGAGTACTGTCAACCGGTGGCATATTTTAGGTTAAATTTTAAAACCTTAAAGAAAACTAGCCGTAAAGTGAAAATCTTCCCACTTTTTGCCTCAAGTGTAGAAGACAAAACAAAACAACACAACAACTGTTCAATAATTTCTATCTACTATAATATAGTTTGACTAATACAACAGAATATATACTGGGGCCTGCTGGGGCAGAGACAAACTGGGGCAACTCAACAGGCTGCACCACAGAATATATAAAGGTTGCATTCACAGAATGGTTGCATTCAGCGAATCGTCGGACCGGTCAAAGTCGTTCAGCGAACAAATATTTCAGTGGTCGGCCCAATCAGCTGATTGGGAAAATTGGTCGGGATTTCAAATGCGCTCTCCGTGGTCGAGATCGTTCAGCGAATGCAAAGTCAAGATTACGTCAATTTCTGCTGGTCGAAGTTGAGGTTATGTGTAGTTTTATGACTGTTTTATGATAATAATTATCAAAAATTCTGGTAACACGTTAGTCAGCACTGGCCAAAGTTTGAAAAGTTTGCGTTATTTATATAGATATAGGATATACTAGAGTCTAGTATTCTATCGAAGTATAACTATTCGATATATATCGTAATGGAATCGCATCTGGTTGAGCTAATTCATTCTCAATCAGGAAAAAAATTCAGAGTATATTTATCAAGTGATGAATTAAACAGAGCAAATGAAGGTGGTATCTTGCTCTTGCTTGCAAGCCCTGGGTATGTATACTCTAGGTTATGTTTTTAAAACGGTTCAGCGAATGGTCTGACTTTCGTAGTACGATGGGCGGACCATTCGCTGAACGCAACCAAAATATACTTATTATGGCTGTACCCGTGCACCCCACTGACAGAGTTTATAAACTGTGCCACTGATCTGAAAAGTGTCCGTAATTGAAACCGCGCATCGCGCATCTAATTGGCAAGCATGGAAGCATGCGTACTGGACAAAATTGCAGTGGATTATTTAAAATGCTAAAGATGGGATTACACTAAACACTTCAATATTTAGTTATTCAGTCCAAAATTCACAATATTAATGAAAAATTTAAATATTATATAATAATACAACAATACATTCAATACAACACAAAATGTGAAAGCGACACTATCAACCCACAGAGTGAGAGAACGTAAAATAAATAATAAATTACCATGATACAAATAAATAAATAAAGATATGATATTGCGCATGTGGGAGGAGCCAAGCGATCAGTTGGCGTACGTCACCTGGTGACGTTTCTTGCTGTGTACTTTATTGTTCCTCATTATTTTGGCGTGCTTTGAGTGGTTATATCTTAAAAAAAGTGTTTAAATTATTGATAAATATGTATTGTGCGGTGGCAAATTGTAAAATAAGCAATCAAACCAAGTGGTGGCGGCGGCATTATCTGATAATTAATCAAACAGAAAACGTTGAAAATGGGTTAAAGAGTGATCACTTAAACAAGGAGACAATTTTTCCACGTAAGACTCTTATCAAACGAGTTATAGAACCAGGTGGTTGGTTTAATTATCTGCGGATGGACGCAGAAACAAAAGAAATCACCCTACGGCGTGGACACTCCCGACACTGATAATCGTCGTTTTACCTGCTTGGCCGACTTACACGAGCACGTTCAAAGTGGTTAAAATCAACCATTGGCAGGTATTGAACGCCAGCGCCGGCAAGAAGGAAGGTTTTCAGCCACACACCTCAGTTTTGTGACTGCTTTTTACCCGTACAGTTTTACCCGAGCGAGCAAAATTGCTAAAAAAAAAGAACGCAGTCTGTTGTATGTTGGGGCCTATTCGCTATGTGCAAGGGTTCTAGTAGCGCCGCTCGTGGTCAAATTTTTAATATTTGTACCCCTAAAACTGTCAATGTCAGTACATGATTGTCAATGTCACGACATGACAGAATAACAAAATAATGACGAATATAATTTTGTGTACCAAATTTAAACAAATTACGTGTTCCAATAAATTTACCAAAAGTGAGAGATGTATTAGAAAAAAGAAAGAAATTGACATTTTGTCATGTGAAACATGTAGAAGAATATGTTGATATCAGCTGCAATAATAAAACTACAGCAAAGTGCGTTCAACAAAGCGCTGCAACAGATACGCTTTATAAACTTAATTTAGAGGTAAATACATTCTTTTACTTGACTCTTTTCAAAGCTTTGATCCACTTCGCGCATTATTTAAGGTTGTGTTTCCGCACAGGAAATCTGTAATATTCTGTAGAACTTTATTTTATGGAAAATGTCACTAACACGACAGCCTAGAACATTTATTTGCAGGTCGCTTAATTTTTCCCATGCATGTTTTGTTTATAACCGAAAAACACTATTAAATAGGCATGTCCACAAAATTTTAATTTCAATTGGAAATGATAGATTTATTGGTATTATGAACTAATGTAACAATAAAAAAATTTGTATATTTTCATTTTGCCAGTTATTCGCAATAGAAATCACCTAAAAGCAGAGAGGCTAAGAAACGTTCCCAAGATAGAGGCTAGTAACATGACGTCACATGCTCGCAGGCACGTTGCCGCGCGCCGGCCGGCTTGTACGGATTCGTCATGCAGTGAGCGTTCTCTGTATTTATGAATATGAGCAGTATTATAAAAGAAATATGGTGGCACGAATATGGTGGTTTGTTCCTTGCTGCAATAATACAACTACTAAGACGCCAACAAAAATATTTGTAAGCGTCCCAAAGCCAACAATAAAAAAGAAAAAATGGTTTGAGGCAGTAAGACGTGATATTAAAAACATTTCATCGACATCTACTTTGTACTGCTGCGAGGATCATTTTAATGCAAGTTTATTTCGAGGTTTATTTACTATAATAATAAATACTATACGATTAGTTCTCCTCAGTTTAAACCCGAATTTAAATGATCTACATTAAAACACAGCTTTTTTTCATGATTTCCTTTGGGGCTGATTAAAATCACTGTTATCAGAAAATCGGATACCATAATTACGCTTACATTTGGCAAATTATGTGAATCTCCTTTCTGGAAACCTTCTTCCATATTTACTAATAAGAAGATGCAATAAACCAACACCTCAACGCTGTAAATAATAGAGCTACTGTAAATGTAGACTGCATTCTGACACTTCTGACAGCTCGGCGCGCGCTGTGTGAAAATTAATCACGCGCGTCAGCCAGTCTAGCGAGCTTGTGACGTCAAAACAATCAGCAGGCGTTTATTTAATTCAAACGGAGGAAAAGATTTCTTCGGTCGCTGTTATGGTTAGGACTAATTTTTTTCAAAAAAAAATTTCAGATATTGGTACCATTGGCTCCAATGTACGATTTTAAATTAATTTTTTTGTGGACATGCCTATTACGACTCTTCTCGTTCAAACAACAATTATTATTATTTGACACTTTTGACAGCACAAAACATATGATCTTGACAAATGGGAAAATTGGGGGTTCAAAATTTACAATTATGGCCACCGCAAACGCTCGCGTCGGATTTAGTAATAGCTCCGCCCCCTTGCACATAGTCAATAGATTGTTTAAAATCTTATAAGAATAACAATATGAAGGATATCGATCCTAAATGGTTCTGTATCGAAAAAGTACTTACCTATAGTTTAAATCACGAAAGAAGACCGTTACGTCATCGTTATAATTCGTATGAATCAAATCAGTACTGAGTTAGTCAAATTCATGCTTGTTGAAATGACATCCGGATGTAAACAAACTTAAACGTCAAAACAAAACATAACCTGCAATTTGTCTGTTAAATGTCAGAATAATTTAACGATCTCGCCTGTCTAAATTTGAACTAATTGTATATTCTTATCGAGGTTTTCTAAATTTGAACTAATTGTATATTCTTATCGAGGTTTTCAATATATATAATTTGGCAAAATGCAGATGTTTTGAAGATTAACTATCGTTAATTCCATAATGAACTATTTTTAATGTGCAAAAATCAATGGAATAAGGAAAACAGTAACAATCAAACTCAAAGATAAACAAATTCAAATTTGACAACTATGGCTGACATGCATAAACAGGAAACTATGAAACATGCGACAACGGCGCTAGTCAAAAGCGTTCGATCAGTTGATCGAATTCTTGCTTATTACTGAGACATACGAAATCGGGCCCTCTCTTTCTATTTCGTCAAGGCGGTTAGGTTTTCGTATAACGCATCAACAACGTCAGTCGGAGATATTAACAGTCACATATAAGGGACTCCCTTACTCTGTCTCTCTCGTTTTACTGTGTTGTAAACAAAGAACGCTTGAACAGCGTACGTTGAAGATTAGAAATTAATTTGTGACGTAACGGTCATCTCTCGTGATTTGAAGTATATTAAACTAGTCATAATTGTTTTACAGGAAAAATATCTTCTTTTTTGCAGTTCTGCCACAATTTAATATTTTTATCGGTTTCAGGATATTAATCCTTTGTTTACATATGCAAAAGTAGGCTGATAAATAAGTCATAACTAAAGTTGTACAGTTATATTTATTGCTTGTACGGTAATATTACAATACAGATCTATCAATAGCTGTGTTTGGTGACCCAGTTCAGGACGTCCTGGACTAAAGTCAGCGAATTATATGAACTGAACTCGAATTGCTAGAACTTTAAAAACTATTTTGTTCGGTGTACAAACATGTACACTCGGGATTTTTACGTTTGATAGTTGTTGTCAAAGTGATATTTATTTTAAAACTACAGTGGGAAGTGTAACTTTTAGTTCGGGACGTTCTGGACTGGTCACCAAACACACCTACTAACTGTCAACAGATGAAATAATAAACAATAAAACTATAGGGCTATTTATTAATACAAACAGACAGAAAACTCCAAACAATAATAATTAAATACTGATATCCAACTGAAATGTATTTTCAGGCAATCCAAAGTCCATTTTTATGTAGCCGTTGTGACATTAAAAATGTAAACATTTATGTAATATGAAAAAAGGTAACAAATAAAAACAAACAAAATATAACTGTAACCATGGCGACAAATCAACCCATACAGACTTGACCAACTAATGAAATGAAAACGTTATTAATAAGAGAATATCAAAAGGTAATATCAATTACAGATGTAAACTATAAAGACATGGAACGACATTGTTGTAATTGAAGAAAGAAAATGTACAAAATGTGGTTGGACACTCAGGGTGATACTGTTCTTTCTCTGTTTCTTTACTGATACTACTGGTTTTAAATATTTAATACGTTTTTTTGAAATAACTTTAAAGCAATATTGTAATATATGTTTTATGGATACTATTAATAGAGTAAGAAGAAAAATTTAATGTCGCCCTCTGGCAGTGTCCAACCGCATTTTATACATTTTCTTGCTTCAATTACAATGTCGTTCCATGTCTTTATAGTTTACATTTGTCATTGGTAATATCTATTAATAATGTCTTTATTTTCTGAAACCGATAAACTATTGAACAAATCACGGATGTTATGAATCATAACAGCCTTAGATGTCTTAAAATCCTCGCTCTACGAGCTCGGATTTCAAACCGACATCTGCGGCAGTTATGATACCTAGTCATAACATTCCTTGATATGTTAATAGCTATTATTTTTTTGTTTGTTTTAATATGCCATTATGTTAAATATTGTCATATAATTAATTGTAAATATTAAATAAAAATACACAAAATGCTTTTTTTTATTGTGGTAAATACTTAAAATAGAGACATAAAAACAAAAAAAAAATACAGAAATATTCAATAAGGTTATTTATCTAAATAAGCTACAAGTGCAGGATTAGACACAAAATCAAACCAAAATTTCTAAAAGTAATAATCTTGTTGACGGCGTACCTGCATAGTCCACCGTTCAGAAGCGATTATAATTAATTAAAATCATAAATAAACTTAATACATTTTTTTCCATATCATGAACCTAATAAAATTTTAAAATAATAAATGATTTAAGGGAAAAATGCTCATTTTCGAAGGTAAAATCAAATTGCGATGCACCTCGAATCGGATTATTTTAAACTCGTCTATCACGCGGCCATTACAAAGGTGCGGTAACAGGTAACAGCTAATCAACGCGAGATTTTGATCGGTGACCGGTGAAAGATGAACTGTACAGGTATGGCATCGCGGACTTTTTTGTAGGAAATTTAATGCTCTACAAAAAAGGTCCTAAGCAATTTTCCTCTATCTAGCTTCATTTTGGCAGCGTTTCAAGTTATATACCGGAAAACATACTTTTTGTAATTTTATTTAACAATAATTCGAAAATGCCGCAAATTTGAGATGCACAAATTGAACCTAATCATATTTACATTATTACCTATCGGAAAGTGAAGATCCTACGCTTATAATTATGATACAATAAACATTCTATCATGAACTACAATGCCATTAACTTAAATTTGTGGCTCCAGGTGACGTCATGTGGAAAGCAGACGAATTTCGGACGGCTATCGATCATATCTTGCAATTTATTGTATCATGATAAATTACTACGTTTTAAAATGCGTCGCGTCAGTCGCGTCACGTGTGACGTGTCATCATAGCCTAAAGGCGCATTTACACGGTTCAAGTAGCTGGAGCGAGTACTAAAGCCAGTAACTAAAATTTAGTTAGTTGAACCGAATAGACACCTTAATTTAGTACTTGAGCAAGTAAAGTCTTTAGTTAGTAGTTTAGTCAAGTGAATAGAATAAATAATAATAATAATAAACATTTATTTTCCTTTAAAACAATACAATTTGTATAGGAATCGTCACTATTTACTTAATGGTACAAAAAATTCACTGAGAGAATCAAAACATTTGGCTATTAACAAGTCTTTAAGTCTTGATTTAAAACGATGTAGAGGCTTAGCCTGCTTTAAGAAGTAGGGCAGGATACTGTGGTTCTATTTACTGGAGCAAGTGGCTTCCTCCACTCTTGTTTTTCAACTGGCTGAAGTGGACTGGACGCGTGTAGACAGCCGAATTTAGTACAATCCTTGGAATTTAATAAAGTATATTTAGTGCTTTTCTTTTCTTGACCGTTGATATCAATTAATTTGATGTGTAGAGTCCTAGGTTTTCGGTCATGTGGTAAAATAAAAAACTATTTTCTAACGTTTTGGTTTTATTAAACCATCTTCAGAGAAAATTTAGGTGTTGTAAAAATGGCCACAGTAAACAAACAGTAAACCGACTTCGCGTTTGGCGCCAAAGTTCTTATGTATCTCTATCTCTCTCTATCTTCTATCTTACTACTACAGCTAGGTTCTTAAATTCACTCCGAGATGAGAGCAGAGCGAGAGCAGATTTTGGGTCACGTGGTACTCGAGTTCCGAATCGGCGGATTAAATAAAAGAACGGGGAACGATGACTAGACTAGGATGCTAGATGACTTGTTTGGGAATATGAGATTTATGAGAATTTGAATTTGAACTTACCCTAAATTTGTATAGTTGATTGAGTCGATCTTTACTTGATGGAAATCCATGTTAGCACTGAATGAAATAAAACTTAACTGTTTTATGATTTCCACAAATCTTTTATATTATGTATTTCACAAAATATATAAACTACATAACAATTGTTTCGCCACACAGTGGCTTCGTCAGATGATGAGTACTAGACTCTGACGAAGCCACTGATGTGTGGCGAAACAATTTTTATGTAGTTTATATATTTTGTGAAATACATAAATATAAAAGATTTGTGGAAATCATAAAACAGTTAAGTTTTATTTCATTCAGTGCTAAATTTGTATATTTGTTGCACCTTGCACCTTATCAAAACAATGAGGTTTTACATATAAAAATGTTACAATTCTTTTATTTACCTTTTTGAGCCCTATTTAACTCATAACTTGTTAAAATGACTCAAAATTCTACACCACTTGGATGGGTCATGGCATTACCCCCTACAAAAGGTGGTAATGGTCATGGTCACTAATTGTATTTCCAATCTATCCATCATTTATTTAAGTAAGTAGGAAAGTTGATAATTCTAAATACAGCAAAAGTGAGGTTAGACAATCAGAGTAACCACATAGTAAATAAATTCTGTGAGAGCAACCCACTTAGTATTTTATCCTTGTCTTGTAGCCAATGAGATCACCCTCCTTAAGATGAACTCTCCGAGCTCGGCATTGTTGCTCGGAGCAAAAAGATTTAGCTCGAAAGCATCGCCGAGATTAAAAAAGAACACGAACAGATTTACTCTTTCTGCTCTCTATGTAATAAAATAACGACAAAGGATTAAAAAGAGCCAATCGAGCCAATTTAAGAACGTAGCTTACGTATAGTAGATAAACTTGTCAGTGTCAAATTTATCATTATTTGTTTTCTAGGTTATGTTTGCGCTTTGTCCAGTGGCTCGAAATTAGAATTTTTTTTATTATTATTAAAAGTTTTTTAAACTATTTGAAGGTTTGTTGAATACTTCTTGTTTATTTATATTAAGATACAGATGCTTAAGTTTGTGAATTAGGAAATTTTATCTGAAGTTTTAAATATATTTTAAATTGAAAATATTTCATCTTTATCCTTTAATCTACCTACTTGCCCGCCACTGACTTGTTGTCACCTCTTTGTTTAATCCGGGTTGATGGAAGTCTGTGGGAGGCGTGGGAGCCGAGTTTAAGGTCACGTGATTCAAGTTGACCGCCTATTAGAAGTATCTCGAGAAAGAAAAAAGATATTGATTTGAAATTTTGGTTATGGTCCTAAGTGGGTAGGATCTATTTAATGAAAATATTTTCAAAATGGTGGCATTTCCGGTTATACCGTGCTGTTCCTTGCACTTAAAAATAAGGAACTGGCGCCCGAGTTTCCGTCCGAAAAGTGTCAACGCCAGCGAGTCCTGTTTGTAGGTAGCCAGTTACAAACAGGACAGGTTGCGCAATTAAAAGGCCATTACAACATACATTATACATATTGTTTTGTCGCCGACTTAAATATTCATTTTATATCCATAGAATGCACATACACATATACCATATTATTATGTACATTCACTACATATAAAACGTAAAACGTACACATCAAGTACATAATTGTGTGATATATGGATAACATTACATATCCTATATATATCTAATGTACAGTCAGGAATTTTTTAAGGTTACAATGGGTTATAATAGGTACTGTAGATAAATAGAACAATGTGTACAAAACCTTTGTCCATGTTGTAGTATGTAGGTGTTTGAAAAAGATAAAATAATGATAAAAAAAAGAGTTCTTAATTTTTCCTTCTTCTTGCCCGCCATCCGGGTCCGGATCCTCTAGAGTCTAGATCCAAAGGGAAAGGCTGTGTCGCGTTTCTAAACAGTGCATGTAGAAAAAATCGCCGAAATCCGACAAAATCGCTCCTTTTCAAAAAATCATAACTTTCTTAGGAGGCAAAATCGAGAAAACCGAAATACCTAGGGAGTTTCTAAATTTTATCTAGTTTTCAGGAAAAAAATACCCCGCGGACATCTCGAAGGAGGTGCGAGTTATTATGCTCGGACCGGACACGAAAATTTCGAACGCTATTTCCAAACCAAAAATCGCCGCCGGGCCGCCGTTCTGGCATGAAATCCAAGGTAAAGGATCCAACTTGGTACTAATGTACATCGTGAATCGCACGGTCCCGCTGCAATTTTCAAAGCAGCAGGAGGGAACCAAAAAGTGGAATTTTGACGTTAATCAAAAAACGACGATTGGGGTTGGGTTAAAATTTGAAAATTTCCTGAAGCGGCAAAATTTTACAGAAGAAGGAAAAGTCAAGTACCTAATGAATCATTCTATTTAAAAATTGCAAATTTTTTACTCTTTAGCAATGCAGTTTATAGAAAGTTTTTGTCATATTTTTAAGTAAGGAATATGCGGCTCAAAGATTTACATGTAATTTAGAAACACCCTGTATTTCTTCGCCAAGAGCTATGGCGATTATTATCAATTCTCTTTCCGTAAATTCAGCCATTTTAAACTCACTGACTGTAGTGACTGAACTGAACTGATACAACACTGTATAGTGTGAACAGGCATCACTGATATGCCACGGATGTCACAGATACGAACCATGATGGTACTGACCTTGTATATGTATTTATTTACAAGGGTACTGATATGGCACGGATACGTCACTCAGGGCCGGCGGAAGGGAAATATTGAGACCGGGCAAGCATCGTTTTTGGCGCCCCCAGGTGGGTAAAAGGTACCAGCTCGCGATGGGCGCGATGCGACGCAGGCGAAAAGTTTTCAGGATTTTCAAGGTCATTGTGTTTTACAAGTACAGTCGGCGCCACCCAAATGTGAACGGCAAAATTGTATAGTGTAATTTACACTTTAAATCATAGTCGCCGTAAAATTTGAAAATAATTGTCAAATATATTTGTCATAATTTGTCAAAAGTAAAAGTAAAGATAACTATACCAAGACATTTAACTGAAGCGCAAAAAGCGAGGGCTATAGCTAAATTGGAAGAAAATAAGTCTTTGAGTGAAGTGGCTACTGATTTAAATGTTGGTAAAAGTTGTATAATACTTTATATAAAAGAAAGCGCTGGCAAGAAGAACAAAGACTGCAAAGACCTATAAGGCAAGGTATAGGGAAGGTCTCCAATGAGAATAAAGATAATGCTCTGGTCGAATTTACTTATCAGAATGCTTTCGAAACCGCTGTCAAAACTCAAGAAGAAACATTATTTCCACAAAGACGTGTTAAGCTATCTGGCCTGACGAATTGCTGATTTTTTAATACCTATAGAGATTAGTTTTTACCATTTTTATTTTATTAAAGTTTTTCTGAATTATAAATTATTATGTGTTGAAATATATTAATTATTGTTAATACGCTTAGTTTGTGTCATTTTATTTCTCATAATCGTTAAACATGAATGAATTAAAAGAATAATTAATATTAACCTTCTTCCACTAACAAGTAGGTAGGTACCTAAAATTAGTTAATTATTTTGCTAACTTCTTTTATATTATTCGTGTCGGCCTTCGTCCTTCCAATTATTATTATGGTAACAGAAAATAATTAAAGTAATATTATTTTCTGTCAATATCTCCTCTCTGTGTTACGCCACTAAACATAGTCTGATTTACTACAATGAAATTCAGAAGAAAATTCCATGACAACCAAAATGCGTTCACATTTGGGTGGCGCCGACTGTACCTCAAAATTTGTATTAAACTTGATATTAATTATTAATTTAGATATTCGCAAGATTGCTTTGTTTTTCCCGCTTTCATTTGACTTGCAATTGAGTTCTAGACAGATTAGTATTTTTAAATATTTTAATTTTTATCGTGTGGCACCCCTTGCACTAAGCGCCCCGGGCGGCCGCCTGGGTCGCCCGGCCCTTCCGCCGGGCCTGACGTCACTGATGTGTGTAAATACACCTTAACCGCGATTGACAGCTATGGTTACTCCTAAAACTAGATTGATAGTAGGAGAGCCCTCGAGCAGGATTTTATTCTATTTTCTTTTTCAACAGTTCATGGTGAAAATGGCTAAAATGGTGAAAAAAATTATTGAAGATGTAAAAAAATGGGTCATAATAGTTATTCGATTATTCGAGCTCGGCCGCGGATGGATATTAAGCAACGAAATTTTCAGGGATCCGAGAGGAAGGTTGGTTCTAGCTCTCCTGAAAATTCGGTCGAAAAAATCCTCCGGGGAGGGGATCAAGGACCCCGAGAGTAAATAAGTACAGTTTTTCGACAAAATCGACCTTTTTAAAAAATTCATATCTCGGCTAATATCGAAGATGAACCTAAAAAAAGGAGTTCTTCATTTTTCCTTCTTCTTGTCCGCCGTCCGGATCCGGATCCTCTAGGTTCTAGATCCAAGAGGAAAGGCTGTGGCGAGTTTCTAAAGGGTACATGTTTGAAAAATCGCTAAAATTCGACAAAATCGCCTCTCTTCAAAAATCCAAACGATTACGTCTCAGGATTTTCTAATTTACATCTAGTTTTCAAAAAATCTATCTCGAAGGAGGCGCGAGTTATTAATCTCGGGCCGGACGCTTGTTTGGAGAGATTTAAAAAATTGAAAAAATTTCGAAAACACGAAATCTTTAAACGCTATTTCCAAACGAAAAAGCGTCGCCGCCGGGCCGCCGTTTGGTAAGAAATCCAAGGTAGAGCTTAGAACTACATCGTAAATCGCACGGTCTCGCTGCGATTTTCGAGGAGTGAACGAAAATGTGTAATTTTGACGTTTGACGAAAATTTTGAAGTTGGGTTAAAATTTGTAAATTTCCTGAAGCGGTCATTGTTCTCGCATCTCTTTCTAATCTCACAAATTTTACACAATCCTCCGACACGGGGGTATTTAAACGTTAATAACTTTCTTAATACTCGAAGAATCTCTACGAAATATAGCCTAAAAGATTTGCCCGACACGAATACGCCTATAAAATACGACGCCACGTGCCAACACTCGGCCGGAGAAAAGCCTTTTAGGCGGCAAAGTACATAAAAAACTCACACGCAATTAGAGCGAGTCTGCCTGATCACCGTAATTTTTTTTTTACCGATTGAAAACTTATTTTGAAAATAAACAAGTTTTATTAATGAAGGAAAGGCCCAGGATGTTGCGGAAAGCCGCAACATCCTGGAACTTTCCTTCATAAATAAAACTTGTTTTTTTCGACTCGAACTAAAGATTTTTCATAAAATTACCATCAAATATTTTATTGCGATTTTATTTAAAGAAATGAAATGAGTATACCTCTGTAAATAATCACTTTTGATTAGAATAAATTCGTCATTAGATGTATACTATTTGATTATGAGTTTTTATCTGTTAAATTTTAAAGTTTAGTAACACCCTGTATACCTAAAACTTATTTGTTTGTTTTTTAATGTCAGACACAAAAGGCGTATAGTTAGAATTTATTCGTTGCAAATCTATAATTACCGGATATTCGACGCTGTGGTATATTCACTTACAATTAGTACAATTACATTATTGTACGGAAATTTTCATTATCGCCGCGATTATCAAAAGGAAACCCACAAACCACCGTTCTTATTTTTTATACTTATAATTAACCACTTCATATATTAAAGAAAATAATTTGCATATTGCATTCCAATTTACCATCAAATTATTATTCTGTGGTTGGCCGTAAAACGTAATTGGAATACAAATTTAAAAAATCAGTGACTAAAGATTTTATCTTTGGAAATACCACCCTATTACGTCTTGTTTGTTGATTTCCTCTTTGTATTTATCTGAGTTTCCGTTAAAAAGGGCTACTTAACATTTTCTCATCAGTATTAAATGACATTCTTTCATTGAATGTTGTCTGTTATTAGTGTTATTTGATTACAATGCATCGGCTAAACGGTTTCGTGATCATTTTTGCAGTTGTCCTTTTAAAAGTACATTGGTAAGTTATATATCTGCAAATAATTACTGTTATTCTTATTCTTATTGACAAAAATAATACAGGTTGCAAAAATAATTTTTATTTGTGAATGGTTTATTTGTAAAGTGTCCGATTTTAATATTTTGATATCGAAAGACTTAAAATTGCAATAGACCTCGTGATATTTACAGAACATTTATTTCAACTAAATCCTAGCTGAAAATTACCACAAATTTTAGTATGTAAAGGAAGAATTGTTGAAAGATGGAATCGAAATTAATCAACGGTTTTATTCCAAAAAGGTAAAACAATAATATAAACTTTCGAATAGAAATAAAAATAATGTTTTTGCGAATGTGTTAAAGGTGGCAGTTGGCAATTCTTAATGCATAAATAGGTCTTTTCGGACACAAAAAAAAATATATCCAGATTATTTAATTACTCAAAATAATATTAATGAATAATTGATTTTATAAGTTGGATAAATTAAGTATTGTAATCTTTTACCTACCTACTAGATTTGTTTTAAATATATATTATTTGTTTGCATATAGTATTTTGCCTAATCTTATAGTTATATTTAAAATGTTATTTAGTACACAGTTTTGTTTGGACATTTCTGAAATAATTGTACTTTTACTCAACGATCCAATGTAATAATTGGCCTAATTAACGTATCCGAATGTAACTCTAAATTTTTTTAAAATAATTTTTTTTTTATTAAGGCAACGTAGGATTTAACTAAATATGTACTTGTCTGTAAATCTCATAAGGACTTTTCATTTTCTTTTTGCCGATTTTAGATTGTTATGGTTTGCATCTTTAAGGCAGGCCTCAGACGATCAGAATTAAATAAATAATAACACCACAGATAATGATAATAATAATAATTACTGACAATATGTGATACTGTCAGAATTTCGTCAGTATTTTGAAATTCACCTCAGACTATCAGTAGGTATATTTATATCAATATTTAGTTTTGTTCTGGTTTTACCGCGATAAAGTAACCGCGACGTAGTTTCCACAAATACCAAAACAATATTTTTGCACTCGACGCGCGTTTCGCCAACCAAGTTGGCATCATCTGAATGTGATTAAAACTCAGTTTTAATCATCTGCAGATGATGCTAACTTGGTTAGTAAAACGCGCGTGCAAAAATATTGTTTTGGTGTTTGTGGAAACTACATCGGGGTTACTGTCACACCAAAGGTTCCAACCCTCTCCAGGGCGATAAAGTACTGTTTTTCTGTAGCTAGTACTTATTATTTTATTGTTACAAAATGAATAATAAACAGAAGGCGTGCGTTGCCATAATATTGTACTGTACAAGTCTGAAACGCAAGAACTAAAGAAGACTTTGGATCAAAAACCGTGAAAAATACGCTCATAGGTAGATTTTTAAAATTTTATTATAAGTAGTTCATTTTATTCAACTTCAGGTTATGGTGAACCTATTGGTGAAGATACGACGTTACTTCCATGGCTGCACTTGAAATACTAATCAGAGAGAACCTCTGATACTAATGAATTACTGATCGATCTTATTCAGACGAACAGTATTTTCATCAGTATTTTAGCTCCGCCCAAATAATTTCAGAATCGCGAAAGTATTCTTCAGTAATCATCGATTATGTATCAAGAAGTCCTCGAAGAAACATAAAGGCAAAATATTTAATATTTATAATAAGTCTAATTTAAGTTGCGGTTTTCTTGATTAATAAATTGATCGATTTTTCAATTTATTTTAAAAATATAACTAATATATAACTTTAAAATTACTAAATTTTTCGATGCCCGAAACTATTGAGGATCGGTTAAATTAGACAAAAGTTGCGCTATTTTATACTTTACAATTTTCTGTCAAGAAATGCTGGATATCTTGATTCGTTCGCGGTTTATCCTGAAAAAATTGAAAATCGTGATTTCAAAAAAAAAAAAAATCTTCTATACCATTCATGCGAATTTAATGAAATTTGACAAGATTATATTTTTGACCACTACCAATTGAATGGCGTTGATAGAAATTTTCTAAACCTTCTAGATTTTGAGCAACGATAGTCAACTTTTTTTTTTCTTATGGCCGCCATATTAGATTTTTACACCATTAGTTAGAGAAAATAATTCTCTTTTCACCTATGTCACCAAAATAGACTGATTTTTTAAAAACATGTTGATATTTGAATTAATGTAAAAATAATTGATAAAATCCAGTATGTCAGGTTATCTAAACTCCTATTAAATATAACAAACAATTTATAAAATAAAAATAATACCTATTATTTGTTTTCTTGACTCTTTAATAAATTAATTGTTTGTAATATTTAATAGGAGTTTAAATAACCTGGCATTTTTCTGTAATTTTTTACGAGTGTACAATTTAATAATAGCTATTGGATTACAATGTTGCTTGCAATTATTTTTCCAAAGCATACTGGATTTTATAAATTATTTTTACATTAATTCGAATATCAACATGTTTTTAAAAAATCAGTCTTTTTTGATGACATAAGGTGAAAAGAGAATTATTTTCTCTAACTAATGGCGTAAGAATCCAATATGGCGGCCATACGAAAAAAAAGTTGACTAACGTTGCTCAAAATCTAGAAGGCTTAGAAAATTTCTATCAACGTCATTCAATTGGTAGTGGTCAACGATATAACCTTGCCAAATTTCATTTAATTCGCATAAATGGTATACTTAGAAGATATTAATTTTGTTTTGAAATCACGATTTTCATTTTTTTCAGGATAAACCGCGAACGAATCAAGATATCCAGCATTTCTTGGCAGGAAATTGTAGAGCATAAACTAGCGCAACTTTTGTCTAATTTAACCGATCCTCTATATCTTATAGTTTCCGAGATAATACCAATGGTGGGCATCGAAAAATTCACCACCGTGTATACCTACATTTTTAAATGCAGAAATATATGAAATTCCCAAAAATACATACCTAATGTAAATATAAAATGTACCTAAGAACTAAATAAAATCCGTATTTTCTATTTTTACAGTTCGTCGGATATTAAGAGTTAGATGGGAAATTTAATTTGATTAACCGTGTACATACATTCATAAAGTTTTCAAAAAATTGTAACATTCATTGTTATATTATCTATTGGGTAATTAAAAAAATGCAAATCTTCAAAATTTGAAAAAAAAAATTAAAAACGAAAATTCTGAGAACAGGAAACTAAAAGGCAAATCTCCACGAGGGCAAAGCTTTTTGTAATTTGCATCGTTTCGTTTTCCGCGCTGTAACGATTTACATTATCGACAATTTAGATAAAGTTTGCATTGGTTCTTTTATGGTTTTCTGAATCTGCAAGCTAATCGGAAATTAGGAAATTATGGCGCTCAAATTTTGATAAAATTTTTTCAGTTCTTCATTTTAATTGTTGCGCAGATTATTTACGATTTTATTTAACAATAAAGATCTAGATCTAAATAAGTAATATTGACGTCCGATCAACGGAAGTTATTTTATATGCTAAATTGATTCCTTTGTGGCTGATAATACTATTACGTGATGTACATAAATAAATTCCACAATGTAAATATACATAAATTCCACAATGTAAAGCTGCGTCCTGACTTGAGCCAAAGCTGGACGAGCATTCAAGAAGTCACTGGAGACCTTCAGACTTTGGTGATTAGCTTACAAATATTTTTTATCGAAATCGGCTAGAATTAAATTAGATCTAAATTTAGTTAACTTTCTGCATATAATTGTTAAATAAAAAAACAAATAATAAATATTTATTTTCGTCTGCTGGTATTATTTTTTACTTTTCACTCGTAGCAATTAATCGTGTTCCACTAAAAATATTTCAACAAATTCAATTATTACGTGATAAAAACTGAAAATAAAGTATAAATAGTTTAAGAAAGTTACTAGATAAAGCACTAGTTAGGAAATGCAATAATTAATATGTCATATTTTTCAAAAACTTCTCTTTAAACTTTTTTGCAAAAAAGCACATTATTATACAAAGGGTAGTAAGCTCAACTGATTTGATTTTCAGTCCATTTCAGTAATTAATGGAAAATACACGTAGTATTAACATAAAATTTTTATAGTAATAATATTTTTTTTATTAATGTAATAAACACAAAATGTCTGTTTTGGTTCAGCCAGGAGCTGCAGGGTAACAGAACCAAAGAAGTAATTACAATTGAGAATTAAACCAAACAGACTTAACTTCTTTTTTATACATACTATACTAGTATCTATGGTTGTTAATTATTCTTATACCTATTTATATTACCTTTGTGATTCAGATATTTTTGACAGCAATTGTACCAAGTAGTCCGGAGTGTTATATTATTTACTATTTTTTATAAAAATTGACTAAATAATAGTTTAATTCAGTTCACAATATCTGTTTATACTTAAAATATGGTCGAGTAATATGATAACGTTTATTACACAAACAAATTGGAAATATGCATTTTGTTTACGTACAACAATATTATTCAATTTTAGTACAAATTAGATTTAACTATTTTTAGTTTTAATTCTTCCGGCTATTAAAATTTTAATGGTATGTATATAGTTTTTGGCACCATAAAAGCACTGTTTAAATACATTCGTAATGTGTTCATTAAAATTAAGTGAGCCATCTATATACTGCAAGCACAGATTCTTTAATCTGTGTTACAAGTCAACAAATCTTCACGGTCTATACCCATTGAATTTGAATATTATTTATTAGCATTTGAATTTCTCAAAAGTTGCTCTGATTTATTAATCTATCATCTCCAAAATCACCAATTTATTAGGGTTATTTCCCTATTCATTTTATATATTTGCAAAATATACAGTGTGTCTCGTGTCAAGTGAACACACCTTGATATTTCTGTTATTATTCGACAGATTGACTTTTCTCTCAGCTTCAAAGCGTGCGCGTTATGATTTTAAATATATTTTCAATTGGTACACCAATACCACACCAATACACTGCGTTCAGATCCACTCAAAAATGAAATTTTTTTGTATTCTACTTAGTGTTAGAGATACATAAAAAATATATTAAGAAACGTTGTTCAGAATCAAAAAATACTCCTAAATACCAAATTTCATCAAAATATGCGAATTTTGATTATTTTCAAAACTTTTGCAATACCTATTCCAAAAATTTGTTTTTTTAAAGTGTAAGTACAGACTTTAACAAAGATTACCGTGGGAAAAAGCAGGTATTCAAAATCAGTTTATTGTGAAATAATTTAAAATCATAATCCTAAATACAACAAATTTTAGTACAGTATTTAAGCACATAAATGTAGCCATTTTCAACTAAACCAACATCAATAGCAATACATTTCTCAATGCGTTTTTCATTTAATTTCTTGGCTTAACCAATTCTAGCACAAAGCTCTTGCCTACTTCTGAGCTTAGTTTTGTAAAAACCACTCGATTAAGGGGCTGTTTCGCCTTATCCATTTTTGAGGAAAATTTACATTCAACTATCGTCGGACAATAATTATCTGGTTTGTATATCGATATACTCCATCCAGTTAAAAAACATGTCTCTTAAAAATGCCAATAGAAAATCATCAGTTGCATCTATTAATGTACTTATTATTGAAAAACTGCAGCAGTCTGACCGCATTTTAAGTTTCAGAGAAAAGAAAAAGGCCTATTATCCTTTTCTTTCACCTAAAATTCCGCACCACACGTTCACTTTTTCCCAGTGCTGCCGCTTACAATTGATTGCGGATTTTCTATTGCGAATATAACTACTACACCAATCACCATTGGTATGTGCGTCGTCCTGATTACGAGGTTTCTTGTGAATGCTCATTTGTGCCTGTGATCAAATCAGGACTTATTAATCAAATCTTTTTTAGATATATATAAAATCCTAAAACATAATGCACATATCTTGTAAATTGAATAATTCTAAAATTCAAAAATCAAAGCCTGTGCATAAATGAGTTACATTTGAAAATAAAAAGATGAATATTCGTTAATAATGCACACTCAATTCAAGATCACGATAAAATAAGTCCAGAGCATCAAATATTATGCACATTTGCTCTTTTACACTTAACACATTAAAATGGCCGGTGTTAAATGAATCACAATATAAATATTTGTTTTAAGTGACCTCAATATTATATGTATATTCCATTTTTTATTTTAGCGAGTTGTATATTGACGATTTCGAAAACAATGGAGATGTTTCGTCTTGGGTTGAACATTCGGATACCGTAATGATAGAAGGAAAATCCAAAGCCAGTTTTGTATTGCATAATACAACTCTCTTTAGGCGAGCCGTCCTCTTTACAATGTTGGACCCTCAATCTTGTGGGGCAGCTATAGCAGGCATAAGAAAGAACGTAGCTTTGGACATAAGTCAATATAAAACGATTTTTATGAAAATAAGAGGCCAAGGGCAATATAGGGGATACGAATTTTTCTTGAAACACAGTGGAGAAACCAGTAACGATATACCCACTTATGTTCGTTATTTCAAGGTAAGACAAATTAAACTTCAGTTATGAAGCTTAAGAAATTTATTTATTTTGAGCATTTCTTTTCTTATTCGGGATTTACACGCCCGAACATTTTTTAAGAAATCCATGGTCGTAATAGTGCCGGTAGAGTTTTTTAGAATGTTTTGTTTCGCTCCTTCAAAGTATTTTATATATTTAATATGGGGTGGAATTTGGTTATCTATTCTTCAGTTGTTTGTGAGATATGAAAATACCAATGTTAAAAAAACTAATACATATAACGAAATATTCGGAAAATGTATTAGAATAAGAATAATTGGACGCGACAAATTTTGTACTATAAATCCGTAAATTTATATTTTTATAAAATTCCGGTAATAATGTATCTATATTTAAATTATTAAAATAGGTATATTATAACCGGACAAAATTTTTAAAAAATAATCATAGAAAAAATGTTAAAATTAGTTTCAAACTGTGTTGTTAAATAAAGTAGTACAAATAATCCTATGGTGAATTTAGAAGTAAAAATAGCACGATTGAACCAAACATACACGTCTGGCCACTCAGTTGTTTCGGATACAGTTCAGTAAGTTGCACCCATCTCCCCTGAATAGAACAGGTCGACGGTCGGCGCTCCGTCTCGGACTAACGTGATTATGGGGCGGAGCCGAAATTGTTAGGGGAGTTGGTGCGACTTACTGAACTGTATCCGAAACAACTAAGTGACCCACACGTGTATAAAGCGTTCACAGGCCTTTTAGGTCCATTGCCAAACAGTCCAAAGTTGCCTCTCGTGGAGTTACAGGCTTTTGAATATTAAAATCAAACTTACATTTTCATTAATACCTAAATCCAGAATGCATTGGACGCACAATTTTCATATTAGGCACAAGCGCCTTGTCTATTATATTGTGTCTATATTGTAGTTCATACTTCACAAATCTAAACCTCCCTACAGGGGGCTATGCAATCGACAGTGTGCACCTTATTGTCTTAATCTATTTCAACCAGTATAAAAATAGGCGTTTGTCTACATTTTTAGATACAGGCATTGCACAAAAATCAAAAATTTTTTCTCGCCTTGCTATCAAAAAGCTGTAGTTTTTGACGGTCAGAAAAGTAATTGGCGCACAAGTTGAAAAATCTGATGCAAAACAACGTTGAACTTACATTATAATAATTACATATTAAAAAAATTTCCCACATGGCTTATTTTATTAAAAAATAATAATGTTATTACCAAAATATTTTTGATTTTATGCAGTTATGTCGTTATTGATTTTACAAATTTTGGAATTATAAGGCTTTTTATATAGAACTTTAACTGCGCGATTACGGCGTGTGATAAAGCGATCATGCAAGAGCAAATCCTTGGCACTTAAATTAATCAACACAGTTTTTCGCGTCACATTGTACGCAACTGGGTTCGTTTATATACGAAAACTTTTCATTCTCGATTCATGTCTCGTGTCTAGTCTTGAACTATCCAAGGAATTAAAAAGTTGTTGATACAGATGATACAAGTTTCATATTGTAATAACAATACCAATACATTTTTATAAAATAAGCCCCTTTAGTAATATTCATTATTTGCTTGTATGTAAATTTTTAAATAATACTTTTTTTTTTCGGAAGAAAGTTCAATGTTCTATTAAACCAGATTATTTTACGGGAGATATTCTGTGATAGGCAACAATTTACAAAAACAAACTTGTGTCCGTTTCTTCCAATATTTTGCGAAACAGGGACTTGATACCCAAAGAAAGCAATAAAAAGACAATTGTTATTGTAATTACGTTGACCAACTTTTTTGTTTATGAACTTAAAACAAAGTCATTTTCAGGCACCTTACGACTTTAAGATAATAAGCTTACCAATCAGAGAATTCAAACCATACTTAAAAGGAGTATTGGTACGTAAGGCAAAGCCTTTGGTAAGAGATCATATAACATCTATAGGAATCCTAGCTTATGGAGGAGCACATTTAGCGAGAAAGCAGCATGGCGTGGCTGGATTAGAAATAGACTGGATTAAGTTAGAATAGAATAAGTATAATAATGTATTTTAGTATAGGAAATGGCGTGCAAAATCGACGATGAAAGGTTCCCGTCTGACGACCGGTAAATCGAAGAAGTCATATAAATACAAGAGTTTTTTTCTCTCTGGAAATGTTTGATATGGTGGGCGAATTATTACTGATATTTTTCCACATAGGTAGTTAGTATATTATGTCCTTCACATACCCCAATTACGCTGGCAGACAAAAACTTCCGGTAGGCGCGCGGGAAACGGAGATTGAAAAAAATAATTTCGCCCCAATCCGCCTACCATACCAAATAGTTCCAGAGAGAAAAAACTCTTGTATTTATATGTTTTTTTCGATTTACCGGTCGTCAGACGGGAATCTTTCATCGTCGATTTTGCACGCCTTTCCCTTACTATTTAGGAATATGTGTTTTTTAAATACCATATACAATATCTTTAATAATGAACACAATTTGAAAATAAATAAAATTGTTTAGGTTTAACGGTTTTTTATTAAAAAATAACAGGATAGATTTTATCTAACATATTAATGATATTATTTAAAAATTATATTACACTATTTACATTTCTTTACATAACAAAAATACTTACAAAAAATGTATCCATTTGAGATCTATAACGATGGATAGATACCCTGGCATATTTATAAGAAAATATTTCTTTAAAAAATTACTTTGACTAGTTGTTTAAAAATTGCAGTCGTATAAAATTATGTATAAGTAAAAATTTAATTTTCTTTATCTATGAAACATTCATCCAAGAAATTTTCCAGCGAGTGGTACAGGTGAGGACGGACTAATCCGAGGCTGTGATCTTCATCTGGATAACTCTGTAAAAACGGGAGATTTTAGATTAATAATTTTTTAAACAACGCTCAGAACATCTCCTACAAGGACTACAAGGAGAGTATCAGTATAGTTACTGGCGGTTGGTGAATAGTTTAGCCTTTAGCCATATCGGTATTCATTATTTTTTGTATACATATAATTAAGTTATGCTAAAAATAATTTAAAACATTTGCAAATAATTTTCTTTTCGTAATTACTAGAGAAATATAAAATATCAAAAATTTCTAAAAAAAAATTTGTACTTGTCCATTTAAAAAAACATGTTTGCAAATAATTTGGAGATATTTTCAAGAAAAAAATTAGTTTTTGAATTCTTTCTATCAATCGCAATTCTTCGCCGTAAAACTTCTTCATTTAATCTTGGTTATCTTCAGCAACCGTCACTGCCATATCAATTACAATTTATAAAAGAATAAATATCAATTAAAATTAGTTTTCGAAGTAAATTTATATTTTTTAAAATTTCTCTATACTGACCAGTTGCCTGAACAAAATATCGTTTTGTTCCAAAACTTTCGCCCACAGCATCGACTGCTGATAGTGGACATTATCGTCGTAAGTTCCATGAATTAAAAAATAATCTTTATCCCTCAATCCTTCATATTTTGTTAAAAGTTGTGCCTGCTGGTACCCAATGACATTATCAGCCACTGTTGGTAGACCCATGTACCTTTCCGTGTATATCGAGTCTAAAAAGTTGAAATGTTATGAGTTACCAAAAAAGTTACAAGAAAATATATGAAAATATATTTAAACATTTACTGCTACTTTGTACATGATTAAAAATATATCATACCATATAAAGCCCAATCAGTGACAGGTGCAACTGATATTCCACATTTGAATATGCCTTCAGTATCAGTAGCCAGTGCCATCCCCGCAGCATAACCACCATAACTCCAGCCCCAAATAGCCGTTCTAGTCGCGTCAACATAGGGAAGTGCTTCTTGAATCTGTCTAATAAATATAAAATTTTACAGTAATCAGACTAGATTCACAATGTTTGCCTACCTTGTAACGTTTATTTGATCCTCCACCTCGACGGTTCCCAAGTGCCTGTATCCAGAAAACAGTATGTTATCCCCTTTCAAACCTGATCCTCTTCCATCTATGGCCGCATATATAATACTTTTATTTGCTGCTAAGTAACTGCCCCAATCCAAAACAAATTTGTCGATCACTTGGTAGGTATCAGGACCGCCATATCTAAATATTACAATTAAATACATATACAGTTTAAACACGTGGTTTGAAGCATTTAAATAACTTACACGTTAACTAGCATTGGGTACTTTGTGTTGCCGCTTATATCCATGTTTGGAGGTAGCCTAAGCATAACGTGTGCTTTAAAACCGCCGGCGACGTCAAATGATAATTTCGTAAATGTCGGAACCAACTTTCCCGTCACCAACGCGGCTAAATCTTCATTGGTGTCCCAGTTCTGTTTCTCTTGACCATCTTTTGAGTAAATGGCAATCTGGGGCACATCAGGTCCTGCACAAGTCAAGGCATAGTACGAGGAATCCTTACTGAAGTCCGCAGAGTTATATAAACAATCGTTACTTGTGTTATGTTTAGATTTTAAGTTACAGGAGAGGCATTTTATCTCCATGGTATCTGGTGATACGCTGTAGAGATGTTGTATCGCATAATCTGATTCAGTATTGGCTAAATAATATCTAAAAATAAAGAAAACATTAACTTTGAACAATAAGATTAGGTACGGATAATTTTAGCGTCGCATTGAACTTATTCCACACTTGTTTATAAAACAATTTTTAACATTGGAAATGTCTTTTTCTCCTACCATAATGGATAGTACACACTTTCCTCCCTCATATGAGGGAGGAAAATGCCACTTTTCCTCCCCAGGGAGGAAAGTATTTTCTTCCCCCATATGAGGGAGGAAAGTGTGTTGCACATTGAATATAAATATAACCAATAATTCTAACATCTAAAAATAATGTATTTTTGCAATTTAGTTACGAAAAGTCATCTTTTTGACACTGATTGTCATTGTCGAAAGTGGTTCATTTTAGCACAAGTGCTAATATGAGATTTCATTTTAACACTTGTGCTAAAATGAGTTTTCATTTTATCACTTGTGCTTAAATGAGTTTTCATTTTAACACTTGTGCTAAAATGAGTTTAGTCACATAAACAGATATTGCGACAGATCCATTTATTTTTACTAAGAATACAACATAGATATTAAACGTACAACATTTTTATTGAGAAAACACTTATCTTATTTTTATATTATGTTAAACGTAAAGAAAACGTAACAAAAATTTTATTTTTTTCGTAACAACTAAATTGCAAAAAATATTGTATAAAACACGATGCAAAACTGCGTGTTTTTGCACACGATGAGTTGGACCACTCGCTACGCTCATGGTCCAATCTTCACATCTAGTGCAAAAAACACGTTCATTTTGCAACTAGTTTTATAAATAGCTATTAAGATATATTTAAGGATTTGTTTTTATTTCTTTACTCAATAAATAGTTTCAATAAAATCAAATAATTGATCTATTTACATATATAAGTTAATTATACAGGTAGGAGAAAAATCATATGGGTGATCATCACTGCCCGACGCGAAGCGGGAGGAAAAGTGGCACTTTACTCCCTAGTGATACAAATAGCTATTGTTTTCGTATTCGCAAAAATCAAACAGATGAATAACTCGGTGAAGCTACAAAATTCATTGATATGTGAAAACGATAACAAAGGAAATGATGGGCAAAAATGTCAACGATGACCAATTGAACTTTTCACTACACGTGAATTTGTTTGTATCTAAGGTAAATCACTGAGTTATTCATCTGTTTGATTTTCGCAAATAGGGGGTTTCATGTTGCATATTATGAACTTATAGAAACAGTGGCGACAACAGAGTGACCAATTTTTGATTGGTTGTCTAAATCACGTGGTACCGGCAGTTATGTTATTATTTTTTTATAGGCGTCTTCTTGTCGAGAAAATCCCAACGGCTATATCTCGTTGCGATTCTTTGAATATTTAAAAAGTTATTAGCGTTTCAATATCCCATGTCGAAGAGTTTTGTAAATTTTGCGAAATTAAAAAGGCGAATGCGCGCGCAGAACCCTCCAAATTTTATGCGCGTGCAGGTCATGCCAAAACTTTAAAATTTTTCGTTAACGTCACAAATGTCACTTTTTTTATTTCTTAATATCGGTCCTAGGACGGAACCGAGTACAGTTTCGGACTCGGGACGACTTCAGGACCCCGAAACAATTTTCTGTTTCTCGATAGTGCCTTTCCTTCACTTTGACATTTAATTGTATGGAGTATTGTATTCAGGTAAGAAACTGCATGTTTCAAGAGCAGGATTAAACAAATGTTTTTAGTTTCCTAGTAGGGCGTCGAAAATCAGATTCATGGCAGAATGACGTAACGCGTGAGATTTCAGTGGTTTCAGAACGATAGACGTCAAAATTACACTTTTTCGTTCACTCCTATTGAGCCTTGACCGTGCAATTCACGATGTAGTTCTAAGTTCGACCCTCTACCTTGGATTTCTTACCAAAACTGTCTCTCGGAAATTCGTTTGGAAATAGTATTTGAGGTTTCGTGTTTTTGTAATTTTGTCAATTTTGTCAATGACTTGCAATTTGACAAATCATAGGGGTGGATTTCGAATCGGGGATGCTCTGGCAGGTTGCCGATACCTATTACGTATTACGTATTACGGAGTGTTAGAGGTTTGAGTGCCATTACATGAGGTAGATTAAGCAAAAGTAAACAAAAAATTATTACAAGGGAATTTATCGCTGCGTTAGAAAAGTCACGCCCAACAATATCCAAGACAACTTAACATCGAGAAGCACGTCGAACAGCTTATTTCCTTTTTAGCCTAGGTTTATTTTTTCAAATTCGAATCTTTAGAAGCAAATCGTGTTACTTTTTGCCAACCTAAGTTTATAGAGTAATACGACCCCGCTGATTCCGAAAATTCCGGTTGGCATCTCGAAATAAGGGTTGAACTACCCCAAAACCACCCCTAAAAGTGCATTTTTTCAGTTTATCGAGAATATCTCCGTAAGAAGTGAATTGAGAGAAAAAAGTCAAGACGGCTGAAATGTAACTTACAAAATTTTCTTTAAGATGATGTATATAAAGTGATAACCCCACTAGCCCATTGGCGTACAAAGGGGGTCTAAAATGAGATCATTAATAAAAAATTAGCGAAATAGTAAACCATAGTTGTTCAGACGGTTATTACTTCACATTACGTGCGAAATATATTCAGATTTTCATCACCTGTAATGTTACGAATGTCATGGGCGTAGCAAAGGGGTACTCGTCTCGGCTTGATTTTCAGGAGAGACTTCCGAAATCACTCCCAAAAACCAAATCATATCAGTTTTTGACAACCTATGGTTTAGGGGTAATTCTTTAAAATTATGTATATAAAGTGATAATCAACCCAAGCCCATTGGCGTGCAATGAGGGTCTAAAATGAAATAATTTATAAAAAATCAGCGAAATAGTTATCTATAGTTGTTCAGAAGGCTATTATTTCACATTACGTGCGAAATATATTCAGATTTTCATTACCTGTAATGTTGCTAATGTCATGGGCGTAGAAAAGGGGTAGTCGCTCGGCTTGATTTTCAGTATACCCTTCTTAAGTCACCCCTAGGAGCAAATCATATCAGTCTTTGACAACCCATGGTTTAAGGGCAATTATTCGACTAACCGATTTCAAAAATTTCGGTTAAGAGTTCAAGATGGCGATAAAAACGTACTATAAACTGAAAAAAGAAATAAAGAGTTTTTAAATGTGAAATATTAAAAAAAAATAATAATTGGATTGAGAATCATCAGAATCATCAGTTTCATCTGCATCCGGATATTCGTGTAGCTGATTTAGCTCTATATTCGAGCAACCAGGCGAACATGAGCACATGCCGGAGCATTTCAAACCAGATTTGCGACATTTGCATAATCTGTTCGAGCAGAGACTAGTTTTGCATGAGCACGTGACTATTTCTATACAAACGCTGGTTGCTGGTGGGAGGATGGTGAGAACTGGCTTTCACCCTGAAAAATAACGTTAAAGTGTGTACAAATAAATACGATACCAATATCGAGTCTCCAACCATTATCCGTCGGAGATATGGATACTTCGGGAAGGTGGGCACTTTCCCAAATAAAAACTTGATAATGTGCTCTTTTTATGTGGAGATGTAAAGCATCAGATGTAGGTGGCATTTGCTCAGGTTGCTTCAGCTTTTCAAATAGAGTACATCTTGCTGCGTCCGCTGATTCAGCATTAATTTTATACTAGTTTCAGTACAAACTTTTCAGCTAAATCTATCGCTGATGTTTTCAGCGGAATTTTACCTAAGTCACTGAGCAGTTCTGGATGTCGGATGTAGATGTTCCAAGCTCGTTTTTTTGTCACGCATGCAAAGAATGATGTTACATCACATCCTTTAAGCGCATGAAATGCCAGCAAATTGGATTTCAGAAGTGCTGCAAGTTTTTGACAAATGCTATGAATTAGAATGTACTTCCTCGAATGTGATGTACCAGCTATCATCCGTAGCTCATCGCAATTAATCTTCTCAAAATGATAAATTAATTAAAGCAGAACATCAGTATCTCTGCACATAACAAATTATTTTTCAGCTGAACTGTTGACAGCGTGGAGTATCAGACGGGTATCAGCTTCTACATGAGAAGCTTCTAGTTAAGTTAATAACATAGACTGGTTATTAGATGCTCCTTTTCTTTCACTTTCAAAACCTCCTGCAATGACAACCTCAAATTGGTAAAAATTGTGAGCTTACAAGGAAGAAATGCTGCAAGGTCTGCCTTATTTTCCCAAACAGCTAGAAAATTAGCCCAACCCGACCCGATGTGCTGCATTTATTGACTTTTGTGTAAGAGCTCCTCTACTAGAGTTAACTATTTTGTTGATTTTTTTAAATAAAAAATAATAAATAAATAACACCTCATAAATTAGACAACCTCCAAATTCAAAGTCAGAGCTGTTCGGGAGGGGGTTATATTTATAAAAACTCAGACACACAACCAACCCATTCGGCATTGCCAGTGCCGAAGCTAGGATTCGAACCCGGTTGTGCGGCTGCCACACGCGCTTTAACCAACTGTGTCACCGTGCTAGGACCTCATTTTAAACCTACCTTACACGCCAATGACTTAGTGGAATTATAACTTTATATACATAATTTTAAACAATTACCCCCAAACCATAGATTGTCAAAAATTGATATGATTTGCTTCTAGGGGTTTCAGAAGTTATGATTTGCTTCTAGGGGTTTCAGAAGTCTTTCCTGAAAATCAAGCCGAAACGAGTACCCCTTTTCTACGCCCATGCCATTCGTAATATTACAGGGGATGATAATCTGAATATATTTCGCACATAATGTGAAGTAATAAACCTTCTGATTAATTATAGTTAACTATTTCGCTGATTTTTTATAAATTATCTCATTTTAGATCACCATTGCACGCCAATGGGCCAGTGGTGTTATCGCTTTATATACATCATCTTACAGAAAAGTTTATAAGCTACATTTCATCTCTCTTCATTTTTTTCTCTTAAGTCACTACTTACGGAGATACTCTCAATAAACTGAAAAAATGTACCTTTAGGGGTGGTTTTGGGGTAGTTTAACCCTTATTTCGAGATGCCAACCGGAATTTTCGGAATCAGAAGGGTCGAATTACCCCAAAAACGTAGGTTGGCAAAAAGTAACACGATTTGCTTCTAACAGTGATTTCCGAAGGCTTTTTAGAGAATTAGTTATGGTCTATTTGTCTCGTCGAATTATGTATAGCCGAAAACCATATGTAACTTAAAATTTTGTCGCTTTTCGCAATTTACAAAGATAGCGGTGATTTGAAGAAAAATAAAATATATGTTCAACTCCTCTCTCAATGCCTGATCCAATGATATGTCACACGGTTACAGTACAGGCAAAATGTACCGAAATTAATCAAATAAGCAAGAAAATTGCGAAATCTTTGTTACTCTATACTTATTATTTATGTAATTTGAAGGTGGATTTTTATTGCATCCACATTTGTACGACGTATGTTAACTACGTGAAAACCAAATTTATTAGGCCAAATTCAGTAATCGTAGCCCTCCCTCAAGAAAATTTTTTGTCAAATGATATAAACGAAATCCGATTAATTTCAATGTTGCCAAAAATTCTTTAAAACAAAGAATTATTTGTAAAACAAGCTGTAGATGATGTGGATTCACCTATTGTTAAAATAGCAATTGAAATTTGTACTTAGTTGATGAGGACGTTGATCTCCTTATTCTATTAATCGCTTTATCTCCAAAAGAAAAAGATATACTTTTCATAAGGCCAGGAACAGGAAAAATTATATGAAAAATTCTTTCTTCGTCAGAAATTCAGAAATGACAAGAACGTATAAAACTAGTTATTTACATTACTAGATGCGAAAGGTTACTTTAAGGTGTGAGGTGATTTTTGAATGGTCGAGGCGAAGCCGAGACCTTTCAAAAAACACCGAATACTTAAAAGGGTTTTCGCATCGTGAAATGTATTATATTTTTTCTACTATACCGAAAAAAATTATGGGATTTACTAATTTTAAACTAATTATTTCATGAAATTAATTGACGTTTTTAATAAATTTTATAGTTTAGGAGGCTGCCTGTGAAAATTGTTTCCATGGCAACGAAATATTACACATTTTAATTTCTGGTGGTTTCAAACTAAAATAAACAAATACATATGTTTTGTGGCGATATAAATGGGAATATTTCTTGTGCCTTGTTTTACCCCAAGAAATTCAAAGCAAGGTATATGCAAACTTATGAAGCGTTTTTAAAATGGAGTAGGTAGGTACTACGTGCCGACAAAAATGTTGGCGTACTTCCTAGAAAGACCTTTCTTTATTAATACAAAATTTTCAGTGGTTATGATACCACGTCTAGAATATTTCAGAAAGAAAAATTAAAAGTCATCAAACTTCTTCAGAAAGAAATGCAGTTAGTTAATGTAGTAAGAACTTTCAATGGCAAGAATTCAACCCCCTCACAAGTAAAATAGGCTGGTGAAACTCTTTTCCTACTTGTATACGGTGCAAGGAAAATCACAAACAAATGTCTCACTCAACTCATATACAGATTTAATTAATTCAAAAAATCGCTGCACAAACAAAAATCAAAGTTGGAATTATTACCACCAACTTCAGAGGCAGTCGCTTAATATTCATTACGAGTATTCTACAAAATTCAGAAATGGCTTGGCAATGAAAAAAATCCACAACAGTGGGGATAGAAGAAAATTAACGGCTCCTTACAAACTGTGACAACACTTTTTGTGCCAACAGCAGAATCAATATTGCAGCTTATATCCTGCAACCGCAACAGAAAAGCAGGTTGAAGTTGGAGCACAAATTTACGGAAATTGTCGAGGGTCTAAACGACGCAGAAGATTTAGATGCTATCGATTCGGATCTTCTTTAGATACAAAGTGTGTTTCATTCAATATATATAAAATTTTAAATAACTCGATAATCCTCACTTGTACAATGATTATGTACTTTCTCATTTTGCAGAATATACTCACAGATAAACAAGCAGAAAATGAAGGAAACAAACGTGAAATTGGTAAAAAAATTAATAAAAAAGTCAAAAATTAATATTCTCTATAAATGAAAATATTCTTATTTTTTGAAAATATCTCATGGTTCAATTGCCAATTTTTATTATGCGTGTGAAAAACCTAGTTCATCCCACGATTTTTCAAGTAGGCAGCTCCGACACATCCCTTACGGTTCGGGACTCTTAAGTTTCTTGAAACATAGAGGTATATATTTTTAAACGTATATGTCAAGTTTCAACGAATTCACTATGTTCTTGTTCAGTTTGGATACTTTTCCTGTACTATTAGCTGCGTTTAATAGTTAGGAATCGCTTTTCATCTTCCCGAAATTATATTAAATTATTTCAGTTTTAACATTAAAAATGTTTGTTAGTGAAAAAAATTTGTATAATAAATAAATAAATAAAATAAAATAAACTTTATTTAACCTGGCGGGGTGTCAGCAAAAGCTGGTATTAATCCCATTAATACCATTTTAGTTTTCATTATGAGAATGATTTTGTTAATAAAATAACTTTTTATTTTAATTTCTAAATAAAACTACTGATAATAAGATTTTACTTTTTGAAAATGTTTTGTGTTAATGAAATAACTATTTACTACGTTGCAACAAATTTTCATTTTTATCACATCCGAAATATCATAAGATTTGCGTTCTACTTCGTCATTTCCAATATCTCCTCCGGTTGCATCTTTGTGAAGGACTGTGAATTTTTGATGAATTTATGTTTTGCGGACTGTAACGCTGAGACCTTCGGGAGTCTTAAAAAATCTTTAATTACGGTGTGCTATGCCTGTGGTGGGTACATTAAAGTTATTTATTTATTTTGACCTTATAAGATTGAGGAGAACAGGACAAGACACAGTTAGGTAAACTTAGCTGTAGGTAAAAAGTATGTCAGTTAAAGTAGTGGTTCTGCATGGCGAAGGGATGCTAAGTTTTAATTAGTACCTACCTAATTCGTGATAGTAGGGCCATCGCAAATTTAGCTAAATAATCGCTATATAAAAATATTGATATCGATAAATTGACAGCATTATGTTTTAAACAGATGAACTTTTAAGAATTGGATAACCAATAATTTTTACATAGTACAATTTTAAACTAATTAAAAATTTTAGTATTAACATAATCTAACTGCATTTGCACAGTTATTAAGTTTTTTTGGGGTTTATATACAGATCGCCAATATAGATTGGGTATAGAAAATAGAGAGTACCTACCTCCCCTGGCAAGTCTCAGTATCTTGCGCAGAACCTCGTTGGTTTTTTATTTTACTTAAGTAGAGAAGCAAAGAGGAAAATAAATAAAATCCATACAGAAAAATTAAGTAAAAACGAAGCGATAAAGATGCGCTATTAATTTAAAACTCAATAAACTGCAAAATTTGGGAACTCTACTTACATTAAGTTGTCATCATGATTCCAAGCCACGATTTCATTAACTACGAAAGTCCCTTGCGTAAGGGGTTGTTCGTGGGAATTTTCTTCCCTGTTAAGTAGAACTATGTGTCTGTAAGAGCCTTGGTCACCTTGGTTTTGTGAAAGAATCAAAACAAACTTTGTTCCATCTTTGGCAAATATTGGACGGGTGAAAAGTTCCAACCATCCAGAAGGTGACTCTAAATTTTTTACCTGTAAAAATTAAAGTTAAATAATCGTCTAAATGTATAATTATTGAAAAATTTTACAATTGTGGAAGTAGCTGTGGCCAAAGACACATCATAGGAAACTATTGCCGCTTGATTTTGGACGCGGTTCATCCAGATAGCAACAACAACATTCTCCGTTGCCCATTCTACTGTAGTCAAAATGGGGTCTCTGAAATATACATTATTTTAATAAAAGTCGTAAATGTAAATGTATCATCAAACAAAATCAATTTAGGAATGTAAAATAAGTTATCTATGTATAATAATGGTAAAAATAATTGAATTAAAAGTACTTATTTAATTTATAATTATTTACTTACGTATTTACCGTCGTGGGTATTTCAAGTTCAACTACTTGGCTAAGGTTGCTCAAATCAACAACATGTAAACTAACAGTAGGATTTGTAGTTCCAGCCTAAAGACATACATAATATTATATTATATTCTTTAAAATTGTACTTGTTGATATATTTTTTATCTGAGGCATCTGAGTTTATGTAGCATATTCTGTCAAACACTTATGTTTTTTTTGTTATTGTTATTTAATATTTTGTTACTCAATCAATTGAAAGTAATATTCTTTACTTTTTTTTAATTTAACGACAATAAACTTAAGAGCTACACTTTTAAGGTGTAAGGTAAATAAATACACGATTTGTTAATTTTTCAATAGACAATAAAATGGTAGGGTTTCAGCTCCATTGAAGAAACCGCAAGTTTAGAAGGATTTAGTGACTGTATGACTAACCTATTTTTCTTTTTTAGTGCAGCTAACTGTTAAGTCGTTAATTTAATAAATAAACCTTAAAATGTGGTTTTAAAATGTTCTATTTTAGGATAAAATTAAAATGTATGGATACAAGCTGATAAAGTTAAAAACGATGTATATATTATTATATTAGTTAATCATTTTATTTATTATTATTCTTGTTATCTATAGTATCACTGAACATAGGTACCTATATCAAATAGCATAGTAATGCTAAAAATAGATATGAATAGAAATGTCTGAGCAGCACATTACCCTCCCTTCATCAATAACCGAAGATATAAAAATTAAGAATCGTTTCTTAAAATATGAAATGTTTTATCAGAACGGCTAATTACCTTTGTATGGTTGTTGTAAACTAGAATTCTTTTTTGATATTGTAACAAAAACATAATCGCATTATTTTAAATCTTTGTGATTGAACATTTTTTTATTCTGATTCTGCCCTTTGCGGTTGGGTTTAATTTTGGAAACATTTTCTTTCGAATTAGTTAAAAACATTGTTGGATCGATTTTATATTACTAGAATTAAAAAATTCTTCTGGAATACGAAGTGATTGACCATATACAAGTTCAAC
This sequence comes from Rhagium mordax, assembly GCA_963680705.1. NCBI lineage: Eukaryota > Metazoa > Arthropoda > Insecta > Coleoptera > Cerambycidae > Rhagium > Rhagium mordax. Next base: position 26,881,557 of record OY796658.1, on the reverse strand, counting down.
ATTTTATGTCCTCTTAAAAAAAGTACGAAAACCTAATAAAATGATTGGTAATTCGAATTCGCCACTCCAATTTTTTGTGTTTGAACGTGCCATTAGAGCTGCTTTCAATTGATTGTGAAATCTTTCTGCCATTCCATTACTTTGCGGATGATATGAAACAACTCAGTTCTGCAAATAATTTGAATTCAATTATGTACTTTGATCCGTAGTAATTCTAAGTGGTACATCAAGACGAGAAACATTTTTGCTACTAATATGCTGCCGAAAATTTTAACATAGATCCTTCACTTCTAACTTACTGTATTTAATGATTTTGTTTTGCGTACTGCGTTTATGATGTTAATTGGTGATAATCAATATATATGGGCCTTTTCAAAAACAATAAGCTCCCTCTAGGGAGATGGAGTAAATGACTGGTACCTACCTATTACTAAATATTTAATAGTTTCCCGAATTGTACGGACCAAACTCTGAGTATGATAGAACTTCACAAAATATCAAAAAAGTTCCTATAAACATGAGGCGGGAAACACTTAGTTCCCGAGATACAGGGTGTTGAAATTACAATTCTGAAAATGTTTTTTTTGCATAATTTTGAAACGACCAAAGATAAACAAATGAAATTTTGTACAATAATTCAGATTTTTACAACTCAAACTGAAGGAACTCCTTTCTACCGAAATAGTTCAGGGGCGGGTAAAAGTAGGGTGCTCAAACATTACCCCAACTTTTTGCACGTTACTTTTTTATCAATTTATGAAGATAATTTAAAAAACCGAGCCTCTTTTACAAAAAAAGATCTCTTGTGTTTTTCCTCAAAAACTATATTTAAGTTAACACTAATTAAACTTTTTTAGTCATTAATAATTTTTTCACTATTACCAGCGATTTGTTATGCAGCAATAATAGTGTGCCATGATTTCAGTATTTCAAACAACACAAAAATATGTCAATAGGTATATATACCATGTCAATATGACATTGGTATTTTCTGTTTTGAAATTTATCAGTTTACATTATTGTTTAATTGGTGACCATTCACGGATGTGTTTTTGCATTTGCATTATTTTTGGACAATATTGTAGGATCATACTTTCGAATTTTAGAAGTAAATAATTTATTGATTACAGAAAACCAAAAATGTAATAAACAAATGTCTCGAATAAACATATTTTATTAACACTCAGAACACTATTGTAATAATCGCTTTAAATATTTGATTATACATGGTGGTATAGTAAATATTACCTTTGGATATTTGATGAGATTTGCTCTGGGATATTGAAATAATAAACTTCCGGGTTTTCCGTAAACAGGAATTACCATAACAGGAGTTCGTGTATCATCGAATCGCCCAAAGGCCAATTTTCTTCCATCCGGCGAGAACCATAAGGCTTTGTTAGAACTAAATACCTCCTCTAATTAGAAAAGAAGAAAGAAAGAAAAAAAATTATTAATATTTATATAGGACAATTAATTACAATTTATTGTTCGTGCAACATGTAGGCATACAGGGTGTCCCAGATTTAAACGGACATGGTGAAATGGGAGATAGAGCACACACAAGCCTATTTATGGCTAATTTTAATTTTTTCTATGAGTGAAATGGATTGTGTTATTTTGAATGGAAATTTAAGCTCAAAAAAGCTTAAATACGGTTCATGTACAGAAAAACAAATAATAAGGTCTATTGTAGGCTATTTCAGTGAAATTAGCAACATAATGACTATAGTTTGCTAACTACTTTATTTGTAGAATTTAAAACTTTGGTCAAATGAGAATTTCAAAAATTTATTAAAACATAACAGTAAGTATGCCATCAAATATTATGACATTATTTTACACACTGATCCATGGTCTTTTTCAATGTTTACTAACGTTTTCCAATAAATGATATACAGGGTGTTGTTCGAAGCACTGATAGCAACATTAAAAAAAAAGAGTCCGGTCCTGGAATTTTTCAAAAATAAATTATGCTTTTAATTGAACTAAAAGAGTGTAATATTCGTACCAAATTTTATTACGATCTGTGCGGCCATTCCGAAAATATGGCGGTATGAATAATTGGCCAAGAACCATAATCTCGAAAACCATTCACTTTCAAGGGTAAGTGTAGGGGTGTTTTGAACTCAGCAAAGTGTCTCTATCTCCCATTTCACTATGTCCGTTTAAATCTGGGACACTCTGTATATGGAACATTCATACCATGGGCGTTATTCTTATGGAAATTTATCATTATAAAAGTTTTTTGATAATAATTACTTAATGCAATTTTGCTTGCCTATGTGTGAATTTTTTTTTGTTGAAATAATTCCATCTGTAAATGTATATTAAAAAATCACTACAGTCATAATTACGAGATTTCAAGAAAATATGACCATATGAATATTTACGAGACATCTAATATAGACGGTAGCCAAAATTGATTTTTCAATTTAGAACTTTTTGAACTGAATTTTCTCAATTTTTTCAAATGAAACGCCCTATATATTTTAACAAAACGAAACGAACATTTTTTGAAGTACATCCCTAGTGCTATTACTGCTATTTGTAACCATTTTCGATTTATTGACCAATAAGTACAAAATTCAAGAATAAACTTAAAAAATTGAGCCGTCCTTCGAATAGTTCAACAGAAACAATTATAGTACACTCACCGACATAAAATTCAGGACAACTATATAATTTTGATCAGATTTAATGTATGATAAGTTTTTGTTCCATAGTCCGATTTTAATTTTTTTTTTTTGAAAATGTAGGTAAATGTTTTAGTTTTAATTATTTTTTTTCAATTTTCGAAAAGAGAGTTTATATGCAGGAAAATGAAAAAGTATATGTTTTCCTTAAGTTTGTAATACCCTCTCTAGAGTAATTTTGCAATCTAAACTCCACTAGATATTCTTTTCTGCAGACTGACTCATTCTTAATATTTGCTTTTTTATTCTTCTCGGTTCAAAAGATATGAATTTTCGAAAAGAAACATTACATTTTTTGCGACAATAATTGAAAACATTCTTGTTTTTTTTATGTTTAGGTTTACTTAGAAACTCATTCTGCATTTGTTAAACAGTTTTATCTGACATTTGGAACATTTAAAACGTTTGGCGAGTGAGTTCCGAATTTATTTCTTATTTCACAATGCCTTTGTCATCCGAAGATTCAACGAGAGCCGTTCCTATAGAGAAGCGGCTGGTAAGCTAGGTTTTACAATATCCAGCGTGGAGAGAGCTGTGGCAAGGTTTCGTGAGACTGGGAGTTATGGTAGAAGACCTGGATCTGGAAGAAATTGTGCTACTTCTGCCCTTGATAATCGCTTTATTAGAGTCTCAGTTTTAAGAGATCGACGTACCAGTGCAGTAGAGATAAGAAAGAACTCCAAAGAGTTCGTGGAGTTGATATCAATGAAATAACAGTAAGGAGAAGACTTAATAAAGCCAATTTACGGGTCAGTCAACATCGAGTAAATAGACTTCCTTTTTCGCAAGAGCACGTTAACTGGAATCTGCAAGAATATGGAGGCAAGTTCTGTTTTCAGACGAGTCTAGATTTTGCCTGAGGTCTCTTGACGGACGAGAAAGAGTATGGAGACAAGGGGAGAGATTCGTGTAATGTAATTTTAGCGAATGAGTAACTTTGATGGTGGATCCATTATGGTGTGAGGCGGTATTTCCTTTGACGCTCGAACAGAAGTTGTTCTTATTGACAGAGGAACTCTAACTACTCGAAGGTACATCGACCAAATTCTGGTAAAACATGTTACCTATTGTATTTACATAATTTATAGGTAACCAATTCGTTTTCATGCATGACAATGCCCGTCCACATACCGCAAGAATCCCGACCCAATATTTAGAACAGGTTGGAATAAACGTTATGCATTGGCCAGCTTGTAGTCCTGATATTAATCCGATAGAACATATTGTATGTGTATGGGATATGTTAGGTAGACGAATCAAGAAACGCCGAGGGCAGTTATTCACTCTCCAACAGCTCCGAGACGATCTGGAAGAAGAATGGAATAATATTCCACAAGAGGCTATTCAAAACGTAATTACAACAATGAATCGACGTTTAGTAACTGTTACACGAGCTAGAGGGAGTAACAACAGGTACTAACGAAGATTACAAAAAATGAAGTTTTCAATTATCGTAGCAAAAAGCGTATGTTTTTTTCGAAAATTTATATCTCTTGAACCAAGAAAGATATCGAAAAGAATAAAAAAGCAAAATGTTAAGAATGAATCAGACTCTGCGAAAAAGTATATCCAATGAAGTTTAGATTGCAAAATTACTCTACAGGGTGTCACAAACTTAAGGGAAAACATATACTTTTTGTTTTTCCTGTATATTTCAATATTTAAACGAAAATTTAATAAAATTAATTAAAGCCGAAACATTATCAAAACTTCCAAAAAAATAAATTAAAATCGGTCTATGGAACAAACAGTTGTCATACATTAAATTTGATCAAAATTATGGTTGTCCCGAATTTTATGTCGGAGAGGTAAGTGCTCCACATATTGCCCATTTTGATTGACACACATCGCTATGACCATTTAATGGGACCATTTCTTCTAATCCATTGAAGTGGGTAGATAGTATGTATTTAGCTGGTGCCTTAGTGTACCTAATAGATTCTGTAAATTGTTTTGAACATTTATCGCACTTTTCGGTAGTCAGTTCTTATTTGTGTTAATTTTAAAATTTAAAGTTTAACAAAATGAATTTTAACAAAGCAGAACTTGTAGACATGACTTTTGTTTTGGCCGAGTCGGGCAGAAATTGTTTGCTTGCCAATAGAATTTATAAGCAACGGTATCCTGAAAGAAGGATTCCTGATGTTACCAGCTTTGAAAACCTCCTCGATATATTTGTGGCATTGGAAGTTTAGAATATAAAAAAAGTGAAAAAATAAAACATGTTGTGCATGAAGTAAATCAGTTTTCTGCGGAGCTGGCAACGGTTGAGAATATCCATATTAGTCAGAGAGTAGTGAGCCCATTAGTAGGAGTAGGAGTAAGTAGACGTTCTGTTGGTCGAATCCTAAAAAGAAATAAGTTTCATGCATCATGCATGTCATATTCAAATGGACCAGGATGACGATTTTCAAAGGCGTCACAATTTTGTAATTGGGCCAGAGGCAAAATGCAAGATGTCGCCTTCTTCAATAATGTGACTGATGAGGTGACTTCTCATAAAAATAGATTTATTAACAGCACAATTTTTATTATTATGCTTCGGAAAATCCTCACTTTTTTTAGACAAGTTGATATCCAGCAAAGATTGTCTATAAACATAAACGTTTGGGGAGGAATTTATTGAAGAACTATAATAAGGCCCCCTTTTTTTTTATGGAGCTATTTATCTTCATTTTCTGGAGAACTATCTGCCACAATAATTATTGGTGAATCTTCCTGAAACGATTTGAAATAGGATGTGGTTTCAACAAGATGGTACTCCACCACATTATTTAAATGTAGTAAGGAACCATTTAAATAATACCTACCCACTTCAATGCTTTGGAAAAAATGGTTTTACTATGCTAGATCCCCAGGTCTTACAAAAATGGATTTCTTTTTAAGGAGGCAAGTGAAGAAAATTGTTTATAAAGACACACCAACAACAGTCCAAAATATGAAGGAACAGCTTTTAGATCTATTACACCGACAATTTTATGAACAGTAGAAACCTCATTTCAAACGCGCATAGAGATGTGTGTCAATCAAAATGGGCAACATGTGGAGCACTTATTATAATTTTTTTTTTGAATTATTTGAAGAAACCTCAATTTTTTAATTTTTTCTTGAATTTTGTACTTATTGCTCAATTAATCGAAAATGATTACAAACAGCCATAGCCGTTGCATTTCAAAACCGATGGAAGATACTGAGACAATTCAGTTCAAAAAGTTCTAAATTGAAAGTTATTTTTGACCTATTTTTAGGGAGTGAATGAGTGAAAATGATTCAAAAACATTAATTAGATATCTCGTAAATAGTATTCATATATTTATTTCTTATAATCTCATAGTTGTGACCAACGAATTAGTACCACTAGAAGGAGCTTTGCCTATCGTAGTATGTCTTCGAACTGTAGGCATACATCTAAAGAGAGAAACTGGAATTAAAAAAAGATAGACAATACATAGAGACACAATGACATGGGCGGGTTATTAAAAAGGGGTGACATATAAAGAAAATAGAAAGAAATCACAATCCTTTAAAATAATCGTCTTCTTACAATAAAATGAAAAGGCACCATTACCATCTTGTCTATCTATTGAAAAAGTTTATTATATAGAATGTTATTGAAGTCAGTAAAAAAAAACGCTTACAAATTAGAATATTTTATTTCGTAAAAGTACATAAAAAGTATTAAATGTGTGTAAACATTGTTGATTTGTTTATGTACGTTCGCAAACAAAGCATTTCAAAGCTACTTCTAGTGGTACTAATTCGTTGGTTGTGACTGTAATGATCTTTTCAATATGCATCTGCAGTTGGCATTATTTTAACAAAAAAATTCATAACATCCAAGTAGTTGGGAGATAGTCAATAATAATATAGGAGTGAAAAGAGTCTAGAAAGAGGATCCATAAAATGTATTGATATACATAGCATTCCGTTTAAAAAATCACACTTGTTCCTGTAATATTGTCTTGGCTCGCCCTGTATATTCGAAAATAATTTCTGGCTATAGACTTTTTTTATCTAGTTTACTTATATACATTTTTTTAATTTCTGGCTCTCATAAAAGCTATAGAAGTCCGACGCATTATTGCCCCATCCTGTATTTATCCTCAGCATACGATAAGTCGAATCTATCGGACGATTTTGAAAAACCTCGCAGTTCAACAATAATTATGTATTTTACTTAATTGTACCGGGTTATCCAACGAAAAGGCCCACCCCTATACTTTGTTTATTTTTCGAGTTAGGAAAAAATCTTTCAAATAAAAGTTATAGTGAATCAAATGAACTCATTTAGAACTCCTGCAAAGAATATACAGGGTGTTCCATAAAAGCGGGACAAACCTAACTTACATTTTTTTAAATGGAACATATATTTTTTTACATTTTTCAAATCTGTGTTTTTTGTGATTTGCAGCATGAGGATTTCAAAAATAAACTCAAAAACCACTTAGGACTAAAATTTAATTCAAATACAATGAAAAATAAACTTGTGAGTTTTCCCACTACGAAAAACAGACGTACAAAACACTACTGTGTCTCTCCAGATTTAAACAAGTAGGTACGTTTTGCAGGGGGTGCACAATACTGCACAACTTCAAGCACGGTACATTTGCTTTTCTGCAACTGCAGTTTTTAGTATTACACAGTCCCTTACTGCCAAATAATGATATCAGGGCACGTCTTAGGGATAGGGTCTAAGCTCATGAATCTTGTGGAACTAGTTCCTCCCCGGCAATGGTCCAGCCGCAATCTTCAAGCAACGGAAGTGATGGTTTTGGGAGATGAGCATTCTCCCAAACACATACCTGCTAATTTAGATAAGGACTGAACTGAAACCAAAATTTGTATCTCAGTGTGAAATGATGTTGATCAATTTGATCACCAAAGTTGGGAGTATCAAAATCTGGTAAATTAGAGATGCTTGGCATCATTGCACTTTTAGAATAAGTAGCAAATAAAGTTGAAAGTTTCTAAATCACCATAAAAAAATGATCGCGGAATATTAATAATACAATAACCGTTTTATCTTTTATTGGAAACAAATGTAAAAAATGTATTTTTATTTTCAGATATATCCGAATCCGAAATTGTACAGGGTGTTAGGAAAAGTTTGAGTTAAATTTAAATGGGTGGTGTAGAGTGATCCAACAATCAAAAAAGTTTTCATAGTTTTTTCTCACCATTGGCCAGTCGATCTACCTTGTACTATCCCAATTGAAAACGATTGCGTTAATAACGGAAAAAACTTCATATTGGAGAAAAATAACGTAAGACATTTTTTATTGTTGGCTCATTCTACACCACCCATTTAAATTTGCCTAAAACTTTTCCTAACACCCTGCACTCAGAATAGGTACTAGATTTTCGGTAAAACTATTTGTGTATTATTGATTATTTACACCTAAATGTTTAACCACTTTACAACAGTGTATTGCACCTAAACGTGGACCCTAACCGCTTAGAAAGTAAAAAATCAAATGGACAGACTAATTACTGCCATTTCTAAATCACCATAATAATAATTTTCGTTACAAGTCCGGAAAGTGAATTGTTACAGTCGAGTAGATATTATATATCTAAACGAGGCTGGAACAACACCTTACGGACGTGTGTCGAATGATATTTTATTTCATCCCATCATTTCTTATACCTATATTAGTATATTTGTATAATTTGACACTTGCTTATTTTCTTAAGTCATTTGACATTTGGAACTATTTTTTAATTTACGGTTGATTTTTATATGTCAAACAACTGTCAAAAGGTATAACAACAGTTTGTGATTGGTTCGAAATAAGTTTCCGGTGGTTTCCGGTACTTTACCGGCTCTCATACCGTAATGTCTCATTTTCCGGCCGCATATGAATACTGTAATGTTGTACTTTCCGGACGGGATGAAATAATAGAATGATCGTGGAATATTAGAACCGTTTTTTCTTATTGCAAACAAATGCGAAAAATGTACAATTTTCATTTTCAGATATATCCGACTCCGACTTAATATACGAGTACTGGTTATAATCAGATTTAATTAATTGCTTAGATCTCTCTTTCTTTCTCTCCCTTAATAGAGAAAAGGTACTATAACAAATTACTGACGTAAATTTTTCATTTTTTATGAAGTTTATTTTTCATATATTTGACAACCTAAAGTACTAATATAGTATACTAATGTCAGCTGAATAACATACCTTCATAAACCCAATCGGGAATTCCATTGTAGATGTACCCCGTTGAAGGTGTAGAAGTTACAGGAACACTATCCGCAGTTACGGAACTTTTGTAAAAAATATTATTTTCGGAAACGTACACGAGAGCATTTCCGTCGGGAGACCATACCGCCAATTGCACCACAGTCGTATTTGATGTTAAAGCACTTTTTCCTCCGTTGGTTGTATCGACAATTACGTATTGGGCTATGTAACTGTATCGGTATAACTGAAATCGATTAATTTAATTAAAAGTAATAACATTTTTTTTTACAAATTACTCTACTTTCTTTGCTTGATACCTTTTGTTTACAATTTTATTTAGGTTTCATGCAAGCATAAGAATAACAAAAATATCCAATTTGATATATTTATAATAATTGATGTTCTACTTCTGAACATAGAATCTATTTAAAACAACTCATTTTCATAACTATTATACATGTTATAGAACATTGAATTACATAACAGAATTCATAGCGTCCAAAGTAAAAAATATTGAACTAGTATGTATATACTTGAACATTGACAAATTCTATTTCCATGTCTAAATGTAGAACAAGTCGTTTATTCACTTAAAAGGGGATAATATAGCACCCAACAAATTTTTGAAAATTCATATTTTCGTTACTATTCATCGGAATCGTTTCAAATTTTTATGAATGATATAGAATTATATAATCTAGCTAGGGCTGCGTTAGGGCTGCGTGCATGCATATTTGAATAGGCCGAAAAAAAAAAAAAAATCGAAAAAATGTGAAATTTTCCAAACCCATGCACATGCATCTAGAAAATGTAATTCTAAATACGGTGCTAAAATTCAAATCGTTTACCTGCTGTCGTTTGCGTATAATAAATTTTCAAAATTCATGGCATTTTATTTTCCAGGTACAAAATGCCATGAGTTTTGAAAATTCATTATACGCAAACGACAGCAGTTAAATGATTTGAATTTTAGCACCGTATTAAGAATTACATTTTCTAGATGCATGTGCATGGATTTGGAAAATTTCACATTTTTTCGATTTTTTTTTTAAATTTTTCGGCTCATTCAAATATGCATGCACACAGCCCTAGATTATATAATTCTATATCATTCATAAAAATTTGAAACGATTCCGATGAATAGTAACGAAAATATGAATTTTCAAAAATATGTTGGGTGCTATTATCCCCTGATGCATAATTATAAAAAAATCTTGTTTATTATTTTCAAACCAGAATATTTGGTCTTTCCTGGTATTGTCATTTTAGAAATAGTTTTTCACAGTTATTAATAACAAATAACTGATATTCATTTTTAGTTATGATTACGAACTTTGAAAATAAGAAAGTATTTAAATGATGTAGATACTCCTCCAGACTTTTGTTAAATTTCATAAATATCTATAATAAATGAATAATGAATATGTTTCTTGCTATCATATAATAGACTTAGTTGTAATCTGTAATCAGTTTTTAGTTATATACTTTAAATATTCGTCTATTTCTCATTAGGAGATAATAATTTGTCAAAGAAGCTTTAATAATAAATAAATAAAAATACTTTTATTTAATTTAAGCTCAAGACTATGTTATCTTACCTTTTGATAATTATAAGCCACAAGCAAATATAATCCATCTCCAGATAGTTGGAAATCAAACGCTGTCATTAACACCTATAAAACAATAAATATATTGTTTCATTTTTTGGGCTTACTTTATTTTAATACCTACAGGATCAGTTGATTCTAAAAGTACTTTTGACGTGTCGTTTTCTAAGCTACGAAGTACCACGTTACCACCAGCATCCGTGTATAATATTGTATTGCCTGAAAATAAAAATAAAAGTTATTGCAAGTAAATACACTAAATTGATAAAAATAAAATCAATTAATACTTTTTGTAACTTTTATTTTGCCTTTTTCTTAAATTACAAATTTGAATACCACCAGATTTATGATGAGGTTCGTCATTTTGGTAAAATATGGGCCATAGGATTACGATCTTTTTGTAACTGTAACGTGGTGGGCTTGCTGTCTATAATTAATTAATTTATGTATCGCTAACTCAATAAAGTGATTATAAAATTGTTGATAGGACCGGAAAATATCGGGATATTAATAATATTATTTTATGTACCTAGAGATAAGTTTTATAAAATCGATGAAATTTAATCAAAAGTAATATTTAATGTTTTCTGTGGTCATTTAAAGATATCTGTCATCTTATTTAATAACATGTCTATGTGAAAAATATCGGCATTGCGTGATGTTTGCCAGTTTTCATACTTGGTTTCTATTTTAATAATTTTCACATAACACTGCTGTTAATACCACATTAAAAATTCAGCTGTTGTAGTTAAACTGGTGAGTTAAAATGCAACTCCATGATATTTTTGTTCTGGAATTTATGCATTAGTTAAATTGTGATTTATTCTGGACAAATGACTGATGGCGATACTAAGGCTAAACTAAAAATACACCCTATTATTAATTAAGAAATAAGCGTGTATTTCCTCGATTAACCTACAATCATTAATAATTAAGGTTGTTTATTAAAAAGTCGTTATAGTTTATGTGTATTATAAGTGTGATATACCTACTATAGTTCATATTTCTTAAACAGGAAAAAATGCCGCATTTACAAAGCAGAACGGCGGCCTCTTTAACGTATCAAACAAGCCGCCGCACGTGTTCCTTTGTCGGCAATTTTTTATTTGCCGTAGAAAACTGAAATCTATACTCGGGCCAAAAAGAGTAGTCAGTAGAGCAAAAAACTTACCGGCAATTCTTCAAAGGATTTAGCCGTTATGGAATACAGAAGCGGCAGCTCGTTTTACCATATAATCCCATATAATTCAGAGAAATAATATCCAGTTTTCTCCGCCTACCAGAGATGAAAACCACAACTAGGTCATTATGTTTAATTGGTATAGTCAACCAAATAAAGTACATGCTTGAACGTGCCGCCCTAGTACCCAATAATTTGTTCGACTATTATAAAGGTCGTCGAGAGGGCTTAGATAGCGCATTCAGTGGCGTCACATATGCTGCAACGCAAAGGATGTGCATTGTTCAACTGCGTTGCTATACCTAATTCGTGGAGATAATGTTGCCAGATGTAAGCATATTATTTAAAATTTAAGACATGGTAACTCATACTCATGCATAATTAACACAATCCGCTTTCATTTGTTCGAATTATGGAATTTATGAAATTCGTAAATCCGTACGCCCCTGGCTCTACTGACTACTCTTTTTGGCCCGAGTATAGGAAATATTCCGGTTACGTTGATCCTGTGTAGTTGCATAATTGACTATGATTTTTTTTGGAAATTAATTTAAAATTTCACTGATCTTATAAAAATGATAATTCTTTAATAATATTATTGCTGTATATTGTATATTGCTGATAACTTCAAATAGTGGAAACGTTATTTTATAGGTTCCACTTTCAATTTAATAAAAAATGGAAAATGGGGCCTATAAAATAATGTTTCATTTTTCATTTCGCTCGATATATTTGTATCACGTCTATCACGAAGATCTTACCGTTCAGATCAGTGACAAAAAAAATTATGTCGGTACATTCGACGTCGAAAGAAAATGATCTAAAAAAAAATCGTAAAATTTATTCTTTATCTTCAGTGGTTCGGTAGCTGAGTTCACCTCTTTGTCTATTGAAACTCTGTGTGTGTATGTATAATGGCACTGGTCAAAGCCAACTATAGTCGAGTAAACTTTATAGACTAAGAGCTGGCGGCCGCGGAGGTACTACGACATTACCTCCGACTGGAATTTTGAGAAATGATTGGGGGGACCATGAGGAAGTGCCATCTGCAAGGATTTTGCTCAAAACCCCTGCAAAGGACACGTCAGACGACTCAAAAATGAAAAAACCCTTGCTCAAAAAATGATCGTACCTCCAGCTGAAAATTTGCACATTACCGGTTTAAAAGTCACAGATAACGTATGTAAATCGTCAGACGTCTCGGTCGCTGCCAAAGGGGTGTCAGACGCCCTCAAAGTTGTCATTTTTTTTTTTTTTTTAATATTTCTTACCTCCGTCTGACGTTTTAACATATTGCAACAGAGAACATTTTAAGCACATTTTAAAATCGTCAGACGAAAATACAATGTTCACAAAGTTCCGACCCACATGGAACGTGTATTTTTTTTTTTGAAAAATTATTTTCATTACCTCCGTCTGACGTTTTTACATATCATCGTAGAGACATTTTTAAGCATATATATAAATCGTCAGACGAAAATACAACTGTGGAATTCCTCTGCAATGATGCGAAATTCCAGCTCATTCACTCTTGGACGCGCTCCATGCTCCATATTATCGTTGTCATTTATGATAAGAAAAGTATTGGTTTAGGGCGAAAATTGACTATGGCTAAAGACCACTTTTCTCCACGTTTAAGACCCCAGGAATCCAAAAAAATGGTTTTAACAAAATATCGGTCAGTCTGTCCGTCCGTAACTTTGTAATTATTGGAGATACAAAATAGTTGTGTTACTATTCTTTGTTGGAAATTTAATACTCTACAAAATCGATCTCTTGACATAATTTCATATCTCCCTTAGTTTTTCAGTTATAGCGAAAAGAAGAAAAATTTCGTAAATTTTTTTCATATAGACTCGAATATCTTTCAGACATTTTGAGATACGGGTGAACGACTAAGAATATTTTTGGTAAGAAATTTATAGATATTTATAAATTTATTTATATTTTTATATATTTTATTTATTTATTTGAGTGATTTTGAAACAGAAAAATCTCTTGACATTTTTTCGACAGAATGAATCGTTTAGCCAGAAAAAATTCAAACAAATTGAAAAAGTGAGTAGTCTCCAAACTTTAACTATTTTTTTGTGGAGGAACACAAATTATTTTGTAATAGCCGTAATTTGTTGTAAAATAAAAAGTGAAAATTGTTATAAATTAGCCCATTCGGAAAAGAAAATTTTTCGAAAAAATCAACTGTTTTTCGAAAAAATCAACTGTTTCGCCACGAAAAATTAATTGAAGTTTGGAGAATACCCACTTTTTCAATTTGTTGGAATTTTTTCTGGCTAAACGGTTGATTTTATTAAATAAAATTCAAGAAAGTCTTTCGTTTCAAAATGACTCAAAAAACTTAAAACATACCATCTCGTCTGAAAAATTTTCTTTTTGGCCTATTTGTCACAAAAATTCTACGTAATTTTGTGTTTTTTCATCAAAAAACAATTGCGGACGTTGTTCCACATCACCTAGAGCGCTCATCTTTGATCAAAATCTCTATTTCATCGTCAGTAAACTTTTTGTGAGATGCCAAGTTAGGAAATAGGAAATTACTTTATTTTGAAACACCCCAACATGTAGTAATGTAGGCTGGAATTTCGCGGCATTGCAGAGGAATTCCACAGTTGTATTTTCGTCTGACGATTTATATATTAAAAATGTCTCTACGGTGATATGTAAAAACGTTTAACAAATTTAGCTTCGTTTATATGTAACTTACTTCCGATTCCTTCCTGTATTAATATTTATAAATATACACATATAGTTTTATACATATATCCACATATTATTAGTGTTTATGTTTATATGTCAAGTATTATGTCTTCATAATACATGAAATATCATATTCATTCACATTGCTATTTTATTATTGAAACTCTGGATTGTTAGAAAATACTGTTAAAGCGATACAACTAACGCAAGTTAAACATTCAACTAATCAATAGTAAAAAGTTTATATTTCATTTTGTCAATCTGTACCAAAATTTGACTACTTATTAATTTTTGTGAAATAATAATAATAATAATACTAATAATACTTTATTTACCATGAAGCTGTTGGAAATACAGCATAGGTTTCGTCTTAAATACTAGAGTAGGTAAAAGTAGGTAAATCAATTGTACAGGGTGTTAGGAAAAGTTTTAAGCAAAGTAAAATGCGTGGTGTAGAATTATCCAACAATCAAAAAAATCTTATGACATTTTTTTTCTCATAACGCTAATTTCCTCAGAAAACAATTTTATTTGTGTTAACTCTGTTTTCAGAACGACCAGAGTGAGCTTTACAATGGAGCTGGGAGTGATGCGTAATCCATAGAAAGTTATTTTGTAATACGGCCAATTTGTTCATAAACTTTAATAATAATTTAATGATTTTTATTTAGTGTCCTTTTATTATACTTTCCTCATAAGTAAATAAATGTAGACATGTAGTTTTGCCTCTGATTTTGTATTATTGTCAAAAGAAACATTTGTTTATCAATGAATAAAAACATCATATAAAAAAAGCTTGCTTTCCACCTGCTTATGGTACAAGATCATTGAACTTCGAATGTGATGCAAACACAACTGATTTTCCTCACAGTTGGCCAGTCGATCGACCTTGTACTATCCGAATTGAAAACGTTTGCGTTAATCATAGGGAAACAACTTCATATTAGAGAAAAATGTCATGATTTTTTTTTATTGTTGGATCATTCTACATTCTACACCACCCATTTAAATTTGCTTAAACCTTTTCCTAACACCCTGTATATTAGATTTTCGGTAAATCTTTGTGAATTATTGATTAGTTACACCTAAATGATTAGCCACTTTATAACAGTTTATTGCGTGGACCATAACGTCCCTGACGGTTTAGAAAATAAAAATGGAGTAAATGGACAGAGGGAATAAAATATTTAAGACGGCACCAGATTTTTTTGTAATCGTTTAAACGTATTTCTGGTATCTCTCTATCCGATTTGAAAGGTAGATGCGATTTATTGGTCGTAAACAATAAACTTTTATATAACGGCTGACCACTAAGCAGCGGAAATAAGTGTTTGGTGTTTTAAATTTAAAGGCCATACATCAGTATCCCGTTTAATCTTATGCATATTAATAGCACATCGCATACCTTCAATTTGAAGGCAATACAAATCGAAAGAGCAGATTGATTTGATCAAAACAAGCAATCGCTGTTTATCCTATCTTTTCACCGACATAAAATTTCCAAAGTTTCCATTGATGATTTCAAATTAATAGTTCCTAACTTATATTAGAACTAACTGATTGATATTTTTATTTTTACTTTGCTTAATTCTTTAACAATAATAGCAAGTTACACTTTCACGTGCTACAACTCTCTTGATTTTTAACAAAACACATTTCCAAAATTAATCAATTTGACATTGGATCTTCCAGATCTCATAAACACATAAAAATGGTCTGCGGAACATCTTTCATATTATTTCACTATTTCTTTTATAATAATGATGATATTTTTGAAATTTTGTATTAGAATATTAATATTAATTATTATTTAAGAGAATGTATTCCTTAGTAAAATAAATGCCATTCTTCTCAACAAATAATGATGTGTATTTGGTCATAATAAGATTATGTTAAAGACATACAAACACGATCAAAATTGGAACCTATTCAGCAATTTAGCATTTCGAAATTCGAAATTTGTCATCCTCCTGTAATAATTGTCTACTATACAGGTATACTGAAAATAAAATTGTCAATTAAATTTTATTAAATCGTTCTATAAAAAAATAGTTCTTTGGACCGCCAATCAGAATTCGTTTTCATTGTCAAAAAATATATATACCGTCTCAGAAGTTTTTTTTAGTGCCACCCCACATACCTATACGATGGAAATCAAGTCCGGGAAGATGGTCATGGGAGAAGAGTGATAATGTTTTCGCCAAGTAAGTTCTTGTAACAAGGAGCTGGCAGGCCGTTCAACATTATTTTTCTACAAAATCACTGTCATATTGTACGAAAACGTCGAAAACAATGCTTTCTATATCTATAGATGTTTTCCTGTATAAAAGTGTGTTTTTAGCTGCAGTGCAAAATAATATAATAAAATACGAAATGCTTTATTTACAGTGAACTTGAACAGCAAAATAAAATACAGACAAAGTTTGCGTGTGGTAACTGAATGAATGTATAAATACATTTGAAACATCCCGATTTGTTGTATATTTATCGTTGTAGAGGTGAGGTATATTTGTGGAGATAAGATGAAGTCAGGGTTTGATATACTGATATAAATTAGTATTTAGTATAGCCATTGTTTGGAAGCAATCCAAATAAGCTCAGACATGACATACTAATTTGTTCATGCTAAGGTCAGGCACATCATCGATCAGTCGATGAAGATATATTTTCAACCTTGTATTCGTATAGAATGTAGAATGTAAATTTGTCTGTTGATCAGGGGCGTCTCTTCTTTAACGCCGGAGGGTTCAAGACAATTTTTTAAAACAATTCAAATTATGTTTTAACCTATTTACAACAATATTAATATTAGTAATGGTAATAATGATAATACATGTTTATAACTATGTTTATAATACATTTATTGTCGAAAAATTGTTTATTTGTCGATAAACAAATTAGGCATATAAATCGATCGGGTGGTCCAAAAAAACCGGAAATTTCATTTTGCTTTATGACTTCGTTATTTTTTCACCGATTTCCAACTTCTTGTGTTCGTTTGACAGCTAAAGCTTCCAGTTAAATGATTCTCTATCAGAAACTGATATTATGATCATATATGTCAAGGTATACGTATTTAAAATTGAATTTTTAATAGCAGCTAGAAATTGAAATGCCTTATTTACAAACAAACGGTTGATCTTATCATCATGACTGGTCTTGTGGCAATAGGTAGTTTTTAAAAATCGGTCATAGAATTACAGAGCTGTAATTCTATGACCGAAAAATGTAGAGGTAGAGGCGTGTTATACACACCTCGACAGTGGTAATTGATCTTTAACAGAGTTAGCTGGTGACATTATTATATGCTCATTTCAACAAGTAACAAAACAATAATCAACTTGAATGCCAATTTTATACAGAATTGTTATCAGCTTGGTGGTAATAAAGATTAATGCAATAATGGTGTTATCAAACAAATACAAAATTTTCATTATAAATTTACTGGAGTAATTGATAATAATAAATGAATTTAAAAAATAATTAAATTTGATTGGAAACACCTATTTATGATACAGCATAATAAACTAGTTCCTAAAAATTGGAATATGTCTCCCGAGATGTCTCCCATTTGCATCGACAACTAGCTGATTCCATCTAAATGAGCCCCAAAAGTTGGAAATCGGTGAAAAAATAACGAAATGCAAATTCCGGTAATATGATATCCTACCGAGACGTTAGTGAATTAAGCTATATTTCTAGATTATAGTTGTGAGAGAACCGCGGTTGACCACAGCCGTTTTTTATGTTTGACTGTGTTTAGCAGTTCATCTAAATTACTATTTGAGTTTGTCTATGTTGTACTTACATTGTACAGGGTGAGTCAAAGGTGCGAAAAGTCCAATATATCCTTTATTGCCGATAATACAAACATAAGTTTTATAAGGAAGTTGTAGGAGACCAAAACGGCTACATTTTAAAATTAGTTTGAAATATACGGGGCGATTCGTGCAAGCAGGGCGCTATAGATGTCAATTTTTTTAAATGGAACACCCTATATATTTTTTAAAAAATTTGAATTTTCCATTAAATTCTTGATATTTCTATATGAGGATATCATAGTCTAAAACTTTTAGTTCTCTAGATACCTTCTTAAGCAAATTAAGAAAAACATTAATTTTCAGCATGTTTTTTCATTACTGTTATTTCGTTACTTTGTTAAGTTAAACAAGAACCCTTTCATTTCGGCTTAAAAGAAGGTTTGTTTAAACTACTAGTTTAGACAAAAATTGATTTATTTTTTACAGAATGTTCAGAAAATGTTGACATTTTCAGAAAACTTTGTAAATCATTAAATTCTGCGTCGACTGAGTAACAATACTTTGGAATTTGAACAAGTGGTGTTGTAGAAAAACGCCCATTCACACTTTTTTAAAACCACTCGTCTCTATAAAACGTACAATATCTATGAATCGACCAACTTTAACGCAAAATGTTGTAGAACCAAAGTTGTAGAAAATCAAATTACATATTTCATTTCGGTTTAAAAGAAGGTTTGTTTTAACTACTAGTTTAGACAAAAATTGATTTATTTTTTACAGAGTGTTCAGAAAATGTTGACATTTTCAGAAAACTTCGAGCTTATTTCAAACGGAACACCTCACATTTTTTTACAGAATCATATAGGCCTATTTATTCCCTACAATTTTTGCTAAATATGTCCTATACCTATCCTAAAGGGTTTAGGAGATATTCGCAGATATTTTTTAATCACATTAGCCTCGAAAAAAAAAACAAACAGAAGATGTTAAATGAGAAGAAAAATAAATTATTCAGATTATTTTTAAACCAGTATTTCTAATAAAATGGAATCTTTTTTCTTATAGTAATGTAAAAGCTCTTTTGAACAGAAAAATAATTATTTTATTTTCATTTAATTGAAAAATAGCCAAACAAATAAAATAAATTCAACATGTCCTGTGGCATCAAATTTTCCATAAATTTTTTATTTGTTATACCGTCGTTTAGGGTACTTCATATGATATATTTTAGACGCTAATATTTTTGTCTTAAGTATATTTTGTATGTTTGTGAAACCTGGTTTTTTCACTTACATTAATTTTATTTTTCGTTCATTTTATTTTGTTTGGCTTTTTTCAATTAAATAGAAATAAAATAATCATTTTCCTGTTCAGAGGAGCCTTTCATATTATATAAGAAAAAAATATTTCATTTTATTAGGAATACTAGTTTAAAAATAATCTGAATAATTTGTTTCACTTTTATTTAATATCGAGGCTAATATGATTAAAAAGTATAAAACCGTTCAAAATAATGTAAAAAATCCATACTTCTGCATCTCCTAAACCCTTTCGGATAGGTATAGGACATATTTAACATAAGTTGTAGGGAAATAAATAAGCTAATAAGATTCCGTAAAAAAATACAGGGTGTTCCATTTGAAATAAGCGAGATAATGAGCTTCGAAGTTGTCTAAAAATGTCAACATGTTCGGAACACCCTGTAACAAATAAATCAATTCTTGTCTAAACTAGTACTTAGTTAAAATAAACCTTTTTTTAACCCTGTATATTTGAACTAATTTTAAAATGTACCCATTTTGGTCTCCTACAACTTCTGTATAAAATTTTTGTTTTTATTACCGATAATAAAGAAAGTGTTGGACTTTATGGCACCGCTGACTCACCCTGTATATCAGCAAATAAAATGGTCATAAAGGATATCATTTATGGCCTAGGCAAATTAAAATGCTGCCCTCCAAAAACTGGTGGAGTTGTGAAAACTGTTTTAATCCCTCAAGTAGGTCTCTAATATGAATAATCTGAGTTTGCCCCTTGGTGTGCCGCGATTTCTGAGTGGAGCTCAGCCTTGAAGTTAAAAAAACATTTTTCGGACCTTTTTCGGTTTTCTCGAATTCCTCCGAAACTAAGCGTTTAATCGAAAAGTCCACTATTACCAAAAATGTAAATCATTAAATTCTGCCTCGACTGAGTATCAATACTTTGAAATTTGACCAAATGGTGTTGTAGAAAAACTACGTCAAAAAACGCCCATTCACACTTTTTGAAAAACACTCGTCTCTATAAAACGTACAATATCTATGAATCGACCAACTTTAACGCAAAATGTTGTAGAGCATCAAATTATGTATTTAGAAGTCCAAGAAGATATCAAAAAATCTAACGTCTAAACCATGACAGAGTAGCTACCTCATACGAGGCCAAAATTTTCGCTGATATACCATTTCCATTAAATCGTATTTAATTCTGATTTGGAGACATTTACTATTTTGTTTGTCTTAATTTTAATAGGAATATGTTAAATATAAGGTCTTGTTCGTTGATAATCATAGCCTTTACATTTTTTATGTAATTTTTTATAATATAACTAACAGAGATTGTTGATATAAATAACCAGGCTTTTTTGCCTTTTTCATTCCTTCTGGGAAATTCTTCATCCTCATTGGTTTTGGATCTATTAGCATTATTATTATTATTTCTGATGATTTGAAGTTAAAGAATTATAATAAGTATGACTCATAAGCGAATCCAGAAGGCTCCTCAGGGGGGGAGCCGTAAGCAACATAAACTATAAACTCTTATAAATAATTAACAAAAATATTTTTCATTTTAATAATTATATAATAATAAAACTAATTTCTTAATCTTCAGACTCTTCACGGCGGGAATTGATTTTGCTTGGATCCGCTAGTGGTATGGTTGTAAAAGCTGTGGCTGGTATTTGTACTAGATTGTAACGCTAGACGTTCTTTGGTTTATTTGATTGTTCATTTAGGTTGATGTTGTTCTTTTTGGATTTCAATTTCTTTGAAAGGTCGAAAGATTTTCGTCGAGAATAGCTGTTTTGGTTGATTATCCAATTAAGTTTTTTTAAACGTTGTTTTTGCTTTAACTAACTTGCATGATACAGGTGTTCAGATTTGGGTAGGTAATAATTTTTAAGGAATTATGAGGCCGATGTTAGCTTTTGTGGGGCCACGAACAAACAAATTATGAGGCTGCTTTTTAAAAGCTATTTTGACAGTAATGAATATTGGATTATAAAAAATATATTAAAACAGATTTTCTGCGCAAAGGAAGACTATTGGCATTGCTAATAAATATCACAGATTAGAGAAATAAATGAAGCTCAAATGTAAATTTTGCTTTGCTACAGCTGCAATGATGTGTCGGTCGTAATTATTGTTTTCACTTTGTATTATTAGCAATTTAAGTTTTCATTTTCTGTTAATAATGATTCCATAGTGAGTGGAATGATGTTTGATGTAGGACTTTTCGTATTAGATATTTTCTTATTGGACTCGGATGTTTCGGAGGGAACACGATAGGTAAGGTCGTTTCCATTTTTCTTGAGATTATTTTTGGTAAATTCATGAAGTGGTCCTACTGTTAAATGTGCACAATCTCTGTGTATGTTGTTATATTTCACACCATTAAATTTTATATAAAGTGGTTTTTATCTTTTTCTTGACGAATTATTTGTTCCAAACTTAGGATTTGTATACATCGGTTGTGGCTATTAGTCGAACCTAACAAATAATTGGATCTTTTTATCTAATATCAATTTAAAACGTGCAAAAATATGTAATTTTCGAGTTTACGTTTTCTTTGTCAGCTTGTGAAATTTTATTTCATATATTTTTTTTAGAGACATTTTTTTTAAACTTTCTTTTCGATCTTTTAAGTGAATAGAAATATTGCAAGAACATCGTGCAAAATGGGACATCATTTCATGATTATTAATTACGACATTATATTTTCATCTATAATTGTGTCAGATGTTTTAAGTCTTAAAAGATGATGTGACTTTTATCCCGTTGAAAAATTATATATTATATTGAAATCCATTTAGTAGTTATTATTAATATCTGCTATAATTTTTTATTTATCGAAAATATGGCGAAGGCGCGGTGAGATTGTATACAAACGGAAAACTTAATATTCGATTTGCCCATTTTACACTAAACGTAGCTTGAACAAGATAAGTAGGATTCCCAAGCATATTATACAGTATGCAAAAATTTCAGGATTAGGTTGAAAACTGAAATAAGTGAACAAACCCAAAAAAAAAACATAAAAATCGAATTGAGAACTTTGCTCCTTTTCTTTAAAGTAGATTAAAACTTAAAAATTAAAATTTATAACGTACCTACCACCCACCGTGTTATTTTTTAATAGATATAATAAAACTTAATTCTTGGTAAGATTGCCTTGTGAATGTTCTATGACATTTCGGCGGTTCCGTTTGTGGTTATTGGAAAATTGGTTTTATAAAATTGGGTGCTCCAACCTTAATTGCTAATTAAAAATGTAATCCTTAATTATTAGATGTTGCGGATTACCTTTACGGGACAGAGTCGTCAACTAATTGAATTCTTCAATTATTCAAATATTAGCGCACTCAAACGGTCAGTTGGGTACTCACCTTGAGATCATGAACGTAGAAAATTTGTTACTGTTGTAACCTCGACATTCAATTAGTCTTAATCAAGATAAAGGCGATATGAAAGTAATATATGTAAAATACCTATAGCAATCTATTTATAAAATATATTTATCTAGCTAAAATAAATGTTTTTTTATACGTATAAATGAGATTAAATGTTAATTTTAGCACTTTAGGTGCAACCGGAAGTTGACCTTTTATGCAATATAATTTTAAATTAAAAAGGATTGTGACATGTTTAAGGCTATATTTTATTATTTGTTAGTTAGGTACAGAGGTTTAATTAGGGTTGAGGTACGGTTGGGCACGGTTTCAATATTTATTTTTTTAAATTTCTGATTAAATCAAAATATATTATAAAATTATACGAATCATTTTAAAATAACAATTTAACATTTCTTAGCCGCAATTACATTATCCTTGTAAAATTAAATGCAACAGAGATTTTACAGTTAAACTTCAAAATCGATTTCGTTATTTCAATTAACAGCAACATAAAAAACGTAACTAGTTATGGCCGTAAAAATATTTGGTAATAAGCAAACCATATTTTTCACACTTTACGTTAACATATTTACGATACCGTAACAACTTAAGTAAAGAAAAAACATTAAGTGACTACTTTTCCTCAAAAAAAAAAAAAACAAAAATTTCTTTGAATTGAGTGTGTAAAATAAATGTGTAGACTTAACGGGGACCAGTTTTTTTCAATCTATAAAATAAAATTAATTTGTATGCGCTGACATTTTCAAAACACCCTAACTACTGGTACTTAACCTGATAAAAATACTTTAAGAAAGGTCGAAGTATTTTGCTTGCTAATGATGTCCGCGACATGTGTCATCAAATTGTTTTTTTACTCAGTATCACAAAAAATGTGCGCGTGTTAGTGATATTAGCGGCAGTCAAAAATATGGTCTTCTTTGAAAAATAAATAAGTACAAATTTTTGAGCACATAATTTATTTAATATACTTATATTATCGATTGGTCGTTTAATACAATTTAGAGTAATAGTTCCTAGAATTGGATATTCTTTTACATATGCTATTATCTCAATCTTTACATCAATTAGCAAATACTGGTTGTATTTGCGTAGTAATTTTGTATAGAGTTAATAGATTTAATAGATTGAAACTCAGCTTATTTATATTATACTTCGATGTCCTCGTAGATATTTTAATATGCATAATAAGGTATAAGTAAGGGCTCAAAAATAGCTTTTTGATATAGTAAAAGGACAGAATGGAAATCGATTTGTATAATCAGATTGAAGTCTCCCACTAAAGATTACATTTAAGTTAGGACTAAAATACACACTAAAAAAATTTTTTTTTTATGGATCTGCTATATATTTTGCGTACGAAGAAGATATTTAAAGTAGCATATAAAAACCTTCTACAGTAGATACATTTTCTTCTAAATTTTGTTCGTAACCATTCGCTTTGTAAGATTTATAATTTTCGTGAGCATATTGGTTATATTTAGAAAAAATAAAATTTTAAGATTTTTCGGAAAAAACATTTTTTTTATTCTGTACGTTTCAAAAGCGATCTCTTTCGTAGTCAGCACAGTATGAACATAATATGCCAGATTCCTAAATTATTAGTTTATAATCCGCCATATTATGTTCATACTCTGCTGAAGACGAAGCGATCGCTTTTGAAACGTGCAGAATAAAAAAAAATGTTTTTTTCTGAAAAGAATTACAATTTTATTTTTTCAAAACATATTCAATATATGTACATACTCATGAAAATCATAAATCTTATAAAAGATAAAGTTACCAAATAATTCGTCTCTTCAAAACGGATTTATAATTTACACTTCTATTTAGAGTGAACAATGAGTGTTTATTAATACTTACTTTGTTTATAGGAGGAAGGAAAACGTTATTAGTTAAATTATTTATGTACATACAAGTTTAACCACAGCACTGTTGTGGGAGTTACTATATTTTAATCTTAGTGTTGACAGCATTCTAGGAAACCCATTACTATAATTTTGTTTTTTAATATTTACGTTATTTAATTGTTTACTTTATTAAGCAATCTCATTAGCTGACAAGTACATTCATCCACAATATTAAATTTGCAACAGTAAACAATTACTTCCTATTTATTAAAATGATCAGATGCCCGAATAACTTATTTTTGTATTTAGAAAATAGCAAAATTAAATTAGAAAACTAGTATCTATCTAAACTTAAAATTGATATCGGCCTCAAAAACAATAAATTTCAATTTTTCATATTGGATATAAAAATATTCCATATACATTTTTTTTAGATGACCGTCTAGCAGATTTATAAAAACAATCCACTCTTGTTTAATCAGTTAACTATATTTTTAAATCTCTTTGGGTGATCTAGTATTTTGCAAATCTCAATTGTGTAATAAGAATACCTAATACTAACTTTTGACTTACATATTTATGTATAAGTCTAAAGAAAATCAACTTCTTTAACACAATTAAATACACTAAATACAACATTATTTAAATTTTTAATTCTAAATTTAGTAAATCTGCTTAATTAAAAATAAATTGTAAAGTAGTGTCTTGTATGTACACTAAATAACCATCGGAATATTTTTTGTGGGAAATCTCTCACAGGAAAAATCATAAAATAATTATATTTTCAAAAATAAAAAATATATAGGATTAATTCGATAAACGGTCCCTTATGGAAAAAATTTATAACGAAATTATGTATTGATTGATGTAATAGTATTAACGCTATTGAGAAAACAATATGTACAAGTGGAATCAGTTTCCTGTTTATAAATTAATTGACGATAATGTTCTTTTCAGGTTCATACTGAACCTTTCCAATTGTCGTTCGTTATTTCCCTACTTGACCATTATCTTAATGGATTTATATCCCTATATCCAGTCTACAAGTTGACATAGTGTATATATCTGAAAAACAGTTAGTATTGAGATTATCCCGTCAATGACTGAAGTCTTTTAACAACAAAAAAAGTTAGAATCGGTCAATTACTCTACCCTATTTTTTAGTAATCTACTTCAATTTGTGAGACGCGTACATTTCATTTATATAATATATTTCAACTAATTTCTTTATATGTATTTAGAGATCTTTTACCTGACGTCCAAGTGGCATTAAAGGTCTTAGGAACAAATCTCCCATTTAAGAAATCATCTAAATCTAGCGCTGGTACTGCTCCAGTATCACTATCATCGTCACCTCTATTTGTAGTGAGTAAAACAATAGCTGTGATAGCAAGACCTATTCCCAAGACAATTATCACTCCAGCTATTATCCATGTTCTCTTTTTTCTTTTCCCTTTCGACATAATTAAGTCCTGCAAGAGAAAAATATTCCTATTAAGAAAGTTAATAATAAAATAATAAATCCAGTGAGACGCCTCGTTTATTTTATTACGATAAAGTACAATTTAATCTTTGGTAATTTAGTTATCTTTCAAAAATATGTATATCATAATACTTATAACGGTTCTTAAGATATTTGCAAGGAAGTCTGCAACTCAACAACCTAAAGTTAAATTATTAATATTCTTAAATTATAACTTATTTTGACTATACCTAATTTCTAATACATATAAACGGTAGTTGTACATTGATTTCAATGACATATAAATACATATTAGTGAAATGAAACAGCACATCATTTTTCCCAATCACTACTCATTTAAGACATTGCAAAGCTCAATATATTTTCTACAAAAATTTAAGTTTTGAATTTAGAATTCACGAATTGTTTTGAGGATAAACACAAACTACCCATTCATTAGTATGCGTTGATGAGAACAATAAGTATTATCATTATACCTATAAGAGTTTGTAGTGAAAGTGTAGATAACGTGACAGAAATGAGACTAACTCTATTGCATCTAGAACTCCAAAATTGTTAAGAAATGTGCAATCTAATCGTTCATTTTAAATTTTATATATTATATATGCAATGGAAGAATCACTTTGTAACATGTAATACCATACAAATGCAAATAGGCAGTTATCGTAAATCGGAACAATATTTTTGCATACGTGATCCATGATGATGCAAAAGTGAAAAGCAATCGACCAATGAATTTTACTACACTTTTAACACTTGCCATAAATCAAATTTATCAAGTTATATGTAGCGAGTAAATACGTTTTTGAAACATATTTACTGTCAAAATTACACTACAATATCACATCATCGCTCTTGGTGTCTTGGTGTCATTTATTTACTTTTCAACTTCTAGGTAGTTAGTAAATATTAATAAATAATAAATAAATAAATAAATAACACCAATATAATTACGACCCTCTTTATCCTAGAAGAGCCTTGTGCGGGAGGGGGCTACACATTTAAAGACAAGGGGCACACATCCAATATCCGTGTATAATGGAAAAATCCCTCCCACAGTATTTTCCATTGCCACGACCGGGAATCGAACCCGGGACTTTTGGGTGAGGCAGGTACGCTACCATCATCTCGACCATCAGTCATAGCAAAGACGATATACGTCTTTGGTCATAGTAAAATAAAATACAACTGGATCAAAGGGTAGATGAAAATTATTAAATTTAGTATCCACAAATTATTCTACAGCACAAAATTGTTTAACCTTTATTTCGTTTCAAAATGTCATAGAATTTGGCCCATTCGCAGCCGAAAGGTTTAATAAATACACCAAGTTATTATGCTCTCATGTAATAAATAGTAACAATACAGAAAGACAATATTACAGTTTTGTAGTTATCAAATGCAGTTAGGTCACTAACAGTAAACGTAATTTACTTCATTATAATATTATGACTAGTTTATTGTAAAATTACTTTAACGTCATCATAATTAGACAATGGTTGTAATTAGTTAAATATTTCTTAACCAGTAAATTTCGGAATGTTTGTCGTAAAAATCACCATTACGTGACCGTAATTAATACGGCAAATATTGAAATGCACTATTTCTATAATAGAGTGTTTTATACAAGGTGTGTCACGAAGACCTTCTATTAGCGGTTTCTATAGAACTATGCATACTGGAATTCTGAAAATGTGTTACTCACAATGTTCTTTCGTTCAAAAATATTTTCGCTGAGATGGGATGGGATGTCATCAACTCGCTTATTTCAAATGGAATATAGGTACCTACTATTTTTTATTCCATTTTTGGATTCTACATCGAAATTTAGTGTAAGTCTTATAAAGCATAACCTGCCCTTAAAAATAGTTTTCGAAATTTTTTGGGAAAAACATGCTTTATATCCTCATACATATGTAAATGATTCGACATTTTTTTGTCTGATTATCTAGCACAAAATGTTGGCAAAAATGTCTGCCAGCCAAGCAGGTTACGGTTTTTTGGCCTCTTCTATTACCGACTGACAGATGGTACACTTTCATCGTTGAATTTGCACGCCATTTCCCTGACTAATCTGTTGCATTGCAACCACAGCGAGTGAGTTTCAGAAGCGCAATGGTGAGAGGCCCCACACCAGTTCAGCAAACAACGTTGGATAGAGAAGTCCTGCTTAGGACTAAGAATTCGTTTATAAAGTTTCGCCTCCGGAGATATATCCATTATTTCCGCACTCATTCGACGCTACACAGCAAACGACATGTGTGTAAACAACATCGCACTTGGTAAAATCGTTCCATTATGAGAAGATGCCGACAAAAATAACGACAAGATGTTCATCAAATGTGCTCAGAAATGAGTGTATTTTTTGCACAAATACCAACGCCTCAACGCATAGATGGCTAATGCCCGGAACACACCAAACTTCTTGTAGATCGTCTCATGAAATATCAACTGACCCCGAGGATTCCGAGGAACGAAGCCAGAAGTGGAAGAACTCTTTGTGACATACAAGATCGACGTGATGGCACTGTAAGAGATCAAGTTGCGCCCACCTACAAGAGATATCGACGAGACAAAAACATGATCGAAAGGGGGAGGAATACCCCTGCTCGTGAAGAATCGAATCATCAAACACTTTCCAATAACAATGGAAGTGCTAAAAAAATTAGAAGACCTAGAGGTTGTAGTAGAAACAAGTCGAATCCGCGACATAGTGACTCCCAAAAGAACAGGCCCACCTCTTACGAAAGTTGGTTCAGGTCTACAACGACGCGATGGGACAAGAACGCTCAGTTCCTGCAACCGAGGTCACCTACGTTGCCAAGAATAATGGCAAATAAGATAGTGGTACATATATTTTAGACGCACCTAAATTTAATGAAATTTTAAATGATTTATGTGTTCACCTAAGAAACAGTGATAACATCAGCAACACAGCATCAGATAGCAGACATAAATAAGTGACACTATCTTCTTAGGTACTTCTTTTCTTTTCAACCAAGATAAGGGTTTACAACACTTCAAATGTTATCATCTTTTTTGTGAATGTGTTAATAAAACTGTATACAGATAAGTCCAGGATGCTTCGAACACGACAGGGATTGGGACGAATATACGAGTGGCCGACAACTCGCCTCAGTTCGAAATTTGTACATTAGGAGAAGGACGCGGCACTGCGCTGCTATGGCCACTCACTGCTCAGTGCTCAGCCTCAGCAGTCAGCAGCAGACTGTCGTTGTTAGTAACTCAACTCATGTCTGAAAGAAATTTGATTTACGTATTCTGGACCAACGTTTCGAAATTTTTCTAACTTCAATAATTCATCCTAGATCCTTGTTTGTTTTTTCGCAACAAAAATATGATTCTACAACATAAAAATTATTATAGGCCTAAACACAATGAAAAAAATAAGAGGTAAGAAATAAGAAATAAAAAATATGGAATAGAATTAACAAATACTGATATCCGAAAAGCAAGGAGCAATTTGAACAGTTAGTTTAATTTTAAATCGAATAAGCACTAATAATATTATCGCGCAGAGTATTGTGTATTTAAAACTTGGAATAATTATTTCCCTTATTTCTTGTTCCATTTTCTTATCTCTTATTTTTTTCATTGTGTTTAAGCCTTATAAAAGAATCCAAACAAGGAACAGTAGACGCGAGAGCCATCGGCTACAGCACGATTCCCACCACTGTGTCGTCCGCTTGCCTACAACTGGCACAAGTAAATCGCGCAAACTAATACCCATGTTCGAACCTCCTCGGTCTTTACTGTACATATATCTTGTTAATCAGAGTAAGTAGTCGTCAATAAAAAGCAATGCAGAAAACAATATTTATATGATCTTTTATCGGGTCTTAACAATAATTTAATAATGATTTTAATAAATTGTTGGGTTTTGAATTACTTAAATATTGTTGAAAAAAGTGGCATAATAGTCTAATGCAAGTTTAGACTGTCTTAGAGAAAGGACGACTTGATAATTTTTTGTAACTTTGCGTAAATTATATTTATATTATAATTATGGTTTTTAATAGTTATTTATGTATCGAGGGCATAAAGTAAGCGTTTATGGCCCGGCTATCTTCACGCCGCACGCATAGCACGAGGTTTTAGCCGAGGGCTATTACATGCCAAGGGCTCTGAACGCCCATTACGCTTGTATTACATACACAATTTTATGCACGAGCGGTTTATAGGGTCAGTTACAAACTTAGATTCGTATTGATTGACATATGATATATGACATATGAACTGTTGCTTGAATGTTGTCATTCAAGCAATTCGAAGCCGCTACTTAACAATGGTCAAACAAAACCAATCTCGTTATCTTTCAATAGCGGGCTATAAAGTTACTTTATCGCCCGAGGGCGATAATAGAGCCCGTAGGCCATAACGTTGCATTTAACGCCCGAAAAACTGGGCGCTAAAGTAGGTACCTACACTTTATTACCCGGTCGTGCATACAATTTATTAAATAAATATAATTCCACGTTATAGTCGGTAAATCGAGAACTAATTAGCATTACGAGTACAACATTATATGTATTTAGCGTTTCGTTTAACGACTACAATTAAAAACCATAATATGGCTGATTACGACAAAACAAATGGATAATTAATTCTTAAGCTATCATTTATCTTGGCAGGTCATTACAATAATATAAATAGGTATATAGAGTATGCAAATCCACAAACAAGTTTTTTGACAAATATTTTAATAAAAACCAGTAATACCAGGAATAAAAATATAGATATTACAACTTTCTCCTTTTGACATTATTACCATGGCCCACGTACAAGGCGACGCAGAACACACATTTACGTAAAAGAGGAACAGGTCTGAAACAAAAATTGTAAAACCTTAAGCACTAAACATGTCCTTTTTACTTGCTTTTTTTTTAAATCGGCATTAAAGCACAGAGTACATTAAAGTATCTCAAAATCGTCATTAAAATACTAGAAATAGTCATTAAAGTAATCCAATATTGTCAGGGCGTGCCCAAGGGAGGGGGTTTTGGGGGTTAGAACCCCCCCCCCCAAGACGCCTGCAAAATAGGATTTTAAAGACAACAAACCAAAGAAAAAAATTACGTCTTACTAAGAAAAATTTAATCTGTTGTAAAAAATGCAATACTCAGGAGTCAACCCCCCCCCCCCAAACAAAATTTCTGGGCACGCCACTGAATATTGTACATAAACATAAATTTTTTATTGCTGGTGACAAGAATTGTGTTGTAATAAAAGGTAAATAAATACAGTTTTTTAAATTCAGAATTGTATTATCACTATTATTGTAACGAAGTGATTTTTCCAATCAAGGAATGTTCATTTTTGCTTTAAATATTACCGTCACTTGGGTACACCCTGCCGCTGTTTTAGTAAGTAAGTCATGTTCTAATTAAGTTATTAATGAGTTGTTAAAAAGTCCGCTGGTAAACAAGCAGTCAAGTAATTAATTGATTAATTTTCGACAATCCCCCGTATAAAGAAAATCCGAGAATTATTATAAATAATGGTCGAGTCGGAAATAAAAATCATTCGTTACTAAAAATCTTAATCCTTGCTCGTTTTGATCAGTTTCTTTTTGCAACATAGTTTAGAAGTTACAAGAAACTCATTTCCGGTTAAATGCGTTCTGAGTTGACGCACCTAGTTGCATAAGCCGCTGCACCTCTGCAGGTTACGCTGGAATGTGCATACGAGTACGTCGTTTAAAGTCGGTGACCACCTCTCTTTTAACACGACAGATACGTCATAAAGTTTACAAAAAGGGGAAGAACAGTCACTTCTCTCTCATTCCGTGCTGATTCTGATTCTGTCCTAATTCCCGTTCCGAGAAAACCAGCAGTAGATTCATTCCGAAATAGTCCGCATCAGATCCGTTCGACCGCCAGCAATTGACGATCAAACCGAACCCGTAAATCTTTTTGTACCACCGCTACGAGTTTTAATAGTAAATTCCTCTGAATAGAAAATTGGTAAGAATTTAACGCAACCTGCTACATTCTGCAGGTGCTGCCTTCAGTTAAGTATAGATATTGAGAGATTTTATTGCCCGTGAGTATCGCCGTGTTTTGCTACCAAAGTAAACCAGAGCTACTTAGTAATACCTCCGTTGGTCTTTTGTTTGCTAATATATGCATCGGTTGCTGAGATCTGTTCAATTGGGCTATCTCAATCAAATACCTCAATGCATAATAGGTTACCGGAAAACCTACGCGAAACCAAATAGTCATTATATGCATCAACTGTGTGTATCTGTTCAATTGGGCCATACGTACAGGCGATCCGTATAGAACTGACTCGCAAAACTTACATTATTCAACATAATCATTTAACAAATAGCTCTACGTTTGTGGCAGTAGTTACCGCGTGTTTCAATATCTTGTCTAGCCTCAAATATCTATAGCTAACGGACTGCCCGCCGTTTATAATATTTCATAGTGGAAAGGTACGTTTGCTTGTCGTACACAGTAAAAACATTAATTCAACGTCTCCGAAAATTCCGCCGCAAAATCGCGTAGACTTTTGCTTGCCAGCTTGACTTGTTATTTATTGTTTTGAAATATTTTTATATATACGCGACTGTACAGTCGTGGAGGGTTTAGAATAAATTATTCTGTTTCCAAATACTGCTGAATAAATACGTTATTTTAAAGGGGTAAAATTCACGAGTTATTATTTCTGTCATTTATTTCTGATTAACCCGTTTGAGCAGTATGATCGAATTCCATTAGATAGATCTCCAGCTCCGACCCCTGGCTATTTCGTATCACCCGCTGTTTCGCTACTCAGGGTTGTTCTCCCAATTAGGAGAGCCAAAAAGACAGTGTAGTTCTTCGCACTTAAAAATTGAAGGACTGGCGCCCGAGATTTCCGTAGAAATAAAAAGATTACGTAAGTATATAGTGACCGAAAGCAGCCAATAAAAATAGAGTATTACATTATACGTATTGCTAAAAATAATGGTTTTCTTACAAAAAATTGGCTGGAGGGTGAAAATTGGAGCGAGAAATCAAAACAAATCGTTACTGACATTAATTGATGAAATTTTGCACAGTTAATGATAATAATTTAATTAAAGTATGACGAAAAAGTAGAAAATAATTAAATTTTTTTGCACAGCACAATACATGTCGGTCTATCTAAATATGGACGTAGATGTCTAGTTTATTTTGGTTCAACGGTCCAACTGCACTGTTCTCTTTTGTAGAAATAACGAATGAATAGTTTAAATACAATTTTTAGTTTCTTCCCTAAAAATCCCGTCAATCTTATTTTTGAAAATGAATGTTTATTTATTTGTTTTGTGAAAACAACGCGATATTTTGATTTTTTTTATCTATTACATATCTTAATGTTTTATATAATATGAAGAAAAGCTATGCCTATCCAATATACGATTTGAGATGACTTACCAATTAATGAGTTTCGTCCGACTTACTTATCAAAAGCTATACAATTTCCACGCCTCTATAGGACATTTACCAAAGAAATTATGAAAATTATCCAATAATTGTACAATAAACACAGACATTGCTTAACAAGTTCTTTGTGCACAACATATTAAGATCATTTGGGTGTTTGGCGGACGCAACAAGAAAAGACCATGGTCTTTAATCAAAGTGTGCCTCTATTAAAGTATTTATGTAACCTAATTCTCTTTTAAGACCACAATGCAGTGACACTGCACTAATGCTGGAGATATATGCAAGCTTGTGTGTAAATGGTTGAATCAAAACATATTCGTGGATTCTACAAAACTTTAGACACTTATACTTAAAGTTGTCAATATGAGTCATTGTAATTGACAAAGAAAGGGTAGTATATACTTTGTACAGTCTACTATCTTTAAAACAACAATTGTTTCGGTAAAAAGGAACCTAGAACAAATTTAAGGAGAATCACAAATTGGCTGTTACCAAAGAACACTGAAATTTTGTGCCATACCCATATTACCCATTACTTGTATCTTGTATCATTAACGCTATAGAATGTAAGTTGACTTGGATTTATACAAAATTGCAAACTTAAAACACAAATACCATATGAATTAGAACTCTCGTGGTATTTAGGAAAACAAAAACTGTTGATATCGAAGTGAAACAAGTGCTATTACATATTACCATTGTTAGTGTTTTATTAGTAAAGAACAACAAAATTTGATTACTGTTGATTGATATAATTCATCGAAAAAGGTAAACGTGTACCAAATTGCATACATCAAACTGTGGGAAAAATCAGGATAATTCTTTTTTGGTTGTTTTTCTTGTATTTAACAGCTCTGTAATTTTAAGCGGGGATTCTCTCATTATTTTGGTATTGAGCTATTCAGATAATGAAAATATATAATCTGCGGCCCTGTGTCAGGTTTGTGTTTTCTTGTTCAAATAGGATAAACACATCGCGAGGCCTGGTCTACACGTAATCTCAACTAGAAACCTTCTTGTGGTGTATATAGTAGAGGCGCGTAGGGCAGATTTTTGGCTTTCGTGGGAAATTTTTGAGGGAAGTTGTCACCCATGCTAGATCGGTACTTTGTTATATTAGCTACCAAAAAAGTGATGGTGCCACTCTGGCATTCGTGTCTGTTACCTTCTATGCTCTTATTAGTTGAGTTGGGATTCAATTCACAAATTTGCAATTTTATGAACATAAACCGCACTGTAAAAAAAACTATAGAAGCTATCGGGATGATTTTTTTAAAGTTTTGTAGACAAAACTTAAGCGCTCATAACAGTCAGTTCACAATTTTATAAAATCCAATGCTTTTTTGACAAATCTATTATAAACTTTAAATTATAAAAATATTGCAACTAAAACTTTAACCTCGTGATGATACGTTAAATATTTAAAAAATATATATACATGCAGTGAGTAAATTGTAGCTTATATATGTATGAAGTTTTTCAAATAAAAATTGCGTCGGCAGATAGAAAAATAAAATTATTGCCCTAATTATTATCATAAGGAGGTAAGGTACCGCATATGTACTACAATACATTATGCATGGCGTATGGTAATTTTAAAATTTTATCATATATATTTGAGATTTTTTGTATTTGGAAACAAATTATAACTAAATTCCAATAGAAATTAGTACCTGCTTATTTTATTGTTTGTATATTACACTTTACACTTAACTTTAACGTTAAATTCAAGTATTGTTGGAAAATAAAAAATGTGTAGTAACTTTAGACATGGGACTGTTCAGTGTACAGAACTATGCCGTATCTTTCCCATAAAGAATCTACAAATTGGATTTTTGGATCTGATGAACAACATACAATTATGGCTGAATTACAAGTCTTAGGTATAAATTGAAGGATCTGGATTGCCAGATTTATGGAGTAATATTTATATAGTGAATACATCAAATATTCGTGAGGAAACATGTTCGTGGGGCAATACAGGCTCATGTCATATCCTTAATAGCATTATATTCTTTATATTTTAATGAATTTCGAAAATAGCACCCTGAATTTTTAAGTCTGAAAGAGTAAATTGTAATACTCGTAGTATTACAATTTTTAAAATCTTTTGATGAACAAATCAAAGTTGCTAATCAAACAATGTTACAGTGAATAAACGAATTAAATTTGAAAGTAAAACTTGGAGGAATTTGATAGATTACAGGAAAATCGACCAACCTTTAAGACAATGAGAAATTATATGCACATGATCCTTCGATCTATTTGAACTAACTGGTGATTGGTTGTTGCATTTATTGTCTCAAAAGATTTGTTAAATATTTTTTTGCTCTAGACCTTGTTAACTACTCCACACATAATAACATTAATTGGTAGAACTGGAATAATAAAGAGAACCCGATATTTGGCAGGAGTTCATGAAGGGTAACTGAATTGTAAATAAGTCAAGGTACAGGTTACAGGTGGAATCGTGGGCTTAACTTAAAACACGGAGGCTCACCTGAATTAGAATGATTTCCAAAGAAGCAAAACTACGAACTAAACAAGAACGAAAAACATCACAGTTATACAGAAAATTTTTGTGCCACACATTATTTCGGCAAGTGAAAAATTAATTCGCGTGTTTTCGAAACTACTAGTCCCACTTAATAAGCTGGAGAAAAAGCAGCCAAAAATATGTCGGAAATAAAATCCATCGGACAGCCACAAATGGAAAGACTTAAAAAAAAAGGATGGAAACTAAAGGTACGTCACTATGGGCTCCTCTTAAAAGAAAAACGATTTAAAGCTATGTAAAAGCGAATATAAAAATATTAAAACTGCTAAAAAGGGAAAAATTAGATAAATGAAACTTCAGAAAAAAATGTTTCCTATAGTTTTAATTTTATCAAGAACGAGAAGGGATTTGGACCTAAAAGAGATTGTCGATGAATATGAACTAACAGCAATACCTAGATCTTTACTTTCCTACGATGGAAAGATGCATATCCATCCATATTGATAAATATAAACTGATGCATCTATTGGAAAATTTAGTCGAAGACAATGAGATCATCTCTGGTAATCAATTAAAAGCTAGCATTGTTATTATAGATGCTTGAATGGCCAAAAAAGATATGGTTGGGAATGAACAAAAAATGGAATATTATTGGTAGATATTATGTGACAAGAATAATTGTCCACTTCCTGAAATATTACAATTAAGTGCAAAAAGACGAAATGTACAGGAAGACGATGCAAGTGTTTTCTAGAAAAACACTGATTGTACAGAAATGTTTTCCAGTGATGAAGAGAATGATGGATGCAAAAATAATCAGCTAGTAGGGTCGGATTTGAATAATAAATAAAACGATAAAAAATGTCTTTAAAAAAATATTTGAGCAACCTCTACTAACTAAAATATATTTTCAGGTTGAACAAAACACATGTGTTATACTTATCTTAAATAAGATATTTATTTTATTATTATATGTAATATGAATTATTCAGTTATGTTTATAAATAATTTTTATTATTTTCTGCATATTTTTGTTATACCTATTATACAGTGTGGAAAAAAAGTCTGGAACACCTGAAATATCTCGTAAAATACGTTTTTCCCGAAAAAAACGCTCGAAGGGGTCAAAAGGTATTTTAAATTTGTCGTCTTTTGAAAAACTTTAATTCTATATATAAGTGGTGTACGTTGAAGAGGCCAAATGGGGCGCCGTGTTTTAAATGATAACCCCTATTTTTTGTTCAATATATAATGGAAGATCACATTTCTTTGAGTATTGTCGAGAGTATTGTAGTATTAAAATTTTAATATGTTACATAAATAAAATTTCGAAAAAAATGCAAATAAAGTTTTAATTGTGAAGATTGATTTATTTTAATATTTTCGTAGAAGGCATTGAAACAATTGATTTAATGTCAGTTACGTCAATTTTGCTGGCGGTAAATATGATGCTTGTGCTTTTTCTGTTATCTGAATTTTATTTATAAATAAATCAATCTTCACAATTAAAACTTTATTTGCATTTTTTTCGAAACTTTGTTTATGCAACAAATTAAAACTTTTATACTACAATACTCAAAAAAATATGCTCTTCCATTATATTGAACAAAATATAGGGGTTGTCATTTAAAAAAGGAGCCCCCTTGGCGTCTTCAACGTACGCCACTGTACATAGAATTAGAGTATTTCAAAAGACGACAAATTTAAAGTACATTTTGACCCATTCGAGCGTTTTTTTCGAGAAAAACGTATTTTGCGAGATATTTCAGACTTTTTTTCCACACTGTATATTAAATATTATGTATGTAGAACTATATTTGGAATTAAAACGGCATCTTAAAAAAAAATTTTGTCAAAATATCTTAAGTAATAAGGAAAATAGAGCAAGTTAAAAATGTCACCCTTTGTAGGGGGTTGCAGGGTGACAGACACAGATTCAAACGTGGCACCATGACTTTTCTTGTTACTTTTGATACAATCTTTCGTTTTAACGTAGGTGACAACTTCCCTCAAAAATTTCCCACTCAATGACCTACGCGCCCCTACTAATAGGGTTGATCTTAAAATTCAATATACTTATTTCAAGTGCGATTGCCGCCTTTTATGAAACCTACACGCTCAAACAAACAGTTCAATATAACAAGTACTATAATATAATCTAAAGAAAATCCCAAAGAGAACACCCTACATATTCTTAATTTTTCTATACGTTGTTAATCACTTTGGCAATATGAACAGTACGGGGTGAGTCAAATTTGATACTCACTATTGGGATCTCGGAAACGGTAAGAGATAGAGAGTTTGTTAAATGGGGGCGAAGTTGCACAATTTTATATCCAATAATTTGTCGTGATGAAATCAAAAATATCTTGTTTGGTTTTTGAGATATTTGAAAAAAAAACAAAATTTTGAGTTTTCATTTTTGTTTTTTTCTAGTTTTTTTTTTTCAAGAATTACAATATTTTGCATAGAACGTTTCTTCAGATCGGGGCCATCCTAAACTTTGTTTCTTCAGTTACGGACCTGACAATGTTTTTCCTTAATTCATTAGTATTTTCCATCCTGATTCCAACGATATGACACTCGTTGATTTGTACAATATTTTTAGCTTAAAAACTGAAAATATTGTTCAAATCAACGAGTGTCATATCATGTCGTTGGAATCAGGATGAAAAATGCTAATGAATTTAGGAAAAACAATGTCAGGTCCGTATTTGAAAAAACAAAGTGGCCTCGATCTGGCGAAACGTTCAATTCAAAATATTTTAACTCTATGTTGTAGAGCTGGAAAAATTGCAATGAAGAAGTTCTTTCAGTTTTTTATATCTCTTCAAACAGACCTAGAAAAAACAAAAATGAAAATTCAAAATTTTGTTTTTTTTTTCAAATACGAAACTCCAAAACCAAACAAGATATTTTTGATTTCATCACGGCATATTATTGGATATAATATTGCGCAATTTTGCCCCTATTTAACCAACTCTCTGTATCTTACAGTTTCCGAGATCCCAATGGTGAGCATCGAATTTGACTCACTGTGAATAAAAACTATTACTTTCTCTAAACGAGGCCGCGTTATATTTACCAGTATATTTTATTTATTATTAGTTTTCTTCTTAATTCCATTCAACTTATTTTTATGTAGGTAAGTAAAGAGTGGTTAATTATAAGCAATCGATAAGGGAAACAAACACCAGCACTTACATATTTTGACAATCGCACACACTGTAGAGTTTTGCATCTACTAAATGATGAACGATGTGCAGGACAGAAATAAAAAATTGATTAGGCTCTATGCCAAAACAAAATGCACAATTTATTTAAAGCAGACATATCAATTGTGAAATAAAATTCCCATGCTGTTGGCGTCCTAACATAAATAGTAGAAGAAAAAGTAAATAAGAAAAGTTTTAGCTGATGATTGCTGGTCTCGTGTCAAAATAAATTTATTATAGAATGCTATTCTACGTTAAATGATGTATAGGGTGATTCCTATAACGTTCTCACCCCAATTTTTTTGTTTGTTTTTGGAAATTAAATAAAAATATTTAACGTAACTTATAGAACTCTGTATTTTTTTTACAATTTTGAAAAAAGATTTAAATTCTCTTTCGAAAAATATAACATAACATATAATATAATAATTGAAATAGAGAAGAATAAATTAAATTTTATTTAAATTTATTAAAGGAAATAACATTAAATCAACATCAAATATCTTAACGAACAAATAACATTTATATTTAAAGGAACTGTTCAAAATATTCTCTATTATTTTCGACACAAATAGTATATCGTTTATTCAGGGTATCCCATGACATGACGGCCATAGCTTGAGGGTATGTTGCCAAAGCAATTTCAAGTCAAAAATGTCTAATGAACATAATATGCTCTAAACTCTAAACTCAATCGTTAGTCACGTAGTAAATAACATTCCAATCGGTTTATTCTTCTTCCGAGTAAGGCATTTTTAACTAAACAAATCCTAAATGCCAAAATTAAATTAAAATCTTAATCGTTCCTAGAAAAAATGTGTTCTGAAAAAAACTGTATGAATTACATTTCATTTCATTATAGGTGATAAGTATCCCAGTGGAATTTTTTAACGCTACTCAAATTTATTACTTTAATATTTATACTTTTCAGAACATAAATTATAATCTATAGATTTACTAGGTACTATCTTTTAATATAACATTATTAACTGATATATTATTTTACGTAATCTTAGGATGATATTGATATCTCTTGATACCTGCTGTATTTCTTAATGCAATTTCATCCATTGTCACTTACGAATAAAATATGGTAAATTCAAGCCATTATCAATAATTTTCAAATCTTAAATCGATTTTTATATCCTTCGACACTACATTCTTCTCTAACATAATGCCAATCTTGTTATCGATTTTATTTACTCTAATCATCTTTCAGCATTGTGTTCATATAATTTATATACGTAGGTATAAAGTGACAAGATATTTAATGAAGATATATTGCCTTAATATTTTTTTCGATGACAAAAAGATGTATCAGCTTAGAATACACACACATATATGTATTTTGCCTTATGGACAGGCCATCTACATCCGAGTTCTTGTATATCCTTTCAGAATAGTCGCTGAAGTCTTCGCAAGGGAATCTCAATGTCTGCAATTATGTTTAATAACCCGTTTAAAAATAAGTAAATTCATCACTGGCAAAAATATTGTTTATTAAATTTAGGTTGCTTATAATATTATTGGATCATTTCTTCAATAAAATCGATTTCTCATATCTAGTCAGTCATCTTCACTGAGTTGGAGGAATCTTTTATTAGTTTGTGTGCTAATTCAAGAAACAATCAACTTAGCCAGTTTGGTAAGAATTAAAGTCAAACTAGAGTCAAAACAGTAGCTTTAGATTTTTACATAATTTTGATATAAATCAAGTTTTCATCAATCATTTATTTTCTAATTTTTCTAATTATTTTCGATTTTTTTAGCATTGTCGTGGTTTTTTAAAAATATATTTCTAATATCTGTCGACCTGTTGTATTCCATATGTTTGTTAATAAATAAATAAATAAATAAATAAATATAATCCATATTTTAAGACTGCCGTCTATTATGAGTAAGTATTTGCATCTTCTTTGATTAATGAAAACAGTTTTATTGTGAGTAATGTTTCCATAACGTTTATAAGTAACAGCGGTGTAAAATTTAATAGGTCATAAAAATAAAATGCAACTACCTACCTACTACGAAGTGTTATAAAACTTCGTCGAACAGAAAATTAATTTCAAAAGTAAAATTACTGTTTTTAATAAAGATGCAAATTAAGATAGAAGTTGAAGTAATCGTACTAGGAATTTAAATAAATAAATGTTGAATATACAATTAACTTCCGTCCACAATATACAGTACTAATTATTATTCATTATTTTTTTCTCACGCACGACTGCGGAATTTTTTTCTTAATCTTTATTTAGATTTAAATCTTTAACTAGAAAAATCAACTACACTTCTTTTATTCTGATCTGGTCGAAGAAAGCGTTAAAATTATAAACGATGTACATACAAGATAACTTTCAGCAGTCAGCTCAGTCGAAGCCTGGAGCCTAGGTATATCAAATATCCTTTCTATCCGTTTGTAAAATACTTCTTATTGAAATTGGATCACAAGTAGAAATCAGATCTAAGAGGATAATTCAATTTTTTTGCTGACGTTTCGAAGATATACTTTTCCAACTAACCCAAATGCTGGAAACCACCCACTACTTCTCGCTTGGAGTACGGAGAGTAATTATTACTTCCCACGATGCGGGACATAATAAAGTAGATTTTTTTAATAACAATAATGCACGAAATTGGCAGTGTACATTCCGAGGGGCCTCCGGCCCAAAGGAATATACGCCTACCGAGGCCGTCATTGTCCTAATAACTCCCGTGGTGCCTTCAACATTTAATGTCCTACTACTCAGTTGTTAAATTCGAAAATTTTGAAAATTATACTTTTTATGTCACAAAATAGCTGATATGACATTTTGTTTGACAATTAATTTATTGACGTTAATGAAGGTTACTTGTAATTTCGATTGTAGCATTCATATAAATGATTTATTTCCATGGTAATGAGTTATAAAAATTCATAATGCCCTAGGGTGTTATTATAATTCCCTAGGGCGTTATTTCTCATATAATGTATCTTAAAATAAGGTCATTATTGTATTGCAAAATAACAGAGTAGTAGGACATTAACGTTGTTACAAGCTTTTATTTAACTTGCAATGTTTGTATGTATGTATGTATGTATGTATGTATGTTAGTTTGTTTGTTTAGGTCAAATCTTGCAACTGAATTTTAATAAAATAGTTATCCGCAACCGATTGAGCTGAAATTTTGCACACACGTTTAGTTTGGATGACAATGCATGTTTAGTTAAGTGACGTCATTCT
This sequence comes from Rhagium mordax, assembly GCA_963680705.1. NCBI lineage: Eukaryota > Metazoa > Arthropoda > Insecta > Coleoptera > Cerambycidae > Rhagium > Rhagium mordax. Next base: position 26,839,036 of record OY796658.1, on the reverse strand, counting down.
AAATCCAATATGGCGGACTCCCAAAGATGGCGGACTAGTTATTTTTTAGGCACCCCCATAATATGGGTATCAATTAAAAGGGTTTTCTGAGAAGAATACAAAAAATAAAATGCCGTCACACTAAATTCAATATGGCGGACGCCCCAAGATGGCGGACTAGTTATTTTTTAGGCACCCCCATAATATGGGTATCAATTAAAAGGGTTTGCTAAGAAGAATACGAAAAATATGTCCAGCAAAAACTAAAAAATAAAAAATAAATTAATTGTAAAAAAAAATTTTTAAAAACAAGCTCTAAAAAGAAGAAAATAAACTTTAAATTAAATCAAACCCCATCAATTTATTACATTATACAATTTATATGATATAAAAGCTTGTCGCGAGATTTGTCTGTGTAAATAAACAAGAATACAATAAACTCTCGCGACAAGCTTTTATATCATATAAATTGTATAATGTAATAAATTGATGGGTTTGATTTGATTTAAAGTTTATTTTCTTCTTTTTAGAGCATTTAAATAAAAGCTTGTTTTTAAAACTGTTTTTTTATAACATGTTCGGGAAACGAAATATTAGTAGCCATGCATCTTTTTGGATTCCAAGCTCCAACACTACGATATGCCTAACCAAAATTTAACCAGCTGTCACAGATTCAATGCCAACGTTTGTAAAAACACTCAAAAGTATTGTGGCTTGTCATATAATACATTTTATTTAGATTTAGGACAATTTGCGATGGAATGTTATAACAAAAATTATTTTATTTTATTGTTGAATGAACATATAAAGGCATTAAATCAAAATTAGTAAAATAAATTAAACTCTAAGTGACACAAGTTTTCACAGTTGGATACAAATAATCTCCAAAATTGTTTTAATTAATATGAATTTTTAAGGACCTCATTACACAAAACAAGTCACGTTTTACATCTAGCCTACCTGCATATTGCGTGCGTAAAATATTCATTAATTTTAACAAAGTAGTCTGTACATATATCATGAAATCTTTTGTAATGCGATTTTTTATACCACAAAAATGCAAAGAATACTGAAATGTAATTAAAACGAATTTTATAGACTTCTGTAGACGTTTGACTATACAAATAGTATTTAATTTAATTAGTAAACTTTGGTATTACTAAAGAAAAGGAGTGGAGGAAATGTGTCATGTGTATATGGTCAGAATGAATAAGAATTGTAAAAAAATTGCTACATCAAATATAGCTTTGATGGAGGAGGAGAAACGAACTAATAACAAAATATCCAATACCAAGTATATGACTGATGGTCGAGATGGCAGCGTACCTGCCACTCACCCAAAAGTCCCGGGATCGATTCCCGGTCGTGGCAATGGAAAATACTGTGAGAGGGATTTTTCCATTATACACAGGATATTGGATGTGTGTCCCTTGTCTTTAAAGGTGTAGTCCCCTCCCGCACAAGGCTCTTCTAGAGCCTTCTGGGATAAAGGGGGTCGTAATTACATGTGGTGTATTTATATTTATTATTAAGTATCCAAACACTCGCTATACCCAGGCTACTCAGTTAAGATGGTCGTCCTGATAACCGGTACCTATACTTGGACGTATGAGACCTACCTACACAGCTAAATAAATTGGAAATACAAATTATTTATTATGGTGTCAGCATGTCAGCTAATAAAAAAATTCGACTGAATTTCTAACACTTGTTTTGATTCTGTTACAATTTATTATAATTTATAATGAGAACAGATTTAGCATATACAATAAAAAAACAATTAGAATGGTTCAGATATTAATATTATCTTTAGCAAATTATATTACTATACTTTTTAAAAAATATTGGCTACAAATTATTTGTTGCATCGTTTAATTTTCTTTCTTTTGTTATAGGTACCTACTCTTTTTAAATGTTAGTTTTAATTTTCGATCGTTTATTTTTCTTCCTAGGAATATCTGATCTTTTTCCACGTCGCAACATAGAAAAGCCGAGACTAAAGAAACTGTTTTATGTATGTAACAACCTTGTACCTACCTATCGCGAAACCACAAACAAAATCGAGATTCATCATTAAACACCACACAGTTTCATTTTTCATCCCACTCGAGTTTTATCTCTCGGTCATTCCGAGTCAGTGGCAAAAGGAGATCGAATCGATCGATCAAAGAAACATTATTCAATAAACAAACGTGATTGATAGTCATTGACCCGTATAAGTAACGTAGATGCTTCATTTTTTCTACGTATTTCAACATTTTAAAAGAAATACCGGCTCCTCGCCTTGTAGCCCAAACAATTTTACCTACCCCTTTCTTATTTAATTGTTGACAATTTACATGTCTTAGAACTTGGGACATTGTTAATAATTTTTATTAAAATTTTCCACTAAATTTTCTAAAACATTGTTTTTATTTTATTTATTTATTTATTTATTTATTTTTTGTAAATCACATTGTACAGGGTGTTCAACGTAACTTGCTACCCCCCATAACTTTCTTATTTATAAGATAATAAAAAAATAAAAAACTTCGTCTTATTGCATTTTTCACATACTTTTTAAATATGTTATCAGATCATATCGATGTCAGAAAATATACAGTGGGTGCGAAAAAATGTGTTTTTCTTTAATGGAACACCCTATATATTTTTACATATTTGGATTTGCCTATTTTTTCTGATTTCAAAAATATATAATACTTGTATATTTCGAGTAATATTAAGGAAGTTATTAACAAAAAACTTCGAATTCCAAAAGAGATTCAGTGTTGCTTGGTTTAAATCACTCTTAGAAGGCCGTGACGAAACTTTTGAAATCAATATGTTTTGACATTTATTATAATAGCTCAGGCATTAATTGTGTAGTTATTGCTTCTTGTATTCTACTAAAAAATGCATTATTCCTGGGAAGAAAAGAATGATATGTATGATGTGTATATTTTAAATAATAGAAACGCAGCAGCGGCTTTAAGAGAATATGGGAGGAAGTATCCACAGAGGAGGTAACCATGAAAATTTATATTTAAGAGGACAGAAACCGTGTTTAAAGCCACAAAACAGTTTACAAATACTAAAAAAAGAAAAGAGAGACCTACTTTAAATGAAGAATTTGAGTTAAATGTATTATTATATTTTGAGGAAAATCCACAATAATCGGTCAGAAATTGTTGCAGAATATTTAATGTAAGTCTTGGAAGCATTCATTATATTCTAAAGAAACAAAAATATAAATCATTCTCAATATTGCCTGTTCAAAAATTATTACTTCCCGATTTCAATTCGCGATTGGTATTTTGTGAACACATCATATTACGACATAGAAATGACCCTAACATTTTTTCGAAAATTCTGTGGACAGACGAATCATCATTTTCAACTTTCGGGTGTTTTAATAGAAGAAATAGTCATCACTGGGCTTCGGAAAATCCTTACTGTTTTAAAGAAATACAGCATCAAGTCAGGCAGTCTATCCAAATTTGGTGTGGCATGTTAAATAATAAAGTAATAGGTCCTATATTCTTTAACGGCAATCTTAATGGAGCAAGATATTTAATATTCCTTCAAGAAAATATTGAGGAATTTTTAGAAGATATACCATTGTGACACCCCATACCCCCCTCGTATGTTTATTAATCTTTTTCCAGAGAAAAAGAAACATACTTTTGGCCTTTTTATGTGATCGTCTAGTTTTATAGTGGTAGGACCCAAAATACGTTGTGTTTGTAGCTTTTACTTAGATTCTTTTTATAAAGTTTGGTATTATTTAGTTACTGTTTAATTCACACAGGTAAACTTAAATCTGATATTTAAGTACCTTTTAATTTACCTTTTGAAAGAAAAACGATTAGTGAATGAATACTCTCGATGTAGTTAAACCAATTTATTTGCATTTAGAGACAACTGTCACAAATGATTTATATAAGATCTGAGCAGATATGCCAATGACAAAACTTCGCCATAGCCGGAGAGGAACCCCTCTCGTAAGATTTCATTGGATGACCAGTGACACAATCGACTGATAAGTAAAACAAGCCTCGCTTATTTAATTACCGAGCCTTTGTCGCTGACAGTCTCACTATGATTCTTTAGGTCGTATAACTCGTCGTATTCTTTTTTTTGTGAAAGACAACTGTCTCTCGTTTATTGACGTTGTGAATACCCCCCATCAGTAGGAAACCAAGGTAAACACTTATTGCCAATCGTAGATTTATATAGTGTATGTAGACGTGAAGGAACATAGTGAAAGTGTACAGATACTGTGGCCATAAATACATTAGGCGGAGTACCACCGAGATTACCCCTGAAAGACGCTTATGGTTAACCCCACAGGGTCGGTCAGCAATAATCCAGATGGCATATTTCAAAAGCGTGTCGGAGGCTTGTAAAACCCAACAGATCGACCATCGGCACTCGTACATGCAATGAAGTTACAAGAATTGACTGGGGTTTAAAACTATGCAACATTTAGCATGAAGGCTCAGATAAAAGATGGTTAAGTAGGTAATAAATTCCCTTAAATATGATTTAAATGAACAGACATAAATAGTAAAATAGTACCACAGCGACGATAAACTGATAGAGTCGTAATTTGTCATTTCTACTTCGTGAAGTTAATATTGATTACGTAAAATGGTATGTCTCACCTAGCCGAGGAACTAGCGTGGAGTTCGACGGTTTTTCTCCCCCGGCTTCATTAGCCCCCTCGTTTAATGGCTTCATCGCGGTGCTGGATTCCGTGGCTTCGTCCCGCGTACTATCAACCCTGCTACGAAGACGCATGTACTTAGATCAAAACCGCGAGAGTCCTCGTAGTTCCGACAAGCCGGAAGAAAAGTGAGATGGTGGGTCCTGGTATAGAATAGAGTGTTGCAGCTAGGCTGTTCTCTGTGTTATGGTGCTCCAGTACCGGCAAAGCCGCTTCTAAGTTGGAGTTCCTCGTACCGGCAGGGCCGCGTCGGGGTGGAGGTTCAGAAGTGATTCTCCCTGAGGTCTACCTAATTTGCGTATTTATACTATTTTGCCCTGTGACGTATTACATATTCCCCATGCAACGGACAGAGAGGCTAGGCGAACACTCTGGGCGCGTCCCGGTTCCAGATGTCGTCGTTATATCCGTACTGAATTATGGGCCTTCGTCTAAGCGTTACGTAGTGACTATTTTCCTGTGACGACCGATCATAATTTGATCTGGGCCCGGCATTCCTAAACTATGCACGACCAAATTATGGTCAACTTTTAACCTATTTCGACGCAACTTATTTAAAATATAATGCATTTGAATTTAACGAAATCTCATAACTTGTACTGATAATAATATAAATTTAGGAAAATGCGCGTAATGAGGCAGCCCAGGGCTGGGGTGTCTCACCATTAAGAGATATTGAAAATATTATTTGGCAGCAAGATGGTGCACCCTGCCATAATACAATTCAGGTCCAGCAATACTTGAATAACAACTACAGGGAATGGATTGGTAGACAGGGGCCAATTCGATGGCCAGCCAGGAGCCCTGATTTGACCCCTTTAGACACTTTTCTGTGGGGTTATTTGAAAAACAAAGTGTATCAAGAAACCCATTTGACCATTAACATTATTCAAGAAAAAATTCAAGAAGAAATTAATTTTTTAAATAATAATACATATATTTTAAATAATGATAAAAATAACATTATCAAAAGATATAATTTATGCATAACACAAAACGGTGGTCATGTAGAACATCTTTTATAATGAAATATTTTCAGTTTAATATATTTTAAACTCGTATTCTTCAAACAATGATTGTTGTAAAGATAAATAAATATAATTTAGTACTGTATTGCTCCTGTTATTGCAAACAGTTTTTTATTAATAACTTCCTAATATTACTCGAAATATACAAGTATTATATATTTTTGAAGTCAGAAAAAATAGGCAAATTAAAATATGTAAAAATATATAGGGTGTTCCATTAAAGAAATATATTCAATGAACTTAATTCTGGGAATCACGCACCCACTGTATATTTTCTGACATCGATATGATCTGATAACATATTTAAAGAGTATGTGAAAAATGCATTAAGATGAAATTTTAAATTTTTTTATTACCTTATAAATAAGGAAATTATGGGGGGGTAGCAAGTTACGTTGAACACCCTGTACATATAACAATGTTATTAATGGTATATTTGAATCACCGTGGTCATGTATAAACCCCTTAAAGTGAAAGTAATTTGATAAGTGTAAATAAAAGGCCATTTCGTTTCAACACGCATTTAAACGTTTAAAATAATGCTGATCCTATATTAGAATAACAAATTGGTTTTTTTCTGACAATATGTTAATTATTTAGGGAAATTTCGAGGTAATAATTTATAATGTAATATATAGTGTTAGTTTTATTAATGTGTTCACGTGAAAGGGAGTCATAGACGAATTAAGCATGGAAAGAGAAACCAAAAGACCTTTCTGCAAATTGATTTATCCTAAATTCTTGCTATTATTCATACATTGAGTATACAAATACTAAGTAGGAAACGGTTTTATTTTGATTTCGTTATTAAAATAATATACATGGTGTCCCCCCAAAATGAGATGAACATCATCTCAAAATTTTTGCCAAGGGTGGGTCAAGCTGTAGGGGTGGGGGGGGGTAAAAATTACCGCAACTTTTTTAATTTTAACTTTTTTTGAGATTTGACTTCAAATTATGAATTGTCAGAGTTTTTCACAAAGGAAATGCCCTCTTGTTCAACTTCGATCGGAGGCACCGTTTTCGAGATAAATTCATTTTAATATTCAAATGCATGCTCTAAAATGATTAGGTAAGTGGAGTAAGTGGACTAATTTTTTTCTTTTCTCGTCAAAACAAAATTTAAGAGCCAGATCAAACCAAGATTTTCTTATTTATTTTAACAACTGCTCAAAATGCTTAAATTTTGTTTCGACGCGAAAAGGAAAAAATTACTCCACTTCCCTAATCATTTTAGAGACAATTCATAATTTGAAGTAAAAAAAAATGCACAAATAAAAAAGTTGCGGTAAAAATTTTGAGATGATATACTTACCTCATTTTGTAAGGCTTAGAAAGTTTAGTGGATGTGCAAAATTTCATTACTTTAACTTGAACAGTTTCGGAGATAATAAATAAAAACCGTCTTCAGGGGCCCACATTTAGGGGCCTGTAGCTCCCTTAGGAAGCATTTTGGTATAGAGGTAAGTTTGGTCCAATCGAATTATTTTGACCTCAGGAATATGTGGTTTCTTTTTGTGCACTTATTTCTGGGACACCCTGTATAGGTACCTAAGTATGTATTCTTGTTCCAGTTATATAATAAAGTTCTTTAATATGTATGTAAATTAATACAGCGTCTTATAATTGAATTAAATCAGCATTTGGTGCTAGTTTTTTCCGTCTTTGAAGTTGAATTACTCGAAAACGATGCATTTAATTGACATATTAAGAGATACAAAAAAGTCGATAAATGGTACAGGGAATAACACAAGCACATCAATTTTTTGAAAAAACAGTGACGTACCTTCGTTTTCAATTAAAATAATTTTTGACTAGCCCCTGTATTCTTGATAAAAAAATTGCAACTACAATCCGATAAAGAACGTAAAACAACCTCTCTATGCTAAATTTCATGGAGCTATCTTTTGTTAATATAGAGTTATGGCCAATTATTCTAAAAAAAATCCATCTTTAACACCCTGTAGATCGTAAACGAAGCAGAATTCGATCATAGTTTATAGGACAAAATGTCTTTATTTTACGCTGAACTAGCTCCTGGTAAAGTTCTACTATTATAAACTGGACCACCATGTATATTAGAATTATATTGCGGAAGGGAATCCATATGTGAGTAATATGATACGTAAAGGGAAGGTGCAAAATAAAAGTCTTTTTCGCACTTCCGGGAATAAAGTAACAACTTCACTCCATTTTGATAGGGACTGAAGTATCACATTTAATCCCTCCGGGATCAAATAATGACAGAAATCCCGGAAGCATGAAATTACTAACAAATAATTTTAATATGTATTTTATTGAAAAAAATTACTTAGAATGGTATTGTACATTAATATTTACTTACATTAACATTATTACAATTCGCAATATTAACTAATTTTTGCTGGGTTAATGCAGGAGATAAAGATATTTGATTCATACCAGATACGTCATTTTCATATTGAACTGTCAACTGGCGTTTGTTCCGATAAAGCTCAGAAGCGTTACTACGGCAACGTTTATCAAGACCTTCTATTAAAGTGTTCTTTAAGAGAGACTTCGCAATCGCAAAATCGGAAATTTTTTAAACACAATTTTCGTTATTTCTTAACATTTGCATTCAGTTCCGGAAGTGCGAAAAGTATTGTATATACCTTGGGACTGAAGTATTCTTAATCCCTCAGGTAAATTATGGCCCTCCCTTCGGTCGGGCCATAAACTTTACCTTCGGGATTAAAAGTACTACTTCAGTCCCGCGGTATATAATATACTATTATTTTGCACCTTCCCTTTACATACTATTAGAATTTGTTAACAAATTATATTGCTCTCGCTTGAAATACTAAGTTGCATGTTTAATGAATGCTGGGCTCTATAAGCTGTGTGCAGAATGACGGGTGGCGCTGCCTGGTGGCAGGCCAGTGCCCTGTTGAGCTGTGCATTCAACATATGTGTTTTTATAGCAAATATCGCGTTGTTCGTATACTGTGTTTAAACAAAGTAATAAAAACATATAATTTTTCATTGTTCAGCAATTTTTGTCATATAATGCGCTATAACTCGTTAAGTATTAGAGATATAAAAAATTTATATAAGGAATTTAATCCCCTACAACTTTTATTAAGGTCATTTTGCTCTAAAAAAATGTTTAGGAAACCATCCCTATAGCGCAAATCGTACCAGGAGTTCGAGTGTGATCTTTTGGTTGAATACTCAGGAAGCAGTCCCCAAGCAACAACAATTTTTTTTTAACTGATATCTTTATCGGACTATTCTAGCCTGTTGGCGAAAGCTGTTTCAACGCGAAGAGCATTTGAGTGGCTGCAAATAATTCGAACCTCAATCTTTTATTATTATTCATTGAGTATACAATTGTTTGATTAAAGTTTGATTTGCAGTTGATTTTACTCTTTTTAATATTGGAGCTATTTTTCTGTTTGTGACAGTTAAAACAATGGAATTGTTTCTGGAAGATAATGTTTCAGTATTATTGTTTTAATTTTGAAAAACGATATTATTTCCATTTAGAACAACTCGGCCATTTTCATTCACAACTAGTTCCCAGTCTTCCATTGTTTTCCTATTATAAATATGAAATAATAAAATATTAAAACTATTTTGTCAGTAACAACAAATAAAACATCGTTTCCGTCATATTCAGTAAACGCAACCTCAAATTGAATTCGCTGAAGATGTATCCAACTTTTAAGCCCAAATTTATTTGGCTAAGTGGGTTAGACACAAGCAATACGTGTTGCAAGCACCCAATAATTTGGAGAAGCACCACTGCAAGCGCCAGAGTCGCCTACCTCACTCGCCCCGCCTACCTGCATATGGTCTATACAGAATCGGAAATTCTTTGTTTTCGGTCTGTAATTTCGGATTATTCTCTAATATTCCTAATACTAAATTTATTAATAAAATTTTCGATTTAGATGATGATTTGTACGCATAACCTCAGTGGAGACATATAAGGACAGAGTTAAGTGCCTTAACCGGAAGATCGACTTCTGCTGATTTTTAGTAGGCCTGTATGGTCTCCAGATGTAACAATAATCTTGACCGAGTAACCTTGACTCAATAATCTCGATGTAGTTAGTTTTTTCTTCTTATATTCAGTTGGTGAAATTTATATAGATCTGACATACACATTATTATTTCATATCACTTGTCACTTAATTATTAAGAAATTAAGCCATTGCATCGAAAGGATGATAAAATAGATGCAAATTGCAGTAATTGTAGTAATTTTTATATACCTTGAGAGCTCATCGAGATACAGCAATGAGTTAGTTAATGATGGTGTGCAATTCAGTATTGGTAAGTGCTAATATTCACAATAAACACTCTCCTTTGAATCTTTATTAAATCTAATTTGTTTGGTAATACGAGTATGATTATACCGAGAGACCTACGTAAAACAAGTGCATGTCTTTGAATCGACTATTAGGTAATACTGTGATTTCATTGTTAGATCAGTTTGTTACAGTAGGATTAAGTTAGGATACAGTTCAATATCACTGGGGTAATACTGCGATTTCTTCAGAAAGTGCGTTTTGCAATCTATCGAAATTTTTTGATAAATCTGATTTTTCAATTGTGGAAACACTAAGAAAGTGGGAATAGCGATATAGGAGAATGGACTGTTCATCAATTTTGATTCACCATTGTGTAGTGTAAAATTCTCGTGAAAAACAATATTGTGGTTCGTGGTTCGTGCGGTTTATTGTCCTATTGCCTATTGAAAATAACTTTGAATATGCATCACTGTCTACTTGTTGAATGAACAAACTATGTATTGAATCAAATAATATGCCTTTTGATTAAAGAAGGTGAAGAAAATTGGTGTACTTCAGTGCATTCATTAATAGGGATTTTTTACCAAATTCTAATATTCTCACTATTCACATAACCACTGATATAAAATCATGTCTGGGCTAGGCTCCCTGAACTCTTCATTACAGTCACGTCACCAATACATCCACACATATTGATTTTTTTATCCATTTTTTAAGAAGGAGGCAGCTCAATATTGTGTACTATTCACTAGTAGAATCCATCCTACAATATGGAATCATAACTTGGGGAGGTGTAAAACTAACTTACCTTGTTCCACTAGAAATTGTCCAAAAAAGAATAATTAAGATCATGCTAAACAAACCCGTCAGATATCCTACAGGGCAGTTATACGTAGACTCTCAACTACTAGATTTAAGACAGCTTTACGCAAAAATAGTAATAATACATTTATTTCAAAATGAGAAGTTTTTGAAAAAAATTGATCATTCTTATAAAACAAGACAACAAACTAGACAACACATCAAAACAATTATGGCCCACAAAACAACTGGACAGAAATATTTCGTATATGTTGGACAAAGGTTGTATAATCTTTTGCCGGAAAATATAAGAAATAATAAACGTATAAATAGAATCAAGAAAGATGTAAACAAATGGACAAGATTACAAGATAGGAAATATATTAGAAGCTTGTTAGATTAATGTAAATATTGTTTAATGATTATTAGAGGTACCTTTATAAGCTTTTTAAAATTTATAAAATTTAAATGTTTATAATTTTTCTTTATGTATATATGTATAAATAGGTTACTAACCAAGAGCCAAGAGCCCATCTGCAAGTTCTCGGAACTTAAATGGGAAAGGCACCATATGTTTATATGTATTTTTTCTTTGTAATTTATATTACTTCTGTATTTTTAATTAAATAAACATATATTATTATTATTATTATTTCTAAACTAAGTTTCGATTAAAAATACTTTTTTGTTCCGAAGAAAGCAAACTAAATAATTTGTAAAAATCAATAATCAGAACTCAAACTTTAGTGCAGAGGCAGTAGTAAAAGTGTAATCAAAGACATTATCGTTTTTTGTTGATCTCTCGGTAAAAGAGAACTGTGTACAAATGCTCCAAGTAATTTGTCTTACGATCAAACGTTTCCGTTGCTGCAACATAACATAATGCAAGCGAACTCCACGTGCAGAAATATATTGTGTGAGTTTATTTAGTAGAATCATTTTCTGTAAAAATTATCTTTGACCTGCCTACTTATTTATTTACGTCAGTCAGCTTATTTAAATGAATGTATACAAAGAAAATAAGATTAAGCTAAAAGTATATTTCCGAAAGTAACTAGTACTTATAAATAGTCAAAGGTGCTGATAAAAACTGTTTTTCACATAAATTAAATATAATTCGTGTTCCGTTAAGCGTAAATTATTTTCTCCTAAGGTATTAATGTTGTGTTTTACTGTATGTATTTAGAAATAATCTCAGTTCGTAGAAACGCATATATAATCGTATATTTTAAGGATTCTAAACTATATAATTACATAGCGGCAGCAACTATTTCTATTGTTTTGGTAATATTCTAATAACAATTGACGTATACTAAGCGAATGCAAGTATATATTTATTTATTAACAGAGAATGGATTTATTAAGTTTAAAGAAATAGTTTTTATAGATATAAAGAGAATTGAATCTACTTTCGCTCATCTGATCCACTTTTTAGTGGAGTAGCATGATCATTGATCATTAAACTAAATTACTAAATAAGGATGTATGCTCACTGCCTATTTGTTTTACTTTGGTATCATTATTACGTATTTAATCCTCCATTTTCCACTATTCAGAAGACTGAACCACGAGTATATTTTGGCACGAAGGTAACAAATGCCTTAATAGCACCTTTCTAGTAGTTAAACTGGAAGTTGAGAATTTATTTTTCATAATTTCTTTGTTATAATACGAATACGATTTTTTTATTGCCAATAATGTATTCTATTAGCGTTTTCAATATCTGTACTATTTTTTAAATCATCCTGTAATTCCTGTATTAAAAAGTAAAAATGCATACCACTTTTTCGAAGAAATTGAATTATTTTATTAATGTAATAAATAGCAGTAATTAGATTAATTACGATGATTTTTTAACTGATTAACAAGACAATACAATAGAAAAATTGTTTCCTAGATTGTGTCTGAATAAAATGATAGAATAACATGCCTATATCATTCAAATAATCTTAAAACATTGTGGGATGAAAATACATGAGAATTAAGAAAAAAAACCTTATTTATTACATTTATATAATCATTATAATCTACTCTTATCTCAGAATTAATTTCATTTAACACAAACCGGCATAACAATAAATAATTGAAATGTGTCCTTGAGAAATTCCACATTAAATGATATAGTAGACATATCTACATAATTAAATACAGTCAACGCTAGATTAAATAGATCTATAAACTTTATAGGTATGATACAATAATAAAATAAAAATTAAAAAGTTATCCAATCGATCAGTAAAATAAATACTTTAGGAATTACGTATGTACGTCATATCACATAAAATGTACATTTAAAATTCTTATCGAGTTCGCGATAGAGAATGTAGAAAGTAGACGTTTGAAAATAATGCATACAGTTAAAAATTATATTTTTAGCATTATAAATTATTTATGAAATTATTACTATACTCAAATCATTGTTTGTGATGATTTTTAAACGCGCAAATGAATAATATTTAAAACTAAAATGACAAGTAAAAGTTCGCCTTTCAAACTGGTTGTAGGAAAAATATAATTGGCGAATGAAATAATGAACAAAATTCATTAAGTTACCTTGCAACAGATGTACCTAATAACTTTTTGCCAATTAAATCGTTATTTATGCAACAACTCATAGGATTTTCAAAATTCCCATTCGTGAAAGAAGCTCATTTTACATACAAATTGTATACAGATAAATCCAGGATGCTTCGAACACGACAGGGATTGGGACGAATATACGAGCGGCCGACAACTCGCCTCAGTTCGAAATTATTTGTACATAGTAGGAGAAGGGAAGTGCGCTGTGGCCGTGGCCACTCACTGCTCGCTCAGCAGTCAGCACTGTTGTTAGTATCTCATTACACAATGAAAAAATAAGAGATAAGAAAATGGAATAAGAAATAAGATAAATAATTATTCCAAGTTTTAAATACACAATACTCTGGGCGATAATATTAGTTCTTATTCGATTTAAAATTCAACTGTTCAAATTGTTAATTGCTTTTCGGATATCATTATTTGTTAATTCTATTCCATATTTTTAATTTCTTATTTCTTATCTCTTATTTTTTTCATTGTGTTTAAGCCTTTGTTGGGATGTAGAACTCATATCTGAAAGAAATTTGATTTACGTTTCGAAATTTTTCTAACCTCAATAATTCATCCTAGATAGGATTAATTATTGCGAATAATTTTTAATATGGGATACCGAGACTCTTGTCGTGACACCTTCAGAAATAACAAACTGCTCACTGTCACGAGTATTTATTTATATAAACTATTTATGTACATATTTAATATAAAAAATAATCTACCAGCACATCGTGACAAACATGATTACAATACACGTAACCGCAATAATATATATATAAATAATTATAATCTAGCTCTCTATAAGAAGTCTCCTATGTATGCTGGTAGCTATATGTACAACAAACTGCCTTCAGATCTAAAACTAGTTGATAATGTAAGACAATTCAAATCAAAATTAAGATCTTTTTTATGTAATAACTGCTTTTACTCTCTGGAGGAATTCAGGAACTTTAAGGAATAATTTACTCTTATTCTTTTATAAGTATTTTATTCATGTTTTGTATTTTATGTGTGTTAGTTATTATAAACCATTTTTATTTTTTAAATATATTTTAACTACTTATATTTCATTATATATTAACAAATTATTTATATTTTTACTATGTATCTACGTACATTATTGTATTCCTGTTTGTATGTTTGTAATCTATACTCGACCTATTCTATCCAATTTTTGTAATTGGCATACAGAATTAATAAAGTCTATCTATCTATCTATTGTAATTTTAAAAAAATCTCAAAACACATTTAGATATTTCCATTGTTTGTTTTTTCGCAACAAAAATGTGATTCTACAACATAAAATTAAAATTAATTATTATTTTTAATTAATTGTCGCTGCACCTCGACTGTTTCAGGTTTAATAAAAATTATTATAAAAGAATTCAAACAAGGAATAGTAGACGTGATGAGAGCCATCGGCTACAGCGCAGAGATCGACGATTCCCACCACTGTATCCGCTTGCCTACAACGGGCACAAGTAAATCGCGCAACCTAATACCTATGTTCGAACCTCCTCGGTCTTTACTGTATAATAGGTATTTCTTCTATTAACTAAAAATTATATGTAACGGTATAGTATAAAGTAAAATATCTACTTTACGCAGTAGCGCGTAAAATGAAATAATAAGATAGCAAGATAGAAAAATGAACACTTGGCGGTGATTTAGTCTCAGAACTTCTTATTATTGTTTTTTTGACGACTTTAGGAGTGGTTTTCACCCTCTTAAGGCTAAGAATAATAATCTTTCTTATTAGGGGATGAGTTGTCCCAAAATGCAACAATCTGCTACGAAAGTCCTAATTTCCCAAAATAAACAAAAAACAATTAATTCATCCATTTAAGTATTTTTATATCGGCCACATTGAGGGTGCAACATACAATTTTTAATTTCTGATTTCACATCCATGATCAGTGACCCCAAAAACATAAATAATATAAGTTTCATTAATTTATCTTCAGTACTTCGTTAATTATTGATTTTTTAACTTTAGGGGTGGTTTTCACACTCTTATTTAGAATATTAAGAGAAATCATTTTTCCTATTAGGATATAAGTTTTATGTCCTAAAATATATTTTTCCATTGTACCCCTATTATATCGGCCATATTAGGGGTGAAATCGTGAATTTTTAAATTCTGACTTCAGATTCGTAAATAGCGACCTCAAAAACATACAGGGTGTCCCGAATTGTATGGACCAAACTTTACGGTGTGATAGAACTTCACAAAATATGAAAAAAAAATTCCTATAAACATGGATCGGGAAACGCTTAGTTTTCGAGATACAGGGTGTTATAGAAACATGCAAAATATAAATTTCAAAACAGAAAATATCAATGTCATATTGACGTAGCATACTACATAATAGATTATTGCTTATTGTTTATTGCTTAAAACACTGAAATCATAGCACACTATTATTGCTGCATAACAAATCGCTGGTAATAGTGAAAAAATTATTAATTATTAATAAACTTAAAAATGGATAGTTTTTGAAGAAAAACACAAGAGGTCTTTTTTGTGTAAAAAGGCTTGGTTTATTTACTTTATTTTAATTTTTGTCATAAATTGATAAAAAAGTGACGTGCAAAAAAGTTAATGGGGTAATTTCAGTTTGTGTAGCATAAAAATCTGAATTATTGTGCAAAATTTTATTTGTTTATCTTCGGTCGTGTCAAAATTGTGCAGAAAATACATTTTCCGAATTGTAACTTCAACATCCAGTATCTCGGAAACTAAGCGTTTCCCGCCTCATGTTTATAGGAACTTTTTTTCATATTTTGTGAAGTTTTATATTCTGTCTACCGTATAGTTTGGTCCGTACAATTCGGGACACCATCCATACATACTTGGGTCAGTATTAAATTTTGAAATTCAGGGGTCATTTTCACCCTCTTAGGGGTAAAAACACATCTATTCCTTTTTAATATTTGAAGTTGATACCCTAAAGTTTTAGAATCCGCAAAAAAAAGTGCCAAGCCGCTATAGGTTTAGTCCGAAGTTTGGGTCCTTTTTGGTACCAAATGACTGTATTATTGATGATGGCAGACACATCAATACATTTAACTATCACTTTTATTTTGTCCGTATTATTTTCGATTGAATCGAATCGATTCCATGAGATTTTTTAGGATTCATCACAAGCAATTTGAAATAAATCTTCCGCGATGTTAGACCTAATATTATTAAACGCATTAAAGATTTCTGTATGCCCTTGTTATTAATTTAAACTTATATCTATCTATAAGTTGTATTTGTGCAATAACTATTTAGTAAAGAATTACTGCCAAAAAAATTATTACCAAAAGAAACGATATTGAATCATTGCCCTGCAGGGGAGGCGGGTTTTGATTTTTCAAAAGGGTGCGTGCTAGGGTGCGAGGTGAAAAAAAAAAAAAAAATTACGTTTTATTTATTGTCTCAAACAACAACGAAATGTTTATAAAAAAGTTAAAAATGAATGTTTTACAAAGTGGATACATACATGAACTACAAGCAATAAAATAGGTACAAACAAAAGAGTTTTTATGATCAATTTTTTTTTTTGGCAAATGTGCAAATGTCACATGACACGGACACGAGACGACACGACGGCGGTGCCGGAATAAATACTAAGGAAAGCTATAAACGCAACGCAATAGCGCATTTCTAAGCTAACTAGGCTAACGGGTAGTGGGCATATGTTATGAGGTGCCAAGCATCCCATAAATTTTCTTAGGGTGCAATCGACCCGGCCCTTGCACCCATGCATTCGCCGCCCCTGTCCCTGTTGCCCTGGTTTTATCATACAAATAAATAACAGTTCAGTCTGATATTTAGAAAAGAAACAAACTTGCCTTAATAAAATACAATGTAGAAGCTAATTTCAATATAATTTTATGTTTTCGGTTTAAATTAACAACATAAAAAGTTAAATATGGAATACAAATATTACTGTTACATACATGGTGTATCACCACGACCTTAAACTATTCGTATTTCCGACTATTAACTCATACTATTAACTCATTTCATAACTATTTATCTCTCTATCCAACTAAAATATTGTCATTTTTCTGCCACTTCCGTTTATACCGGAAATAGCAAACAACTTCGTTATTTTAAATAGAACATATTATGTTTTGCATTTTTAGATTTTACACTAAATTCTAGTGCTATTCTATTATGTGGAACTTACCTTATAGGAAGAACTTAAGGTTTAGGCGATATCCACTTATTTTTAATTTTTTTGACAGATGCAGACCTTTCGAAAACGAATAATAAATGTTAAACGGAATTTAATTAGTCAAATTGCAAAGAGATACATTTTGCCAGAATGTTATAGATTATTGTAAATATAAATATAAACAAAAATAATTATACGGGGTGGTAAAAAAATACTGCTAAACAACGTTTAAAAAATATGACAAAACTCTTCGTTTTTAAATGGTAACCACCAAATTATATTCGCAATTTGACTAATTAAATTCTGTTTAATATTTAAGTATTATTCGTTTTTGAAAGGTCTGCATCTGTCAAAAAAATAAAAATAAGTGAATATCGCCTAAACCGTAAGTTTTTTGTATAAGGTATGTTACACATAATAAGACTAATTTAATTTAGAATCTAATAATGCAAAAACATAGAACATCCTATGTTCTATTTAAAATAACGAAGTTGGTTGCTACTTCCGGTATAAACGGAAGTGGCAGAAAAATTACAATATTTTAGTTGGATAGAGAACCATGGGAAACCTTTGTATATACATATAAGAAATTGCATAGCTGTACAATAAATAGTTTCTGAAATACAGATAATTTAAGGTCGTGGTGATACACCCTGTATTTTGTATGTATTTTTTTTATTTAAAATATTCGTACACAAGCAACCAAAAAAACAGTAGTAACTTACGAATTTAGAATTTAGAATTACTTAATTATCAACTAAACGCTAACTACATACAGGAAGTGTTATTACACTTTACTCTAATAATTTACATTTATTTGACGTGTTGGCTTAGTCCCTCAATCGATTCTAATCACCGACACCAGTAGTGGAGTAAAATCGCCGGTCTAACTCGCTTCTTTCTAGGGGTAGGTGACCCTCGGCGTAGAACCAGATGAGACCTTTACCATTTTGTAGGGCATGTTTTGGGGCATATGTGGTGTGATCTACAACTTTTTTTAGTAGGGCACTTTTTTTTAAATGGCCTTAGAGTGCGTTATCTGCACAATTTGAAAACATGTGCTTTTTGGCGCATACATCGCCATTAAAAAAAAACGGCTAGACTTACCGCCCTGAAATTTTAACCACTTGTGCACAAAACCTAAGCGCTTCGAATGGTATAAACCTTTTTTTGGTAATACATCTATATATTACCCAAAAAAATACGTAAAGTCAAAACTTCCAAGATTATGCATGAAGAACTTCGATATGCGGTTAGCTATGTGAAATTTTTAAAATTTATATATATATGCAGTTAATGAAATGTAGCCTAGATATTGAAAAAGTTTTTAAAAAAAAGTTTGAGTTGATATCTGTAACAGTTTTCGAGTTATCGAATTTTTAAAAAACGCTCGGGTTTACACGGAGTGAAATATTACGGCGTGCTCAGGCTTATGGCATAAATACAGGTGCCTCTCATGCAGCAAGTAGTCGATACTTGGTCGATACCTATTATTTTAATGATTAAATGACGACCATTATTATGAATTTGAATATTTTTTGAGAAAACTGTGCATTCTGTGACTATTCAGACTTTATTTACTGTGTTAGTTCGGATATTAGTTAGGATATTTTCTATTAATCATAGTGCTTAGGTGTAAGACAATTTTATTATTAGTGTTTGACGAAGAATTGGTAAAAAACTATTGAGTATGTGTATGCTGTGGTTGTCTTAAAAGTAGATTAAAGAAACATAATTATTTTAGCTTTAAAATGTCGGAATGCTTAATTTGTGGTGCTCCATGTGACCCTTCAAGGAATAATTGTGTCAATAAACCCACACAAAGAGGCCTTTTAAAAATTGTTAAAGTCGCTGAGCGAAGACAAGACAAATTTTCAGTAAATATACTTAAACAAAAAAAAAGTATTCTAAGTGGTAATAGAAATTTCAAGTACCACGTCGCATGTAGAAGTTCATATAATAGTCAAGCAAATATAAATAAAGCCACAGTAAATAATAACTGTGCGAGTATCGCGAGCTGCAGCACTTCCAATTTGCGTGTTTCCAGGAAAGATGGATTTGAAATCAGAAAAATGTGTGTGTTCTGTAAGCGGCAAGGAAAAAAGAAACAAGAAAAACTAATTTCCATACAGACAGGTGACGATTTAGCTTTTATTTTTATAGAAGTTCAAGTATATTTTACACCATTCATTATTTCATTTTTTTTTTATATGTAGGTAATGTGGGTATGTACAGAGTGTCTCAGGAAGCCTAAGTCAAAATTTACAGGTTTATTTTTTTTAAAGTCAAGGTTATTTTGTTTAATAAATGTTTTGAAATGCTATGTACTCCAAATCATTCTATGTACCGAATTTGAATGAATTAATTTCAAAAATTAAAACTTCTTCAGCACCCTGTAACTCTGAAACGAAGCATTGTTTTTTATGTAGAATAGGTACATGTGTAAATTTTGACACCCTGTATATTTAACTGACAGTAATTATTTTTTATTTGTATCTGTGAACAGGCTCAGGAAAACAGACGAGACTTAAAATTTTAGATGCTGCAAAGAAAAAAAGTGACTTTGAAATGATATCAAGATTAGCTAATTTTTCCGATCTGTTTGCCTATGATGCCAAGTATCATAAGTCCTGTTATGGACACTATATCAGAAAGAAATATAAATTCTGAAATTCGGCTAAGTGTTGATCGAGCATCGGAATCAACACAAACACTTGGAAATGAAATATTTTTAGAAATTGTAAATTATGTTCAAGAGCACGTAATACAAAATAGTCAAATTATTACCTTAAATGCCCTTTTGAATAAATACAATAGTGCTGCAGAATTTAGTGGAAAATCAACAATAAAAGCATCTAAATTAAAAAACAAATTTAAAGGAGAAATAGAATTTACTTCACGTCTTGGGAAGAACACACACATTTTTCTAATTTCAAATCCATCTTTCCTGGAAACACGCAAATTGGAAGTGCTGCAGCTCGCGATACTCGCACAGTTATTATTTACTGTGGCTCGAGCTGTGGCTTTATTTATATTTGCTTGACTATTATATGAACTTCTGCATGCGACGTGGTACTTGAAATTTCTATTACCACTTAGAATACTTTTTTTTTGTTTAAGTATATTAACTGAAAATTTGTCTTGTCTTCGCTCAGCGACTTTAACAATTTTTAAAAGGCCTCTTTGTGTGGGTTTATTGACACTATTATTCCTTGAAGGGTCACATGGAGCACCACAAATTAAGCATTCCGACATTTTAAAGCTAAAATAATTATGTTTCTTTAATCTACTTTTAAGACAACCACAGCATACACATTACACATACTCAATAATTTTTTACCAATTCGCCGTCAAACACTAATAATAAAATTGTCTGACACCTAAGCACTATGATTAATAGAAAATATCCTAACTAATATCCGAACTAACACAGTAAATAAAGTCTGAATAGTCACAGAATGTACAGTTTTCTCAAAAAATATTCAAATTCATAATAATGGTCGTCATTTAATCATTTAAAATAATAGGTATCGACCGAGGTATCGACTACTTGCTGCATGAGAGGCACCTGTATTTATGCCATAAGCCTGAGCGCGCCGTAATATTTCACTCCGTGTAAACCCGAGCGTTTTTTAAAAATTCGATAACTCGAAAACTGTTACAGATATCAACTCAAACTTTTTTTTAAAAACTTTTTCAATATCTAGGCTACATTTCATTAACTGCATATATATATATAAATTTTAAAAATTTCACATAGCTAACCGCATATCGAAGTTCTTCATGCATAATCTTGGAAGTTTTGACTTTACGTATTTTTTTGGGTAATATATAGATGTATTACCAAAAAAAGGTTTATACCATTCGAAGCGCTTAGGTTTTGTGCACAAGTGGTTAAAATTTCAGGGCGGTAAGTCTAGCCGTTTTTTTTTAATGGCGATGTATGCGCCAAAAAGCACATGTTTTCAAATTGTGCAGATAACGCACTCTAAGGCCATTTAAAAAAAAGTGCCCTACTAAAAAAAGTTGTAGATCACACCACATATGCCCCAAAACATGCTCTACAAAATGGTAAAGGTCTCATCTGGTTCTACGCCAGGGGTCACCCAAGTGCATAATTTCGGGCGGATTTTACTCCACTACAGTAGACAAGTTAGTTTTGTAAAGAACGGTGTCGCTAACCTGGAGATTTAGCAGCAGTTCAACTTTATCTTGGGCGGATTGGGGATAACAATAATCATAATAATATGCCTTGATCTAGAATGATATATTACAAATAAGAATTAATGGAATTTGAAATTTTGAAAATAAGTATAATTCTAAGAAAAAAAAACATTTAGTTGTGTTTACTAAATTTTTTAAATAATATTATTGATTCGTAAAAACATTCTCTATTACACTTAAACGAACTTTTAGCTTGTTTTCCAAAAAGTAACGGAGTTGAAAGCTGCCATGATGTCATCCGGTATCGAAATAAAAATTTTGCAGAATTTTAAAAATACATTGGGACGAATTGTGTCGAGTGATACCATCATAATTAAATGAGCAATACATTTATTTGACAACATTTTAAGTACTTACATAAATCTAAAGTATATATGGAAAGAAGGAAGGACCTAAGATACTACCCTGGAGGAGTGAGGAACACATCTCAACTGGAGAAATTAAATCAGAAAATTGATTATTTAAAAAGTAACTTTTTGTTGCATGTCTTTTAAATAATTCTAAATGAACTTAAGTGCCATGTCACTGACATCAAAGTATTTTAGTTTGGTTCCCAGAGTAGTAGCGGAGACCAAACTGAGTCGATTATAACATTTTATTTTTGTTTAGGGATTCACTTAGTTGTTCTTAAATAATGATTTTTAATAACTGGTAAAATGCTATAATGGAACTGAAACGAAAAATAATGGAACGATCAACTTAGGTACAGGCAATACATTTGTACTTTTCTAAAGCTTAAGAAATTTACAGTATTTAAAAATGTATTGCATTAGATTAAATTTTTAATAATATTTTCTTAACATTCTCTGCATTAATAGGTGCAAAAGTAAACTGTTGAGATGAACCTGGCCAAATTCTATTAATATAGGTAGTATCAATAAAATCTTGATCAACAGCTTCCGCTTGTGGTAAGTTATTTACAAAGAATATATTGAAATTCGCGAAAAGTTTTTTATATGCGTTTTAAATGGATGATTCAAATTAATTTTTTCAGCTCTAACTAACACTTCTAAGATTTATATATTTTATTTTCATTACACCTGTTCTTAGTCTTTTATATATTTAATTGGAGCTTTATCTCGTATTCTCATCATATGTTTAAGATTTTTAGTAAGCTTAGACTTAGCTATTTCGGCGGTTTTGAAAGGAGTATACTATTGAAAAAATCAGTAAACAGAAAAAAGCTAATTGGAGCTCTAGAGAAATGTAGAATCCCAAATCTGGTTACGATTACAATAGATGACACAGTTTATGCGGTTAAAATTGGAAATAGTATTTCTGAATAATTCAAAGTGCAAAAAGGACTAAAACAAAGAGACGCTTTGTCGGTAGTCTTATTTTGCATATTAGATGAAATAATTAAAGAAAGCGGCGTAAATACAGCGAGAAAAATACTAAACAGAAAACACACTGACGACGTTGTATATAGCCAGGAACGGACATAGGATAGGAGAGACGGACGAACAAGTAAATTTATAAACTTTACAACAAGCCAAATGTGAGAGAAGTGATGAAAACCTGACGACTGGAGTGTTGGGACACCTGGAGAGGATAGACGCCGGTAGAGTCAAAGAGATAGCGTTAAAAAAAGAGGAATATTTAGATAGAAATGGAAAGAGGCTATTACGGAATACCTAAAGGAGAAAAAAGTACGAAACTGGAGAATAAAGGCCAAAACCATACCTTAAAATGTTTTCGTTTTTCTAATTTACAAAGACGGGTGATTTGAAATCAAGGAAAATAATATGTATGTTCGACTCCTCTCTCAATGCCTGATTCAACAATATGTCACACGGTTACAGTTCAGGCAAAATGTACCGAAATTCATAAAATAATCAAGAAAATACGTAGTCTTTGTATCTCGATACCTATTATTTATGTGGATTTTTTATTGCATCGAGTTAGAAGGCAGACAAATCACTTATGAAGACATTTGTGCGACGTATGTTAACTACGTGAAAAACAAATTTAGGGAAAATTCAATAATCGTATCCCTCAAGAAAAGTTTTTGTCAAATGATATAAATGAAATCCGATTAATTTCAATGTTGACAAAAATTCTTTAAAATAAAGGATTCTTTGTAAAACAAGCTGTAGATAATGTGGATTCACCTATTGTTAAAACAGCAATTGAAATATCAAATAACAGACGAACATCTGTACGTAGTCGGTGAGGACGTTGATTTCCTTGTTCTATTAATCGATTTGACTCCAGAAGAAAAATATACATTTTTCATAAGGCCAGGAGGAGGAAAAATTAAATGGAAAATTCTTTCTTCGTCAGAAATCCAGAAATCACATGAACGTATAAAAAATACAATTTTACTGGCTCATGCCTTCAGTGGTTGTGATCAAACTTCTTCAGAAAGAAATGCAGTTGGTTAATGTAGTAGTTAGATTGGTTAGTTTGTGATTGGTCAGATTATGTGATAATTTTAAGGTGAGTGAAATAGTCATTTTTTTCACTTTCAAAATTTCACAAGATTTGCGTTCTACTTCGTTATTTCCAATGTCTCCTTCGGTTGCATCTTTGCGAAGGACTGTGAATTTTGATGCTATCGGAATCGTTGGGATGTCATTGAAAATTTCTATGCATCTTTGAAAAAAATAATATAGGATAAAGTAAAACGTGTACGATACTAAATGCTTTTTACGTTACGAGATAATAGTTTGAAGAACGAGCGTAGCGAGTTCTTTAAAATTCTCGAGTAAATTGTTATTATTTCATGATTATTTGATTAAAAAGAGTGACACAATGAAATTCAAATGTAATGAAATTCGAAGGGCGTAATATTATTAGAAGATTTACATTTATGAATAAAATTGCAGGACATGATAGTTTAAACTAATTTGCTGTTATTTGCAAATTATATTTAACCGCCCGCCTGTATTGATATAACTGTGCTATATGTGTCGTTATTGAAGATATGAGAATTAACGGTTTTATTTCATTGTTTACCAAGAGTTTATAGCCAAGCTTTTCAAAAATATTAAATTATTTATAGTAGCAATATATCTTTTATTTTATGGCTTTAATTTAAACACTATAAAAATATTTTCTAATCTTACAGTCTGATTTGGTGAAATTGTTAAAGGTAACGATAAATATACCTAATTATAATTATCGTTATCGAATTTATTGACAAATTTTAACAAATAAACGTTTTCCTTTCAAAGTTTTCATACGTAAATGTTTTTCTTATATGAGAAACTTCTTGTTCTTGTCTCAAGTTTTAGTAATAAGAATAAGATGGTAGTAAAATAAATGTACTTACTCTCAACCTGTTTTAGATGAGACAGTAATTTAACATGTACTCACTTTCATAAATGCAAATGCCACAGATAACGTCCCGAGAGATACTGAAATGTGTTGATATTTGCTAAGTCTTATGTATATAAAGAAAACGCTTATTACACTAAAAGAGAAATCTGATAGTTATTAACATATTTGATCAAAATTGGGAGGTTAATGACTTTCCTTGATTTAAATTCGTGCATATATACAAAAAGATGAGTAAAAAAAATGTGTTTCGGGTAATTTGCAAACCGGCCGGCCGCCTATATATTATTATATGCGTCAGCACCCCCAATGCCCCTGACACGATAAACATCTGGAATAATGTGGAGTTGGGAGGTCAAGCTAGGATTTATGTACCCTTAATTGGAAATTAGTATGCCTCCAGTTTATACCTACCACATTCACAACAAATCATCATTATAATTATATCAAAATGCTAAATTATTGTACTCACACCAGATCTAATCTAACATATCCTCGTATCTCTGTTGCTGCACTTAAGCCCTAACAATTTTATATGGTTAAGTAAAACATTTATTTGTTATTGGTATTCACGAGAGTACAACTTCTGATAATTAAATGAGCAAAAATGTGTCTTTAATTATTTTTTTAATGAATGGCACTTCACGAAAAACATTGCCATGTGCCATGAATAAGGAAATATTGAAGAAGGTACCGCTCCATTCTGAACTTAAAGATCTAATTCATTAAGTTAGTAACATCATAGATAAATTTAAAATAGTCTTTGGTAACATCAAATTAAGGTATTGAGGTAGGTCATTGCCCCATACTTAGGTCCTTCTGGTCTGATGGATCGTTGGACACTTTCTCAGCTTTCTTTTAAGCATTTCGGCAGCAAGGACAGTTAATGGAATTTTTCATTTGGTATTAAGCCTATAATCTTCCTTACACTGATTTCCGCAAATTAGGCAGGTAGATTATTCCTGAACAATAATAAGTGCTCTTGTTTAAAATATTCTTTGGCTCTGAGACAGGGCCCTTCTGCTACCAGTCTAGGTACCCTGCTTTGCTCCAGGATATAATTTAGCCTGATATATTGCATTCCTTATCGTGATTTTTTCATCTTAACATTTCATGGTGGTTAAATTGGTAAAATCAATCAAGTAGAATATTAACCTATATCTGAATTTTTTAATGATTTGCATATATGTACACATTTTCGTACTTATTCAGAAGGCTGAGGAAAATCATGTTTTGGTTCAGTTTCCTTCGATTTTTGTTGTTCTTTGGAGAAAAAATATTGATTTTACTATACAGTGTGTCTCACTTTTCACCACTACACCCCAATATCTAGGTCATTTGTTGATCGATTTAGATCAAATTTGGTATACTTCTTTTCTTACAGATTGTGTTTAAAAAGTTATTAATAAAAATTTTTTTCAAACTTAAATACGCCTACTATGATCAATAGAAATTGGCAAAAATTAGGAATTTATATGAGCGATTGAGATAGGGTTTTTGTTTTTACAGATTCTTGTTCAGCAAGGCCTAAAACGCCTGTATACCTAATTTCGTTAAAAAATATTTATAAAAAAAAAGTAATAAAAATCTAAGATTTCCATAATAAAAAATAATAAAAGTTGAGTTATTTGATATTTTCTAAAAAAAAGTGTCCTAATGCTTAATTAACGTCATTATATCACCCGACTACCAAGTAAATGTAGTCGGGTAATGTAAATATCCGACAATAAATAACTGAAATAGTAGGGTGACTTTTTTTTTTTTGAAGGAATGAATATTTTTTAACGAAATTTGGTATACAGGCGTTTTAGGTCATGCTAAACAAGAATCTGTAAAAACTAAAACTCTATCTCAATCGCTAATATAAATTCCTAATTTTTGCCAATTTCTTTTGATCATAGTAGGCGTATTTAAGTTTGAAAAAATTTGAACATAATCTGAAAGAAAAGAAGTATACCAAATTTGATCTAAATCGATCAACAAATGGCCTAGATATTGGGGTGTAGTGGTGAAAAGTGAGACACACTAGTTCGAAACGTTCTGTTAAGATAAGTTATTGTTTTATAATTATTTTTTACATATCATATAAATATATATATATCTATATATTATATAATATACATTTTGTTATTACCTATATTTTCTAGTGTAAAATACTAGAAAACCACTGATACGAATTTTAGATAACAATATTGTAATTTATATTCATTTAGAACTATATACAGTGGTTTTCTGGGGCAAACTGTTGACGTTTGCCTTTGATACTACACTTTTATCTTGACATATTTTGGCAATTTTCTTATTTCTATTTATTTTTTAGAATTTGGCGTGATTCCCAGAATTAAGTTCAATGAACACTGTATATGTACAGGGTGATTCAGAATTATGGTGCAAAAAAGTAATCACAGATAGAGATCTTAAAATAAAGAGGCACGTGTATTTTCGTTTTGGTCAATTTCGATTTTTAAGGCCCGTACGGGCCCATAAATGGGACGTTAGGAAAACAGTTATTTTGAGAAATCCCGATAAGTACTTGATCGATTTCAATGAAATTTGGAGGGTAGTCTCAAAATAACCTTTCCAATAGAACCCTTAAAATATTTTTAGACCTGCCGCAAGGGGGCGCTACATAGAGTCACTACATCGCAGTTTTTCGCTTCTATTTTTTTATACAATTATCTTTTATGTTTTTCTGTTTTTATTCTGATGCAGAATTAATTTTTACACAAAATATGTCCTCTTGTCTATTTTTCATATCATGCACCCATTTCGAGAAAAATGCGAAAAACTGTTTCAATGTTTCAGGAAACGTAAAACGCTCAGCCATTATAATGGTAAATAAGGGTAGGAAAATTTTTAATTAAATAACTTACAGCACAACAATCTAACTGGCAAATAAAAATAGTAAACTTCAAAATGTCATTGTTGATGTTTTAATTTGTTCAATTATTTCCATGGCAATTGTGATAATTTGTAGTTTCGCAGTATTGTAAGTTAGATCATTGAAACAGTTTTTCGCATTTTTCTCGCAATTGGTGCATGATATGAAAAATAGACAAGAGGACATTTTTTGTGTAAAAATTAATTCTGCATCAGAATAAAAAAAGAAAAACATAAAAGATAATGTATAATAGTGGTAGAGCAGAGGGTGTCTTACACTCAACTGAACTTCGCCCTTTTGTTATTGTATTCAATAATAAATAAAGGCAATTTATTATTATTATTATTATTATTATTAATTGTATAAAAGAAATAGAAGCGAAAAACTACGATGTAGTGACTCTATGTAGCGCCCCCTTGCGGCAGGTCTAAAAATATTTTAAGGGTTCTATTGGAAAGGTTATTTTGAGACTATCCTCCAAATTTCATTGAAATCGATCAAGTACTTATCGAGATATCTCAAATAAACTGTTTTCCCAACGTCCCATTTATGGGCCTTAAATATCGAAATTGACCAAAACGAAAATACACGTGTCTCTTTATTTTAAGACCTCTATCTGTGATTACTTTTTTGCACCATAATTCTGAATCACCCTGTATACTTATATATCTAAGGTAAAGAAATAAGACCGTTCTAAGTAGCTTATTAAGTTGATCACACCGACTCAGGCTTTTCACCTCATTGGCTTGGTTTATGGTACGCTTCGTCACTCGATGATTGACGGTTTAGAAATGGTTTTGGAGGAAAATTAATTTAAATGTTATAGCAAAGACTACAAAAATATTAGTACTTATTATAAATATTACACGACACTGTTGTGTTACTGTGGTGTTACGTTGTACATCAAAACTAAGCATAACGATTTCTTCATAGATAAGAAAAGTAGCTTTATGTATACTTGACTAGCAATAATAATTTTTGCACTGTTCAAATGTTAAATGTCTATGATCCTGTAGAACGGTATTATTTTTCCCCGTCTGTTATCCGTTCTAGGTGGCTGTGCTATCAAATCGTAAATCCGTGCATTTTGAAAATTTGAATTTTTAGGTAATACCGCACATGAACCCATAATCTCGATTTAAATTTGAATAAATTTACATTATTTAAAGCACTGCTTGTATGATTAGACATGATAAGAGATGAGATTTCCTTGATTTCAGTTAGCACGACCAACTTGGTCAATGGTCATGCAATTAAGTTATTAAAAAATACGAAATCAAGATTTTGGTTACGTTGTTTAGTTCAGTAAGTAACATTTAAATTAATCTGTTTTGTAAACTCGAAACTAAACTGACCTAATATGCGTAATGATGTTAATGTTGTTTTAAATTAATTTTGTATTCAAAGTTTGTATTGTAGTTACAGGTGTAGGCATCTGGTCGATCCAGTTTTAAAGACCACTATGGTCAAGGTACTTTAGTTACGTAAATATTCTATACTTTCACTTATTATAAATGTCACGATAAGAAGTGTAATTATAGAAGGAAAATCTGTCAGGAACTATATAGAATGTGATCCATTTTGAATGGAAAGACCCCTGTAAAGAATGTGTCTATTATCCGATTTTAACGGGACTTTTTTTTAAAGATAGACCATCGAAAACTCTACTTTATGAGAAAAATTTCAATTTTCAAGGCCTACTACCTATAATTTTTTTTCGATTTTAAAAATGGACAAATTTGATTAAAGAATTGCATTAAAAATCTAACTATACCACTGAATTACTGAACAGTATTACAGTTTCCATATTTTGTATCTACAAATGAAATAAAAGTTCATATTTGATTTCTCTTAGTTTCTTATTTGCGATACCTACTTGTTGTATCCAAGTATGCTTCTTTGTCACAAATAAAATAAAATACAATTACTTACAAAGTCATAAATATTACTTGATTGTAATCGTATCCCTATTTGATTACTTTTGTTCATTAATTAAACTTCATTCAATTTGGATGAAATTCGAATACTATTCGACGAAAGTTCTGGAATAAAAAAATAAATGCCTTGAAATTATGTTTATATTTGTGCTGGTAAATTATAGCTTTTGCTAATAATAATGTCGCTTGATGTACTATTTAAATATAGACTCTTTTAACTGTTCGAACAACCTCAATTATTACAGTACGAAAGGTCATTACATACATATTCCTCATATGCTGTTTAATATCACATGTAAATATTCTACACATAATACACTGAGGTTAAAAGTATTTTGTTCCCGTTTTCCTACGTTTAATAAATATTTGAACTTTAACATCTTATTCAGATTTTATTTTTGATTGAATAGATTGTAGTAATTTCGTAGAAAGAAGGTTTGTTTGATCTCATACTATCCCAGTTAAAATATTTTCCGACTGATTTTTTTAATATAAGTGTGTGCAACATCTAACTCACAAATAGATGCAACGTGTTACAATAGTGTAGGTTTCGTTACCCTTCAATAATAACCGGCCAGGTAACTAAAAATGTGTCAACTGTTTTCTCTTTGCAGTTCATTTATTAAAACAAGGTCACAGAAATGTAAATTCTACACATTTACATCCTCTGTTTCTAACCTAAATGACCTTAAATAATTCCAAATTTGATGGATACAGACTAGATGATACATAAATTTAATTAGAAGCAGTGCGAAAGAAACAGGATTAACATTTAAGAAATCTGGTGGTATAACACAAGATAACACTACTTCATTATAGGCAAATAATGAATTTTCCAAAACGGGTTATTTTATAAAATAAATTATCAACAACATATTTTTTATTTTATAATACTTTTATTTTATCCTCGATATTATCACAACAATATTATTGAAATTAGCACTTGTCTGCAAGAACTGAAACAAGAATAAAAGAAGTATAAAGTTCTTTCATATTATTACAGTAATTGGGATTACCAAACCTTAAAAAAAAATAATATAAATGCTTTATTACTAGAAACTAAGCACTGTGTCCTTAAACCGCCTAAAAGTGCTTCCAGTATTTAAATATTCTGAATTGAGCGGAATTTGAAAAATAGGTTAAGTTGTCTATAAAGTTACCCCTTAGGATCGTTGAAAAGGAGTGGGATATCCGCATGCGATAAAACTGAATCAAATCACCTCGAATATAGTACTTTTCTGTGAAAAGCACACCATTGTTGCGACGTCGTCCCATGTGAGTGGTGGTTCATGTTGAAAGAAAACAAAGTCTTTTCCCACAATAATTCAATATATTTTATAGGGACCGATTTCGTGAACTAAAATTGCTTCACATCTTCAGGCCACAGAGAATTTGGCTTGAAGATTTGTTTGATAAATAGGACTTATAGGAAACAACTACTGGACGGGCAAAGGCCCCTACTCCCATTGAATTATACCTATAAATCCAAATTGGTAGCCAAATTTGTTATTTGTCTTTTCTCCACCAGACACAGACCGGTTTCGAACTCTTTATGTTCTCATCAGTGTGCCACAGGTAGCTGAAAAGACAAATAACAAAGGCAAACCAAACTAGTCTATGGCAGACCCAGCACAAGTAAGTAGTGAGGGATAAGTGCATCCCTCTGGTGGTCAGTTGCTACTACCAGTCGAGACATCGAAGATGTCTCTGTGACCGATAGCGGCTTGCCAAGCAAGCACCAAGAGCGGCGACCTCTAGCCCTGATGGACTAAAACGTGCATGATAAATAGGATTTATAGGAAACAACTACTGGACGGGCAAAGGCCCCTACTCCCATTGAATTATACCTATAAATCCAAATTGGTAGCCAAATTTGTTATTTGTCTTTTCTCCACCAGACACAGACCGGTTTCGAACTCTTTATGTTCTCATCAGTGTGCCACAGGTAGCTGAAAAGACAAATAACAAAGGCAAACCAAACTAGTCTATGGCAGACCCAGCACAAGTAAGTAGTGAGGGATAAGTGCATCCCTCTGGTGGTCAGTTGCTACTACCAGTCGAGACATCGAAGATGTCTCTGTGACCGATAGCGGCTTGCCAAGCAAGCACCAAGAGCGGCGACCTCTAGCCCTGATGGACTAAAACGTGCCTGATGGACTAAAACGTGCATGATAAATAGGATAAATAGCTCTTGGTGCTTGCTTGGCAAGCCGCTATCGGTCACAGAGAAGTTCGAAACCGGTCTGTGTCTGGTGGAGAAAAGACAAATAACAAATTTGGCTACCAATTTGGATTTATAGGTATAATTCAATGGGAGTAGGGGCCTTTGCCCATCCAGTAGTTGTTTCCTATAAATCCTATTTATCATGCACGTTTTAGTCCATCAGGGCTAGAGGTCGCCGCTCTTGGTGCTTGCTTGGCAAGCCGCTATCGGTCACAGAGACATCTTCGATGTCTCGACTGGTAGTAGCAACTGACCACCAGAGAGATGCACTTATCCCTCACTACTTACTTGAAGATTTGTGTACAATAAATTATTGAATTTTTGTGAGAAAAGACTTTGTTTTCTTTCAACATTTAAAATTTTAATCAAACCGTCATTCCCTTCTCGTCTAGTTATGCATTGATAGTTACGAAACAGAGAAATCATTCTATGGTACGTGTTTTACATGCACATTTTTATTCTATTAAGTAGTTGTATAATATTAGTACGGTTTTTATTGCACCAAGGCAGATTAGCCTGGGCAGAAGAACTAAATGAAGAAAGCGTGCAGTAATGTCATTCGATATAGTTGTTAAAGTATTTAATTGTAAATTAAATAACTAACAATCTAATTAGATAGGCTTACATTGCGTTAAAATGATGCTAATAGATGTAGACATAGTAGAATGTTTCGAATATAAATTGTTTGATTTTTTCCCAGTTTTCGCTGACGATCAAATCATCTGTGTGGATGTTCCAAATGTACCTCCCGTCTTACGAACAGCTTTTGGAATCCCTTTATCGAATGTAAAATAATATACAAAGTGTTTCATTTGGCATAACAAACGTATGGAAGTCCTTAAATCTCTAAGTTGGAAACATGTAAATGATATTCTAGTACCAGAAACATTATTTAAAGGCTCTTTTCTAGCCTAATTCGCAAAACACATTGTTTCTCATAAATTTAGAAACCGTATACCAAGTGTAACAATTGTAGCTTTAATGTTTCATTCATTCCTAATTTTTCTAAAATTTACAGCATATTTGATTTATCAGCAAATTGGGACATTTTCATAAAATCTCAGGAAACTGTGGTAAAAATCTTAAATGGAAGACCTTCGTCCAACATAGTTTATACACTAATTAATTATGGCCTATTGTAAATACAGATCATGTATAATCAACCAACCTAGTTAAATAACTTGTAACACTTAATTTCACATTTAGTATTTACAAAGCATTTGGTATAAAATAAAATGCTATTAAGAACATTAAAAAAACCATCATTTTAAAATTCGTTCTATATTATCAGAAAACTGAATCAATCATTTCAGGCAGCCTAAAGCCCTAAAGCGATTGATTAAATAACTTACACAACCCACTTACATTACAAGTCTTGCATACATTAATCACGTTTCCTATTGGTACAATTCACATTAGCAGACTTTCCTTTTTGTAGCATTCTGCATTCTTCTAGTGGTTATTTATTCTGTTTCTCTCACAGTCACAGATCCAACCTTATTTTTACCATTTAGGTATAAGTATGTCTTTTGATTCAAAATTGGGTTTAAAATAGTATTATCGAATCCCTTGCAATATTTTTTTTGCATGTAATACGAGGTAGTTGGGATACATTATTCTGTTGCCTAATACGATTTGTAATATTTATTGGAGACTGCACATTAATTAAAAAATATATTATATCTGTAGGGATTACTCCGTTGCGGGTTATCATTATTTTTCTTTTTTTTGAAAATTTTACTATTGTGTTATTTTACGTAAGATTTTTTCTGACGCTTCACACCATGTAATAATTTTAATTGTTAATCCTGCTCACTTTAATATCGCGTGGATTATTTTACTGCGTCTGGGAATGTTTAAGAACTACATAAAAAAGATCACACAGTTAAGTTTATGTGTGAAAGTGTTTTAATATTAAATTACTATAATTATTTTTTTATTTGCTAGTTTATGGCTGTGCTAATTTTAAATTTGAAATCCTTGGAAAAATAGTCTTGCAATATTTACTGTCGAAAATGTTAACGGTACACGTCAATTTAATATTTATATTAAAAATAAATAACTAAATGTGGAAATATAATAAAAATATACAGGGTGCAAAATAGACTTTTTCAGTTCCTCTCACTTAGACATATCTAGAAATAAAACAAAACCGTAGATAAAAATTTAAACCAAAATTTAAAACCAAAGCCGCAAGTAAATAGGTTAAACTCTCGGTTAAACTGAAAAGTAATATAATTATTTATAAACAACAAATTCAACGACAACAAGTAATTACTCTGACTGAACTTCCTAACAATAACCCTCCAGGAAGTTCAACTTTAGAAAATTAAAGCCACCTCTCTTGAAACAAACCCGGAGATACGTTATTTCTATTTAGGTACCGCATGTATTAATCAATCTTTGCTTGTTCACTAATTTGATTTTACCCTTATAGGGACACAAATGGACGTAATAATATTACAACATAAGGACATTTGCAAACTCTTAGATTCGGACTCAAACCTTGAATATACCCATTCGATTATTGATAACAAAACAACGTTCTGCAAATCAATTTAGTGAAAATAAAACTTGTTTCAGTTATCCATGTCCATTATTCTTTTTTAAATTTTAAAATCAAGAATTAAACTTGCATGGTTTTTATTACTCCATATACATTCTATAACAGTAACTAAATACATGAATGTTACAAAAGAAAACTAGTTATTAATTAAAAGTATAATTTACATTTATTGTGCCCTTTCTTAACCACCTAAAAATTATTTTCACCTTCCACCTTGTGCATTTATTTATGTTTAGAAAGTCATAACAGGAGACTCAGGAGAGTAAATATTAAAAATTATATTCGAAAAGTATGACGTATGGGTAAATTATGCATACTGTAATAATTTCTCATAATATGAAACTGTCGGGAACGATGTTAACCAAATTGTATGGATAAAAATGATTAGCTAGCACGCGCATACAAAATAGTCCTAATTAAACGAAATATCTTGATAAAAGCATATGAGACGTTGTTAAAGTTCTCGATAAAATAAAGAAAAATATTTGGCATTGTTATAAAAGAAAATTTGGTACGGTTAGCATATAATTTATCAAAGTAGAACTTTTTGTTCTACATGTAACAAGTACCTTGTTAAGAAAAGAAGGGGTGTATTATTAAAAAAACCACGTAAATTCGCGGAAATCCAATATCTGCATGTCGTACGTACGTCAGCAATATTTAATAATTACAGGTTATCGTTTAGCTAATTAAATTTTTTAATTAGTTTATACGTAAATTCAAATACATAGAATTAGCAAAATAAATTGTTTTTTTGCCAAAACATAAAAAACCCTACATTTCTCCAAGGGTTTTGTATTTTTGTCACAAGTAACAACATTTGGGACCAGGAAAACTTAGATTAGTACTAAATGAGGAGTTCTATGGAAAGAAACAGTACCTAATTGAAATTTGCGAAATAAATTTTCAACAACTATTTCATTTTTCAAGGTCAGAATGAACATTTTTATTTATTTATTTATTTATTATTTATTTGATCACTAAATAAGTATTATGTCTTTTTGGTCAGTGGCCAATAGACGCCTTGTATTAAGTAAAAATGTTACCGAGGTATAAAGAATTTACAATAATGCAATGGAATTCTTATATGTAGATATGTACCTATACCTATAACTCAGAAACAGGTACCGGTTGAAAAAGAGGAAAACTATGCAGCAAATAGATAACATTGGAATTATCTAAAGCACAATTTTCTTAGTGCCATATCTAACGTGGAAACAATAATTGAAATCTGTTTTTATCTTAGTCATGATTATTATAATTATAATTTTTCTGTTGTATGATAACTCTTTGTACCACCACAGAGATGAGACTAAATATTAACGTATTATTAAATGTTTAAGGTGACTGTGAACAAGGTCATACATCACATTAAACAATTGTGACTAGGAAATGACAGTTTTTTATATTTCTGTCGGCAAGAATTAATTTAACTGTATTTAAAAGCGTAATTTTGCTGCTACATGCATCCAATATCTCATAAAATTAATAATTTAAAGTTTTGTATTAAAATTTATTTAGCACTCTAAATTACTGTCATAATTTTGGTTATTATTTTATATTTTTTACAGAACAGTGATCATAGATCGGATAAAACTCGCACTAACAAATTTTTTAGATAGTAGCTTACCATTCACAACATTTATTGAAAATTAGTAACCCATAATAACGGTCAAGGCCATTACACATAGGTTTTTCCGATGTTGAATTTAAGAAATCTGCTTATATTCTTCTGCAGGAATTAATCTGTGACTGTAAGTGAAATATGTATAATAAGAAATTTTCTTTTGATATAATCAATTAGCACAGCAAATTATAAATATATAGGTACAGATACAGAATAAACCTTACTTGGTTTAAATTTTCTTATGTTTATTAATTTCATCCTCAGTGACATTGTTCATCTTAATTTTGAGTGATTGGATTTTCTAAATCGAATTCGTTACATAACTCCAGTCTACTAAAAAAATAATTATGGGTTAAAAATGTATTATGTGACCTGCAAATTCTTATTAAGATTTACATTTGCGGAGTGGATTGGCTAGGTCAATTCTGGGATTTAACTTTTTCAAAAATGTCCACAAATAGTGGATATCTAATGTAACCGGTTTGCAAGAGCTATATGTGTGTGGGCGTTGAGTGATGATCTATTTGGCATTCAACGGTGTAAAGAAGAATCAATTTTGCTACCATTTTCTTAATACAATGTTTCTATCAAACTTGTGGTACTTTGGCTTGTTCCTCTTATTGCCAATCACAATTTCTAGAGAAGTAAGAGAATATTAATAATGCGAAAATTTATTTGAAATAGGTCAAGTCTCACCTTTTCCTGTTTTATTTTATATCCGTAAATTATGACGTTTTGATTTATCTAGACTAGAACATGTATTCTGGTTAAATGTAATTTGTAAAGCATAAGTTATTCCATAAACAATTTTAGTAAACGATGTAAATATATATTTCCATAAAAATGCTATTGGATTGTCTGCTAAATTTGCAGGGTTCTGTAGGTCATCTTATTAAACATATTCAAAATTAATCCAATAACTACATGATATTTTCTTCACTAAGGTGACAATTGTTCTTCATACGACTATGTAAATATCTGTAGACACTTGAGTAGTAGATATGTATTATGTATACATATATTATTACAAGATATCATCGTTGATTAATATCAGTCTCTCTGTTATTAGTGGTATTATTTTATTGATAAATATCTGAGTCAAATCTACTGTACACGTCAATAACGAGGGGAAAGGATATTGATTGGTTCATGGTTCAGTTCTTCGTCAACGTTTCTTCATTAATTTACTCCTATGTTATATTTATTTATATTGCCAAAACTCTTGCAACCCTACATACAGTTTAAAATTATATATATATATAATAATAATAATAATAATAAATTGTCTTTATTTGGCGGAGTTCAACCAAAGGCTGCTCTTACACTCAACCATATACAAAACTAATTTACAGTTTTAGTATGAACTTAAAATTAGAATAAACAAAAATAAGCAATAATATTCAACAAAAAAATAACGTAACATAAACATGATTGACTTGGATACAGATTTTAAGAAACATTTACTTTGGAAAAATGAATACATGATACTTGTTTCTTTAAAAAAAATATAATCTATATACATACATAGTCTCTATATAACACAAATGAAAGTTAGAAAGAAGAAGCTAATCTGATAGTAGATCTCTACAAAATATAAAAAAATAAAAAACAAGTAATGTGAATTATTGATTTCGATATTCACTGATTAAAAAAGAAAATTTTGGAAGTTCTCTTAAAACCATCTACTGAGAGCTGATTAAAATTTGAAGGTAACGAATTGTAAAGGGTACAGGCTGCATAAGTAAATGATTTTTCAAAAATATTTAAATATTGGTAGTTGATCTGGTGAGGTGCCTATTTTTCCCAATATTCCTATTTTTTATTGTTTAATGTGCTACTGTACCACATTCACATCATCAGGCACCGGTAATAAAAACACGAGGATTAACAAGGCTAGCATTTAAGTAGTTTGTATGAAATTAATAATGGAATGCTGCAATAAAATTAATAAATTAAATGTGTTTGTCTGTTTTCGAGTTTTTTAAATGTTAACTTTGTTTTATACGAAGTACCAACTAAGTGCCAAACCGAGTGCCAAACTATTTTTGTAACAAGTTTTTCCAAAATCGATTTAGCCTTTAAACTAACAATTAAAGAAAAGTTAAGAAAATCTTAAAAACCGAACAGTTTAGGACCTTATACTTTTAAGGAATTACCAGCACTTCTTAAAAGTAAAATAAAATGAGGGATGTTGCATTTAAAACACTTCTCGAACGATATTATTCAAAAAAGATATTATAATTTATCCGGTTTCGACCAGAGTTCCTATTTGAAACCCATACCATTTTTGTACCAAGTTTTGTCAAAATCGGTTGAACCGTTTAAGCTGTAGCGCATTTACATATTATTATGTATACACCTAAATATTTTCAAAACCATTCAAAACGTATTTTTACACCAACTTTAAATTCACATTTAATACAGGGTGTCTCACTGAAAACTGATTCGAAAAAATGCCAGCACTGTTAAATTACACCCAGGGTTTCTGTTTTGTGGATATCGAGTAGCAAGTGTGTATGTTCTTGATATTACTTTATCACATTCTCCTTAAATAATAAACAAATTTAAAAAGTCTTGGTGCGGGTGTAAATTAAAAGTACTGACATTTTTTGACATAAGAGAATGACTGATATTGTTGATTGTTTTTAATCATGGCTAAGTTGATGGCAATTTTTACTAAAAATTCTTGAACACTTAAGAAAATCGCGATTATTTCAAAACGTTGTAACTTTAACCCCTACAATACCTATACTAGTAAAAAAAGAGAATTTAATTTTACACAACTTGATGTACAAAAATACATTTTTGAACTAAAAAAGTTTTTGACGTTTGAATTTGATAAAATGTAACGTGAAAAATGGAGATATACTTATTATTATGGAACTTATTTTCATTGTAGAACGTAGCTCATCTTGTGTTCTTTCTACGTGCCAAAACTGCCAAAGAGCAAACGAGGATCTCGGATCTCCTATACGAAGAAAGTTATAATGGTTCTTGAAAACCGGTGCATCCGTCAAATTTTTTATAAAACGTCAAATATCTCCGAAACTGTTGGGTTTAGATATAGGGTATGCCACACGTTTTCGATTCAGAAAAAAAATAGAAAATATATAGGGTGTTCCTTTAAAATAAGCAAGTTAGTATCGACTTCCAGTATAACCGAAAGTACCAAATGATTGTAATTATTTTTTTTAGATTGACCACACTGACATAGTAATGCCCAAAATTTCCAAAATGTTTTGTTACATGCTTTTCACTTTTCCCTAAATCAATCGATCCACCCTGTTTGTATGTAGGTAATAAGTTATAATAATTTCTTGCTGCTTTCTACAAATCGCTAAACTCAAGAATCTATTCTGGAATTAAAACAACGAGAACTCCAACATTTCCCATGATTTATTGGCATTATTATTATTGGTATTTATTGGTATTTATTGGTATTTATTGGTATGACTGATGGTCGAGATGGTAGCGTACCTGCCTCTCACCCAAAAGTCACGGGTTCGATTCCCGGTCGTGGCAATGGAAAATACTGTGAGAGGGATTTTTCCATTATACACGGATATTGGATGTGTCCCTTGTCTTTAAATGTGTAGCCCCCTCCCGCACAAGGCTTTTCTAAAAGCCTTCTGGGATAAAGGGGGTCGTCATTACATGTGGTGTATTTATTTATTCATGTAATTTATTCTCGAATTTATTCTTATATTAGGGTGGTTTCCACCCTTTATGAAAGAGATTTTGGGTCACAAGTAAGCGGAGCAACCTGGGAGCCCCTCCAAATTCATGTACTCTACTCCAAGCTATAAAAACATTAACATTTCTCGCGATTTATTGGCATTTATCTTTGCCCTATTTTCGGGGTTGTTTTTAGCTGTAGCGCAATAATTTGGGGGTATACGACTTTTTTCATTGTCAGATTCGGATTCAGCGTCCAAAAATTACATTGGACTCCCATAGTGGAGGTCCAAGATCAGAACCTTGATTTTTTGGGGGGCTGTGTATTTATTACTTATATCTAGAGTATATACGAGTAATGCAAACACGAGAATACATTTGATTTATATAAACATTAGTCTATAAAAAATGCAAACTGGAAAATGGCCAAATTACATATTTATGATGTGTATTAATGTTGTGAGTTACACTTTTGACATTAACAATTAATGAGATTTTCTCATATGTTCTGTACACATCATTAATCACATAAAAAAATTCAGAACCTAATGTTAAGCAGTGTAAGATTATCTACTAGATTCATATACCGACAGTTTCTGTCCTATTAACTTTGTCTACATTATGGAATATTTTTTCCTTTGGCGAAACGAGAGAATTCGTAATACACATTTTATTCAAAGTATTGGATATTTTCGCGTCAAGAATTAGAATTGTCTGTGTCTTTCGGTTTATATTGTAATCTCTTCAAAGAAACAAAAACATTTCAATTAAACAAATACTCGTATAATTTCACTTGCGCTACATCAATTATGTAGGTAGGTCGTAGGTCGTTTGTGGCCTCTTAAGATTCGATTGCTACAAATAAAATCTAAAATCAGTAAAATCAATAAAATCTTATGAACCAATGCCTAAAAGAAATTGTTGCGTCATAAGAGATTAGATTAAACATTGTATTCTGATGTAAATAGAGAAACATAAAAAACTGTGCACTAAAAACCAGTGGAAGTTTTTCTATCTTTAATATTATTGTGTTAGTTAAATTTTTATTTATTATTACTGTTTTATTTTACATATTTGTAAATTAGTTTATTATCCATAACAATAGCAGATAATTTAAAAAATGGTGCGTGCGCCAATATTGGATATGTGGATATTTTAGCTTACCTGATTGCTTTGGGCAATTTCCAAATTGGAACTCCCATTTGTGGTGCTGGTACTGTTGCTATTATTTTCTGTCATTTTTTGAATATTTTATATAAAAACACTTTCACTTTTTCTTTTAAAAATCTAGACATAAAACATCATTCAAATATGGTATGATACTAGAGATGTAAAAAATATTGTTAATAGAATTATCTCTTTACACACCAACTTTGCATTTAAAAATAACTAATTGATTGTTTATTTGTTTAACTGTATTACAAACAGTTCCCGCCACGGATTGAACTAAACTAAAGCGAGACCTCTCGGAACTGAATCGCACATACTCCGCGATCAGGTGGGGTTTAATACTTTCCAAGGTAAATCTAACCAGCAAACGCTGGAACCATTCAAAATCTTTTGTGTATCCTGGCCGATGATTAGGAAAGTTGGACATGAAACACCGTTTTGTTGATCTCCTTTGGTCAGATCTTAAACGCGAAGGAGGTCACGATCGTGCTTCATTCATTTTTTTGTGTTTTATATTTAGTTGAGGGTGGCTCAGTATATTTTTGTTCTACATAGATAAGATCTGACAAGTTTGGAATTCTTAATTATTATTGGCGTAAACGTTACAGTTGTAGTGATATATTGTTACAGGAAGCTATTTCTTTTTTGATAACTCTTTCGACTTTCGACGAAATAATTTGGTTAGCAGTGTTTATGGGTAATAAAATCTATTTTATTTCCGAATAACATATTCGAGCCATAAAACAATCCTTATATTTACACGAGGAAATGTAGAATAATTATATTCAATTTGCCTCCATAAAACAACTAAATGTGAATATAAATTATTATACATGGTGTTTCATGACTGCAGTTACCTAT
Organism: Rhagium mordax; assembly: GCA_963680705.1. Lineage (NCBI taxonomy): Eukaryota > Metazoa > Arthropoda > Insecta > Coleoptera > Cerambycidae > Rhagium > Rhagium mordax. The sequence continues at coordinate 26,797,059 of OY796658.1, read as the reverse complement.
CGTGAAACAGGGTGTTCCGTAATAAAGCGCAAAAAATTAAACTGGAGATTCCTCGTGAAACATTAAGGTGGGTATTTCATATAAAATTTTCCAAAATAGCTTTCCCTGTTCGGCTACACCCCCTTAAAGGGGTGGGTTAAAAAATGGTTTTTAATTTCTATCTCAAAATAGCGTAATCGGAAAAAGATGAAATTTGGCACATCTTGGTTACTAACCAAAAGGCATCTAACGAAATCATTTCATCCACCTAGCATGTACACAAAGGGGTGATATTAACTACCCTTCTTGAAATTTTGGAAATATCTTTCTGTCTGCTATTTTTTTTTCAATTAAAAAAAATAACTAAACATTATGATTCATTTAGAAACTTTTTTATCTCCAGTTAAATTTTTTGCACTTTATTACGGGACACCCGTATATAGACATCAATAAAAAAAATACCGTCACAATAATATTATACCGTGTTATAGCAAACGTGCTTGGTTGCAATGTCTATCGTGAATTAGGTTCGATCTTCAACTCTGACACTGACAATATTGATGGATCACGGAAGCGTTTTTTTAAATGTGTTCCCCCCTCCAGACAGTCTTGGCTTTGAATTTGGAAGTTGTTTAATTTAGGTGATGTTTTAATCGATTTTAATTTTGGTGTTCCATTTCTCATCCTATTGTATTTCATACCCATTAGAGTCCTATCCAAAAAACTCATATCAAAACTTTTAGAAACTGAATACATTTTTGTAATCAAATGTGATGGAATTCACAACGGCGAACGAAATTCAAAACTCGTTTGAATAACTTGTTTTTTAATATGTAGGTCGAGGTTTTTTGTGGTAGGTATTATAATGAAAGTGAAAACACCTAAATGGACGTTTTTTGGAGATACTTCAAAGTGGATTGTAAAAGAGCTAATCCACAGGTCGTGTACAGTATGATGAATAAAAATTAAGAGCTAAGTAATGAGCACGGTGTAGTCTTACACCGTGGTAATGAGTTATTGACTAGGTTTACCTACCCTTTATGTCCCTTGCTTGCAGCCTATGATCGAGCCCAAGAAGTACCGTTTAGTCACCTTTTCCAGTATTTTGAGAGAAGCAATGCACTTCCGTACCAAATTGTAACAATTGTCTTTTTAAGCGCAAACCAGCTAGAACGTCCAAAACGCATATTCACATATTTTAAAAGGAAATATATGAAAATGTGTTTCGTGGGCGCTAGCTAGCCAGTGGACGGGCCCGCAGGGCCCGCGGTGCGGGGGGGGCTCCAGCTCTTGGGGGCCCCCCGAGTCTAGGAATTTTTGACGTGAAAATATCGTCGAAATTAAAAGTGACGAAATCTTACGTACCTACATCTTAAACATCAAGAGCTAAAGAGAATGTACGCCGCTGCCGAAAAATTTTATAATGGAAGTGATTGCATTCTTTATTTTTTTATACACTTTCATTATGTTAACTGCTATATTTGAGATGTAAGAATTGGAGTAGGTATAATGTGGTAAAATATTCATGTACCTAACGATTTTTATTCAACAAAATTGGAGGTGATTTATTATTTTGTGGGGCCCCCATCATATATTTTGCGGGGGGGGGCGAGATTTTCAGCTACGCCACTGGCGCACGCGGGTTCAAGGGGGTCTTATATTATCGTTAATATAAAAAAAAAGAAATGAAATAATATGCAATAATGCTTTAGCGAAATTAAACAGAATTAAATACTATACTTAAAAGAAATGATCTAAAACAGGGTGTGGCCTTAACAAAGTACAGTCGGCGCCACCCAAATGTGAACGGCAAAATTGTATAGTGTAATTTACACTTTAAATCATAGTCGCCGTAAAATTTGAAAATAGTGTCAAAAAGCAAAGAATGCAAAGATAACTATGCCAAGGCATTTAACTGAAGTGCAAAAAGCGAGGGCTATAGCCAAATTGGAAGAAAATAAGTCTTTGAGTGAAGTGGCTGCTGATTTCAGTGTTAGTAATAGTTGTATAGGTATTTTATATAAAAAAGCGCTGGCAAGAAGAACAAAGACTGCAAAGACCTATAAAGCAAGGTGTAGGAAAGGTCTCCAATGAGAATGAAGACAATGCTGTGGTCGAATTTACCCATCAGAATCCTTTCGAAACCGCTGTCAAAACTAGAGAAGAAACATTATTCCCAGGGTCTTACAGAATAGCGCAAAGACGTCGTAAGCTATCTGGCGTGAAGAGCTGCTGATTTTTAAATATAGAGATAGTTTTTACCATTTTTGTTTTATTAATGTTTTTCTGAATTATAAATTATATTAATTATTGTTAATATACTTAGTTTGTGTCATTTTATTTCTCACAATCGTTAAACATGAACGAATTAAAGGAATAATTAATATTAACCTTATTCCACTAACATGTAGGTAATATTAGTTAATTAATTTGCAACTTCTTTTATATTATTCGTGTCATCCTTGGTCCTTCTAATTATTATTATGGTAACAGAAAATAATAAAATTAATATTGTTTTCTGTCAATATACCTACCCTCTCTATGTTACGTCACTAAACAAAGTCTGACGTACTACAATGAAATTCAGAAGAAATTTCCATGACAACCAAAATGCGTTCACATTTGGGTGGCGCTGACTGTACATAAACTGACTTTTAAGCTACCTCAAAATATTAACCTCAATTCCTTTGCGGGTTTCTTGTTTAATCATTTGTTTAACCAAATTGCCAAAAAAGTGCCTTCTTTGAAAATCATTTCCAACACCTGTATCGGCACTTTAAGGCTTTAAGCCTTTCCAAATACTATAGTCTGTCTCACCAACAGAAATAAATAGACTCCTCCCCAAAAATGCCCGCTAAATTTGAATGGAATTTCTCTGTTGGTCGTATTTATAGAACCCGAATTACAAAGCAACCCCTAGATTTGACTGACAAAGGCCGAATCTACAACGTACTCGCGAACGCGTTAAACTTTTACATCTTTTGCACCAGACCAATCAGCTTATGTTATGATTGTCGCGAAACGCATAAACGCTAAACGTATTAAAAACGTGAATAAATGGGGAGCTCGCCTAACTGTCAACTGTCATATTTGTTTTTGTGATAATTATTTCTTAATTTATGTCAGGAATTTTGAAAATGTTATATCGATTATACGGGGTGCCCCAATATTCCGTGTAAATACAGTTATCGTGGGTTCCTGGGATCAAAATAAATAGATTTAACTAAACTTACCTCTATTCCAAATTGCTTCATTTCGCCGCTAGAGGGCTTCAAAGTTGGTTAAAAATTTAACTCTTAACAAATAATTTTCAAAAGTTCTGCATAATTGGAATGAAACTAAGTATGATAATGTCTCCTTAGCGATGTCATTTTATAATATTCTGAGTTGAAATTCACAGAAGGGCGAAAATTACCCCAACCCTTAGGAAAATCTGCTAATAAATTTTTTTAGGGGTGATACGATTTATTCAATTTTTATTATCAAAAAGATTATTCACATTTTGTCTCTAAAATTTTTGTATCTGTAATATTTTTGGCAGAAATATTTTTTTCATTCGGACATTATTTATTTGATAACAAAAATTATAACAATGCCCCACTTTCCTTTCACAATAATTGTTCAAAGATGACCACCTTTTTTGATGAGAAATAAAAAACGTGTTTATTTATTTTGTATAAAAAACAGAGTAAGCTAAAATGTCAGTTAAAACAAACACAAACACAGGCACACAAAAAAAAGTGATCTGTTCTTTTGACTAGACCAACTTATTTTTAAGTATCCTGACGCTCTGATTTCGAATCGGGAGGCAGAATAATTGCTCCATCACCCTCCAGTTTTTTTATTGTGGTCCATACAAAGGAATTTTCTGAATTTAAGAGTGGTTTTCCACAATTAAAAAAAAACTGGAGGATGATGGAGCAATTCTGACTCTGGATTCGAATTCAACGAGTCAAAATACATAAAGATAAGTTGGTCTAGTCAAAAGAACAGACTACTTTTTTTGTGTGCCTGTGTGACATTTTAGCCTACCTACTCTGTTTTTTTATACAAAAAAATATTACAAAAACGTGTTTTTCATCTCTTCAACAACCAAAAAAGGTGGTGATCTTTGAACAATTATTGTGAAAGAAAAATGGGCCACAAATTTTTGTAATTAGATTGCATTGTTATAATTTTTGTTACCAAATAAATAAATAAGGTGTCGAATTAAAAAAATTATTTCTGTCAAAACTATTACAGATACAAACAGTTTACAAGAGAGAAAAAATTATGTATCTTTTTGATTAAAAAAATTCAATAAATCGTATCACCCCAAAAAGTTATTAGCAGATTGGCCCAAGGGTTGGGGTAGTTTTCGCCGTTTAATGAACTCAGTTCATAAAATGACATCGTTATAGAGACATTATCATACTTAATTTCATTCCAATCATGCAGAGCGTTTTGAAGTTATTTGGAAAAAACTTAAAGTTTTAACCAACTTTGAAGCCCTCTAGCAGCGAAACGAAGCAATTTGGAATAGAGGTAAGTTTCGTTAAATCTACCTATTTTGATCCCAGGCACAAATATCCAGGAACCCACGATGACTGTATTTACACGGAATATTGGGGCATCCTGCGTATAGGGCGATTCAAAAATCGCACTGGTTTTGAATCGCTCGACATTTGGTTGTTTTTTGGTTAGCAACACTGTTGTCATCTGTTAACCCAGTTAACCTTCACATTTCATTTCTAGTTGAACGTACTACGAAAAGTGATTTTCAGACTCAAATTTCTTCGATACTTTTAATGAAGCGACCTGTATTCTGCATTTTACCTTGATTTTCCATTCTACTAACTTTTCTGGATAATTTTTGTTTCTAGTGTCCTTTGTCAAAACCTAATAGTTTTTGATAAATCCTATTCATATACAACTTCTCAGAATTTGCAAACGATATCTTTTTTTACAAGAAAGATTTAGGTTGGCCAGGTTGGCTAGTAATATCGTAGGCATCCAGTATAGTTCCGGTAAATGCCAGTTTTTCAAAACAATAATAATTACTTCCTTAATACAATAATATTAAGAATGTAAGATGGTATACGAATCATTACAGTGATTCATGACTAAATACGATTAAACCGCTTCTTTGTGACTAATAGGTACATTTAAATCTTTTTTAGAAGGAAATGTTCAGTATTACAATATTTTTAACTACACGGCCATGCAATGATTTTAATAAAAATTTTGGTCAAAAAGGAAGTAGAGTCAAATTTATAGCAATTTAGAACTTATCAAGGATGTCCAAAACATGAAAAAATCATTACGCCCGTTTTAGTAATTATTTATGAGATAACGAGTTTCATTTGAAAAATTATACATATATCCATTAGATTAAACGTTATGATATGATATACATGTTAAGTGGAAAAGTTATGTGGTATAACGTCTGGATTATTTTTTATTGCTTTTTTACACGTGATCGTCAACAAATTCTGAAAGTTTGCACCATAACAATAATAATTTAATTTATCTATTATAACACATTTCATATTCCCTAAAATAATTTTTTAATTTTTCTTTAATTTAATTTTTTTTTATATATTTTTCACGATTGACGTGAGTGAAGTAATACGCATTTGATCCAAGGAATTACAAAATACGTCATTGAACAATGAATTTTATTATACCTACGTTTTTCTAGGTAGATTATATGAATGGGAAGTGAAATTCGGCAGTTATGTATCTTCAGGGAATGTTGCTCCGCTTTTTGCTAATGTGTGAAGGATTTCACTCGGTTTCAGTTACTTATAGTGTTGAAAATAATGATAACTTTGATACCAAAAAAAGATAAATTAAGGGTAGGAGCTGGGATTTACTATTAATTTGGTTTTAATATGGTTTTAATTTGGATCGAGGTCAAAACTTACGATGTTTTAGGTGCAACTTTCCAGCTTTCCATATAATGAGAACATCTACACATTTTCGAACACATATTTAGTTGTATGGAAGAGCGCTTGGTTAAAAGGAAAAGCGGCCCTCGATCGATAATCGCCAATCTTTTAGAATTATTATATCTTTGAACAAACCATTACGACTATGATTTATTTGTTATAAGAAATTAAAATATTTGGTGCTGTAAAAGTTTCAGTTGAATTTGTTGCTGATTTTTTAAAATACTTACCTACTTGAAGTTCAAAGTGCTCTGTTTCACCGAAATCATATTAGAAATGATCCAAAAATAAAAATGGTGGGTTCCATCTTTGCAGCGTGACTATTCATAGGAAATCTGCAAACGTTATTCCGAGAACTTTAAATTTTTATAGCTTTATTAAAAAAAAGAGATTTTGGAGAACTAAGTAAAACAACAGGACAACAGAGGATTCGCAATGTTAGAGGTATATTAGAAAACAAATATTGTCAAGGAATTACATTTCGCAAGTGAATTTTTGAGAATGATTCTTGGACAATTTAAACAATGATGTGAGTCTGGATGGAAAATTCTTGGAGACGAATTAACTTTACTTTCATTGATGAAAACGTAAATGCAAATGCTTGATTGATGTCTACTCATTTAGAATTAGGTATGCGATGAATAATCTCACTTGAGGTTAAGGGACTAAATCCACAATTGAAGAATTATTACAATATGCAATTTACAAAGAAATCGAAATAATAACCGTAGTGATGTTACATATTAGTTTACAAATTTGGGACAAATTTTTTCTTTGCAGAATGGGTGCATCATTTCCAACAATTGTTAAGCCTTATCGAACAGTGCGTAGATTATTAAACAAAGATATTTGTTTTATATTCGTTACACTTTTCAGTCCTGACCTATTTAATGTTCCTTCAATATGACATTACAACGAAATCCTAGTAAGTAGGTAATAAAAATCTAATAAAACATGTGTTCAAAAATTAATAGGTTTTTGATTGTGTTTCTGTTAGTAGTTGCTGTGAAGTGGAGATTAGTAGTTTATATGGATACCTGGATACAGAGTGTGGCTTTAAAACAACTTGATCTTGACGTTTGTTTGGATAATTTTTGTTGCGTTTTTTCTTTTTCAGTATACTGCGATTTAAATCGATTGAGGTCAATATCTATTTATCTATTTATATCTTAATTCTGTAACTTTTTTTCAAGCGGCAAATCTTCGAAGAGAAAAGTTTCCAAAGTTTAAGGCACATGGTCTTTGTTCGAAGCAAATAAAGACAAACATGTTAGCTATTAAATCCTTTAAGCCACGACATCGATGTGAAGTGGCAATAAATCGGACAAGTTAAATTTACAGCAATATGTGAAAATGGTTTGAGCTCTGAAACTTTTTAGGATGAAGGCACCCACAAAAGGAATAAGTGGTAACGATTTTGCTTGCGCGAACGTAACCAGAAACTCTCGACGGAACACGATTTATTACACAGCAGGGTGAAACTAGTGAAAGTGTAAAAAATCTATGTGCGACCAAATGCTAGCTGGTGCAGATTAGAACTGTGAACTCTTCAATAACCAGGTATGTCAGTCGATGACACTGGAGCAGATGCATAAGATGACTAAACGATAAAAATTTCAAGTTTCGCACAATAAATATGAAATTTTTTATTATAAACTTGTAACGGCTGTGATACGGTTTATTAATAATTATGTCGATACTAGGAAATTTAAATTCATCACATCCTGTGATACCTATCTCGAGAATTATTTATTAGTCGTGTTGTGATTACGCTATAACCACAAGATGTTAAATAGGTACCTACCTATTTTTTGTGCAGAAAATTATAAGATTTTGTTCTAATGAACACAATTCACAAAATTAAACTGCTCCTTGAGACGCCGGAATTATTCAACACCACCTATTGAATTATTCCACCTTCCTTCAACTTTGTAAATATTGGGGGCATAAAGGCGCCATATTCAGGCTTAAAAGAGCATATTTTTGACGATTTCCTAAAGCCTATATAGCACAATCTAAGTTATCTAAGGAAGAAGAAAAAGCCGAAAAAGGTCAGTATATATATATATATTTCATAGCTCAAATTATTATTGACTTGTTATTTTAATGCATACAAAATTTTTACGTTCTGCTCTCAAACATATTTTAATATTAAATATTTCATACTTTTATCTATTTACACATAATAACAATTTGTTTGACTCTGTGATGGAATTAGTACTTTCTTTGACTATATATGTTAATATGTAAATGAAAAAAAAGTTTGGTTCTTAAAATCTCGCCAGTAATTCAGTATTGGTTTGGTATTGGTTTAATTGCAGGGATCTAAAGGTACTTCATTAATAATACATGCATAATAATACATTATTCGCTAAATGCCAGCAATTATCAGACACATTAGATGTACTTTCATCCATATCATTTATTAAATAGCCTATATATGTATATAGGTACTATATATACCTATACAATCATAATCCTTGTCGTCATTAAGTGAAAATTTAAGTCAAGTTGACTCGAATATTTGAATATATTAATATGAATCTTACATTAGTAACATGCACTGTCATAGATATACTTTTCTCGGTAACTATTATATTAAACAATCACCATTTATTCTTACCCGAATATTAAGATGGTTTCATGTTGCTCCCTTGTAGAAGAATTATAAATTTCCTCAGAATCGGTGTCATTGGGCATTTGCGAATATTTGTAGTCACTAAAACTTTTGTGATACACCATATTGTTTATAATATAACGTAAACTATTACTTCCTTTTACTTTTCGCGTCTTTGATGGAATAATATTTTCAATGCTATGGAACTCCAATCCAACTAACTTTCTCTATGTTTATAATAAAAGATAATATTCCCATGCGGTTATAATGTCGGGTATTTTAAGCTGTTATTTATCTTTGTTTGATGTAATATTATTAGGTAGCGGGGATCCAGAAGTAGGTAATTAAAACGTGGAATGTATATTGTACTCGTATATGTATACTAATATTCATAATGATCATTGTTGTTTTGCTTTTGGTGGAAAGTAAATGATATTTTCCCTTTATTATAAGCACCATATGTACACTTCACTTTTATGATATTTGTGCATTGATAACAAAAACATAAAAAATACGATTGGTATTGTGCTTGACTTTTTCCAAGGCAGGATTCGTCCTTAAGGGTTCCATTTCACCATGTATTCCAATATAAAATAATTAGAAATCGCTTTCAAATTTTATCTGTTGCTGATAATTGAAAACGAAAATTCCTAAATTTTAAATGTTAATAATAATAATAATAACAATAATAGTAAATGTATTTTAAAAATAGTCTTACGTTGTAAAATACGAGTAAAATATTAAATGAAATAACGTCACAAAATATATACAATATAACTCGTATTTTCAAGATACCGATTCAAAATAGATATTATGCAGGGTGTTCGGCATGGACCGACAAATGGTGAATAGGTGGGATTATTTGCAACGTTTTTGTTTTGACCCAAGGAACTACTGTCCCAAGTCTCACGGTTATTGAGATGCGATTTTTTCCATTATTTTTGAAAATTATCCGAAATTCCGCCTTGCTCCCACAATGATTATTTTTTTGTAATAGCATGAAATAATGTTTACTGTATTCTGTAATGTACCCTTGTTCTAAATAAATTATTATTTGACGCAATTAATACAAAAAAAAATGAGTTATGACCTTCCAAAGTCACGAGAATAGGTAAAAATATGAAATAATATTAACTGCTAAATTCATTAAAAAAGAAAACTAACAGCAACTGAGATCCTCGTGTTCTTTTAAAAAGTTCTCTTCTTTATGCCCTCTCCAACGGCATACCATGCATGTAATACAAATTAACTCATTAGCGGTCAAAATTAGGGACACTAAATAGTTTGCAAGGGCCTATCATGTACTCTAACAATAACAGTGGAACAACCACAGAAATGAGAAAAAGGTGTCGTGCATGCATTCAAAATAGAGGAACTCATTTTGCACATGCAACATTTGTGAATAAAAAATAAATAAATAAGATTGTCTTTTTTACTTCATTTCCCACTTGTTTAAACCAGCTCGCTTCCAAAATTGTATCGCGAATATGGAGAACCAGAGCGAAAAACTGAGATTTAACAGAAACATTCAAGAATTGATACAACAATTTAAAACTTATAAGTAGATATTAGCCTGCGATAATATTAACGAAAAACAAGGAAAAACATATTGGCAAGAAATAAAAAAACTGTCAAAATATAAAAATGGAAACGGAAACAAAAAAATCATAGAAGAATATAACAATAGATACGAAAGCCGAAAGCCCATCTGAAAAAGCATTCATCTTTGCAAAAATTTACAAGAAAGTCTACACAAAAAATGATGACAATAATTTCGATAATTTGCATTATAACAACGTTACACAGTGGTACGAAGCATACTTCTCAGAACTGCCTACTGCAGAAGAGCACGATATAAACAGAGGAGGAATATCTTGAAATACTCCACAAAGGAAAAAGTACAGCCCCAGGAGCAGGACATGACTATATTTCTAAAAGTATGCTAAAAAACTAGATCAAAAAGTGCTTCTCTACGTCATACAACTCTATAAATTCTGCTTGAGAACACACAGCATACCTACAATAATTACTATTGTCAAACATAACCTGGATCATTCCAAAACGAACAACTATAGGCCAATCACACTGCTCCCTGTATTAGGCAAGAATTTTGAACAAATTATAATAAATAGAATTCAGCAAGCTCTAGGAAATCAAATTCCTGGATACCCATTTGGATTTAAAACTAGTAGCTCAACGATACATCCTCTCTCCAGTCTCCCAATAAAATAGAAGCAAGCAAGCTCAACAAAGAAAAATCTGGCGCAATTTTCCTAGACATTAACAGTGTTTGGCATCAAGGTCGTTTATTTAAACTCCACAAAATAGGATGCACAAAAATATCTCATATTTTTTATTTATAGTTTGCTGATCAGAAGAAAATTAAGAGTAAAAATCCTAAATTCATATTCAGACGAATTTACTCCTGAACAAGTCTTACCAGAAGGGTCACCATTATCACCAATTCTTTACAACATCTACTGCTCTGATATCTACAACTTTCGGTGTGGGAATCCGTAGCATTCTCCCACAAAGAACAAAATAGCAGAAAACCTATAGAGTACAAACACTAAAATGTAACCTGCAGCTGGTTCAATAAATGAAGACACAAACCAAACCCCCGGAAAACACATTTTAATTTATTTAACCACCACACAACGCCATCTTCCCCACAGATAAATATGTACCAACATACCCTACAATCTGAAAACAATATTAATGATCCTGGGATAACGTTTAACAACAAAACTAATTTCTCTTAATTTTCTTTTTTGGCCTAAACTTTGAAAAAGGAAACGGATATAGTTTCCGAAACGTCAGCGCAGTATTTTTGTATTATTTAATTCCTATTAGTTGTCAAAAAACACCCTCTAACTGATCCTCTGACATTACGTCAAAGGCGTAGAGGTTATTTTCCAGTTTTAAACTGGTTAATTTGAATATTTTTTAGATAAATCGAATTTTTTTGGATAGGAATCTCAAGGAATGTGGTAATAAATCCCAAAAAAGAAAAGGAAGAGAAATAATTTATGAAATGCCACAATTAACATTTAAACTAAACAAAACTAATTTTAACGCTCATTTCGAACTGCAAAAAAAAAAAGAAAATTATATGGAAGACCAAACATTTCAGCTGTCTGACATACAACAGAAATGGGATCGAAACAGCAAGTAGAATCTACAAACTAATCTGCCATCCAATGATTGAATATGGACACGACTTTTTTTTATTAATAAAATTGTAAAAACCAAGCACGGAAAAAACTGCAGGTAGCAGAAACATCATCAATCAGGAATAAAACTAAAATTCGGCACCCTCTTAACCCGTTACACAACCCACCCAACAATCTTTTATAGGTACCAGCGTACTGGAATAACAGCCACAAAATAAAAGCTTTTGCAGGTTTCCCGAAGATTTGCTCAAAATCAGGAAAATATTGAAACAATAGAAAGACACTGTGTAAGAAGACACCAGGGATTAGACCAACATACATTCACCCAGAACAAACTGTACTGGAAAAATTTTAACATTTAGCGAACAATTAAAATTCATTAACAAGTATTTTTTACACATATGTAGAGGAAAAGACCCGAATGTGGGCCCGGCTTTTAATATGGGCCCCCTTTAAATTGAAACAATACATTGGGCGACATCTCTGATTCATCGTTTAAAATACGCCCAACTGGCACCTAATGGTTTTCTAGGTCGTATTCAGTTCAGTTCTTCTAATGTTATAAGTAGGTGTGCACACATTGTTTTGTGGAATTCCGAATCTTTTATTAAGATAAGTTAGTATTACGATATTAGTGCTTTCTTTTCAAAAAGTAATTGCGAAATTAGCAACATAGGTAATACTTAGATTAGGGTTTATTATTTTCTTGTTGATGTTAACTTATCTAACCTACAAAAAAAGTAGGAACATTTGTTTTGTATGACGTATAGTGTACTAATATGGGCCCTTAGAGATTCCTAATATGGACCAGGGGCCCAGCGGCTGATGAAGACCTAGATCGTGGTGAAATAGGTCAATTTGGTCCTGATGACAATGACGCGTCCTGTTTGTTTTGTGACGGTCGTTTTTCAGCAGACCAGGAAGGAGAACTTTGGATTCGTTGTTTAATATGCAACATGTTACGAACAATGTTCAGGAGCCGAAAACGACGAGTACGTGTGTCTTTTGTCGTTAATTAGAAAACAATTATAACAAATGTTTTATTTCAGTTGATTTTTGTTACCAAATAAGGTTTATTTTAAGTTAATAAATGTTTTTTATCTTTTTTTGATGAGGGCCCATATTCCAAGCCTTCTGCCCCCGAATAAAAAATTTGCCAAAATTCATATTTGGGTTAAAATTATTTTTTCCTTTTACCTTTTAAAACAATTAGTTTTATAATTACATTGGTAAAGCTTTTGCCTAACCATGTGTAAAATTTAAGATGAAAATTTCAAAAAACCTTTAAATAATTTAAAAAAAACAAAAGGGGTGCCCATATTCGGGTCTTTTCCTCTATACTAGTAAACATACGCATACTTTGTTCATTTGTTTTTCAAAGTTTTGATTATAGTTATAAATTAACTTCATATTTTGCAATACTTATTGTAATAAAAGGCTGAAGGACCCAGGTTCAATAACCTGTTGAATCGAATTTCTTTTTGATTCAATAAAGATTATTTATTATTATTATTACTATTATTAAATGAAACAGTGTTAGAAGTGTCAGTAGAACTTACAGACAAAACGTCTAATTCTTTTTAAACCGTAACTTCAGTAAAATGGCGCTAAACACTAAATTCGTTCTTGGTAGGTATATACTAAAAAAAAATACACTTCATTTGTTTTATTCTTTAAAAGAATTTAGATTATTCTTCAATCAATATAGGCGCAGAGTCAAATATAATTGTCGGGGTGGATGACAATGTGAAAATGATAATAATAATAATAATAACGCTACATGTAATTACGACCCCCTTTATCCCGAAAGGCTCTAGAAGAGCCTTGTGTAGGAGGGGTTACACATTTAAAAACAAGGGACGCACATCTAATATCTGAGTATAATGGAAAAATCCCTTTTACAGTATTTTCCATTACCACGACTGGAAATCGAACCCGGAACTTTTGGGTGAGAGGCAGGTGCGCTACCTCTCAACCATCACTCAACCATGTCTTAAATTTTAAATAATATGCTTACATCTGGCAACATTATCTCCACGAATTAGGTATAGCAACGCAGTTGAACAATGCACATCCTTTGCGTTGCAGCATATGTGACGCCACTGAATGCGCTATCTAAGCCCTCTCGACGACCTTTATAATAGTCGAACAAATTATTGGGTACTAGGGCGGCACGTTCAAGCATGTACTTTATTTGGTTGACTATACCAATTAAACATAATGACCTAGTTGTGGTTTTCATCTCTGGTAGGCGGAGAAAACTGGATATATTTCTCTGAATTATATGGGATTATATGGTAAAACGAGCTGCCGCTTCTGTATTCCATAACGGCTAAATCCTTTGAAGAATTGCCGGTAAGTTTTTTGCTCTACTGACTACTCTTTTTGGCCCGAGTATAAGTGTTATCATAATTTTAATTGTATTTTTAAATATTTATACCCCATTGCCATTGTGACTTGTGTATATATACTTTGTATGTTTTAACACCAATAAATGTATCATATCATATCATATCAAATATGTATATACAATTTAAATTTTAAATTACAATGAAGAATGAATGATGGCAAGTACAATTGACACTTTGTGGCTACAGTGAGTATCTGAGCTGAATTTTATTTGACAAAATTTAAAATATATCATAGGTACTCACTATGGTATAACAGTATAAAGTATAACCAAAAGAGCGTCGAAACAAAGGAAAAATTCTCGATAGCGTGTTAAGAGGAGACTTAAATGTCACTTCCTTTGATAAACTTATCAAGCAAGTATTTATATAGCCCGAGAGCTAGCGACAGTAAAAATCTGCTCGTCGTTCATATTATTTCCATTTAGTTATGTGTATAAAAATGGACCGCTTACGACGCACCTCTGGACTTCTGTTGTCAGGAGCGTTTATAATGTGCAATAGAAAAAAAAAAAAAAAAAATTTTCGCCGTTGACCTTTCGCCTCGCCTTTCGCGAACTTGTTAATTAGCATGAAATAATATCAAAAAAGCATTGCTTACATCTTGTTCTTGCCGGCCGTCCGGGTTCCGATCCTCTAAGGAAAATGATCTGAATATCTGTCGGGAAATTCGCTGAAATCTGAAAAAATCGTAACTTTCTTGGGAAGCAATAATATGGAGAAAAACGACTTGGCACAGCCATTTTCTAAATTTCATCTAGTTTAAAAAAAAAAAATGTTTCGTCGGTCCATCTTAAAGGAGGCGCGAGTTATCAAGCTCGAAAGATGTATGAGTTAGTCTTGGGGATTCCACAAAATTGGAACAATTGCAAAATCACGAAAAGTTCAAACACTATTTCCAAACAAAAAATCGCCGCCGGACCGCCGTTCCGACTTGAAACTACATTGTATGAGTCCCCGCTGCAGTTCTCGACTCAGGAGATGCGAACGAAAATAAACGATTTTGACGTCTATTAAACAGAAACCGGCTGCCGTTTTTTTTTCAAAATCTTCAAATCTCGCATATCTTTTTAATTTCACAAATTTTACGAAACCGTCCGACACGGGTCCACGAAAACACTAATAAGTTCATGCTCCATAAATCGCTACGAAAAATAGCCTAAGCGATTTTCCCGACACGAAGATGCCTATAGAATATAAATAGAGGCTGTTCGTCCGGTTAGGTTACGAAAGCCTTTGGCGCCACAAAGTACTTAAAATATTAAATTTATAACAATAGTGCCTTATCGGCGTTTGTGAAAAAAGCTCTCGACAAGCGTTGTCCCGCTACCTAGTTTTAAGCAGTCTCTTTTGGTGATATATATAGTACTATATACATATATAAATTAAAGAGTACAGACAACTGTCGCTAGCTCTCGGACTATTAAGTGATTTAGAGTTAACAAACTTATACACAATAAAGGTCAGAAGAAAGGTAGTAGTATATTCCTCATTTGAATCAGAAACCCTTTCCGTTTCCGTGATATTTAAAAAAAACCTTTTAAAATAGTAAAGCTGGCGCCATCGCCGCCATTTATCTCGGAAAGGAAGTGTTTTTTATACTTTATCAGAGAAACCCTCATGATATTGGTGAGTTTTTTTTATCAATTCCTGAAGTTATCGAGATAAAACCTGAATCACCCTGCAGTGATTTTCATGGAGGTACCTCTTGTTAAAATAAAATCGCTTGTAGAATCAAATACATATTGCATACTTGTGTTAGTTGTATTCACGTGTTATAATCGATTCAACCATGTTGCCTACCGAGTACCATGAAATTTTTAGGTTTATTAAAAGGTTTTCTGTCTTTGTATTTATTGTTAATAACTATTTAAACTATAATATATTGTTCATGTAACAAGATTTATCATTTATTGTCATTTTGCTATATTAAGAATATTAAGATTAACTAAACTGCTGGAACTTTGAAATTGTTAGTAGATATATATATTTATTGAAGTTAAAATATGTACCTACCTATCTCAGTAAATATGAAAGATATTTGAATGCGATATGAAGTACTAGGGTGTATTGTCCGGTCTTAGGGTAGATCGGTGTGTTTTGGTTTGTAGGAACTTTAATTCTAAAATACAGGGTGGTAAATAAAACAAAATTTTTGTTTTTTTTGGGTTTTAGAAGAAGCAGTGGCTTAATTGTAAAAAACAACTCTAGGGATTTTTGAATAAAACTCGTGGTTTTAAACGTGGTGTGGGTATATAATGATGTGGCGGTAAGGGGTCGTATAACGTATTTCTGCGCATGACGTCATATTCGGAATTACTCGAAAACCACTAATTTTAGATAACAAAATATTGTATTTATATTCATTTGGAACTATATACAGTGGTTTTCTGGGGCAAACTGTTGAGGTTTGCCTTGATACTACACTTTTATCTTGACATATTTTGACCATTTTCTTATTTCTATTTATTTTTTAGAATTTGGTGTCATTCCCAGAAATAAGTTTAATGAATATATTAAGTAAAGTAATAATATACGTTACCTACTCAATAATAAAGAATTCAGACCACAAAATGCAGTGGCGGCTCTCTATAGAGTCAAGAAGACCAAGAAGCTATACCGTAATTAAACCAGCCGGAATTATTCTCAAATATGTTTACTCTAATTTCATATTTTTCTCATTTTAAAGCTTAAATAAATTTTAATTTAGTAAATAGCCACTATACAATAACATACATTGCAGCAATAGAACGCAAGGGTAAATGGTGATTTCATATTTCATCTTGGAGCAAATAAAAAAATTATTTGTAATTTACGTCGAACTGAGATGGAAGACCGGAAGAGGAAGCTACTATGATGGCGTAGTCGGCGTAGACCAAATGTGATTTGCACGCAATAAACTTGTATAATATCTACCTACTGCTTAGTTTAATTTCTATCTAAACATTAAATGTATGGGTTTGTTTATTAGTTTGATCCATATTATGGACATTATGGTCATCTAATAATAGGTAAAAAGTTTAATTCATATATTCTTTAAGAACTGAAAAAGTGTAGTAATAGAAGATAGAACGGCGGAAAAAGGATGAACGTAAAAGATGCCTTTTATGAAATAACATTGCCTATTTTACAATTTACTATTTGTTGTTTAAATAGTTTGTAAAATGATTGTATTTCTCAAAAAACATTGTAAATCCTGAATTTGAGATTTGTGTGAAGGCCTCATAAAACCTAAGGTAACTGCGTTTATGACAATTTAATAAATAGCTTGGGAGATAAGTTGAGATTATAGAACTTATAACCCAACCAAATGGTATTTCAATTTTGAAAAAATATTAACCGACCTTCAACCCTCCACAGGTCACAGGTACCTATTTATGTAAAATTTATCAACTGTTGACTATGTTCACTATCTTTAGAATCCTGTTCACCATTTTAAAATCGATATCCTGTAAATGTAAAAAAGGCTGTGCAGGAGCGTATGGATGTCGGAAAATCGTTTTAAAGTGTTCGGTGCTGTCTCTATTGTAATGGGACAGCATGTGAAAACATTCCAGATTTGGTAGCGGATTCAGACCACGAGGACCCACTGAGGCCGATGACTTCCTTGATTCGTTACAGTGGGTATTGGAGGAGACGGGAGGTGAACAGGATTCTAAAAATAGTGAACATAGTGATGAGTGAACCAGGGACATCGCGTAGTGCAAAACGACAGAAGACGCGCATGCAAGTTTGGAGTGTGGATTAGGCTTACCAGGGATGCCATGTTAAAAAAAACGCGCCCCTCAACTCTGGTGTGGAAACTAGTTGACAGAAGCATCGATTTTTATTACTTTACTGCATGAAACTCCTGTTGGTACAAGATAAATAAAAACTTCCGCGCATGTGTAATTTACCATTTTAGTACTTTATCAAAGTATTCTACCGTTGCATTGTTATTTTATTGACTAAGTACATTAAAAAATTTTTGTTAAAAACATGAGTATTGCCACATAAAACCGAGAATATCTCGAAAACGAACGCCTCTGGAGATATTTAACAAGAGCATCTTTATTATAGCATTTTGATTGGGGAATTTGAAAATGAGACGATATTTTCAAAACATCTGACAGCAAATTTTTTATTAACAAAAAAGTGTTAGGCTACCCCTTTTTCTACGCCACTGAATGGTGGTATCAGATTTAAAATATTATCCAGTCATCGGTAGTCTTAAGTAACACTCGTTCACAGAAATTTAGATTCCTCTGCCTACTCTGTTTAGAGATATATCTAAATAACTGATGATCTGCCAGTCGACACTATAGGCAAATTCTTTTGGGCCTGCCCAGCTTTACCTAGTGCAGTTGTTTAGGGCAGTTGGAGGTGGTAAAATACGTCATTTTGACGTCACAGAAATATAAAGTGATATTAACCTCCAAACATATTTTATTGATCTGCCCCGCTGTCAAATGTTTATGTTTTGATCGTTTTGTAGGTTTTGTGTATTGTGTAAACAGTGAATGAGTTTGAGTAGGAAAATTAAAGTAGCAGCCGTTAACCTGATATTTGACGATTTAACTCCACGTTTATTAGGCGGCTTTTTTTGTTTATGAAACATAATAATTATAATATTGTACAACAGACAATGATATTAAAAGACCTGAGATTGGATTATGTACATACCATTCCTTATATTCTGTATGACTTCAGACTGATCTGAAATAGTTATAGGGATACCATTTATTTCAAAATTAATATTTTCCATTATTTTTGTTTGTTATAAACGTTTTCTAACCTTTAACTTTCAACCATAGAATAGGATCTCTCATCTGTCACTAATGGGTTTAACCAAGCATACCCAACGCCAGAGCAGGTTAAGCTTGGGAAGATAGGGGAGGTAACCTGGATGAAGCATTACGTCACTAGGGCAATCAAAAGAATGCATATTTTGGTGCCCTGGGCGCCAGGGCAGCTGAAAAGAATTTGGCTTATAACACCCTCTGTATTTTGAAAACGAAGCGTTTTCCGACGAAACTGTATACGCTCATTTAGTGAAAACGTCATCTGACAGATAATTGGATGCAAACAATGTTTGAAGTTAGTAAAAGCGATAATAATTTAATTAAATAAAAATATTTAAGCACTAAAAAGGTATGTATATGATTAATTTACCAGTATTTTATAACCTGTTATAATATAACGTAATATAATAAAGATTTAAATTTATAAACAAAAATAAAATAGTCTTGTACATACCTTGCAAATGGTTATTTGTAAATAAATACAGTTTATTTGATCAATTTTACAAAATTACACGTGTTTATATCAGTAGATGTTATACATTCATAAATTGTTTGCATCCAATTTTGACATTACATGACTTATATGACGCGCACTAAATGCGCGTATTAAGGTTATAGTTTTATTTTAACGTTCTCTACAAGCTCTTAAATTTATGGTAGTCAATTTAGAAACACCTTGTATTATTAAAATTATGAACCTGTATATACGGGGTTGTGACTGGCAATGTTAAGTAAATGCACAAAACAATTGATAATTTGGGAATGTGTTAATGAAATATCAAAAAATATTTCAAACCTTCTACTGAAGATGAACTAGAATTTATATAGGTCTGTAACGTCTCTATTTAGAATCAATTACATATTTGCCTAAAATTAGTTTCCAAATTTGTTAGTTTATTTCGTAAATCTTATTTTAGTTTATTATCTGAAACTAAGTGTCAAAGCTTGGTAAAAAAAAAAAGAAACAACTGTTGCAGGTTAGTGTTAAGTTGATAATGGTATAACAGTAGGTATAACATCAAAACTATTCACATGTCAAATCACTTTCCTCCTCTCAATAATAATGGACCATTTCATTCTATTTCACCATATCGGAAAAGAATGTCTATTGGACAAGGCATGAAGTTGAAGGAGATTGGTGTAAACAATAAAATAAGTCACGCGCGTGACTTTTTACGAATCTAACTTACGCTATTTGTTTATGGATACTATTAATTGTTCAAAAGCAGTTCATTAATTAATATATAACCTATATGCTATTCACATTTTATTTACATGAGGGGAGGCTTTGGAAAATCTGAATTCTGTTGGTATGAATGACTGTTTTAATTACTGAGGTTATGTTGAAAAGTCAAAAACATAACCACAAATTCAAATTGGTTCTACATAGTTGCCAGAGTGAGACCCTAAAGAAAGCACAGCTATGTTATCAATAAAAAATTTGGCAATTCAGCCAAAAATAAATGACAGTGACAATCAATTAAATCTGACACCTCAATATTTTGTCAATAGTAGACAACCCTGAGACAACCTAAGAAAAACATATCATAGCCTCCCCTCATGTAAATAAAATGTGAATAGCATATAATAAGAGTAGATAAAGAAATTTAATAGGAATGGCTTTTAAATATCGCTATCGACTCTGCCATTCTCTATTCTAACGACTCTAAATATATGAATGGTTTTGTCTTTGTACCTATACATTTGGTTTTATCATTTACCATGTCTATAGCCCCTCATGGCATTCTATTCAGTTTTTGGAATGTTTATTAAAAAACTATCCCAAGGGTCTACCACCGAGGCACCGAGGAAGTAGTTATCTCCTGGTAAAGTACTTTAGAAAAAAAAATTATCCAAGTTTTGGTTATGTTGGACAAGCACAGCTTTAACCCGAGCTCGTATTCGATATGAAAGGTTAAGTAACAGAAATCATGTATAACATATAGATAGGTGACCTACTAGAGAAGCACACTGACCTGTTCTAACTGCTTATATATCAGTTTAAACTCAGTAGATATGCAACCTTAGATGAGAGTTGAGTAGGTGAAATACCACCCACCCCTTGGAGGGGATATAAAGCAGTCGGTCCCTAGTCTGTTAGATAATAGCCTTGTAAAGGATAATAGGCAAGTAAAAAATCCTACTATACGGCAAATAAAATATTCAGCAAAATTCCCAGATTAAAGGTAACTCATCTCCTGGTGTCTGATTGACCTCAGCAGCGGAAATAGGCTGACATTATAAATAAAAAAGAAAAGTTTCTTCATCATTTGCCTTGGACTCTACTGTTTCCAAATTTCGAATACTTATAGTTTAGAACATCTGAGACAATTTTATTTCTGCTAAATGACGAGATATTTTTTTATTAGCGGAAACATTAAAATACAGATATTTTAAGTACTTATTAATTGTAGCCACATTATTTTAATAAATTATATTATGAGGTAGGGAAAATATCCACACCACTGTCCATCACACTACCAAGTTGATGTAATAAGAAACCTTGGGACTAATTTTGTTTCATGCAAAGGAAGCTATATTTTAATAGCGCTTTGGGTACCAAAATTCGACGGGCAAAAAATTACCTGTAATTTTTTTTAAAATTATTTGATCATATTTTTAGACGAAGACCAAATTTTGACAGTTTTCATTTTACTTCATTGTTTAAATATCGCATTCCGTCATGAAATGGAATAAAAATCTATTTGAAAATATTTCATTTTTCGTTTAATTGTTTTGTTTCTTCATTTCATGTTCATGTTTCAAAAAGACAAATAAGGTCAGGGGTGCGGTGCGGCACAAATTTTAGTTCAGCTTGGGGCAATAATAATGGGTGATTCATTTAGAGGTACTTTTTTCAAATATAAAAAAAAAATTAAAAAAATCAATTTTATCGGCTAATCATTAGGTGTGTTTGGTGACCCAGTCCAGAACGTCCCGAACTAAAAGTTACAACTTCCCACTGTAGTTTTAAAATAAATATCACTTTGACAATAACTATCAAACGTAAAAATCGCGAGTGTACATGTTTGTACACCGAATAAAATAGTTTTTAAAGTTCTAGCAATTCGAGTTCAGTTCATATAATTCGCTGACTTTAGTCCAGGACGTTCTGAACTGGGTCACCAAACACAGCTTTTATTATCATACTTTACATTTATTTTTTAAAGATTATGTCTTTCAAATTATGGCCGTAACTGCGGCTAACAGGGTCCATTCTGAGCTCCAATTTTCGATGACACATTTGAGCATTTCGAGTGGTATTTGGTCAATGACGCGAGTAATCTTGGCTTCCAATTCCTCAATCGTAACCGGGTTATCCATGTAGACTTTGGACTTTACGTAGCCCCAAAGAAAAAGTCTAGAGGTATGATATCACATGATATAGGGTGGCCAATTCACCGGTCCGAAGCGTGAAATTAATCGTCCACCAAATTGTTCTCGCAATAAAGCCATGGTTTCACGGGTTGTGTGGCAAGTAGCGCTATCTTGTTGGAACCAAATGGCTTCAATTTTAGGCAGCAAATAGTCCTTTATAATGGCGCGATAATGGGCACCATTCAGTTACGTTCCGGCCAACGGCATTTCTGAAGAAATATGGACCGATGATTCCACCAGCCCATAAACCACACCAAACCGTTGTTTTATCTGGATATAATGGCAGCTCTTGAACCTCTTCGGGTTGCTTTTCAGCCCAAATATGACAATTATGCTTATTGACGTAGTCATAAGTCAGAAATAAGCCTCATCGCTGAATAAAATTTTGGCCGAAAACAGTGGATCTTGTTCAAGCTTTTCAAGAGCCCAAAACCTGAAACGGCGACGATTCGGAAGGCGGCTAGATTCAATTCTTGCACGAGTTGAATTTTATACTTACGTAAAATACGCCAAGTTGTTGAGAACAGCGCCGAATCGGTCATCTCGTACCCTCTCAGCTACCGCCGCTAAATTTTCTTCACTACGTGCTGGATGTGGTCTATTTGGTCACGTATTATCCAATAATGAAAATTTTGTTTCAAATTTTTCGATGGTGTAGCGAATTGTGCGTTCGGTATAACGATTATGTGGACCATAATTTGCTCTAAGCGCACAAAACACATTCCTTGTAGAATACTGTTTTTCGTAATACAGCTGAATAATTTGTAGTCGCTGTACCGGGCTAAGTCTTTCCATGATAAAATGCCAAACAATACAGTGACAGTTTGACACGACTCACGGGTGATCTGTCATAAAATCCCTACTGTAAAAAGTACCTCTAAATGAATCACCCGTTAGATACAATGCTGAGGAAAAGTGTATATCATCGGTTTACTACATTTACATGGAAATTGATTTTCAATGCCTATATCAGGGGTGGGCAACCTTTTTAGGTGATGGGCCAGTCAGAGTTCGTACTAGCTGCCGCGGGCCAGAAAATTTTTTCCGCTCGCATAAAAAAATTCTAGGCTTTTTTTAGGACGAGGAACGAATTTCGCAAACAACAGTGAAGGATATTTTTAAGAATTTGCCAATTTGTCTCAAGAATCGATACCAAAATTAAAAGTTATATTGAGTTCTGCGATCTGCGGGCCAATTCTTTTGTATTTAAAACAGATTTTCGCGGGCCGCATTAAGCACTTTCTAGGGCCGCAGTTGGCCCGCGGGCCGTAGGTTGCCCACCCCTGGCCTATATGATGCTATAAGCAAGTAAGGTGCAAAATTACATTATCGTAGAGTGCACTACTTATTATGTATGACTATTATTATTATTATTATTACAATACATTATACACTAAAACAAATTATATACCTATCATGTAATATTTTATTTGGTTGATTACATTTTTGTATACTCCATGTACAACATATAACTAGGAGATTAACGTAGAGCGATATAAAAAATAAACAATTTTACAAAACGATATAAAACATTTACCATAAATCATAAGGGGGTATTTTCAAATTTTTTTTAAATTTAAATATCAAACTAGAAACAAAAATAACACAAATGTGTTTTTCTTTATTTACATTTTTAAACTAAAAAAAATAAGTAAAATAAAAAACAAGCAAATTTGAATTGGACATCAAATGTAGTTACTTTAAGGATATGCTGCCATCGTATAATATTGTAGCTGTTTTCACATTTTTGATCATAACCTTTTTCTTTTTTTCGTGCTTATTAAATGGATCTAGGGATAGCAGTTAAATATTCTGATCTACCGTGTACATATTTTTTTTCACATCTTTATGTGCTTTTAATGTTTTAAGACTAATACACTAACAAATATGATAAAACAGAAATCACAACTGACTAACAAAAGTATTATCTTGCCAGTGTTATTCTCGAATTTTTTGTGCGTTCCCTAGTTTACGTTTAGTCTCATCATTATGAAAAATGTTAACTTCGATTTGAAATACCAATTTTATAGTACTACGTAATATATTTTTATGAAATGGAAAATACAAAAAAAAAATTGTATTTTCCAAACATAAACAAACCCCATTAGTTATGCTAAACATTCTTTAATATAAAAAACAAGATGAACATTTTATAGAATTCAAGTCTTAACAACAACTAAAAATACTAGTATGTTTGACCTACCACTAATTATGTTTTCGCGATTTTGAATCTCTATTTTGATTCCTGAAATTCCCTTTACGCTTTCTATTATTTCCACCTTGTTTTTGTTTCTTCCTCATCTCAATAATATTATCTGAGGTCTTTTTCAGATACTCTTCCTCCTCCTCTCCTTCAAGAACTCTAATTTTAAGTTTAAACTTTTCAACCTCTAATTCCCCATCTGTCAATTTTTTGAAAAATTCTATTGCATTATTTTCCTCAGGAAAACGTGCGTATCCCTCTTTGTCACCTTTGTTAAAATCTACATAAGAAACTTCTATATCTCCCACTTCTTTTATCTTTTCTTTCAGTTCTTCTCTTGTCAATGTCTGGCCATCTTCTAAACCTGTAAAATGAAAGATAGCACCTTTAGGAAACTCTAACTTTTTCTCTGGTTTTTCATCCACAATTCCTTTCTTTTCTTTTTTCGATTTTTTACGTTCTTCTATTTCTTTCTTCTTGTCAGCAAAATAATCATTCTGCCACTTTCTAATTAATTCAGTGTCTTTGAATTTTATAGTTTCCCCCTCAACGAATTTCTTACAAGTTTCAATATCCTTGAAAATTATAAAACAAGATCCCTTAAACTTTTGATCTATCGTAGTGCGACGAATGCAAGATTCTATGGGACCGTATGGCTCCAAGAAAATTAAAATGTTGTCCAATGTTTCATCTTGTGGAAAGCCTTTGGCATAAGCTAAAAATATTTTTAAAAATTAGAAAAAACACTTCCATTTCATATAATTAATTACTAGTGATGTCGCAAGCGAAAATTACACTGCGAAGATTGGTAATACTAGAGTCGCAATTTAGTGAACTCCGCTTCGACTGAACACCCAATAGAGTGAACACATAAATTTTATCATGCGTCGCGATACAGTGAACAATGAACACGCATCTTCCATAAAAATGTTATGTTTTAAAAGTTATTTTATATTTTTTTAAATAAACCTTAATTTAGTATATACATACATACATAGTACTGTTATTTTTTGCAGATTAAACATTTTTTCTTTGAATAGGTGCCCTTAATTTCAAACCTCGCAAAACTGAACACCCCCGAAATAGTGATATCGGTTTGTGGAATTAGTTCCCTAAATCGTGACTCTACTGTATTCGCATAAATTCTTGAAAGTTCGCAACCAATATTCCCGAATATTCGCTTTATTACACGTTGTCAATAGCAACGTGTTATAAAATTTCATAAATAATAATAATAATAATAATAACTTTATTCTATTAAACCAATAAAGTTGTAGAACAAGTCAAATAGAAAATAGAGGTACTTATAAATATAGTACAAACAAAATTATAATACTTAATACATTTCACAATTGACAGTACATCACTACTACGATAAAGTACCACTTTAGGCACTAAAAGGAGTGTTTAAAAGTTTAGTTTATACGTTTTTATTGGATTTAAACCATATTATTCAAAGATAGAACTCATTATTCGCCCCCTTTAAATGCAAAGCCACTTATGATACCAAAATATGTACCTACTTAAATGGAAAAACTGAGAATACATATTAGGCATTTTCTTTTTCCGGAAAGTGTTTTTAATGAAAGTTGTTCAGAATTGTCCAAAACGATTAAATTCTGAACAACTTTTATTAAGAAAATTTTTGTGTAAAATTTTGGTTAAAATAGGATAAAAAATGTTATAAGGGTCTTACATTTTTAAATGAGACACTCTGTATATATGATGCTATAGTTTTATGCTGATACAACAAAAATACCTCAGAAACTAGGCGGGAAAATAGCAAAAGTTGTAGTTCCGATACTTTCCCCTACTTTCGCCAAGATATTTTTTACATGCAGACCAATCCATAGCTGAGCAAGACTTACAAATATGACATCTTTAAACCCCTTTTTAATAAACATACTTTAAAACTATAAATGGGCCGAAAAATGGAAATCTAACAGAAAGAAATAAGATAAGATAACAATGAAAATCTCATGCATTTGTATGTACAAAGCGTAGAAACAGAAGGGATTGGAGAATCGTGCAAATCAAACAAATGAATAAAAACACAAAACACACCACAGAAATTAGACAACCCCCAAAGCCAAAGGTTGTCCGGAAGGGGGCTACACATTAGAGAAAATGCAGACAAACATATATCCATACCCTCCGACATTGCCATCTGCGGTGCCGGATCTCGAACCCGGACACAATAGGCAGTGTGGCCAGAGCCATGACTGTCACTCACGCTCTAGCCAACTATGCCACCGAGTCGAATAAATGAGTAGTTTCAAAATTCACCGATATGTAAAAGAGATGACACCAACTCAGTATTCTGATATTTCCCATGTTTTTTTATATTTCTAGTCAGATAGACACCATATTTCCGAAATGGTTTGCTCCTCGGGGCAATTTGAAGTTTTCGCCATTCATAAATTTTTTGAAATCAAAAATAAATTTTCACCAATTTATGCAAATACAGTATTATAGATATATATTTAATAAAAAAATTTAAGTATGACGTGTATGGAATATTTTGTATCATATCTAGAAGACAAGAGTCGAATGAAGAATTTTCACCCCGAAAGTCGTGTTCTTACACTCAAAAATTGGCTTCTATTATATGAAAAACAAACTGTCTTTCACTATCATGCATACATAACAAACAATACGGCGTTTATCATACTTGATGGAGAAATGTATGTAGAATTTAACATACCGGTTCTTGTCATTAATTCTTTACGGCGTTCCTCGTCAAATTCAGGAATGGGTTGACTAGTATTCCTTCTTAACTTCTTACGATCCTCGCTAACTTCTACCAATTTATTTTCGGATTTTTCCACTGCACTAGCAATAATTTCTTGATCTGTAGACAAATTGGCAAGTCTTTTAAATGTCAGTAATACTTCCAAAGTAACCCATCCCTCATTTTCTTTAATTTTCTCTTGCAAAAACTTATCTCGAGGCAAATTTACATCACCAAAATAATATTCGATTTGGCGAATAATTTTCTGTTCTAAATCACTAGCCATTTTAATTTTATATCTTTTATTTTTTTACAAGAAAACTTCCCACAAAATTGAATCGCACGTGGAGTAAACGATGCAAGCAACGAACTTTTGACTTTTGACAATCGACGAATCGACAGACGACAATCCAAAATCCCTGAGAGCAAAATCCTGTCATAGACCTCTTATGTCTATGAATCCTGTCCACTTCACAGAACACAGAATATAAAGAAGAAAGGAACTTCACAGAATAGATCATAGATCAACTCTGTCGACGAAAGAGTTACCTAGTTTTAAAGAGATTCCAACTTCTATATCGAAATTACCAAATATGGTGGGTAAATTCGTGTGATAAAAGCTGCTTTTGTTCGCGCAGAACAAAGTAATCATGATTCCATTTCGTATATTCCCGTAATGGAAAATGAGCTTTATGGGCAAAGTAGTTAAGGAACTAGTTCAAGCACTGAACTAAATCATGATTACTTTGTTCATTAATCATTTGCACGAACGAAAACAGTTTATATGAAAGTTATTTTCACGAAATACCAAGTGATTAACAGTATACAGTAAAGACCGAGGAGGTTCGAACATGGGTATTAGTTTGCGCGATTTACTTGTGCCAGTTGTAGGCAAGCGGACGACACAGTAGTGCTAATCGTGGATCTCCGCGCTGTAGCCAATGGCTCTCGCGTCTACTGTTCCTTGTTTGGATTCTTTTATAAGGCTTAAACACAATGAAAAAAAAATAAGAGATAAGAAAATGGAACAAGAAATAAGAGAAATAATTATTCCAAGTTGTAAATATTATTAGAGCTTATTCGATTTAAAATTCAACTAACTGTTCAAATTGCTCCTTGCCTTTCGAATATCAGTATTTGTTAATTCTATTCCATATTTTTTATTTCTTATTTCTTACCTCTTATTTTTTTCATTGTGTTTAGGCCTATAATAATTTTTATGTTGTAGAATCACATTTTTGTTGCGAAAAAACAAACAATGGAAATATTTAAATGTGTTTTGGGATTTTTTTAAAATTACAATATAGTTATTCCTATCTAGGATGAATTATTGAAGTTAGAAAAATTTCGAAACGTTAGTCTAGAATACGTAAATCAAATTTCTTTCAGACATGAGTTGAGTTACTAACAACGACCGCGACAGTCTGCTGCTAACTGCTGAAGCTCTGAGCAGTAAGTGGCCATAGCGCAGTGCCGCGTCCTTCTCCTAATGTACAAATTTCGAAGAGGCGAATTGTCGGCCACTCGTATATTCGTCCCAATCCCTGTCGTGTTCGAAGCATCCTGGACTTATCTGTATATTATCACAGAAGTAACTGATAATTCTGTTATTCTCACGAGGAATAATAAAAGAGAAGCGAATGTGTTGGTGACGTCACGATTGTCATGAGTCACGATTACAGTGAGCACTTAAGAGGCCTTTCTACATATTCCAAAACGAGTTTTGAAATAACTTTCTAAAAAAACGTCCAATTTCGATGCGGCTAGCACCAATTTTCTTGGAAAAAAATCTAGTTTCCCGGAAAGTTAAAATCATATTTTTGGTCACAAAAAAATATAGGTATCTAGAGTTTTAAAAGTTAACGAGAAAAATTAACAACTTTTCTGGATACAACAAATTATTTTATGAATTTTCATATGTTTTTTGTTTTAAAATATTGTAATAGAAAGGTAGCATTTGAAAACTAGAAAGTGCATTTTAAAGCATCCGTACAGTATCGCCATCTGTCCAGATTTCTCAGACTAGGCTGCGTTGCATCCATAGAGATATTATATTCTATCTCTATGGTTGTATCGGACCCATCAGGTGCGCCGTGCGGAATGCTGTAAAAGGGATTAAGTACTATAATATTTTATAATAATTATAAACATAGGCATCGGTCTTCTGCGTTTGACAATTAATAATTGCGAAACTACGACATCGAATTAAATTAATTAAAAATCAATCGATGGATTATTTAAAGTTTAAACGTCAGTAACTCCTATAAGTTTCAAAATCATGGGGTTTTAAGTTTCTTTGAACTGAGAATAATATGAAAAAAAAAAACTTAAGGATTTTCGATGCAATTTGCATAGATATAGACAGTTATCTGATACTATTTTTTGTTATTTGAAATTTTCATTGAATGCAGAGTTATTTAAAAAAGTGGACCGATGTCCTCTTTCCCTATTGTAAATTTCGTAATAGTTTTAAGAAAGACAAGAAGTACCTACTATTTGTTTGACTAACAAATAGAAATATTATGTATAGGTATCTATAAAATTACAAAATGTTTGCCCCACTCGAAACAACGTCCAATTTCGATGCGGTTTTCACTAGTTTTCTTAGAAAAAAATGATTTTAGTAAAACATTGTTAGGAAGTTAAGTGACACATACTCTGTATATAAACTGGTATTCCTGTAAAACGTCAATTATTAAATAAAAATTTAAAGACATAAAGCGTTACTCGTAGTTTTTGTCTAAGCCTTACAAGTTGTAGGTACTTTACCCAGTAGGTACCTATCTTTAAATTCCAAATTTGAAATAATTTTTGACCAATTATTAGTAATTTATTAAAAATTTAATATCAAATTTAATGTTTTTCAGAAACATTGGTTTCGGGACAGTTTTCATTGATACTAATTTAGGAGATAATTTTGTATTTCACCACAATATAGATTTACTTATATTAAATATGCAATTGAAATTTAATAAAATTTCTGTATTTTATAGTGGAGTAAAATTCGCCTGAGATTATGCACTTATAGTGACGCTTGGCGTAGAACCAGATGAAACTTGTGATATGATCTATAACTTTTTTTAGTAGAGCAATTTTTTAAAAATGGCCTTACAATGCATTCAGCCTTATTCTGGTGACTATTGATTATTGGTTATTGAAAAATATCTAATAAGTATGAAGATTTCGGATTCTGGTGTACATTCATAATTTTCAATATTGATTCTTATAACCAATATTCTTGAAAAATGGACGACCTTGAAAATTAACTAATAATTGGAATTCTGGTGTGCAATTTTATCTACAAGACATTGGAAATTTTACAAAGTTTTACAAAGAACTATTTAGAAGCTTAGTTATTAGTTATGTCTTTAAAGGTTATGATGGCCAATGTAGAAAATTTATTTTTTTAATAAATGCATTGGCTATATAATGAGGAGGGCATAAGAAACATACAAAATTCAGCAATAGAAGAAAAAAAGATTAAGGGATACCTTTATTTGCCAAATAAAATACTTAGCAGGGGAATACACAAGGTGGGTAGGTAGGTAGGTAGGTTTTTTGACGAAAATTAATGGGTTGTGTTTCATATATAAACTTATTTAAAATAAGTCCCCCCTGTTAAGTTACACCCTCTCAAAGGGGTGCACCAAAATCAAGTTTTATATTCTCTAAAATGACTTAGAGAGATAAAATTGTATGTAGGTACATACTGTACCACCCTTAAAAGACCATTTTATGGAAATATTATTATCCACCAAATCTTCCCTTAAGGGAGTTACAAATTAACTACCTCTTACGGTTTTTTGCCAGAACTTTGATCGACTATAAATATTTAAAAGAGAAATACTTCACTCGAAAGCCCGATCTTATTTTAAAACTTCTTTGCCTCTTACTAAATTTTTGTAGGTATTCTTAATCGTATTAGATTAAAAAAATGAAATGCACAACCATGCACAGACAGTTCTCGCCTGTACCGTATCTATTTTATTTTTTTTAATTGAATACGGTTGAGTATAGAAAAATTTAGTAAGAGATAAAAAAAGTTTTAAAATAAGATCAGGCTTTCGAAATCAGTTTGGAGAAAATAATATGAAATTAGCTTTTAGTCCACCCCTTTGAGTGGGTGACTTCGAAAGCCTTATCCTATTTTAAAACTTTTTTGCCTCTTACTAAAGTTTTCTATACTCAACTGCATTCGATTAAAAATAAAATAAATACGGTACTGATGAAAAGGTACACAAAAATTTAGTAAGAGAAAAAGAAGTTTTAAAATAAGATAAGAGGCTTTCGAGTAAAGTAAAGTATTTCACTTTTGAATATTTATCGTCAATCAAAGTTCTGGCAAAAAAACCACAAGGGGTAACTTATTTCACTCCCTTAAAGGAAGATGGGGTGGATGATAATATTTCATCAAATGGTCTTTTATAGGTACAATATGTACATAAAATTTTATCGCTCTAAGTTAAATCATTTTGGAGAAAATTATAAAAACTAGCTTTTGGTGCTGCACCCAATTAAGAGGGTGAAACTCGATAGGGGGGGGGCTTATTTTAAAAGAGTTTATATGAAAGACCCTCATTAATTCTCATCAAAGAACCTACCTGCAAAATATTTGCACTTATTTCCGGGACACCCTGCGTATAGGTTCAATAACATATTTGATAGACCAAATAAGTTCCTTCTTGCCAGACCCACAAAGAATCAAAATAAGTATTCCCAAGTAACTTATTGTTACGTGTGGTTTGCATTTCTTCTCTCAGGGAAGTTATCAGAAATCTGTAGGCCAAGATATTAATTTCCCTGTGAGCCGCCAATCGACTGAATCTGTAGACTAAGCTTTTCCGCTGTGATGTGGTTTTTCTTTGTGTAGTTTCGTATAAAATGAAAATGTTTACAGTTAGGCAAAAAATAAACTAAATTTTGACAATTGTCATTTTACAAATATTTCTCCAACTATGCAGCGTTAAATACTCTAATTTTCTTCAATTTCTAGTGTTTTTATTGAAGACCAATGAATATTGGCAACCCTTTTTTAATAACTTCATATCATACGCATACAGACAGTCTAATAGATTTTCAATATTGACTTTCTGGAATCAATAGTCTCACCAGAATACAACAACTTTATGAAATCGATAATTTTCAATAAACAATGTTGGTTATGTTCAGATATTGAAAATTAACTAATGGTCACCAGAATAAGGCTGATTATCTGCACAATTCACAAACAAGTGTTTTTTGGTACATACATCGTCATTAAAAAAAAACAGTTAGACTTGCCGTCCTCCGTCCTGAAATTTTAATCACTTGTACACAAAACCTGAGCGCTTCGAATGGTATAAACCTTTTTTTGGTAGTATACCTACCTACGAGTATACCGGGTGGCCCCAATTTTTTGGTTGTTTTTGAATTTAAAAGTTTCGTTTTTGGTATAGGTGAATAAGACAAAAGTGGGCAATTTTTAGACTAGCAGGAACGAAAATATCACTTCCGGTTGAACCGGAAGTGACATCAACTTTTTTTTCTTAAATGGAATGACCATGTTTTTTTTGTGGTGTTTTATAAAACATGAAATTCTAACTGCAACAGTTTTTTCAAATTTCAAATATTCCAAAAAATAAGTGAGATACGAACGATTTTTTATTTTGTACAAAATGGCTGCGTCAGATGAATGCGGTTATTTAAATTACTGATAGATACGACTATTTTTAGGTTTTTCTCAAAAAACGGAATTTAATTTTCATTTTCATTTCCGTAGGGGTCCTATGGAAAATTTTTAAATGGGACCGTACTATTTTTTTTTTTTATTCGGACATAATGATTCATAAGCTTTAATTTGTTCGCCAATAATCATTTCTTAACGAGATCCTTTGTAATAAAAAGGTGTATTTAAAAGGTAATCACAAATTAAACAAGAAATAATTTTAATGAACCTTTTAAAAACACTTTTATTATACAAGGATCTCGTTAAGAAATGATTATTGGCGAACAAATTAAAGCTTATGAATCATTATGTCCGAATAATAAAAAAAAATACTACGGTCCCATTTAAAAATTTTCCATAGGACCCCTACGGAAATGAAAATGAAAATGAAATTCCGTTTTTTAAAAAAACTTAAAAATAGTTGTATCTATCAGTAATTTAAATAACTATTTTATTCTTTACAGACAAGCTTACTAATTGCTAATAATTTCCATAGCCTACTTAGTAATTTTCTTACATCGCATTCATCTGACGCGGCCATTTTGTACAAAATAAAAAATCGTTCGTATCTCACTTATTTTTTGGAATTTTTGAAATTTGAAAAAACTGTTGCAGTTAGAATTTCATGTTTTATAAAACACCACAAAAAAAACATGGTCATTTCATTTAAGAAAAAAAGTTGATGTCACTTCCGGTTCAACCGGAAGTGATATTTTCGTTCCTGCTAGTCTACAAATAGCCCACTTTCGTCTTATTCACGTATACCAAAAACGAAATTTTTAAATTAAAAAGTAACCAAAAAATTGGGGGTGTACATGTGGCCACCCGGTATACATATTACCAAAAAAATTACGTAAAGTTATAACTTCTAAAATTACACATGCAAAACTTCGATATGCGGTTAGCTATGTGAAATATTCAAAATTTATATATACATGCAGTAAATGAAATTTAGCCTTGTTATCTTTAAAAGTTTTCGAATTATCGAATTTTTAAAAAGCGCTCACAGTTACGGCGCGCTCAGGCTTATGACGCGCTCAGCTTATGGCGCGATTAGGATTATGACGCGAATACTGGTGCCTCTATACATGTGTAAACTTGCAGCAACATTAATCGGTGTGTTCTTTTCGTCTGTAATTTCACTATTTCGGACCAATAGGAGAACTGCAGATTTGGAAATGACCAATTGCAGCAAATTTTCAGCTTCACCCAAAGTGAAGTGTAGACGAAAAGAACGAACCTATTATTTTGATAATTGAATGACAACTATTATTGTGAAGTTGGATATTTTTGAGAAAATTGCGTTTATAAGTGTATTCTGTGATTGTTAGTATGTATACTTACTGTGTTCTTTAGAATATTACTTCCTCACCAAAGTGAAGAAGGTATGTATTTTGATAATTTTTATTGTATTTCTGGACGAATCTCGACGAATTATGACGACACACAAAATTTCAGAAAAAAATTTCTGTCTGTGTGTCTGTCTGTATGTATCGCGATAGCAGCTACAGTTTTTGAGATAAAGCTTTCAAATTTGGCACACACGTTCTAGAGGCCAAGAAAAAAATTGAGTTTATTGATGAGCAAAATCAGTCATAACTAGAACGGGGTCACCAGGTCTCAACATTTATATTTCTAACTTTACAAAAAAATGTATTCGTTATGAAATATTATAAAAATCCCAACTATTTGAAATATTCTAAACCTTTCAATATTGCGTATCTAATGGAATAAATTTAGCATTTCTTAAAATATCAAACGACAAAAATTATTTTTATTACAAACTCCACCACATGTCGATATTTACTATGGTGAGGAAGTTCTGACCCCATAAATGACAGCGATTTTTTATATTAATATTATTGCGTTATAGTGTATGACATTTTTAGCGTTTGACAGCGAATTGGTAAAAAACCAATGAGCCTGTGTGTGGCTATTTAATAGTATATGGTAAGTATACCTAGTAGGAAAAGCCTAGCATTCCTGGACGAGCGTTATAGGATTGCTTATTGAGGCACAAGCCGAGACAAGCAACACGGAGTCCGGGAATGTTAGAATTTTCCTACTAGGTACACAATGTACTATTTCGTACTGGAAGGAAATGTTGTTGCCAGGTAATTGTTCATTTTTGTACTGCCAGGAAATATTATTTGTAAATAAAATTAATCATGCTTTTTCAAAATTAAAAAAG
This sequence comes from Rhagium mordax, assembly GCA_963680705.1. Lineage (NCBI taxonomy): Eukaryota > Metazoa > Arthropoda > Insecta > Coleoptera > Cerambycidae > Rhagium > Rhagium mordax. The sequence continues at coordinate 26,761,964 of OY796658.1, read as the reverse complement.
AATTTAATTTTTGTATTTTAATAGTGTGTATAACTCGCAGAAAAAGCCACATTCCCGGACTCCGCGTTGCTTGTCTCGGCTTGTGCCTCAATAAGCAATCCTAACGGTCGTCCGAGAATGTAAGGCTTTTCCTCCTTGGTACGTACGAATATACAATAGTGTATTACCATACACAGTCGGTAAGTGCTTTTTACCGATCGAGAAAATATATCTTCAAATTTTTGAGATCGGTGAGCACTTACTGACAAGTATCGTATACTATTTTTTGCACAACCTTTTAATCTTTACGAATAAATATAAAAACAACATAACCACAAATTCACTTACTGCGCTAGGGCGGTAAGTTGCACTTACAGGCTTAGATACGGGAAAATAATAATCGTTCAGTAAAGTCAACTTCTTGTTTCTCTCAACAATGACAAAAAAACACGATTGTGCAAAAATATTAATAACATAACCACACATAATCAATAGTTATTTTACCAAACGCTATTAATGTCGTGCATTATAACGCAATGATATTAATAAAAAATATATTAACGAACGCAGTAAGTACAGTAACAATCACACTTACAAACGCAATTTTCTCAAAAAATATCCAAATTCACAATAATAGTTGTCATTCAATCATTAAAATAATATCGACTAATGTTGTTGCATGTCTACACATGTATAGAATAGAGGTACCAGTATTCGCGCCATAAGCCTGAGAGCGCCGTAACCGCGAGCGCTTTTTAAAAATTCGCTAATTCAAAAACTGTCGAAGATATCAACTCAAACTTTTTCAATATCTACATTTCAATTACTGCATGTATATAAATTTTGAATATTTCACATATACCTAGCCTGGTAAAATACCTATTAACCGCATATCGAAATTTTGCATATCTAATTCTAGAAGTTTTAGCTTTACGTAATTTTTTTGGTAATATGTAGATGTACTACCAAAAAAGGTTTATACCATTCGAAGCGCTCAGCGCGATGTATGTACGAAAACGCACATGTTTTCGGATTATGCAGATAACGCACTCTAAGGAGATTTGAAAAAATCGCCCTACTAAAAAAAAGTTATAGATCACACCCCACATATGCCCCATAACATGCTCTATAAAATTTTTTTTTTCGCCAAGAATCACTTACACCTAGAAAGAAACGAGTTAGACCGGCAATTTTAATCCAATATTAGTAGCGTTTTTTCTGGTTATAAATAAAGTTTTCTAAATTAATTTTTCATCTCTAACCATAAAGAAAATCCCACTGTATTTCTTGTCCTGAACGCTCTATCTAATTAATGAACAGGATTTAAATTACATATTTATAAATCACATAAAACATTTTTTTTATTAAATTTTCTTTTCTTGTTTTCAGAAACAGGTTGTGACATTTAAAATTTTATTTCTATTACAACAAAAGCTTTAAAGAAATTTATTCATGACATATATTGTTTGGCAATATCTTGATTTTTAATGCGTGCTAATTATATTTAATGAGAAAATACAAACTTTATATTTAATATTTGATGATAATAATAATAAGTACCTAATAATAATAACACCACATGTAATTATGATCGCCCTGGTATATGCTATGATTTCGCCGAAATTTTATATTTTCGGGATAGCTCAGTATTGATTTTACCCGTCCATCAAAAAGAAATCTTTTGAATTATTAATTTCTCGGGAAAACCATCTGTATACTACGAAGGCGTATAGGGGCCAACAACTTTATTTTTTTACAAACATATGGAATTGCCAATTCAAAGTGACAATTGTCACATCGAAGTGACAATTGTCACTTCAAAGTGACAATTGTCACTTCAAAGTGACAATTGTCACTTCAAAGTGACAATTGTCACTTCAAAGTGACAATTGTCACATCAAAGTGACAATTGTCACATCAAAATGACAATTGTCACTTCAAAGTGACAATTCAAACTGATCATAGGGTATGCGCATAATATGCTAGATTTTTAAGCAACATTGGTTATAAAAGATAGTTAATGCTGTAAAAAAATGAATAACAATAAAATTTTATCAATAATATACCCTAAATTTATGTATTTGTTAATTAAAATTTATATTATTTTTAAGTTTACGACCACTGACCGAGAACAAACGATGAAATTCGCATCTCACCGTGCTGGGCGTGACGTCAATCACTGTTTTTTTTTTTGACAGAACTTTAGAATCTTTTATGTTCGCCGTTGTGCATATATCATACTATTTAGGTGTAGATTCAATGTGCGATTTCGGTGTTAAATATTAACATTTTTCACGGAAAAGTGAGTGGAACAGATTTTGTAAAGGCCCAGATAGAAAATTTGGCCAATGTTGCTCTCCTTGTTGCTGTACTACGTTTAGGTGGAAGGCGCCTTTTTCTACCAGCTTGACAATCAAAATACATTTAAATGTATGTAACTACCGATTAATTTAAACATCATATAGTTTTCTAAATCTTCCTCGAATTGAAAAAAAAGTAAAATACATAACCTAAAATTGTATGATTTTAAAAAGATACATAATCGCACTTACGTTGAAATGATCCCCACGTACAACCCCTTTAGTGTTTTCTGATATATCAATTTCACTTCTTCTCATGGTACGTAACCATAATTTTCTTTTTTTCTTTAAGCGCTTGATCGTACTTATATTGGTAATGAGACAAATCTTTTTTCTGGTGTTTTTCTTGTGGACGACTGGCACTGAGGTATTTACACAAAATCAAACATCAGACATTAAATGAAAATGCCAGTGTCTGACGTCACAACACGACAGCAGCCATTTGCATAACGTCACCGTCATTTTTGCGACTCATTAAAATAATCATTTTTTGTTAATTTTTTTTTGGACACATTTTAGCCGTTTTTTGCTATTGCGATAGCCATTTATAATCTCTCTCACCAACAGATGCAAATAGACTCCTCCCCAAAAATGCCCGCTAAATTTGAATGGAATTTCTCTATTGGTCGTATTTATAGAACCCGAATTACAAAGCAACCGGTAGATTTGACCGAGTACTCGCGTGCGCATTAAACTTTGACACATTTTGCATTTTTGCAACAGACCAATCAGAATGCATAAAGGCGAAACGTATGAAAAACGCGAATAAATGGGGAGCCGGTGTCAGACGGCGTGACTGTCAACTGTGTTATTAGTTTTTGTGACATTTCATCTGGGAGTTAAATAAGGTACTATCAATGACAGATGTAAACTATAAAGACATGGAACGGCATTGTTGTAATTGAAGCAAGAAAATGTACAAAATGTGGTTGGACACTGCCAGAGGGCGATACTGTTCTTTCTCTGTTTCTTTACTGATACTACTGGTTTTTAGCTATTAACATATGTAGGAATGTTATGACTATCATAACTGCCGCAGATGTCGGTTTGAAATCCGAGCTCGTAGAGCGAGGATTTTAAGACATCTAAGGCTGTTATGATTCATAACATCCGTGATTTGTTCAATAGTTTATCGGTTTCAGAAAATAAAGACATTATTAATAGATATTACCTTTTGATATTCTCTTATTAATAACGTTTTCATTTCATTAGTTGGTCAAGTCTGTATGGGTTGATTTGTCGCCATGGTTATAGTTATATTTTGTTTGTTTTTATTTGTTACCTTTTTTCATATTACATAAATGTTTACATTTTTAATGTCACAACGGCTACATAAAAATGGACCTTGGATTGCCTGAAAATACATTTCAGTTGGATTTCAGTACTTAATTATTATTGTTTAGAGTTTTCAGTCTCTTTGTATTAATAAATAGCCCTATATTATAGTTTCATTATTTATTATTTCATCTGTTGACGGTTGTTGACAGATCTGTATTTGTAATATTATTACCGTACAAGTTTTAAATATAACTGTACAACTTTAGTTATGACTTGTTTACCAGCCTACTTTTGTATATGTAAACAAGGGATTAATATCCTGAAACCGATAAAAATATTTAATACGTTTTTTTGAAATAACTTTAATGCAATATTGTAATATTTGTAATATATGTTTTATGGATACTATTAACAGAGTAAGAAGAAAAATTTAATGTCGCCCTCTGGCAGTGTCCAACCGCATTTTATACATTTTCTTGCTTCAATTACAACAATGTCGCTCCGTGTCTTTATAGTTTACATTTGTCATTGGTACTTACGTAAATGCAAACGATAATCCAGACATTTTTCGGTGGAAGATAAGGAAAAGGTGCTGAACATTTTTAAGGCCTACGATAGGGAGAATCCGGAGAAACCAAAGATGGAATGCATGGAGTTTACTGCAAAGGCAGTAGGTGTGAGTGTTCGAAGTGTTTCTAATATTCTTCATGAATACAAACAAGCACACCAACTTCAGCCACCAACAGTGTGTCACCGACAAAGGGCAGTTTTGGACAATATCGATGAAGGAACTAAATGTTCTCTCAAGCGTATAATCCATTCCTTTTTTGAAAGAAATGAACCACCAACTGTAAACAAAATTTTAGCAGCGGTGCATGAGGGTGATTATTTACATCATCTTAAACGGAGTACTTTGTGGCGATTAATAAGAAAAATTGGCTTTCGGTGAGTGAACGGACTCTATTTCTTCGTGTTGTAATGTAATTATTGTATTTGGCTTTATAGGTTCTCAAAAAGGTCACGTAATAGTGCCCTAAGGGAAAAAAATGAGTTTATTGTTTGGAGGCGAAGATTCCTGCGAGACATCAGGAAATGCCGGGAAGAACATAAGAAGTTGCACTTTTTAGATGAGATTTGTGTGAACGCTGGCCATGCTGTAAGTAAAGTATGGAAGGACGTTTAAAAGATCCATCGAGCAAGGGAAGTCATCTTGTAGTCCTCCACATAGGATCCGAGGACGGTTTCGTTGAGAATGGTTTGTTATGCTTCGAATCAAAGAAAACTACCCTTTGTCGATGGTACACTTTTGGTGACTGAAGTTGGTGTGCTTGTTTGTATTCACGAAGAATATTACAAGCACTTGGAACACTCACACCTGCTGTCTTTGCAGTGAACTCCATGCATTCCATCTTTGATTTCTCCGGATTCTCCCTATCGTAGGCCTTACAAATGTTCAGCACCTTTTCCTTATCTTCCACCGAAAAATGTCTGGATAATCGTTTTCTGGGTGAAGAAATTATACCTTCTTCAGCCATCATAAACCTTAAGAAAAACCGTTTTAACATTTAATCCATATTAATCGTTTGCATTTACGTACCTTATTTAACTTCCAGATGAAATGTCACAAAAACTAATAACACAGTTGAGAGTCACGCCGTCTGACGCCGGCTTCCCATTTATTCGCGTTTTTCATACGTTTCGCCTTTATGCGTTCTAATTGGTCTGTTGCAAAATGTATAAAAGTTTAATGCTTTGCGCGAGTACTTGTAGAGTCGGTCTTAGTCGGTCAAATCTAGCGATTGCTTTGTAATTCGTGTTCTATAATTACGACTAATAGAGAAATTCCATTCAAATTTAGCGGGCATTTTTGGGGAGGAGTCTATTTGCATCTGTTGGTGAGACAGATTATAAATGGCTATCGCAATAATAAAAAACGGCTAAAATGTAACCCATTATCCAAAAAAATTAACAAAAAATGATTATTTTAAAGAGTCGCAAAAATGACGGTGACCTTATGCAAATGGTTGCTGTCGTGGTGTGACGTCAGACACTGGCATTTTCATTTAATGTTTGATGTCGTGTAAAACTCGTTAAAATAGCATTTAATGCAGTATTTTGCAGTGGAAAAGAAGGATATTATTGATATTAAGCATCCAAGGTACTGTTAAATAAATCAATGCCAGTCGTCCACAAGGAAAACACCAGAAAAATGATTTGTCTCATTACCAATATACGATCAAGCGCTAAAAACGAAAATTATGGTTACGTACCATGAGAAGGAGTGAAATTGATATATCAGAAAACACTAAAGGGGTTGTACGTGGGGATCATTTCAACGTAAGTGCGATTTTGTACCTTTTTAAAATCGTACAATTTTAGGTTATGTATTTTACTTTTTTTTCAATTAGAAGAAGATTTAGAAAACTATATGATGTTTAAATGAATGGGTAGTTACATACATTTAAAAGTTCATGTATTTTGATTGTCAAGCTGTTAGAAAAAGGCGCCTTCCACCTAAACGTAGTACAGCAACAAGGAGAGCAACATTGGCCAAATTAACTATCTGGGCCTTTACAAAATCTGTTCCACTCACTTTTCCGTGAAAAATGTTAATATTTAACACCGAAATCGCACATTGAATCTACACCTAAATAGTATGATATATGTATGTATGCACAACGGCGAACATAAAAGATTCTAAAGTTCTGTCAAAAAAAAAAAACAGTGATTGACGTCACGCCCAGCACGGTGAGATGCGAATTTCATCGTTTGTTCTCGGTCAGTGGTCGTAAACTTAAAAATAATATAAATTTTAATTAACAAATACATAAATTTAGGGTATATTATTGATAAAATTTTATTGTTATTCATTTTTTTACAGCATTAACTATCTTTTATAACCAATGTTGCTTAAAAATCTAGCATATTATGCGCATACCCTATGATCAGTTTGAATTGTCACTTTGAAGTGACAATTGTCACTTTGAAGTGATAATTGTCACTTTGATGTGACAATTGTCACTTTGATGTGACAATTGTCACTTTGAATTGGCAATTCCATATGTTTGTAAAAAAATAAAGTTGTTGGCCCCTATACGCCTTCGTAGTATACTCCTCAGCTTTTTCTTATTAATTATTATATCTAATCACAAGAAATATTAGTAAATTTCAGATTATTCATAATATAATACACATATAATTTATAAAAATAATAAAAAAACTATTCTTAACAGTATTTTTAAATATTTCACCAAAGTTAAAATTGCGGGCCGGGCGGGTGCCTATGGAATATTGCCGGCATGAGGTTGAATTTTAATACAACGCTTACGCACGACACCAATAGCGGGTTGAGACAAGGGAGTTGACTAGAATGGAAGACTTAACGTATGTCGTGACTGCCACATTGCTCGGTGTATGCATTTGGAGACGCGCGGGGTGTGGAAGGGATAGCTGTGGACTTGACTTGCAGCTAGAAAGCCGTCGGTTGGAATAAATTCCGTAAAATCGTTACAAAGCAAGTGACAAAAATTCGCTCAGACATGTCGATTTTTAAATTCATTTCTCATTTCTCAATTTGTTCATTTAAAAAAAAATGTTTACAAACCTTTTTTTAAAAGTTATGACGTCATCGGCAATTTTTTTAAATGGCAACCACCATTTTCAAAAATGTCATTTGAAAGAGCACATTTTTTCTGCATACAGTACGTTAAATTCTATGGCATGTTGGCATGTTGCATGACGAAATTATCGAAATGGGGGTTGCCATTTAAAAAATTGCCGATGACGTCATAACTTTTTAAAAAAGGTTTGTAAACATTTTTTTTAATGAACAAATTGAGAAATTAATTTAAAAATCGACGTTTCTGAGCAAATTTTTGTCACTTGCTTTGTAACGATTTTACGGAATTTATTCCAACCTTTACGTGCTCACTGTATAATATACTATTAAAAACTTTTTTGAAAAATTAGTAGGTAGTGTAGTAAGTAATGGTTAATAAACCATAAAATTAACATGTTATTGTAAAACCGAACAAAACTATGGTTAAGATTTCTGAACACGAGCATGTGTACATAGGCATCGACTCGAACGTAGCCAGAATGCGTGCGCATGTGTAGAGCACTTCGGAGCTGTCAAAAAGTCTGGATGACCTTTTTCCGGTGCTCTCTTGAGGGGAACGGTCGTATATATTTTCATCTAGGAAATATCCAGTTAATCCTTAAAAATGAGGATCTATAAAGACATTTTTACCGGTAAGTTTGATTAAAATTCCTAAAATACACATTTTGAGCTATATATTTTTACGTATACGGAGATAAATAATTCATATAATTTGGTTTTTTTGTTCCATCTGTCATCTTCGATGACATTGAAAGGATCTGGAGTTTTCTGTAGTTTTTATTTTTAGTATAAATATGCTGCGAAATTAATTTAAAAAAAAAACGTTCTACTTCAAAGTCCGCTTTATTTATATCCAAAATTGATCGACAGTTTAAGAGAATTTTTTTCGAATACTGCACTTTTTCTATTTTTTAGGTGATGAAATGTTTTCGGACTCATATAAAATGAAACTAGTAGATGAAGTTGTGTACGAAGTTTATGGAAAACTAATTCAACGTAAACATGGAGATGTTGTGATAGAGGGGGCAAATCCATCTCAAGAAGAAGCTGACGAGGGCACCGATGATGCAGTGGAATCTGGAGTTGATATTGTTTTAAATCACAGATTATGTGAAACTTATGCATTTGGAGATAAAAAATCTTATACTGCATATCTTAAGGATTATATGAAAAAGTAAGTAAATTCTGCCCAAGATTGTGGTATCTCTAAAGATACATGAATATTTTATTAACAGTTCATTCATTCAGTTGGCAAGTATGTAAAAATATTAATTTGACCTACACGACGAGAAAAAGCATGAAATTCATTGTACATGCATTGTTTGCAGTGTTTTTAATGATTCAATGTTACTTATCTAATTGTCATTAAAGGGTTATCTAAAAAACGTTTAATGAGTATGTTGATGAAAATATAAATTTTCTCACATTGTAGAGATATTTTCGACTCTATGACTTAATATCATATTCCAAGTCATAGTACAGTTATAAGGTAATTGTTCAGAACAGGCCCTTTTCTGTTTTTGTAGTTTTTTTTGTAGACATTAGTGGGACACTTATACGAAGTGATTTTTACACATATATTGTGCAAATGAATAGTACTTTTGCAAATTTACAGGATAGTGGGAGTGAATTGAGGTGCAGGGTGGGTAAACACGAGCGAAATGGGGGAGGAAATATGACGGGTTTCAGCGTCATGATGTAATTTTAGGGCAAGGGTAATACATGTTGGCAAATGGTAAAATCAAAAATCTACACAAGCACTTTGGTAACACAGGACGTTGATGGCGCATTAAAGTAACACGCCCAAGCCAGGTACTGACAAACAAAATAAAAAGATGCTTTTTCGGTAATTTCTGCACATCTGCCTGCGGCACCCTCTTGTCACCCAATGAGGGCATTTTGCTTATATTATAGGTAAATTTGTTATTGTACAGTTGGTTGCATACAGTACAACTCCTAAAAGATCGACTGGTGATGGTCGTGACGTGTGCCGAATGTTGACATTTGCAAATTAATAAATGGCGACGTGGACAGTAAAATATTCAAAATGTAAATTAGTGGTACTTCTCGTCGTTTGCACAACATTTCATAGTGTGGACTGTGCTACTGACTCCTGAATTCGGAGTGTGTTATTAGCTTTGGTTGGTGAGAAGGACCTGTTCTGAACAATGACCAGCTATTCTTAAATTTGATCCAAAACAGTGTTTTTTGCAAAATGTCTGTTGGTTTGTCTGTACACGCAACAACTTGAGAATCTTAAAGTACTTTAAAACGATGTTGAAAAGGGTGTTCTTAAAAATGTCGATATATTTTTTTTCCTGGTTTTTTTTTTGGAATCTTTTGAGATATTTTGATGAAATTGGGTAATTTGTAGATCCAAGTTCAGTTGTCAATTGTATGAAAATGATCACTTAATAATACGTTGAAGAATTTCATTGTCGATGAGTAAATTTATTGAATCTAATAAATTAAAATAACGGTGTAAAAGTTTCATATTACAGATATTCTAACGACATACTGGGTAACACATGAGGAGTAAGTAGCAGTTTACCCTCACAGTCACACATATCAACGAAATGGTGAATATGTAATTGAAATTGTACTGGTAATCACAGTTACACATTTGAAAATCTTATATTTCATTTAACATAATTAGATTGTTTAGAACATTTTATTGTTGATACATAGGACTGTAAACGTGGATAGATATGGGATGAAGTTATGTGTATTATATTTGAATTTTATTTGCTTAGTAGCGGAACTAGGTTTTATGAAAAATACTTCTGGTTACGGTTTCATTAATTCATTGTTTTCTGTTAAAATGCCTTGAATCGTGTATTTATGTATCCAACTGGATTAGTGTATAAAGTGGTTTATATTTGATTTTATATTAAACAATAGAAGTATGAAAGAAGTTTGTTTAAAATTTGAAAGAAAGTGTCAGTGCAATTGTTTCGTACACAAGAGTTTTGGCAGATTTTCTCAGGCATCCTTTCCACGTCTCATAATTTGTTGCGTATACGCAGGCACAGAATTATAGACAATATTGACATAGATTAAATAAGTATTTATGTAATTGATAATAGAATAATGGAGTTAGGAAAAATGATGCTGATATTACTGATGTTATGAAATAAAACAAACTGTCAAACTGTTGACGAAACCATGAGGCGGAACAATATATTATCGAGTATATTATGCACAGTAGTCATGTGTAACAAAATTCAAAATCTTATTTTAAATTTTACTACGCGAATAAATTGGAACAAAACCAATTCTTCAAGTATGAGATACTAAGAAAAATTTTCTAGAGATATTTCAGTCCCGTGTTATATTTGGCAAGAGAGAGAATCTCCTGAAAGAAACATTACAGAATTGAAATTGTTTGGATTATCTTGATATTTATTTTGATAAACCAATAATAAAATTGTAACATAACGTTTTTATGATAAAGTAAACAAATTTGTTATTTTGCTTAAAAAATATATGTTCATTTTGTAGAGTATTGTGTATTTGTGGTATTTTTTTTTTGTTGTTGATTTAATACCAAATATATTCAATGTTTCAAATATTGAATGTTTTAAAGCACATTTTTCTGTTTATAATTTTTTATTTGACATTAATTGTATACTTAATGCTCTTCTCTCTAACTAATATGAAGTTTCTAACCACATGTTTTTCATTTTTTAAAACTAATTGTGATCCCAATAAATAAAGACATTTTTCTGTTTATTTACTTGTATATACACTGTATTCTTTAAAATGGAGTCGCCCTATTTTGGAATGGCTAAACTATTTTTGGAATGGCTAAACCAATTTTCATTCCGTTTTTATATAATATACCTAAAGGTCCTTTAACAGTTTTATGTCAAATTTCAATAAGCCGAATACTGTAATCAACATTTATAACCACTACGAATGGATTCAAAAGCATACATTTAAAGCACAATCTTTCAAGTGAATTTTAGTTACATCCAAACTAGAGATGGGCAGCCCGAACAGTGTCCATTGTGTCCGGGCATTTTCTGGGCAGGCATCTATTTACCAAAGACACTTTGGGCACTTTTATATAAATGCCCGTAAAAAAATTCCCGCCGGGCGCTTTCCGGACATTTATACTTGTAATTTAATTGGCTTAATTCAAATTTCCCGGTAAAAAATTAGAGCATAACCTCACTTATTATTATTTGCATGTTATCTCATTTTCAATTTGCTTGTTTTCAAGTGTAGTTAATAATACCATAGGTACCTATTTTCCATTTAGATGTGATTTACTGATTTGGATAATCAATAATTGCAATTATTTTTTTCTCCTACCATAATGGAAAGTACACTTTTTCCTCCCTCATATGGGGGAGGAAAATGCCACTTTTCCTCCCTAGGGAGGAAAGTATTTTCTTCCCCCATATGAGGGAGGATAGTGTGCACATTGAATATAAATATAACCAATAATTCTAACATCTAAAAATATTGTATTTAAGATATATTTAAGGATTTGTTTTTATTTCTTTACTCAATAAATAGTTTCAATAAAATCAAATAATTGATCTATTTACATATATAAGTTAATTATACAGGTAGGAGAAAAAATCATATGTATTACACAGGATCAAAGTGCTTTTTCCTCCCCACGGGAGGAAAAGCGGCACTTTCCTCCCTTGTGATACAAATAGCTATATGGTATAATGAAAAATACTGAACGACACACGGCCGATATGTAGCAAATAACAGACGCGAGTGATGGTAGAATCTCGGCTTTGCCTCGATTTTACAAATCTTGTCCGATATTTGCTACATATCGGCCTTATGACGTTAATAACTATTGCACACTCGTAGGTAAGTGGTGCAAAAAATGGATTGGTATGAAAGTATGAAAAAATAAAAAATGCAATTTAAGAGTTGTATTTATTCAAATATCATATAGTTATGTTTCTCAGATGCAGTTATGAAATAAATATGAAGTATTTGGTACCATTAAAATCGTTTTGAGGTGTAGAATAAGATTAGATAATAAAAAAAAAACAAAACAAAAATGTCCGGAAAGCGTCCGGAAACAGTCCGGGCATTTATTGGGCATTAATGAAAATGCCCGGCATTAACCCATCTCTAATCCAAACCATGATAAACTGATTTGTGAAGTGAAATTTGTGAGTTGATTATTAACCAAAATTTAACTCTCCATTTCGTATCTGTAAAAATTCATTTCTGTCTTAGTTGGATAATAATAATAGTAATAATAATAATACCTGGATTCCTTACCATAAATTGAAAATTCTCCAGTGGGGAAAAGTCGCGGAAAAAGTCCAATCCACATCACTAAAATAAAATTTAATAAACATTTTCTATTTTTTTCCAGATTAGTAGCAAAGTTGGAAGAAAAGTCACCGGACCAAGTAGATATATTCAAAAATAATATGAATAAAGTAATGAAGGACATTTTAAGTAGGTTTAAAGAATTGCAATTCTTTACTGGCGAGTCTATGGATATTGATGGCATGGTTGGATTGATGGAGTACAGAGACATTAATGGTGAATCTGTACCAGTCATGATGTTCTTTAAGCATGGTCTCGATGAAGAAAAGTTTTAGTGTAATTTTAAATTATTGCTTTATTTTGTTATTTAATTTATACTCTCCATATTATTTTTATTAAACTGAGATTTTTCAAATAATTGCATAATAGATTTTTATCAAATGTATTGTTTCCAATTTATGTCCATCTGTACAGTTGTACTGTCGAATGAGAGAATGTTTATATATCTGTGAAATTAAAATTAATTTTCTTAAATTAAATTGTTTTATTTTAAGTCACTAAATTAAGTGTGTTCTCCTAATTAATTAATTGTTGCAAACTTTGTGAACATTAAAACAATTGTTGAATTGTGCAACTTTGTGAACATTAAAACAATTGTTGAATTGTGCAGAACTGGACTGGATTTTAACTATTCGAGAATCGTGAGATAGTTCAGATTTGGTGGGTTTTTAATATTTTTGGTGATTTCCATAAAATATGTTCCTCTTGAAAAGAGTAAATGCTTCATTTTTAATTTCTGATATTAAAAAAGCACCAAATTTTTCTGGAAGTGCAGAGAAAGTCGATTTGCAGCTAATACGACTAATATTTAGGTTACTCTGCTTCTGTTAAGTAATTTCCTTTGCCTTGGTAGGTAAATATATGGAATTCCGTATTCTGTGGGATCTACCACACCAAAATATGAATTTAGGAACACGTGCTTGGTGCTACTGCCCCTGGTTTTGTTCGAAAATTATTACCCAAATTTATGTTTTTATAAGTGTTTGAATACAATTTTAGAAAAATATGAAATGCATTATACTACCACGAATACTTATAGACTTGCATTATGAGTTCGTATATGGGAAATTTACATTAAAATCTCGTTTCAAATGCGCGTCAAGTCTTATGAAAACCCAATCTATAGGTATATTTTAATAAATTTTTTAAGGAATATTAGGTCACTTCCAATGTTAGTATCATAGGTGTTAAAAATTGAAAGGAAAAAATGCCTTTACCAAATTTCGATTAATGTTTAAAAAAAGTATATATATAACTATATTTAATACCCCCTAGTGGAACATGGCATATACCTAACAGCCTTCCAAATGCTTTTTATGTTTATTTAATTAATAATGGTTTACCGTTACTCTGAGCATGGTGCGTTGTTGTATATCCATCATTTTTAAGCTCTAGCAAATAGCGGTGTTGGAGGTTGTTGTATATCCATCATTTTTAATAATCTAACCTCCCTCCAAGCAGCGCGGCTTTGGATTTGTGTTCTTGAAATACAGAAACTTCATTGCATACTACAAACTGTATAAAAAATTGCAAAATTGTATTGGCACGGTAACCAAATGGTTAAATGACTTGATGTGTACTTGGAGTTGCGAAGATTGATAGTTCAAATCCACCCCAAGGCAAATTAAAAATTTATTTGTGAACTGTCGATGAGCTAGATATGATTTGGATTTCACATTAAACTAGGTTGATTGATTGATTAATAGCGGGGTCGGGTCAAACCCAAATTGCACTGCAGCTCAGTTGGCTTATTGTACATCCCCGATTCTTACATGAGCTCTGTCCCTTTAATAAGGTTTAATAGCAAGATTTTCATGCGGAAGATTGTCCCCACATTGTAAATCGCCGAAAAGAGCAAATCTCCTTCGGCCCAGTGCTTCGCAGTCGTACACTATGTGCGAGGAGGTTTCTTCCTCCTCTTCACATAGTCTGCACATCGTACTGCCCCTATGCACGCCTATGCGTTGCAGGTGCCTTCTCATATGGCAGTGTCCTGTTAAAAGGCCCACTACATGTTTGATTTGAGGTCGTCCCAAATGGATGACTTCAGAAGTCAGTTTTTGGGAAGGTACTCCAATAGTGGCCTTCCCTTGGTGTCATGTCCCAACGTTGCAGATGTTCCTTAAAAGACCATCTTTGAACCGCCGTTTTGACTGCCTGTTTTGAAATACCAATCACTACAAATGGCTTAAACTATAGGTACTATAAGTCTCTTTTTACTGAACAAAATTCTAGGGTTTTCCGGTAGTTACTTGGGAGATTTAAAAGGTAGTTAAGAAAATGTCCTACGATTGTCAAAAAATGAAACCCACTGGTGTCGGTGAAATTTAAGTTATACAAAGTAGTGGCAAATTAATGAACTCTGCTTCCAGTGAACTACTCCGTAGAGTGAACAGATAAATTTTATAATTCCGTCACGTTACAGTGAACAACGGTAACTCCGATATAGTGAACTGCAGCATTCATCGTATTACATAATATTGTAGTTACCATTTTTACATATTTACATTTTCCAACTTCGCAAATGTGAACAAGTGAACACCCCCAAAATAGTGCAATCGCTTTGCCGGAATTAGTCACTAAATTGCGACTCTACTGTATATTAATATTTACGCATGGAATCTAAGCAGTACTTTTTTAAGACTACCAAGACTGGAAGAATTTTAAGAAAAAAAATAAGAAATTTGAAAGGTTTGCGGCATCTAAAGTATTTTTAAAAACCATATTTTTTTCAAATTGATTCATAAATTGCAATGTTATTAAAAAAGTGTTATCGTTTTGAAATTATATTAAGACTGATTTTCAATTTATAAAATTTCGAAGATGCAAATTTTAAAAAAATTAATTTTTTCCAACAATTTTCATGGTGCACCTTTAATGGAGGAATAGGGAAATTATTAGTATAATTCAGGTATAGCCCAACCTTGCCCTTCTTGAAACCGAAGCAGCATTAGGAAGATTAGTCTGTATGTAATAATGCCTAGTCTTTGATTTTTCCATTCGAAAATAGTTTGAAAATATGATATTTACGTCTTAATGTTGCTTCTAATATTTGAAATAAATAATGAACTAGAACAATTAACATAGCGTTTATTTTTGATATATATTTTCATAGTTTAGGAGGAATTTACATAAAATTACAATTATCAAAATAAAATTCCTATAGGTACATTTTTTTTTAAATATAATTTACTATTATATTTAACATCTTTAAAATCATATATTAAAATATACTTATACATACACAAATTTATCATTTAAATACATGGAATTGGAATAAAATATCTATAGACCTCAAGATTCAAAGTATTAAAAACTAATATCACTACTGAGTTATCCTTGACAAAAACTTACAGATACCTAAAATTAAAGAGAAATAACATCTGGCATTCATTTAACAGGGTCACAAAATTTTGTATTTAAATTTGTGACAGAGTTGAGTATTGGAACAAGGTTTCTTAAATATTTATTCAGTTTATATTAATGAAGGACTTATGTAAAATATTTTGAGGTATAAGGCCGGTCGCAAACACAGCCACTTGTGGCTGCCACACGCTGCGGACTGTATTTTGTATGAAGTTTAAATAGGCTCAGCGCAAACACAGCGTTGGCAGTGGCTCGTACAAATAGTGTGGCGGCCACAAGTGGCTGTGTTTGCGACCGGCCTAAGGCCGGTGGCAGCCACTTGTGGTGCCCACAAGTGGCTGTGTTTGCGACCGGCCTAATTTATAAATAAAATATAAACTTTTTCAGTTTCCAAGTAACTATTTATATAAATATTATACTTAATTTAATTATTCGAATGTTGATAAATTTTACGTTAATAGCAAAAAAAGGCATTGTTGCATTTTTCATCCAAGAAAGTAAAAAATGGATGTTCTTATTTTATTCTTAAAGCAACTTTGTGTATTGGTTAATATATACTATTGTTCGAGTTCTTTTTTAAAAGGCTCCAGCAAAGAGAAACCCTGAAAAATTTATTAAAATGATCAAATGCTGCTTGTGGCACGCCAAATTCTTATTAAAAAAAATAAAATTAGTGAAAGTTAAGAGTTGCAAAATTGTTTGAATAGATCAAAACGATTTACTGTTTTTTCATTCATATTACATGTACTGCTAAACGACAGTGACATTTGAAGAAATCCTCTTAATAATATGAATAATATACAATATTTGCATTAATCTTTGATTAATATTTTTTAGTGATATTACTTTTAGTAATTTCTGTGACTCACAAAATTGGTTTAATCTATTTTAATTGAATGACAAATAATATTAATAGTATAATCGGAATTCAGTTTAATATTTTAATAAAATGTTCTAGAAAAAAAATAGACCTCATAAGCCTTCTTTTACATAAAGACCTCCATGTTATAGTTTTTGATTCTAACTAATTTTATGCTATTAACAGACTCTGAGTGCTTTCATATAAGCACTATAAAAGGTGACAAAAAAGCATATCAGATATAAACTTAAGAAACAGTTTTATTAACTAGACTAAAACTGTATTTTAATGTAGTAATTATAGTTGATTTTTAATATTTTACCTGCTGATAAGAAAATTAGATGCCTGTTATAAACAAACCGATATTCGGTTTAAAGGATGAGAACCCATCAATATATATTTAAATACATTTCAGAAGTTACTACATTCACAATTCTTAAATTCTACAAAAGTAAATATTCAATGGACGCTGAGGGTTCAAAAATATCTTTAAAATATTTTGTGTAAGCATTTTGATTATTTCTAGTAGGATAAAATAATAAATATATTATGTAAAGAACAGAAGAGATTTCATTATGATTTTATAACTAACTTGTGTATAACTAAATCTTATTTATGGAACACACTAGTTTTTACCAAATTATCAGTTGAAAGCCAGTTCCAGTCAGTAAAGTTACCAGTATTATGACTTGGGATTCAAGCCACATTTTACAGCATAACATGACATTTGTTTTGAGAAAAAAATTGAGGATTTGCAAAGAAAAATTAAAAAAGTGGTTCCTCACTAACTTTTTATATATATTTGTAAAATATTTGCAACCCATATTTTTAAATCAGGAGACTAGACAAACATCAAATTTCAATATGAAATTTTGATTTGTCAAGTTACATCATTGTCCAATTTTACATTAATTAATTAAAAAAAAAGGAATCTTAATAAAATTTGGAATGTCGATTCATTTTCTCATGACTTGGAAATTTATTTTGGAAAGATTAAATTGTAATTTTTATTAGCAAAACTTCTTTATTTAGTCTTCATAGTCATGCTCTAAATTATGGCTTAGGTCGAATGCTTCAATATTAAAGTATGGCTAAACTAAATCACAAAGTGATTCTGCGCTATGTTATAACTAATTCACTGAAATTTTATTTCATAAAATTGGTTTTTAATATTATTTAATATCGAAAACTGATTGATGGGGTTTAGTTTCATTCCAATAAAATATTAACTTTATAGTTTATTCCACATTAACTAACGATGACTTTTATGCGAAAGTACACATTATTTTCATTTAATAAATAATCAAAATAAAACTATTATACTACTACTACTCTTGTTCTTAAAAATTAACATTTCCTGTTATTAATAACCATTGTTATTCGACCACTATAATTTCTTAGAGATAATTACACAACATAGTAGAAGCCTCAGTTAATTCGATTTTTATTTTCTATACACAAAATTGAACTCCGAATAATCTGGTAGAATTCAGCCCAGCAAGGATGTGGCGATATATTTAATATATCCATAGTTGAAATCTATATCCTTCATAACTAACTGTGATTTCTAGTCAATATTATTGCAAAAGTTATGATCAAAGAAATTTGAGCAAACACAAAATACTTCGTAAGATATCTGGTCATTTATAGATAAAGATAGGTGTATTATATTATAATTATTATATTAATTATATTTACTCAAATAATTATCAAATTTTGTGGATATTACTATGCTATTTTGTATATGAAATAAAGTTAGCAATTTTAAATAAATTTGCCCTATAATAATAAGATAAACAATACAATATTTTATTTATATAAATATCCAGATCACTTTAACCTTCTAGCTAGATAATACACTCTTGCCATAAATTACTTATTAAAAATTAATTTAAAATTAAACAACAACATCTGATTTGCCTTTTTACACAAAACATTTATAAAATGAAGGAAACTACTCGGAGAAGGGTTAAAACTGTCATGGTGTCATAATAATAATACTATCTATTCTTTGGTGTGTAGGTAACATTCTGTTTAAATCCCTTTAATTTTTTTTACTTCCCTAAAACTGGGGTAAATATCACGTTTAAAACACAGGTGACAGATTCAAAGTGAGGCTCTGAATAGTTTTATTTCGAATGGCTGCCCGATTCGCCCTTGCTGATTTAATTATTTGAAGCACCATCATTTTGCAGTCATGACATACCATCATCTGAGAACCTTTAAACCTATCCATAGCTCGAGAAGCTCTCCCTACTGCTACAGCCTTTGTGCGAAACTTTCCTAATGAACCTGGATCACTTATGATACTACTATCCATACTAGACCCCGCTCGACTATAGTCAGGACTAGCATCTTTAGATCTAGATCCAGACACTTCTGAATCAGTAATTTTATTGACTAGAGCTCTGGTTATGGATTCCTTTGCTTCTTCGTCAGGAGTACACATTATACTAGGACTTAGCAATACTACTGGGACACTAGAGAAATGCTCCATTGGTATATTCATTTTTGAACAACATTTCGTGCAAACTGTGCGTTTGCATAATGTGCATCGTGTACCCCATGGCCCAAATATGCCAAACCTGGTTTTCAAGCAAAGGAAACAAACCTTTCTTGCCTCAACATCGTGCCGTACTCTTCCTTCTACTGGCAAAGCCTCTAGCTCTGCCTTTGTAAGTACAGTACGAATATGTACAATTTCTGATAAAGTAAGGGATAATCTATCGTCTAAAGATATGGTGTCCTGCCAATTTTGAGAACAGGTAAGTTCATCCTGAATTTGTCTTGCAATGTCTGCTTCTAACTGTACAGATTCAGCTTCGGAGCTGTTACATGATTGTCGTGAACCAGGACGAGACTGTGGCACAGAATAACTACCTAAGTTAGCTTCGACTACATCTAGAGTACTCCTTCTGACAGTACTTCTAGAGTAGTCTTGTGTGGCAAGATCGTAGGCTTCTAGAGTACTATCACATATTTGAGGGTATTCATTAGACCATAATCCAGGTTCAGCAGAATCAGGTGTGCTGTCAGGTTCATCATCATCATCTTCATCTTCAAATTGGGAAAAGTCTACTTTGATTAATCGTCGGCTGGGGGGTTTCATCGGTGTTGGGACTTCTTTGGGCGATGACTTTGAGGTTTCTACCCTCCTGGAGGTACTGAAACAATGTTTTTATGATTACTCAATAAATTTATTAAAAGGGCTTGCAATGCATTTGATATTATAATATACAGATCGTGCCCGTGCCAGTGGACTAGGAACACGACTAGCGGTATGCGCAGTTTATAGTCGTCCGTCTGTTACCAGCACGGTGCGATGGGGCGGGCCACGCGGGCCATCGTAGAATGAAATGAAATCTGCCTCTGCTCGTGTGTTACCTATTGCAATTTCCAAGTGCGCTGTGGCATGCGCCGTGATTCTAATGCGCATTCGTTAACTTACGTTCGGACTTTGTATTCAGTCACACGGCCACTCGTAGATTACACTAAATTTCCTCCTGTTCCTAGTGCTATGGCGCTTACTGTATAATATATATACATATACTTGAAAATTTTCTCGAGAATTATTGTCTAGTACCTCTGACCTATTTTTATAACTGATATTTTAATGCTAGGTGATTTGACCAGAAATTGTTTTAGAACGGCAAATTATTATTATTGCGTCGTTCCAAATTTTGAGAATTTTTAAATCCATTTTTTTTTTTGCTGTGATTGATCATTTCCAAATATGTAGATCTCCTATTGGTTGATTTATAAAAAGTGTAGAAGTACAAATGAAAAGAACAGACCTACTAGTTGGCATTTTCTTGAGAATTATACACAAGAAAATACTGCTCCTAAATAATAAATTAGAGGAAATATTTTAAAAAAACCGCTGTCAATTATGGGATCAGAACTTCCTCACCGTGTGGAGATTATAATAAAAGTAATTTTGGACGTATTTTGTTTACTTCAACATTTGGACACAATATTACAATGCGTTTGTATATCAAATTCTATTTATAATCTTTCATCACGAATACATTTTTTTGTAAAGTTAGAAATAGAAATGTTGGGGTCAGATAGACTCGTTCCAGTGGACCAATTTTGCTCATCAACGAACTCAATCTTTCCCTTGGCCTCTAGAAAACAGGACAGCAGCCCCTCGCCATACACTGCAGGCGAAAGTCTTTCAGGAATTTCAAGGTCATTGTGTTTTTGGGGTCTGCTGTGCCCCTTTGAGGTATGTACTCCTGGCAGTCGCCCCTGTGGCCTGCCCTTAGCTACACGCTGAGCAGGTTATAACCCAAAATATAAATAAGTATAAATAACTATTTTTTTTTTTATCTAGTAAACATAACTATATTTTCCCTAAATGATTGCAAACCACTCTTTCAATAGCATAACAATAATTAACGAACTTAATTACATGTGCCTTGTTTTAAAATTTTAAGGACTGCATAATTCTTACTCCATCGTGCATTATTAAACATTTATGTGGAAACACGGAAACAGTCAAATAGGCAAACACAAAAATGTTAAAAAAGATATTATTTAATCCTACCTACTTATATCTTTGAAAATGGCAAAAACATTTTACAATGTCTCTTAGTAGAGTTCGTAATGCGAATTTACTTTTTTACATCACCTGCAAATTTTTCCTGCTTTAGCAGGTCACCATCGGTATGATACCGGAATTATGTTTCTTGAGCTTTTCATTTTTATTTCTGTCAGGTGTTATTTATATTAACGTACTAAGTAACAGAGTTTGGCTTTGGCATAGCTATTCTACTTCTGAACCAGAAAACACTCACAATAAAACCAATTCCTGGAACATTGCCATGTACCCTAGCCTAGCTAAAATTTTAACTCTGAGGAAAGATATGTTGTGATCATCCACAGATCTCTTACATGCTGCGTTATCGTCTCATACACTTTTAATGGTTAAAATTAGTTTTTACGAAATATTTGGGCAATAAATAATTATACGAAATACTTTCATAATTTATTTCCATTTTTGCTAATTTTTAATGGGTTACGACTTTATAGTTTATAATAAATTAAATTTTGGTTATAATATTTTAAAACTTAATATTATACACTGAAGCATGCACAAAAAATCAAATATTATTTAGGATTAAAAATAAAACATTAACTGTTTATGATTTATACATTAATCTCGGCATTAATTTAAAAATAAATGAACATAACGTAAATAAATAGAGGTTCAAAATTTTAATTTGTAGTGTAAACTTTACAAACAAGACGTAATTGCCTTATTTTTAAATTAAAAGTACATTTGATTAGATTTAGATTAGATTGCAGGTGGGTCATTAGGGCCTTTATAAACCTCCCTTTACTTCTACTTATACCCATCAATATTTAAACTTTTAAGGAGGCCTAGAATGTTCCTAGGAGATATGCTTTCTTTGTACACAAATGTTCCTAGTGTCGTAGCTTTTGTCGACTCTACATAGAGAGTGTTCCCCAGTTTCAGAGTCATCTTGCAGAAGTTTTACTTAGACAGATTCAGTCTTATTAACCTTAAGGGTCCGTCACGCATGCATACGAGTTATAAAGACGCGCAGTGAGAATAATTGACAAACAATGCATCAACTCAGGTAATAAATTGCACACACAAATTATAAAGTTTGTGGAAGACACGAAGTGTCCATTGGGCATTAACCAACAATAGGTTTTACTTATAATTGCAAGGTGGCACCAGTTATCAACAATAAAATTCTCGTTGGCAAGGGTAGGTACAGACGTATTGGGATAAAAAAACCGCTTGAACAAATTTTAATTTTTTCTTTCACAGTTTTATGTAGTAAGTTGCGTTACAAAAAGATTTATTTATTTAAATGCATACTAAGCTGTTATATTATTGATTATTTTTCGTTAATTAGAGTGACTTCTGAGGGAATTTCTGGATAATTTTCTACTTTTTAAATGACAAAATTAAGAAAACGGCTTTGCTGCGGAATGTGAAATTATGTTTTCTTCAATTGTATGTAACATTTTTTATAATTTTTATCATAAGATAAATATTTAATTTTCGACATCGAAACTTCTAATACGGTGTTAATAACAATTATTTTGCAGCAAAGCGGATCCTTAAAAGGGTAAGGGTAAGTAAGACCTATTATTGTTGGGTAACGCCCACTGGACATTTCGATTCTCCACAAATTTTATAATTTGCGTGTGCAAGTTACTACTTGAGTATGTTCCATTGTTTTTCGATTATCCCGATTGTGCGTCTCTATAGCTCGTTTGCATGCATGACGGACCCTTAACTCTGGTTTGCCGAGTTGGAGTAATTATTTAGCCTCGTATTTAGCTCTTTTTTTTGCAAGTAGTTTATAAACTTGTTTGCTTGTCTTTGTACTTTGTACTGGAATTAGGGTTCAACAGCAAAATTTATTTTCCTTTTCTAAAAGTACATTAGTCATAACCTCGGTCATAACGTTAAATTTTATCAATAAACTTTCAGAGAAAGAATACATTCTCGATAAAAATATATAATACACATTAAAATATTTCAGTAGCGCATTGCTGTGCATCATATATGAAGAAGAATGGGTGTCCTCTTTCGGAAAACAAGTTTTAATTAAGTCAAATATTTAATATTTTATACAAATGATTTGTTTGAATTTAAAACTCGATTTAAAATTAAACACTTACCGTGGTACTGGTACAGGCCTGAGTTTCCTTCCTTTCTTAATAGAATTAAGAAGTTGTTCTCTTGGCGTTAATGTGCGTAGTTGGGGAGTCAATTTCCTATCAGTGACTTTTCTCAATGGAGGTCTTGACCTAATGAACTCGAGAATAATTGCATGTGCATCTTTAGTGACTCTAGAAGGAACATCTCCATTAACCATAATTTTTCTTAAGTTATATTTACAGTTTCTAATATCTTTCATGAGAATTTCATAAGGAGTAAGTTCATATTCTATAGGAGCCTTACTAAAGTTAACTTTCTTAAGTTTAACACCAGTTCTTAATTCACCCATAACTTGTACCCAAAATTTTGCCCAATCTGAGAATTGTAATTGGTTTAAATTTGAGTTTGAGCTGTTTGTAGGTAAACTTATACTCCCTTGTGCTACCTTTTCCAAAAACATGGATAACTCTATTGCTTCTGCAACTAGAGCTCTGACTACTGCTTTATAATGGGCCTCAGCTTGAGTTTTCGTAAGAGTACCTAAATGGTTTTCACATCGTTTAATAACATCTAACAAAGTTATTTGAGTATTAGATTTTGAGGTACTTGCTTCATCACTTTCCTCTGAGTCTCTTTCGATACCCTCATCGTCTGTTTCATGGTGGCTATGATCAGAACTATTTAGGTCATCTGTAATCATGTCACTAATCAATTGTTCTAAGTCATTACTTATAACTCTTTCTTCTCCACTTTGTATTTCTGGATCCAAACAAGTATAAATAACAACTCCTATTCCTCCCACTATGTCTTTTTCAAATCGAATAAGTTTTCTAGGGGTGTCCCCTGCCGAAATTGTATTTTCATGAATATTACCGTCTGTTTTCAAGTATACATGTTGTACTTCAGTAATAATGTAACAATTTTGTTTTCTCGTCTGAATGCATTCATGAAAATATTTTGCACACTGATAACACAGTGCCCAGGCATGTTCTTCTTTCACTGATGAATTGAATGAACTTAATATATCACGTAAACATACACTACCGTCAGAATTAACTTTACATTTTGTTTTTGAATTCATTGTTTACTAATATTCACCAAACTGGCCTAGTTAAGTCTGCTTTTGACATCTTTTAACCTAAAATCGATGCACCGACCTTGGAACTGACAGTTCACCCACTCATCATCATTCATCTCATCCATGACTATTGATTGGTCCATTTGCGCATGTCACACTTCAATGATAAATACCAATCACATAATATAAATTACACTTTCAAACTAAAAATGTAACTAGTTATTTGATGAAGTAAATTTACAATGAGATATACTATTATACTCTAATTTCTAATTAATTGAATACGTTACATTATTAAAAAGATTTGTCCAAGTTGATAATTATAGAAAAACGTACCTAATTGATTATAATTGATAATACAGGATTAAGATACGATTTATTTATCGCTTTTATCTCAGATAATCAACAGAGCAGATGGCCCAAAAGATTAAGATGAATTTAGTAGTTTGTGAAATTGCTTGAAATTTTAGATTAGATTCAATAGTCTTGACTAGGGAAGGAACTTTTTTCGATATATCGATAAAAATATCGATATATCGAATAACGATATTAAATTTTTAGAATATCGATAATTCGATATATCGCCGGATATATATATATATATTGATATATTGATATATCGGATATTCCGATGATATATTTTGATATTTCGATATATCGATAACTCGATATATATCGATATACATCACTTTATCAGACACCCTTTCTACCATCGAACAACAAAGTTATAGAATTCGTTACCTAATCACGTACCTATGTCTTTCCCGAGTCCTACCCCTTTAAGGTGAAAGTAAAGAATCTTCTCCAATCTTCCCGCACTCACGGCACTCCTGTAGTATGATAGACCTGTCCGTGAAGTGGTTTTTCAATAAAAAAAAAACGGCTGTTTTCTGAATTGTACCTTGAACATTCATTGTTGTTTTATGTAAATTGATATTATGTATGTTATGTTTATATTGTTCTGTAATTGGAATTTTTCTGTTGGGCAACAAAATATTAAAATTTATTGGGTAGTTCAGCCCCACATAACAAATGAGGGCGCCAAAGGTCACGAAATACGCATATTCATGTTCAGCGTTTTACTGCAGGGTACTTTAGCCTCAGCCTAGCCCATCAGGGCACCAAACTTCACGATAAACATATTTTCATTTTGGCACTCGGGGGCTAAAGTGCCGTATAATAGCGCCAAACTGCCCGATCTTTATGCAGTTGTGTCGCCAAAGTACCCGTTGGGCGTATATACATGTATACATACATGTATACTCGTATATACAAGGTGTTTCCAAATTGACTACTCGATTTCTCCCAATATACGTTCAGGCGAGTCCACTCACGCAATATTGTCTCCTCAGCAATTTTCCTGGGAACCGATTCGTGTGGTCCTCTCCCATCGAAATTTTCAACTCCCCGTGATAAGATAAATTTATCTAAACATGATTTCCGTTGCCGCCGTCATAACAAAAACTCAACCAATTACTTCTTATATACCCCGTGGCACAAATTAAAATTAATTTTTTACATTAGTAATAGCTATTTCCCTTCTTTTATAAAACTTATACCCCCGATTTGCTACACGAAAAACATATTATTATTAAAAAGGGACAATCATCACAAGGTAGATAAAAACAAAAACAAATGCAAATGTCAAGAAATGACATTTTAATCTCAAAGGTGCACTTATTAACAAATTCATATTGAAAATTTCCTTTTCTTGTTCAGTAGTAATAATAAGGCTACCCCTTTTTCTACGCCACTGAATGGTGGTATCAGATTTAAAATATTATCCACTCATCGGTAGTCTTAAGTAACACTCGCTCGCAAAAATTTAGATTCCTCTGCCTACTCTGTTTAGAGATATAGCTAAATAACTGATCTGCCAGTGGACACTATAACATCCTGTATTTTTAAAACAAAGCGTTTTCCGACGAAACTGTATAGAGGTTTTAGTTTTATTTTAACGTTCTCTACAAGCTCTTAAATTTATGATAGTCAATTTAGAAATACCTTGTATATCGATATATCGATGTATCAATTTATCGATATTCCAATATATCGATATATCGATATATGAATATATCGGCATATCGATATATAGATATATCGATAGATAAATATTCCGATATATTGATATTCCGATATATCGATATATCAATATAACGATATATCGATATCCCGATATATCGATATTCCGATATATCGATATATTGACAATAACGATAAGTATCAGATATCGATATATTTTCGATATTTTTTTCAAAATCGCCCACCCCTAGTCTTGACTTAAATGTCATCATCCATTATCCATTTATACTAGTTTGTAACAGAACAGAGGGGAATATGGCCCAAAATATTCAGATGATTTAGTCTGTGAAATGGTTTGAAATTTTAGAGTAGATGTGAAATATACGATAGTCTTGCAAAAATTATGATAATTAGAAATTCTGTGACGAACCTGACAGTGGCGCACCGACGAGGGGTTTTGGGGGTTAGAATCCCCTTAGGGCCTGATGAAAAAAAAATATATCAAGGTACCTACCTATATTAAATTAACATTTTAAATTGATTTTTCATATTTTTTGTCGAAAACAAATTTAAAATTGTAAGCCTGACAACATCGCTGCTGACCAAATAGTTACAGAGCGAACAGTGAGCTATTTGACTCACTGCATTGAACTTAAATATTATAACTGTACCGCAAAGACAATATTTTAAATTATTATGAACTGAACGCAGCATGCTTCTCAATCACCCGTCTTACGGTCTTACCATTCGTCCCTCTACTATACAGGGTGGTCCAAGTTAAACGTCATTAATTTTGATTGGTGATAGAACAACTAGAAAAAAGTAGATTTTCATAAGAAAACTTTTTGTTCAAAAATGTTTCCTAACAAAGATACAGGATACCGGGTGTCAGAGTGGATTCCATTTTGAGAACTTATTAGTGTAATTATTTATTTAATTAGCTTTTTTTTTTGGAATCTTTGATGTACTATTGCGAGCAATAAATTTTCAACGATATTTAATCAAGTGATATTGGTTTTTGTAAAATTAGTCTTTGTAAAAATGGTTTTAAAGTCATATTTGACATTTTATAAAATCTTTGACAGAATACATTGACGTATCAAAAGAGAAATCTTTAAAGGAAACATAAAATTTATTTATTAAATCTCTATATAACCATTAAGTAAATAATAATAAAGAGGCGCAACTGTCAAGGTTTCGAGATTTTAGTGTTGTATCTTTTTGCCAATAACTACAGTATTATCTACAATATTTAGGGATATGCAGCCGATTTACGAATACCTTCCAGTAGCACTAAACATAGATGACCATCCTGAAGCTGAAGCGAAAAAATACAACACTATAATCTAACATAAAATTAGCAATATGTAAAACTTAAAAACCAATGTTGCTGAATTCTTCTACGGCTTCTATGGGGCAGTTGAATTAGATGCTGGAAAATGTGTTTCTTCCTTAGCCTTTAATGCTGTCGAAAAGAGATAATTTGTGTTATATTCCACCAAAGCAGCATCTTCCACATTAGAAGACGCGGACGACTAGACCCCGGCATACGAGCTAGATTTCCATTTTGTGTCCACTTGCGCTTTAGGTAAAATGGTGTTGTTTTGTGACAATGTAACTCATCTGCCATACGTTATAAGCACTATTCAGCTTTTAATTTGGCCATTACAATCCCTAAATTCGACGTCTGTAAGCTTGTGGTTCGACATGTTTTAAAATTTAAAAAATACTTAATGAGACAATCAATATAAAAGTGACACTGACAGTCACTAACAAAATAGAGTGACATCCGTCGCCACTGCGTTTTCTCCTATTTACAAAGCTAAAATGAACCGTTGAAAATTTATTGCTCGCAATAGTACAGTCGGCGCCACCCAAATGTGAACGCATTTTGGTTGTCATGGAATTTTCTTCTGAATTTCATTGTAGTAAGTCAGACTTTGTTTAGTGGCGTAACACAGAGGGGATATATTGACAGAAAATAATATTACTTTTATTATTTTCTGTTACCATTAGTAAAGGAAAAAGAAGTGTGCAACTATAATTGATCCAACAATCCGTTTCGAAAATAATGAAAGTCAGCCTGAAGAAGTTCATATAGAAAAATGTCAAATCTATGAGCCAACAATTCCGTTTTATAAAAACAAATTTAATGTAGAAAATATATCAGTTATTGGATTAGTTTTTGGATCTAGAGGAACCCTTACTAAAAAATATATTGAATTTAGAAAACTTTATAATCTTCCAAAAATCCTTGATAAAGAAATAGTACTTAAAATTTTAAAAAGTTCCGTGTATATATTAAGAAACCATTTATATGGACCAAAAAAAAAAAATAATAAATAAAACATAATTGTACTTTTTTTGGCCTGTCAGTAGGTTATGATTATTAATAGTGTATTTTATTTTATTAGATTAAGTATTTTATCATGTTATTACTGTGTCTTAAGGCAACCTGTAAGGACAGGCAGTGTTATTTCTTTTTGGAAATAAATGGTATATAAAGTATAAGTGGATATTAAGGTCTTTAAAACACGTGCGATTTTTCGAGCACGACGGCGCAGCCGGAGTGCTCGAAATAGAGCAAGTGTTTTAAAGACCAGTTATCCACGAATACTTTACGCTA
The DNA here is from genome assembly GCA_963680705.1 of Rhagium mordax. Lineage (NCBI taxonomy): Eukaryota > Metazoa > Arthropoda > Insecta > Coleoptera > Cerambycidae > Rhagium > Rhagium mordax. The sequence continues at coordinate 26,732,818 of OY796658.1, read as the reverse complement.
TTTTTTTTTATTGGTACACTTTGAAATCATAAATACTTACTTCAAAAAATGGAAATAAGAACTAATAATGTAAAATACCTTTAGTTGTCAATGTTGTCATCGAAATGAGAAAAACAAAAATTAATTTGCAATCTCTGTCATATAAGATTAATTGTTGTCATCACAGTTAAAGCTTTTGAAACATTTGTCAGTAATATTTTATTTGACGTTACAAGGTACTTCTGTCAGATCAATAATTAAAAAGTTGACATTTACACTTCACGTTTCTCGGGTTATTGGTGTTGCCATGGTAACTTTCAAAAACCCGCGTTTTTGAAAATTGGATTTGAACACGCTGAGGCGTACTTTAAACAAGCAAAATAGGGTATCAATAAAAAAAAAAAAAATTGGAAGGACGAAGGCCGACACGAATAATATAAAAGAAGTTAGCAAAATAATTAACTAATATTACCTACATGTTAGTGGAAGAAGGTTAATAAATTATTTCTTTAATTCATTCATGTTTAACGATTGTGAGAAATAAAATGACACAAACTAAGCGTATTAACAATAATTAATATATTTCAACACATACCTAATAATTTATAATTCAGAAAAACATTAATAAAATCAAAATGGTAAAAACAATCTCTATATTTAAAAATCAGCAATTCGTCAGGCCAGATAGCTTAAGACGTCTTTGTGCTATTCTGAAAGACCCTGGGAATAATGTTTCTTCTTGAGTTTTGACATCGGTTTCGAAAGGATTCTGATGGATAAATTCGACCAGAGCATTGTCTTTATTCTCATTGGAGACCTTCCCTATACCTTGCCTTATAGATCTTTGCAGTCTTTGTTCTTCTTGCCAACGCTTTTTTTTATATAAAGTATACAACTTTTACCAACATTTAAATCAGCAGCCTCTTCACTCAAAGGCTTATTTTCTTCCAATTTAGCTATAGCCCTCGCTTTTTGCGCTTCAGTTAAATGTCTTGGCGTAGTTATCTTTACTTTTACTTTTGACAAATTATGACAAATATATTTGACAACTATTTTCAAATTTTACGGCGAGTATGATTTAAAGTGTAAGTTACACTATACAATTTTGCCGTTCACATTTGGATGGCGCCGACTGTACATTATGACAAGTAAGCAATAAAATGTTTAAAAAAATTTTGGCCTCGCGTAACATATTTTCTTGGTAGTTCAGTCAATAGTTCAGTCCTAAGTTTTGGCCTGCTTGCAACACTTTAAATTAAAATAAGTACCTATCTCAAAAACGAAGCCATAAATCAAAAATTCGCAAGGGTAATTTTTTTTCTAAATTAAACAGGGAATCCAAAAATTGAATCTTTGTAAAATATCCAGTGGCGCCGAAGATTGGGTGGGGAGAAGGGGGTGCCGACCACCGGTATCTACGTCACTGGAGAATTTCTTTAAATGATTTTAATCATTACTTAGAGATGTACTACATTAGTCTGTGTGAGAAATTTGATGAAAATCGATCGAGTGGTTTGGAAGTTATGATGAGAAAGCCAGATTTTCTTACAACTTTGACACCCTGTATTTTTGTTAGGAAACATTTTTGAACAAAGTTTTCTTATGAAAGTCTACTTTTTTTCTAGTTGTTCTATCACCTATTAAAATTAATGACGTTTAACCTGGACCACCCTGTATACAAACAGGGTGTCCCGATTTTAGAGACGCAAATATCTCGAAAACTAATGCCCCAGTCAAAAGTTTACAAGAGAAACCTTTTTTAGAAAACTAATCGTAAATTATGAAAATCTGATCAGAATTGCAAAAAAAATTAGTGTTCATACTTTTTTCCTAAAATTATGTCGTCGTGACCGCACCGCACGCCACTGGCGCGCCTCAGTTCAACTCACAGACCTATTTTAAGTTCTGTGGTTCAACTCTGAACCATAGCAAAGATGGATCCTCGCAACCTAACTATTTCAGTGGCGCAATACTATAGGCTTAATATTTAAGGGGGGGGGGGGGGGGGGGTTCAAAAACTTTTTTGTCATGTTTATTTAGAACATATACCCAGTACACTTTTTCATAATTCTAAGTAATACGTAATAAATATAGCAAATTTTAGATATAATATATAAGCCTCTAAAACAGTTTTAGTTCATTTAATCTCTGAATCGTTGTATAATGGTTTAATAAGTTAAGGTCGCTGCAAGTGTCAATTTTTTAAAATAATATTTCATATCACAAAAACTTTAGACTTTAGATATAGCAAACCTTATATCATTGTTAAGAAAAAATGACATCTAAAAATGCAATAATATACAGAGTGTTCTATCTAAAATAACGAAATTAATATGTGTGCAGCGAAAATGAAACATCCTGTACAATTCGCAATAATTTTAAGTTATGGAATTTTTATCCTTAAACAACCTTTTGTATGAAACATTTTTCGATAACTCTAAAAGGCACCAGAGAAAAATCTCAGATTGGTGAGCGACCCTGTACGTAATTCTTTTACGCAACGCTCTTATACAGTATAGAATTTTTTTTATAATAAGTATAAGTGAAAATTATCCAACTTAAAACCATGGTTTTCGAATTTTTGACTGGTTGAAGTTGAAAAGCACAGATGCGTTAACAAGTTTACGTTTTTATCGCAATCTACACACTTATACACTTGTATATGAAGAATACTTATATACAAGGCTTACCATATAGAGGCTTTGCTTATAGGTAACATACCTACTAATCATTTTTGTGAAATTGGAAATCTATCCAAGTCATTTATTTGGGAATCTGGGCAAAATCAGACGTGATGACAATAATAATAATCACTATATAATTAGATTACAAATTTAAAACACTGGTAGTTTTAAATTTGTAATGCTACTAGCTACTATACCTATTAACGTTCAATTAGTAACTTAATTCATGAGTCATGACATTATAAACCAGTACATAGGGTAGAGGCACCTATTTTGGTCACTGCACCTGTAATGGCCACTTTAAGGTTGGTATAATTATAATAAGAAAACTATTACACTAAAAGTATTCCCGCCAAAAGTTTAGGAATATTTCTTTCTCGGCCTGCGTTTTCTTTATGTTGGTACTCACCGTTAGTTGAAACATGTCAAGTTAAAATCGTGTTCTACTAGATATCAAGGTGTTCTTAGATATTGTGTTAAGAAACAGGGGTAAGTAAGATCATTGTTTATAAAGTATATAGTTATTCAACCTCTTGTTAGTACCGGTGGATCATTGGTAGATGGCGTGCTGGATGATGTGTGCCCATTATTACGACCGTAGCCCCCGGTGTCGTTTACGTTACGACCATTGTTTATTATAAACAATGCTACGACGCATGCACGAATTTCGTACATCCGGTGCATCTACGTCACATGACATTTGACGAGGAACTAAAGTCATAGATCGAAACTTGACTATATTAATAACTTTTGACAGTTTGTCAGTTTTCTATTTTTATTAAACTATTGGATTTTTTGTTCTAAAATGAATCATTTATACATCATATGACTAACATAACCTAAAATGTTTAGTTTTTGTAAATTTATTTTTACTTTAATTATAATTTTGTAGCTTCAGCTTGGATCCATAATAACATTTAAAAACTCTCTAATAAGATATTAGATATATAAAGTTTCAATATTATACCTCGTAGATTATTAAAAATTAATTGCTATTTATAGGTTGGATTTCCAGTCAACAAAAAGCATCCTATTTCATTAGATTAGGACATTTAAAACTTCATGAGTAATGCACCGAACAAGATTTTAGATGATAGTACAGGAACCAAGCAGAAATTTTGATAAAAATTACATAATATTCAAAAATTTTAAAAAGTGCATATTTTTGAGGTTAGTTGTAAAGCCTGATTTTCATAATCGCGAAGTTGTAAAAAGCGAAATGTGAAACGTGTTGCTATTGGTTCACTTCACATTAAAATTTGGAATTGACCAATAGCAACACGACTCGCATTTCGCTTTTCGCAATTTCGCGACTTTAAAAATCAGGCTGAAGGTGTTTAAATTAATGTTCTTTTTTATATTATGTTTGTTGACTGTTTATAATCAGAAATCACATATATAGACCATGTGCATCAATATTATGGGCAAAGAGTAAATGATCATAACCTCAAATTTTTAGTTTTTGTAAATTTATTTTCAACTTTAATCATAATTTTGTAGCTACAGCTTTAGATCCATATCAACATTTAAAAACTCTCTCAGACAGTGTAAAGTTTCAATATTGTACGTCGTAGATCATTAAAAATGAGTTTTTTTAAATTTATTCTCGATTTTAATTTTTGTAGTTTCAGCTTGAATCCATTATAATATGATCAAAACTTCATTAGTAATGCACTGAACAAGATTTTAATTGATAGTACAGGAACCAAGCACAGATTTTGATAAAAGCAGCTTAATATGTGAAAATCTTTAAAAATGTATATTTTTGTAAATGTATATCGAAATGGTGACTTTACATATTTGTGCGCTGGTATTACTTTTTCAACTAAACGCGTCATTTGATGACGTGCAAATCATATTTTTGAGGTTAGTTGCGATGTCACGTACACGACAGATTCATATTTTTCTCGAGCTCGACGTCACATCCGGCTGCGCAATGGCCGCAATGTGTAATGTATCGTGAAATGTATATTTTTTTAATGATAAAATATTTTAAAAACAAAAGTCAAAAAACTGTAAACGTAGTCATAGAAACTGACTAGTATGTAAATTACTCACAAGTTGGCAGCACATACTTAGAAATCAGGTTGAATAACTATAATACTTTATAAACAATGGTAAGATGAATTGTAAATATTTCGTTTCTAACATTATACATGCACTTTTTTTTGATTTTTTATCGTTGTAGATCAATTTTGCAATAAATTGTAATATATTTTGAGGTTAAGCATCAGAAAATGAAATATTTGGATGGCCAAAACCGGCACATCGTTGCATTGAAATATCTAGTATTGGCCACTAGGGTGGCCAAAATAGGTATAACAATTTTCCTGTTTTGGCCATTGCAGTTATAAAATTATAAAACCTACTAGGTATAGTATTCTGATCAACATACCTATTTGCAGGTGTCAATTAAAAATAATGGGAAAAGCTGGAAGAGCTGTTGAATTCAACAGAGCAACAAGAAATGACTACCATTGGTGTTGACCTTACAAGTGGTGCTCAAAACTTTGACAAAGAATCTAAACAGGAAGAAGAAAATAGTTCTCTATTTTCTTCTTTTTCTTGTTTAGATATAAAGAATATAGACCAAGAGAGATCTGAAAATGAGAACAAAGAAAAGGGAGGAAATGGAGAACGAGAGATGAAAATAGATCAAGAGATATTTGAAAATGAGAACAAAAAAGAAGAAGAAAATGGAGAACAAGAGACTGTTGAAAATGAGAACAAAAAAGAAGAAGAAAATGGAGAACAAGAGACTGTTGAAAATGAGAACAAAAAAGAAGAAGAAAATGGAGAACAAGAGACTGTTGAAAATGAGAACAAAAAAGACGAAGAAAATGGAGAACAAGAGACTGTTACGAAGAAAATAGACCAAGGGAGATTAGAAAATAAGAAAAAAGAAAAAGAATCAACTGTAAGGATTTTAAGTGATATATTATTAAAGTCAGCATCAGTTAAAAAGGTTGTAAAAGGTACAGAAAAACAGCACATGCCCAGTGTACTAACTTCCAATGAATGGATTGCTATTACTGAGAAAAAAGAAAAAGAAAAATTAAAAATTCTAACACAAAAAGCAGAAAGAAAGAAGCAGAGAGAAGAAAATGCTAAAAAGAGAAAAGCAATTCAAGATGCAAGAATAAAAAAAGAATGGCAATGAAAAAAGATAAAGATCCTGATACTAGTTACCAACCCAATGGAAGAATTACCACACTAGACAAAGAAAACGTGATCCCCACAGATAATAATAATAATGAAGAAATTGAAGACGAAATAACTGAAAAGAAACTAGTGCCTCAAGTTTCAACAATATTGAAAAATAAAAGTGACCAACAAACATCAGATATTAAAGAAGATTCATATGTTGGAAATGGCCCGATAAGAAAGATGAACTTTTATATTCACCGGAAGAAGTAAAAGAAATCATTAATATTCCTATGAAGAAAAACACTCGCGGTGCTTATTACGTACCTGAAATGACAAAATATGTAGATTTTTATTTAGATTAATCAAAATTGTATTCCCTACTTTAAGAGCATATAATAAATTTATTATTAAATAGAGTTATTTTGAAGCAATAAATTCTTACATTTTATTAATTCATTTCGAACTAGGTGGCCAAAACACGAACACATATGTGACCAAAAGTGGTGACTAAGTGGCCATAAGTGGTGATTTTGGCATTTTTAAATTAATTATTTATTTTATATAACCAAATATGATTTTATTCTTTTCTAAAATTTAACAATCTTTTTTTACTATAAGATGGTCTTCTTTGCACTTATTGGTTTAGAGTAAATGTTTAGTACTTGACGCAGAGGTAAAGTTGAAATGTAAACATGCTTTAAAGTGGCCAAAACCAGTGCCTTTACCCTATATTTAAATATATATAAATCGATAAAAAGTAAGTACTTCCTGGCGACATGATTCTACATGCGTGAGTGAAAGTCATTTTTCCCTTGATGCAAGGGGGTAAAACAAATTATTGCAGCTTTAAGGCCTTTAAGTCCTATATTGGAGTTCTTTTCATAATAAAACCCTTTGAATAGAGCATTAAAAACTCTTTCAATCTTTGATTGCGCACGCGTACAGTTGGTTGCCCAGATACGGGCGCCATGTAACATGTAATGTAAGGGGCTCGTTTACAAATGAATTTTTACCATTGTGATTGTATCATATTTACCTGTGACTGTGAACTGCCGTCATATCGCATTTTTTACAATCATTGTTATTCTATACAGTGCATGTCTTGGTTCAATGAAGAATGTTAATGTAAGTACTATTTAATTATTTGGGTTTATAGGTTAGAATTGATTTGTTTATTTTTTTTTAAATTTTTCATTAATGACGTAAAAACGTTCTATTCGCGTAATACCGCGTCTCCAGAATGTGAGACTTTTTATTAATTATCTATTAAGTATTCATGTTGAATATTTTTCAATTACTATTATTAATCACAAATTCATAATCATCACTAAAAAGGAATAGGACAAGGGAAGGGAAGAGTGATAGAGCAAGGTCAGTGCAGCCGTCTAAAAATAATATAAAACATTAATTTTGCATGCGATATTAAGGCATGAAATATTGTGATTTGTGAATGCAGCCCGACTAGGTATTTTGGTTCAGTTCTGACCTACCCTAACGTTAACGTATAGTTATTGATTTTATTTTTTGTCTAAAATTAAGAGTTCTTGAATCAGATTTCAAAATGATGACAAATTCATGTTTTTTAAATTACGTTATTTCGTTATTAATAGTAGCATTAAGCAATAAATTTTATTGCCAATGCCATCATAATGCCAATATTGCCAATTATATTTGAGGCATTTGAGCGGCTGAGCGCTCTGTGTCTTATCATTGAATCCTTTATTCAATGGTCTTATATTATATATGACAATTTATTGTTGCGTGATAAAAAAAACTTGCGGAACCTCCTTCTTATTTTTGAGTCGGTTATTAACTAAATTGTTTTATTTTGAAAGAAAACGAACTTAGATTAAAATAATGGTAAGTAATTTTTTTTCTGTAATACTTTTTTTTATATTTGGAAACTCGGTATAGACACTGAAATATTATAACTTTTCCTCGATTCTCACATACTGAATTAAAGATCTATTCCGTGTAAATTAATTTATACTTAGGTACGCTGTCGACGATTTTATTTCTGAATGATCCATCTGCTTTGTAAATTCTGGATGGGTTACGGTTACAAGTAATTCAATATCGAGTTTGTTTTGTTTCTTATTTTGTTACATTGTAATAGAATGTATTGTTAATTCAACATAAACTGCTGGACAATAATAGGCATGTCCACAAAATTTTAATTTCAATTGGAAATGATAGATTTATTGGTATTATGAACTAGTAACAATAAAAAAAATTGTATATTTTCATTTTGCCAGTTATTCGCAATAGAAATCACCTAAAAGCAGAGAGGCTAAGAAACGTTCCCAAGATAGAGGCTAGTAACATGACGTCACATGCTCGCAGGCACGTTGCCGCGCGCCGGCCGGCTTCTACGGGTTCGTCATGCAGTGAGCGTTCTCTGTGTTTATGAGCAGTATTATAAAAGAAATATGGTGGCACGAATATGGTGTTTTGTTCCTTGCTGCAATAATACAACTACTAAGAGGCCAACGAAAATATTTGTAAGCGTCCCAAAGTCAAAAATAAAAAAGAAAAAATGGTTTGAGGCAGTAAGACGTGATATTAAAAACATTTCATCGACATCTACTTTGTACTGCTGCGAGGATCATTTTAATGCAAGTTTATTTCGAGGTTTATTTACTATAATAATAAATACTATACGATTAGTTCTCCTCAGTTTAAACCCGAATTTAAATGATCTACATTAAAACACAGCTATTTTTCATGATTTCCTTTGGGGCTGATTAAAATCACTGTTATCAGAAAATCGGATACCATAATTACGCTTACATTTGGCAAATTATGTGAATCTCCTTTCTGGAAACTTTCTTCCATATTTACTAAGAAGAAGATGCAATAAACCAACACCTCAACGCTGTAAATAATAGAGCTACTGTAAATGTAGACTGCATTCGGACACTTCTGACAGCTCGGCACGCGCCGCGTGCGAAAATTAAACACGCGCGTCAGCCAGGCTAGCGAGCTTGTGACGTCAAAACAATCAGCAGGCGTTTATTTAATTCAAACGGAGCAAAAGATTTCTTCGGTCGCTGTTATGGTTAGGATTAATTTTTTTCAAAAAAAATTTTCAGATATTGGTACCAGGGCTCCAATGTACGATTTTAACTAATATTAATGTATATTAATTTTTTTGTGGACATGCCTGCGGACCAAGCGAATTATTACGTTAACTTTGAGGTCAAATATTTTGCGAACCAATAAAGATATGGATGCACGGTTTGCAGAATTTGAAAGAGAATTTAATTCTGAACAAGCTTATTTATTCCGATCTTTTTTGTTTCAAATATCTCGCTGTCTACACAGGGGGTAAAAGAAAAGTATATTTTTTAACCAAAATTTCTAAGTAGGTACCTACCTCCACAAATTTTTTTTTAAATTTTTTTTAATTTTTTTTATTGGCATTTCTCTGGTCTGTTGTTTATAAGGAAAAAATTAATTTCTCAAATTTTTGATATCCCTCTTCGTTTATGAAATTTCCATATTTTTCTAAAACCTTGTAAATTTTGGATTCCCTGTTATCCACAAAACGTATATTTGAACGACCATTTGTTGCTTGGGCCTGAGTAACATTGCAGTAGATTACCAAATTCTGTTTTTGGAGGAAATATATTATTAACCAATAATTAAGCTTGCCTTTAAAATCTCCTGACTTAAACACTATTGAGCATGTGTATGGTCTTCTTTAAGTTGCGTGTACGATCAAGAGAAAATGCGCCTCAAACATTGGAGGAACTTGCCGTAGCAATACGGGAGGAATGGTAAAACATACCACAACAAATTATTACTTAATTACCTGAAGTTTGGCTAGGTTTCCAACCTTCTGTAAAGTGCAGCAAGCAAAGTGCCACCAGGTATTAGTTTTCCCATTAGCCCAAAGTTTTCCTTTTAAGGCACACTGAGCACGCGCACTGAATCGACTCGGCTCGGCACAATCGGCACGTTTTGCTATGCATGAAATTAAATGCATCCCCGCACACTGATTCGACTCGGCCGGCTCAGACCGGTCGGATCGTCTCGGCATCGGCAGAGAATGATAGAAGGCAACGATTATATCTTGTCTATCGTTCTTGGATAGAAGGAGCAAAAATTGCCGAATGCTTTACAGTCGTTGACTATTTTCTAGCTAGTATAGACGATAAAAAAAGATAAAATTTAGCACTAGACATTCGAAATTACTTAAAGAAGTTTTTCGTCATCTCCAAGTAAATCAGGAATAAGTGATAAAACTTTCCATAATTAAGTTTCTCTTTTAAGATTAATGTCATGGATATAAACCTTGGTTTATGTCTTTCCATTTCTGCGCATAATAAGGCAATCATAATATCTTCGTCAGAATCTGAAGAACTGGAACTCATTGTTTAACGTTTACAAGCTTCACTCAGTGAAATAAACCCCGTGCCGTGAAATAAACTGAATACTGAATGTGTCGGATGTCGGATGTCGGAGGCCGATACTGCCGACTCAGTGCGCGGTATACGCTGACGATCCGATCGTACCGTTCCGAGTCTACCGATCCGAGTCGATTCAGTGCGCGTGCTCCTTAAGCATGTAAACATATCAGTAATGAACATTGTTTAAAAATTTCTCTTTGCTAATGGTTTCATTAATAACAAAAAGATTATTTTTTTCATTGTACGGTTTTTTAAACAAAATGGACCGGTTAAAACTTGTTACATTTTGCATATTCCACGTATTGCAATTTTGTTACTCATATATTTGTCGTAATTATTGTTCCCAAAAAAATATGTGTGTTTTTGCTACCATCATTTTTGTAATGATGTTTATAAAATGGTTTATTAAAAAAAGAATAGAAACCAGTTACATATCCTTATTTGTACATGTACGTTGTACATGTACATCCTTTATACGGGCGCGTTTCAAATGAAAAGACAAGGGTGATATTTCAAGGGCAGTGGATAAAGATTCGACAGTCGGAATTATAACACAACTACTAAAGATCCGACGGTCTTAATTTAACTTGGCCCTTACCCCACTTGTATCCTGGTACGCTGGTCTGTCGGAAATGAGCGGCACCGGCAAGCAGTAGGTCTCGGGTTCGAGCTCCTCGCGATGTGTTTTTTTATTAAAAATACATTTTTTAGAAAAATGTTCATTCTAATGTCGGATCTTTAGCTGGTTGTGTTATAAATTCCGACAAAGATGCTCCTTCTTTAAAATAATAAAACTTGTAATTTTTTTTTAATAACTAATATTAACTATTAATATAATATTTTTATTAATATATTTGTTAGTTTCAGGTTTAACTGTCGGATAGTTAGTCAAAATGTTAAAGTTCTGATTGTCGTATCTTTAATAAACGTGCTAAAATTCCTATACTGTCGGATCTTTAGTTGGTTGTGTTATAATTCCGACTGTCGGATTTTTATCAACGGCCTATTTATCAAACGCAATGTACTCATTGCAAAAGAGGTAGTCCTAGGGAGTACAATTAATTACAAATTACAATAAGGTCTATTAGCACAAATACCTGAAATTTACAGGGCCTTACAACAAAGTCGAAATATCACGAATGAAGAGGGATATACATATATTAAAAATTTGAGAAATTAGTTTTTTCCTTATAAACAAGACCAAGACCAAAAAAAATGCCAAACATACCCGGTACTTTAAAACCTCTGTTAAAAAACATACTTTTCTTTTACCCTCTGTAGACAGTATGATATTTGAAACCAAAAACCAGAGTATACGGGCTTGTTCAGAATTAAATTCTGCAAAGGGCAGCGAGCGGAGGACTGACTTCACTCACTTCATAGCGATATTAGGAGTAAAGCAACATTTACCGCGTGTAGTACATGGATGGGGACTATCCATGGAAAGACGCGGTCTCGCTTCCCTACTTCTAGCGGCTTGTATATCAGCTATATCGCAGAAGCAATACAACTGTAGGCGAGAGGTGTATTGAGGATATACCATCCTTCGGAGGGGATGTAAAGCAGTCGGTCCCTTGTCTATTAAATGTTAGGCAAGTAAAAAATCCCTACTCTTAGTAAGATAAGAGGTGCGGCAGAATTTCCAGGTTGGGAGTTGCTCGTCTCCTGGCGTCGGTGATTGGCCTCCGTAGCGGAAATAGGCCGACGTTAAATAAGTGATTAAAAAAAATAAATAAATAAATTCTGCAAACCGCTCATCGATATCTTTATCCGTTCGCAAAATATTTGACTTCAAAGTTAACCTAAAAATTCCTCGAAAAATTCGCTTGATCCGCTTCAATTATCCAGCAGTTTAGTTGCTTTTGTTTTACTGAGTAAAATTACTTTTTATTGGTTTATTAGTCTTAATCACATGTGCCAAAAATCAGAGATTTTGTAATAAGGTTTTTGGAAGAAAATGAAGTTCCTCTCGAAGGAATGGTGTCGCGTACGCAGAGCAGATACGTTTAACTAAAATTATCATGTTTTCTATTGACGTTTTCCCTATTATAGCAAGCAAATAAACTCGTCATTAGTTGAAAATAATATGTCTAAGTTTTACGAGGAACATATTTAAGTATGTTTGTCCGTATTATATTTATTGCAGTAACAGTATGAAAGCAGCAATCAGAACATTGAGAACGGGTACACCACGCAGTAAATGCACTTATACAATGGATAGTAATTAGGTAACAACTATTTAATGTGTATAGTGTTAGATTAGTAATTATTGTAGTACATAGTCACATGTACTTACTTACAGTTGGATACATCAACCTTTCACTATCGAAATCTTTTGTGGGTGGCAGGGCCGGATCGAGGGACTTTGGGTCTGAGACGCAAAAAAACTGCGGACCCCTTTCCTCTTCTTCTTGACATTTTTACTTGTTATTTTTGACGCCACTTGAGTGTAACGCAAACTGCATATATATTTATTAGAATAAAGTATATATTTTATACAAACAACAAAAAGATACATAGTTCCTGTAGTACAAAATGAATATAAAAACTCTTAATAAAAACAAAAAGCGCGATCCTCAGGCCCCTCTCAGCTATGGGCCCTGCCTGAGGCATGTGCTCATGCGCCTCATGTATAATCCAGCACAATTTTTTTTAATTAATTCAATATAAGGAACATTAGGTCTTGGTTGTGTTGATTGCAATATCGAGAGATCAACAATTTCATCCAAAACCGCGAAAACACGTTACATAATCACAATCCGAATTTGTTTATTTATCAACTTTTCTATAGCTCATTCATTATTGCATTATTTGAATACCTATCATGGCACTTAAAGAATAATTAGTGCAGTGAATCCAATAAGAACCGCATCACCCAATCAAGCTGTGTGATAAAATAAATTGAAAAACTGACTCGAAGGATTCGCAGTTAAAATCCAAAACTGTCAGCAAAGGGATCTTGCGTCGATTATTCACTTCTGTGTCAAATTACTGCTAAAACAAAGGACGACAATTTTTGTAGGAAAATGGAATTTTGAGAGTATTGTATTTTCAAACTAATGAATAAATCTTTAACCTGAACAGGTATTATCAACTTCCTGTACTATCAGTAGAAGGTGTCCACTAGTATTTTGAGTGGATATTTTGATTCGAGTACGTGTATTTATCCAGCAGTTGGCATATCATACATTTCATGTGTCCAGTATCCTGCCTGTTTAAATATATATTTCTCAGGAACCCAATGTGAAACGTAAACATTTAGATACCTATATGATTGGAAGGTGGACCGCAGTGTGTGTAACTTTATTGACTATTAATCAGAGGCACTTTATCTTAAAAACTCAAAAAAACATGAATGTCCAATCAAAATGCTTCAAATTAAAATTGCTTATTATGAAAAACAACTTCAAAGATATTACGACTCAGACTGCGAGATAATGAAATAGTAATAACTGTTATAGGGGTGCATTAAACAGAAATCAATTTGTTTTTATCAGACGTTATTACAATTAACTTATCTACTTATTACATTACGTTACCTATACTACATTAATCATCAAAGGACACATTCCTACTTACTATGCGCAGAGAGACAATTTGTCTTTGTTAGCAAATGATATATATTATTTTTGTGAGAAATAGCGTGCGGCGAATATGTGGTAGGTTGATCTATTGTTTATTTCACCACATTATCGTCTAGGCCACAAATCAGCTAGGTATACTCTTATACTCTATAGTTGTCGATTTCAGTTTCCTACGAACTGAACTATCAGTATCCAGAGAGAAATTACAGAACAAAATTGTATGTCCGAATAAACTCATAAATACATTGAAAATCTGTCACTACCGATTTTCTGTTTTTGATGTTGGTTCATTTTTATCACTAAACCACTAAACCTAAATTAAATTTAAGTTCATCAACGATATACCGCCTTCAGTAAAATGTGTATTTAATCTGGATGTTTTATTTTAAATAAACAGTTGAAGGTGTAGAAGAATTAATTTTCTTTATTGCAGATACAAAATTTCAAGTAGTCACAACAAACATTTTTAGTCAGTAATATTGATGATGATAAGTAAAGATGATGTGGAAAGAGAATATAATATACATATACATCGATACACTTTGAAAATTTACATATGTTCAAAATATTGCGGTGAGATTATTTGTCTAATGTAACAAATAAGTAGTGAGGGATAAGTGCATCCCTCTGGTGGTCAGTTGCTACTACCAGTCGAGACATCGAAGATGTCTCTGTGACCGATAGCGGCTTGCCAAGCAAGCACCAAGAGCGGCGACCTCTAGCCCTGATGGACTAAAACGTGCATGAGTGGAGAGGAGTAGGGGCCTTTGCCCGTCCAGTAGTTGTTTCCTATAAATCCTATTTATCATAATGTAACAAAGGTAAGTCCAAAAAATCTAATATCTTCGAGGAAATAGAAGAAAATTATGTAATTATTAAGAGAAATCCAGAAATCCAGTCAATGCGATTTTTCGTCGGATGCTCGATCCTTGGTGCACTTAAAGGAATTACCGTCTGACTTAAGAATTATGGTAACTCTTGTGAAGATATTACAAGAATTATGGTGATTTTTCATCGGGATATGAAACGATTTTTATTATGAATTAGGATAGGATATAGTATAGGTTCTAAATAGTCGAATAAATTTGTTCAATAATAGTTTTATTGATACATTTTTAAAAAAAATTGTGGACCTGCCGCCCTGTGTGTGTAATCCAGAGACGTAGCTATTTCGCTGGTGTAATCTGACTAGCCATTTAATATGGAGAATCTACCCATTTACGTTTCTGTTTACAGTTTTTAACCTACTTCAATAAAAGGAGGAAGGTTCTTGATTCGAGCTGTATCTTTATTTTTGGTTTACTCATTAATTACTTCATTTACCTCGAATTGGTTCAAGGGTATTCTCTAAAATGTATTATAAGTATTACCGGGGGTGGTCCCATTGTCTCCCATCATAGTTTTATGAAACTGTGTCTATTGCAAGATGGGCATAATTTAAAAATTAAGTTTTCCGTTATATGTGATTTCACCTGCTCATCCGCCATATTTTCAATAAACATGCATGTTATTAACATATAGCTAAGTGTGCTGCAAAGAAGCTTGGTAGAGCTAGGTACTGCTTTACTCTACAACAGCTAGTGTTGCTATGTAAAGCACAGTTACATTTTGGCTTGGAATATTTCTAAAACAACATTGAAAATTTTGAATCCTTACAATCTTGATATTACTTTGGAATATCGTTATACTGTTGGTACTCTGTCGTTTTTATCGGTATTTTCCTGGAGATTGTTCTGGAAAAATTGGATCACTAATACCACAACAAATGGTGTATATTTGTGTTACTAAAAAAACATAGCAACTGATATTTTTACCTAAGCTCCTTAAATGCCGAATGTCGCTTTATCAGTAATTTTTCTACAGCGAGCAACAAAGTTATGTTCCTTACCCGCCCATGTCTTCCTTGAGTTCTCTTATTATTCTTAGGCCAAGGCCGTTAAAGTTAGAGTGAATCAGCATATTTTCCAAACTTCCCGAACTTACAACGCCTCCTATGGTGTAAAAGACCTGTTCTTAGTTAGTGTCGTTCAATAAAAAACAATTATAATTAAAATAAAAGGAAAATACTTGCCCGATATCAAAAGAGCGCGCCTCAAGATGTTATTAAGAAGTATGTGATTAAAATTGAAAAAAGATGATAATCAAAAAGCCTTGTTTGAAAATAGTTGTCTTGTTCACGAGAGTATAGAATTTTTGGAAGACAACTATTTGAAAGCAGTAAGTTGTGTATTGTTTACTTTAAAATTCAATTCGAAACATTGTCACGATAATATAACTATACAAATGTTTATGAAACGATCAAAAGACTTTTCCTTATTACCAAACTTAAGTGAACTGTCGTTTATTATTGTATCAGAATGCTCCATATATCATTTTGAAGTTTTGAATAAAGTAGATGCCAATTAATTGAAGGAAAAAAGACGAAATTAAGGAGTGGCTACTAAAGGAATAAATTAATTATCTAGAACATGCTCCTAATTTTGAATTGCTAATTTTAATTAATTCATGCAAAGTCAGAGTTCTACGTAGTTCATAAAGCGATTGTTGGTAGCATGTAAAATCGTGTACATAAGGAAGAGATCATGAGATTCCATCGTGTAATGGTTAGCACTCCGGACTTTGATTCCAACGATTCTAGGATTAAAACTCGGTGAAACCTGAAAGAAAAATGTATGTAATGATTTTTGTTTCGATAATATAAATGCTAATTTTATTGATTAAAATAATTGAAATGTAGACAAAAAATAAAAAACTACAAATTTTATAAATTACCGAGGTCAAAAAACATATTAAACAAATTTCTGCGTTCGTTTGTCTATCTGTGTGTTTGTTGTAATGCCTTAGGAATACTTCAACAACTTTCAATAGGTTTCGTTTACAAAATAAGTTGTTTCAGAAATATGTACTCATAATTTGCTTTCTGTTATGCCTACTTTTAAGTTATTATTTCAAGGCCATTATTGAGATCTTTACACCAGATTTTTCTATTTTAAATAGTTTGAATTCTTGCTTCTTAAAAATTGGTAAAATTATGCATATTCAGTTGAGTTCGAATATGGTACCTGCTAAATATCTGTTTATACACATATAATTTGATAATTTAATTCACAACTCAATTTTAACTATTTATTTATCTACGCATATTGTTCAGCACATGTGCTACTTAATAACTCAAATTTCTATATTTCTCTCAGCTTCAGCATGACTTTATATTTAAAATAATAATGTATCGCTGTATCCTTAAATCAACCGAGTTAATAATGTTAATATCACAATATATTGGAAGAGATCCATTAATTTCTTGACCAAATACAGTTCTTGTAGATAGTGTAGATAGGTAAGTCACACAAGAAACCTTTATAACAAGTATCCTTAAAATCGCTCTTTATTCATTCATAATACTGAAATAGTTTCAATATGTATCTACCCTACGGCGACCACCAATCATTGTTATTTACATAAGAAACAATAAAAATAGTATGCCAGCTCGGGCAATATTGCAAGTTCTTCATTATACACCCACCACAGACAACAAAATGTCTGCGACTCTAGTCTTCAGCAGATAGGTTTAAATTTAACATTTCTGTCTCAGCAAGCAAACAGCGAATGAGTCTACATTACTCTTACACCGTTCTAATTCTAATCCCCTAAAGTTTAAAGTCTGTGAGGCTCGTAGGTATGGTTGAAGCATTTTCTCCTGATGTAATACTGTTTAATTACAAGGTAGATAAACTGTCGCATCTCAAAAAGATGTAATTACATTCAAGTTCACTTAAATGCGCTGCAGAAATTATTAGGGCGGTAATGAGTTACTGATTAAGTTGTGGTTTATGATCTCAGAGTAAAATTGTTATAGAACTTTAAGTGATTGTTGAACATAAATTAACCATTTGGTAATTAATTTTGCCTCTTCAGAGAACCGTATAGCAATCCTCCTTATTTGCATAAAATAGTAAGAGCGTTGTCTGAAAAAATTTAAAATACTTAGTTTATATCCACGTCCAACTGTAAAGTAGTTAATTGGATGGTAACTACGACGAATGCTCGGACGAATGTAAAGAAATTGTTATAATAATAATTATTATTATAGATAAAGTTTTTGCCATTTACCCCAAGAAAGAAACATGATGCAGCTACGGACACGTGTTTCGGAGTTATTGCTCCTCATCAGCGTAGCTTAATGGATCCGTGTGAATAGGATCAGAAACAGTAACTAAGAACGGTTAGAAAGTAGCAGCACACAGTACGCATAGAGCTCTATGTGTTGACTGTTACCATTTGAGGCCCTAAATTGGTCCATGGTGCACGAAGGCACAAATCGAGTACTGTGTGCTGCTACTTTCTAACCGTTCTTAGTTTCTGATCCTATTCACATGGATCCATTAAGCTACGCTATGCTGATGAGGAGCAATAACTCCGAAACACGTGTCCATAGCTGCATCATGTTTCTTTCTTGGGGTAAATGGCAAAAACATTATCTATTTTATTTAACTTCCCCAAAAAACTTTTTCTTTGTTTAATTATTATACTAGTAAATTACTAGCCGTTACCTAAAAATGACTAGAGTAGAAATGATCTCATAATAGCATTAATTAATTGTCCATTGTAATAATATAAATGCATCTTGCGTGTGTGTCAGTGACTATATATTGATTAAACAACAAAATATAAATCACAAACCTATATGCGTAGGTGTATAAATTATATCTTCTGACTGGATATAGAGATAATCTGCGCTGTAGAATACTAATTTTGCCCCATTAAACTTCCATATTTTGTGCCTTCCCTTTGTCAACGACGAATAGTCATCAAAAGCAGAATATATACAGGGTGTTTTGAAAAGATTGGGACCACAAGTAAGTAGAGAATATTGCGAAACGAGCGTAGCGAGCTGAGCAACACGACGATAGAATACACTGTATATTAGTAATATTTTTAATTCTACGGTGATTTCTATAGATATTTCATGTATCATAACATACACCTGAAATCGAGATTTGACGCTTGAAAATTGATATTTTACATTTATGCGATTATTTCTCTTCTTTTTCTTTTTTGGTATTTATTACCACATTTCTTGAGATTCCTATCCAAAAAAAATTGATTTATCTAAAAAATATTCAAATCAACCAGTTTAAAACTGGGAAATAACCTCTACGCCTTTGACGTAATGTCAGAGGATCAGTTAGAGGGTGTTTTTTGACAACTAATAGGAATTAAATTAATACAAAAATACTGCGCTGACGTTTCGGAAACTATATCCGTTTCCTTTTTCAAAGTTTAGGCTTTAGATTTTGATGTAACGTGTAGAATAACACGGCATAAAATAAAAATTGTTTATATCATTTCCATAGATACTTACCATAGAAATGTTGAAAAATATATACTAAATAATATTAATTTTATTGAGTTCTTCTCTCAACATTGGTAACCAAGTTGAACAAAATTCTACCGAACAATTTGATACGCATTTATCTTCATTAATTAATTAAGTCAAAGGCGTAGAGGTTATTTCCCAGTTTTAAACTGGTTAATTTGAATATTTTTTAGATAAATCGAATTTTTTTGGATAGGAATCTCAAGGAATGTGGTAATAAATCCCAAAAAAGAAAAAGAAGAGAAATAATTTATGAAATGCCACAAATAACATTTAAACAATATTTATGCGATTTTTCAAAGTTCACCAGAAATTAATGTCAACTGATAACTGATGGATTATGACAAAACTAAGGCAGAAAGTGCAAATCGTCCAATAAAATAAAAATAATTATTCTTACTATTGAGACTGATCCTGAGGTACACTGAGAAAATGTCCAGGAGAAAATTTTTTGCTGACTTTTTTTGGCTATTACTGCAAAAATTTTTATAGGAATTGCAGTACTACTTTCCTCATTCAGTAAAATGCACTTCACTGATACCGCTTTTTTGTAATTGATAAGTACCTTACTGCCGCTAAATATAATTTTCGTGTTATAGCAAAATGAAACATTATAAAAAATATTTTTACTGTTCTAGAAATTTACATCACTAATACAACTAAATGCTTCACTGTGATTAAAGAGAATTTTTTTTGCCTTTTTTTTAGTGTCACAGACAGAATCTCTCCTGTGGTAGCAAATATTATTTTAAGAGAGGAACCGTTCGAGTGTTTCCGTATGCCTTCGTAGTTCGTAAAGCCATGTAAAAGACGTTAAAAATTAAAAATAGTTCTTCGCCAGACTTCGTCTGGGGCGTCCATGCATGTCGTTCTCATCGTTCATCACAATCAGACCACGCCAATCATCAGTTGCCAGTTTCGACTTCTGTGCTGTGCGGTTTTAATCATTTTCAATGAAAATATTAAGGTGCCTTAGTTTTCTTTTGTGTTCCATTTTTTCATTATGTTTTTTATACCTACGGCTCATTGCAAACAATATTCGTGTACTTGTTTGCGTGTGTTTTTCTTTTATGCTGCTACACTGTGAGAAAAGCCCCAGCAATAAATTCTTGACTAAGATTTTTTTAACTAGAGTAGCAATAATTTTATTTAGGTTCAATATATCTGTTCACTACATCAGAAAAAATCTCTTTTTCTTCAAGCGTATAACAATACTAACATTACATAATGCAACACGTCCTGTAGAAAGAGCCTATTATTGTATTAGTACAAATATTTCTCATTTTTTTCCTAGTACAAAAATGAAGTAATGTATCCATGGCAACTAATTAAAAATCTAAGTTATGACTTGTCATAAACTGTCATTTTAAAAGTTGACGTCGCGCGTCGAGCCGTTTTTTTAATTTAAAAGCGAAAATGTCTGAAGAAATGCAGTGCGTACCGCCCGAAATATACTTGAAATTGCAAATTCACCTGACATGTTTCATTGATAAATAAAATGGTTAGTATTACATATATTTTTTTTTACTAAGCTTGATCGCATTTGACCTGATGTAATTCTTCAGAAGTAAAGTTTTGATATTTTTGATTTTAACGCTTGAAGAAAAAATAGTATATGTCACTCGGAGTAGAAGGCTCACTATGTGTTTCGCCCAGTTTGCTGCCTCGGCTTGCGCCTCGGCTGAGCAAATTTCTGGGCTCAACAATAATGGTCGCCTTCTACTCCTTAACATAATATACTATTATACTGCGTCTTTGTATCTGCCCTTAAAAAGTACTTTACTAGAGCACTAGAGCATTTAGCTATATACCATTAAAGAAAAATGTTTTACTAAAATATACATGCTGCAATAATTAATAAGAAATTAAGTAGGGTAGTAGAAAAACCTTGCAATGGTAGTGAAACTTTTTGCTGTAACCATAACTATACTATACTGCATGTTGTGACGTCATCAGACGCAGTCGCAGACGAGCCATAAATTCAGATTCGATGATCTTATTAGCGGCCATATTTTTTCGAGGAGGGGAAGAATAATATTTAAATTTTGTGCATTTATTCACTTTCATACTGATCCGCAGAGGACGAAAAATGTATTATAATAGTAATATCCTGTGATAATACGTGATTTAAAACAATTTTTTAGGAAAACCAGATTATCTTAATTAGGGAGCTAATTAAATACCTCATCGATTAATTTCTAAATATAAGGAATATTTGAGGCGCGCGGACTCTAAAGAGGTATCTCATCCACATTTAACGAAAAAGTGACAGCGGCACATCATTTTAGCACCCAGCAGTGATTCTATGATGCAAATTAAAGAAGTACAGATAAAATTCACGTAGACATATTGTATTTCTAATATAGATATAGACCATCCTACAGTTAGTAACATATAATTTGGTCTTTACGGTGGTAGTAATAAAGCTATTAAATGGTAATAAAAATCTTTGCCAGGAATGAAACTTTTTTTTTGCATAAAAAAGTATTTTCCTGCAATAGTAGAATAAATTCTAGAAGTGAAATAGGTATATTTTACAATAACGTAGGTACTCTCCTAATGTAGCTATCAGCTCTTTGCAGCCACTAGAAAGTACAATTTTCGAGCTATAAATATATTTTCTGTAGAGAAAAATATATCTTTCCTGTGATAGCAAAGTTAAGGACGTATAATAGTAATGAGGTTTTTTATAAAGTAGTTCTGCTATGACAAATAAGCCAGAGTAGTAAAGTGAGCTCTCCTATCATAGTAAACTCCTTGGCTGGCGCCTATTTTGCCAAATTTTTTAGCTGCGATAGCGAAAAAATTAGCTGCAGCTATGACAAAAAATTCTCACTGTAGAGGCACTTTCTGTTTCTATAACACTTGTTTTAGCAGATTGAGCTTATCTCTTTTTAATCGTCTCACAAGCCTTTGTGTTTCCATATGGCCCAAAGATACCGTCTAATAATTGAAGATGCCCATTTTGTCCTTCGTACGGATAGCAGGGCACTCTTGTGGCTACATAAAAATCAGGACGCCAAAGCCAAACTGACCAGATGGTCACTGCTACTCCAAGAGCTCCGGTTCACTATTGAACATTGTCAAGGAAAGCTCAACCAATTGCCCGATTTTTTAAGCAGAAACCCAATTGATGAAAACGAACCCCGGCCAACAATTGACGAAAGCGGAATACTTCCGCCTGATGTTCCGAAACAAACTCCTGCCATTCAAGTCATTGATCATTTATCTACATACCAAGAGATTATAACCAGCCAACAGAGGTTTCGAAGATTGCGACAGGATAAGACTCGGTGGGAAGAGATAGATAGAGAAAGGCCTCAAAATCCGCAAGAGGAGAGATTCTTTGAACAGCACCAAGTTTAAAGACAACCTACTGTGGAAGAAGCTGAACGGTCTATTACTCTTACTCGTTCCGAGGACCCTTACAGGCAGGGTGATCCACGCCCATCATGACCTGGACAACCAGTTGCATCCGGGACGAGATGAAACTCATCGTCAACTAAAAGAAACGTACTATTGGCGTTCAATGCATAAACAAATAGCCCGGTACCTCAAAAACTGTATGACTTGCGCTGCTAATAAAACCAGACAAATCCAAGTAACCACTCCTCAAAGAGCACTCGAATCTGCAACACCATTTCAAAAAATAAGTGTCGATGTTCTGGGACCTTATGTTTCCACTAGGCAAGGCAACAGCAACAGATACATTATTGTCGCTGAGGACATTTTCACGAAATGGACAGAAGCCAAACCGTATTCAAGAACTGATGGAAGTACCCTTGTGAAATTCATCTAAGAAGAAATTGTCTCACGCTTTGGTTGCTCAGAAGTAATAATCTCAGACAACGGGCCGTGCTTCCTTAGCAACAAATACCAACAGTTCTGCGAGAAATCTCATATAAAACTCCTGTTCTCCGCTGTCGAACATCAGAGGGCGAATCCAGTCGAGAGGAGAAATGAAGATATCAAAAAAATGCTTAGGATAGCACTCGAAATAAACCCGAAAATACGTGGGATCAATACGTGCATCTAGTCATTTTCTCACTACGACGAAGAAACAATGCAGCCCTTCAAACGACTCCAAGTAAGGTCCTACTTGGGTATGATTTATCAGTTCCTGGAAGCTGGGAAATTCCAGCCTATCTTCTTACACGGGAAGACCCCGGCCGGATCCCAAATGAAGAAATAGATCGCAGACAGAAAGCCTATCAGAAGAGATACGTACAAAAAAATCGACTCACAAAAATACCCTTCAACCCTGGCGACATGGTAATGGCCCGAAAGCTGAAGCACGCCAACAAGAACCGACCACACTTTGGCCCTCAGTGGACCGGATCCCATTTAGTGACTCGCAAATTAACAATATTACACGTCGATGACCTTCGGCCAGCTCCTGCTGGAAACAGGCTAGAGAACGAAGTCGACGTAGTGATGAGGACGAATCATCCTCGGATGAGAATGGTTCAACAAGTGGAAGTGAACCCCCGCCCTCAGAACCACCTGAGGAAGTATAAAGCCAGCCAGAACTATCAGATGCTGAATCAGATGAGGAGACGTCAAAGAAACGCTGACCCAACCAGAGCAGATGGAAGCAGGTGGCAGTCAAGAGGCTCAAATATCATCCCAGGCGATTCCAGATCCGCGACAAAAAAACCTAAACGCAGAAAAAGATGAGCGAGACTCGTAGTGCAAACACTAAGTGTAAGTGCCAGTGTAGCCTAAGTAGAAATTAAGTAGACTAAGTAATTTAGGTACCTTTGTATAAAAAAGAAAATTAAAAAAAACAAAGGAAAAGAGACGTTGACAAAAACACACCTACATTAATTGGTAATTGTTTTTCTTCAGAGTTTGCTTCTCCTCATACTAGCAGTCACAACCTTTGACAGAAAGCAAATAGTAAATATGATAACAAACGGCAAGTATTATAATAACCTGCAAAACTCCAAGGAATAAGTTTCCAAAGCAAACATTTACGAAGAAAGATTAATATTTATACATTATCATTTTTTGTTATATTCTGTTGTAACCAAATGTGTTTCTTTACTGAAAACCATCATTTATCGAGAGATGAATGCAAATACTTTCCCAAACATTATAGGTATATAAGGTATAAGTTCGCCTTCGTATAAAAAGCAAACACAGTTATCGAATTGCTTTTTGTATACTTATAATGAAGTTGGCGGCGCTGACGTACTTACGTAAAACGAACAAAACTTCTGTTTTCCTTTGAATGATGTAAACTTTGAAAAGATTAAAACATCCCACGATTTGACACAACTTTAATGCCGGACTACACGTGGCATGGGAATGGTGTGTATTACAGCGGTGCCGGAGCGACAAACGAATACAGGCGACGAAAGAGCGAGATCAAATGGTATTTTTTGCACAACGAAGTTATATTGTAATTTCATGTAAATTGATGTTGATGTTGAATTTTTTTCATCATTCCAAATAACCCTGGTTTTTATTAAACGGGCTGATGTTCTCACCAAATTATAAATTGTTCAAAGTTTGAGAGAGTTTGTTGTTCATTGCTCGATTTTTTCAGAAATGCCCACATACTTTCTTACTAAAAAGTTAAAAACTACTTCTGGTCATATCAGTAGAATTATGAATTTTCTGGTACCTACGACTATATAAATGAACAATTAAAAAAAAATCATGTGTGTAGTAACTGTTATCGAAGTTTACCAAAATAGTAGGCGCCTTAAAATAGTAGAGAACTAGGTCGGAAATGAATTCTTCTAATTTGAACATTTGAGGTAGTTCTCTCAACATTTTCCCTCGTTTACAATAAGAGGTTTCCAAATTCAGCTATTGTGGAACACATGCCAGGTATATAAAAAAGGCCAAGATGGTTCACTGCAGCCAGTTGAATATAGGAGAGTAAACAAGAACAGAATAGGAACAGTGACTAGTACAATGACAAGTAGTGAATAATGGTGGTTAAAAGTAGTAATTAGGGTTATAGTTTAAGTAACTAATTATTGTAATTAATTAGTAAGTTAATAAATTAGTGGTTTAGTGTTAGTATTAATCTCGTTGCAATTATTGTCTCCACGCTTAGAGTGTTTACTAAGGAGTGTAAACACGAGTTACGTTTTTTAGGCAGGAAAAAACCTTTTTAAAAAACACTAATTTATTTCCAAAAGAATACAAAAGCGAGGTGGTTACAAAGACCGTTAATCTGCTACTAACTAACATGAGAAATTATATTTTACATGTCTCTAGATAAGTGATTATCTAGTCGGTATTATATTATGCTGATGGTTGTGGTTTAGAGTTCATAACTCCTCCAACCTTAGTTTTTGGATCGTCCTCGACTCCAAGTAGTTCTGAAAATATTTTTTTGTCTATTTTTACAACAGGGTTAGGTCTACATATTAATTTTACAATTTGTTTCCTGTAAATAAAAACAACAATACATACAATAATTATAAAAACGATTATAATGCAAGTGGTTAAAATATGAGAATACTTAATAGCTATATGATCTAATAATATAGGTTCCTTTATGTCCTTTAGATCATTATTAATTAGTTTAAAGTCCTTTAAGTGGCTTGTTTTTAAAGATAATACTTTAGTTGGTATATTTAAGTTCTGAATGATTTCATTTGGTAATGAAATATTTACAAATGTGTTAGTTATTAGTTGTGAATTAACAATAACATTACAATTTGACTTTAATAAATTGAGTCCTTTAATGGTGGTTGTCGTAACATCGTCGTGGATACATTGTTCAATCACTTTCGTGGGTGTCTTGAATAGGGTTAATATTCCATGTTCCATTATAGTCGTTGCATCAAAATCTGTAGTAAGGGCTGTAGCACAACTCGAAATAGTATTAAGGGAACACTTGTTTATTAAGTTAGATGAGCACAAATAGAATGTTTCTATTTCCTTGCACTTTTCTGACCATTTTTCTTTTGTAGAATCCTTCAGGTAGAAATGGGTAGGTGGTATAATAATGATGTCATTTTCATTAGGTACTGGGTAAATTTTATACAGGGAAAAAGTTGTGGACTGTAGGATTGGAATTTTTAAGATGATAACAATCACATTATATTTTAATAATAAAGTTATCCTAGAATTATCTAATATTTTAAATAAATGATTTTTATCTAGTTGTAATACCATTGTTGGGCTATACTGTGTGAAAAGATACTTTTCTAGAATTTTTAAATCTTGCAGAGTAAATAATTCGATATTAGGAGTATCAAGTCTTGCTAAGTTAATGGTTCTAAGTAAAATGTTTATTTGTTTTTCTAGTTTGTCAATATTGATTAATTGTAAACTAATTGTTTCGAGTAATTGTACACCATCTACTAATTTGTGAATGATATGTAATGAGTCGTTTTGAAAGGCGGAGATAGCTTGCATTTCTTGTTCAAATTTATTTGTTAAATGCTCAGCAAATGTTGTAAATTGTGACATTTTTTGGGAAACTTGTTGCTGATTGCTTTCTAATATTTTTAAATTATCATTTATATTTATTAAATCGTCTTCATCTAAATTTCCTGTTATAAATTTAATTCCTTTACCAAGAAAATTGAATAACCCACGTTTTTCTCGAATATACAGAATTTTATCATAATTTTCTTGTAACTTTTTAGTTTTTAACTTAATTTCGGTTATAAGTGCAGGGATTAGCTTATTACACTTTATATGATTTGCTTCAATTAAAAGGTTATTATGAGCAATTTCATTGATATTATCTTGTATCAAGTTTAAATTAAATTGGGAATAGAATTTGTGGTAATGACTAAGGAGTTTTCCTTGTCCTAGAGGTTCTAGCTAGATAGTATCCATTAGTTCGAAGGGGTATGATTTGAAGTGCATGGTGTGTCTTCAGACTCAGTAGGAGGACTCTGTAATAAATTACTTTGTTTTACTCTTTTCATTCGTCTACCATGAATATTTACATATTTCTTTTTAATTTTTGATGTCACTTTATTAATATTATGTGAAACTAATTTTGAATCTTTACCTATGCTAAAGAGGGGTTCGTGTTTTCCTCTCTTGTTATTTCTAACAGCAATAGTGTCAGGTATATTTTCTATAGGCGGTTCTTTATTTTCGTTACTTTTTGCAAGTCGTTTTTCGGCTTGTTGTTTTTGTTTGTTATAAAGTTCGTCATAGAATGGTAATATTTCGTCTTTTCTTTTCTGGTTATAATTTTCAAATATAGTCATGTCCTGATTAAAAGACATTTCAGTAAGATAGGGACCGTATAAAATAGAAAATGGGGCAAAACCTGTAGCGGTGTGTATTGATTGATTATATATTAATACAGCTGATAGCATTTGATTTGCAGGCGTTTCACTTGGGTTTTTAACATTTATAATTCTGAGTTTTTCTATTAAAGTAGAGTGCATTCTTTCGATTGGAGAGTTCGAGTTAGGGTTATAAGGTGTCGTAAAATGTAGTTCAATATTATGCATTTTCATATATTCTTTTACTACATCGTTCAAAAAATTCGTTGCGTTATCCATAACAATTCGTTTCGGGAAAGAATGATGGGAAAAATAATGTCTAAATTTATTTAGTATTGTTATGTGATCTGTTTGTTTAATATGATATGCTTGACCATATCTGGAGAATAAGTCTATAATAGTTAAAAACTTACTGCCTTTATATGTAAATACGTCTACATGTAAGGTTTCGAAAGATTTTGTGGCTAATAAAGGACCTTCGAGTTGCAATTGATAGGGGTTTCTGTCATATTTTGCACTTAGACATTGTTCACAATTATTGATAATTTCAATAATAAAAGTTTTTAATTTGGGATTATAATATTCTTGTCTAATATGGTTATAAGTTTCATTAATACCGTTATGATTTCTTAAATGATATAAATTAATTCTTAATTTAAGTTCATTGTCTTGTAAATCTTGTAAATAAGTGTTAGATATTGATATTTTTGCAGAGTTATTTAGATATTTTTCTAATAAGCGAATTGTTATATCCTTTAATTCTTTATCTTGTATATATAGACAACAGGGTTTACTGGGAATGATAATATTTTTAAATTCATTAAAACATCCATTTCGTTTGAATTTTTGTTAAATTTTATTATGTAATGATCTTTATTGAATATCTTTTTGTGCTTCGTTTGTACTCGCGAGTGAGGTAGGCAAATAATGCTGTGATTAGAATAATTCACGGGTTGTTCTGAAATTGGAATGACTAATCTTTGATCATTATTACTTACAGTATGCGCGGTTTCTAAATCATTAATTATTCTTTCTATTTCTTCTGTTTCCGGATTTACAACTAAAATTTCATCTAAGTCATTTAAAATGGGTAATTCGGCGACATTAGGTATTATTGAGTCGTTATCAGTTTCGTTAATGTTTATTTCAATGCGTGACAAGGCGTCAGCGACATAGTTTTCTTTACCTTTCCTATATTTAATTTCAAAATTATATTCTTCAAGCTTTAATTTCCATCTAACTAATCGTGAGTTAGGCTCCTTAATTTTGCTCAACCAAACTAAGGGGTTGTGATCAGTTTCTATTATGAAACGTCTCGCGTATACGTATGGGCGAAAATGCTTACAAGAATCGTGTATACTGAGTAACTCTTTTTCAATGGTCGAATAGTTGCGTTCGGCAGAATTTAAAGTTCTGGAATAATAGGCAATCGGGCGATTATTTTGTGATAAAACACTTCCCAAAGCTACATTAGATGCGTCCGTCGTTAATGTAAAAGTTTTGTTGAAGTCGGGATATATTAATATAGGGGCATTTTGCAAGAGCTCTTTACAGGTGTTAAAGGCTTCAATATAATCTGGATTTTCTATATTTATGTTTTCTCCTTTGCGTAAACATTTAGAAAGAGGAGATGTTAATTTTGCAAAGTTCGCT
The DNA here is from genome assembly GCA_963680705.1 of Rhagium mordax. Lineage (NCBI taxonomy): Eukaryota > Metazoa > Arthropoda > Insecta > Coleoptera > Cerambycidae > Rhagium > Rhagium mordax. The sequence continues at coordinate 26,703,766 of OY796658.1, read as the reverse complement.
ATGAACTTTCGATAATAACCAATTAATCCTAAAAACCGTTTAATTTCTTTAACCGTTTTAGGTATCGGAAATTTTTGAACAGCTTCTACCTTTGTAGGGTTTGGCTTTATTCCGTCGGGTGTGATAACATGACCGAGAAAAGCAACTTCTTTACATAAGAACTCAGACTTGTCGAGTTGAATTTTTAAATTTGCTTTTTGAAGTACTTGGAATATAGTTTTTATATGATGTATATGTTCTTGAAGAGAACGAGAAAATATTACAACATCATCCATATATACGAAACAGATTTTGTATAAATGGGTGCGAAGTATATGATCCATTAATTTTTGAAAAGTGGCGGGAGCGTTCTTGAGGCCAAATGGCATTCTCAAATATTGATAGTGGCCATTGTTTACAGTAAATGCGGTTTTTTCGATAGATTGAGGATCCATCTCAATTTGGTGAAAGCCTTGCGCAAGATCGAGGGTGGTAAAATAAGTACATCTACCGAGATTATCTAATATTTCCTCGATTTTAGGTAGTGGATATTTATCTTCAATTGTGTTATCATTAAGTTTGCGATAGTCAATAACCATACGATATTTCTTTTTACCGCTAGCATCTAATTTCTTCGGTACAATCCACACCGGTGAACTATATGGAGAAATTGATGGTTCAATAATTTTATTTTCAAGTAATTTCTGAATTTGCGATTCGATTTCTTCTCGCATAGCAGGGGGATGTCTAAAAGATTTCGTAAAAATTGGAACTTCATCTTTAGTGCGTATATGGTGCTTAATTTGATTAGTAAACGATAAGTCAGAATTTTCGTGATAGAATATGTTTTTATATTGGTTACATAAATCTAAAAGAGCTTTACGTTCTTCAGGATTTAGATTATTTGTTCTAATTAGTTCGGAAATAGGCCGTGTCAATTTTTCAGTAGGTACCTCAATATTAAAATATTCGATAGGAATAACGTCTATTCTTCGTTCAAATTTTGATTGAAATGGTTTTTCATAAATATTAGGGATTTTAATTATACCTTTATTAATTTCAGCAATACATTCAGGTATTTCATATTCATTTAATTTAGGTGGAGGTAACAAAACAGTACCTTTATCTAAAGTTGTTGGAATAATTATTTTGTCGTTATGTGTAACTAATAAATTCATGTCTTTCTGGTTATATTCGAAATAAAAAGGAATTTGGGTATCACCAATAGTTAATATTTGTGTGTCGTAATTAATATCAGCTTTTAATTTTCGCATGTCTTTTGAGCCGATGAGAGCGTCAAAGTTTTGATGCCAGGGGATGACTCTAAGTTTAATATTTTGGAGAATATTTCTTTCTTTTAATAATGGAAAAACTACATTATCATATGAGCTAGATTTTTTGTGCATGGACATAACAGTGAAAAATTCTTTTTTATAAAATAATTGTTTAAATGGTTCAGCAGCATCAGGATTTATAATAGAGTCCGATGCTCCGCTATCAATTAGAATTTTAAGATTTAGTTGTGGAAGATAGAAAAAGGGTAACTGAGACAAAGTATGAATATTATTTAAGTTGATAAATGATCGGAGGCTGGGTCTATAAAATTTTCGTCATCTTGTTCATTTTCGGGGTAGTCGTCATAGTTTACATTTTCATAGTAATTTTCTAGTACAGTTTCTGCTTCAACTAGTTCGTTATTAAATACTTGAGCAGGTTTAAATGTTGGTTTTGGGTGAGAGAATCTTGTAGAAGTTGACATAGGCGTTGGTTTTTGTTGGAACGTCGGCGTCGGTTTGCCAAATGTCTGTCTGTTTGTCGGAAATGAAGTTTGTTGTGATAACGGTTTATTGATATCTTTAGGAAAACCGGTTGATGAAGAAGGTTGTGTCATTGTAGTATTCGGGTTAATCGGGTTATATATGTCACGATTTGTAGTTGATACAGGACGTGAAGAAAATTGTAATTTTCCTTGACGTTTTTGTTGTTTATTATTTTGTCTGGCATGGTTAGCCCATTTTAATTCTTGATTATAATTATCAAAGGCCTGACATTTTGTATATGCGTCTTCTAAAGTTGCATAGTTAAAATGATTTAAATGCGAATTATATGGTTCTAAAACACCAACAAGAAATGTTTTTAGTGACTTTTGCATGTACATTTCATATTTAAACCGATAAACTTCCGGAATTTCCTCATGTATTTTTAGATATTGTAATAAATCATTTCTAATAAATAGAACACGTTTGTAAAAATCATGATAAGATTCATTATAGTTTTGAACAGTATTTTGTAATGTAAAAGATAAAATATCCTCATTACGATGATCACCGTATTGTTTTAATAAAATTTCTTTAATTTGTGCCCACTCGGTAGCATCATGTAAGCTAAGAAATTTTCTAGCTTCGCCTTTTATTTTAGTTTTAATTGTACAGCCTAAAATATGTGTCTGTACTGGTGAAAGTTTATTATGAACAAAATGTAGTAGATCTTGTACACTCTCTATAAATATTTGTAAATCGTCATCGGGACCGTACTCTGGTAAAGCATTTAATAATTGCGTGAATTCTTGAGATTGAATAGGTTCGACTGGAGGAGTCATATTTGAATTGTTTAAATTAATTATATTTGGAAAATTGGTATTACGATTTTCAACTAATTCTATTTCTAAATCCAATTCTGAACCGGAGGTAGACATATACTAAAATTACGTTTTTTCAATTCACTTGTGATTGTTTTCACTTGAAAAAATGGAAAATTGGACTTACAGGCTAAGTAGAAGGATTGACATATCTTCCTTGTGTTCTCGATGAACTTGCAACGTCACAGATGGACTGGGGTGTTGTCTCCAATAGACTGGGGGGTTGTCTCCAATAGACTGGGAGCAGCAGGGTCGATTTCTTTTTGTTTCTTTTGCGGATCACAGAAGCGAAGTATTGAAATACACCACTAAGTTGAAAACGTATAGGACACTGAATTCCCACGAAATTACTTCTTTTTAGCGTCAACTGGATCCTGTTCGCAGCGCCAGTTACGTTTTTTAGGCAGGAAAAAACCTTTTTAAAAAACACTAATTTATTTCCAAAAGAATACAAAAGCGAGGTGGTTACAAAGACCGTTAATCTGCTACTAACTAACATGATAAATTATATTTTACATGTCTCTAGATAAGTGATTATCTAGTCGGTATTATATTATGCTGATGGTTGTGGTTTAGAGTTCATAACTCACGCAACAATGAAAATAACTTAAAAAGTGATTTATATTTATAATTCGATTTCTATAATATACTTTTGCAAACTTTGTTATAATTCCATCCATGATGATGTACGACAACGAGATGGACGCGTTTGCTGGTTGATAATGTATGTCTGCCCTGTCGGGGGCAAAGCGTATGCTATCAGACGCCGGGGTCGATAGTGTAATTTATAATGCACAACCCCCTACAGCCAAGGGCTAGCACTTATTTCCGTATTTATAGAAAACCTAATCCTAACAGCGGCCATGTAGCAGGGTGAATATCCTGTTATATCTACATAAAACCGTAAAGTCTGACAGTTATTAATTAATATGATTCATTATAGTTTCTCGATTGAAATTGGACCATTTGATCCATTTACTTACTACTGGATGGGAAAGGGTCTTGATTTTGTTATTTTTTAAATGACATAGTTCTTGCATCAAAGTGAGTTTTCGGAAAATATAGAAGTGAAATCTATTTAAATTTGATAAATTAAATGTCTCCGGTTCCTATTATACAGGGTGTCCCAGCCTCGCGTCGGCCAAATGTCCTGGCTCTCCTATAAGAGATATCGAAAAATTTCAAAAACGAGATGATAGAGGACACAATGGTGCATAGTATAAAAATATTTTGAAATATACAGGGTGATCGATTTAGGCGTGATGTCATAAACTTATGTTTTTTTTAATGGAACACTAGGTATATTATTACATATTTGAATTATCCTTTTAAAGACGACTCAATCGATATGTCACTTGCGATGGGTCTGCGATGGGTCGGTACCATGATATGGGTGAGTTTGTACCAAAAACGTGCCAACTTTGTGAGCTCACTGTGGCGTAACGGAAAAGCATTTTGAGATCTAGTTTGTGCCAAAAATTGTCAAAAACCCTGTAGTTTACGCTGCTGTTATCAGATCTAACGAAATCGGTCATTTTATACCGGGTGAGTCAGGAAACGCCAAATCTACTTTTTCCCATTTTTTCAAATGGAACACCCTGTATATTATGACACCAAAGGAAAGCCCTTTGAAAGAGCTTTCCACTGATATTAAGGTTCACGGTTCTATCTTTCATGGGTGCCAAGATATTTGATAGTAAAGTGGCACAATTCGAGGTTTATTAGAAAATTACCCTCAATTTTCAATTGTTTTGTAAATTTTCGCTGAAATCGGCTCTTTTCAATAAGAAAATTTCGAAAATAATTATATCAACTCCTCTGCAGACAAAAAAATAAGAAAAAGAGGAAACGAAAGCTTTATTTGGAAAAAAACTGGGTGGAAGTACTGGAAATTAAATTAAATGTTCAAAAATGTTCCCATTCTCCCTGATACACAGCCGTAAACGATTTTCAGTTGTTCTTCGAACATCGGCTAGTGTAGCTATTAAAACATTGTGAATACACACATTTCAGAAAAAAAATTAAATTTATCAGGCGTTGACTATTTTATACTTAAGTGCTTTTCTGTACTGAAGTACGGTTTTTTTCTCCGAGTATAAGAATTATTTTCAAAATTTTCTTATTGAAAAGAGCCGATTTCAGCGAAAATTCACAAAACAATTGAAAATTGAGGGTACTTTTTTAATAAACCTCGAATTGTGCCACATTACCATCAAATATCTTGGCACCCATGAAAGATAGACCCTTGAACCTTAATATCAGTGGAAAGCTCTTTCAAAGGGCTTTCCTTTGGTGTCATAATATATAGGGTATTCCATTTGAAAAAAATGGGAAAAAGTAGATTTGGCGTTTCCTGACTCACCCGGTATAAAATGACCGATTTCGTTAGATCTGATAACAGCAGCGTAAATTACAGGGTTTTTGACAATTTTTGGCACAAACTAGATCTTAAAATGCTTTTCCGATACGCCACAGTGAGCTCACAAAGTTGGCACCTTTTTGGTACAAACTCACCCATATCATGGTACCGACCCATCGCAGACCCATCAAGTGGCATATCGATTGAGAATTCAAATATGTAATAATATACCTAGTGTTCCATTTAAAAAAACATAAGTTTATGACATCACGTCTAAATCGATCACCCTGTATATTTCAAAATATTTTTATACTATGCACCATTGTGTCCTCTATCATCTCGTTTTTGAAATTTTTCAATATCTCTTATAGGAGAGCCAGGACATTTGGCCGACGCGAGGCTGGGACACCCTGTATGTAGGTACCTATAATCCGTAGTAAGACAGATATTTACTTTTGTGCTTGTACTAATTGATACTGTTTGTAATTGTCTTTAACGTTTTATTCATTTTACATTTAAGCCAACAAAAATCAAACCTATGAAGAGGAAATATCCGAAAAAACATAAATATGGTTAACGCATTTAAATTAGAAAAAAATAACCGTGAAATTATACAAATTATTTATGAATTAAAACCCAAGAATACACTAGGCGCAGGTGCATGCTATCTATGATAGGGTTGAAACAGTTAATGAACATGCGGAACAAGTCACTAGCTTGGCTAACTAGCATTTTGTATAATAGGTAATCACATATTACCACAAAATGTTCGAACTGATTGCAGTAAAAAGAATTACTCCCAAAAAGGAACTCTTGAGCCAGTCGTGTTGCACCACTTGTGGGCTAGTACATACCTTATCTTCAAGTGTGCCTCTAAATTGTTTTTCGACCGGCGCATCCGCCAAAAACTCGTGAATGCCTACTTAAGTTACTTGAATTTTTAGATATCTATACATTTGACATAAAATTTTACAAGGATTGACGTAATTGTATATTTATGTACATTCAGTATTATTTTCGAAATGTTTAAGGTAAATTAATAAAAATAAATAATTAAAGGACCTCTGGACCTCTCACTTGAGGGAATATTTTTATATGATAGGGGGTTATTCACATTATGTTCATGAGAATTATATTTTGTGTAAAAGTATAAATGTTTAACTTTTAAATTAAAATTTTTGAAAACACAATTTACACAAGACAGTTTCACGAATATTCTTTATTTTATAAGAGCAAACAATAAATCACAAGTTGCCGTTGTTGAAACTAGATAAAGATTCTTATTCTTCGGTCTTACTTTAGCGACAGAACTCACAAGGCACAGCATAACCAACAATAAATGGTTTGGTAATAAAGAAGTTTTAAAATAAAGTAGAAACGTTTTGAGGACTGAGGAGTACCATACCATTCTGGGTTCTTTACTTTTTGTTTTAACTCGTTATAAAATGATATAGTTTATTGAGCCTGAATCATTTTATCAGTTATCAGCACTACAGTTGAAAAGAGAATCAACTTTATAACGTAATAAAACTGTAACAGAAAAAAATACTGATTAAAAAGTAATATTGTTTCTCTAAATCCCAGCAAAATGAATCTCACAATACTTAACAGTTTGAGTTAGGAAGTTGTAATTGACGAGTTGATTGGTAAATTGGCTTATGTTCGCAGTATACTGCAACAAGTTTTTCTGGATATGCCCTATAATATATTACTTGTCATTTATAAAATAACTTCTTTATTTGGTGTAATATTCTGGAAATTTGACTCATACTGCTCACAACTATTCTTAATGCAAAAAATATTTATTTCAAATATGTAGATGTTTTTCCCAGTACCTATATTCGTATACAGACGGATACCTACCTAAAATGTGTGTAAAATTGTCTAGAATTATTATTTTTTAAGTAGTGATTAAAAAATAATATATTAACAATAGTTGTTCAACGTGCACTTGGGTACCCATTAAAATTATATATTTGTTAAGACGTTGTGAAAGTAAAGTAGACCACATCTTTATAGTGCACATAAAAAACTTCGGTGTCTTTGATGCCAATAAGAAGTTAAAACATTCCGACGTTTTTCATGTGCACTATAAAGATGTGGTCTACTTTACGCCAATCATTTTTTTTATTAACATGGTGGCAAATCTGGAAGATAAAAATGGATATAATGTAAACGCTTAAAAAATGCGTAGAGGTAAGTACTAATTCAATAACATTGCAATTAGAAGTTACAAAATCTATTAAAAAAATTATGCCCATCTGCCACCAGACAGGTCCATAAAACTTCTTATAGATTTCTCGAGGACGTTGTGGGTATGATAATGTTGTTTCTTATTTTTTCTTTCAAATAATCCCAGGGTATTTGTTGCTCTTTGGTAGACGTTATTTTTTAGTTTTATCTCATGGGGAAGGCGCCAGCGAATTATCTACAGCCACTCTCCAAATCCCGCAGGGTAAGTGACTGTAAATTCCGGTATCGTGTGCCCCATGTAGGGATCCCAAGACGATCGTCCTCTGCATTTAACCTGCCAGTGATTCTTTAGTATTATTGTTGTTGATATTATTATCAATCCACTTTATCACTGAACTCTTAATTTCAGACGTATATAATAGTTATACATGTAAAAAGATAATTGCTCCAACTAAGTATATTAGTATACTGCAATTCATTCGACAAAAGCAGCTGTAGAAAATCGGGGCATAAATTAATACGTTATAGCTCGTACATTACTGGTCTTGAGCAAAATTTACAACTCACAATATCCCCTGTTATCAGCTGTTACAAGATTGATATTCATGTTCTATTTCAAATGAAATTGTTGCCTGCGTTCAACCCTAAAAAATATATCACCGCCAAGGCTATCCATAAAAACGTGAAGAAACTTGTAATATAACGTAGAAATATGCAGTACCTAAAGTAAAATAGAATGTGACAAAATGTCCATGTCACTTTTAGCAAGAATTATTTTTATTAAGACCAACTGACGCGGACGTAATATATTTTCTAAGGAAGGTATGAGAATTGTAGAGACAGTTTTGAATTTACAATTTTGTTGTGGAAAGTGGAAACTCTAACAGTAACGTCTCTTGAGCCGTATTTTGAATGCCAGGGGTTAGTATGGGATTCTGTATCCCAATTAGTATGCATTTGTTAAGCTGCAAATTTAAATATATTTAGTTAATCAAAGTAAAGATCCTATAAAATATTCCTCTACCGAATTAAAATGCGTAATAAAATTTATTTATGACTCTAATATTTTAAAATGCAAATCCGCCTCTATCCTCCCTTTCAGTAAAAAAAACCTTGATATATGGCGTCCGCTTTTTCACGCACCAAAGTGGTTTACGATCTCTCAATAACCATGACATTCAGAAAATTATTTTAACATAATTTTTGTTAAAAAATGTATTAGTCTGGATCTGACGCCCATAATTGTCGGCGCCTTTATGCGATTAGACTTGCTAATCCCGAGGGGAAACTTGACCCTTTGAACACATATTTACATATCTTACCAGTACACGTGAAAGGGGAAAACAATCCCTATTTATGGTAATTTACTTAAAGAATGATTTGTAATTTATATTGAAAACACAACAACCAATCAAGTACTAACGCAATAATTAACAATAGCGGATATAAAAAGAAAAAGCCGATCGACTTATTCGAAAGAGTAATCCTTCGTATTGTTAAATGGTATACTTCAATCGTTTAATTTTACCAAAAGCGCGTGTTAAATCTATAATGGATTTAGAACACATTTTAATGCGAACTCTGTATCTCACACTTTTTTTGACATTGTGTAACTAACTGTTCTTAAAGTAGGTATTCAAGAAAATTTGCAGAAACGCCCTAAGGAACGATACTTCCTCATTTCACCTAATCCCTACAGATATCCAATCTGATAGGCAATTTCGTACATACTCTCTTAGTATAGTGTCATAGCTTTGAGTGAAGAAATTATTATATTTCACTAATGGTGATAGAGGCGGAATACCTAAATGAAAATCATGTGAGATAAAATTCCATTCGACTTTTTGTTTGAAAAGTAGTTAACGACAAGATTATTAACCTACATGGCCGTCGAAAGCACAGGAAGTTTGGTTTAAAGTCAGAATGAATATATATTCATTTTGAATTTAAAAAGACAGATCATCAATAGTAGGATGATACTCCAAAGCAATTATCGAACTTGTAAGTACTGCATTCATAATACTCGATTTTGGATTAAATTCAGAATTTTCAGTATCGATTTTGATGCACATCTGTAACTGTGTGAGTACGGGCGCGGTAACCGAGTGGGTACATGCGTTAATACCTACTTACTTGGTTGCAAAGATCGATAGTTCGAATTCATCCCGGGGCAAATTACAAAAAAACATTAAATTATTTCTGATTTGCCTCGGACCTAGATGGAGAGAGAATTATCGAAACTCTAGATGTAGATCGGGCTCCACGATAAACTATAAGGCTTCGTCTCTCTTTACTAACATAAAATCCTAGGATTTTCCGGGGGTTATTTCGGTGACTTGAGAGGCGGTTTGAAACCAAACAAACAAAATATGAAAATTAAGTCGAGTGTGAATGTGAAACAAGTCATATATTTGAGAATACTAAAAAATAACAATTAATTAACAAATTTTTGTCTATCGCAAAAATTGATTTTGTTTCAATATCCAAGACACCCGCGAATATAAGTTTTATTAAAGTTTTCATTAAATTCAACAACGCGAAAGATACCGCATCTGTAGAAGAGTTTTAGAAAATTCAGTATGCATTACCGCCCGCCATGATCAATGATGTTTGCATAGCACACTGAGATTTTCATCAGGAACTTGTTAACAGAGCAAACAGTAGGCGGGTCAGGACTTCACTCACAGTCCCTTTGCTTCGTGACACGTAGGAGATAATTAAAAATCAGCTTTTCACATCTACGAAACTTTTGCCATTTAGTGAATTATTTAATGGGGTGAAGCTTTCCTCTAGCTCGAAGTAATAAAGTGTGTTCTGATGAGTGTTTTAAATTCATAAAAAAAGTTTTTAATAATTATTTTCAGGTGATTGCCGAATAATTTATGTGGAAAAAGATTTCACGTGTTTTGTGTTCATCGCCCTATCGATTGGGGAAACTACGTTTTAACAATTAAGGGAAGTAATTGCATATTCTCGTGAATAAGGTTCAAATACAATTTACAATTCGATTCCACGAATACGTAGCAGAAGCGGCAAAACCATTAATTTCTGCAAGAAAATTTTCAGGGTTGTATATTTTCATTTATGTTCCTATTTATATTTCGTGGAATTCTTCACAATTGATTGAGGACGCGTTAAAATTTAAAGATTCAGTAAACATAATACGCACCACCTCATAATATTTCAGAGAACCGTGAACATTGTGTACAGATAATCAAGTTTTTCCTGATTTGCGTTAGCGTTTTGCTAACCGATTGATATTATTTGTAATAGTTTTAAGTATCTTTTATTACCACGATCTTGCTTGCCAATACGCAACGGTTCAAGTTATGTATTATTTGGAATTATTTGTAAGAATTAGTGTAGAATTGTAATAATATCAGCACGTTTATCACAGTCGAATCAAAGAATTTCACTTCGTATAAAAACCGTTCAAAATGCAATAATTTGTTTGAAAATACAATGTATTAATATTATATGGCAGTGATCTAATTTGTTAATGAAATGGTAATCCAACATACGTCAGAACATAGGAAATATAACCACTATCAGAATTAAACCATAAGAATTTTACAAGTTTCCTCTGAATTTTCTCAATATTAAATTTATGAATTGCACATTCCGAATTCCAGACTACACATTACTACACAAGCAAACTCCAATTTAGACAACAAAAGCATCAAAAAGCAACTCAACTGTAGCAGTTTTCAAAAATTTTTTGATGTTCCTTATTATAAAACCAATATTCCTATATAAGCACCCGCTACATCATTGACATGGTCATTGGTCAATGAATGAAAGTTAATTTGCAGTCAAATAGTACTCCCAAGTTTTTAAATTTATAACATCTAGTTACATTAGCATTAATTGAATATGTAAATTCATGGAGTAGCATTTACTAATATTGAGAGATAATGAATTCTTTTCGCACTATAAATTCAGTTTATTTAGATCTTTCCTGCAAATTAAAACAGTCGTCTAAGTTGGAAATGTTCGAGTATAATTTTAGATCGTCTGCATATAATAAAGAATTACAATGAAGTTCGCAGACAATGTCATATATTAAGAGAATGAACAAGAGAGGCCCACACATAGATCATTGTGGGACACCTGAAGTTGCTGTTTTTTCAACAGGCTTAAAACCACGGTACTGCACGTATAGGCTTCTGGTGCTGAAATAGACATAAAAAAGTTGAGAAATCCACCTGTACGTGCAACCTGGCATAATTTCTGCAGCAATATTTAATTTTCAAGTCTGCCCGCTCAGCAAAAAATTGAGAAACGCATATCAAATTTGTGGTAGGAATGAACCTATGTAGATTAGAGCAAATTTGACCTTCAACATGACTAAACAATATTTCATATAAAATTACTTTCAATCCACAAGATGGTGACAGATCTATAATTTTTATTGGAATGGTTTCATCTTTCTTTTTAAATATAGGCCAAATTTTTAGAGGATTAGAGGAAATATGTTCGTTTGAAATGACATAAGTATTGAAAATTATGAGGTTTTGCTAATGAAGTAACGCAGTCCTTTAACAGGAAAGTTGGAGTACCATCAGGCCCCGTTTTTCGACTTAAATTTTTCTAATGCTTTCATCACATGATCTCTAATACTTGTAGCTATTAGAGATGGTGAGTTAGATATCGACGTTACATCTGCTGCATTAAATTTATTCGAAGAAATAAAACAAGACAAAAAATTTAGCATATGCACTCAATATTATTTCCTGAGGATCGTTTAATGGAATATTATAACAATTTATTGAATTTGGAATATTAGATACGATACATTTTTCTTATTATTAATATAACACCAATTTTGAAGCAATAAAGTCAGCATTTATAACAAACAATTTAAACAAAACGATGTAATTAATTCAAGTTGCAATAGGTTTTTAAAATGAACACACTATCGTCAATACATTTTTGAAAGTGTTTTAAAAAGTTTTTCACTGATCTATCAATTAATCCGAGTTATTTCTACAGCTATGACATCATTAATATTTTTATACTCATCTGACTCGAGGTGGTTCTATAAAAAATACTCTAGAGGTGTAAAATCAGCGGAGTTCTGTAGAAAGAAAGTCATTATTAGTGACAGTTGTAAAACTAAAAATTCTTGCGTAGATTCTTGCATTTGACCTTAATAGAGATGCGTATAATGCAAGAATTAAAGCCCTGATGAATGGCACATATTTTGAAGGAAATTCATGCAACTCATCAAGAATTGTGATCCACAGATAAAGGTGCGTATTGACTTGAGCATTTTACTCCGAACGAACTGAACGAACCGAGCGCGCACTGTCGAATTCGCCTAGTCAATACGTCTCCCCGAACCGAATTCTGGAGAACCGAGCGCGCCAAACTTTATCGGCAGCTTGTCGGTAAATGTGATTTGCTCATAGGGATTTAGATGTTCGCACGTGTTCAGTGGATACGGACATTTGTCCTGTTGTGATCGTTCGCGGCAATTTTGCTATTTATTTATCTCCGAAAATGGATTGGAACAGAGAAAAATGTTTATAACTAATTGATATATATGAAAGATATCCTGTACTATGGAATCCAAAACATGGATTATATTACAACAAAGTAAAAAAATATGACGCCTGGGCAGTTATTGATGAAAATTTGGGATGTGCCCCTGGAGAAGCCAAGAAAAAAATGGATAGCATTCTTGCGAGTTTTAGAAGAAGGCGAAGGGCAAAAAATCTGTAGGAACTGGAAAAGGTACTAATTTTGCATATTGTAACCAAAATTCAATAATTAAATGAAAACACAATCACACTTTCGGCGTCCATAGTTTATACTCGACGAACATCAAAAATGAAACTGGCGAATGTGGGAACACAGCAAACAGTGCAAACACTACGAATATCGCGAGCTTTTCTCACAAAATGTTTGTTCGGTTCTTTTGTGCGCGCTCGGCTCGTTCGGTTCGTTCGGAGTGAAATGCTCAAGTCAATACGCACCTTAAAACAAGTGACGAGTCTTATTTTCGTAGAATTACGATCATTGAGTTATACAAAATTTACCAACCTCAATTTAATTTACAAAAAAAGTAACTCCATAGTGTAAATATACTTAGTTCATAGGTTTGATAGACCTGCTTTACAACCCCTTGCTACACGCAAGGACGTGTAGATGTAGAGTGTACCTGTTACCTGTGCTAGAAATGAAGTAGGCTCTTGGCTCTTTAGTCTTCAATCAATTAAAAGCCTCCCTCCTCGTTCCTTATTAGAATGTATCCGTGAATTTGAGGTGTGCACATACCTTCTAAAGATATGACTTGTTACCTTCCTAGGACTCTAATAGAAAAACATAATAAAAATATATTTTGAAGTGTTCAGACTTTAACCTTGACTCAACCAAGTCTACTGCAAAGTGATGCATAAATAGAATTAATATTTTCAATGTGTTAATCCCATTTTGGAATTAACAAAGATGCGATTAAGCCAATACGATATTATTCAACCCCTATACAATTAGTTGGTTTTCCCGACCACAACCCTTCCAGTGCATTTGTGCCGCCCTATGGAATGAGTCATAATTTGGATCGCTTTATATAAATGGTCTGTTATTAAATGGCGCCTTTTGTATATTTTGTCTTGTCTATAAAGCGTTTTATGTATTTGTTAAGAGTACGGAATTATTGCGTTCTCCCCGAGGAATGACAAATTTATTCCTGACTGAAACTGATATCAGTATTATGCATGGGGGGTTGTGAACTGACGATAATGATAAGTAAAGAGGTTTACTGTGTATACTCGTATTCTTCGCGTAACAAATTACACAGTAGTATTTGTTGCTACCAATGTAAAGGGTTATTTATAAATGACTTTGTTTAGGCTTTATACAAGCATAATAATAACAAACATACCCAAATTGATATACTTATATTGATGGTTCATCTCTAAACATGCTATTATTAAATTCATTTGACTTTCTTTACTACATGATGAATATTGGATTAAAAATTATAAAATTCAAAACGTATAAAAACAGATTATTAAAAAAAAATTTTTTTTTTTAACTCACCACAAAATTAATTCATTATGGTCACCAATTAAAAAACGAAGTCCACAAGAAGATGTTTTTATTACTAATTGAATTTTGATATCAATGTCAGGGTAGAATAAAACTAGTTTATTTTGATTTATTTTTGACATCAATGTCAATTAATGTTAGACTGACATTGGATTTAGGTTATATCAATTTGTTTTCGTTAATGTCAATTTGACATTAGAATGAGGTTATATTATTTTTTGAATGTCAATGTCAGAATCAAATTAAAAATAGGGAATTCTTAACGTCATAATGTCACAATTAAACTAAAACTAGATTATATTATTTTTTTATGAAGATTAATAATTTGTATTTAAATGTTTTACGTTTTGCTTTGAATGTTATGGATTCTGCAATATAATTCAATGCTGTATGACATATAGTCCTGCAGAGTATTTTGTTTTTGCATTATTCGACAATAATAATGTTCTAAAGTGTTTTCAACGATTTTTTTGGATTCAACGTAATTTATATTTGCATGTTCAGAAGTGGAACATCAATAAATATATTAGATAATTTTGTTATTATTGGGCCAATATAAGGCTTGAATAAGGTTGTTTATAGACAACAAGTCTCGAATAAAGAGAGGTAGAGTATTTTATAAGAGAGAATGAAAATGTAGGCGGCATTAATTATAGAAATTTGTTTCTTATGGTTACATGACAGTTTATTAATTGTAAAATGTAAGTTCAAGTAAATAAATTTGTTTTGCGAGATTAATCGTCCACCTGATGAGCTTGTTATAGCGAAAGAATATGTACAGGGTGTCCAGCTTAAAGGTGTTTCCCCCTTTATTTTCGCTATTCTCAACAGATTTTTGCCATTCAAAAACTTTTCTTGATCAGTTTTTAATGAACTTTTTGGATCTGTAATAACATCTTCTCTACGTCAACAAAATACAGGGCCCTAAAAAAAATTTTTTCTGTTATCTTTATTATAATGTTATTTTTTGTGAAAGAAATATATAAGTGTTATATATTTTTGAATTCAGCTAGAAAGGGTCTATCGAGATATATAATAAATATAGGGTCATTATATTAAAAAAAAAAAAAATTTTTTAAGCGCCGTGTATTTTGTTGACGTAGAGAAGATGTTATTACAGATCCAAAAAGTTCATTAAAAACTGATCAAGAAAAGTTTTTGAATGGCAAAAATCTGTTGAGAATAGCGAAAATAAAGGGGGAAACACCTTTAAGCTGGACACCCTGTACATCTTCTTGTGGAGTTCGTTTTTTAATTGGTGACCATAATGTATGAATTTTGGGGTTATAAAAATAATAATTTTTTTTAATCTGTTTTTAGACGTTTTGAATTTTATAATTTTTAATCCAATATTCATCATGTAGTAAAGAAAGTCCAATGAATTTAATAATAGCATGTTTAGAGATGAAACATCAATATAAGTATATCAATTTGGATATGATTGTTATTATTATGCTTGTATAAAGCCTAAACAAAGTCATTTATAAACAATGCATATCAAGCAAAGAAAGAGAATTGTAAAGTAAAGGGTTACTCTTTGATCTTATTGCAACAGCAAACAATTTTGAATTACACAATTGCAAAGCAGGAAATTATTATCGTCTTAATTCTTATTATCATTTGTCGACGGATTTTGATTTCAGTCACTCGTAACTTGCATCTTATTCTTTAGATTAAGTTTGATCTTAATCTTCCGCTTGTTTTATCACATATTTCTTCAATAATCGAGTTTTTGTTCATTCATTCCATATAACAACGAAACAGTGTACTTTTCAACTTTTGTTGAACTATCTAACACAAATCCATAATCTAAACTACTCTACGACGCTGATATGGGAGATGTTTCTTTTTCAGGGTCTGACACTAGTTCATATTTTTTGTTACTGTTTAACTCTGCTAATTTTTTTATTTTTTTATTATTTAATGCTGCAACCGTTCTTTTTTATTTTCATTTCCCAAATTATCATTAAATATTTGTAGAATAATTGATGTTTAGTAAGAAATTATACTTAGGGCCGGTTTATTCACATTCAGATAATCTTGCTGGTAACTATCTATCAGATAAATTTATCGGGTAGCAGATAATCATTTGGGTTTATTCACGTTTATTTATCCCACTGATACGTATCTGGCTGAAAACGACGTGTTTGCGAGAGTAGTATACTCATGGATAAATGTAAAGGATACACTTATATAAATACTAATGAGTAAAAGAAAGATAGTAACATACTTGAAGAGCGCGATTCAGCTTGTCGAATTTTAAACTGTAATAGGTATTGTGAATAACGTTCTGCATTATACAGGGTGTTCATTAAGTATGTACAATAAATTTAACAGAAGATTATTTGAGTGATTTTAAGACAGAAAGTTCATATAAACATGGGTCCGAAAATGCTTCGTTTTCAAGATACAGGGTGTTAAACTTTTTTAAAAAATTTGGTTTTTCGTAAATATCTTAAATATCCGTTACCCAAATTTGTTGTAATTTAGCAATGTTATTTGTAGTGTTAAGGGGCTAATTACGCACTAACTTGATAAAATTTATTAAGTCCAGTGGTGTCCCGAGCGGCACCTTAACGAATATTTTTGACAAAAAAATGTACGCCACTGACTATTTTGTGATTTTTATATATATTTTTGGGTTAAGCAACTGAAAATACAATGTTTATGTCTCTTGCATTTTTTTCGGATCTTGCTTAGTTTTCGAGACAGAAAATTAAATTCAATTAATTGCATATCCCTGGACCACACAAGAAACATGGGGAAACGTAGGAAATAATCATTGGAAAACGATTGCAGCATTTGGCAAACAATAAGACAGCTGTTGTCAATTTATTAAGCTATTAAATTGTAATTTTTGTAAAAAGTATTTTTGGTGAAATTTTTTTAAAAAGTTTAACACCCTGTATCTTGGAAACGAAGCATTTTTGGACCCATGTTTATATAACCTTTCTGTTTTAAAATCACTCAAATAATCGTCTGTTAAATTTATTGTACATACTTTAATGAACACCCTGTACTATTAAAACAATGACTGCAAATTGCTCTCGTTACCTTTTTAATTATTTTGCAGCAAGTTGACTTGTGCATTTTGCCAAAGTCTCAAATAACAATATAAAATGAACATGTGGCCTAAAATCGTAGTGCAACTAATAATTGTTCGTGTGGTGTAAATGGATTATTCCTAAGAAATAAAAATGGTTTCAATTAATAAAACTTATAAGTATGTAAATAATATTTTACCATTGAATCAATGATTTTACCTAGTAGTCGGAGCTTTAATATGATCTGCAATAGAATTACAAAGTTCGAGCACACTTTCTTTACTTAAACGAAATCTTTTTTTAAAATCACGATCATCTAATTCGTTAAAATAATCCACTTGTATGCGATTCACCGAATTATAGGATTTTCGATTGTTTAAAATGTTCAAACATTTCAACTTCTTCTGTGGTAAAAATATCCTCAAAATTTTCGATAAATTCCATTTTTAAAATAAGCGATTTGTTGACAACTTGAAATAAAAGAGGTTATATATCGACTGGTAACTCGGAATCTGGCCGATGTACCGACATATAAATTAATCTGCCTGATAGGTCATTTATCCGTACTATTTTATCTATCAGAGAGTGAATAAACACTTTTTATGCTTATCTTTTAGATATTTGCTATCCGTAACTTTATCAGAAGATGAATAAACCGGCCCTTATTCTTATGATAAACATAAATCAAACATCATACTTCGTAAACAGTAGGTTGAAGTGATTTTGTGTTAACAATGATTAAGAACATGTGAAAAATTCAAAGAGTAAGAAGTTATTGACAAAATAATGTTTACTATCCCTTGATATAATTTCCATCTCTGAGAATGTAAACTACCTCAGAATAATATTCTACACTAGCAATGCCTATACTTAAAATTTTAACTTTTATTCATTCAACCGTTATCATGTAATTGTCGAAAAACTGTTTTTTTGATTCCCATTTCCAAGGGCTATATTTCTATATCGAAAAATGTTCGAAATTATGTCAATATGTACTTTCATCTTATTTTGATAAAAGAAATCCGCCATTAAAAGTACCTATATTTCCCTTTGAATCACCCTGTACAATGTATGGGAATAGCTATTTGTATCACGAGGGAGGAAAGTGCCACTTTTCCTCCCGCTTCTCGTCGGGCAGTGATCACCGAAGGGAGGAAAAAGCACTTTGATCCCGTGTAATACATATTATTTTTTCTCCTACCTGTATAATTAACTTATATATGTAAATAGATCAATTATTTGATTTTATTGAAACTATTTATTGAGTAAAGAAATAAAAACAAATCCTTAAATATATCTTAAATACATTATTTTTAGATGTTAGAATTATTTGTTATATTTATATTCAATGTGCAATACACTTTCCTCTCTCATATGGGGGAAGAAAATACTTTCCTCCCTAGGGAGGAAATGTGGCATTTTCCTCCCCCATATGAGGAAGAAAAGTGTGTACTTTCCATTATGGTAGGAGAAAAAAATATTTCTAAGACTGTATTTTAGGTAAAATGCGAAATATATTTGGAGTGTAAAGTCCAGTAATTATTTTTAAATTTTGTAAAGTTGTAGGTATATTGTTTTAATATAATAGATATTGGTTTATTTCTAACTTATAAATTATGCTACACCTACATAAAAGTCAATTAACGTATGCTGCAGTACTCAAAGAGGCGCTTCCTATAATAATTTGTTCCGCTATTTACCTTTCCACCTACTGACAAAAAAGACGTCACCATTTTGTATACACAATAACATAATAAGTAGGTATATCGTATAAATAAAGCAAATTTTACTCCATTAATATATTTATTTTGCTGATTCGTAAAATTTAAAACAATTTACCAGTTAACGTCAAACAATCAAATAGCCCTTTGCAAAAAAATATTTTCATTAAAACCATTGTATCGGAAAGGTAAGTCAGCGTGTAAATTTTAATTCGCATAAGCAGAGGTTTGTTGATTTCCAGTTGAAAATAATTTTATTTGGAGATTGTATTTATCTATACTATATGCACCGAGTCATGTGTGAAAATGATAAATTAATTATTAATTCGTTTAAATTTAAACTAATTGTCAAGAGTAGGTGCTACAATAATCTAATTAAAATTAATAACAAGTTTATTATTAATTCAAAATTTGCAGATGATAAAAGTGCATATTATTTCAAATGAAATTTGAATACTTGTTGGACATTATAATATGAAATCGATTATAATAAATTTAGCATAATAATAAAAAAGAATTACACCTAATTCGGTGACATTTATTAGTGTATTCAGGAGCATATGTTAGCATATTTCATTTAATTTTTCCAATTTTTAGTTATTAAGTATGTCAGTATGTCGGCATTGTTAATAATAATCCTTTCGTTTACATTTTTGGAAACTTATCGGCGAGTGCCTTTCATAATCACGCACTAATATGAAATTATATTAGATTGCAGGCCTGGTTGAGATAACCATGGATTGTAGGCAGTTACCATTTTAGTGGAGTCAAACTCGCCGGAGATTATGCACTTAGGTGACTCTTCGCGTAGAACCAGATGAAACTTTTACCGAGCATGTTTCGGAGCATGTGGTGTGACCTACAACTCTTTTTAGTAGGGCAATTTTTTTTAAATGTTCTTAGAGTGCTTTATCTGCACAATTCGAAAACTTGCGTTTTTTTGGTACATACATCGCCATTAAAACAAAACGACTAGACTTACTTCCCTGAAATTTTAACCACTTGTGCACAAAATCTGAGCGCTTCAAATGGTACAAACCTTTTTTTTTGATAGTACACCTAATTTTATAAAGTTAAAACTTCTAAAATTGTGCATGAAAAACTTCGATATGCGGTTAGCTATGTGAAATATTCAAAATTTGTAAATACATGCAGTGAATGAAATGTAGCCTAGATATTGAAGAAGTTTTTTAAAAAAAGTTTGAGTTGATATCTTTAACAGTTTTCGAATTATCGAAGAAAAGCGCTCGCGTTTACTCAGAGTGAAGTCGGTGCGCTCAGGCTTATGCCTCTATATTAGGCCAGTCAGTATCAAGGTTTCTTAGTAGGAACCTTGAGTCAGTATGTCATTTGAGGTAGGAAGTCATACGACGTCGATGATACTTTCAGGGCTTGTGGGGGCTATTGATAAGTGTATTGATGAGTTGTCGTAAAGATCGGCTCGTGGGGTTCGCCGCCATATTGGAAAATGAGACGCCGGCAGTTTTATTCGAATATCTCGGCAACCGTTCAAGCTAGATCAAAATTAAGACAGGCATTTTAAAGGTTTTCAAAAGTACTAAAACTTTGTTCATGTGCACTTTTTTCATACGATGAATGGTTTTTAAATTATTTCGCAGCAAAGTTTTAATTTTGCTCCGAAACTGCCTTTTTGTTTCTTTCTCTATTTTTTTGTTAGAATTGCTGTGAGGCTAGACTGATTTTTGTAGTTTAGCAAGAATTTACACAGCACCTACGCACTCTGACAATAATCGGTTTTACCCTTGTATATGCATGTATTCTTAACATATACAAGGGTTTTACGTAAGGCAAATAAATAAAATTAAAAATAGGAACAGAAAAGGTACTTAAAAGGAATTTATACGGTTGCAAAGAGGTAGGATTACTATGTGGATATTTACGTTTATACCTAATTGCAGTAAAGAATTCTAGATGAATTAGGGGACAGCTCGAGGTTATTTGCTTTCAATACGTATTGGTATCAAAATTGAATACAATATTATTCCATTCGTGGAAATATATGGTAAAAGAATGTTGTTGTTGAATATAAATACATTTAGAACATAAAAAGAGAAGTAACTGAAGTGAATGGGATTATGAATGATTGAATCCAACTAATACGATCGAGCACCCACATATTTATCAGTCGATCGATTTTCTATTTCAGCATTACCTTATAAAAATAAATTAATATTATAACCCAATACATTTTACGCCTATACACCGATGCTAATGTTATCAACGTCATTTTCGCCTCTCTCGTAAACGAGTTGCGTACAAGTGTGGGTGTGGGTAGGTTTTCTAAATCAAAAATTGGAAGTAGCAACCATGCAATGTGCGTTGGAGGTTTACTCCTGTTAGACCCTGCGCATCCTTTTGATGATAAGAATACTACCGATCAACATTTTTTAAATCTTTATAATTGATTCTGAAGACTGAGGATCTAAAATTTGTACCGTCTCCTATATACCACTATCTTATAAGAGCGCATACTCAAGATTGTTTTTTAATAATATATATCATTAACGAATAATCTTTATACAGGTTTCCTGTAATGGTAGGAATATTTTTAGAAAACTTTTCAAAATAATTAACGCGAAAGAGAACCCAGGAATTGTTCTACAATACATCAGCTGCGCGGATTCATTCGTTCAAAATAATATGGTAAAACATGTTTCATTTCTGACTGTTCGGCGCAATCTCAAAATTTAATGACTCCATCCGCCAGAGTCGATTAAAAATTATATAATGCTAAAGGTATATATTTTGCGCATCCATTTTAAAACTTTATTCAGATGTAGATGGAAATATGTTTAAAGCTGGGATTCTAATGCTCGTATAATATGCTTATTTAAAATTAGTTCCTCATTACAAATTTTGCTTGTCTGTCGATTATAATAGTTGTTGATAGTTTCTTCTTCTTCCTAAAGATCCTTATGCTTATTACAGCGCCGGATTGGGTGTTTCTTTTCTCATTTTTATTCATTTCTTCCAGCGTTTACGTCCTGATCCATTTTTTTCAGTTCTCTTGTTATTTTGTTTTCACTTTTCTTCTTCCGATCTACTCTATTATCTCTGTCCTGGGTCTGCCTGGTCTATTAGGTGTTATTCTTTGTTTGTAACCGTATCAATTAAGTTGTCTGTATCTCTAATTCTGTAATTATTGTTTCCTTATCTCTTAATTTTTTATCCTGTCATATTTTGTGTTTCCTGCTATTTCTCTAAGGAATTGCATTTCCATTGCATTGAGGAGCGTTTCCGGTCTTTTTTGTATTGTCTATAGTTCACTTATATGTACCTATATAATATGGTCTTTGTTTTCATTTCTCCTTCCTTCTTTCTCAGTATTGTGTTGCTTATTATTGCATGAATGCATAATAAATAATCGTTGCTTTTTGTCTTCTTCTAGCTAATTCAGTGTCGTTCCATCATTTGATATAATGCTTCCTAAATATTCGCAAATTGCGATTTTTTTCTAGACTTCTCTAGGTGTCAACGAAATTATTAGACAAGTCATAGATAGCACCTCGAACTTTCTAGATGTAAAATTGAGATTTGAAGGACATAATATACAGGGGAAAATGCAAATTTTTCTATATTTGTCACATTTCTGTCATTTCCATCCTCGCCGGAAATGACCTCAACTATGAAATTTTAAATGCAACACCCTGTATATTTTTACATTTTTGAATTCTAGAGACTACACTGGTTTGAGAAATGATTTAGTCCACTTGATTTTTTTGGACCTACATTTAAAGAGTTGTAAATCCTAAAATTGTAAAAGAAGTCTGACGATTCAATTTTTCTTGGATCACCTAGACTCTAGACCTAGACCCAGGACATTGAGTGTAAGAGCAGTCTTCCGGACTGAACTTCGCCAAATAAAGACAATTTATTATTATTATTATTATTGATCTTAGCACATTCACGGCAATCTAGTTGCAGAAATAAAAATAGGTCTAAAAAAATCAGGTTGGCTAAGACATTTCTCAAACAAGTGAAGTCGCACCTTAAATCGTCTCTAAAATCCAATAACGTAAAAATATACAGGGAGTTGCATTTAAAATTTCATAGTTGAGGTACTATCCAGCGCAACCGGATCAGACAGAAATGTGACAAATATATAAAAAAATGTGCATTTCCCCTGTTTAATATATTAGTTTCTCCAAATCTCAATTTTATATCTAGAAAGTTCTCGGTTCTATGATTTGTCTAATAATTTCTTTGACAACTTCCACAACCTATCTGATAAATTATTTAGTCCCATTTATAAGGAAACCTCGTATACCTTATTTATATCCTACTATTATATCCTACTGAATAAGCATATCGCCTTGTCGTTTTCGCATCGTGTATGATCTCCTTTTTTGTATATTGGCAGTATGAGATTGTTTGTCCATTCCTTCGGTATATTTTCATTTTTGCCACGCTAGATTACAGATTTCCGTTAGCTATCTTCTTCCCTCTGTTCCCATCCACTTGATCATTTCTGGGTCTATATTATCTTCCTCCCGTATTGCCTATCATTTATGTTATTTAATGTTTCGTCTATTTCCTCCATTCTAATTATTTCATGTTTCTTCCTCTTCCTTATTCATTTCTGTCTCTTGTATTGTTATGGTCGATGTGTTTCTGAATTTCTCAGTATAGTATTCCCCCATATGTCCAAAATTTCTTGCACGGTAAATGTTATTGAGTTTGATACATTTCTAATTCCTCTCGTTCCTTTGTCTTTTTTGCCCTAATGTTTCACTTTGCTCCAGAATTTCCTATTATTTCTGTAGTCTTCATTCAGCTCCCTTCTGAATGTTTCCCAATTTCTTCCTTTACAGCTTTTTTAACTTAATTCCTTATCATTATGTATTCCTCCGTATCTGATTATGAGTCCTATTTTCCATAGGTTCTTTTCCTTTTCTATTTTATTTTTAGCTCTTGTGTCCACCAGTTTGTGTTCTTTTGATTATTGTTTCTTTTCTTAGTTTCACATACTTCTTCTGCCTTATTATATGTATATTGTTCGTTTTAACACATCCCATCTGTTTGTCGTCTATATTCCTTTCCATTTTTTATGTTTCTACTTCTGTTAAAGCTTTATCGTTTCTGTAATATACTGTCTGTTTGCTTTTTCGTTTTTCAGTTTTATATTCTGATTTTGATATATGTTTCTTCTTTTTCTTTTTATATTTTTTCAAGAGTAGTTTCGTTGTCACCATTTTGTGATGTGATCCTATCCCCGCATTTGTTATTGTTCAGACATCTATATTATTTCATGTTCTATATTTCTAGTGTATGTTATATGTATAATCTGTTATACTTTTAGAGCTTCTTTCCCTAGCTACAAAGGTGTATCTGTCTTCTAGACTTTGCTCCCAGAATGTATTCCCTATTAAAATTTCATTTTCTGTGCAGAAATTCAGCATTATTTTTCCATTTCTATTTATTACTCTCCCATAATTAGTGCTTTTTCGTTTCTGTCTTTTATTTGATCTAATTCTGTTTGTGGTGTCTCGTGTCTCTAAAAACATTGAATAAAATAAGTAAACAAATGATTTTCTGTTGAACCATGACTTTCCCAGAGAGAGTATCGTTTGTATCTATATTCGGCTCCTGTCAACTCCCACAACCTGTCTGATGAATTATTTAGGCCCATTTATAAGGAAACATCGTTACACCCAATTAAAACTTTGTGTCACCTTTCCATAATTTAACGTTATCCGCTTAAACTGAAACTACACCATCTAATAGTAAAGAAATGCCTAATTAATTTTAAGGCAGTCGTTTAATTCTAACGTGCCTCGTGAAGCCATGGAGTGCGAGGTGGATATTTGAATATATTTGGACTAATATCTCGTTCATGGGTTATTTTTGTTATTTCATAAGCTAACAAAAACACAACAAAAAATTGTGTCAAACTTTTTCGAAAATGTGATCCTCCTTAAAATCGGTGTCTTTACTTAAAAAAGTTTTCAACCCCTGTAACTCGGCAGGTATTAAAGCAAAAATAACTTTATAGGGTTTTTTTGGGTAGAATTCGACGATCTACACGTTCCAATTTCCAATCGTCACTTTTTTTCTTCGAAGCTCCGTGAGTTGGGGTGAAACTCGCCCCCAGTCCCCCAACGAAAAAGCACCCTTATTCCTTCTATTTGACCCATTTTGAATCAATCTATCCAAAAAATATTTGAATTTAAAACTGCTATAGAATTAGTCCGAAGTGAGATTAAGTTACTGTACCTACTATAATAGTTACCTATATGAAAAATTGAATAAATCGCCAATGTTCACGGGAGCATGAACAATAGCACTGCTGTAATGCAGAATGCAGTGTTTACACTGTTTGCCATTAGTTAATTGGCTGATATTGTTAAACTATGAAAAATGAGGTCATGAGAAATATCTCAAAATCTCAAAAGATTTTATTCAAGTTTTCGTTTTTTACAGACGGACCAACAAACGGATACAACAATATTGATAAAAAAAAATAAAATTTTGTTATTTGTTATTTTGGACTCGTTTTGGAATTACTGGAATATGTCCCTTGTCTCTAAATGTGTAGCCGCCTCCTGCACAAGACTTTCAGAGTCTTCAGGGATAAAGGGGGTCGTATTACCTGTGGTGTTATTTATATTATTATTATTATTATTATTACCATAAATATGTAGCTTGGTTCATTGTACAATCACTATATGAAATATTAACAGTCTTAAAATAAAGCAAAAAAATTAACTAACGTTAATCCGTCAGTATGTCACTACTAAAGGTACCAAAAGAAAACGTTATGCAAAACACAAAGTTGCTCTGTAAAGGGACTTCTAGTACCATGTAGTGTTTAAATATCCGTGGGTAAAATATTTTCCTGGTTCCAGCGCTTTGTCGAAAACGACTGCACTAATTACCATAATGTTACGGCAGTGACATAACCCTCTTTGAATTACGTAGGTTGAGGGATGTTGGCGTGACGCAACCTCCGACTCTAACAATTCGCGTCGCGGCGGTTTTGCACCCACTCACGACGCTTGCTGCTTGGCGCCTAGCTACTCACGTGAATCAGTCACTTGTTTACAGGCCTTGTGACTGCGTGCTTTGTTAGCGACTGAATCCTGCTGTATATTCGTAACAGCTGACTCTTTACGTACAGACGCGATTTCATTAATTATTTTGCGCGAAAATTTAGTTTGATAAAAAATGTGTTGTGCCGAGTACCAAGGAGAATAATAAATAAATAATTATGGCATTGGTCGTGCATCAACAATAATTAATATAAAAACAAGTAATTAAAATTTAAACTGTGAACAATTAATTAATCTATTTTTTGCGCTATTTATAAAGTGATAAATTAAAAAAAAATACCATCATCTTGGAAGAAATGGAGGCCGAGGTAGACCCACTGCCTTCACCTTATGTGGATTTAAACAAATACCAAGGTAATAAGTGTTATTGAATTGATAATTAATTATGTACAATGTACAATTATTTATGGAAATGTTATATTACTCACTATCGCAATTCTGCATTTTAAGTAGTATTATTGTGTCGTGGAGAATATTTATAGATAATTTGATCCAGTAATAGATAGACGCGTTGTTTTATAGTTTAAATAAAATGAGTTAGTATTTACATTACTTTGTGACCACTATCACTAGTAGGTACCAGTTATCCGTCAAATTGAAATGATAACTAATCAAGTTATGTTTAATTATCTGGACTATACGACTATACTATCTATAACTGTATGTAAAGTTAGTGCAAAGTTGCTGTATAAAGCTACATCATTGACTATAAAATTTCTTTACTCGGTGTTCTAAAAGCCCTAAAAGGTTCAAAAATAAATTTACAGATCCTGGATTCTGATATAGCGTGCCAATAAGACTGTCTCTATTTTTGCCTACTTTCCATTTTTTTTTTTAATTTAGCCCTTCAAACAGCCACACTTCAAATTTACTCAATTTTTAAGAAAGTAGCAAATCGGCCATTAAAAAGCACAGGTTATTTTACGTAATTTTGTTGAACTCTTTGAAACCTGAATTCCATGTTAAATCGCAAGTTTCTCATCGTCAATCTCTAAGTAAGTATATGTAAAAGGTTCAACTCGTCAACTTGAGTTCTCATCTACCAATTTGGTAACGGTTTACTATTTTATTGCGGGTAGATAAGAGGATCGTGATGGTCAAGCAGCAAATCATTCGACTCGACTCGATCATGGATTCCTATTTCAAAAATTTCAGGTTTACCTTCGAGTTAATCGAGTTTCTAAGCTTTTTTGAATCTTATCTTGGTAAAAGAACATTAAATATGCAGGTATCATGGTTTTCAACTATTGAAGTATTCAACTTCAGAAGTTGCACAATGCACACTGCACAGGGTCCATTTCTGGGGCTGCTGTTGTTTATACCGAGGTTTATACTAATCAATGATGTTTATCGGAATATTGGGAATGTAATAAGTTATGTTCTTTTACATGCTGATGGTGTTGAATTATTTGGATCCGTTAACTTCGATACAAATTGCCGTTGTTTACAAAGAAAACGTTGTTTAAAAAAATTAATAAATAAATAAAAAAAACATCTCTCAACAAATAATAATGGTCATCATTGAGTAAAAAATAACAATTTCATAGATTTTGTCATATAAAACAGGCAATAAAATGGTTCTTAGATGCAGCCAATAAAGATCTACGAGTTATTCTTTATTTAAAATTAACTTTTGTTGCTCGTATGAATTGCATTACTGCTAATGTCTACAAAAAAATCTATACTTTATTATGAGATACTCAAGGCGTTTTAAGAATATTTTCACACTTTATTTTCTGTTTAATATTTTTGTAAGGCGAATATTAGAACATATACCTACATATATTAATATAAAACGATGTATTTTGATTTGAGAACATCCTAATAGGTAATTTAAAACAAAATGGTGTTTATTTATTATATGTATGTCTTTTTTCCATCCCTTATAAATAAATAAATAAATACACCACATGTAATTACGACCCCCTTTATCCCAGAAGGCTCTAGGAGCCTTGTGCGGGAGGGGGCTACACATTTAAAGACAAGGGACACACATCCAATATCCGTGTATAATGGAAAAATCCCTCTCACAGTATTTTCCATTGCCACGACCGGGATTCGAACCCGGGACTTTTGGGTGAGAGGCAGGTACTCTACCATCTCGACCATCAGTCATTTGGTATATTTTAATAGTATGTATAATATGTATATACATAATATTCTTTATACAGTATTTTATTAATATTTAATATTTATTTACTTGTACCTATATTTCGTGTTCTACAGTTGGATGGTTATCTGTAGTATGGGCAGCTGACTGTATTCTTAAACAAATAAATAAAGTACTTCTTAGTAATAAATAATAAAATTATATAAAGGACGTATTGTGATTGTGTAACGATAAACGATATTGATATCTCAATGGAAATTCTTATGTGGATAAAATTTGTGTTTTAAAAAAATATATGTTAGTCGGTTTGGACACTGGACACTTTATGTTGGGCACCCTGTACTTCTTTTTATATTATATCATCCAAACAATATCGGCGTAAATCGCTCCGTAACAACTACTTATTAATATTTTTTTTGAAATTGTTTAATGGTCGTGTTTATATTTTCCTCTGATAATTAATTGGTAGGGTTATGGTTAAACCAGACTTTATTTAAAGACATACATAAAGATCCCGATGCTGGGATTTTCGAGGTCGATGAAACCGAATCCGACGTCGGATTTTGCAAATTCAAGATAGCCGATGAACGTAAAATTTTCCGCTACTTTCATTTCTGGTGTCAAAAGTATGGGATCCCATTTTGAAAAATGAAAATGACCTTGAAAGTCATTGTCAAGGTCTTTTCCATTTTTTTAAGTGTAAGTTTCTAATTTGTTATTTGTTTTAATTCTGTTAGCGTCAAACAGATAATCAATTTTCTTTGAAACTTGAATTCTACCTCACGGAAAAAATTGTTTCTCGTAAAAACTTTGAGTTTTCATTGATTAAACAGGTTTTGATTTCACATTCAAGTTCTTTCGATTCTTTCAAATTATTATCACATTCTTACTTGACGATCAATGGTTTGTCGTTTGAGGTTCAAGTGACCTTCAGAGGTCAAATTTGGCAGTGTTTAAGGTCATATCGAACGTGTAGTTCCCGCTTTTCATTTCTGGGGCCATTGTCAAGGTCAAATCCAAGGTCAGCATCAGATAGTCATGAGAAAATTCTAAATTTTTCGAGATGTTCTGCTGTGCCAGTGCTTTTACAATACCCGTATATTTTTTTATTGCCTACTTATTACATATGTATACGCATCATCATGCTTTAAAAATAATAAATATTAATGATAATTTGAAAAGGTTTTGTTTTGATTATGTACAGGGTGTCCCAAATTGCTTGATTTTGGCTGGTTTTCCTATTTCCAGACCAGGTAGGGAAAAACTGACATATGAGTCTAGAGCTCGATTTTTATGAAACGCCGATTGGTGAAAACCACATTTCGATATCTCTAACCGTTTCCGAGATATCGGCAAAAGTTGACATTTTACAGATTCCGAAAAACTTTTTTTAACGTTAAAAAATGTTATTTTTAAAGAGAAATGTGTTATATTGGCAGCAAGGATGACTAGACATATCTTGGCATATATATTTTTGGAAAGCTTATTTTTTTTCCTATTTTCTAAAGTCAAAGCCAAAACTATGGTTTCCATTTGAAATAACAAAGTTAGCTTTGATATCAAACAATCGAAAAGCGATATATTTTTTTTGACAAATGCATCTTATTCTACGTCAAAAAGTTTTTACCTTTTGAAAAAATATCCAAAAATAAAAAAGTTGACAATTTTTCGGAATCTGTAAAATGCCAATTTTTGCCGATATCTTGAAAATGGTTAGAGATATCGAAATGTGGTTTTCACCAATCGGCGTTTCACAAAAATCGAGCTCTAGACTCATATGTCAGTTTTTCTCTACCTGGTCTGGAAATAGGAAAACCAGCCAAAATCAAGCAATTTGGGACACCCTGTACAGAGTGATTATTTATATTTTTTCACCCGCTTAACTTTGTTATTTTTGGAAAGAGAAAAAAGTGTAATTTTTGCGTAGATTTTAAATACGATATCTGAAAAACAATTGAGGAACGCTAAAAATAGTTATAATACAAACTTGTATTTTTTGTATAGTAACACGCTTTATGAAAAAGTGAATAGTTCAAAAACCGCAAAAGACATATACAGTGTTATATATTTTTGAAAAGCTATTTTCATGCTCTTTTATATTTCACAAAGACACATTTTCAAACAAAAAGCACAAGTTTGTATTATAACTTTTTTTTGGCGTTACTTAATAGTTTGTCTAATATCGTTTGTTTAAAATCTACGTAATAATAACTAAAACCTTTGCCTTTACACTTTTTTTCTTTTTCCAAAAATATCAAAGTTAAGGGGGATGTAAAAATATAAATAATCACCCTGTCTGTACCTATAAATATTAAAAAATTTCCAAAGTTTGAGCATTGCAAATAACTGCCTTTGCTGTTGTTTTTCCATTTTTTCATTTTTTTTTTTGGCATTGGGGGCCATTCATACAAACAGTTGTTTTTCCATTAATTCAAATATATTCTCCTGACGTCTTTCAAATTACCTCAATAGATAACTACTGTCCTTAGTATTAACCGCTACTTCCTTAATTTGTTGATATACTTGAATGCATTTAGCTGACACGTAATAATTTTCCATCAATGATTAGGGAATGGTTAAAAAACGATTTATAATATTTTCTAGTCAATCAATGTTTAACTTCGGGTTTAACTGTCAAAATTACAAATTGCGTCTTGAACAATAACTTCAATCGTATGATTTATAAGAAATAAATATTATCAACTACCATCAGTATCCTCATAACCTGTCATTAGTCATAGTAATTATTGTGTTATTGAATTAGTAAGAATACGTACCTATATGGCATATGCAATTAATATTCGAGTTCAATGAAATACCTATGTAATTCATTAACATTTCTTAGCTTGACAGAATTCATTAACATTTCTTAGCTTGACAGAATGTATTATTGTAATAAATCCTAACAATTCCTATGTCACAGCATAAGGAAAGTCAACCAAGAATTTACCTCACGTTTACAGAAGCAAAAAATTATTATCCATATCCATGTGTCTAGTCTAGGCAGTTGATCAACTGTTCCTAATTAGTTGATATTAATTAAGAGACTAATTAAAACTATGTATAAAATAAATTATGTTAACACTTACTTTAACAAGTAGTATTTTTCTTGTAAATAATAACAGCTTCGGTTGACATGGTAGAAAAAATCACATTGGATTATATATACTTAACTCGGGAGTGAAGAGTGAATTCCTCCCTTGAGTGATTACTGTTAATCGTGCACATCCCTCCCGAGTATATAAATAGCTATTATTCTTAAATCATTTACGGTCGCCGAAAAAATATTGTATGTAACACAAAGTGTTTTTAATGGACTCGCAGACTTTCAGCGGAGTCTCAGATGAGTGCTAGTTGGCCTACTCGCCCAGGATAGTATCAGTTTCCATTTGTTGGTTTTGTTAAAAGTTGTGTTCTTAACCGCCTCTATGTCACCAAAGTAACCCCCGGAATCTTCTAGGATTAAGTGTTAAGTAAGGAGAGACGAAGTATGAGGTCTTAGTCCTACAGTTTATTGTTGAACCCGAACTACATCTTCGGAGCAAATCACAAAAGAGAATAATTTGCGTTAAAATGGAATTGCACCATCGATCTTCGCAATCAACCAAATAGTTTTTAATGCAATTACTCACTCAGCTACCATGCCCGTTAAGAAATAATTATTACTGACAATCGATACAGTTTAGGGACAAAATATTTCCAGGTATCGTGAAAGAAAGATAAAAATCGAAGTTGGACACGAGTAAATCAACAAAATAATGTTGAAATATATTTTGGCGATTTAACAACCAAACTGAACAAATCAAATTCACTTTTCAGGCAAGACAAATAACTCAAACAGCGAAGAAAATAAATACCCATTTATAACAGGAATAAATCACTGAATTAGTGTCAGTTCAGCAAATACCTTGATTTTTAATAAATCCTTATAAATTCAACATAACTTATCTGCATAATCTATTTGCACCGGGCTCATTCGTTAATCGTTACCGACATTATTCTATTACGCATATTAAAATTATCACAAAATAATTAAAAGTGGAATACAAAAAACCAAAGCAGCAGTTATAACAGTTCTAGATTTATTGTGGAATTCAAAATAAGGTTAGTGAACTTTATATTAATATTTTATTTACATAAATCGAAAACGGTTATTTATAAGCAATATATATAATTAAATACATCGATATAACAATTTAAAATAAGGTGTGCTTAATAATGAGGAACTAAAACTACTTCCTTGAAATAGAAGGAAATGATACTGTAAATAGGACACTGCAGACTGGTGAGAAATCATAACAAATTGAACAAATAAACAATATTCGGTAAGACAAAAATGGAAACAAAATGTTGTCATTGTTAGAATTTTGCTTCTATTACCTGAGCAGAAAGTAGAATTTTCCTTTCGCTTTTAGACGATTTTTTCTTGGCAGTAAGTAATAAATATTACGCTGCTATTGACGACGGCGTGTAAATGTAAATGACAATTTTTATTATGAAGTATAAATAATAATAATAATAAATAACACCACATGTAATTACAACCTTCTTTATCCCAGAAGGCTCTAGAAGAGCCTTGTGCGGGAGGGGGCTACATCCGATATCCGTGCGTATAATGGAAAAATCCCTCTGACAGTATATTCCATTGCCACGACCGGGAATCGAACCCGGAACTTTTGGGTGAGATGTAGGTACGCTACCATCTCGACCATCAGTCATAAAGACATTTATACAACTGATTATCAAATGTATATTTTTAGTATTTTTCTTCGGTTGAAATGATATCTTAAAAAAAATGTATGTATTCATATTGTTACTGCAGAGGAAACTAGTTCATGCTTTAAATTATATTTTATATTCAGAAAACGAGAAATTTCATTTCCAAAAACATTGAATAACACCGATTTAACTTGACTTTAAAGGTCTAATGAGAATAAAACTGTTAATTATATCCAGTCATTTTAGTTTGGTGAACTTGTTCATAGTTTTATCGTAGTTTTATATTGATTCTGACTAGGACCAAAAAGCTTAAGGCTTGGAGGCTCAGAAAATCCATCTTTTTAGTCTTAATTGCCAGACGGTTTCTAAAATTGAAAATTTTACATGTTTAAACAAACCGCATATTTCTATTGTGTTTCTAACTTCTGCTAAAACTTCTCATGGTTTATGAATTTACTACTTGCTCATCACGAACATTAAATATTTAAAAAAATATATTATTCGGAGTACCTTCTCGATTTTTGTATTTATACATATTTGGATTCGATAACACTCGCACAGCTTCTTTCAGTTTTTTCTTAATGATTAATGATTAATAAAATTGGCAAATTTAATATAAACATAAGAAATCATGTAGTCTAATGTTTTCACAGAACTGCTTAATTCGCCATTCTCAATACTTCCCGAAATATTTTTGTAATAACACTGAATGGCTTCATGGTAAAACCACCAATGTTTTCTATGAAGCATTAATTATTTGTATTACGTATGTAATTCCCCTTAAATAATTAAATAAATACTTAAACTTACACATTAGAATTTATTAATGTTCATATATTATGCAACGTAAATTAACGGATCAAAATTATGTTTCATGTAACCCTGGAATTTGCTCTCAATAGGAACATGTTGCACTTCCTTAATCTTAGTTAAATTAATATATTTTTTCAGAAAATTATAACATACGTTGCATTATAATTATTAAAGTAAATGTAAAAACATATATATATCTCTTGAATGTAACCTACTTTGTCGACAGTAAATATTTAATATTATGTGATGTGTAAGATAACAAGATAAATTAATTGTGCCATATATAATTGAATTTGATCCATATTTTATTCTACAGTAAAAACAATACTTATGTAATTATTAGTTTTTAGAAACCGAATTTTATTTTTTTACGTTATGCAATACATTTGCAAGATTTTAAGCAGTTGATAAATTGATTGTTTGTTTAGAAATAGACAAACGTATTGTTTGTTTAGAAATCGAAATTGATTTATTAAATAATCTAATTAGCTGTATTATTCTAATTTAGAAATACATACTTAAAAAAAATGTATATTTTTGTTGGTGTATAGATAAATACGTAAAAGTACCCAGTGTGTTAAAAGTGTGAAATATCATTTTTAGTATCTAGTAGTTTTTCAAAAAAAATTATTTATTTAGGAAAAAAGCCCAATAGACAAAGTCCAATAATAGGGCCAAACATAACATAATTACTACAAAATAAAATATAGGTACATAAAAAACCTCGTAAAAAACAAACATAGGTTCAAGTAAACTTGTGAATATTTTCATAAATAAAACTAACTAACACTTTCCAGAGATAGTAAACATATCTATAGAATTACATATAATATTAAACTTGGTGCACATGGAATCAATTGGAGACTTCAATATTGCGTTCGTTCTGGCAGGTATCAAATAAAAAAGTTCAACGAAATGAAAATGTTTGAAGTAGTTCAACACAGCTTTATTTTTAAATTGCAGATCTACTTTTTGCGACAAATCCGGAATGAATATGTTTTTTCATATGTTAGAATATATATTCGTGATAGAGTAGGAAAAAATGGAAAGAACCTAGTAGTATTAATATTTTGTAAATGAAAGAAAAAGTAATAATAATAAAAAGAAAAGGATATAATATTACATATAACGTTTTATTTAAAAATAAGTACAAGTAGTACAACGCATGTGAGTAAATAATATTTACTACAACATACAAGTTTTTCGTAATAAGAAATAGCAATTTTAGATTAATCACAAATATAGGACTGTCATATGTGGGATAAAATCGTCTGCAGATTTCATAGACAATAAAAATAACATAGACACATAAAAAAAAGTATCATATCTGACAGACTAGATCACTATATACAGTGTGGAAATTAAGTAATGCATAAATTCAGTAATTCCGTTGATATTAATTTTTTAATTTTTTTCAGTTTCTTATGTCATTTGTTTTTTAAGTTATGACATCGACTTTTTCTTTAAATGACTACCTATATTTTTCAATATTGATTGGTAGTAGCTTTTATACCGGTTCCAACCGTATAAAATTTTCTATATGTTATATAACTCATTCATTTGTAATTTGGCGATTGAGAAATACAGTAGGCTTGGATATCCTAAAGACGTATTATTTTGCTTATATACACTCAACTTTAAACTATTGTATTCTATGTTGGGGAAATTGTGCCAGGAGTAATGAAATCTTGAAAATCCAGAAAAAAATTATTCGTACAATGTTGTTTAAACCTATGACCAGTTCTTGTAGAGATTTATTCAAAAAATTAAACATACTAACGGTAACCTCGATGTACATATTTAATTCTGTCTTATTTGTCAAATCTCATCCTGAAAACTTCATTCAGGCACGAGATGGAAGTCTTTGCTATGGGCTTAGAGAGAACCACAATATAAGTATACCTAATCACCGGCTGTCTTTGGTTGCAAACGGTCCCACTCTTATGGGTATAAAACTTTTTAACAAACTCCCTATGAATATAAAAAATCTTGATAAATTAAATGAATTCAAAGCTGCGGTAAGGAACTTATTAATTAGGACTAGTCTATATTCTGTTACAGAATATTTTAATAGTAATTTTAGTAATTAACTTTTAATGTTTTTTTTTTTTTTTATCTCACAGATGTGAATGTAGACTATTAATATTAATTGTCTATAATTGTATACATGCAGTATAGGTATAGGTATATGTATGTTCTGTAATTTATAATGTGTTATGTGTTATACTGTTATTCAGGCGGCTACTCCGCTCTATTTGACATTATTCAATACTTGTGTAAATGAGTCTGATGAAAATAAAGAATATTATTATTATTATTATTATTATTATTATTATTTTAAAAAAATCGAAAAAAACAGTCTTAAAGTTCAAAAAGTAAAAATTCATTGAATTGGGAAAATTTCTCTAGTTACCTAAGTTCGACGGAAAGTTATCGACGGCACATTCGTTTTTATTTTGAAATAATACAAATAGTTGAAAAATCGAACTAGAAATTTATTCTCGGCTCAATTCAAAGTTAAAATTAATAAATTAATACATTTTCCCAATTTAATGAATTTTTATTATTTGAACTTTAAGACTGTTTTTCTCGATTTTTTTCAAATATAACATAACAATAAAAACTACTACCAAAATCAATAATAAAAAATATAGGTTGTCATTTAAAAAAGAAGTCGATGACGTCATAATTTAAAAACAAATGACATAAGAAACTGAAAATAGGCTGAAAATATTTGCTGAAGTTAATATCGCTATACCCCTTCGAGATTTTTTCCAAAAAATTAATATCACCGGAATTACTGAATTTATACGTTACTTAATTTTCACACTATACAGGGTGATTCACG
This sequence comes from Rhagium mordax, assembly GCA_963680705.1. Taxonomy (NCBI): domain Eukaryota; kingdom Metazoa; phylum Arthropoda; class Insecta; order Coleoptera; family Cerambycidae; genus Rhagium; species Rhagium mordax. The sequence continues at coordinate 26,667,219 of OY796658.1, read as the reverse complement.
TTGACCGCCTATTAGAAGTATCTCGAGAAAGAAAAAAGATATCGATTTGGAATTTTGGTTATGGTCCTAACCTAAGTGGGTAGGATCTATTTAATGAAAATATTTTCAAAATGGTGGTATTTTCGGTTATACCGGAAGTTGACCCTAACTTTGTTATTTTAAATGAGATGCCCACATTTTAAATTTTTTTTTAGATTCCTCGGAAAATTTGAAGGTCACTTCATTAAAGGTTCCCTATGTCTAAAATGAATATTTTCTGAGATATTAATTTTTTTCCAAAAATATTGACGGAATAGTTGTATAATGTAAAAATCAATATCTCAGTAACAATTAATGATAAGACGTTGAATTTTTTATTGAGGTAAGACAAGGTATTGGAGCTATCCATCATGTAATAAAATTGTCAAAATCTCAACTGCAAAGTTTTTAAAATTAACGATATCTATCGACCTCATAGAAACAGCAATAAGTCATTTTTTTTAAATGTAACCATATCTAATTAAATACACCAATCGATAGCGAGAAAAAATGCGCATCTAAACATGTATCATGTTCCTATACCCAAAATGTATGATTCTTTAGAATTTAGATATTTGCGATTTTCTATTTGATCGATGAAAATTGAAGAGTATGCTTTGACTTTGACTGTGGACGAAACAAAATACAACAAATTAAACAAATGTGACAGCTAATACGTAACTCGTGTTATTGTTTTTTATTATAAATATTCTGCATTGTGTCTTATTGTGGAGAAAATGGCAAATAATTACTCAAACTCAGATATTTTTCATTTATTTTACATTCATGGACAATGTGACAGAATAATTAACAGAACATTTAATGAAATGTATCCTGAATTACCATCAATAAACCCAAAACAATAACACGAGTTACATATTAGCTGTCACATTTAGGCTTGTTCTGGTTCTCATTAGAACAGTTCTGGATCAGTCCCCGTCATGCGCAATGAAGAAACAACCATGCGCTGTGTATTAAAATTGGAAATTTTTTACAACATTGCGCAAGACGGGAATGGTTTTAGGACTGCGAAAATTTTGAACCAGAACAAGCATATTTGTTGTATTTTGTTTCGTCCACAGTCAAAGTCAAAGCTTACTCTTCAATTTTCATACGGCACTCTTCAATTTTCATCGATCAAATTAGAAAATCGCAAATATCTAAAGAATCATACATTTTGGCTATAGGAACATGATACATGCTTAGATGCGCAGTTTTTCTCGCTATCGATTGGTGTATTTAATTAGATATGGTTCCATTAAAAAAAAATTACTTATTGCTGTTTCTATGAGGTCGATAGATATCGTTAATTTTAGAAACTTTGTAGTTGAGATTTTGACAATTTTATTACATGATGGATAGCTCCAATACCTTGTCTTACCTCAATAAAAAATTCAACGTCTTATCATTAATTGTTACTGAGATATTGATTTTTACATTATACACCTATTCCGTCAATATTTTTGGAAAAAAATTAATATCTCAGAAAATATTCATTTTAGACATAGGGAACCTTTAATGAAGTGACCATTAAATTTTCCGTGGAATCTAAAAAAAAATTGAAAATGGGGCGTCTCATTTAAAATAACAAAGTTAGGGTCAACTTCCGGTATAACCGGAAATGCCACCATTTTGAAAATATTTTCATTAAATAGATCCTACCCACTTAGGACCATAACCAAAATTTCAAATCGATATCTTTTTTCTTTCTCGAGATACTTCTAATAGGCGGTCAACGTGAATCACCCTGTATAGTAGTACCCTTATGTATTTTGATGCGCCATTAGATCACAGTTTCTTAAACTTCAAAAAATTGCCAAAAATCCTTCAAAATTTTACTTTTTTTTAAGTATTATTGCTCTGCTTGCCAAAATGGAATGGAATCATATTAATGTTAGTCATATTTATTGCGCTGAAACCTAAGCTGACGCTGTATCATGGCAATTTTTTTAACTTTAAGAAATGCCTCATTCTACAAAACTTGACCTGTTGACTGAACACGACTAAAAAACATGATCTTATATATTCTTTGAGCCGCTACATTCGAATCTGACGTCCTAATCAATCTAGCATACCTTAATTTTTTTTTAATTTAAGAATAGCTTAAAATTCTGCAAAATTTCGCTATTTATGGAGTTATCATTTACCTACTTATATAAAACGAACGAGACCTATGTATTTTGAGCTGCTGTAACCGAATCTAATGATTAAATTGTTGTATCACAACACAGTTTTTTTCTAACCTCAAAGAATAACTCAAAGAGAAGTGATTACAAACCAAGAGTAATAGTAATACCCGCATTATATCTTTAACTTTTATATTTATGCAAAAATTAACTCATTTTTGCCTGCGATAAAGCACTCTTTTATTTTCTGCCCATACACAGTGGCTTTCTCTTTCGTTTTTTTCTGGCCTTTCTCTTTTCAGCATACAAAAAAACTCAGCCATCATACTTTTATCCCATCACAGACTATAGTGTGGAGCAAAGAGAACGACTCCGTCAAGATATTCGAGAAATGAAGCGTCAATATTCTCTGACTATTTGTCAGATTTTCTGGGAAGTAATTAATCAAGATGAGAATTCAGGAAATGCAGTTTCACATTCAATAAGAACCTCAATTTTCCAAAGTATTCACCATTCCAGCGACTATCGTGTAATTTTGAACGTTATAATTCCCGAGGAAACTTTCAACAATATTTTGAAAACTGTGCCATGCTGCTTTTCATTATTTGTCGTATTGGTAGCGAAAATGGACGGACGTTTTTTATAAATAGGTAAATGATAACTTCATAAGTCACATTTTGCAGAATTTTAAGATGTTTCTTGATGTTAGAAAAATATTGCTGTGTACTAGTACTACTAGTAGAGTAATTAGATATTTGGAATCAGCGGAATTAAAATATATAAGTGTATCTTGGTTTTATTTGTTTTTAGTGAACATGCCAATAATATCACCGTGCATTATGAAAATTTGTAAAGTTTGAGGTACCTATTTTTTGAAGTTAAAAAACTGTGACGTGAAAAAGCGAATACATAAGGATAACACTTATTTCTTTTCAGTAAGCAGGACAATAATATTTAAAAAAAGTAAATTTTTTATAGATATCTGGTCAGTTTTTGTGGTTAAAAAAACTATGACTCGATGGAGCAAATATGATTCAGATTCGAATTCAGCTCCACTAAATACATAATATATGGTGGTCTCGTCTGTCAGATATAACCTTTTTTGTGTCTGTGTAATTCATCGAAGTTGACAAAAGGACAATTTAGACAGATTTTTGGGGAAAATCGAGTTCTTTATAAACGTTTCACGCTTTTTACATATGCAGTATATAGTTTACAATGTATTTAAAAGTCATAAAATCAGAAACTTTGGAGTAATATTGCCAATTAATGAATTGTTATTGATTATGAAGGATTATTTGTTTAAATATATTTGCGCAGCCTTTTAACAAATTGAACATACAGAGTGTTCCAAAATTGCAAAATAAGAAATAAGATCATGTGTTCAATAACTCTTTGTTTCCAAGATAAAGTGTGATTAAAATCATTAAAATAGAACATTTTTACATGTTGATAACCACATTTTCCCGAATTTCCAAAAGATTCGCCTTTTATATTTAAATATTTTATTAAACTGGACAGAGAATCTTTAGGTGTTTTTAATTTGAAACACATTTTCATGTGATAAAATATCCTTAAAGAAATGTAATAAGTACAGGAACTTCTGTGGCATATGATAAAAATGCATCATTTCAAACAAATTGACAAAACGAATTTGAGAGTAAGTTTTATGAAATTTTAAATTTAATAAATGTTTGTATTAAATCAAAATATTAATTATAGTAAATCATTTTTCGCCAAAATAAAAAATTGTCAATTTTCTGATTGTTTCATCTCGAAAACAAAGCGTTACCGAACTCCTTTATAGACAGATTTTTCTTGCTGTAAGAAATGTACTTACTCACGAAGACATGACGAGCATTTTTGAAACACTATGTATCATACAGCATAAAACGTAGACGTTTAAATAGTTTTATTTTATTTATGCCCTTCTGACAAAATTAACCTCCACTATGTTTTTTTTATAATTCTTATTTCTATATTACTTGATACTAAATAGAAAACCAATATTTTGGGTTGGCCATACTGAATAGTGAATAGTCGCAATAAAAAATTGAATTGTGTAATAAATATTTTCAATAAATTAATTACATTTTGGGGTGTAGCATGATTAGGGGGCGAATTAAAAGTATATATTTACTGGAAAAATTATGTCTAATAAACTTTCTTTAAGCTTTAAAGTTAAAGAATGAAAAACTGAAACACATGTTTTCTAAATACATAAAAAAATGCTTAAACACATAAGGTACCTATTGTTGTAAAATTAATTACAGTAACCATTATTTATTAATTATGTTAATATGTACTTGAATATTGCTCGTATAATTCATATAAAAAAGAAATATTAATGGCTGATTTTTTTACCTTGGCATCAAATCTCTGTTCCTCGTAATATAGTCCAGTAATTTTAAACATCCTACCTTGCATCAAATGGAGTAGTAATTTTGTTTTCTATGTTGTATATGATTAAGGTCTATAGATAACCTCCGGGTCTTTGTCAAAAATCCAAAAAACAGCGAAATGTTCCATCTTTTTTCAGTTTTTGTCAAATTTGACTCCGATGGACTAATTTTTCGCCAAAGACCATTCTTTACTTTTTTAAAGTAGATTAAATTTGCTACACTTCCCCCATGACGTGACAAAATTACTGGATTAACACTGATGGATGCATATTATTTGTTTTCTTCAATAAAGACGATTTATTATTATTATTATTATTGTTATATTACATGAAACCGTTGATTGAATTAATAATTCAATCAAACATAATATAATCTGTGTTTGAATTGCAAATATTATACAAAATCATACACAATTTTATCTGATACATCCATTCATAATAGGTTTGTTCCAGCAGAAATCACAAACTAGTCAGAGCCAATCAGTTCTATCTAAATTGATCAGCTAGTCAATCCACAACTGTCTCTAACCAATCATATTACTTCTGACTAGTTTGTGATTTCTGCTGGAATAAACCTATTAGATCTGGAAATAATTTGTGATTTTAAGTAGGTAATATATGAATTTAAATATGGACATGAATATTTATGTTTTTTTTTTTTTTTTTTTTTTAATTCTAGTAGATGTATTTCTGCGTAGTCAGTAGGATTAGTTTACGCCATGTATTCTTATAGCTGTACGTATCCTTAACTGTTAATTTTTCCCAAAACTTAAGAAACAGATATAAGGAGGTGGGCTTGTGTGAATAAAATAAATAGTTATAAATCACATAAAAAATTCGTTTAACTAAATCGATGTTTATGATGGGTTTAAATATATAAATAAATTCAATCGTCCAATTAATGAACATATTACATTATATTGTATGTTCCTCTTTATCGTAGAGTATGGTACTGTCCACTAACATTACTTCATACTCTTCGGCAGTAATAAATTATTTAAAAAATAAAAATGTACAATACTCAAATATGAAAACCATAACTATTCATATGTATTTCCATTGAGTCGAGACTGAAGTGTACCACGGTATGAAATTAATTAATTTATTTTAAATAGTTTCATTTTTTCTTTCATTTTGAATTTCAAAATAAAATGGTAAAAAGAAAATATCATAATTTGAAAAAACCATTACTATACCTCGCTTCCGGAGCAGTGAGCTCGCCTCTATTAGAAAAAATTATAGTTTAAAAAAACTAAAAAACACGCTTTAAAGGGAAACCGAACTAAAAAGTAAAAAATAATGGAATATTTATCACTGTTGAACAAAATCTTAATAGATAAACATTATGTTTTACTATTTAGTTCGGTTTCCCTTTAAAGCGCGTTTTTTTAGTTTTTTTAACCTATAATTTTTTTTTATATATTTTTGAAATCAAAATTTTTTCAAAATTTTTCAATTCAATTTTTTTTTTAATTTCTCATTTCAAAATTTCTTAAAAATTTTTGAAATCGAATTGTTTTCGAAATTCTTGAAATGAAATTTTTTTGACATTTTTCTATTCAATTTTTTTTTGACATTTTTCAATTGAAATTTATTTTTTCAAAATTTTTTAAATCGAATTTTTTTAAAAATTTTTTAAATGAAATTTTTTTGGCATTTTTCAATTCAATTTTTTTTTTCACATTTTCCAATTCAAATTTTTTTCAAAATTTTTGAATTCAAAATTTTGAAATTCAATTTTTTTTTTAAACGTTTGAAGACAAATTTTTTCAATTTTTCATTTCGTATTTTTTTCAAAATTTTTCATTTCAAATTTCTTTTTCTATGTCGATAAAGAAGGATAACATTTACCATCATTCTGTAGATGGCATATGCTTAACCTGTAAAATTATTTTTATTTTATCCTGATGGTCTTGGTAAGGGCATTAGGACAAAGTTATAAAATTATTGTATTTTCATCGGTCCTTGATAAGTGTGCAAAGTTTCAGTTTAATCTGACGTTTTGAAGTGGGTGAAAATCTCGTCGAAAGATTCCGTTACATACAAACAAACATACAAACAAAAAAATACACAGGTGAAGCTAAATAAAAGCGTGTTAAAAATAAAAAGTTTGAATTAGAGATATATTTAGGTATGGGAATTTAGCATACCCGTGAAATGAAATAAGCATTATAAAACGGTCAGCAAATGTAAAGAATTCTGAAAATATTACATTCTTAAATTAGTCAAAACTTAAAACCTCTGTTTTATACACGTCTGGCCACTTAGTAATTTCGGATATAGTACAGTAAGTTGCACACATCTCCCCTATCAATTTCGAATTAGAACCTGTCAAAGGTAGACCTAGGACTGCCGTGATTGGTTGAATGATGCTTTGGGGCACAATACTCCACTGGGCACACGTGTCTCGTCGTGTTTTTTGCAGGTTTTTTGTCAACCGACCGAATACCTAATAAAGCGCATTGCTGTTTTATTATTTATTCCACTAGGTAACCTTTGCTATTAACTAGCATAAAACTGGGGCGGAGTCGAAATTGTTAGGGGTGATTGGTGTAATATTTGTAAAATTTACAGAATCCTATCAGAAATTTGTAAGTGGCCAGACGTGTATACGTCGGTACATACGAGCAAGAAATAGAACGTTAAAATAATAAATTAATAGTAAAAAAATATTTTTAAAAACAAGCTTTTATTTAAATGTTCTAAAAAGAAGAAATAAACTTTAAATTAAATCAAACCCATCAATTTATTACATTATACAATTTATATGATAAGGCAAATCTCGCGACAAGCTTTTATATCATATAAATTGTATAATGTAAAAAATTGATGGGTTGGATTTAATTTAAAGTTTATTTTCTTCTTTTTAGAGCATTTAAATAAAAGCTTGTTTTTAAAAATGTTTTTTACTATTAATTTATTTTTTATTTTTTAGTTTTTTTCGTATTCTTTTCGTATTCTTCTCAGCAAACCCTTTCATTTTGTCCGCCATCTTGGGGCGTCCGCCATATTGAATTTAGTGTGATGTCATTTTATTTTTTGTATTCTTCTCAGCTGGGAAATAACTAAGATACAAGATATTTTTTAGTAACTTAGATACTTTTGGTAACTTAGATACTTAATCTTGGATACTTTTATTTTCAAGTAACTTGTATCTATTTTTTAGATACTTTTTACAAGTAGGTACTAACTAATATTTAAAGTTACTTTTTAAGTACCTACCTTAGTTATTTTTAGAGTATCTAAGTTACTTTTTAAGTATCTTAGTTAGTTTTATAGTATCTAAGTTACTTTCATAGTATCTCAGTTACTTTTAGAGTATCTATAGATACTTTTGAAAAGTATCTAAGATATTTTTTAGCAAGATACTTTATATGAAATATACAAGCTAGCGCAAGGCGCAAGTTTACACATGTTTGTTGCCTGCCTGGCCAGATTAATTTTCGAGCAAAAAACCTTTTACTTGTTTAAAGTATTTCCAGCAGTTTCAGCTGAGGTAGTATCTTAATTATCCAAAAGTAACTAATTCCGGGTATCTTAGATATTTTAGGAAGTAACTAAGATACTTGAGAAAACTAACTACTAAGATATTTTTACATGTATCTTGTATCTTAAGATACTTTTTGCAAAAAGTATCTAGATACTCAAGAGTAACTTAGATACTTTTCTAAAGTATCTTCGAAAAGTATCTAAGTTACTTTTTGAAAGTATCTTTCCCAGCTCTGCCAGCAAACCCTTTTAATTATTGATACCCATATCATGGGGGTACATAAAAAATAACTAGTGATATCCGCTTCTTTGGTTACTGAGAAATTAAGATACGATGATATAATTGAATAATGCATTTTGGAAATTAAGCCACAACTTAATCCAAAAACAGCTAATTATCTTGATTAAATCACATGTTATTTGTGTATACTAAGTATGACGAATTTATAAGAAAATATATTGAATAGTTCCAATGTTGTAATATATTATAAAATATTGTAAAATGCGAATGATTTGAAATAGGCAATTGATTATTTTCAATTCTTTCATGAAATATTTCATTGTTAGCGGATAATAAATCTCATTTTTATATTATTTTATATTATCAATTTTACTTAATGCTCCAAAAATAGTGCACGATGCAGGTGCCCATAAATCTCCTAAAACAAATTTCAATTACCGAGTTATATCAAGTGATTGTTATCATGGTAAAGAAACGATAAGTTCCATTAGAATGCGGAGAGCTGCAACATTCTAATGGTTATGAATAGCACTAATAATAATTCGCCGACGACTTCTAATATAATCACTCTGGTTGTTTTGTATGCAAACATTTTAGCCATTGTGGTGATTACAAAGACGAGAAGTTATGTGGGCTCTTTGTTTTATCAAATTGCCGCCACGAGGAGAAAAAGGCAGGTATTATATCACAAAAATATAATCATTGCAATAATTATATTTAAAAAGAGTGCATTGGCCATTTTGAGTGTGTCCAGTTTTTATTTAAACTTTAAATTCAAACAATGACATGGATGCGAAAAAAGATGGAGTAATAAAGTTTTGCAAAATGTTTCGCACGTCCTATAAAAAAAATTGTGTAGCAATAAAGTTTCAGAGGATAATGAGGTCATAACGAATTGAAAATTTTACAGAATATTGAATATACCAAAATTATCAAAATCTCAAGATTAAAATAAGTCGAAGAGTATGGTTTTCCAAAATCAACTTTGAACGGCTGTGGCTTTGTAAGAAAATGCATTTTTCAAATGAGTAAATTATACAGATACATTTTTACTACAACCCTAGCAATCACGATTTCTTGAAACACCTTGTATAATAAAATTACAAAAGGAAGTATTATGATTGTGGTCGAAAGAAAAATGTTCATTTATATTTTATTGAAATGGACGTTTCGTGTGTTACTGAATCCCAAAACTGTGTTTTATATCTGTCAGTTTGGTCGTCTGTCTGTATGTTGAACTAGAGAATCTTTTGAATGTTTCGATGCAAGCTCAAGCAAAATTTGTAATAGTGTCACATCAGTTAATAAATAAGAGGTAAGAACATTGTTTTCAAAAATATATGCTCTTCGGTCTTCGTATCTATAATGATAACCCGATAAGATATTTTAAAGTTCACAATTAGGTATTTAAAATGAACGACGCGGCGGCGGAGACGGTGGAAATTTGTTATATTTCAAAATTAGCTCAACCCATTATCAAACAAATTATAAAAGCAAACAATTTGATTCTATGCATTTCACGAAATTGATGATTTACAGAATAGTTTTCGAAGTTTTTCTCCTCGTTGATTATTTTGAATGCTGTGCGTTTCGACCATCTTATCTTATTCTTGTTTTTCGTTTTCGCTCCTGACGAGGACCAGGGCAAGATGTTCAAAACGTAAAACATTTAAAATAATGAACGTAGAAACCTCGGAATCCATTCTACAAATATTTTATAATATCTCCAAGGACATATTGGGAAAAAATATCAGTCGCTGGAAACATATTTATCCACAGAGCCATTCAAACTTTTATCACGTCTCGTCTTGCTGTGTATTTATGCATTGACCTAAAAAAACAGCGTTGTTAAAACTGGAGCAGAATCCATTATTTCGGGGTAGATTAAAAGTACAACGGTTGAAAGAGGGTTACTTTTTGATAACAATTATTGTTATCTGTACCCTGCATAACATGATAAAGCAAATGATGTCACGTATTACGTCCAGGTTATAAAAAGAGGGAAAAAGTTAAAATGATAATTTGAGAATCCTTCGAGATATCTTAAATTTATAAATTTATAAATTTATAGTTGTCCACAAATACAGAGAATTACAGAAACTCAAATCCATAATCCACGTTTCATTCAAAAACAAAAATGTGTTTTTGCTACTGAAACAACGGTTTCATTATACTCCTTTCTATTAGTATTCAGGTAATAACAGATCCCAACTAATTTTGGTGAATTACTATCTTCAGAAGTTATATTAATAATATACTTATGCATTTTTAGCATTCTTATAGGAGTAGGGTTACGATCATCGTCTACGCACGCAATCTAACCGAATTAAACTAAGCTGCAAGTCCGCACTTTCGTTATCTGTATATCATATACGAGTATATGTCTACCGATAGTTTTCTAAGCTTTTATATCTTATAAAATATCGATGCCATATTTGTTAGACATGTAAAGGAGGACTTATTTAATATTGGACTTTCCAGACCACCATATTCTCTTCCTAGGATTATGAAAATTGTGATTATTAAAAATGACTTTCCTCTTAATGCAAGCTCCACCGGCGATTAAAGTATTTTAGATGAAAGTTGGAAAACCTAAATTCGGAGTCAGGAAGAACCTCAATTATTGTAAGAGCTTCTTTTTTAATGTTTTAATGTACAACCGATTTTAGTTTACGGTTTGCTAAATAAAACCTGTATAGTTCAGTTTTAATAAACCAGTATTTTCCTACACTTAATAGGTACATTTGTTTATACGAATAAGCCATATTCCTCAATTTTTTTCATTATATCAGAATTAATTTTTATTTCATTCTTCTTTTGAAAGTAATGGCATTGTAACTGTTTACGTAAGAATACATACAACTAAAATTATACAGTCTGATTTATAGAATTATTTGTACCTAGTATCTGTTAGTGATCCTGAAGAGAATTAAAACCTTTGATGTGAAACTGACTCTAACACCAACGTTTCAACCATTTGCCGCGCCTTTCACCATCCAAGTTGGTGTCATAAAGGACATCAATGAATCGAAATTTAATTTAATAATATAACTTTCTTATACCTAATGACAAATAAAACAAGTTATTTGGAATAGATTTTTGCTGTTATTAACAACTTGTAATTTCTATAGGTTGTCAATTTTTTTTTCCATTTAATCGTAGCATTTCTAATATATTAATATAAATTATATTATTATTGAAATGAAATCCAAAGAAGTCAGAAATCCATAGAGGTAAATTTTTAATAAGATAAAATAGTAAAAATAAATTTTACTATTTACGTCAAAGTTTTTAGTCTTAATCCTCTAATGTCTTAAAAAGACATAAATACTCTTTTCAGAGCTTATTTGCAAACTATTTGCTTATTGCAATATTAAATTATTTGCTTTCTACATTCGTAGTACTGACCATTTTATCAGTTAAATGTAGATAGTTTGCAAATAAGCTCTGAAAAGAGTATTTAAGTATGTCTTTTTAAGACATTAGAGGATTAAGACTAAAAACTTTGACGTAAATAGTAAAATTTATTTTTACTATTTTATCTTATTATATTATTATTGTCTAAAAGTTATTTGTGGCATCGTTCAATTTTCTTTCTTTTCTTATTTGGGATTTACTACTACACTTCTGAACAATTCCCAGACAATCTAAAAAATAATAGTATATTATTCGACAAGTGGTAATGTACTAAATAACTCCCGTCGATGAATTTTGCAGCACGAGTTGGGTATCAGTTCCTATTTATCAGTTTTTTTATGACTGGCTAAAAATCAGGTGATGAAGCAACGTTATCATCAAATATATACGAGTATGTTAAATGTATCAGTTCCTCAGAATCAAAACATTGTCGCTTAGTTTTTGTGAGACTAATTCTTGACAGATTTTTTACTTTTTCTTGGAAATTGTAATTTAAATGTCAGAGAATATGCATTTTTTTATGATGTGCGGTTTGTGGAACTCGAAATATATGTGGTTGGAAAATCCGTTTTTATAATTAAGAATTTCATAATTCCCTGCTGCCAAGGCATAAATATTATATTAGTTCCAATGGAAGCTGTTTAATAAACACATATTTAAAACCTGTTTTTTCTCGTCGAATGAATACAATGCAAATCAGACAGACCGTGGCATTATTAATCTTTGTAAAAGCTCTACAAATTCCCAAGCACAGTCTTTATGAAAGCCATTACCTCTCAGCAATTCGACTAGCAGATCAAACTTATTACTGTGAAAATATTGCCGTAACGTTCTTTGAATATTAAACTTTCAGAATGATGCACTAAAAGGTAAAAGGTGAGTTGTGAAGTAATTATTTTCTTTGCGTTTGCGTATTTATTTAGGCGAGTTAAATTAGTAAGTCTATATCTTTAGCAGAATGTAATTTTACGTTTAAGCAGATATGTTAAGAAAAGTTTTGGAATTAATTTAATAGACTAAAGTAAAACATTAGTAAGAAAATACTATACATCAACACAACATTAATCAAGTCGTAAGCACACTTGAATCTCACATATCAGGTGATTCAAACAGATCTCAATTCCAAAGAAACAATTATATTTACAATTACAATGAATTATACAAGATAAAGAATGTGTTCTAATTTTTATTCATTTACATATTTAAAATAACATTACAGTCAGTTGAGTAAATTAATAATAATCAATATGAGTGTATGAATCCTCAACTTTTTCAAATCCCAGATTGTTGATTGATGTGGTCTATAGTATGGATTAAATATATAAAAATATGGCAACATGACCTATTAACCATTCATTTTTTGTAGCAAAACTGTTTGGGATTATGTTTTGAGCAAGGAACTTTATTTAATTGTTTACTATGATAACCTGCATTATTCATAAAAATCACACTATTTAAAGTAATGTTAGAAGGTATAATCAAATAATTCTGTCGCTATATCTTCATGACTCTTTTATATTTTTCACTGATAACGACAGTAAATTTGGTATTTATTATTCTTTAGATCCGGCAAGTAATATCGTTATTCTTTTTCCTCGGTTTGATCCTCAGTGTTACATTGTAATAGAATCAACCTAATTCTTGATATGATATCGTGCGTATCAAACTGTCTCATCTAAGTGTAAAATTGGTATATTTCCTCTTCTATATTGTTTGATTTTTGTTAATATCCCATCATTGTTCAAGTAATTTCGATTCTACAATAACTTAACTCTTAACTTTCTTAATTCAAAATCGATGTATAGAAAACATTGTATAAAGTTGTTCAATCAAACAAAACTTTAGTTTTAGCTGCTCTTTTAAGTAAATATCCGAAATTGACGTAGTCTATTCCTTAGACGTTTTATAAACTTTACATCAAATTATATCCTCGTAACTTCGATGTTACTTTGTCAAAATACTGTCAGTTAATTTTTTTTCTACTAAAATAGAATAGCTCACAATTTTCTATAAAATTGATATGGGATTTGTTGTTTCTTCTATGCTTTTTGTAAATGTTTTCTTAACCGTCTCTCAAGTCATCGAATAACGCCCGAAAAAATCTTAGGATTTTGTGTTAGGTAAAGAGAGACGATGCCTCTACAGTTTATTGTGGTGTCTGAACTACATCTAAGGCTTCGATAATTTTCTTTCTAAGTCCGAAGCAAATCAGAAATAAATTTTTAATTTGCCCCAGGATGGATTTGAACCATCGATCATTGCAACCAAGTAAGTAGGTACGTATTTAATTCAATTAGAATCAAAGTGTTTTTCGTATCACAGCTTTTCTTCAACATAAGAGAGTCAATCCAGTAACAAAAGTATATTAGAAATGATTTTACTTAAATTTGAAAAAGTCGGGGCCCAATTTTTATTGCATTTTTGTTTACTCTCAAATAGTATTGCAGCGCTAACATCTGTCTTTATTAAACACTGGAACCGTAGAAGTTGCTTTTGGCATACATCGTATGTGAAAGAAAACATGTTTTTTATTTATTGATTCTAATTCTTATGTAATATGTTATCTAATTTGTAGTTTTGTACTTATTTTTCATTTACTTTTAAACAAAATATAACCAAGAAAGGCTACATTTTTCGGCTGTCAACGCATGAAATAAAATAAATGGCTTAATAATTACACTATATCCTGAAAACAGTTTTAAACTATGTGATATTTCTACTACCAGTTTGAAACCCAAAATCCCTCAAAACGCTACTGTATTATATTGCGAAAACTTCCAAGATTTACAAAGCCTATGTTTAAAAACAGAACAATCAAGTTCGGAAACAATATATCCCATTAAAGAAGGGAATCCAACGCTGCAAATAAGCACGTAAGTTATTTCTCTTTATACCATTCCTTTTACGCTCAATCTATTTTCAATGTTCCATGACAAAGCGGTTCGAGTAAAGCTGTCATCAGCTGTTCATTCATTTGTTTTGCCATTCATTAGAATCTGCTAACCGAGGGTGGTGTAGTAAGTAGTTAGATGATTTCAGCAAAGGGTCTTTATGACAACATGTAACGTACAGTCCTAATTCTTTATTGGTTCGTGGATGGGGCATTGTTAATGTTAATAGTGCTGAGTCATCCTAATGATATTTTTATACATTAAGCTTGTCGTAAACTCAATAATTTATCCAGTAGCTCGTAGCTCGGAGCGATGATGTACCGAAAATAGCCTTTAAAAGCAAAAGTACTGAAGAAGTTTTCCTGGTTACTACCTACTCTGAAGATATCAAAAAGTACTAAGAATATGATGTAATTAGGGAGAAAATAGTCATATTTACACCCATATCTTCTATTTGATCAAACGTCATCTAACCAGAACTTCTTTTAAAAATTTAACTCTAAAAAATTTAAATAGTATAAGAACAAAATATATGACCAATTTTACGTCTGATATTTTCACCAGTCGAGTTTATTGTATCAAATATATCTACATATATTTGATACAATAAACTCTATCAAAACCATCTTGACAAAATGTTTCCCACATATATTTAATATATACGTTGTAGGAGATTGTCAGTAGAACGATATCTCAAGAAATATTCTTTATCTTTTCCACAGGAAATTAGTCGCCTCGACATAGACGATAGTGTAGTTTGTAATTGTATAATAAAATGTCTTAAATACATTTTTATTCATTAATTTATAGCGGTTTGGTTAATACCTTACCTAACTCATTTTGGTATCAACACATGGGGTTATTAGTTCGTGAAATTTGTAATTTATGGTTTGGGTCAGCATAGAGGAAGGTTCGTAGCTACTAAATCCTTTCACATACTCAGCGGGCTGTTTAGGCGATATTCATGGTAACTCCAAAGGAAAAGGATTCATTCTTTATTTATAAATAGGTTCAGGGACATATATTGGCCAATTCGGTTATCGAATATCTTGGATAATGAAATATTTCTGACATAATTTTGCCTATAGAAACTTATATTGTCCGCTAGAAATAAACAGGGGTGGAGGCTTGCACCACAGTTTTTATTTAAAAATTGTATATTATTTACATAAAACATTTCAAAATAATTGTGATCATATTTATACCAAACCTTAATTGATTATTTGGTTTTTATTTCTCGAGTTGGATTTATTTAAAACCTTGTTCACTTCCATTGCAGAGTTATCAATAATATGAGAACAGAGAACCAATAATTTGATTTTACATATTAATTTCCTTTCACAAGATTTACTGTAACTAATTTTGTAAAATACTGTACTTTTTACATCCATTCTCATGACCCAAACAGACTAATATGTTACATTGTTTTAAATTTTTATACCTATATGATTTACATTTTTCTTTCTGATTTATAGTATTCACAAAAACCGTTTATTTAAATAATAGGTGAGCTTTATTATGAAAGTGGAAATGAGATATGTATGTGGAATAATATATGTTTGCATATCATTGTTATTTAAGTACTTAGCGATAGAATACATAGGTAACATAAATAATTTGCCCATTGTACCAATGTACATCCTTATCATACACACATGCATAATATTTACGTTATGGAATCGTGCATAGTTACAAAAGGTATAAAAATAAATTTTATTGCTGATATAAATTTTCCTCTGAGTTGAAAAAATGTGCTGCTGTTCAATGTAGAAAACTGTATTAAACCGACACGTGAGACGAACTTGGTTTTCCTTAGGAGAGTTAAAAAAATTGAATAATAATGATCACATTGTAATTTTTTAAATTTTAAATTTTAAAATAAAAAATTATTGGTCGGAAAAAGTCACGTATTTAACTAGTAACATAATTTGCCATCAAGAATTATTTTCCTCGATACCTATTACATATATCTCGTTTAAAACCGATTTGAATGCAATTTTTATCAGATTAATCTAAGTCTAAGATATGTATAAAATGTCAGAAAATTATTTTTTTGCGTGCATTTTAAATTTTTTCTGGCCATATTTACTAACTTTCCGACATTATTCGTTGTTTCTACCTTTTAAAAATTTATTTTCTCCAACTCTTGGTATGAGCTGTAAATTAATTCATTTGAAAAACAAAAAGTACTGCCATCTCACACGAATTTGCGAAAACACATGCACCTGCTGCAGCCTGCTGTCGCGGTAGTTTCGGTTTGACTGCATCATGTCAAATTGAACTGTGCGGGGTGTCGTAGAATTGACTTGCATCTGACACAGACTCTAAAAAACAAAAATATAAATACTCGGGAACTGCACGACATATATTAGTAATTTGCGGATTTGTGTTGCTTAAGCAACATTTAGTGCTTTAATCACAACGTGTGACACTGTATTAATAGTCACAAACCAAAGCCAACTCAACCCTGAATTAAAAAAAATAAATAAATTAAAAAAAAAAAAAATTAAAATTACAGCATATTCAGAACTCAATAAAATAAACCTTTATCGCAATTATTAATGGTGTGTTAGTGAGCAAAATATTTAGTAATTGTAGTAAACTAAAACTAACTAGTGTATTTTTTATAATAATAATAGAGAAAATAGTATAAAAATTTACTTCGTATTTTATGACATAATACAATTTAATACTGATTTTTTATTTATCAATAATATAACCAAGCCTTATAATTCTTTAATGTAGAGTAATGAAATGTCAATAAATTTGTCACCTGATTATTTCTCAAATTTTTGAACTACTGACACACAACATCAATATCAAGTCTTTATATTCATTTTTAATAAAACCTTTACTACTATACAGGGTGTTCCAAAATTATGGGGCCAAACTCTTACAGCATGTAGAGGGGCTCAAAACAAAACGAAAATGTTCTATACATATTTGGTCAATACTGCATATTAAAGGAGTTATGACCTTCCAAAGATGAAGAGAATCAATTTTTTTATGCTATAACTCAGTATCCGAAAAAGGTAGGTACCTACATCAAAATTTAGACGTTACCTTTTATTTAGGTTCTCGACCATATCCTAAATTCATTTTTTTTTAAACTGTTCAGGAGCGGCGCGTATGGAGTTTAGGTTAGGTATATTAATAAATATTTTGAATCCGTTCGCGTTATTAAAAGTTTTACTTTAAAATTTGATTTTTCAATCGTTACTACAGAAAAATGGTATACCTTTCACATTTTGATAGGATGCGCCGTTTTCGAGAAAATCCACTTTTAAATTTTGATTGCACTTCAGACTTCAACTATTGTACCAGAATAATATTATCGTAGGCTTCCGTCAATCAAATTTTTATCTGTCAAAGTGAATGTACTAGTTATTTAAGGGAACTTGTAGCAAAAAGAATTGAAATCTGCCCTACTGTTTTCAAAACACTGACCCAGTGTTAAATGCATATCTGCAAGTTCTTTTTACGTAAAATTGGCTTCCATTTTTAAAAGATTCAATATCCTTAAGATAATTAACTAGTATATTCACTTTGACAGATAAAAATTTGATTGCCGGAAGCCTACTATAATAATATTATTCTGGTACACTAGTTGAAGCCTGAAGTGCAATCAAAATTTAAAAGTGGATTTTCTCGAAAACGGCGCATCCTATCAAAATGTGAAAGGTATACCAATTTTCTGTAGTAATGATTGAAAAATCAAATTTTAAAGTAAAACTTTTAATAACGCAAACGGATTCAAAAATATTTATTAATATACCTAACCTAAACTCCATACGCGCCGCTCCTGAACAGTTTTTTCAAAAATGAATTTAGGATATGGTCGAGAACCTAAATAAAAGATAACGTCTAAATTTTGATGTACCTACCTTTTTCGGATACCGAGTTATAGCATAAAAAAAATTGATTCTCTTCATCTTTGGAAGGTCATAACTCCTTTAATATGCAGTATTGACCAAATATGCATAGAACATTTTCGTTTTGTTTTGAGTCCCTCTACATGCTGTAAGAGTTTGGCCGCATAATTTTGGAACACCCTGTATATAGTGTCAACTAATTATGCTGACATTGTATGGTCCTTACCCTGGGTGTTAAAACATTGGAAGGCTGCTGAAAATTCAAAATAGTTGTTTTAGGCTAATGTTTAATTTATCTAGACCAAACCATGTAAGTAATAAAATTAAGCATAATGGTTGGCTCAATTTACACTATCGCCGACAACTGCAGTTGGTTGCTATGTACAGAAACTTTTAAAAACTAAATGTCCGGACTATCTTTTTAAAAAATATCATCATTTAAATATTAATGTTAGGAACATCTACTAAATACTAAATACCCCTTGATATCGTACTACTTTTTTCAGGCGTTCTTTCCGTTACTCTGCCTCTAAGCTCTAAGCTCTATAATGCTGTGCCAACCGAATTTAAAGATTATAGTCATCAACGTTTTAAAATATCTATGTACAACTTTTTCTTTTCTTTGCAAACCATGAATAACATATTTCCTTACTAGTGAGGAACAAATTTAATATCTTCAAAACGGCTAAGTTTTGGAAAAATTACTCGGACAGGTCGACTTTGATTTTATATTAGGCCTATTTAAAAAATATTTTTTATTCTACAAGGTATCCCAAAAAAGCTTGGCTATAATCAACTTTGATTTTTCAAATGGCAACCCCCAATTTTTTTGCAACTTAGAATTCCGTTTAAAATTCTTATCTTCTATGTATTTCTAAAATTAACCGTTTCCGAGTTATTGATATTTATAATAAATTTTTTTGAAGATGAAAATATTTTTAATATTAAATGTATTTTATTTTTAGGTTAGCAACAAATTAAAATTATTTCAACATGTGTTCAAAATGCCCCCCATTAGTTACTTGGCAATAACCTAAACGAGTCTTAAATTCTTCTTGATTTTTTCTAATGATTTCTGGTTCTGGTGTAATTAGCCGGTTCAATGCGAATAAATGTTAATAACTCAGAAACTATTGATTTTAGGTATAGGGTGTAATACAAAAATTCGAAATTGCAAAAAAAATTGGGGGTTGCCATTTGAAAAATCAGAGTTGATCGCAGCCCAGCTTTTTTGGGACATCTTGTAGAATAAAAAAATAATTTTAAAATAGTCTAAACTAAAATCGACCTGTCCAATAAATTTTTCCAAAACTTAGGCATTTTGAAGATATTAAATTTGTTCCTTACTTTTCGACCGCATTATATGTTTATTCTTATAGTAAGATAAATTTATTGATCTTATGCTGTACTATTTGTAACAAACAGTATTATATTATGTTATATTATACATTATTGAATTTTATTTATTTTCTATTTCAAAACTCGGTTAAGTAGAATAGGGTGCTGTGCCGAGTATAAAATAAAGACGTGTTACTATTATTATTATTATTATTATTACATTATACTAGTAACTCATACAAAACAATTTTAGCTAGAATAAGGTAACGTAGACCAGACTCATTAAGTCTACCTTTTAGGACACCAGTGAGAAATGATTTATACAAGAGGGTTTTGATTTTGAGGTTCTCCTGGAGCCGATGATTTGTAGAAGAGTTTCCAGATTTCCTTTGGCGTTGGTTATTCTAATTTCTTAACGTTTCGACTATCTTTTCCTGATCTTTTGAACCAAAGTGAGCTCTATCACAGGTGAGAACAGAATTCTATTTAGCCTGTGGCTCTATAGTCTCTATGCCCCAATTCCTTTATTTATGTGTTTAGAATAAGACGTGATTTCCATGTCATGGCATCGTTTTACCAACGCTACATGGTCAGACATGCACACAATTAAGTTCCACATCATTGGTTTCGTTTTGGTGACGTTACTTGGTGAGTCATGTTGTTAGTCACGCAGAACATTGATTTCCACGTCATCAATAGATGTACTCCAGTGTTACGGTTCAAAATATTTGGATTTTTATATATTTCTATGGCTTTTATAAATTTCTTCATAGCAGTGACTGGTTTCCTTTGAATATTCAAGAACTGCACATTTAAAGATGTTTCTATTTTGTGTGTGGTATGGTATAGACTGTTGTAAGTTAAGGTGTCATGTGTTGTGTATATCGAATCCAACAATCAATATTAGGGTTTAAGGCCGCAGGTGTCGAAAACATAAATTTCAAATGCCTCCATAAATAAACTGGCAAGAAGATCACGACACGATGGTCGAAATATTAATAATTCAGAATAATTAATGCAGAAGAGAACCCCGAAATTCTACAAAAAAAAAAGTAAATGTAGATCAGAATGAAAATCCTTTGAAATTTACTTGAATTTGTACAGTAGATAATATTACCTATTAAGTGGTCTACATACACAAGTATTAAGAGTTGCCTGAAAATATCAGGCAATGCTTGATTTTTTCAGTAAGTGCAAAAACGGCTTGCTCGTGTGTAAACAAAATAGACGTGTACAAATTTAAATAATATTGATATAAGCGGCAGCATAGGATGAAATATTGGTAACGTTTAAATCACTAAAGCCAATAACGGCTGTTGGTACAGATGGTTTCCCGATTTATTTCATTCAATTGCTCACAAATCCGTTGTGCACACTACACACTGTCTAATTCTAAATAAAACAGTTTTTTCCAATAAATTTACGATACGAAATAACATTTAGGTATTCATAAAATACAACTTCTCTGCAAAATTTGAATTTGGAAACATATACAGGGTGTTCCAGTTTTTTGTAGCAGGACTTTAACAGTCGATAGACATTTGAAAATTATTAAAAAAAGTTCATATAAACATAGGTTGAAAAATGCTTAGTTTTCGAGATACAGGGTGTTAAAGTTTGAAAATAAATATGGATTTATATTTATATTTCCAGAATGCTAAGAAGTTTCGAATCCAAACTTACCAATTCTTTACATACAATTTAGAGGCCTATTTTAGAATAACAAACTACTACTTTACTTAATCATGGGCGTAGATATATGGATTTACTAAGGCTCTTTTTTACAAAAAAGTAGTACGCCACTGATATTTTCCCATGTTTCCAGTTTAATTCAATAAAGCAAGAAAAAACAAAAATTTATTATCTCTTGGCACTTTTTGATATGACAAGCCGTTGTTCAAAAAATTTACATTTAATCTTTTGATGCACGCCTCTGGACGAATTTTAGACAAACTTGCAGTCGCTCAGAATTTTACCCAATTTTGATGGTGCGAAAAGTCTCTTAAAAAGAAAGAATGAAACATTTAAAATATTTATTGTAAAAGTTTATTATCATGTAAATCAAAATGTATTAAAACGCAACAGTGGTACTAAAATAAATTATTAGAAACACAAACACAAAAGCTAGCAACATGTAAAAGTGTCTTACTTCATTACAAGCATCATTAGCGATGTTTCATTCTTTCTTTTTAAAAGACTTTTCGTACCATCAAATTTGGTGAAATTCTGA
The DNA here is from genome assembly GCA_963680705.1 of Rhagium mordax. Classification (NCBI taxonomy): domain Eukaryota; kingdom Metazoa; phylum Arthropoda; class Insecta; order Coleoptera; family Cerambycidae; genus Rhagium; species Rhagium mordax. The sequence continues at coordinate 26,645,196 of OY796658.1, read as the reverse complement.
GCGACCTCAAGTTTGTCTAAAATTCGTCCAGAGGCGTGCATCAAAAGATTAAAAGTAAATTTTCTGAACAACGGCTTGTCATATCAAAAAGTGCCAAGAGACATTCAATTTTTGTTTTTTCTTGCTTTATTGAATTAAACTGGAAACATGGGAAAATATCAGTGGCGTACTACTTTTTTGTAAAAAAGAGCTTTAGTAAATCCATATATCTACGCCCATGGTTAAGTAAAGTAGTAGTTTGTTTTTCTAAAATAGGCCTCTAAATTGTATGTAAAGAATTGGTAAGTTTGGATTCGATACTTCTTAGCATTCTGGAAATATAAATATAAATCCATATTTATTCTCAACCTATGTTTATATGAACTTTTTTTAATAATTTTCAAATGTCTATCGACTGTTAAAGTCCTGCTACAGAAAACTAGAACACCCTGTATATTTGAGAGTATTTACACTTCGTCAGTGAATATACTGACTTCGTTAAATAATTTATACTGACATATTATCGCATATTAGACGAAATACGATCAATCGATAAATTCTACATAATTAATCAACTATTTCAAATGTGTAATTTTGCAAACGGATTACAAATTGATATACCTATGCATATTAAAATTTAGCAAAATTGTTTGACATGATCAGTCATCAGGTATAATCGTGTTACAGATATAAAAAAAGGCCTTAGGCTGTACATGATATCGTACGTTATCTGTGGTCGTACCCATAAATGCGAAATTATACTCTGAAATATTTTTTCTGTCATTAGAAACAACACTAAGAAGAAAAAATCTAATCGAAACTAATGGTATTGTCACGACCCCTACCTTAATTATGTCATATTTCTTGTTAGGTAGTATTTAAGACTATCGTCGTGACTAAACCATTCGGCACTTTTACCGAATATTACAACTACCCTCCTTAGGGGCACATAAAATAATATTGTCAACAAATCGTACTTACTCGCTTGGCATACTTTATATTGAAAGGTTTATTCTAACAAGACTATTGACTCGCTTGGCATGCTTTATATTGAGAGGTTTTACTTCTAATAGGGTGGTACTGTGGTACTAAGTGAATTAAACATAGCCGGTAAGGTTTAACAATAACAATTTATTTAAGAAAGGACAACAACGAATATGAAGTTACAGAGTGTGAAAATACAGAGTACTTACGGGGGGCCGTGGCTACCTGATGAAGAGATATGCACATTATATTTGGGGAGCCCTGAGGGGGCAACCCCTAAGACTATTTCACAGTCTCAAGACACAACTTTGCTTTTCAGCCCCAAGAACGCAACTAAATTTTCAACTTCCTATTTCTCCCCAGCTTTGGTCATAGATTTCCTAGTCAGCAAAATAACCACCTTATTTTACATTACTCGTCGCTGTGTGCGTATATGCTAAATTGCATTAATTTGTTTAACTTCCTTTCTGTAACATGAATAATCTGACTCTATTTTAATGACCTGGTAATAACTACTGAAAATGATGTACTGGGTGTTGTAACTAATATTTAAAATTAAAATTAATATTTTCCCTCTGTGACAGTATTTTAAAATTATTAAAAACTGTTGCTGATTGCCCAGATTTACCAAACACAAAACTGTCGTAATTTTTGTAGAACACTAAGCTAAGAAGTTTGTGCATCTTAACATTAAGTATCTACAGATCATACCGTCAATATGTATCACATTTTTTAAGAATACATATTTCAGTTCGTATTTTAAAATAAGGGTTGCAAGTTGCAACAGACCCTTGTAAAAGTAAATTAAATCGCCATAAAAAAAGGATTTAATGAATGCCAATTTCTACAATTCCCTACTTAACAAGTCTCGAAAAGAATATATTAAAAAATATCTCTTTTGGTTAGTAGTACATGAAAATGTAGGCGGCATATATTAATTTTAGAAATTTGTTTTTTATGGTTACATATGACAGTTTATTAATTATAAAATGTAAGTTCAAGTAAATCACTTTATTTTGCGAGAAATCGTTCACCTGAAGAGCTTGTAAGAGCGAAAGAATATGTACATCTTGTGGACTTCGTTTTTTAATTGTTGACCATATTGAATGAATTTTGGTAAGTTGAAAAATTTTTTTAATAATTTGTTTTTAGACGTTTTGAATTTTATGATATTTAATCCAGTATTCATCATGTACCTATTAAAGAAAGTTCAATGAATTTAATAATAGCGTGTTTAGAGATGAAACATCAATGTAAGTATATCAGTTTGGATATGTTTGTTGTTATTATGCTTGTATAAAACCTAAACAAAGTCATTTAAAAACAATGCATATCAAGCAAAGAAAGAGAATTGTAAAATAAGTCTGAATATGCACGCGAATATTTATTGTAGAATTATTAAGTTTCGTGTACGCTATCTGAAAAATCTTGTTAGCTCAACGCTGGCGTGTTCCATATACTTTTATCACGTAAAGCTTTCTAAGTTGTTATTAAATTTTCATTGCATTTTAGATTTTTCAAGTTATTCGGCTTAAATTCTCGTCACGTCGTTTAACTAGCAAGACTCGTAGTGCTATCAAACATACCAAAAGTTACGTTACATATTGGATGGTGACATTTGAGGCACTTTATTGTATGTTTACTGTTTGTACTGGCCACAATTTCTTGTCAAAATTGCAGTTTTTGTCATAAGGTTGCGTTGCGTTGGTCTGAAATCGCTCACGTGAATATTTATAATTTACAGAGAAAAATATCAAATTTGTTTTATGTTCCGCATTTCCTTTATTTTGAATCAAACCAGCTTTTATTTATTTATGTTGTGAATCAAGTAAAGAAGAAATTCATAAAATCAAAATTTCTCAGATTTTTTAATTATACAGGGTGGTCCAGATTTTAATACATTAATTTTGAGAGGCGATAGAGAATCGCAAAATAAGGGGACTTTTCTTAATAAACATACATCGAAAAATCCACCATAACTTAGATAATAACTTAGATGAAGTTTCATTAAAAAAAACTTTATAATTTAATATCTAAGGAAAGACAAAAGCCATCTTTTTCAAATCTGGCACACCGCTTTTCTATGTAAATCTGCATCTACCATTCAAGTCAAAAATAGCAACAGAAAGCCATTGGCGCAGATATGGGGGTTACATATCCCCTTTCTAGAAATATGTAGTGCGCCACTGGATATTTTTGAAAAAGTTATTAAATTGCTAAATTGCAAAATGCTATAATAAACACACCACAGAAATTAGACAACCCCCAAATCCAAAGCCAAAGGCTGTCCGGAAGGGGGCTACACATTTGAAAAAACGCAGACAAACATCCATACCCACCGACATTGCCATTTGCCGGTGCCCGGTCTCGAACCGGGACTTGATAGGCAGTGTAGCCAGAGCCATGTCTGTCACTCACGCCTTAGCCCACTGCGCCACCGAGTCGGTGATAAAGATGCTCTCATTAAATATCTCCAGAGGCGTTCGTTTTCGAGATATTCTCGGTTTTATGTGGCAATGCTCATGTGTTTAATAAAAAAAAATTAATGTACAGGGTGTCCCAAATTGCTTGATTTTGGCTGGTTTTCCTATTTCCAGACCAGATAGAGAAAAACTGCCCTATGAATCTAGAGCTCGATTTTTTTGAAACGCCGATTGGTGAAAACCACATTTCGATATCTCTAACCGTTTCCAAGATATCGGCAAAAATTGACATTTTACAGATTCCGAAAAACTGTCAACTTTTTTATTTTTGGATATTTTTTCACGGTAAAAACTTTCTATAGGCACTTTTTGACGTAGAATAAGATGCATTTGTCAAAAAAAATATATCGCTTTTCTATTGTTTGATATCAAAGCTAACTTTGTTATTTCAAATGGAAACCATAGTTGGCTTTGACTTTAGAAAATAGGAAAAAAAAATAAGCTTTCCAAAAATATATATGCCAAGATATGTCTAGTCATCCTTGCTGCCAATATAACACATTTCTCTTTAAAAATGACATTTTTTAACATTAAAAAAAGTTTTTCGGAATCTGTAAAATGTCAATTTTTGCCGATATCTCGGAAACGGTTAGAGATATCGAAATGTGGTTTTCACCAATCGGCGTTTCACAAAAATCGAGCTCAAGACTCATATGTCAGTTTTTCTCTATCTGGTCTGGAAATAGGAAAACCAGCCAAAATCAAGCATTTTGGGACACCCTGTACTTAGTCAATAAAATAGCAAGGCAAAGGTAGAATATTTTAATAATGTACAAGATAAATAAAAACTTCCGCACATGTGTAATTTACCATTTTACTACTTTTTATAAAATATTGCTACTGAACGATTAATCAAAAAAAGGAAATTTTCCATATGAATTTGTTAAGAAGTGCACCTTTGAGATTAAAATTTAATTTCTTAACAGTTAAGCAGGTTTGAGTTGCATTTGTTTTTGTTTTTATCTACCTTGTGATGATTGCCCCTTTTTAATGTTTTTCGCAAATTAAGTAGGAACCACATAAAACCGAGAACATCTCGAAAACGAACACCTCTGGATATATTTAATAAGAGCATCTTTATTATAACATTTTCATTGGGGAATTTAAAAATGCGACGATATTTTCAAAATATCTGACAGCAAATTTTTTTAATAACGCCCTTTTTCTACGCAACTGAATGGTGGTATCAGATTTAAAATATTATACAGTCATCGGTAGTCTTAAGTAACACTCGCTCACAAAAATTTAGATTCCTCTGCCTACTCTGTTTAGAGATATAGTTAAATAACTGATCCGCCAGTCGACACTATAACACCCTGTATTTTGAAAACGAAGCGTTTTCCGACGAAACTATATAAAGGTTTTAGTTTTATTTTAACGTTCTCTACAAGCTCTTAAATTTATGGTAGTCAATTTGGAAACACCTTGTATATGTTTTTGGTTATTTCTCATTTATTTGTGTAAGTGGAAGTAATTATATTTAATACGAATATTTGTTATTAGTCAGTTCCTTCCGAAAAATCGTTGTAAATAGACGTTTCAGCCACTGGAAATCAAAACTACTTTTTATTTATTTTGAAGATTAAATTGATTGAATCATACTTAATTGATTATGTTAATGGCAGTTGTCGATAAAAGTACGGAAGAGTAACTAATGATCTTTAATTCACGGCGTATATAAAAAAAACCGCCGATTATAAAGGCAAAATTTAGTACTGTGAACATATGTGACGCACCCTCATAAATGTTTTCCCTACAACATTCCGAGGTTATTAATGGCTTTATAAATTTAAATTATTCATAAAATGGCAAGACCAGACGCGGAAGCTCCATTTAAAATATATATCATATAATATTACACGTTTTAATTGTTGAAGTTACTCTTGTAAATCATATTATTAATCTGAAGAGTACCTTCAGGATTATATTACCTAGACGGCGATTTTTTATTACAGTTAACACGAAAGCAACGAAAAAATAAAAACTGTTTTCAATGTGTCGTTTATGTCTCCGTCAATCTACGACATAAAAATTGGTGTTAGAAAAGAAAATTTTCCTATTTAAATATTTACCCTTTTAAGCAATTATTGAGGAATCGAATATTGCTCTGTATTGTACCAGTTTAAGAAGATAAATATTTACACCTAGCTACCATGTTCAATTTTACATGTATCAATATTTTTCTTGATTATACAAGGTTACAAAAAGTTAGCTCAATATTTCAAACAATTAAATTATTGATAAATCGCCAGTTTTGTGTTAGCGCTAGGAACTCGTGCGAAACTACATCATTTGAACTTACTGATTGGTTCTGATTGATTAATCAAGGAAAATATGTTTTAATTTAAAGTTATAAATAAAATAGAGTTAGAATAAATATTGTATTTTATATAGTCCATTCTAAAATTTCTTTGACTTTATTTATTCAATAATGGCCTGGCCTTAACCCATTGCGGGATAGTAGGAGATAGCCACTTTAATATGTCTGTGAATACACTTTATCTATTATTGTTAGACGAACATTAAAACAATTAGAAATGCCCAAATTACATTCGATAATTATATTATTGCATTCCCCGCCATTATAAACGTGTAAATATATTTTTAAATATTATTTATTCATTCAATATCAATATTTGATTTGATTAACGCTATTATTTGTAATAAACAGTCTCTTACTATGTTTTGTCGTTATTTTTCGCTTAATATTTTATATCATATACAGATAATACGCTTTATGTGCATGTGCCTCCGATTCAAACTGATACTGTCTAGACTTTAATTATATACCGCAAGTATAGTATATATTTAGATTTCTTATAAAAATAAGTTTTAAGCAAAACAGACCAATTGAATTAGCGTTGAGCGTTGACATATTTATTTTTGGGTTCGTTCACAATCAAATTAGTACCAAGATATACCATATTGGTATTTTAGAAATATACTGCTTTTGTTAAATCAAGGATGATGTATTCATCTGGAGACAATTCTGGTGTTATATTGGTGATATACGGGGTGATTTATGGGAACAAACTTCGGCAGTGAAAAGTAGATTTAATTTCATGAAGAAATGTTCATATAAGCATAGGTCCGATCTTTCTATGTTCAGAAAGAAGTTCGAGCAGAAGTTATTAGTAGGACCGCATAGGGCCACAAATAGGGGGTTCGTGGGAATTAAATGATTAAAGAATGGCATCCATTTTATATGTTAGTATATGCATTTGTCAATAGAAAAACTTTTCTTGCCACCCCCAATTACGCGTCCCTCACCCTTGACGCCCCTTAAGGGGTAAAACCTTTAATAGGCTATATCTCTTGAACCCTTAAAGATAGCAAGTTAGTTTTTTTAATGGATTGTCAATATTTTACTAAGGAACAGAAAAGGTCATTAGCACTTTTGTCCAATTTTTATTCCTAACAAAGTTATTCAGAAAAATAACTTTATTTTTCGGCATTATTGTATTTTATAATCGATTTTGTCTAATAAAACTCACTCGATCACAAAAATTGTTTAAATAAAATTTGGTCATTAAAGTTTTACCTATCTAACGGTATAATCAATTTTACCATTACGGCACTTGTGTACCTTAACTATGGTTGAAAGTAGACCACGCGAAATGCATAAGGATCGCAGCGGTCGCTTTTGGGGGAGGGCGTGGGCGTGACAGGTAGCCGATTAATAGGAAACTTTGGCGCGTGTCCATTGTCTTATTCTCTCATAATTTATACATACCCACTATGTATATAAAGTTAGCAGGTCAACTGTTGTAAATCGGACTGAGTATAGCACTCGGTATAGCATAAATATTTGCCGTTTTTTAGCCGTTAATTACCCGTGAAAGGGAAAATTTTGTCGTTATAATTTTTTAAAAAGTATGAGATGACCTGCTAACTTCATATGAAGTTAGTAGGTCATCTATATAAAAAATTATTAAAAAAAAATTTAGGTAGGTAGGTAGCTTAAAATTTGCAGTTTATTTGCCGTATAGTCGAGTAAACTTTAACTTGGCGTGTGGATGAGTTGTTATTGTGCATACTATTTCATTTTCTCTTGCACACAAAGTTAAAGCAATAACCCAGAAACATTGTTCACGTATGTTTATACGTAAACAATGGTTTTGGGCCATTGTTTCAATTTTGTGTGCAAGAGAAAATACAATAATACGCACAATATCAACTCATCCACATGCCAAGTTAAAGTTTACTCGAGTATAGAACAATGGCTATAGGCAAAATATCGTAGGACTCGATTTATAATCGGGAAACTTATTTTCTCGATTGTAAATTCCCAAAAAGCAAAACAGAAGGTTTGAGATAAACTTATACATTGAAAAAAATAAGCTAACGCATCTCGTCGATGAATCTTCAGAATTAGAGTTGGTCCGACTGAAATTTTGTTTAAATAATTGATTTTCAGTTCACCTGACTCTCAAATAATTGTCTCAACTCTGTCAATGCGTGATGTTCAAGACTATTCAACCATGCGCATCGTTGATCCAACTAAATTCTGGTTAGGTCAACCAAAATATGTATGCGGCAATGCATTTCTTTTTCCTTATATATGCACGTATGTCTAATACACACAACTGTAATTGTATCTTTTTTTTAAGTAATGTAACTGTATGTTTGTGTTTTATTTAGTTATCTAATACAAACTAATTGGCTCACAGTCAAGTATACATCATACTTTGTGGGATAGCCTCGTTTATTTACAGATTAACAATGTTATTATATTATTTCATTCTTATATTACTTCATTCTTATATTTTTTTATTACTGTCTCATTTGTGTATCCTATGTATATATATATTTTTTTTCCTTGAACCGTAAATAAACTTTATTATTATTATTATTATTATTATTATGTGCGGCAAGTAACTTGAGAAAAAATATTAATGGCGATAAACAATTTCCGAAAAAATGTTACTCTTCACGAATAAATCGAACAAGTCCAGCGGCAAATTCCTAGGTAGAAAACGAGTCGGAAAAATAATATTCAAAGCGAGAAAAATGTTATTCTTCACGAATAAATCGAACAAGTCGAGCGGCAAATTCCTAGGTAGAAAACGAGTCGAAAAAATAATATTCAAAGCGGGGAACTCGGTTGCCTTGCTAAGGCCCGTGGATTTTTCTACCTAGGAATTTACCGCTCGACTTTTTTACTTTATTCGTGAAGAATAACATTTTTCAGAAATTGTTTATCGCATTAATAAACAAAAAATTTGGATTCCACGGACTGAGCAAGGCAGCCGAGTTTCTCGCTTTGAATATTATTTTTTCGACTCTTCTACCTAGGAATTTGCCGCTCGACTTGTTCGATTTATTCGTGAAGAACATTTTTCTCGCTTTGAATATTATTTTTCCGACTCGTTTAACGATTTAACATTTCGTGTACCGCTCTAAATTCGTGAGACACCGTCGCCGTATCCGAAAAGCTTTGTTTATTGTGTAACAATAGTGACCGATAATTCAGTTTTTTTATTTTTGGGACATTACATGATGGAACTTTCATTGCATTTTAATTATTCCAAGTGCGTGATTTGTCAAAATACAAAAAGGAATTTTATTTATGTTTAAAATGTAAAGTTCCGTTCAATGTAAAATAAATTTATTTCGACAACAAACCGTTGCAATTTTGTAAATATACATACTCAACCTATACACCAGCTAACATTTTCGATGATTTCTCGACCTAGGATTGTTTTAAAATGGGAAGTATACCACTCGAAAGCTAAAAGTGTGGACTATAACTATCATTTAGAACTTTTTTTTCTAAAAGCTGCAGTTTACGCACTATGTCTGTAAAAATTTAGAACAATATAAAAAAAAGTGTGTTATTTCGTCTAATTCTTGAAATTATCAAAATTTCGAGAAAATTATAATAAACTATTTTATTCTACGCTAAGAGACAAACATTTTGGCGTAAGAACAAAATTTATATCTTTATTCGTTTACAAGATATAGCCATTTGAAATATTCCACCCTTAAGGGGATGGTAGGGGTGAACAACGCATATCTCAGGGTGGCAAGAAACATTTTTATATTTAGTATGAAATAATTAAACATAAAAAATATCTTGCCAGCTTTAATCATTTAATTCCCACGAAAATCCCTATGCGGTCCTAAAGTCGGGCTCACCAATGTTTGCGGCTGACTTATTACTTACAGAAGATATTACGGACATGCACGCTGTAATACTAAATATCTCATGTGCACATTTAGTACAGTCTGATCAACTGCACTAAAGGTGCAAAGAAGATATTTAGTATTACAGCGTGCATGTCTGTAATATCTTCTGTAAGTAATAAGTCAGCCGCAAACATTGGTGAGCCCGATTATACTATATAACGATTTTAAAATTTTTAAGTTGAAAAAGCATGTAGCCATGAATTAGTAAAACAAAATTTAGTAAAGGTGCTTTGATCTAAGAATAAATCCATTTTTGAATGATTTTTTCTACACAATAAATTATGTACTTTCTTTGACAATCAGGAAAAATATTGACTCTCTATCAAAACTATTTCGAGATTATTTTACACAACATAAACTCCTTAACTTTGTAGTATACTCCTTACTAGGTCAAATAGTTAATTAACAGCGGACCATAAAACGAGAGAATATTAAACGAAGTCCATATTATTCCAGTTTATACACACCTGCGGTATTTTGTAATGAATACACGAAATCTGCTGCAGTTCCAAAAATGACACGAAGCACAATTAAGCTGAGCAATATTTCATGCTTTTAATGGTTCTTAGAGTAATCCTCAATATTGCTGGTTTTCATAAACCCAGCTACATTATTCTTATCTCGTAAAATAATAAGTAAATAATTTCTATGGAGTCGAGTTCTATTATAATACTGTGTTCATTATTATATTAAATAATAAACTTTAGTCTGAATATGTGGTTACCTATTATACCTACCTTTTATTTTAAACGAAAAGCATTCATAACAAAATTTGCTCTTAATCAGAAGATTGTTTCATCAAATAATTAATTTTACTATCCGGCTCCAGATTAAATTATCTTCCTGAAGTTCTTCACGCAGTTAATCTGGAGCCAGTACGGTCTTATCATTGTCTTGGAAGAGCAGGGCTATTATTATACGGTTGCCATCTAATTTTATCATTTCTAATTCTTTCACATTTTCTTTATACGCAATTTTTTGTTGTAAATGACATTTTCAATAAGTGCACTATTTCAAAAACATCCTCTGTATACATATTAAAGGTAAACTCGTAAATCTACACGAATTCCGCTTTATATGTGTATTGAAAGAATACCATTGTGTGGGTGGCTTTGCTATCAGATACCTTTTAAATAAATATATTACACCATTAAAAAATACCAGCTGTAGAAGAAGCTAATGACGCTTGTCCTGAAATTCACAGAATGTATGAAAGGAAAACATATCTGTAATGTGTATTTAATGATATTTCTGAAGGCGACAATAAAGGAACGGAGAATGATATACGTAATATATCATTCATTCACTTGTAATCGTTATGTGAGACATAAAGTTCTAAACGTTCCGTTCGAATATTACATCAGTAAATACAAATTGTTCAATATATGCCGCCATGTCTGAATTTAAAAGTAAAAAATATGGTATGGTCGCAGCTTTTGAATGACTGAGTCTTAAACATCAGGACCATTGTAAGTTGGACCAATAATACCACAGTACTGTTGGTTAATTCCCTCTAATTTTCTTACGATGAAATGAATTCCAGTGATATTGGATGTGTATTTGTTGTCTCTAACTATATAGCTCCTACCTGCACAATGTATTTTCTCATTTTTTTTGTTTTTTCATGGCATTGGACCAAAAAAGCATTAGCCAATCGCTATTAATTTTTTTTATTTTTAATTATCTGTAGTAATATATTAAGTGCATTAAAAATGATCAAAAACTCAACGCATGAAACCGTGTTGCCTAGAAACCGCATAAGTTCATTTTGATGTGATTTGACAAAAAAAACTTTTTCAGTCAAATCGCATCAAAATGAACGAATGGGGTTTCTTAAACACGCAAGTTGAAATTTTTCTGTCAAATTATTGACATATGATCATATTTAACGTTTGCTGTCACCTAAATAAATAAACTGTAGTAAAGTTTGAAAATATAAAAAAACAGGAATCCACCCATTTATTGAAGAAAACATAATATAAAAGATTACAGTAGTTATATATATTAAACCCTTAGTTTTTTGCAACTAAAATAGGTATATTCCAAAAATATATCTAGTTGTATGGGGTGTTCCATATAGGCTGGGCAGTAACCAACTTTGTTAGTTAAATGGAACACCGTATATATTATTTCAAATTTGATTAGAGAATGTCAAGAGCTTTCCAATGAACTACCATAATATGTATTTACTTCTTTTGAGCGGTTTTTAAAATGTTCTAAATTTCGTCGAAATTTTGACAGATGTAGGACCTAAAGAACATTTTTTCCCTTGGTTAGTGATAAGTAATTTTTGAAAATAAATGAAGAGGCAAAAAGTTTAATAAATAAATAACAATAAAGTTAAGGTAAAATTGGTCCAAATTCTTAATTTAATAAATGTTCAAACTGTCGACCGTTTTGATTTGTGTACAAATTAATTCTATCTTGGAAGGATCTGTTAACATTTATTAGTATTTGTGGAGTTCAATCATATCGAATATCAATTAGTTTGTTGTCAGAAAAATTCATGTTTGCTTTACTATTTATTAGATTACTTTAATAATACACGAGTAGAGTAAAATCTAATTGTTACACCTGTCAAAATTTAGTGTAATAAGATTTATGAGAATTTTGTTTCCAAAGCTTACTTGAAAATTTTTAAACATGAAACCAATGAACTGGAAAATATTTACTTTGAAATAATTTTCTGTCGCAAATTAAGTTGCTGCATTAACAGCTACTTGAAATATTGCAAAAACGTATAAAAAATTGAACAATATTTGATAAAACACTTTCATTTGTTTCATTTTTAACAAAATATTACATTAAATTGCTAGTGTCTTCAAAATAACTCAAAATAAATGTCATGTGTGGGGGATCTTCAGAAAGCACTTGTAATTCTCTATTTCATTATGAAATAATATACAGGATATTCAAAAAAAATATTATATAAAGCTTTTAAACATTTTTTTTTTACAAAAGGAATGCGTCGTTGTTGTGTATTCCACCGGAGTCACTAGATCGAATTTGGGACACTAGTACTTTTCTTAGGTAAATCGTTTTCTAAAATTTCCGACGTCACTGACATTATCATAATCAAATCTCTTTTTATTGTGAATAATTCATAATTCAAAGACTTGTAGAAGAAATTTGTTGTGTTCCATCTAATATAATTAAAAAAAAAAGATTCAATCAACAATTTCGTTTCACGTTTATATATTTATTTATGATACATTTTGCAGAGGAAGTTTCATTAAGTGTGTCAGATCTAATACTAAAAATAACGAGGAAGTAAAGAAAGTTGCACATTTACATATGAATTAATAAACAGCATCTCCATACCTTCCTTCCATATTATCAAAGAATTAGCCTAACTACTAATAAATACTGCGACCTTAGCGAAACGCCCTTTAAAGTTTTGAGAAACTTTTAAGTATAAACATGTAGGCAAGTTTGTATCTAATTTCAAGTGTGTGTGTGCCTCAGTATATCTCCACTGAAACGGCTCGAAACAATGAAGATAAATAGGCGTCGATAAGACTCCTGGCACAGGAACTATTCCTGTTGTTTTCAAATTTCCTGAGTAGAGGGCAAATACCTTTCTCAACGAGTTAATAAGGGCTTGTTGGCGGCGCTTTAGATATTAAAAAACACAAAAACGACAATTCGTCTAATATTAAAGGTGATTTAGTTGCAGTTCTTTCTTACTAGTTGCTACACACTAACGATATTGCGGTATTCCATACAATATTTGTTAACTTCACTTTTGAGGGTGCACAAAAGATGAGCACTTTTTTATATATTTTGTTTATAAAAAGACTACTAAATTTCTTACAGAGAAGATATTCTGCAATGTATTACTTTATACATGCCAATGCTCGCTACTAGAATCGCTGCGTCTGTTTGATGCTTCCTGCAGTAGGTACTTGGTTTAAAGAATATCTGAAAGGGACGATGATTTTAAGATCTGTCCGAAAGCGTTTTGTTACCTTTCCATAGATGTTATTTTTGCTCAGCTTGTGGAATACCTCCTTCATCTTCTCCTTACTTCTTTGTGAGAAAATGTTAGTTGATGAAGGATCAGCAAATAAACCACTTATAAATTATTTTCTAGTGCCTTGATTTGTAATTGTTACGTCAAGATTAACGAAAGTGACTTTAGCCGAAGCCATTGTGTCTATAATACAGAGTGTCCATTTAGTAGGTCCTCCCTTCTTCAACTATAGCTTTATCCTCGCCCACACAAGATTTGTTTAGGGTAATTACAATGAGATTATTTCTCTACTAAAATAAAGACATATATTATTATTAAAAAAGGCACTTTTCATAATTAGTGACACCTATAGATTTGGCGGGGAAAAGTATCTACATGTTTTTTTAATGGAACGACCTATATTTTCTTGCCGCAATTTAAGCCAATTAGGGGTTTCTCTTCAGTCTTAAAATTGTTTTGCTCTTCAGTACAGCAGCGTATTTTAAATTATTTTTTGGTCCTTACCAACCATTTATGTATAACTGAGTATCTCCTCCATCGCTAGTTGACTTTTCATAAAAAGTTAGTTGATGCTACAGGGAGTTACACTTTGTCTCATAGTAGTATCAAAATTAAAATAATTTAATACAAGGTGTTCAAAATTAGTTTTCAAAAATCGAAATTTTCAATTCAATTTTTGCAATTTTTCTAACGGCAACACCCTATATTTTAATTCAATTCTCTTTATTTTGATATATACAGGTCTACCCTTACCTTTGACTTTGATGGTTTTTGAAATAGCGATTCGAAAACTAGTTAACACTTTTTTTTTAACTTTCACGAGCGTAAGTTGGCAGTTGCTTTGCTTTTAAAATGTGACTACAACTAGATGGCGTCCCACTTCATTTCAGCTTAAATTTTCGGCAACACATGAATGAACTTTGTCATTCTAATTGTTAAATAGCATAAAAAAATTGATTCTCTTCATCTTTGGAAGGTTATAACTCCTTTAATATGCAGTATTGACCAAATGTTTATAGATAATTTTCGTTTGGTTTTGAGCCCCTCTACACACTCTAATAGTTTGGCCGCATAATTTTCGAACACCCTGTATATTGATAGGATACGAAAGATCAAAACTGTGTTCAATATTTCAGGAACATATTTCACAGAGCACAAATTCTTGTCACGTCATGGATATATATAATTTTCTTCAACACTGCTTTACAAATGAAAATAATATTTTTGTATTCGTATTTTATCTGTTTCTTTCTGGTATGATTAAAATGTTTTTGATGTAATGTTGGTACTCAGGCAAGCACGAGATATGCTCCATTAACTTCGTTGAAGCACTCATAATTTTTCGCCCTCATTGCCTACAACACCCAAGAGGGCTCTGCAGTGACGTCTCATCATGTACTTACATTCAATTTACACGAAATTCCACGGGACTTGATAAAGAAAATAAGCACGTAACAAATTGAAATAAGGTTTCAGAATCAGAGAACAAAATTACATGTCATTCTTATGTTTACATAGGATTCGCAATATCTAAAAGACGAATTTCAGATGAAGTTATTTCAGTACATAAAATATTTGTTTTTAAAACTCTCTGGAGTAGCAAGTAAAATAAAACAATATGCACGATGTTGGTTAGATCCTCTTACTGGTTAAATTATTTCTAGAACAACAATTATTATATTATGTCTGGGTGAAAACTGAAATATTATTCGAATTATTTAAAGAACCAAAGAACAATAATTGCACTATACTTCATAATCAAGTTATTTTTTAGGCAATGCTTTCGTAGCCACCTGGTATAAAACACGTATTTTTTTATTATAGACCTCTTGCATCATTCATTATGGACCCATTTGCTTTCATTTTCGTTATAAAATAAATATAGGTGTATAAATATGTATAATATAATATATGGCAGCATATTTTATACTCAACTTGGATTTACAGCCTTATCATTTAAAATTGTAGCATTCATTGGAATTTACAGTAATACAACAATATTTCACAAAAGCCATGAATTACGTTGCTTGTTAAAAAGCATAAAGCAGCTACTACTAAGTAGTTAGGGAGTAACCTCTGGAGTCTCAAGTGATGAATGGGCTATTGATTTTTTTCCATTCATAATACTGAACAGTTAGCAAACTATGTACTACTCTCATAAAGGCATGCACAAATAATACACATCGTAGCATTAACGCTAAATAAGAGATATTTGTGGATACATGTCCTATTTCTATCAGAAAATATGATAAAAAAAGGCGTGCAGGCAAATAAAGAAATAATGTATGTAGGTACCTGATGACGTTTTTTAATTAATATCTGAGTAAATAAAAAGATATGGATTATGTGACCAAATGAAAGATAAGGAAATTTTACGAAAAATAATATTTTTTTATAGCTGCAACTGTTTTCGATTAAATAAATAAAGAAATATTTATTGAATCCAATAAAATTAAAAATAAAACATTTTGAAGTGGAAGGCTTCTGCTTTTTAATAATAATATATTCATTACTTAGCAGTTAATTTATATTATTGAAAATTTGATGTGAAAAACTTTGTATTTGTAAACTTCTGAATTTTACTCATCTTAGATAAAACGTCTCAAAAAAACCTTCATGATGTATGAAATGAGAGAAAACAAACATCTTTCACATTTAGCAATATAAAATAAAACGGTTTTTGATTTCTAGAACTATCTTAATGTTGAATTTTTCGCCAATTATAAACTATAAGATACTCCCAAGTAATAATACTTAACGTAAAAAAGAACGCAGTGAATATTTTATCAAAAAAAAATTAGAAAAAACATATAATATTACCCGATTATTATGTTGATTGAAACTGGTCCGTTACCCAGTCAAACTTTTTTTTATTTTATTATGTGGAAGAACAGACGACAGGTTGGATACTATGTTCAATTATTTGACTCTCGCTCAGTCATAATATTTATTGTAAACATATAAAAATGATAAACAAATAAAGACCTTTATTATTATTATTTTATACAAAATTTATCTGCTGACTATAGATTTTCAAAAAAAAATTCTTAGTAAATCATTTTTTGAGTCTGAAATTTAACTCTCTTAAATATTTCACAATTTTTTGTCGTATCGTTCGAGCAAGAAAAATTACTATTCTTACTAGATCGTGCAAAACTATGAAAACCTATGAGTATTTCAAATAAATGGAAAAGTAGTCAATCGTGATTGGACTAGCGGTTGTGATGTCATGCCAGTGCACTGAGACGTGAGTTGTATTATTATTATAGGTATTGTTGGTTCTATATTATATAATAATTTCCCTACAAAAGTACTACTACTACGATACGATATTTTAGTCGCTTATTTTGTAATTATTAACGTCAATTAACATTTAATAATTTTAAGTAATTCGTTTAAATAGAACGGGGACAATTTGTGGTATTAATTTTTAATGAAATGCGAAAAATATAAATTTCCTAAACATTAAAACAACCATGGATTTGCCTTGTTATAAATTGGTATATAGACTGTTAAAGTGCTACATTTAAAAGCACTTAATTTTTGAATTATGTGACCATAAAAGTTTGAAAGCTCTTTATAGTATTAAAATTCTGTTAAAAATATATCTGATCCTAAAAACATTTAACTAGATAACATTTAATATTTGCTCGCAATTAATTACAGCATAAAAGGTTGTTACAAACGATAAATTTATCAATTAAAATAATTGACTATAATAGCGAATGATTATTTGTGTGCATATCAAATTGGTAACACGATTAACACCATCGATCCCTTTTAACTCTAAAATACCTTGCACCGGAAAGACCAAATACACTGAGATTCATTGCTTGTTACCTTAATTTGAGAATCAAGTGTTAGATGATCGTTTTAACTTTTTTTTAAGTATGCGAAACAATTTAGAAATTTTTGACTCTGTAGTGTATAATAATTTTCGCATGTCAATACCTCCTTTGTAAATGACCAAATTCGTAAACGGTCAACGTAACATCGCACAGATAGCTCAACATTATGATATACAGGTTACAGAAAAAGTTTTTCGAAAAACAAGATTTTTAACTCTGATAAAATGTTGATTTGGTCTTCATTTTTTGTTCGGCTATGGAACTAATAGATCAAATAGATCTCTTGAACTAATTTGTTAGATGGTTTTAAAGCGTACAGACTAACAGATATTTTTCGAAACTACTTTTTTATAGGTGAGAGTTCAAAAACATTATATTACCATCTTTCACAATGCTCCCTTTATATGTATAATATTATAAAAAGAAATAACAAGACATGAACATGAACTTACTTCAACGAAAAAATAATAGAAGCACAATAATTTTATTCCCGAAATTATGAAATTAATAACATCTCAATTCAATCGTGAGGAAATCTGTACAATACAATCTCTATTGCTGAAATATGCAATATGTATACAGTAAAGACCGAGGAGGTTCGAACATGGGTTTTAGCTTGCGCGATTTACTTGTGCCAGTTGTAGGCAAGCGGACACAGTGCCCGGGAATCGTGGATCCCCGCGCTGTAGCCGATGGCTCTCGCGTCTACTGTTTGAATTCTTTTATAATAATAATTTTTATTACACCTCGAGGTGCAGCGACAATTAATTTTAATTTTATGTTGTAGAATCACATTTTTGTTGCACAAAAACGAACAATGGAAATATTTAAATGTGTTTTGAGATTTTTTTTAAAATTACAATAAATTAATCCTATCTAGGATGAATTATTGAAGTTGGAAAAATTTCTAAACGTAAATCAAATTTCTTTCAGAGATGAGTTCTACATCCCATCACGGTTAAGGCTTAAACACAATGAAAAAAATAAGAGATAAGAAATAAAGAATATGGAATAGAATTAACAAATAATGATATCCGAAAAGCAAGGAACAATTTGAACAGTTGAATTTTAAATCGAATAAGAACTAATATATTATCGCCCAGAGTACTGTGTACTTAAAACTCGGAATAATTATTTATCTTATTTTTATTTCATTTTCTTATCTCTTATTTTTTTCATTGTGTAACAACAGTCTGCTCTGCTGACTGCTGAGCGAGCAGTGAGCGAGTGGCACTGCCGCGCCCTCCTCATGTACAAATTTCGAACTGAGGTGAGTTCTCGGCCACTCGTATATTCGTCCCAATCTCTGTCGTGTTCGAAGCATCCTGGACTTATCTATATAAAGATATGTAATAAAATTAATATTTCTTGAACGGAGAAACTTAAAAGGTACCTAGTTCAATACTATTTTTTAAATATGTCTCTTCTGATATATTCTGATATAATATATTTTCATTTACTCTATTCGTTTTGGAAATACTATGGAAACCAGTACCGCATGGAACATAGGTGGCCATGGAAAAAAATTACAAAATATTTCTGATAAATACTGACAGTTTAATTTGTTTTATTTCTTATCGCCAAAATATATTTCTCATCAAAATCTACAACTTTTGTTTCTGCACTTTTTTCATATTTCTATAAAAAAATTCTATAGGATTTTAAAAATCTGGTGGTAAACTGTCAGAAATTATCAAAAATATTTCGTCAATAATTATTTTTATGGCAACCTATATTCTGCGCGAACTGTTTACACAAAGAGGCAAACTGTTTTAAAAACAATCCGAACAGGGTGTTCCATATAAAAAAGCATAAGTTGTCTCTTTCTCTGCTTTCCGGTGCCATTTTGTTTTATATTTTTTGGAAAAAGATACATGACACCAAAAGCTACAACTTTTGTCTCTACACTTATATCATATCTCTAAACATAAAGGCTGTAGGAGGGGGTCAAAATATATGGAACTATCCTGTACATCGTTTCATGAGGAATTTAAAACAATATTTATTTTCTATGATATACTAAAAAACAATTTCTGATATTTTTTTCAAATTGTATGCATTCGAGTCAGGCAACATTCATGGTTTTACACCGCAAACATTTAAATTAAACGAAACTGGACCCCTTATGAATATTGTGGTTTCACGAACATTTGTACACGATTTCACATGAAATTTATGTGTTGAAAATGTGATCATGGTCACTGACATACAGTTTGGTATATAATAAAATTTTAACTCGGTATTCACAGAAAATTTAGTTTGCATTAATGTTTTATT
Organism: Rhagium mordax; assembly: GCA_963680705.1. Lineage (NCBI taxonomy): Eukaryota > Metazoa > Arthropoda > Insecta > Coleoptera > Cerambycidae > Rhagium > Rhagium mordax. Next base: position 26,625,463 of record OY796658.1, on the reverse strand, counting down.
TCATTTTTGTTTATCGTTGTGGTCATTGTTACATTCATATAGTAAAAACAAATTCATACATTCATTAAGGTTTATCCGTGGCCAGCCATTCCTTTATACATTTTAATACTAAGCTAGCTAAATGTTGGAAATTTCCAAGCGATTTAGGAACGCATTTACTAGAGTGTTCACAGTTCGGAGTCTCATCAAATGTAAATCTACAGTTTTCTCTGCTTCATGTGTTTTGTCAAATTATCTCTTATATATAATTAATGGCTGTGTTAGCTTTAGAATAAATATAAATTGTAGTAGGTTTGGTGCGTCCTTAGAATTTTAGAATTTGAAATTTTTTTCAATAACTGATTGACAATAACTTTGAAATTGTAAAAATCATCTCCATCCCGTCACTTTCCCACAATTCATAAACTGATTTTGCTCTGCTTTATTTTATTATAATTACATCGTTCAAATCAATCCATAAATTCAGCTTCACTAAAGCTGGTCAATTTTTAATTGCAATATAAACGTATTTGCCGAATTTTATAACGTTTGTATTTGGATTTAATTAACTCATGTATAACGTAAAATCAAAGATATTGTTAATTCGGTTTTTAGTGCTCATTCTGTTACATGATCCATAACCTGAGCAGATATTTACGCAGTCGACAGTAAATTATTACGTTTATTCACTAGCTCACAAAGTTGCCAAAGCAACAAATACACATACAGAAATTTTCTCTGAAGTCCTCTTGATTCACGCGTTCGACTCCATGTTCCAAAAATAACGAGAAATAAGGTCAACTAAAGACATCCTTTAGAAGCAGATACAGAAGTTGAAGAAGATCAAGGATAGGAAGAAGGACAAGGGGGTTAGAAAAAGTAAGAAACTAGTGAGAATGACAAAGAACGAGGTAATAGGGTCAGGTTACAGGAAAAAATAAAAGCTTTGGTTACTTAATTGTATCGAGTTCTTATTGCCTTAGAATACAGTTTAGTTCTGATGCAACTACAACTATCGACACCATTTTTTCATATTTTGTATGTGATAGAGTTAGAAGAGAATGAGAATTCAATTCAAAAAGTTCTAAATTAAAAAATCATTTTTGGCCACCCTCTATATGTTTAGGAAGTGAAAATGATTCAAAAACATTAATTAGATATCTCGTAACTAGTATTCACATATTTTTTTTCAAAAGAATTCATTACATCCAAGTTAGGAGATACTCAATAATAATAAAGAAGTGCTTTTTTACCGTTTGGTTTTCCGGGATCCATCTACATAAACTTTTCGTACTTAAAATTATCATCTGTACTACACCGCTTACTCCAATTATTGTATCCTTGTTTCGTGTTTTTGTAATTTATTTACCGATGGATAGGTAACTTGTAACTATCATACATTATGTTCTTACATATTCAGTCAAATTCAATATATCTGGTCCTTTAGTTTTCATTAGTATTTAACATTTTTTCGTTATCTTTAATAAAACTAGTATTATTATTTGTTTAGAAAAGTTTATGTATAGCAATATTATACATATTATTCCAAAGCGTGAAATATAGAAATAATACATTATACATATATTATTTTTTACTCAATGTCTAAAGTCAAAACAATGTATTTTCGAACGTGAACACCCTTTCAAATAACCATTTACTTGGTTTGAAAGTTTCTGGGGCTTATTGACTTTTAAGGGAACGAAATTTGTATAAAGTTCTGGATAACAAAAACATTTTCAAGTTAATAAAGTTTTCATTAGACATAAGACAATAGAATTATATTCAATTATGTTTAGTAACTTACAACAATGCGAACAATTTATTTTTAGTAGTTTTTTTTTTTCGGTATATATTTTTATTGCAGAAACTGTTAGATTATTTAATGTCATTCGAAATAAAATAGGAATTAAGGTGCGTTCTAACGCCTAAATTTTTAATGGTTTAATCTAAGTGGAAATATCGACATGAGGGTTGCCTTTTAACGCGCACCTACAAAAAAACATTTACTACTATTTGTATCTATAAACATAGAATTCCTGAGTGGAAATGGCCTCTTATGCACACACATCAATCTAAATTTATAAATAATAAAACAGGCGTAATTTAATGTAAATAAAATTATCCATACAAGGCAAAAAATATTTTAGGCATTTGTTATAAAATAACACTTTACGCTATGGATTTTGACGTGATAGAATTCAATAGTTTTTATTCACAATTCTTCCCAGAAAATACTTATCCAGTGTAACTCCAATAATATTCTGATGGGATAAACTCGATAGAGTACACGAAAACCTTATTCATGAATTTATGGAAATGTTTGAAAGCATATTTGTGTAAATTAAATATCTGTATGAAATAATGTAGATTAATAATAATAGTGGCGTATTACCTGTAATGGACCTTTAATTACAGAATGAATGGATACGTAATTTTTATATAATAATCTGAAGCTGCTTTGATTAAGAAATCGATTTCTTTAATAACTAAACTATAGCATACCACTTTGATACTAGCGTATCTATTTATCAAACGGATATTGTAGAAAAACGTAAAATAATAGACCACAAGTTGATTCTTTAAAGAAACATGTCTATCTATCCGCTTCCTAATTCCATTCAGGATCCAACTGTTGAAAGACCGTATAGATTTTCCAGGATCGGAGTTAATATATCTTTCCATTGTCATTGTTCTCGAAATAACAAAATACATAAAGCATCAGTTGAAAATTAATAAAGGTATCCTTGGAATAATAAAATTATGGTCTCAGCATTTGTTACGTAAAACATCCCATATATTCTTACTATATATCTTGCTCGAAAGGATAAAGCACACGTAAAGCAAATTGTGTCCGTATCGATTTTCGTTAAGATAAAAATAAACATGTAATAAGAAAGGATGTAACGATGTAAGGGTACTCTTATCATCGATATTAAACACTTTAATCGCTGATACTTCTTAACCCGTGCGTGTTCAACATGGATCGAGTGTTGCCAGCTTTTTGTGACACGGTAGAACGTGTAAAATGAAGTAGATAACTTGAACCTAAGTACAAAAACATACGCGATTAACTATTCGGTAATAAAAGTTTCCATATGACTTAATGCGGGCCACTGTTTTTTGAGGTAACTTTCTTTTAATCCAATTGTGAGCGTTTCAACGCGTTTCTGTTTTTATTGAGAGCTTTAAAGTAAGAATTGATTGTATGCCAAGAGCCCCAAGGGACATTTTGTGCTTATAGTCGAAGAGTTGGAACCATGCTGCAGATATTTTGTTTTTCTTATAAACCATTTCGAACTTGATAATTAATGTCCCAACTATTGAACGCAAATGAGATCCACGACGACCACGACACTGCTGGTCCCATTGTTGTACATTAGCCAAATTTTGTATTTTCTACAAATCGCAAGCACAATCTGGTTGTGGTTTTTAAAATTATGATTATAAATCGATTAGTTTATCATTATATTGTTACATCCATAGACTGAAACATCAATTCAGCAAATAAAAAATACTTTTGTGAGACAAAACTTGATCCATTTTGTTGTTAGTCGAAAACGGATAGGATACATAGGCAAATTATTACACCCACATTTACGCTGTGCAAATGCTTTTAATACTTTACATCAAGTAAATGAGCTTCTCCTAAATTACATGGAAAGCACTTCCATCAGCTGCCATAATACGCTGTCTTCAAGATGAGTTGTTTTAATTGAATAATATAATTAAGATCTTTCTAGTACTTAGCTGCTAGCTGATAATTACTCTGATGTTAAAAATGTGTATTTTATTTCATTGATTTGTAAAGCGTTAATTACAAGGAAGTATGTACAAAATTCGAAACGGCTGAGAAGACATGACATGATTAAATTAAATTTCTTCCACTTCGTTATTTTCTGTCAGTTGCACGAGACACTTAGATATTTCAGGACTAAATTTTCATCACGGCATAAAACACGACTTTAAACGTACTCAGTTCTTCACTGCTAGGGGGCTGATTACATTGCTCTTTACTTCTAAATCTGGAGTACGGGTCATCAACCTATCCAAACGAGGTGGAGAAATCCCTGGAAAGTTCGAAGGTGAACGATTTTTGTATAAAATTGTATAATTATACTCTCAAACAGGTTGAATCTGCTCTAAAATTCTTAAAATTTGTTATCTGTTCAGTCTTAGAAGGTGAATTAAAAATTTCTTTGAAAAACTGGTGATTATGTAAATAATTTTAAGTTCATTATTATTTTCCATTAATCTATTTGAATTATATATCGGGTGCCTACGATGAATACGTTGAATATACGGTGTTTGATTGCTCTAAGTTCTGATTTTCATTTCCTGTTTAACCGGAAACAGTATAAACTTTATAATTTTTAATGTAACACCCTGTATATTATTCAAAATCAAAATTTAGATTGCTCAAAAAATTCTAGGTACAACGCACTTCAATATATATCATTTTTTCTATAATAATTCCGGTAAGATTTGTTTTGTTTGATAGCGTAGGGGAGAAGTGGTTTTGACAATCATTAATTCAAATTTTCCCAAAAATAACGTCACCATCTTAAAAATGACAGAAAAACTTTTTTGTATTATCTCCCTTCCTTTAAGTTCTACCCTAAAATAATTTAATACCAACATTGTGGGTAATTATATACCCCAACCAAAATTTTCAATTCACTAATGAAGACAAAATAAAAGTAGACGTTGAGAAATATTTGTCTATTACTAATGACCTTATTAAAACCACCAATAAATCAGTCTCCACTTTTTTGCAACCCATTAAATCAAGGGCTAGGGCCTGAAGGTACGTATCTATAAGAACTATTTTGCATCAAAATCCGACCTTCTGTAGACATATTAGGAAATCACAGACTGATATATACGAGTTAAACTCCTATTCTAACATTCACCCTCCTTTTTTGCATTGGAGGTTGAAAATACTAAATGAAATTATTTATTATTATATAAATTATTTTTAAATGTTGGAACTATTAGAAATAACATATAATATATTTAAGAACTGGACCAAAAAAGGAAATTTAGTTTTTAAATATTTAGGTGGTATTTTCTAACATTTATCCTTTGTGTGCATGCATTGGATATTGAACTGTGGAAACTACAGTAACTACCCCTATACATATGTATACCTACTACAGCGTTATAAAATTTGCTGAAACATTTATTTCACCAGTAAAAACCTGTATAATTTTGGAACAAAAAATATGATGATATTTCTAAAAATATATGTGTTTTTATGACCGGCGTCACAACGAATTATTGCTCATTGTTATAGCGTAGAATACTCAATTAATGTGCGTTGGATTATTAAAGTACCAAACAATAATTATTACATTGTCTTTTGAGGAACACATCTACATGTTAAAATGGCGGCAAACCCAAATAAGTAGATACATTAAAGTATTAAAACTGTTATCGTACAATAATAAAAAATTATCTACAGAAACGTTGAAATAGAAATACTAACATATATTTACGAATTACTGATGAACTTTTAAATTCGCATTTGAAGCCATTTAAAAGAATACGTTTAATTTTTTATATTTTTAAACAATAAATTTCATAAATATGGTTTAAATGTTATTTGTGGCATTTCATAAATTATTTCTCTTCCTTTTCTTTTTTGGGATTTATTACCACATTCCTTGAGATTCCTATCCAAAAAAATTCGATTTATCTAAAAAATATTCAAATTAACCAGTTTAAGGATGTTCAAGGGTTTCATCGACGGGGCAGAGGGGAGTAGCGGGACGGGGGAGATCCCGGGGGTGGGAGAAGGCGTTAGAGGCAACACCGCACATTTCTCCTGTGCTCTCGTTTTCTTTCTGCTGGTGTTTTACAAAGTGGCTAACCTATAAAAAATCACCTACGGTACTTTGGTAGGAACATACAAAACCCAGGGAGAAGAGCAAGGCAATCAAACTGTTGCGTGGTGAATGTGATGGAAAACCACAAGTCATCAAAACAAAGAAAATATTAAAAAGCATTCTAGAGTACCTGAAAAGTTTGCCATAATATATTCAAGAACTTCATTTCAGCTTCACTTCGGATATTATTCCTAGTAGTTCTATTCTGCGATAAGAATATTTGACATTTATTGTTAAGTATGAAAGTCTATTTGGTCTTGTTATCTGACATGCTTGCATGAAATACTTATATTTTGATATTTTACATAAACATCCTAAAAAAGTAAATTATTTTAATGAAAAAGTTTCAATAAATTGTTTAACGTTTGACGTTATTAATTATTTTGAATTAGGAAGGATGCGACGTTGCCGTCGTTACACTTCATAAGCGTCTGCTGAGGTACGGCATTTCCGAAAAAAATGCTGTTTATTAATCAGAATGCATTGCAACCGTCCCCTTTTTCATAGACAAAATCTTCCTTGAAGTCTCTTCTATACGTTGAATAGTTTTTTTCCATTTTCTCTGCATTTTCTCCTCTATATTTTACTCTGAGAAGGTCTCCGAACATGGGAACATGCAATCTCCATAAGACTCCATGTTAAAATCATAGATTTCATTTTCGATTTTCTCGAAAACTACGTACAAGAGAAGGTAATAAAAAAACAGGGACCGGTTCATTTCTATATCAAAAATTACATATTCAACTTTCAGTGACTTCTCTGCATTTTTGCGAAACCCTTGAACATCCTTAAAACTGGGAAATAACCTCTACGCCTTTGACGTAATGTCAGAGGATCAGTAGAGGGTGTTTTTTGACAACTAATAGGATATAAATTAATACAAACATACTGCGCTGACGTTTCGGAAACTATATCCGTTTCCTTTTTCAAAGTTTAGGCTTTAGATTTTTATGTAACGTGTAGAATAACACGGCATAAAATAAACAGATATAGTTTCCGAAACGTCAGCGCAGTATTTTTGTATTAATTTAATTCCTATTAGTAGTCAAAAAACACCCTCTAACTGATCCTCTGACATTACGTCAAAGGCGTAGAGGTTATTTCCCAATTTTAAACTGGTTAATTTGAATATTTTTTAGATAAATCGAATTTTTTTGGATAGGAATCTCAAGGAATGTGGTAATAAATCCCAAAAAAGAAAAGGAAGAGGAATAAATTTCATCGCAGAATTGTCCTAGTGACAAATCATTTAATTGTACTTGTATATAATTTCTACTTTCTGATTTGAATCGTTGTTGGGTGGAAGAAGGGGCAACATCGTAATAATGCTGGTTCCGAGATATAGGCGGCCTCCGCAGCATTGCGTCTTGCGTCAAAAATTGACAGTGTGGTTTGATGCGTTGTGGCATAGCCCCCTACAGTTACTTAGGGGGCTGTGGTTGTGGAGTTCGTTGTCCGATTGTAACAAAATTTTAACCACATTGACAATATCTGAGCCAATGCTGCGGGAGCGATATCTTGGATCCATAATTATTACGGCGTTGTGCCTATTCGAATTATTTTTCGCATTCATGATTTAAAGAAAATTGGCCAAAACCATTGAGTATAGAAATAATATAAAGAGGCGCAACTGTCAAGGTTTCGAGATTTTAGTATTGTATTTGTCTGCCAATAACTTCAGGATTGTCGTCAATTTTTAGTGCTACAAGAAGGTATTTGTAATTCGGCTGGGTATCCCTAAATATTGTGGATAATTCTGTACTTATTGCCAAAAAAATACAACACTAAAATCTCGAAACCTTGACAGTTGCGCCTCTTTATTATTATTTACTCAATGCCAAAACAGAACCATGCAATAGAGTATTTCATGTATAGTGTGTCCCCGTATATTTTGCACCACTACTGGAGCCAAACATGTTTTTTAATGGAATGGGAATGCCCTATATATTATGGGTTTTTCTAAATTTACACTTTCTCCCGATTTCAGTGATATAAATAAATTATGTTTTCTCCATCCGTTTCCAGTTTCCACAATATTTCGTATTAACCTATAATATTACAAATATCACATCATAAAACTTGCCATGGAAAAAACAATTCGGTCGATAATGGTTACAGCAGTTTTTAAAACTATAGTAGGATTTAGCAGGAACATATGGGCTTTTTCTGAATTCAACATTTTCAAGTTATACTTTTAAATAATCTGCCTTGAAATTCATTCTGTGTATTCAAGGCTATTTGAAATTCAGCTATATTCCCCGGATATAATACATGATAAATAATTTAGTAAAAGTCTAGGATAAGGCAATTTGATAGATACAATTTATCTACTTCAATGCATGCAACCACGTAAAGTACTGTAGTTGAGTTCATAATGTATGGAAATAATCCTCCACCGGCAATATTAGCGTTGTATAAAGGAGTTGAATAATGTCCATATTTAGTGGCTGCCTACAAAAAGGTAATGGTTAACATACAGCAGTCCTTTTTTGTCAATCTTCATCTCAACACGCACCATATGCTACATATTTCGTAATGAAGTTAATTAACAATGGCAAAAGAGAAAATTAGGCGAGAAGAAACTGCTGTGTTCATATATATAACTTGTTTTTATTTGGACATCTGAGTAATGTTGAACATTACGGTATACGATATAGAAAAATTATGTTATATTTTCTGGTTTTCTATATTTCAATGAGAAGTATTAATGTTGATTACTTTTATACCGCGCTTAAATGTGCCTGAAATGTATGAATTTTTAGAATAGTAGACAAATAATTAGGTAAGAATAGAATCGATGTTAGAAAACTTTGAAATGACATGAATTTTCCGTCGAAAAGAAAATATATTTCCTAATCTAGTAAAAAATTTATATTTGGTTAAATTAAACCAGTTTCGAAGTTTGGACTCAAATCAAGCAATAATTCGCTCTTGGGGAAAAATATTTACATTTTTCGCATACGTGCATGTTTCTAAGTTTTTTCACACTTCATATTTTGTTTTCAATCGTTCCTCTTACCATGGCCATATATATTTGATTTTTTGTATAGGTTATAGTTATTACCTACCTTTGGTTGGACAAAATGAAATTATAATTTTTCCATAGTATATTAATTTCTTAGAGCAGCGTATTTAAACGTTCATCAAAATCATTTCTGAAAACAATATTGCAAAAAAGAGAAACGTTTATGTCTACCAGCAATAAATATACTGTATTCTGCTAAACATCCACACTACAAAATATATTATGATTCTTTCCCTTTTTTGTGAAACACATCAACAGAAAAATAAGCTAAATCTGAGGTTAATATTTTTTTAAAGATATCTCCCTTTACTCACACTCGTGACACCCACGCTTAAGCTTTTTACATGGAAAATGTTACAGACTTTCGCCAGGATACACATTTTTTCTACTCTTATACTTCGAACAAATCCCTAGCGTAATTCCAAATAATAAAATGCGGCATGAGGAAAAAGTTTAGATGGAAATTTAAAATCCACTTTCGATATTTTTTCTGTGAATAAGTATTTTTTTTATTATGTATATTATAAAATCAATAATGTAATCAAATCACTGTAATATAAAGAAAGAACGAATAAAAATGTTTAACAACAGAACTGTTAAGTCAAGTACATATATGTGGTAAATTTTTATGCTGTACCTACTTTAAATTATTCTAAATCTGTAGATTTTATGCAAAATGAATATTTCCGGGTGTACCGAGAATTCGGCTCCGGTGCTTGGCCAAAACATCTGGCATTGTAGAGAAAAGTTTTAAATGTTCAAAAAACATTATAACCTGAAAAAAATATATATGTTTCTTCACCAACTGAAATTTTTTAATCGTTCGTCATACATCTGGAAGAGCAACAATAATTTTGTTTTATAAAGACCATCTTGTTACAAGTCTGTAAGATGCAGTGTTTTTAAGATAAATATTTGTAAGTCATTACAGAAATTCAAGGTGTTATATCAATTTTTACTATACAATTAATTATTGAATTTAAAAATCACATTGGAAAATAAAATACAGTCTAATCTATTGGTTCATTTATTACGTTTAGTAAATATTCTTTACTCAATGGTTTAGTGTTTTTACTTTTAACGCTTCGACTAAAGTAAGAGAAGTTCTTAAAATTAAAACAAAATTATAAATCGAGATTTCTTCAGATTTCTATTTTGAGGTTAAAATATATAGGGTAAGCGAAAAATTTAAAATATCGATATCGTTTTAGGTCTAACCGGAAGACTAATTAATAATGAAGAAAATCCAGCGTTCTCCGTAATTATTTTTCCAAAAAAATATATATATGTACAGGGTCATCACGCGAAAATGTCCTTTTTTGAAATAACTCATCCATTTTTCATGTTATGACATAGATGTAAAGACATTCTGAACTAGTTTTTTCCACAGAATCTAAATTTTCAGTCAAAAAAACAATAACGAATCGCATTTCAGAAATACGACATAATACTTTCTCTTTTAAATAGAACACTCTGTATATTTTGAAATATTTCGATTCTGCTTCTCTTTCTGAATTCAAAAATGTCAACATATCTTATGTTATCTAAAATGGTTTTTGAGATATTTAGATTTGATGATATTAAAATCTGATATATAAATCTGACGATATTTAATAACGTGACCGATTTTGTTAAGTAAATTTTGAAAACAAATAAAAACATTAACCATAATGAGAAAATTATCTCTGAGAAGCATAGAATGTTGATATCATACATTTATTTACCAAAGAAAATATTAACAAACATTAAAAAAATAAAAAAATATTAATAAAGAATTAACAAGAATTAATTCTTTGCTAATATTTTTTTATTTTTTTAATGTTTATTAATATTTTCTTTGTTAATTAAATGTATGAAATAAACATTCTATGTTTCTCAGAGATAATTTTCTCATTATGGTTAATGTTTTCTTTGTTTTCAAAATTTATTTAACAAAATCGGTCACGTTATTTTAATATCGTCAGATTTATATATCAGATTTTAATATCACCAAATCTAAATATCTAAAAAACCATTTGAGATAACATAAGATATGTTGACATTTTTGAATTCAGAAAGAGAAGCAGAATCGAAATATTTCAAAATATAGAGAGTGTTCTTTTAAAAGAAAAACTATTATGTCGTATTTCTGAAATGCGATTCGTTATTGTTTTTTCGACTGAAAATTTAGATTCTGTAGAAAAAACTAGTTCAGAATGTCTTTACATCTATGTCATAACATGAAAAATGGCTGAGTTATTTCAAAAAAGGACATTTTCGCGTGATGACCCTGTACATATGGAATTTCTGGCTCAAACACTATATTTTGTGTTTCCTTGTTTTCAGTTTAAATTATACCATAACATAAAAATGTTTCTTGTCAGTGACAGAAAAAATTTATTTCTCGTGGGTCCGTATCGGAGGTAGGATTCCAAGCAGAAATTTCGTAACCCTTTTAGTCCTCTTTATCATTTCGGTTGCGCGATGAGTTCGATATGCAAATGTGATTAAAGAAAGCTTGGATGTAGAGTAGAGTAGAGAAACAAAACAAGAACAAATTTTGGGACGGATCCAACGCAAAACTATTATTGAAAGGAGTGCACCCTGCATACCGAAATATATTTTGAATATTTCGAATGTTTCGCACAAGGTCTATGCATTTCGTTGTAAAATATAATAATAGGAGATATGTGCCAAGGTTTTAACGGAGACCTGCAGGTTTTTAAATGTCAATAGATAATATTTAAACAGGTAATTGCTAATGCCCACAATCGATATAATCTGAGTGCATTAGGTACAAGGCTGCATTAAATTTTTAAAGCGATTATTAACAGTTTAGACTATACACTATACTACGGTAAGTTATATAAGAACGTAAAATATTTCTCTTGTGACGTAACATTTTTTTTATTATAAATAGCGAGGGTTCCATTTAAAAAATGTTTTGCCAACAAATAGTTATATTTCATGTTTATATAGAGCCAATTAATTGCACACAATTAATTAATTTTACCGACGCATGTATAAATAAACTGGTGCCTTTTGTTCTTGCGTTGTGCATCGCGAATCGGTTATTTGAGAAATTTTGCATTGTCACAGGGTGTCAGTTTTCATTTCAGTATGAACATAGTTTCGGGTCATATAACGCTTTATTTTTGTGTTACAGGATATAATATAAAAATAAAATCATGATATTGCAAAAGACTAACTACTTGGATGCGTCGTTTAACATTAAAATGTTGAAAACTTAATAATATCTAGTTGATACGATATACATATTTGTATATTGTATATGCACTTTTAAAGCCATTAAGTAAGGAAATTCCTTCACATATATAAAGCGTATGCTAATTCAGTTAATAAAGAACCCTTAAAAATACAATGATATAATTCAATAGGTATAAGCCGACAAGAAATGTAAAAGTCGCAGAGATTCACGATATATTCAAATCATTTCGTTAAGTTGTCATGCGGTAACCACTGATCTTTAAAAAATTCGTATCCATTATCTGTATATTCAAAAATCCTTTAATTGCATTTTTACAATGTAAGTGTAGCAAGGTACTTTAGTGACTACACAGAAGTGCATCCAAATTAATCGACTGATTCGTGTAATTCGTTCCATATTTTTTGTTGATCAATGTTGTTGTTTATAGCCTAATCAATAAATAATTTACGAACGTACAACAAATATTGTTCTTCTAGTGTTATAAAAAATCTTAAACTTGCAATTTGAAGTATTACATAAAAATAAAATATAAGAATTTAATTTGTATGTCCCAGGCGGTTGAATTGAGGAATAGGACCTGTCTCCCTCCTCCTCCTTACGCCAAAGTATTTGCAATGATCTTGATTTTATTGAAGAGCAAGAAAATACTTGTTCAATCAATTGCTGTTGGATAATATCAATATAAAACGTAAAATTGCATCGGAAAATTCTCTCTGCAGAAACTGGGGCATATAACATTTACGCTAGAACGAACGTTGCAAACTTTCATGTTTTAATAAACTATATCTTATAAAACCACTTTATAGTAAAGTAGTACTAGGTACGTTTTTTGTATAAAACCACTTTATAGTAAAGTAGTACTAGGTACGTTTTTTGTAATCGTCCAAAAATACTATACAGTCTGATTGATTACCTACTTATAAAGGCCCCGGGCTTTAACTCTTTTATTTTCTTTCAGACACCCAACAAAGCATATATATTTTTAAATGGGACGTTATTTTCTTTGTATTAAAATGCAAAAATGTTTTTTGCTTACATTGTATAGGAGTGATGACGTCACCAGCAATTTTTTAAATAGCACGGTAATATTTCTTTAGCTGAATTTTATAGAGAATTTTTTTCTCTTTTCAAACATAAGATTTGTATATCCTTTGTATATCAAGAGAATATTACCGAGCTATATTTAAAAAAAAATTGCCAGTGACGTCATCACTCCTATACAATGTAAGGAAAAAATACTTTTTTGCATAAAGAAAATAACGCCCCATTTAAGAATATATGTAAATATCTTGTTGGGTGTCTGAAAAAAAATAAACCGGGACCTTTATAATCAATCAGACTGTACGTAAATTTATAATAATTTTATAATATAAAAGGGACCTTCTACGCTCGTAAAATATTTGAAAATTTAAGTAACCTGGTTATATGAGATTAAGACGATTGTTAAATATATACAGTGTGTTCGCATTTACACGATTACAACCTAAAGAAAGGACAGCGACAAATTGAATCAATCCATATTATTTTTTCTGAATTCTATATCCATAGAAAGCGAATATTAGTATGCGACTAAAAGTAAAAACAATAATAACTCATATTAAGTAGGTATGTACCTACAACCTGCATACTTGTACACAAACCGAAAAAACGATAAATTGGATCAAGTGCGAGTCGAGTAGAAAGTCTAGGCCTAGTTATAGGTACTTTAAAATCGTATTATTCCAATTTTCATAAAAGGATATTGTTAGATAATATTTTTTTCAGACCGTTAAAATTTTGAAAATAGTAAATTATAAATTTCGATTAAGATTAAAATACACAGAGAGAAAATTAGGTAAGGTAGTAATACATACCAGAGACCAAAAAAATCTAACGAAGTGTCTCGTTGGCAGTACATTAGTGCATTATTCAATGATTGTTGCATATTCTATAGGATACTCTTAGTAGTTTCTTGCAGAGAATGTGTTTAATTCTTGTAAAGACGTAGATATATTTCATATCAGTAAAAATAGGACTACGCGATTCCAACTTGGTTGGCAAAATCTTTTTTACGTATTGTACAACATTTTGTGCCCTCAAATGGAAATTTCAAACTTGGTAATTCAAAAGTCTGTAAAAAATATTTTAATAATCTTTCCTTGAAAATTTTTATAATCATATTATTATATAATATGCTGTCAATTTTATTATAAAAAACACTATTTACGCGCTATGCGCCCTCTGTTAAGGGTGTAGCTTCTTTCGGAAGCACTTCCGGATGCATTGTTAATATTTATTTACTATTTTTGTAAATTATAGAATTTGCCCCAAAATGGACGTAAGGAAATATAGGGACATCCTGTTTAAGTATTCCAAAATGCCTTTCCACCATTTTGGTTGCCGAACTTGTGGGTCTTCAGTCGACATTTGAATCGTTTATTTAATTTTCTCTACCCCCATAATTTAATTGATTTATTAAACATAATATACTCTTATGATATTTTAAATTTTTAAATATTTTTGGAGTTCAGCTCATGAAGAACAAATTCTGTAATACCAATAGGTATCTTAGTTAATCAATAGTAACTATAGCAGCATAGGTCCAAAACTTCTCAATTTTGATAAGTTCCACAATTAGATTTCTTAAAAATCATTAATTTAACCAATTTTTTCCCTAACTCTATTGGTTTCGTGTTAAAAAATTTTTACTATTTGAAAATATGTGCCAATATTTAAAAATAAATTAATGCATTACGGCATTAATGCGTCATATACAAAAATCAAAATTTCTTAATAAATTCGTTTGTGTTAAAAAAAATTTATTCTTATCCAAAATTCAAATTCAAAAAATTTATTCTTGTCCAAAATTGAAATTCACTGAATGATAATAAATTGAAAATTCGGTTGCTTAGCGCATACAGAATGTTATTTCACTAAGTTAAAATAATGATGAAGGTCTGAAAAATAGAACATTTTTCTGTTTTAACAAAATAGTTATTGTCCTAACAAGTGCGGAAAGTTGTACTTTTCCGCACGCGACTTCCGTTGACCGAACGACGCGATAGTGATATTTTCCGCACGCTCGTAGGAAATAGTTAGTTTCCTAACAAGTGCGGAAAGTGGTACTTTTCCGCATGCGACTGCCGTTGAGCAGCAGCAGTCGAATGAGCAAATAATTATTTGTGCAAAAAGTGTATATTTGTTGCATGAGGCATGAAGTTGCAGCACGAGCGAAGCGAGAGAGAGAATCATGCTGAGTGCAACAAATACACTTTTTGCAAGTGTTGCACACTACATTTTTTCTACGATCGAATTATATAGATTTTTTTTTAAATTTTATTGAACAGAATATTACATTAACACAAAATATTCAAATGTCAAACTGACAACTAGAGAAATTGTCATTGTCAAACGTCAAACATAAATAACTGAATACACTTTCGTTGCCTAGTAACAAACTTACTTTTTGCACTAGTGCAAAAAGTAAAACTTTTTGCATTGTAAATAATGCAAAAAGTTAGTACTTTTTGCACGATCGTAGAAAAAGACAGTTTCCGCATGTGTTAGGAACAACAATTTTCCTACGAGCGTGATGAATAAGTTTTTCTTCCAGAAAAAACTAGGCTTTAAAAAAGCTGCTACTGTTTGACTTGACGTTTGTTAATTGTTAATTATTGTGACTGAGAAACTTCAAAATCAGAGAGTCATGGCTACAATATCGTTTGATTTTTAAAGTTATCGATATAGAGGCTATATACCTACCTCAAAAGGGTTAGTGTTAAATAGAAATTGCTTTAATTACATTAAATTTGTATAAAATAAAAAAATATGAAAGTTTTTGAAAGAAAAATATTGGCATATTACTACTAACACGTTTTCAAAATGTTACTAACTTACCCGAAAATGCAAATATAAATATAATTACTTTTTCTACGATCGTGCAAAAAGTATTAACTTTTTGCACTATTTCCGGTGCAAAAAGTAATACTTTGTTGCACTAGTGCAAAAAGTAATTTTGTTGCTAGGCAATGAAAGTTTATTCATAGTTATTTTAGGTTATTTATGGATGGCGTTGAACAGTGACAATTTATTCAGATTGTCAGTTTGACTTTGACATTTGAATATTTTGTGTTAATGTAATATTCTGTTCAATAAAATTTAAAAAAAACTATTTATAAATCGATAAATCGATCGTAGAAAAAAATGTAGTGTGTAACACTTGCAAAAAGTGTATTTGTTGCACTCGGCATGATTGCAGCTCTCGCTTCCCTCGTCTGCAAACTTCATTCCTCATGCAACAAATATACACTTTTTGCACTAGTTACACAAATAACTATTTCCGCACTAGTGCGAAAAAGTGCAACTTTCGAAATTAAAATTAAAATTTTCCTATGAGCGTGCGGAAAGTATCAGTTTTCCGCACGCTCAATTCGACAAAAATTAGAGGTGATTTAATTATTTGACATACAATCCTGTAATTCCTGAATCAGGCGAGATTACAAACAACGTTTATTCCCTATTGTTTCAATGCTCAATATAATTCTGTTGCAGGAGATGAAGGAAAAGTATACGATGTGGACGTGGGTGGCGGCGTGGTGCTGCAGCAGCAGTGGGTGACGCTTACGGCGAGCATGTGGCCCGAGCCCACGGCCTCCACCAGAGGCTGGAAAATATCATCTGAACGTTTACCTATATTGGCTGCCGTTTTTTGCGGTGCTGCCCTAGTGGTCTGTTTACTTTGCGCCTTTTTATTCTACCGCTGCTGTGTCATGCCACGCAGAGATAAGCATTATTGTAAGTGAATATTAACATATCTTTTAGTACCTAGACCACGATAACAAATATTTTGATCAATGAGCATCTGTTTCAGTATAGGTAGGTATTTACGAAAAAGCTTTCGGAATAACCTATGAATTGTTACTGCTCTCAGTGCTCTCGTTCTTATACTTTTACACCTAAGCACCAAAGCAGCAATAGTACCTACCTGAATTTTCAGATAGATTTTTCGCATGCAGATTTTATTTATTATGAATTTACTTTGAGCTGTTAATGCTATTAGTCCTGATTATAAATATTTTGTTTGCTATCAGTTTCTCAAAATTTCAGTAATAACTAAAATCTGTTGATCAGATGCAATTATTATAATATTTTTTTAAATAAACTGATTGAATTTGAAGTAGGTACCTTTTCAATTTTTGTTAAATGTTCCTATTGATACAAGATAAAGCGTTGAGGGAAAAATTTTCTTAACGGATGAAGATTATGAAACTTGGAAATCCTGGCTCCTATCAGATATTAAAATATAAATACCTATATAAGCCTGGCTAAGTGAATGCCAATTGCAATTTGCAATCCCTTCCTGTTTGATGCCGTATGTTGAGTTCGGTGCCTTAATGGGAAATTAAAACTTCAATTTCCACTGCAATAACACGAATGTATACAGTTTTTGGTTGGGTCAATTTCCGACATGCTATGACAAAAAGACTAAATATCAAATAAAATCTGGCGCCTGAAGCTAATCCAGAACATATCAAAATAAAAATGGGTTTCAAATTTATAGGAACTTGATACTTGATTATGTTTAAAATATTAACGCCAAATATATTAATTAATTATTTTGATTTCTTCAGCCTTAAATTATTGTTTTTACATCCAAAGACTTTCGTTTACCTAATTTTCCATTCAAACCAAATATTTAAAAATGACAATTTTGATATTTTGTACTTTGTAAATGATAATTAGTACCTATTTAACAGAAAATAAGTTCTGTTATTTTATTCTGTTTTAGGTTTACGAAAAGTAGATGCTACTTCTTCGGGTACCCAAGTGCCCGCAATAGTTTCACCAGCTTATCCCAGCCAAGCAGCAGTCTTCGCTGAACAGAAAGGCTGCGGTTGGGGTTACAGTAATAGACTTGTTGCTCCAGTACAACCAAGTCCTTGGTATACACCCAGAAATATCGGTGGACCCCAGTGTACTCAATGTCCTGGTATCTGCCCCGTTCCAAGGAGCTCAAGTAATCCTGGATCTTCCGCACAGGTGATGTGCATTTAATCTATATAAATACACGTTCAATTATTTTTAATCTGCCAATGTTCTTCGATACTCTTCAATAAATATTGGTTCACTTAACCAATAACCATCCTTCGCCACCCAACGCCGCAAAACCGTAACTGGTAACTGCATATAGGAATACTTAACTTGGTAATTTTTATTTTTATCATTTAGTTGAGGAGTCGGGGAGTCAATTAGAATTAGATTAAAAAAGTCACGAAAGACTACATGTAGATTTTCTTTGGATGTTAGGCCAATAATATTGAAGTTATATTATTATATAAATGTCTGCGTCAAAGAAATAAATAGCAGTTGTCATTCAAATCTGTTTAAGTTTGTCCTGATCTGGCCTTTTATTGCCGAGATATAGCAATGCAATACTTTGGAGGAAAAAAAACAAGCTTTTAGACAAAGATCCAGTAGTTTAACCAGAGCACTATTTTGGTTTTGTGATGTTACTGGTTAAGCATTAATGGCCCATTACAAGTTGTGTACAGTCCTACCAGTAGTTTAAGAGTGACATTTTGCCATTTTAGTACCAATAATGGTTTACTGAGTTCTACCGAACCATTTCCGTACCAATAGTGGTTCGGTAATGGCCCAGTAGAGTTAAGCTGCTGGCAAAATCTATGATGGCCGGTGGGACATATCTTTTCCGGGCCAGTACTGCCAGTTATGGCAGTTTGTACTTTGCCATTACTGGGCCACATATGCTGTGTTTATTGGGCATGTTCAAAATTATTTGTACGTAACCGCTGTCTCTGAAATTTATCGCAGCAATCCAGGCTCTATAGTTATATTGCTCGTAGTTCGGTACTCGATAAGGGCTTGATATTTTATTTTTAATTTATTTTATTTTTATTGGTGGATTAATTCGAAAACGACTTTATTGATGGATATACTGGTTTAGTTAAATTTATTTGAATTAGGGCCAGTATTTTCACCTCCAGTTAACTTTATTCGGCAGTTATTTACCTAGGATACAATTGTTACAACAATGAAAATCAACAACTTTAACTGGCGGATAAAGTTAACGGGAAGATGAAAATATCGGGCCTTAATCTACCAATAAAATAAATTCAAAAATTGTGGCGAATTCTACTTCATGGTCCCATGTACCCCTGACCAACTAATGGCACGTGCCCCCTAGCCCTCCCTCCTAGTTATACGACACTGCAAAGGTCTACCAACAACTCAAATTTCTTTAAATATGAATAGGTAGGAAGACTTCTAATTACTTCATTTTTCGCTAAAAATTTTTGAAATCCCATTACCACCCTATTTCTAATTATGTATGTCTGACACAATACTATAGTTAAGTATGGAGAAGTATAATTTGCAAATAAACTTTAAACTGTTGTCTCTTGAAGCCGAAGGTGGTGTATATAGTTGAGCAAACTTTGTTATTTGGGATTCTGCCACTTTCATATTTTGCTTCAGTTGAACACATCTCAATGAACCATCTGAAAATGGCTTAGGTTCTGCTCTCGACTGCAAGAGGTTGGGCGTAAAAAAAATCAACTTATGAAATACATTCTAAATTATAATAAAAACGAATCTGTAGAAATTTTATTCAACCAGAAAAGAAAAGGTTGGGTTAATTGTTCTTGGTACACGGGCCTTTTGACTACATTCAGTTTGATTTACATCCCGAAATATGCAACATGTTATGTACTATCAAATTTAATATTGGAGTGCCACCTCGAGAGCAAATTATATTCCATCTAGACTAATATATAATATATCCCATTAATTTCGATTGAAAAATGTTTATGGAGAGAGCTAGGAGAGAATTTGTTAATATTACGATATATTGCTAAAATAGCAAGGTTAGTAATAATAAATTTCGTACATTTTTAGGTACAATCAGGTAATTCGACAACGAGAAGGCCAAGGCCTGTAAGTCAGCCAATACCCTCTACTGTAGTAAATGGTGAAATTGTACCGAAATCACCATTACCAGAAATATCTGAATTTTCCCCAAACAGTCCACAATATGCTTCTAGTAGTAGTAAGTAACTTAATTTTTTACATAGGGTGTAACCGTTTTAAATACAGAAAACAGAGGATTCGATAGATTTTTGAAAAATAAGTGGTTTTTGAACTATGAATTTTTTTTTATATGCGCGTAGTTTATGAGATACAGGGCGTTGAAATTTGTATTTGAGTAATGTTTTCGTGGCATAACTTTTGCATTTTTCAATATATTTGTTCCACATTTGGCAGTCGTTTATGCTAACTGGAACCTGAGGAAATGGTAAAAA
This sequence comes from Rhagium mordax, assembly GCA_963680705.1. Lineage (NCBI taxonomy): Eukaryota > Metazoa > Arthropoda > Insecta > Coleoptera > Cerambycidae > Rhagium > Rhagium mordax. The sequence goes on along the minus strand of OY796658.1, from coordinate 26,605,069 downwards.
ATATGTGTTAAAAATATCACCAGTGACATAGGCAACACGACCCTTTTATTTCTTTACAACTTCAATGCCAATGGTCAATTACACAAAATTAAAAGTATTTTTAAATTATTCACAATTCTGTACGAAAAAAACCCCTTGCAATTTTTCGATATTTTGGATAGTTTTCTGGTGAATTGACTTAATATTTTGTTCCGTGTCTCTGTTCTGCATATGTATAATACTTACATTCTTTAATAGGCGACTTTAAATAGATTTGTACATAACATAATTGTTGGAACTCTCAAGCCACCATCACAAGTCCCGTTGCAAATAGTATTTTCATTCATTTGAGTCTAAAAAAATTGAACAAATTTTAGAAAATCAAAAATAAACAAGCCTCCTATTTTAAGGAATGTACTTAAGCAGGAGAGAAATATAACAAAATATGAATTTACCGGAAGCCTACTAAAAATATAAAAATTTTGCAAAAGACGTTTTTTCGAAGAGAACTGTGGATAATTCAAAAATACTTTAATTTACTGCAATCGACTATTGGTGTAGAAGTTATAAAGAAGTAAAGGGGTTGTGTTGCCCCTTTTTATGCCACTGGTGATGTTTTTTTTAACACATATTTTTTACCATTTCGTCAGGATCTCGAAACATATTGAAAAATGCGAAAGTTATGCCACGAAAACATTACTTGAATAAAAATTTCAACGCCCTGTATATCAGAAACTATGCGCCTATGAAAAAAAGTTCATAGCGCAAAAACCGCTTATTTTTCAAAAATCTATCGAATCTTCAATTTTCTGTATTTAAAATGGTTACACCCTGTATTTAAAATATTATGATGCCTGTAATTTTTTCTTTATCATTTGAAGTAGAATACTGAAATTTTGAGAATGTATATGACATCAAATCTAAGTTGTATCCATTGAGATTCTATACATTTCACTTCAACCGGCAGCGACATGAAATTTTAAACAACAACCCTGTTTTTTTTTCCTTTATAGAAAAGTTTTGGTAATTTTCTATATTACGGAACGTCCGATTTTTGAAATTTTTTTGCTTTTAACATACGTAGTTTTGCCTCCTGAACAAAAAATTCTAATAAAAAAATCGGCGGTCGGCAACGGTTTTCGAGATATTTGGCCCCAAAGTCTCTGAAAGTCGTATTTTTCCACTGCCATAATCACTTATTTTCACCAAACTTTTCACTTTATGCTTATGAATACCTTTAATACAGACTTATTTAAACACTTTTAAATAGTTTCAACATATTTATTACATCAATAACTATTTTTTGAACCTTCTTATAAAAGCCATGAAAACATAACCTAAAATTTCAAACATTCCGATAGTGGCGCGGGATCTATGTTATGCATAAACTAATGTTCCTTCTTTAACATAAAAAGATACTGCACCCGCCCGCCCCCGGGCGGGCGGGTGCAGTATATTTTTATCGTTTTATCTCAAAGAAGGAACAGGTTTTATGCGTATTCTAGATTTCAAACATTACAAGTTCCGCGAATAAAACGAATATGTTCCTTCTTTGATATAAAAATATACTGCAACCGCCCGCCCCCAGGCGGGCGGGTGCAGTATATTTTTATATCAAAGAAGGAACATATATTCGTTTTATACCGTACCCTAGATCTTACGCAGAGACAATTATCTGATCTTACGGCACAACCTCGTCGGATGATCTTAGTGTTGTTTGAAATTTTAGGTTATGTTTGGATGGCTTTTATAAGAAGGTTCAGAAAATAGTTATTGATGGAATAAATATGTTGAAACTATTTAATAATGTTTAAATAAGTCTGTATTAAGGTGTTCATAAGCATAAAGTGACAAATTTGGTGAAAATAAGTGATTATGGCAGTGGAAAAATACGACTTTCAGAGACTTTGGGGCCAAATATCTCGAAAACCGTTGCCGACCGCCGATTTTTTTATTAGAATTTTTTGTTCAGGAGGCAAAACTACGTATGTTAAAAGCAAAAAAATTTCAAAAATCGGACGTTCCGTAATATAGAAAATTACCAAAGTTTTTAATATTCAAACCAGTGAGTTTTTTAATCACACAAATATTGCCAATTATTTAGTTCACTAAAGAATGTGTTTTAATGTTGTATAGGCTGAGCGTTTACGATCGCTGATCTCTTTGAATACTTTATCCAATAAATATATCATTTTATTTCTCTGTGTCCTATATACGACACATTCTCCAAATTTTAGTTATTTGTTTTAAAAGATTCCTTGTGATCACCTGGTGGGAATCATTAATGTTAACTACTATTTCTCTGTTTTTCTAGTTTTAGACGAAGTTGGATCCAAAGACGAGCAAAATCCAGGTGAACCCACGTTAAAAACTAGAAGTTTACCCGCATGGGTTAGGTCAAAACCGAGACCTCTATCCACTGAAGATGATATTAATGATTTATACGCAAAGGTTTGTACAAAATTATGAATAAACACAGATATTTACCACTCAGTGGTATTAATCTTACATAGTAATTAGAAAGCAAATTAAAAAAATCTTGATTTAGTCAAGAAACTGTCAAATTTGTCATTGACGTACTAAATAATAATAATACTAAATAAACGGTGATCAAAGGAGCGTAGCAAAAAATGTTCATATTCTTCTAAGGCTCTCTTTTGTGATTGTAGAAAAATTATGCAATGTATCTTTGTTGTTTTAATTTGTGGTATTAATTGTTGGTTGAGTTCCGTAAATCATACATTATTATTTGACAAGCAATGTGACAGATTCATCTTTTTCAGTGCTTTTTAAGATAACAATTTTATCACTTAGTCTTATTGTTATTTTTATGACCATTAGTAGTCATGACAAACAGACATGATACTGAAGGTCCAATATGTATGTACAGTTGGAATCAGTTGCTTTCGAACGACCTGCGGCACGCTTTTCTGAATATATTGTTCCGGATGTATCGGCTTGGCAACATCGCTTTCAGCTATCGCTAATTCCCTTTTTTCAACTGGCTACAGGAGTCATTTTAAATACCGTATATCCACAACCCACAGCTAGTTGTGGTTGTAATATGGTAAAAAGACCAATAATTCATATAGAGGAAGGCCAACAAATGCTCCTTTACGACTCTTTGACTAGGCCCGTACAAAATGACGCTTTATTTGCATTTGTAAGGATATAGCATTGTTGTACTAAAAAATTAATCACACAGCATTTGTTTGACAGATATAAAATGACATATTGAGTTTAGAATAACTGATGGGATATGGGATGTTTAATACACATATCAAAAAAAATCTCATCCTTATGGTGGTGCGAACTGTTTTCGAAATAACAAATTAAAATCATACTTTAAATACCTCCTTCAAAGGCTCTTAGTTCCCTTAAGAAGCATTATGGAAGATTTTGTTTATATTTTCTAAAGAATCAATAGAATGGTTTCGTTTGTGGTTATGGTACCTATATGGTTACAATACAGTAAAATATACTGTTCCTCACCAGTAACAATTCACTAAAATTGCCCGTTGCATTTGCTATAATTTCTAATTTTAATTAATTTTTTTTTCCAGGTTAATTTCAGCAAGAAACGAAAAAATCGCATGCGTAATGATGAAGCAGCTATAATCGCTTTAAGCAAATCTAGAAGCCAGTTCTTACACAAGGACACCGATTCTCTAGTGGACAATGAAGCTGTAATTGTATACGACGAGCGCACAGCTTTGTAAAACTTTTTTTATATTGACATATATTTTAAATATATTTATGTAGTGAATTTTAAAACTTTTTGATAATGGAAAGTTTCATTTACGATATCAATGTAAACTACATATCGTAAAAACTGAAGACTTTATGATCGACAAATAAAAAGCTAGAGTAAGATATTTAAAATTTAAAACATGTCGAATATATTTTTCTGTGATAAAACTTAATTAGGCTTTTACGATAATTAGTTTAAGTAGAAAAATGTTTATTTTAACTTTGGAACTTAAGACTGGGCATTCAATTTTATGATGTATATTTTGAGTGTTGTATCTAAAATATTTCTTCATAAGTTACCTAGGATACACAAATTATTAAGTAGAGGGATTTGCAGAAATGAAAATCAGCTAATAATTAATATCTAATTACCATTATTGTAGTATTTATAAATAAATGTTTTTTATTTTTCGTATATAAAAGGCCTTCAATCTCTTGCACAAGTTACCGATTTTTATACTTGTGCCCTGTTTTTGTAAATTAAAAAAAATGTACTTAAATATAATGCACCAAAGATTTTTTATTTTTTTATTTACTTCTCCTTTTACCAAAGATATATTTATTGCTGGTCAGCAAGAATGGAAGAATTGTCCAAAGTCAACTATCAACGTTAGTACATATTTACTGCTACACAGCTGAAAACATCACCAAAAAATCGGAATTTGGAATAGCTATTCGTTCAACTAGGGAGGAAAGTATACCATTTCCTCCAGCGGATGAAAATCATCCAAGGTAGAAAATGATATATTTACTCCTGAGTAGAACATATGATTTCTTTGACACCTTCACGTATTTATGATAAGGTTTTATCTGTTATATTTTGCTGAAATCAAATTATTTAAATAAATCTATGAGGCTACAAATTGTTTACGGTTTCCATGGTAGTGTTAGTAATAGTCAAACAATCGTTGATCGCTTACAGTAATTATTGCAACGCAAGTTGTAACTTATATTTGCTTCCGTCTCTAATAGTAACGGGAGTAAATGTATATTGCCTCCCGCTCCCGCTGCTGTTGCAAACCGTCTGAAGGGTGACAAACATCTATTTTCGCTAATAGAAAATACACTGACAGAAAATGTCATTTTCTAAAGTAGGTGTCAAAAATAGCTATTTGTGTAACTAGGGAGGAAAGTATCAAGGCTCGAAGCCTTGGGAAAGTATATCATTTCCTCCTGCGGATGAAAGAAATCATCCAATGGCGGAAATGATATACTTACTCCAGATTTGAACATATGATTTTTTTTGACAACACATATTTATGATAAGGTTTTATCTCTTATATTTTGCTGAAATATAAAATATTTAAATAGAAAATCCATGAGGCTAGTAAATGTTTCAGTGGTAGTGTTAGTAATAGTCAAACAATCAATCACTTACAATAATTATAGCAATGCGAGTTATGAATTATTAATAAAAGAAAATGAGTTCAGATAAGTGACTGGAATTCCTGAAGCTAATGTCTGATTGTCATTTTTTTTGGATAGGAATTTGCTGAAATGAGGCAATAAATCCCAAAAAAGAAAAGAAAGAGAAAAAATTACTGAAATGCCCCAAATAACATTTAAAACAATGTTAATTATATTGGCTTCCGTCTACTGGCAACGGGAGTAAATGTATAATATTATATCATAGACGAACTTGCAACAGCTGAAAGAGAAGACAGTACCGGTACCGGTTAGTACAGATAATACTTCACAATCGTCAAGTGTTACTCTTACTCAATCCCTACTTACTTCCTCGGTCTCTTATTGGTATTGGGTGTCCCTCATAAAAGGCTCGTTCTATTTCCTGGCTTTATTATTGAGCTAAAAAAGGTCGAATAAGCGATAGAACCTCCAATATACGAGGTATTGTCAAAAAAACAATTTACCAATTTTTTATCACCCTGTATATTATTACGGAAATCGATATGGTATATTATTGTGGTTATAAAGGCATATTCTTCCATTCATACATCTAACTTCCAGTTTAGCCAGAAATAGCTACCATTCAACAAAATTTTGGCGACAACTTGTATATTATGAAATATTTGAAAAGTAGCCAATCTGCTGATTTCAAAAATATATATGTCATGTCCATTATCTTTAGTAGTTTTTGAGAAACAAAATGGGATATCATAAAATAAGCTAATTCTAATACTTGTCTAAAAATTCTGCATAGCTTAGCTTAGCAAAGATAATGGACATGTGTTATATATTTTTGAAATCAGGAGATTGGCTACTTTTCAATTATTTCATAATAAAGAGGTTGTCGCCAAAATTTTGTTGGAAGTTAGCTATTTCCGGCTAAACTGGAAGTTCGATATATAAATGGCATATGCTTTTATAACCACAATACGCCATATCGGTTTCTGTAATAATATACAGGGTGAAGAAAATTTGGAAAATTAGTTTTTTGACAATACCTATTATATTAGAGCATATGCTTTTATAACCACAGGCTCTATCGCTTATTCGACCTTATGATCGAATTCCTCATAAAAAATATATGAGAATAGATTTTGGTTTTTCATTTCAGCCCAATAATAAAGGCAGGGGATCGAGTGAGCCTCTTACGTGGGTCACCCTGTACATCTGGTCAGTCTGAACAGCACTCGGTCCCTGTTAATTTATTCTCTACTTTAGATTCCTCAAGGTTCTAAAGTAAAACGGTGAAGTGGGAGAAATTGCAGTAAAATAACGCAGTAGATAAGTAAGACGTCAAATGGAACTTGGTGAATTTGAGATCGAATTCCAACAGCGATGAAATGGATCAAACTTCGACTCAATTTTTATGTTACTTACTTTTGTGCTCACTTATTGGCACATCTGTGGTCGGTTGGAATTTTTCTTACTTACATTTTCTTCTCTCTTCTCTAAAATTAGTTTACATAGGATGTCATGTTTGTGTAACCCTAGAAGCACAATTATTGTTCTGAAAATATCACAATAAGAGATATAAAACTGGAAATTGGTGGTCGGAGTGTTGAAATGTAAGAAACCATATAGCTTAGATTATTAACAGTTAATAACAGTGATGGATTAAACAACTCATCGATCTATATCTTACATTTCATTTACATGAGCTACTTGACAGCATGAGAGCATTAATTTTTATCTACCTAACAACCGCAAATCATGTTCATTTGGAATTAAATTCTCAGAGACCGACTTTGTATCAGAGTTATGAACTCTGATACAAAGTATTATAGTTCGGTTTGACAACTCACGTTTTTAGGAATGAATTTGAGAACTCAAATTGGTTGTCCTAGATTCCAGTTCCAGTTTTTTTGTAGGTATGTATAGGAGTAAATACAATTTTACTGGATGGCTTAGTTTCGTTGCACTAATGGTTTAGAAAAGCTTATTTATTCTTTTTTTTCTAGCTAACGAATAAAAATCAATTTTAAATAAAACATTTAAATATGTTTGTAAGGTTTAAAAGACAATTTTTCTTGGTACTAAATTCAATTCAACCATAAAATACTCTTCAAGTTTCCTGCACATACCTACTAAACTTTACTATACGATACTCGCAGGAAACGTTGCTGTCCAAACTGGTTCTTTTTAAATTGTGGTATTAGTAACTAATTTTGCTGGAGTTTCTGTATATTTCTCTTCAAAAGTTTTATTCCATTAAATCTTCTCATGAAGAAAAATTGGAGCATATACTGCACACAACTGGAGCATCAATGAATGATTTAAAATGCAGTTTAGTGTTTTTTTAGGTAGGTAGTGGTTCCCTTTCAAGACATTTACTTTTTGCTTCACAATATACTTCAATCAGTTGAATATTGGACATATACCCTGGACGTAAAGTACCAGTGCAGTTGTTTGGAGTTTTTCCATCCACGTAAAACTGTTGTTTGTCGATTATACAGAGCAATTTCCTTATCAAATTCGGATTGGGCTACTTTACATTATTTTTTCATTTATAGAAACTTACTTTAGTGTTAATCTCACTTCAAAGATAGTAATGAAATTTTATTTTTATGGCCGATTTTAACAATTTTAGAAATATGAGCGACAAATACGATATAATTTTCTGCAGAATATAATTATTGATTTGCATCACATCATGCCCACATTCTATAACATCGGAATTTTCTTGGTCTGGCACATATATTTACGAAACTACGCAACCTTAAACAAATTGATTTTTTTCGAAAAATATTATTCACCCTACTAATACTTATTTTCTTCTCACAGATTTTCTCCAAGCAAGGAGCTCCAAAGATATTATTAAAATAAAATAAAAATGTGTGAACTACCGAAATCTGACTTCTTGAAATGAAACCAATTAGGAAATAGTTGCGGAGTAGCTTTATTTCGCATAAATAATATAAATGTAATGATAAATCTATGAAAAATTTATAAATAGAGAATCGTTTATTTACAATATTTACAAATACTTTATGGTTTTGGAACGTTTACAGTATCACTAACACACGATAAAGCCTGAGGATTTTTTTAAAATGTATGAGGTAAAACAAGAAATAAGCAACTTTATCAGTAGTAGTTTCACTCCAAATCACTTTCTCAGAACTACTTTAGAAGAGTACTTTAAGTCAATAATACAAAATTAAAAAAATAGCTAATAACACAACTATTTGCATCTTAATAATTCAAAAACAAAGTGGTTAAAAAAGAATCGTCAAATAACCTGCCTGAATTTTATCGTTAAAATAAATTACGGAACCTCAAATTAACCATCAACTATGAGGGTAGCTTTTCTGCTTTTGCCCTGGATATTTAGGCTTACTACCAAACCATGACTTTTTCCATTCTAATGTATCTTGAATTAACTTCTCTTCATCAGGAGTAAATTTCAACAGGGTGGATATTGCTTTTATTAGATGCTGAGCTTCGTATTCTCTACTAGTTAAAAATTTAATCACAACATGTTTTAAATACTTAAAATTAACGTCATCCTCATCACGTCTTACAACACTGGGAAAATTTTTAGTAGAAATTTGACTAGGAGTTAATATTGCTACTGAATTGGTTTCCATTAAGTCACTGTGGTAATTTGGATTTCCTGGAGTTCTCAGTTCCTGTTGAAGCGTTTTCTTCATATCTGCCAGTCTCAGTTGCAACATTTTAATATTCTAAAAAAAGAAATGATAGCAGATAGCACTTTTTTGAAATGTAATTATTCATTCATTTATTATTAAATTAATTAAACGCCACCAGTAAAATAATTCCTTCTTCAGAATAAGTGTCGAATGTTTGTGTCTCGACCAAGCAGTCATATTAACTTAACATATTGTTCAAAATATGAATATAATATTGTGTTGAGCATCACAAGGAGTATAAACAAAATATTCAGAAAAGAAATTTTTTAGGAACAATTAGTTTGCAATATGTCCACATTTTTTTTATGAACTGTAGTAAAAAGAACGCACTAATTGACTTTCTTTCTTTTCTTTTTAGAATTTCTTACCACATTCTTGAATAGTTTCAGATAATCTAAAAAATATCTAACGTTTTCGTTAATTAGGATGAGAATCATTTTAATTGTGCATTTGTTGCAATTAATAAATAACTATAGCAAATCATTTAAAGTAGAGTTTCCACCTTAGGTACCCTTTATTGTTTAGTATCGATGTATCAACTAAGATTGGTCAATAAACATATTTATTCAAGACACATATAAATGTCATAATTTACCTTATTCTTTTCTGCAATCTGATCTTCCAGTTCGGCAATATTATGCCTCAACTTTTGTTCTATTATAGTACTTTCTTTTAGTTTACTGTTTTCATCTTCTAATTGTGTCAGTTTATTTATTAAATCATTCATGTCTCTTTCCTGTCTCCTCATATCTTGTTTTACCATTTCCATTTGCTGGGAAATTTCAGCATTACGTAAAAGAGCAGTATTCTTTTCAGAGGTAACCCTACAATAAAAATACATGGTTTTTAACAGCATAATCAGAATTTAATTTTGGAACATGATAGCAGGGCCGTAGGGTGTTCAAACACCCCCTATAATTATCTTCACATGTAACCGAACGCTGATTTCAGTACAGGAACCAAATCAGCCGATTTTTAGGAACAGCAAAAACTGTTATTTTGTTTAAATTGTTTACCCATCTTAAATAAAGGACATTTGATAAATGATCTGTGCTGAGATATCAACAAAAAATAAACTGATCAACGAATTACGAAACCCATTTTTTACAGAGCTACATTTTTAACTCAAAATTCTCACTTTCAATTTTAGAACGTTTTTGACCTTCGAAAAATAAAAATTTTTGCGTGCGGCGCATTTTTCTTCCATGCATCACTTAGAACACCCACCCAAAAAAATCCTGGTTACGGGCCTGTTAAACCTAGAGTACCAAATAATTCTATTGTTTATAATAATAATAGTTTTATTTTACTGTCCACAGTGTTCATGGGAATCGAATGAGATCATAAGACCCACCTCCTGTTTTTAATATATTATTTAGTTTATTGCTGGAAAACTTCATTTTGGTTCTTTTCTTTTGCATATTTATCTTGCTACAGCTCATTATTTGTGACTATATGAACAAATTCAAATATTTCAAAATTATATAAATAGGTATCAAAAATATTTAAATAATTTGAAAATATTCAAACACGTCAAAAGGTATTTAAATGCTTTCAAAATATACCTATATAGTGTTATCAAAATATTTAAACAGTTTAAACTATTTAATTACTTTTATCTTTGGAAAGTATTTAATAATTAAATTCTTAAAAATTTTTACTACACTTGTCAAAATTAACACATATTTTAAAAATGACCTTAAGTTCAATCTTTAATATTTTCTGAACTGCTTCCCCGATTTCAATAATCTTTTTTTTTTTTATTGTAACTTGATTCTAGGGAATGCACCCCGGGATCCTGAAATCCCGGGATCCCGGAGGGCATTTCACGTCCCGGGATCGATGCAGTAATTCCCGGGAATTCTAAATCCCGAAATCCCGAAATATTTAGAAATTCTAGCATTTCTAGTCTAGCCTCACAAATCAAAATCCGGCCCTGTTCAGTTCCATCGTTCATTAAATGCACTTGTATCGTTAAAATCTTTTTTCTTCAAACAAGGAAAGACAAATCAACAATTAATAATTAATATATGTATTACATTAGTTTTAGTATGAAATATATAAAAATATAACACCTATACTCGGGCCAAAAAGAGTAGTCAGTAGAGCAAAAAGTTATCGGCAATTCTTCAAAGCATTTAGCTGTTATGGAATACAGAAGCGGCAGCTCGTTTTACCATATAATCCCACATAATTCAAAGAAATATATCAAGTTTTATCCGCCTACCAGAGACGAAAACCACAACTAGGTCATTATGTGTAATTGCTATAGTCAACCAAATAGAGTACATGTTTGAACGTGGCGCCTTCTACCCAATAATTTGTTCGACTACTAGGAAGGTCGTCGAGCAAGTCTATCATAGCGCATTCAGTGGCGTCACATATGCTGCAACGCAACGGATGTGCATTGTTCAACTGCGTTGCTATACCTAATTCGTGGAGATAATGTTGCCAGATGTAAGCATATTATTTAAAATTTAAGACATGGTAACTCATACTCATGCATAATTAACACAATCCGCTTTCATTTGTTCGAATTATGGAATTTATGAAATTCGTAAATCCGTACGCCCCTGGCTCTACTGACTACTCTTTTTGGCCCGAGTATAGATATAATATAATAAAAATTATTCAACCATAAACTTAATTTCTCTTAATTATTTATTAAAAAATCGAAACATATACTTCTTAGAAAGCTCTTACAAAATCCCGGGAAAATTCCCGGGGTCCCGGGATTTTCATTCTTGTTCCCGGGATCCCGAAATCGATTTTCAATCCCGGGATTTGCATTCCCTACTTGATTCTTCCAGAATCTTAGCATGAGGCTGGTTTATCTCTCTGGGAAATTTTTGTTAACTTACAGATTATTATATTGACGGTGTCATTTTACCAAGAAATTTAAAACGCCCTGTGTGGAGTGTCTTAGTGCCTTTTCTGAAACTCAATAGTAATCACAATTTATTCTCATTCTTTGCCAACATTTTGTGTTTTAAATCATTTTTTAATCACATCTGTGAGCGAAGATACGCGACTTTTTAATGATAACCCGGTTTTTTAAATTATTTTATTAAAAATGTTAAATGTACAAAAAGAAGTAAACAATTTTTTTATATTATTAAGTATTTCCCACCACAGCAGTTATCATATAACCCATTAAATCGCATAAATGTCCAAGATCAAAACTTCCTGCTCTTCAATTCATTGTTTTACCCATTTCTTGAAGATAATTTTGATTTTTTTTTTTTTTAATAAACAATGACATGTACGAACAAAAGTCGCATATCTTCGCTCACAGATGTGATAAAGAGAAGATTTAAAAAACAAAATATTGGCAAAGAATGAATTGTGATTACTATTGGTTTTCAGCAAAGACACTAAGGTACTCCACAGGGCGTTTTAAATTTCTTGGTAAAATGACACCATCAATATAATAATCTGTAAGTCAAGAAATATACCTCAGAGAGATAAACCAGCCTCATGTTAAGATTCTGGAAGAATCAAGCTACAATTCAAAAATAAAGAAGATTGACATTGGGGAAGTAGTTCTGAAAATATTAAAATTGAACTTAAGGTCACTTTAGTACATATGTGTTAAGTGTATTTATTATTTAATATTTAAATACATAGGCATAGTTTTGAACTGTGGTGGCAAAAACGTGAAGAGACCTAAAGATTGATGTTATTATTAGTGGATTTAAGAAAGGAGGAATTGTTCCTTTTAACGTTACAGTTATTCCAGAGATAAATCGAACTTTCGGCATTACTTCGTTGGAAATTTCAGCAGGCAACCACTGACCCCTATCTAGCTGCTCTCGATCACAGACAGCTTACCCGTTGGTTAAATTGAACAAACAACCACTCAATCCTACTCCATCGACTTCTATAAGTGTCTGTAAATATCTTTTGAAGACATTTCATACTTTAAAAAGTAATCCCGAGTGTGGTAACGAAAATATAACAGATGAGGTGGTAAAAATTCATTATAAGCATATAATTAAACCCTTGACACACATAATAAATTTAATTTTCAGTACTGGTGTTTATTTGGATATTTTCAAAAAATCAAGGTTTCTAGTTGTGCAGCTTGTGGCCAATTTTTTAAAATTTGGACCCCTAGTTTGTCAATGTAACGACATGACAGCATAACATAAAATAATAGCGAGTATAGTTTGGCGTACCAGATTTAAACAAATTACACATTCCATTAAATTTACCAGAGGTGCAGAGGCGCACTGAAACTCTAAATTGGCCTGCGCCAGATGAACCCTACCAGCCCACCTTTCCCCTAATAGTAATTTACGGGAGGGTCATGGGTAAAAAGCTGTGTACACGGGGGGGCAAGAGCTGCAGGGGGTGCGTGAAGCGCTGCAGACGAAAATTTTTAAGGATTCTCAAGGTCATTGTGTTAACAAAAACGGCAAAAATAATTATTATTATCTTACAAACCCCACTCCGTGCAGCAGCGCCTGTCATTTGGACACCCACGTTGCCAATTCTCAAAGCTTTATATTATTGTGCAATGTGCCATGTTGTGGTTGTATATGTGTTGTTGATCGACAGAACGACTGATAGTTGGGGAATAATTTGTGATTATCAAGTTAAACAAAATATTACAAACGCATTTGTCTTTCCTTGATATTTTGCTTTGCAGTTTTATTTAAGTAGGCACTACACAGACCTAATATTCCTAAAACTATTGTGTCTAGGAAAGTATATTTTTCTAATTTTGACATATAAAGTGACATATTTTGTTATTGAAACAAGTGACAAAACGTTCTACTTTATGTAACTGGTTACATAATGAAAACCATTATGTAACTGGTTACGAAAAGTCACAAAATAGATCAGCGTCTATTAAATGTCAAGCCAAATGACAAGATAATTTAAACTGACACTGACCTACTAGATAATTGTCATTTAAATTATGCTTGTAAGTGATCAAAATTAAAAACTTGTATTTCCCATTTTTCGTCAAAATTAGAAAAAATCTTGTATGTAATACGTTATGAAACATGATTTTATGTAACTCGTGCGATATTGCGGGATCTCGCTTCGCTCGTCCCGCAAACTTACACTCGTTACATAAAATCATACTTTTCATAACTGATTACATAAATAGCTATTTTAAATGCCAAATGTTTGTATAAAGTTAAATAATGTTATTGTTGACGGTTATTTTTGTAGAAAATGGAAGTTTTGTAAATAATACACGCTACACAAGGAGTACGCTTTAAACGGTAACAAGTTAGTAACAAAATAACCATCAACTGTAAATAATACCGGCCAGACCGGGCCTACAGCGGAAAGATAACCACTGGCCCATCGGGCGATTGCCCGATCACCCGGCCTCCCAATCCGCCTCTGCAGAGGTGTATTAGAGAAGGAAAGTAAATTGGCATTTTGTCATGTGAAACATATAGAAGAATATGTTAATTTCAGCTACAATAATAATTAATAATTACAGCAAAGTGCATTCGACAAACGCTGTAACAGATAACCCTTATAAACCTAATTTAAATATGCATTTACTTGACTCTTTTCAACGCAATGATCCACTTTGTACGTTTTTTAAGGAAATCCGTAAAACTTTATTTTACAGAAAGTATCTCTAATCGACAGAGTGATTTGAGAATCAGTTTGGATTTAAAGCTAATGAGGATGCTATGTATAGTTTTAATAAAAGACAAAAAACTATAGGCATATTTTTGGATATGGCCAAGGCCAATCATCGTAAGTGATTCGACATGGGATTTAACACTAAAGAAAGCATAAATGGCTAAAACAAAAATAAAGCTTTGGCTCGATACTCGATAGCAACCTTTTAACTCTAAATGTTGTTAAAACTCATTTTGTATGTTTTTCTATGACAAAGTGGAATTTAGCATCAAATCAAAGCAAAATTATCCATACACATAACACTACTCTAATGTACAGGGTTATTCATTATAAATTACCCACCCCATATTATCGTTATTATTGCAGATAAAAAAAATGCTTAAGGTAGAAGTTGTAGGGTTACAACTGAATTGTTTTAATATTACATCAAAAACACAGTGATGTAAGGAAATTAGGGGATACAAAAAAATTATTATTTTTTTAAATGGAACACCCTTGTATATTATAAAATTTTTATGAAGATCATTTTATTCCGATTTCAAAAATATACCATATGATAAGAGTTATCATAAACCTTTAACCATTTTCGAGTAATTATACATTGAATATAGTAGTTAAGGTAGTTACTTTAACTATGCCAAAGCCAACATTATCTACTAAAGTAGTCCATGAAAATTTGACTGAAGAAATATCATTTAACAAACAAAATACTATACTCTGGTCGGCGATCAGATAGAAATAGACTCCTCCCCAAAAATGCCCGCAACATTTGAATGGAATTTCTTTATTGGTCGAATTTATAGAACCCGATTTACAAAGCAACCACTAGATTTGACAAAGGCCGACTCTACAGTACTGGGGTCACACATTAAACTTTTATGTATTTTGGAAACAGACCAATCAGCTTATGTTATCATTGTCACGAAATGTATAAACGTTAAACATATTAAAAATCGCGAATAAATGGGGAGCCGGCCTCACTATAAACTGCCATATTCCTTCGTCTTTGTTGTGAAATTATTTCAAATTTCTATATTCGTTTTTGTGAAAGTACGTATAAGGATTAACCTTATACAGGGTGGTCCAGTTTATAATAGCAGGACTTTACCAGGAGCTAGTTCAGCGTAAAATAAAGACATTTTGTCCTATAAACTATGGTCGAATTCTGCTTCGTTTAAGATCTACAGGGTGTTAAAGATGGAATTTTTTTTAGAATAATTGGCCATAACTCTATACTAACAAAAGAGCTCTTTGAAATTTAGCATAGAGAGGTTGTTTTACATTCTTTATCGGATAGTGGTTGCAATGTTTTTATCAAGAATACAGGGGCGTGCGTACAGGCTAGTCAAAAATTATTTTAATTGAAAACAAAGGTACGCCACTGTTTTTTCACAAAATTGATGTGCTTGTGTTATTCCCTGTACCATTTATCGACTTTTTTTTATCTCTTAATATGCCAATTAAATGCATCGTTTTCGAGTAATTCAACTTCAAAGACGGAAGAAACTAGCACCAAATGCTGATTTAATTCAATTATAAGACGCTCTCGATTATGCATTCAGCAAATTGGTTCTCATTTCGAACATTATTAAATTAATTTATTTGTGGTCCATTTGTAGTTCTTATTATTAAAAAAATTGTTATTTTATTACTACAAGTCAGCATTTGGTGCTAATTTTTTTCGTCTTTGAATTACTCGAAAACGATGCATTTAATTGACATATTAAGAGATACAAAAAAGTCGATAAATGGTGTAGGGAATAACACAAGTACATCGATTTTGTGAAAAAACATTGTCGTATCTGTTTTCAATTAAAATAATTTTTGACTAGCCAGTACGCAACGCCCCTGTATTCTTGATAAAAAAGATATTAATAAATAAACATGTACAGTGGTGGAAACCGAAAAGTAAACGACTCTTTTAGCAGATATGACTATTTTTGAGTAGCTTGCATTGGGGTCATTAGAGTTTATCCAGTGGAGTAATCTATGTAAAATTTTTACAGTAAATCACAAACTAAACTTTTTTGCCTGAAATAACCAAGTACGTTCTTTTAAGCACAGAATACTTTTAAGTAGGTATGTGGAAATAACTCACGAAAGCACCTAACCTAAAAACGAATACAAACATAAACCAACCAGGCAATCAGCTGGTCGTCGCCAAGGCAGGAAATAAAGTATCGTGAGTTTGCGCCGTCGTTTAAATTTTTGTGGGAATAAGTATTATTTTTAAAAGTCCAAAATTGAAAATGTATAATAGAAGCTTTAATGGGTATAAGCATTATAAAAATACAGTATAGCTGTCGTATATAATGTAACACGTATAATAAACAAATTTTGTTGAAGCTATCACAATTTTCATTAATTCCATCGTGTAAAACTGACTATTGCGTGCACCGATCTGCACTACCTTAAAATTAATGGGGTGGAGTCTATTTCTATCTGGTTGCCGACCAGAGTATAGTCCTTTTCATTTAAAAAAACATTGCTTTGTTTTTTCCACTTTTATTCGACTTTCAATTTTATTGTTTTTTTTGTTGAAATTTTCTAAATCCTTGAAAAAAATACTATAAGTTACATTAAATATTTTTATTTCATTTCTAAGGAGAAAAAATTGGGGTGAGAACGTTATAGAAATCACCCTGTACCTATTTATAATTGCAAAGTTTCATTTCTTTTCGCGTCTGTTGAAATAAACTGTGCGGGTGGATGTCAAGATATGAGTATAAACACTATACATCACCTTACCTGGTTAACGTTTTCTGTACATTTAATGAATTAGATTTTTCTTCTCCCAACTCTTTTTCCAGTTTGTTTATAATTTGCTTGAGTGACACATTTGTTGAATGTTCCGAGCCAACAGATATCTTAAGTTTACTATATTCTTCTTCATTTTTATCAATTTCACTCTCTGCATTATCTAAATTTTTCCTAACTACTTTTAATTCAGTTTTTGTATTATCCTTAAAATTCAAACACAGTATTAGGCAGTTTATAAAAGCAGAGAAAGTTTAAAATAGAAGGATAATTAGGGAAAAGGATACATTTAAGTGTTAACATAAAAATTTGAGGAAAAATTAAAACATTTACAAAAAACAACTCAAAATATTGTAAATAAACATTTATTTAACATAATAATGATGTATATATGGATATTATAAATAAATATAAATAAAAACAGAAGTGTTATAAAATCTAATTAACTAAATAAATGCAATGGTAAACTTAAAAATAATTTCATATAAAATACTCTCAATGTGATATCACATGAATATAAAAAATCTACATACTGTAAGAAGAAGGGACAGATAAGCAACAAATATGTGCTAAATAAAAGCAGTTGTGTAAAATATAGGAGAAAAGAAAAAGCCCCGTTTACACTGATTGTTGACTCACGAGTTCAGTCCTAAGAAAAGTAATCTCTTCCTCATTTTCGGTCCTTAAAGATTTTAGTTCAGCTGAGAGTTCATTAACATCCTCAGTTAGTCTTTTTAATTTAGTTTCCTTATTGTTTATTTCAAGTTGGTTACATTCCAACTCTGCTTCAAGTTGCTTCAACTTCTCCGATAATTTATCTTTTTCGTGGACTGCTCTTCTTCTCTCAGAACCTTCTTCAGCTGCCTGTCGACTTAATCGACCAACCTAAAACACCAAACAACATGTAGCTCTCTTAAAATCAAAAGGTTAGGTAAAGGTAACACAGCTTACTGGCCATTAGGCCTTCCTAAATAAATAACTACCCTTCATCTTATATACAGACACCCACCGAACACCAAATAAATTTATTAATATTTCTGATGCTTGTATAAATCAATTCCAACATGAGGTGACCAGTAAACCATCATCGCTGCTGCTATAGTCTCAGTTTCTTCGAATAGATAATTTTTTAACAAATACTAAAGTGCTCAACATAATAACCGCACCGACCTTATTTTTGGTAATTTTTTAATCGCCGTACCTGGGGCCTGGGCCATCCGATTTAAACGACTGGTACATCACTCGAAAGCTTGTCTCTTGTAGAATCGGAGATTGGGTTGCTTGTTTTAAACAGTTAATTTCTTGGGTGTTATACAGGGTGACAAAAAGATTGTTACAAAAATGTTAAAGTTTACCTCTTTGCAACGTTGATAGGAGCAAGTTTTTAAAATTCGTTTTTATGTCATACTGTACCTTTGGAAAGTACTTATAGACGTTTTTGGCAGATTTTTTATTAAGACTCTAGAACGAAAGTTACGGGGGTTTTCCGAAAAGTGGTACGTTTTGTACAAAATTTGGCCAATTAGCTGTTTTCGCCAGTTAGGTCCACTAATTCAGGTACAATCTACCCTGCATAAACCAAATTCCTATCTGATTTCATTTAAAGGATATACAGGGTGGAATGTTTTACTCATGGACGTCTCTCCTCGGAAAAACTATAGTTTATTTTTAAATAATGATCTTTCTAAACATAAGTACGATTGTCAAGCCTTTATCTTAAACCATTTTGATATATACAGGGCGTCCAAAATTGTGTTAAATTTATTCTTTGCTACAATTTTACATTTTAAAATTTAATTTAAAATTAAATAGATAAAGTTTTTGCCCTTTACCCCAAGAGAGAAACATGATGCAGCTACGGACACGTGTTTCTAACTGTTCTTAGTTATTGTTTCTGATCCTATTTACACGGATCCATTAAGCTACGCTACGCTGATGAGGAGCAATAACTCCGAAACACGTGTCCGTAGCTGCATCATGTTTCTTTCTTGGAGTAAATGGCAAAAACTTTATCTATTTTATTTAACTTCCCGAAAAACTTTTTTCTTTGTTTAAAATTAAAGTTAAAAAATTTCTGAAAACCCCCGTAACTTTCGTTCTAGAGCCGTTATAAAAAATCTGCCAAAAACGTCTAGAGGTACTTTCCAAAGGTACAGCATGACATAAAAACGAATGTTAAAAACTTGCTCCTATCAACGTTGCAAAGAGGTACACTTTAACATTTTTGTAACACTCTTTTTGTCACCCTATATAACACCCAAGAAATTAACTGTTTAAAAAAAGCAGCCCAATCGCCGATTCTACAAGAGACAAGCTTTCGAGTGATGTGCCAGTCGTTTAAATCGGATGGCCCAGGCCCCAGGTACGGCGATTAAAATATGACCAAAAATAAGGTCGGTGCGGTTAGTATGTTGGGCACTTTATTTACAATATGCCACAGAGTTAATTAAGCAAGACAATTGACAATTAGCATTCTCATTGGTCTTGGCCTTGGGCTACAAAATAATAATGGAATTGTGTAGAGAACCCCAGGACCCTGGTGGCTTTTCAGTAAATTGTGCTATATAAACTTAACCTAAAAATTAATATTTTATAACTGGTGTATGACATCCTTATCCACTCCTAGATCTTTATTATATGTATATAGGGGCTGCTCTGCCATTAGCTATAGAGGAACCGATGTTTAACCGTCTGTCAACTACTCCCAGTTAGTATAATTAGTAATTACTCCTTTTTTGCATTAGGTAACTGTATTAAAATAATTAGAATAAATATTTTGTAATAATTTATGTATATAAAACGAAAAAAAAAAAATATTCCAAAAACATTTCATAATTAAAAATTAAAAAATATGAAATATCCAACATTAATTAACACTACAAATTACAAGAAAAAGTACCTGAGTCTCCAGAGATGCAATTTTATCACTCCAAGAAGTCTTTATGTCAGCCAAGTGGAGATGGGCCTCCTCCAACCTTTGTTCCAACAATTTCCGTTCCGACATTATCTTTTCATCGGGCGAACTATCATTTGAAGTGCTCTGTCGCAAAATTATCACTATATCTGATAAATGTTTTCTCTCCTGTTCACTTCTGGCAAGCTCGGTGGCAAGATGGGCTAAGTCTCTAGAACTGGAATGTCTCAGTGATTCTAAATCATCCTGAAACAAAATTTTTTTAAAAATAATTAAATTTTTTTTTCTACAAGTATACTGACAAAAATAGCTAAAAGCACATACCTGTGTATAGCCCAGAAGCTCACCAAAACAAAAATAAAGGACACAGGTGCTGGAGATTTCTTAATTTGCACAAATAAATTTCGTGATTTAATGGCTAATTATTTACACATGAAGTAGGTATGACAATAAACCAAATACAAAAAGCATTTTTCAAGTACAAGGTGAATCAAGTATATATTAACTAAAATACCCGAAAAAATTCAGATTATTAATTAAAACAGTTCATATAAACCTATGATTTAAAATTTCTAATTACAGAGATACAGAGTATCAAAGAAGATTTTTCATATTTATTTTACTGTTTATAAATTATGTTTACTGTTAATTTTGTATTTAATAACTGTATATACAGGGTGAGTTCACTTTAAATGCGGAAACTTCGAGAATCGATTCTTTATTGAAAAATAAGTGTAGTTTGTCCTATAAACATTTTTCATATGGGACTTGGTTTTCGAGATACTTGAACTTGAAATTTTTTTTTTTTTTTTAGTTTTCGACAAATAACTTTAAAGTGGTTAGACCGATTTTTATAAAATTTGGGTTTTGTTTATGTTAGATTAAAGTTTATCAAATAATCTGAAAAAATTTGAAAATATCGCCCCCGCAGGCATGGATATGGGGACCAAGGACCTCTTTTTAAAAAAGAACTTCTACGCCTATGGTCGTCTCAAAAAATGGATATGATTTTTTTATTCTCCGATATTTTCTGAACATAAAATGTCTCTAGTAAATTTTCGCTATTTTTTATAGTTTTCCGGTTAATTGAGGTCAAATGGTTTATTGTAATGCTCCCTAATATTTATTTTATTTGCCAATGAGCCGGTGTCTGCTATTACGTAAAGTTTACTTTGGTCGTTTTCAGTCTAAATTGTTTGAAACGATTTTAAAAATTGAGAGAGGAAAAATAAAGCAATTGAGAGACAATGAAGAAATTTATTAATAAAGGGTGTCTCAATAAGAGCGCCGGATTTAACGTTAGAAAAAAACACTTTTTTTTTTAAATTAAGCGAATATTTATATTTCAACGTGAAGGGGAATAGTTGCGATTAAACATGAAACACGACATCCGGCAAATGGTAACCACTAGACCTCTGGCACACGGTCATTCTCTTCATAAAATTCTGGATAACTTTTTCGCATACCTGTGGCGTTATTCCCGCAATAACGCGCTGTATCTCTTCTCTCTTCTTTAAGGCGTTCAATTGTTGTGGCCTATTCTCATACACCTTGTCCTTCAGATAACCCCAAAGAAAGTAGTCCATCGGCATTAAATCACAAGACCGTGGTGGCCAATGTTGATCGCCAAACCGATAAATGACACGGTGTGGAAACTTTCACCACTTTTGTAGTGAGTTTTCACAATAATTAAACGTTGCTCGTTTGAATAGTGCTGCATGACTTCTAATCGCGTGGTTTGTACATGACAACTGTCAACAAATGAACACGGAACTAATCGCACAAACCAAATGGCAGCAAATTCAAATCCGGCGCTCTTGTTGAGACACCCTTTATGTTTTTTTTCATTTCTATTAGCAGACACCGGCTCATTGGCAAATAAAATAAACATTAGAGAGCAATATAATAAATCATTTGACCTCAATTAACCGGAAAACTATCAAAAATAGAGAAAGTTTACTAGACATTTTATGTTCAGAAAATATCGGAGAATAAAAAAATCATATCCATTTTTTGAAACGACCATAGGCGTAGAAGTTCTTTTTTAAAAAGGGGTCCGTGGTCCCCATATCTACGCCTGCGGGAGCGATATTTTCAAATTTTTCAGATCATTTGATAAACTTTAATCTAACATAAACAAAACCCAAATTTTATAAAAATCGGTCTAACCACTTAGTTATTCGTCGAAAACTAAAAAAAAAAAAAGTTCAACGTCCTGTATCTCGAAAACCAAGTCCCATATGAAAAATGTTTATAGGACAAACTACAGTTTCCGCATTTAAAGTGAACTCACCCTGTATATAAAAAATACATACAATGTGACTCATTTGAAAGCGGGACACCTCTGTAAAGTAGCTATTTTTGGTCCAATTTTGATCAACCTTTTTTTTAGATTGTTGATCATGGAAAACTGCATTTTGTGGTAAATCGACTACTTTGCAATTCTCTTGGAGCAATAATTCGAGAAATTGTATTGGCGATTTTTTTACATGAAAACTAAGTACGCCACTATATTCAGCGTCCTCTAAAATGGGTCTGTACCAAATTTCATCCAAAAACACCGCGTTTTAAAAATTGATATGATTACTTTTAAATTAATTTATACCCAGAAATTAATTGTGAACATCAAGTAACTAATAAAATAAGTGAATAAAAAAAGTCAAAAACAAATTATTTTATTGAGAAGATATGAACACATTTCCAGGTATAAATTAAAAGTAATAATATAAATTTTTAACATGCGTTACTTTTGGATGAAATTTGGTACTGACCCATTTTAGGGGACGCTGAATACAGTGGCGTACTTAGTTTTCATGTAAAAAAAATCGCTAATACGATTTCTTGAATTTTCGCCTCAAAAAAGGTGCAAAGTAGGCCGTGTTCTTTATGATAAAAATCTATCGATTTGCCACAAAATGCAGTTTTCCATGAGCAACAATCTAAAAAAAAAGTTGATCAAAATCGGACCAAAAATAGCCACTTTACAGAGGTTTTCCGATGTTTTTAATATTTCTTATGCCACAAGATACTGACGAGTTTGATTTTTTATAATCTATAATTATTATTTCCGAAAAGGTTTGTAGGATTGATTAGCAATTTAAGTTATTAAGTCTATATTTTAAAAGATACAAAAAAATTTAAGCTAAAATTTAAAAGATCAAAAGATCTACTCAAATCTTTTAATTTAAAGTTTTCTTTTAAATAATTAAATATTTTATAAACTTCCTCAAAATAACAACCTTCTACTTCAAAACCATCTTGGCATCTCCTGATACTGATACCTGCACAAAATTTTGCCTGATTTGACACTCTAGCTATTGCTTATCACAATGCTTTAGTATTGCTTATCACAATGCAATGGCGTAATAATATTAATAAAGACAGAGTCAACGAACTCTTTTTTGTCATAAATAGACATGAACAAAACAGATAATCAGTTCGCAAATAACATATTTTTATACATCGTTATTAAAAATTAGAGTCAAAAAGAAAAGTAAAATCATTATGAGTTACTAAACAATAAAAAAAACTTGAGACATGTAACATCTCTATAACTAGGAATTTTAGGAAATTGGTTTTTGTGAACTTTCCCTCTTAATTTAATATTTTAAATCTATTTTGGACATGTGATTATTAAAAACTGACCCACCCCGTAGTATATGGTTTACTTATGTTACATTTATAAGGTAAATGTGATCTATTAAAAATCAATTCAAATGTATTTATTTTTTTGCGGACAAGAACTAGATTTATTAGAGAAATTAACTTTTGATATATTACATGAATTGTACTACAATTGGCGACTATTTGTTTCATATATTATGAAAATTAACTATCGATAATTATGTTAATTTCATTAATGTACTGTGATTCCAGTAGATAAAAATTTGGAGGGTAGTTTAATTAGTAAATCAGTACCTACTTATGCACATTCCATATACTTTTATGTTTACTGGTAATTTTTTTTTTTTTTAATTCAAGATGGCTGTTATATGGATAAATTAGACTTTAGGTTGGCTAACTATACCTGTATTAACAAGAATGCTTAATTAAATAATTCTGGGATTTTAAACCACTTCTTACAAACTGAAGCAGAACAATAAAAAAAATAAGATTAAATTAAGTAACAGTCTTTCAAAATAACTGTCTGATTCTTTTTTTATTATTATTATTATTACTATTACTGAATGATTTGATTCATTAGTAGGAAGATCTGTGAATCATATTTCAGAGTTAAATATCAGTTCATTTTATAGCAAATATCATTATACTTTAACATTTTCCAAATGTATTTACTGAAGCAGCATACTTGTACAATTGCAACATAAAATAGTTTTCTATATTTTGGTTACAATCTGTTTTTTTTATTTAAATTTTTAAATTTTCTCGCATATCTGAAAATATATTTTCCTTCTTGAATATAGTTGATATAGTTAGAGAATTATGGTAAATAAATAATTTTATAGAATTCCCACCATTTGACAGTTCATAAAAGTGTTTTCAAATAATGGCCAAATCATTTCGAACAATATACTTAAAATATATTCTTGTTGAAGAGTGGGAAGAGTTGACCCAGGAGATTATAGATATCATACAAAACATGTCCAATTGTCTTGTCCTTAATTTAATATTTCGGTTGTTTATATTGTAAATAACAATTGAAATAAAAATATACTGGTAAGTTAAACAAATTACATATTTCATGAAAAATCTCCAAAAATGAGAGAGATAAAGGAGCACCTAATTCAAGAAATGATATGTTATATGTCGGATATATAAATCTAAAATATGAAATTTATATCTATCTGTTAATGAATCGCAATTTCATTAAAAAATATATATATACTTTGTTATTACTTTACTTAATTATATATATTATTTAACCCTGTAGTAGCAAGAACAAATCTCCTAAATATAACAGGGTAAACTTATATTTTATTTTTCAGCTATTTAATTTTTTTAGTTTAATAAGACACAAAATTATGAACTTTTCTTTTTCAGTAATATACTTATTTGCTGTTAAGCACGGAGAATCTTTACCGACAATAAATAAAGACATTTTTCCTCGCATTTTTCTATTATTATATCTGAACAAATCATTTATACATAATGATTCAGAATCCTAATCCCTTTAGGTAAATTTTCCCTAAAAAGTCACTACCGTTATGACATTGATAATATACAGGGTGGTTCAGAATTTACTGATTAAACTTAAGGAAATAATAGACTTATAGAGTACGTTAAAATTAATGGACTTTCTTTAATAAACTTATATCTAACACCGCATAGTTTCTGAGATACAGGGGGTGAAAGTTTAATTTAAAAAAAAATATTTTTTTAAATATGTTCTTAATTAGTTGAGGTATTTTAACGAAACTTGTTTGACAAATTAACAGTAACAAGTAACGTTTTCCGAAAAAAATTCGACTCGCTAATTTATACAGTGGCGGAGTATTCAATTTTTTAATTTTTACTTGTTAAAAAATAATGATACGCCACTGGATAAATTTTAAAAAATTAACATTTTTAAAAACTACAATTATTTCTTAATAAAAAAGTATTCTTGGCATTTTTGTTATAATCCAAAGCCAAGTCCAAAAAATTGGTTCAGAAAACGTTCTGCAAAGCTATAAATTAGTATCTTGAATACTCCGTCACTGCATAAATTAGCGAGTCGAATTTTTTTTTCGAAAAACGTTACTTGTTACTGTTAATTTGTCAAACAAGTATCGTTAAAATACCTCAACTAATTAAGAACATATTTAAAAATAATTTTTTTTTAAATTAAACTTTGACCCCCTGTATCTCAGAAACTATGCGGTTTTAGATATAAGTTTATTAAAGAAAGTCTATTTATTTTAACGTACTCTATTAGTTCCCGAAGTATAATTGGTAAATTCTGAACCACCCTGTATATCATTATTGTGTGAATATACGTACATTACATTACATTTTTATTCTTCCATTGAACTGATTATGCGGTGCTTACTATAATTTATCTATTCTTGATAATATCGGTTATATGTTTCACTGCGCTCAGTTTTAGAACAGGTTTTTTCAATACTTTGTCAAGTAATTGTCACAATGACTTATGATCGTGATATTCATAATTAGTTCTGCAAAAAGAACATTAAGTTTAAAACTATTTTGACTAGAATTTTCGCTTTTAACAATCTAACATATTTATAGTTTACAGAACAACATCTAAAGTTTGTCCACGTTAAGACCGTAGTAATGGATGTGGTTTACTGAGACTTGAGCCTGGCTGACACTACTCTACTTCTAGCTGCGACCTGAGTGTTTTTTGACATTGTCATTTTTTTTTTGAGAAATTTGTAAATTTTCTTGACGAAAAAAATATTTTAAATTTTTAGAAGTATTTAATACCAACTTAGTAGATAAATTTCAATATTTTTTGTCGCGTTGTCTGTATAGGAATTTTTAAATCATTTTCTTTTGTGTTTTCTCGATAACTGCTGCTAAATTAAAGTTAAACAAATATATTTATATAGAAAAACTTTAAAACTGTGATTGTATTTAAAAATGTAAGTGCTCAACAGTCCATATTAATTATCAAAATGAAGGTGTGACTTTTAGCTTCTATACCAGCTACTGCTGCTGTCTTTACATGAACATTTGAATGTTTCTTGTGTTACGGCCATATAATGATATTGCCAAGTAGAAGTGGAATGGAATATGTATATCAAATAGTATTATAAGACTTCCAAATACAAATTTGTCTTTTCCAACAAGTTTATTGAATATTAAGGCTTTTAACTTTTTACTATATGAATTTACCAGATTATTGATGAGAAATTTATATAGCATTTAAATGTTAGTAATCAAAATAAAAGTTTCGCACACGCTAGTTACCAATTTTACTTTTTTACATCACTGACTTCAGTTATCACTTTTAAACATAAAACTTTTTACTTGACTTAAATAAACAAAAAGGCAACTGATAAGAAAGTCTAAAATAATTAAAATGAATACTCATTATATTCCACGTAGGTCTTGCCTTGTTTGTATAGCATAATGAGTAGACGATATGATTATATTATATTAAAAATGAACCTATCAGGTTTTATGAAAACATTAAGTACCTAAATAGATATAAATAATTATTCGTAACTTAGCATTTCTTTCTTTAAATCACAGAAAATAAACTGTTTCTGAAAAAATACATTTATTGAAGTACCTAGTTATGTCCATATTGAAAATAAAGTTTAAAAATATTATTAAATAATTTTGCATGGACCTTATTTATGATGAAATCTCTAATTATAAAATAAAAAGAAATATTAAACTACACTATATATCTGGTAAAGTCGAGTATACTCTAAGTTGGCCGGTCCAAAGGTCGCTACGTCGTCTGAAGTAAGATTGTATTCGATGTGTTAGAAGTGCCAGTGGTTCTCAAACAGTTTGACGCTCGAACTGTGATGTGAATTGATCTCTAAATAATAATTGTATAAAAGTATTAAAGGGTTTCATAAAAAATGTTAAGAAGTATTAATTTACTAAATTTGTAGTTTTAATGGAATTCTACATTTATATATAGGCTCGGACACAAATGAAACTAATAATAAAAAATGAATTGCCCAATATTCGGTCAATAAAACAATATTAATCATTTGAAAAAAAAAGTAATCGAAAACTAATATTAGTTAGAATAGTTTTTTTAAATAGAATTATCGTCGCTAGGCTACACTTTGAATTCGCAAACTGTTGGTGGTGAAAACGTGTGTTATTTGTTAAATCACGCACATATCATCAGCTTATAGAAATGGAGCGTTCCTTAAAAAATACTCCATAAGTCCGGCTTTGTTTAACACAGCGCCAACATAAAATTTTGTGGCCTAACGACTGTTTATTTAGAAAGATATAAAATACATTATGTAATGTATTATAATAAATAAAAAATAAAGGCCCTGGATATTCGTAAATAAATAAAATAAGCACGCCACTAAACATCCGAAAGTCGATTTTGTTAAAGATAAACTCGGGCGGAATAATAAAATAAAATTGTTTCGTGAAAAGACAGTTTAAACAAAACTCGCTGCGCGGATTAATAAAATAAATAAAATGAAATTTTTATAGGAAAAATTTGAACCTTTAATATTTACTAAAAAAATAAAAACGATATCGCCGTGAACAGGATTTGAACTCGGAAGTACCTATTCCACTATTTTGATAGTCGAGTATCTTACACACTGAGCCACGCAACTATATCACTTAAGTTGTAAAACGTGTAATATGTAGGTAACATAAAATTGTAAGACTTATAGTGGTTTGACAATATCCGTTTGTTGGATAAATACCCACTAATTACCACTAAAAATAACCAATAATTCATATAAAGACGAATTTAATTTTAATTTGAGACGACTCAACCCCAAATAAATAATATTTCATTGTAACGATTGGCAAATCTTGAGAGTTTGACAGCCGCTGAACTATTGAAAACTTAGATTATGTTATCTCTCTCTTCAGTGTATATTTTATATTTCCGTCTCAATCGGAGGGACAAAGAAGCTTGGTCGACATACGGGAACAATGAGTGTTATGCTCTTGGTTTAACTTTGAGTGCGAGAGAAAATTAAATCGTACGCGCAATATCAACTCATACAGATGCCAAGTTAAAATATACTCGACTATATACAATATACAATGTATTTACCTGTACATCACTAAGAAGTTCTTCCTGTCCCCTTAATCTAGAAACCTCACTTCTTAATTTTTCTAATTGAATAGTAGCGTCCTTCAGCAAACTGGATTTTTCGGCTAATTCCTGATCTCGTAACAAAACTAACTGTTTAACTTTAAATAACTCTTGTGTTTGTAAATTCTCCATCTGTTCATTATTTTCTCGGTGTTCTAGCATTTTATTTTTAAAATCTAAAACAAGAAATCATTTATCTAGAACATCTACCTACTTTATCGTTCATAAAATAAAATAGAAATCAATTTCAAATAAAATAATTTTGTAATCCTTGGCATCAACTTACAAAGATTTTTTTAGTTTTTGAGTAGATGGTAAACAATATATTTTTTTAATTAACACTAAGTCTTCAAGGCAGCAGTAGGACTGCAACGTATGCGACTGCATGCTAACGAACTTATCACAGCAACGAATCATTCATAATTGGCTCACTGCATAGTTGAATTGGCTCACTGCATAGTTATATTGTTGCCGTTGAGACTTGGCATAATATGAGACATTTTCTTATTAAAATAATTGCCGTGATCGAAAACGGGTTAGAGAGGAACTCGGAGAGGAAGATCTATGTGTGGTTGAAAGAATGTATAATACTGGGATGCCCATTAGTTAGAAATTATGTATCTCTATTGACATGTAACACACATAGATACATCTCTTATCCAACGATATACCTACATAACTTTCTGATAAGTAGGACATAACAATCTCTGCTACTTGCAAGTTTGGTAATTTTAATGATAATGACTAAACATACGTAAATCAATTTTTTTTTTGTAATATATGTTTCAAAATAACCTCGATAATAACTCCTTTTACAATCAAACCAATAACTTTGCACACATATGACACATACATATGGCAGTGACGTAAATATAGGGGGTGCA
Source organism: Rhagium mordax (assembly GCA_963680705.1). NCBI lineage: Eukaryota > Metazoa > Arthropoda > Insecta > Coleoptera > Cerambycidae > Rhagium > Rhagium mordax. The sequence goes on along the minus strand of OY796658.1, from coordinate 26,575,393 downwards.
AGGTGTGCGGCGCACACAGGCCTCTCAGCTTAGGGGGCCTCCAAAGAGCTAAGCTCCGGGAAAAATTGGAAAAAAACAATAAAAAATTAAATCTTTATGACCAATGTTATGTATTTATTGACGGAGAAATATAAGAAATGTGTTTTATTTATTTTGTTAAATAAATTGATTTTTTAAATAAATATTTTATATTAAATTTTAACTAAACTTATTTATTTTATAAAAGCTGGGGGGGGGCTCTCAGATAATCTTGCACACAGGCCTCATCCTCATCGATCCTAGTTACGCCACTGCCATATGGTTATGGTTATACAACATAAATTGATTGAAAATGGTCTTTTCTAATTATGTCTCCGTTTTTCTGAATATTTTGCCTCAAGACCAGATAAAAGGGGTATAAAATTTTAATTTGCTGGTAATGTTTTGATGGTTCTTGATTTGAACACGTAAGAGAATTACATCTCTATTTAAACATATCCTTACCCTGATTTATAATATAGGCATTTAAGACTTTATAACTGTAAACCAAGGACTAATAAATGAAATCCTACATAGGTTTTATAATAAAATTTGAACCAGCAAGTAGGACTAGTTATACTAGATACACTTCATGACCTGTTAATAAGCTATGCACTACGAAAGAAAACTACACTAATTACCTTCTGCTATTTTAAGAGAATCTTTTAAAAGCATTATTTGACGATACGCCTCATCTTTTTCTTTTTCTAATATCTGCAGCTGCCGATCTTTTTCATTAACTATCTCACGCCACTCCTGTTCCTTCTGTTCAAGTTTTCTAGCAAATTCGAACTCAATTCTCGACAACTTCTTTCTAAATTCCTCCGGTTCCATGGGACCATCTTCTCTAAAACCATCAGAGGATACTATAGAGTTGAGACTGGAGGTGGAACCTTGATGAGATCTTCCGCGCAAAGAATCAATTTTTTGGACAGTAGATGATGTTATTTTAGCTGTTATTTTAGACAAATCACTTCCAGTTTCTTCACGAATTTTATTTTTTAGGGAAGCAAACATTTTTTTTTAATTATTAAGCTAAAGTCTTCATTATGTTTTGTTACATTACACAATAATTACTCTATTTAAAAAATAATTTCTTTATTGCACTTTTTCATTATCTTACACGTCCTAATAGGTTTTTATTTTTTCAAAGTTTTGATTTAACCGGCTCCAGTCACTATTAATAAGATAATTTTGGTTTTAAGCAATTTCCCAGTTCCTACCGATTCGCTTTTTGATAACTTACTGTCAAAAAGTGACAGACAACTGATGATGACGTTTACATTGTCGCCAATCCCTACATACGACATTTACTGGAAGCAACATTTATCTGAAACCTAACCATAATGATTTGGCAACGACTTGTAGCTGTGCGTAACGGGTTGCATATACCTAAGCTTTTTTCTGCTATGCAGTTAGAGAGTTTGCATGTAACAGTGCTCTCACCGTAAAAATTGCTGGAATATATGTCTTCCTTACTCATCTTTTAGATGGCGCAAGTTATAAGTGTCCGATTCTCATCGGATCCAAACTGAGATACATTCGATATTTACTACGCTGGAATTGTCTTCACTATATCCCAAGTGATATCTGATATACCCGTACCAAACCTGTACAACACTGATGAGACCTAACAGGTCGAAACAATTGTCTATTGTTGGTAAAAGTGTAAGAAATTCACAGTGATGGCTAAATATCGAATATATCTTTTTAGATTTATCTGAAACTGAAATTTGAATTATGAGTTATGTCATGACTACAGGGTTGCCAGATCTCTAGCGCTCGGCCGAAGATATACGAAATGAAATATTTGCAAATCATTGCAAATAATCTAGTGTACAGAGCCTCTGTAATCTAGTGGAGTAGCTGCTTCCCTTTTACACAAAATCTCAGATTATTCTCACATTTTACGTCAGTATTCAGTTACCGGTACGTTTCTTTTATTTTTCACAAGTGAGTTTAAAGTGTGATTATTATTTAGGTACTCCCACTACCATGACTGCACTAGCTCGGGAGTAAGACCACTTTACTCAAGGCTGGTAAACTCTAACTTTACTCACTTCAGATCTTAGTTATAGATTGAGGTTAATGTTTGACAATTTGTTTATTAAGTATTAGCCCAGATTAGAGAAAAATTATAAAAATAAGTCATTATATTAGGTATTACCTATTCTGTAGTTATTACGTTATTAGAGAAGTTTCTTTTATACAAGTGACAAGTGACGTTGTCAACTGAGATGAGTAGAGTATGCTCACATCACATTTTTCTCACACTCAGTTGTGTGCAAAAGGAAAGCGCCTTGTGAGTATGGAATACCTGCCATCATCTTTGATACAAGTCACCGGGGGTAGATGGAATATTTCCGGCACTACTAAAATAGAGCACAAGCAAACTTACTCTAGATACTAAACTGAATTTTAAAGCTCATATAGATAAAGTGACCAAAAGCGACGTGGACTCTATGAGCCTGCAGACGCATAATGGGTTCTGGGGTCTACAAGAATGGTACATATACATATATATATACATTATGTTGACCGTACCAAAGGGTTATGGCACCAACAGTAACCTACGCCTCAACCTAGTTACAAGTGCCTAGGGATAACGGAAACAATGGCTAATGACAGCAACACTGAGGACGTTTCCAAGGAAAGGATGTCAAAGAAATAGCCTGGAGATCAACCAGCCTAAACCTGGGCAGCACCGCAACCGTGTTCCAAGCATTAGTCACAGCCATAAAGGCCTGTGCACAAGAAATGGTACGAATGTCATACAGGGTGATTCTAAAATGTATGGCCAAATTGATACAGCGTCAACAGGAGACCAAAATAGGTTGATTCAACTCAATTTACCTATATACAAAAATGCACCCCTAAGAAGTTACAGCCCTTTAAATTTCAAATAAAAAAAACTTTAATTATTATTATTTAATTATTATTATTTAATTATTAATTAATTATTAATTTAATTAATTGTTAACCAGCCTACTTGTACATTAAATAATAATATTACATATTTGCTACTGAGGTTAAAAATAGTTCGATGCATCTTCTTCATTTTTCTTGTTTAATTTGCAAACTATTGATATTATCAAAAAAATAAAAGATAGAAAAAAGTTTCCAAATTAAATTATCTATCAAATGATACTGGAAAATCGACTATACGTTAACGCACAGAAAAATAAGGGTGTGAAATAAAGGGTGACTGCCCCTAAATTACCCCATCCCCTTAATGTATTTTATTGCTGTTAATCTCAAAACATTGGCGTTTATTGGTAATGAATGTACACTGAATTAGAAAAAGATATCTACAAACATTTGGGAATAATCAATAATTAAAGTTTTTTTTATTTGAAATTTAAAGGGCTGTAACTTCTTAGGGGTGCATTTTTGTATATAGGTAAATTGGGTTGAATCAACCTATTTTGGTCTCCTGTTGACGCTGTATCAATTTGGCCATACATTTTAGAATCATCCTGTATACTATAACAGAAAAATCTACATCATCAATGATGGCCAGGCAACTCTTAGGCCCTCCGCACATTAAGCTACTAAAAAGAAACTAGTTACAAACTTAAATCACCTAGCAGTTAGTTATTATAGTCACTGCCCATGTATTTCAATGAGAATCCGCACACAACGCAACTAGTTGGTAACCGGTTTGTAACGCGTTGGTAATCAGTCAGTCTCAACCCGACATGCATAGTCGCTTGGCGTTTAGTTTCTAGTTTCTTTTGTAAACAACTACGCAAAACGGCGAAAATGGCAGAACAATCATTGAATTTAAGACTAGTAGAAGAACTTTCAGTAGCGTCGTGTGCGATTCATAATTTGTAACTAGTTTGTGATTTATGTTTCTAACTAGTTTAGTTTCTTTTTAGTAGCTTAATGTGAGGAGGGCCTTAGGCCCTCCGCACATTAAGCTACTAAAAAGAAACAAGTTACAAACTTAAATCACCCAGCAGTTACTTATTAGTCACTGCCCATGTATTTCAATGAGCATCCGCACACAACGCTACTAGTTGGTAACCGGTTTGTAACGCGTCGGTAATCAGTCACTCTCAACCCGACATGCAGAGTCGCTTGGCGGTTAATTTCTAGTTTCTTTTGTAAACAACTACGCAAACCGGCGAAAATGGCAGAACAATCATTGAATTTAAGACTAGTAGAAGAACTTTCAGTAGCGTCGTGTGCGATTCATACTTTGTAACTAGTTTGTGATTTATGTTTCTAATTAGTTTAGTTTCTTTTTAGTAGCTTAATGTGCGGAGGGCCTTAAAGCTCCTGGAGGCAGTAGTAGAAATACGTTCTAAATAAAGCAGTAGAAAACTGCTTGAAACCCCTGGCGAAACTGGCAGAGCACAACAAAGTGCAGTTGGAGTGGTCGCAGGACACCAAGGAAATCCAGGCAATGAGAAAGCAGACAGGCTGGCCAAAAATTGCACAAGAGCAGCAGTACCTAATAGTCCAATCATTAGGTACTTTTGTGGTGCAAAAGGTTGAGGAGTTTTGAAACTTGGCAGCATTGTAGACTTGGGGGCCCTAAGTATGACTCTAAGTTTGCGACCTCGAGCGACCGCCGCTTGCGCCGGCATCTTGGAACAATGGAGCCCAAAACTAATTTTTGGCATGTAACTCCGTTCCTGTAGGTTTTGGAGAAAAAATGTCTAGTTAACAATTGGAGAGGTCAAAATTTGCTACAAAATTGCTTCTATACATAGTTTTCCTTAGACTAAAACTTTCCGAGTTACAGGGCTGAACAATAAGGAAATTTTTTTTTTAATCGCAGAAAAGCGTCATTAGTGCGCTACTTATTTTTACCAATTATCTGCCATTTAGCGTACCAACAGTAGTTTCATGCAGTAAAGTAATAAAAATCAATGCTTCTGTCAACTAGTTTCCACACCACCTGAGGTATAGTTGAGTTGCGCGTTTTTTTAACGTGGTATCCCCGGTCAAGGAAGTCATTAGCCTCAATGGGTCCTCGAGGTCTGAATCCGCTACCAAATCTGGAATGTTTTCACATGCTGTCCTCCCATTACAATAGAGACACAGCACCGAACACTTTAAGCCGGTTTTTCGACATCCACGCGCTCCTGCATTTTACATTTACAGGATATCGATTTTAAAATATTGTCCGAGACTGCTTCTGACGTAGCGCGAACAGCATCTAACCCGTGCCTCGTTTTTTGCCAGCTGCCAGCCATATTGCTCAGGATCTTTTTCACTGCCACATCATCACATCGCGACTTGGTGGTACGCTCGCAGGCAATGCTGCCTTGCGGCATCTCTTGTGGATTGCAGGGGCGCGAGATTAAATTTGTTCTTAGACACAGACTTCACAACATTTTGGTAGCGAAGTGATTTCAATGTGTCATTTTCAGACGAGCCGCCGCATACACATGCAATTAGTGGTTGTGACTCCAGGACCTCGAAGCAGATCACAGAACATAAAGGTAAAGCAGATGAGGATGCTCTCGCTGCAGCTGGTGAAGCGTTCACACTTGGATTCTTGAATCGCATTCCGGAATCCGATTCTAGAAGCGCACTGAAGTTTTCTATACCTACATTTAAATAGAGTTTGTTCACACAGAGATTCCGTAGAATGCGCATACAAATACGAAATTCTACGAAATCCCTGTGTGAACAGACTCTATTTAAATGTATAGAAAACTTTGGCGCGCTTCTAGAATCGGATTCCGGAATGCGATTCAAGAATCCAAGTGTGAACGCGTCCTTAAATAGAGTGTTCACACAGAGATTTCGTAGAATGCATACATAAAATTCTATGAAATCTCTGTGTGAACAGACTCCATTTAAATATATAGAAAACTTCAGCGTGCTTTCTAGAATCGGATTCCGGAATGCGATTCAAGAATCCAACTCTGAACGCGTCCTTATTGGCAGTGTACGGCGGCTCGTCTCAAAAGGACACATTGAAAATTTTGTGAAGTCTGTGTGTCTAAGAACAAATTTAATCTCGCGTCCTTGCCACCCACAAGAAAATCTGCAAGGCAGCATTGTCTGCGAGCAGTCGCTCGAGGTCGCAAACTTAGAGTCATACTTAGGGCCCCCAAGTCTATATTCCTGCCGACTGCCGAGTTTCAAAACTCCTCAACCTTTTGCACCAAAACACCTTTTTTATGTTTCTAATGATTGGACTATGAATCAATTTGCGAGATTGCATACAGCGTAGGTAGAGAAATTATTATAAGACAGAAACACCACTTGAATTGGACAGGGGCACCAGGAATGATCCAATCACGCATATTCATTGGTGATGCATTCAAATCAAAGACTAACGAATTGATTAAGTTGGGCAGAAAACAGCCAGATTTGCAGTGGGCAGCCTAACAGGACACTGCACACTAAATAAACAACTAACTAACATAAAGGTGAATAACGATCCGGAATGCAGGATGTGTGGTGAAGAGGAGAAAACATTTCACACACCACATCTATGTCAATGCCTTACCTTGACGGTGAAAAAGGATTACACACTTCGGGGAACCATTAGCGATACCAGAAAAAGATAGTCAAAGCTCCCGCCATATACTTGCCTTCGTGGGAGGAACGGGTCTGATGGAATAGGGAGACTATATCGGGGTACAATAAACTTAGTGATAGTTGGAATACCCATTTTAGTACGATGACTTACAATTAAGTGATAAGTTTTGTTTGGCATTTCACCATGTCCACGTGTAAATAATCTTTGCTTAACATACCTGCTGCACCTCACTGTCTCTACTGAGATAGAATTATGAAACAATTTTCTTTTTATCCTTCCTTAGGACTCCTCTCTCGTCTGTCTAAACACCGAGGGCCGTGTGGCAGCCCCCTGAGCTCCTTGTGCTCTCCCTTTACCAATCTACTCCACTCATTTCAGTACCTCTGTGCCACTGATAGTGATACAAATTCGTAACTAACGAGTTTGGATGATTTTTAGTTCTCTTTAAGTCTGCAGTTTACCCGTAAATATTGTAAATATTGTTTTTACTGCGAGCTAATGCTTCGCACTTGAAAATAATGAAAATGATATGGTCCACTGTTTCAGGTTACTTTCTGAATAATCTGCCGTTTAAGTCGCGATCACATTTCCTCATTGTATGCAAGTGCTTCTTAACAGAGGAGTGCCCTACTATTTTTCTCAACTGAAACCTGAAACCTTTTCAGCTACCTGTGGCACACTGATGAGAACATAAAGAGTTCGAAACCGGTCTGTGTCTGGTGGAGAAAAGACAAATAACAAATTTGGCTACCAATTTGGATTTATAGGTATAATTCAATGGGAGTAGGGGCCTTTGCCCGTCCAGTAGTTGTTTCCTATAATCCTATTTATTAAACTGAAACCTGTTCTTTGTGAGCAGTTCTTCGGTTTGTTTGGGACATATGGGCCTTAATGTTATTCCATGTCGGTTTCCTGGGATATTCCTCCAGTGATGAACATTTTTGTCTTGACCCAGGCGCTGATAGCTCCTCTAACTGTGCTTTTGGAGATTCCCCAGCACTTTCTCTTATTTAGATTTAGATTTACATAGTGACAATAAAAAAATGAAAATCTGTATTAGTCGTTCATATAGGTACTAATATTTAATTCAAATTAGTTATATGCCATTCACATTTTATTTACATAAGGGGAGGCTATGATATGTTTTTCTTAGGTTGTCTCAGGGTTGTCTACTATTGACAAAATATTTAAGCGTCAGATTTAATTGATCGTCATTGTCATTTATTTTTGGCTGAAATGCCAAATTTTGTATTGATAACATTGCTGTGCTTTCTTGTCTCACTCTGGCAAATATGTAGTCAATTTGAATTGGTGGTTATGTTTTTGACTTTTCAACATAACCTCAGTTATTAAAACAGCCATTCATACCAACAAAATTCAGATTTTTCAAAGCCTACTCTAATGTAAATAAAATGTGAATGGCATATATGTGTCATGAAAATAGACCGCTTACAACGCACCTCTAGGACTGCTGTTGTCAAGAACGTTTATAACGTGTAATAAATAATTAGAAAAAAATGTTTTTAATCTTCGTGGACCTTTCGTCAACTTGTTAATTAGCATGAAATAATGGCAAAAAAATGTTGCTTACATCTTCTTCTTTCCCACCGTCCGGGTCTTGACCCTCTAAGTACAAAGGAAAAGACTCCGGAACATTTCTAAAGGGTAGGTGTCGGGAAATTCACTAAAATCCGAAAATATCACCTCTTTTGAAAAAATCGTAACTTCCTTGAGAAACAAAATTGAGAAAAGCGATTTCGCCTTGCGATTTTTTAAATTTTATCTAGTTTTCAAAAAAAAACTTTTCGTCGGTCCATCTTAAAGGAGGCGCGAGTTATTAAGCTCGGAAGAGGGACGCGTCTTGTAGACACAACATTGAAAAAATCGCAGAAACACGAAAACTTCAAACACTATTTCCAAACAAAAAATCATTGCCTGACCGCCGTTCTGGCACGAAATCAAAGGTAGAGGGTCCGACTTAAAACTGCATCGTGAATTGCGTGGTCCCGCTGCGGCTTTCGGCTCAGGAAATGCGAAAGATGATAGACGATTTTGACGTCTATTAATCAGAAATCGGCCATTTTTTTTCTAAATCTTCAAATCTCGCATCTCTTTTTAATTTCACAAATTTTACGAAACCGTCCGACACGGGTCCACGAAAACGCGGTAATAATTTTCTTAATGCTCCATATATCCACATATATCACTATGAAAAATAGCCAAAGTGATTTTCCCGACACGAAAACGCCTAGTAAGTATAGAACTGTTCGTTCTGATAGGTTGCAAAAGCCTTTGGCGCCGCAAAGCACATAAAAAAACAGCAAAATTTAGAGCGAGGGTACCTTTTCGGCGTTTGTGTGTGAAGAAACGCTCTCGACAAGCGTTGTTCCGCTACCTAGTTGTAAGCAGTCTCTTTTGGTGATGTATAAATTGAAGAGTACAGTAATACTCTGATCGACGAACAAATAAGACAGTGAAAACTGTCGCTAGCCCTCGGACTATTATAGCACAGGCAAAAGAATTGTGAAGCCCCTACATTTTAATTTACATTTATTGTGTAATATTATTTTATTTGGCAAAGTGACAGGTTCACCACTGACTGCTCTCCATTCTCACATGTTGTACTTTATGCCTCTGTCGACAACACGCATAGGTAATAGGTGAAAGACGGAGCTAAACGGAGGCCTAGGTTTTAGTCTGTCGTGAAGTTAGTCAGAAACGGGCTGTCAAAATTCCTTTAATCTAATAAAAAAAATTCCTTTATCAGGGGAATAACACACATATCTAACCTGCCTCCGGCTTCTAACTCGCAATTGACCTCATGTCATGCCTGATGCATTTAATAAAAAAAATTCCTTTAATCTAATAAAAAAAATTCCTTTATCAGGGGAATAACACGCATATCTAACCTGCCTCCGGCTTCTAACTTGCAATAATAGACCTCGTGCCTGACGCATTTAATAAAAAAAATTAATAAAAAAAAAAACAAAAGAAGGTGCATGATTTGAACCTGCAACCTTCTGCATGCCAGCCCGGATCGCTTCCGCTAGGCCATCGCACCACTGACAAAACGCGAGTAAAGCAAGAATAAGTTCAGCCCGTTTCACCAACTTCACGTCGGACTAAAACCTAGGCCTCCGTTTAGACGCTTCTAATAGGTGAACGGCAATAGGGTTTTTCAGCAGCCTATCGCCTTTCAACGCAAATTATTCAAAAACGGCTGGTGTGACAATAATTTTGAAAGATACTTTTGCTTAGAAAGTGACGATCGCGTTAACATGGGCTAAATTAATATTCACTAATAAATTTTATTGCAATTTTTCAATCATCCATGTATCAAAGGTACCTACAATAAAATTCTTTATTTAAGTAACAATAATTCGATATCATTTTTTTCAATAAAAGCGCTAAGACATTTCCTAAAAAAATTGGATCTGCGCCCCCCCCCTCCCCCTGGAAATTTTGGAGGCGACGCCCTTGATAATATTTAACTTCAAAATTCCAAAACTAAACTTTTATCTAAACAACTCTAAAGTTGTATTTGGTAGCTATGTTGTAAGTCAATTATATCACATAATATGTATGATTTTCTCTCACTTGCATAAATCCTGTAATTAAATTAAAAATTGTCAATAATTTATATTTTAAGTATATATTTTATTTATTAAAAATATATTATTTCTATAGATTTAAGTACAAAAGTTTTAAAAATTCTACAAAATCTATGTAATAAAGTAGGTACTATTTTTATTCCACAGTAATAACTTCGGTAGGTTTCTTTACCCAGAAGACGCCTCCATCTTGAGCAACTGTGGCACTAAAACAAAAAATAAACATTTAGAGCTTTTATTAATTTGACATAGTCCAGAACACTTACTATACAGTATATTTGCCAGGGACTGCAGGAGCTTTCCAGATCAATTTGAAATTTTTCTTCTCAGTGGCATTTTTGTGCGTTGCCGCATTCTGCAACATGAAATGAAACTGATACTTGAGCAAATTAAAATATACTTGGCCAATGGCCAAATTGTAATTTGCTTACGCAAATTGAAGTTTACACATAAATAAGAATAGTTCAGTCCCAGGGTAGCTCTTACTGAAACTAAAAAATTACGGATTCTTACCCCAAAATTGTAATTCTGCGGAAAAACCTTTGCCAAAGTTTTTTTTTCGCGTTGGAGACTAAAACTCTTATTTTAACTTGATAATGTTGATATGTTGATTGATTGTTCTTAATTTGGATTGGACTAGACTGACTAGAGGACTGAATGTATTTTGTCCTCTTATTAATTTCAGAAAAAAATTCATTCCAATAAAAAACCGGTATTTAGATTAAAAGCGCTTTCAATGAAGTAGTAAACTTATTTTTTATATGGAGAGAGATTAATAACAGACTATTCGCCTTTAGCAAGGCTATTTTATGGGTTTTTGCATTTCGTGAAATTGCGGTACGTTATTCTTTTTGAGTTAAGTACTCAACAATCCTCTCCATAGGCAAAAAGCTTAAATAAATATATATATTTTCCTACACTTGTTTAAAAGTGGCATTGGTATTTTGCTATTTTTGAGTATGATTACAAATCAACTTTCTGTATTGAAAGTCTTTACTGTTTTTAGTCTAAAATACCGCCTTAACTAGTATATATGAATATTACTTTTCCTGCTTGTTAATATGTTAATATATTAATCATTCCAGTAACGAAATCTTTTGACAATATAATATCTAACGTAAATAAATTTTGTACATAAAAATCAAATTCTTCTTTAAAATTTCTTCATCATATAACCTGTTAGCTCCACTTTGTTAAAGATTTGGAAGGATATTTTCCCCCATGCATCTTATCAACTATTTCTCCATTGTTTTACTTGATTTTTTGAAATTTTTTTAATTGCAATAATGCTTGACTCTCGATTCTTCGTCACGATCCTAGCGGTATATAATTTCCTAAATTTCAAAGTTCAAGACAAAATTTGAAAAACGTTTCCAGATTTCTTTATAACAGTCAATATGGGATTACGTCTACTGATCATTTTCATCTTTAAATCTGACTAAAATACGATAATACGATTCTAGTAAAAATATTTTTTATTTCATGGAATGAATTAAATTGGAAAATTAAAAAGAAACAGTAAACATCTACTGCAATTTTCATCGCACTTGATATTTCAATCTGACAAGAATGAAATCACAGTAGTGGATAATGGTCTTATATAATTTAAAAAATTGTGAGTGTCCTGTTTGATCGTGTTTTTTGTTGACCTCGCGGTATGATACTTTATTTTGGACACGAAACGACAAACAATTATCATCGTTTAAAACCATTAATTAATGCGTAATTTTAATGAAATCAAATGCGTAGGTAATTAATAAAATTGTAAAAATCAAGTCAAACAAGTTTATAATTGACTACAAACTAAAATTATGCGTTGACAATTTATTCTACTATGTAAATTTCAAACGCGTTAACGAAAGTGATGTCTCTTTTCTTTTCTACATATAATAATAATACAATACAGAAGTTATTAACAGAACTAAACCACAAAAGTACTGTGACCTTAATTAAACTGATCAAATATAAGTCTTAATATTTTTTTCTATTTAATATTTTTTCCTCTTTCCGTTTAATTTTTCTTCTTTGTTGGTCATGAGTCGTGATTACAAACAGTAATTTCAAAAAATGGACACAGTCAAAATAAATTTTCTCCTACCACAAAATATCATTTATACAATTTGTTCGTTATTGTAACGATAGACCATAAGTAGTATTTTTGTATTTAATTAAACAATAATTCAAGGTTACATTTACATTGGTATATTTTACAAAAAAATATATCTAATCGTAGGAGTTCAGGGGCTGCCAAAGGAGTGGCAGTCATTATTCCCCTCACTGGACCTTCAAATCAATGTCAAGACTTTATTACACAACCAGCAAAAAATATTTATCGGTATATTAATCAAATATTATAGGAAGGAAGTTATTTACTATTGACATAAACTACAGGGCGTTCAAAGATTGGTGTTCAGTACTGGTATTTAATTTGTTTTGTTACAGCTGCGGGGTCATTCGAACAACACCAATGTTTAATTTTTTTTTGATGACCCTGTACAAAGTGTGTTAATATGACTATTTTTTAAGGTACCTACCTACCTATTAAACTGTTATGCTCAATACAATTTATTATTGGAAAACTCATGGTCACTAAAGATAGGCATACAGTCTGAGGTGATCTGAGGATTTTTTAAGGTTACATCGGGTTACACTGTGAGATCAATAGAGTAATGTGTACAAAGCTATTGGTCATTTCAGATTAGGTAATCAAAAAATAAGGAACGTATTTCAAAATAGAAAAAATAATGATTATGATTTTAAATAATATAATAATATAATAAAAAAATAAAAACTTTTAACTTAAAATACTTATATGCGAATCATTCTCCTGCCTGGGCCGGCGGTGCAGGATTTTATAATTACGTAAAACGGGACTTCGGACAGAGCGGGTTACTTCGGACAATCCGACCTTGGCGTACTGTAAATTCTGTAGTAAATAGGGCATGCTCGTTTTCAAAGTTCTGCGGTTACATGTCGGTTCCTGTTAGTGTATGCCTAGCAAAGTGTGGGGTAGTTTGTCGCTGACAGTGAGTATTTTATGTTATTTTATTATTTTATGATTCGATCGAAATATGACGTTTCCGAAAAAGTGAAAAAGTAACCGTGGCCCAGTAAAGCACGTTGGATGTATCATAATTTGATTTGATAAGTTCGATAACATGGGGTTTAAATAATCTTTCGTCAAAATTTCATTACTTTACCTCGCGATTTGTTTTTTATACAGGGTGATGAACAAAATGTCACACTTTCTGGGGCGAACTTCAGACACGAACTTGCCTGAAGATATCATTCTGGAATAGTAGAAATGTTTTTTATGAATAGATTTTTTTAGAAATGTTATTTGCTTTCGTTTTTCTTGCAAAGTTTGTGTATTTATTAAGTTTTTGTTTATTTTATAAGGTAGGTAGAGTAATATTATTATGAGAAGATGCCCGGGGCGGAGGTAACGTGTGTGAATAATTATATTTCTTGGTTCAACCACCGACCGCCTGCGAACAAAACCCTCTGTATACTGACGCTAACACTGTGCACAACCCTTGAATATGACGCAAGTCGCTCTCATTGGCTTAAATGAAGGGTATGCATAAACTCATTTCTGCGCGTTTTAATTGCCTGGCATCTTCTCATAATAACAGTACTCTAACTATATTTTTAAGGCAGCAGAAATGTTTCATTTTTTGTTTTTCAACTGTAATTTTTTTTTTTAAATGTTTGACTGTCCGAAGTTAACTATAGGCGCGTCTAACTTTGTTTTATTGTGGTTTTCTAGTTGCGTCCGAAGTTACCCCACGTTGAGAGGTAACTTCGGACAGCAAAAAATCGAAAAAAAAAATTGAAGCAAACAGTTTTTTCCTTCAATTCGTGAAAGAGTCTACTCATAAAGAATAGAGCAAGCTATCATAGAAGATTTAGACTTCTTCGATTTAATTTGGAGAAGGTATAAGCAAAAAAACAGAAAAATCGTCTACTACCTGCTTTATCTGAAATAGTCAAAAAGTCTCGTACACATTGTGCTTTTATCGCGTAGTATAAACCCAATGTACCCAAAGAAAATTCCTCAAACGGTATAGGTAATAATTCATAGAAAAATAATGTACTCACTCTTTTAGCCCCGTGGCAGTTGGTGGCTTTGGAATATTTGTCATCATCTGGAATTTGGAATTCACCCACAGCTCTATCTCCTTTTCTCACTTGCAGGAGAAAACCTTTGAATATTTTTCCAGTAATGCTAATTTCAATTTCTTCCCCTTGTTTAATTTCGTTGTTGCTGACTAAAATTTTGTAGGGGAATTTTGATTTTTGAGGATCAACCGGATGTTTTGGGGTCATATCGTCACATGTTGATTCTGGGGCGCCCGCTGAGTAGGCCCACGCGCATGAAATTACGGCTAATAAGGTAAAAATAACTAATTGGGACATCCTAAAACAAAAACAAAAAGCTATGTTTATGTTTATTTGTGTCAAATTCGAACTAGAAGCTGGGATAAATTTTCCAAAGCAAATATTCTGGAGAAAAATAAGATTGATATTTGGTAGTTTTTCGAGAACATAATGAATTACTTAATAAAAAGTAGGTCTCTGTAACGCAAAACTTTACCATTCGGGGTATTAAAATTTTTGTCATAATTTTAAGTTTGATAGTTAGGCAATTATTTGGTATCAGAGCAGGGAATTAGCTTGGTATGATTATATGTTAATCAATGGTATTAGCTAGAAAAGTAGTTGTTTTGAATGTTTTGATTAATTAATTCTACAAATATGGTTTTATTAAAGCGTTTTTTTAGTTACCGTTACCTTAACTTTTATGTTAGCTTCTAAGATTCAAGCAACAATATACAGAATGTTTTGATTTTATCTCGGATTTTATATTCAACTGAAAAAACTGTGGTCGGTTTTAATTTGCTTAATTTAAATATTTTAAAATTTAAACGTTACTTAGTTACAATCGTTTTAAATATCTTCCATATAAATAAATTAAACAATAATTTAAATATTTTACACATTAATATAATAAGCGTAAGAAATACATTATTAGACGAACTATCAAACATAACAATTATTAGTCACAGTGAATTAACACGAATAATAATTAAACGACAAATCTTTTGTAAGAATTGTTTTAGAAATTTCCACACCTCAAGGAAATATTGAATTTGAATTATATTGTATTGAAGTTTGGTAATTGACGTTGATAAAATGGTTGGTAAAATGAATTATTAATTGACTAAATTAAATGACTGTTCACATTAATGAGTTAACATCTAGATTTCGGAACTTGTTTGAATAAAACCACTTTCTTTCTGCACGACTGCATATAATCAAACTGGTATATTAATAATTTATATACCTACTTAACAAACGTCATAGGCAACAAATTTAAAACAATTTTTGCCTATTACCAAAAGTGTATACTGCTCTTAAAATGTAATAAAAAATACAATAATTTTTATAAAATTACTTCACATGAATATTGAATTGCACATTTTTATATTATTACTTATTTTTAAGTATTTATAATAAACAAAATCCTTACTATTATGATAAAAATAAAAATTTTATATTAATGGCTCCTAATTTTCTTTCAGCACATTCACGTTGAAGTATATTAATAATTTAATTAACTATTTCTTTATTAGCAAGAACTATTCTTGCAGTAATGATTTAGTTAAATTATTATTATGCTTTTCACAGTCCTGGAAAAGTATATTACATTTACTAGCGTATTTCTAAAATCGTAAATATCCGTCCAACTGTCTGTCCGACCGTCAGTCACGTTTCCCACAATAGCTCAAGTAGGTAAATATTGACTGTAGGTAAGTATTGGCTTTTTTCCATAATAGATTTTGGAAAAAAGTTAAGGTTTATTTTCACCGAAACTAACAACGAATATATTCCTACAAACAGAAAAATAGAACACAGTATACTAATGCGCGATTCGATAATCATTGGGGGACGTAGCCTATTTTTATTAAAACAATGCAATAAATCGGTTGCAAAATCAAATAAATCTGATTGCGAAAATAATAATAACTGGATTATTATTGAAATAAAACATTGATACTTCAAAATCGAGTCAATTAAAGCACCACCAGATAGATACCTAAGAAGAATTAAACAAAGATATTATTTCATGTTGATATAAACTTATTACAATTATAGACTACAGCAAACTCATATTATATTTATACTATAGCACAATAAAATTATAAAATTATCTTAAAATAAAGGTAAATATCTAAACTAGGTAACAATGGAAAGAATATATTTCTTAAGTAAAATGAGTCCAACTAAATGTCATAACATATGAATATCAGTTATTACGAAATAATTATAATATCCGACAAAATATGTGCTAAGGACGAAATCAGCAATTAAGAAGTAGCAGCATTGTCCAACGTTAACGATGCTAACTTATTAATGAATTATTGACTCTCAATTTTCTTCAGTTTTTAGTACAACTTCAATTTAAAATTTAATATTAGTTAGTATATCTCACTTTGTGAACCTGGCCTAAAATCACTAGATAATAATAACCATACGAAAGCCTGTCGAACGGTACATCAGTATATAAGTTTCAAAAATAATGTACATGAGATATTATTATACGCCTGTAAATACCAATAATAACAAAACATTAACTGTCGCATTTCAAAAAAAAATATAATCATATTCCAAATATTATTTGTTAAGAAAAAACGTACGATACTTTTTAAAGAAATTTCAATTTCAAGAAAACGTTTGAAAACTTTGAAATATTGTATTCACTCATAATTATAAATTACTGTTTCACATATTTTTAACACAGGTGTCTGCAAGTGAGCCACTTACCTGATTTTTCAGTTTTCACGTGATCTCTTCTAGACCGAAGTTGAAACTGATTAACCATTAATAGCAAGAGAATTTACGATTTTACTTTCTGTTTCGTTGTAATTCTGGTAGGGGTACTATTTAAATAAATGATTATATAGTAATTAGCCGGTGTGAGCGTTAACATACCATAAAACATACAAAGACAGAATGGTAAAGAGTGACTAGTAGTTTTTTTTGTTATATTTCTTTTAAATCAATTAATCAATTAATGACAAAAAAAATAAGCATACTATATGATAGATTTGCGATTTTTTTACTTTTTAAATAATAATTTTTTGTAACTTTGATACTAAGCCATGACATACTAAGTGAACAGTTGTGATTATTTAGAAATAAAAAATACAGTTAAATATTTAAAAAAATATATATAATAAAAAAGTACTCATATTTTTCAAAAATATCTTTCGTTCTGTTTCTACGACTCTTAGGGTCTGAGGACAAGTTGTATTTTCTGAGTTCGCAGAGCTCTGTAACACGAGAATGTGAGAAACACGCTTCCTGAACGTATTATGAAAGTACTAGTGTGTTATAAGGTCATAATTGTAGTGCATGTTTTTCGTCGTAATCTGACATTTTTTAAGGAACTTCGCGTGTTAAGGTC
This sequence comes from Rhagium mordax, assembly GCA_963680705.1. Taxonomy (NCBI): domain Eukaryota; kingdom Metazoa; phylum Arthropoda; class Insecta; order Coleoptera; family Cerambycidae; genus Rhagium; species Rhagium mordax. The sequence goes on along the minus strand of OY796658.1, from coordinate 26,557,785 downwards.
AAATCTTGTAACCCAATTTTCACCTACTTCCCAGTGATCCATTGTCGTGAAATTTTACATGCTCGGTGGCAATAGAAAAGAAGAAGAAATGACAGACATGACAGTGGCCAATGTTTCAAATATAGATCTATTTCGCTTAACATCAGTACATATACGGAAATATTTAGGGTTGTTGCTCACGAATATGGTTTTGGAATATGAAATATCACTTTTTAAAATCCAGGATGGATTCAAAACGGCAATAATTAAATTTGAACCACTTCCATACATTATATCGATTCCAACTTTCATGTAGGGGGCGCAAGCAAGGCAACTATTTGGTGGACGACACTATTGGTAGAAAAAGAACATTAAAATCAAGAACAACCAATAAAAATAAAAAGTAAACCTTTTCGAAAAACGGTAAAAAAGCAGTCAATACATGTTTAATTTAGTATCTGTATAAATTGTATCTAAATCATCCATTCTAGCGAAAGATGTGCATCTATATTAAAGATCTTGGGGTTTTCCCCTTTTTTATATTTTATATTATTTTGTTTCATTTGTTAAAGCCTAAAAATTAATAAACAGAAAAACGTAATAAAGAAAAATAAAAATTCCCTAGATGTTATTACCGATGGTAGAAATAAAGAGTCTGAAGTTATTTAACTTCTACTTGTTTACTTCTGGGACAATCAGGAATCGAGAATCATGCTGGAATCATCGTGACCATCCAGCATATAAAAAATTATTTTTCATGTATGTAAAAATTCAGAAATTAAAAATTATGTTTTTTAAGGATCTACAAAAATGTACAAAAATATATTTATTGTAATAACAAAATTCGTCAAATTTTAATTAGTAATTTAAAAAACGTTAGAAGGTTTTTTTATTGAATTTTTAAAATATTTTATTGTGTATTGTGTTTTCTTCGTCCTCTATAACCTACCTATATATTTTAATTTGTTTTGTTACTGTTTTTTATGAATATTAAATTTTGTACAAAACAAAAAACATTTTTCATTCAACAAAAACCTACAAATAATTTACTTACTGTCGAAAATTATACTTTAAAACAATTATTTATAATTAATATAAAGCGTGGCAAAAATTATTTTTGCACAAAGCGCCGGAAGAGCTAACCCTGGAAATTTTGCACACATACGTATTTCCTACGACTACAATTTTTCAATATCTCCGTCACAAAATATCAGTTTTGATGTGTCTCTATCCTGATGGGAAGGCGCAGTAGTAGATAAGGTACCTATCGGAACCTCTCTATAGCATTAGGCCTACCATGACTTATTGACTATGCTAATTTTGCTTGGCTCGGTGAGGAATTTCCACATGGATGGTGCACATGGTGCTTATACCCCAGAACAAAAGGACTTATACGTTTCGACTCAGTTCACATACGTTTTTTAACCTAGGTTGTTAGAAACCTTAAAACTATGCGATTTTAAAATATCAATTTATTTATTTCCCACGCTGCGTGTGGGACCCTCAGCGCTGCGTGCGGGAAGTAGTAGCTTCCAGCACTTGTTTTGCATTTGGATAAACAATTTTGAAACGTTAGTAGAAAAATGTACTTTATTTTATGCACTGGGAAAAATTTGTTTCTAAAATGAGTACGATATCTAGTTTCAACCATATACAAGTTATTTGCCACAATTCTTTAAACTGTGACGCTATCTTATTCGGACGTCATTTGTGACGTCCCTTTTCCTAAATAGTGAATTAATGTTACACAAAATGACTGTCGCTAATATTATTGCCTCGGGCGCCAATCCCTTGTTTAACGTGAAGGAATGTCACTTTGACCTATCAACAGTATGATAGGGCCGGATAACTTCAGTGAAGACACGGTATGTCCGGGTTCGAGGTTTGCTGGTCGCCGCTCTACTGGAGCGTCCCGACTGCTGACTGTATAAACTTTTAGAGTTAGAGGCTTATACTGATGTTATTATAAGGTATAGCAATGTTAGTGATATAAAAAGCATATAAACTATTTGACAAACCAAATTTATTACAATAAATATCTATTGTACATCGTTTGATAAACGAAAGAGAGCAAATCAACGTGGTAAATATAAGTACGGCTAATTTACCACAAAGCAGTATGTAAGCAACTAAATATGTATTCTAAAACATCTATAAACCAAGCAACAAATATTTACAACAATACTTTAAGTATTTACTATTTAATAAAAATTAATTCTACTCAAAGGAACTATTTACAAGTAACTACTCAAAAGATAACTCTCAAGCGGAGGTGTGTGTAAGCAAAGCGGATGCAAAACTAACTACAAGCGGCAGGTTCTAGTTTTGAAGAAACTAAACGACTAGCAGAGTTATGGAAAGTACTAAAGCAGGTAAACGTATGTGCAATTACGGTATTAATCTAGAATTAATCGGATGCAGGTATCTAAAAAGCGGTAGCAGTAGTAAGCAATGGCAGGATGGTTAACAAGCGGTGACGGAACTAAGCAAGATTTGAAGTAAGCTTTGGAATAATTACGGTACGTGTGTTCAAAACTACCTTTGATAACAATGAATGAATTTTATTTCAAAACGGTAGACGTGTGCGTTGAAAAGTGATAGTACAGTAAAAGAAACGGCAGTAAAAACTTCCAGTGTTAACAAAAGAAATTACTAAAAAAACCTAATCAGTATTATCGTGCTGGCAAGTCGGATTTTCAGACTAAATATTTACTTTAAATAATTCTACAAGTAATAATTAACCCCTATACAACCACTTCAGGAATAATTGTTAAACCAGGTTTATCCGTGTTAATCTAATCACCCGGACGCTGGCTAGCGCTCTCTCGACAGGGTGTTTTTAGATTCTTACGCCGGCAACCTGATTCGTTTATGTCAAAACCCAACTTGTTAGACACTGGCAAATTCGCGCTCGTATCCACAAGGTTTTGGGGTTTTTACCACAAACTATTATTCTGAGTAGTTACGAACAGATCTGATTAATAAAACACAACTGTACTGGCACCCCAAGACAAACCTCTGAACCTGAGGGGAAGATTTGTGTTAACCCTTGCAATACCGTTGTTGGCGAGTTCGCTCTCTCAACAGATAAATGCGTTGGTATTTACACACCTCCTTAGTCTCGAATTCTATCGGGCCACCATACAGACAGACGGACTATTAAATTTATTTAATTAAATAAATTACGGAAATGACTAGCTTTAATACCTTCTATCACGTTTCAAAACCTATGAAATATTTTATTCCTTACTTAAACTTAAAACACGCAAATCTACAGCTATTACAATACACAGTGATTTATTATAACTCAATTGTAATGCACGGAATGAATTTATAATTAATTCTTTCTAATAATTGACTATAAATTTATCTATCACAATATTGAAATAATTCGCAAATTATTTCTAAGTCGAAAAGCAAATAATTAACGCGGTTTTATCTTTTTAACTTCAAGTACCGTAAATATGCCGAATGCTTAATATTTACCTAAACAGGACTGGAGTGTGTCGATCGTCGGTATAGAGTATAGACTGATTTTTAAAATTGATTCCCGGATCCTACTAACATCGGTACGGCCGGAGCGCTTCGCTTCTCGCGCTGATAACGTGAAATGTATGTTTCTTGTCGCTATCTAGTTAAGTCGCGTTCTGGCTCATTTATTTATTAATCCCGAACGGAAATTGTTATTAACAATTCTAGTTCGGACTCCTGTATCGGCGGAATAGATTCTACTCATTTTTCTGAGCATTACAGTGAAAGAAACGGAATTAATAACGTACGGATTACTTAACTAGAAAAATAAATAAGTTTATTTATTTATAACACGTTTAAATAAATTGAACAACTGTACACGGACCGGTTTTATAACACAGATAATTACCTGAATACGTACTGATATTACTCTACCCCTTTATACAGGGTGTACCCGAATTTAACTATAAATAAACAATAAATAAATTTATTAACTGAAAATTAACAGAACGCGGAATTCTAGGTTCAATAATTCCTGTATTTTTACTAAACTGGTTATACAGGGTGAACTCTGAAATACTAGCGGATAAAATAATAATAGTAACGAGTAAATTATTCAACTACCAGCTGAATCTGTAGGCTTAAAAATTTGCTTCGTTACAAAACAAATAATAAAATTTATAATTTTTTTCTTTATATATCAACGATCCACGTGTGCAAATTATTTGATTTTAGGCACTAACATTTTAAAGCCTGTTTTCCGCATTAGTGCAGTATAAAAGAAAAATATTAAAAAGACTATTATTTTGCAGATAATTCAAAACCTTTTGAATATAATGTAATGGCGATAGGAACTTGTATGTTTATATGCCATTCACATTTTATTTACATAAGGGGAGGCTATGATATGTTTTTCTTAGGTTGTCTACTATTGACAAAATATTGAAGTGTCAGATTTAATTGATCGTCACTGTCATTTATTTTTGGCTGAATTGCCAAATTTTTTATTGATAACATTCTGTGCTTCTTTAGGGTCCCACTCTGGCAACTATGTAGAACCAATTTGAATTTGTGGTTATGTTTTTGACTTTTCAACTTAAACTCAGTAATTAAAACTCATTCATACCAACAGAATTCAGATTTTCCAAAGCCTACTCTAATGTAAATAAAATGTGAATGGCATATATGTGTTTAATTTCTATTAAAAATATTATTCTTGGGAAAAAAATTATTTTTTTTTATTAAAAAATATGTCTTAACTTTGTAGTTATAGAATATTAAGTGGATTTACGATATATTTTTTATCTTTCGATTTACCGATTTTGATTTGAATAAGATAATTATTGGTTATGTCTGCAAAGATATACGTTAATTAATTAAATAGTATTAATCTCAATATACAGAATGTCAACATTTAGAGTAGATAAGAAGGTAAACTTTTTAATTTCTCATTTAACGTTGAAAACTTATTCTTCATAAAACGTTTTTCTTTTATTGAAAATAGAAAAATTGAAAATATCATCAAGTTAACATGTCGTGTACAGGATGTTTAGAAAATTATGCAAGAGTAAACTACCTGCCACTAAGAAAAGTTGTTTACAATTAAAATTTATGTCAAAATTCCAATTTGTGGATAAATCTGCCTAATTCGACTTTTTTTAAATTTTTCCGAAGTTTCAAAGGGGTATAAAAAATAACTGTATAACTGGGAGTTGTTGTGGTTGACAGTGACATTTATTTAACCTCGATTTTTCATTTTACTTTTTTATTTTACCGTAAGTTTTACGGCATGATAACACTTCCGCTCAAACCGGAAGTTGAGGAAAATGTTTGATTGGTTTAAAAAAAGGATAATTATGTACCTAGTATACAACTCTCCCAAAATTTAAAATTCTAACTTCTTAAATAGCAAAGTTAGAGAGTGTTACATGTCTCCTGCGTCACCCGGTACCCGGTAGGTATGTAAAAGTTAATAAAATAGGCAAAATGACCAAAAATTCAGTTGGATCTAGGAAGTATGTCAACTAGTTACCTATAGTCATATTTTAGTATACTTATACCATTAAATTTAAATATTAGTGCCCATGCTTATAAATTAACATTGATTGAGTAGTTTCACGTAAACATAGAAAATAATAAATGTTTCAGACCCCCGGCCAAAAGGAAATAAGGGTGTTCTATGATATGCGTTATTTGTACGTAACATGTTCGAAATATTGGAAAATTCTATTCAATCGTCACATAAAGAAAAATGATTCTAGCACTTCCGGTTTCACCGGAAATGACCATAACATCTGTTTTTTAAATGGAACCCCCTGTATATTTTTACATTTTTGGATTCAGGGATTCATTCTGCATACGATGGTATCAACTTCGAGGAAGAAACATAACCTCAAACATTTTTTTTTGGATAATTTAAGTTGGCATCTAGGGAGCCATGACTGCTGAAAAACTTTTCTTTCTGAGTCATTGAGTATTGGAAAAATAAAATCAGGAAACTGCAAAGAAAATTATTTTCTACTAACCTGAGAAATCATCGTTATTTACTCCATTCCTCTAATGAGAAGTAGTATTTCGCACTCTAGGTAAAAAATTATAATAAAAAACCACCTAATAAATAATAAATTTCATTCGTGTGTCGAATATTCGGCCATAAGCTTTGATGATAGGGTTTGTATTATTGTAATATATCGCCCTCCCTCAGGTGAGTTAAAACTTTTTTATTCATTACTTGATCGAATTCTCAAATTTGCGACAAAGAAATATCCTAAAGTAATATTATGTGGATGTGGAGACCTTAATATAGATAAACTTTCGGATAATTTATCAAATAAAAAATTACAAGATCTATTCAATTCTTTCGAGCTCTCGTCTCTAGTTAACGAACCCACTAGTATCGCCACTGCCCCTGCGGGAAGCTGCGGAAGCATGAGCTCAACAGCTATAGACTACTTAGTTACTAATATAAATAATTATTCAATCGAGGTGATTAATCGCGGCATCTCCGATCATCTCGCCCAATTCTCGCATGGGAAACTCCAGTTATCATAAATGACTTGGTCACTAAAACAGTAACAAGACGATTTATAAATGATAATTCTATATTGGAATTTAAAAGTTTATTTAATGCAGAAGAGATCATTTTGAACCATTCAGAAAATATAGACATTGTTTTCGATCAATTTTGGACTCATTTTGATTGGTGTTTCAATGTCTCACATCCTAGAAAAACAATAAATACGAGCAAAAATAATAAATCCAAGACCCATCAACTCATCTTGTCAGCAGATTTAATTGCTGAATCCAAACAGTTAAAAGAATTAAATTGGTTCAGAAAAACATCAACGGACGAGGAAATACATAATCGGTATAAGGACTTAAAAAAACAATTTTAAGAAAAAGTAAAAAATGAGAAAAAGGAATTTCATTATAATCTAATAAATACAGCTGATAATAAAAGTAAAAAAATGTGGGAACTAGTAAACATACAATTGCAAAGAAAAAGAATTACGACAAATAGAATACAGTTAAAAATTAATGATGAACAAGTAAAAAATACAAACGTTATTGTTGATACTTTTGCTAAATACTTTGCCACGTCAATAAAAGAACTAACTGAAATTCATTTTTCACAAAATAAAATGGGTTGTACTATTGCGAGCAATAAATTTTCAACGATATTTAATCAAGTGATATTGGTTTTTGTAAAATTAGTCTTTGTAAAAATGGTTTTAAAGTCATATTTGACATTTTATAAAATCTTTGACAGAATACATTGACGTATCAAAAGAGAAATCAATAAAGGAAACATTAAATTTATTTATTAAATCTCTATATAACCATTAAGTAAATAATAATAAAGAGGCGCAACTGTCAAGGTTTCGAGATTTTAGTGTTGTATCTTTTTGCCAATAACTAGAGTATTATCTACAATATTTAGGGCTATGCAGCCGAATTACGAATACCTTCCAGTAACACTAAACATAGATGACAATCCTGAAGCTGAAGCGAAAAAATACAACACTAATCTAACATAAAATTAGCAATATGTAAAACTTAAAAACCAATGTTGCTGAATTCTTCTACGGCTTCTATGGGGCAGTTGAATTAGATGCTGGAAAATGTGTTTCTTCCTTAGCCTTTAATGCTGTCGAAAAGAGATAATTTGTGTTATATTCCACCAAAGCAGCATCTGCCACATTAGAAGACGCGGACGACCAGACCCCGGCATACGAGCTAGAATTCCATTTTGTGTCCACTTGCGCTTTAGGTAAAATATTGTTGTTTTGTGACAACGTAACTCATCTGCCATACGTTGTAAGGACTATTCAGCTTTTAATTTAGCCATTACAATCCCTAAATTCCACATCTGTAAGCTTGTGGTTCGACATGTTTTAAAATTTAAAAAATACTTAATGAGACAATCAATATAAAGTGACACTGACAGTCACTAACAAAATAGAGTGACATCCGTCGCCACTGCGTTTTCTCCTATTTACAAAGCTAAAATGGATCGTTGAAAATTTATTGCTCGCAATAGTACATTGCAACCAGAAGTGAGTACTAATAATATGTATTTTATCCCCTTCTTAGAAAATGAAACAATTGATATAATCTCGAAGTTAAAAAATAAACCTTCATCTGGTTATGATGAAGTTCCTACTAAACTTATTAAATAATGTAAATATGAACTAAGTTCTTATATTACTGAGCTAATTAATCAATCTGTAACTGATGGCCAGTTTCCAAAACAATTAAAATTGTCCAAAATGACTCCAGTTTTCAAAAAGGGTGATCCTGAGTTAATCGAAAATTATAGAGCCATAGTCACGTTGAGCCCATTTTCAAAAATTCTCGAAAAAGCAGCCTATATTCGTCTAGTAGACTACCTTAACAAATTCAAATTATTAAGCAGCTGTCAGCATGGATTTCGTGAGGGGTTGTCGACTGAGACAGCCACTACCGAACTCACGCAATTTATTATGAGTAAACTAGACAATAGTGAACTGGTACTGGGGGTCTTTTTCGACTTATCACGCGCCTTTGAATAACTATCAATCCACTCTATTTATCTAAAAAAATGAACCGCATGGGAATTCGCGGACCCATAAATAATTGGATAATTTCATATGTTACAAATAGAAAAATTGTGGTAAAACTAGAAAATCAATACTCAAAGGAATTTAATGTTGAGCTCGGCACACCTCAAGGCAGTATTCTAGGCCCATTGTTGTTTCTTCTGTACATAAATGACCTGCCCCATCACGTTAGGGATGGTAGGGTGTTAATAATATCGGCAAAAACTAGAGATAAACTAATGACTCTTCTAACTAGTGTACTCAATATGTTTACTAAATGGTGTTCAAGGAACTATCTTATAATTAACTTAAGTAAAACAGTGTGCGTAGAATTTACAAACCCGTACAGTGTACAAACTAATAATTTACATATTAATATAAATGACATTACTCTGTCTTCTAGTACATCCACTAAATTTCTAGGCACCCTAATCGATAGTCCCCTACGGTGGAGTAATCAAATAGATAATGTTTGTGCGAAACTGAATAGTGCCTATTTTGCCACCTTAAAACTCTCACTTGATGAAAATTCGTTATTACATTTTTATTATGCCAGTGTTTATTCCACTATCTCCTACAATGTTATATCCTGGGGGTAAGCTACAGACGTACTACGTATCTTTGTCCTCCAAAAAAGAATAATACGTCTCATATTCGGTCTGACATATATAGAATCTTGTAGACACACGTTTAAGACTAAACAAGTTTTAACATTAACTGGAATATATCTCTTTAAATTATTGCAGTACATACATAAAAACAAAAAGACTATTTAAAAAACAGTGACTTACATTCATATCCTACAAGTAAAAAGAACAACATTCATATTGATGTTTTTTTTTTATTTAATCATTTATTTAACGTCGGCCTATTTCCGCTACCAACGCCAATCACCGACGCCAGGAGACGAGCAACCCCCAACCTGGAAATTTTGCCGAACCTCTTATCTTACTAAGAGTAGGGATTTTTTACTTGCCTAACATTTAATAGACAAGGGACCGACTGCTTTACATCCCCTCCGAAGGATGGTATATCCTCAATACACCTCTCGCCTACAGTTGTATTGCTTCTGCGATTGATAAGTTTAAACACACATTTTATAAGAAATCTCCAGACCTCGCAGGATCTTATTATTATAATATGTTACCTGCAGAAGTTATAAATTCTTGTTCGTTTTCTAAATCAAAAGTTCCTTAAAGGGCATATTAATAACAAATTGTTTTTACAATCTTGATGAATTTGAAAAGTTTTTTCAAAAGAAATGGTCCTTTTAAATAATTAACAAATTATTAATTTGTTTGTTTTCTAGTTTCTAGTTTGTTTTGACTATTTATTATTTTGTTGGATTTGTAATAAATTCCGAAACTGAAATATTGAAAATATCTCGTTAATCAAGTCCTAAATCAAAATTTTGTAGGAGTAAAAAAAATGGGGAAATAAGTGTTTAATCTAAAAATAAATATCTAGAGACCATAGGCATACGCATGAAAAAGTTGGGGGGGTTAATGGGTAACACAACCCCCCTTTTTCCCGTTTGCGCTTTGACTTTTTTGACCAAAATTACACAAAAAATGTGTCTGTATAAGATGAACGTCTGTGCAAAAATTCGGGTAAAAATCTTAAACAGTAACAGAATTATTAATAAAAATAATTTTCAAAATGTAAACTTTAACACCCTGTATAAAAAAACTACGCTCCAAAATAAAAAATCACATTATAAAAGTCACATTATTTTCGCCCAAAGAATCTGTGGTTAAAGGCATGACCTACTTTTTCTTAACACCCTGTATATTTACCTACCAATGTACCTAGATTTTTGCATTTTAATTTATTTATGTCGCATTTTTAGCTATTTTTGTTATTTTATAAGATTAATTGTGGCGCTAGCCATTCCTTGACTTACCTAATCCATGTCTTTGTATATGGCAAAAAAAGTTGAAATAAATTTATTATTATTTATTATTATTATATTTCATTAGTTTCAGGTTGTCAGTTTGACAACTAAACTCCCACTACTTAATATTTCGAAATATTTCAAAATAAGTGGGAAATGACTAATATCAAAATCTAATGAAATCAAATATGGTAATATATCAATGTTAGTAGTAAAAAAAATTCTATATATACTTCGGTTGAGAAGGCCAATATTGACCTCGTACATTATATCCTTCGGCGCTACGCGCTTACTGTATATATTCAATACATCGTATATAAAATTGATCCTTATAAAAATGATGATTGTTGACTATCTAGAACAGGTGATTGAATAATAATTCAATCAACGCTAGAACTAATTTCCGGTTACTGCGTATCTATACGTAGCTCTCTAAGGAGTAACTACTGAATCACCCTAATCACATAGGTGTTTTGGGTTTCAAGGGTTAGAGGGTTACATAGAATCTCTAATTATGTATCAAATGTCAAAAATAAAAATCAACAAAATGGAAAATTCAGTAATTAGAGCTAATTTTACTGGTACCTTCAAGAGAAACTGATTAGATAATAATTAATTCAGTTTATAATATTTAAATTAACTCATTATGCGATTCCAATCGTATAATATATGATACATGATTACGATTATATGACAATAAAATCGTCATAGATGTTTTTCATTATCCACCCTGTCTGTGAAAGGAAGTTGTTGGTGTCAAGGTGATCGATTTTATAACACTTCTTACACATCTTTTTATTGAAAATCATTCTTATTATATTACACTGTAAATGAAGGATAATTTGCATAGCATAATAAATCACGATGATTATCCATAATTTTATAACACTTATAAAAAGAATATTGAATCGGGGACGGTGACTCTCATTGGATATGAATTAAATTTATTACTCAGACAATCAAAGAAAAAGATGAATAGAAAACATAATTTACATACTTTAAATTAGATGTATATAAATATAGCAACCAAATATTGGTACTAAAAATATAAAGAACACAAAGCAAATTTTAATTATACAGGTTGTCTTTTTATAGCGGTAGTTTATATGGCATATTTTGGGTAAAGTTAGCATTTGTAGAAGAGTTTTCGAGTAGATGTTTCACGTTTCATCCATCTGGTCTTCTTTTGAGATGATAATTTAGCAGTTTTGCGTTAACACGGCAATTCCAATTTTTAAAAATTACATGTTCTACAATTTTCATTTGTTTTGCAAGTATTTCTCAAATAATAATATCATCGACATGTTTTTCAAATTGAACGGCCTGTTTCTATAAAATTTGGCGAATGCCGTTGGCATAATCAGTGATTATGAATCAGAAGATGATTAAACCTTAAAATATTTATAAAAACAATTAAATAAAAAAATAGGTTAATTAATTGCCCAACTGTCCTCCATTACCTTCCTGAAAATAAATCCAAAATACCAATTGTTCTACATTATGGACTTCTTCTAGAATCCATCCCATTTTAGATCATTTAATTCTGAAAATCGGTCTAAAGTTATTTGTTCTATAAAAAATTTAGAGGTATTAAATCCAGAATCTTGTTGGCTAATACATTTATCCTTGATTACCAATCAATTTCTTCAGCCATTAGTTACGTATTGTCAGCAAATATGGTCGTGCTGCTAACTTTAATGACATTCTTTGACACAATACATGTGCTTTATATCATTCCCCAAAAGAAACTGTGGGAATTTTCTTGTAGCATTTAATTTTGTATCTTCTTCGATAGGTTGTCAATAGTTGCTTAAATCTTTGATGATCCTCCACCTGTCCATGTTCTGTAACAACTGGCAATTGTACATCAGACTGTGCAAATAGGCTGATCTTGATACTTTTCATTTTCATTGTGAACAAGCATTTTTTTATAAAAACTTCAAGAGTGTTAGACCTATTACACCATAGCAGGAAAGACAAAATCAGATAAGGCGTTTCATGACTTTGTTGTTTAAGACTGGAGATATGACTGACAAGGTTACGTTCGACATTATGGAGCTTTAATAAAAGGATGAGTTGCAACATTTTCTCTAGTAGCACAAGTATAAGTGATGGGGGTGGTATGAGTGCTTGTAACTTTTGCAATCTCAATAAAAAGACGTAAGACGTCAATTTGAAGGTACAAAATTGAATACAAGACAGATCACTGTGGACATTCAAGTTCGTACAGATTGTCCGTGATATCATCATCGCTACAACATAAAGTAAACGGTTAAGGAAAAAAATCTGATATCCTTAGGCACAATTAATTGAGCTGGTAATTCATAAGATGGCAATAATACCACCCTCTACCAAAAGTTGGAAATATTTCGACTGCATCGTTCCATAGATAGGTGGTAAGATCGTCTCGCTCAAAACATCTACTGATCAAGAGATCGTAACGCAGCAGTTGTATGTTAACGAGGTTTTCATCGTCATAAAAATCAAAAAACATGGTTTCTTAAATTTTATTTCGATTTTCATAATCGATCTTTTTGCAACATCAAGATAGACTACAGAGAAACAAAGACTGAATAGCCTATAGTATTTCTCGGGCTACCTATGATCTGGTACAACAGGATATCCATTATTGGCTAATTTGTAATTCGCTGTCGAAGTTTTTGTGCAAAAAAATTCAGATCCAATTTGCATCTTGTTTCAGGCTTCTAATTAGGTTCCATATTTAGAATTAGATTATTATTATCGTATAAGAATCTACCAAGAAGATCGGGTGGCTCCTATCTTCGTGACTTTCACGTTAATTTTTTTACTTGTTGTCCTGCCAACTGACCTATTAAGTAGAATCGTTGAGTCAAATATTATTCTTTCACTCAACTGTAGAATGACATTACTATGTAATTTATACCTTTTGTATAATCTGTATAAACGCATAAAAATTAACATTATTAATTGTTTAAATAACCTTAATTATACTTTAGTAAAGGTTTCTGTTAGTTTTTAGCCTATTATATTGTAATGAACAAAATTATAACAAAATAGCCTTGACAATATTATTGTTAAAAACTTGTCAGATTTTTTTCATGCAATAGGACAGGTAAACCTCTAATTTATTTGCCGGTTGAAAAAACAATAATTCTTAATATGAATGGATCTATAATTTACTAATAATTTGCATGTCTAGGATTAATTGTTATACAAGAAATATGTATACGAAGCGAGTTGTACTTAACATTATTTAACGAATAACCGCATATGGTTAAACTGCTTTGTCCTAATTTGTGTGTATTTTGTTTTTTCATGGAGACTAATATTTACTAATTTTGGTCATAACTCATAATTTTAGAAATTATAGGTCTACCTTTATTTCATATTAAACTGTAAACGTTAAATTAATCCCGTCAAAATTACCAAGGCAATCATTTGAAATTTGAATCATTTGTAATCTAGGAAATCCAATTTTGTTACTGTGAGGACTATAATTGTTTACAACATTTTTGGAACAAGAAAATTTTTATTCTTCATAATTTTAACTACAAATTATCGTGTTTTGGTACTCTTTTGCTTTAAGGATAATATTTATAAATGTGTTAAATATCAATTTTCTAAGTGAGTTTCTCGTCACACTAGAAAAAAATTATACTTTATATTATACAACTTTCTTTTGATTTAAGTCTACCCTACACCAAAGTGCGAATTACTAGGTTGTAACGGAGGCTCCTTATTATCTCTAACTGTCTTCAAAAACTAAATTCCACAATCCACACGGAAGTAATTTTAACTAAATTTGAGGAGCTAGTCTATGATATTAAAGAAGAATTGAATTGAAGATTATTATTATTGCGTGTCAGTTTACGAAGGACAGATTCACATGGGTGTCGTGTACAGGAATATTGGAGAAGGTACCTTTTACTCTAACTTTAAAGACCCGAGGAAAGTAAAAATCAGGGAAAACATGACTTGTTAGTGGTAGAAAGGATCTCTGATTAAGTGGCATCCGACAATTATGGAATATCAAAGTAAAGGGATGAGACACTACGTTCTGTTTAGTTGCACGATCTTTTGTGGTAGCATCAGCAACTTCTGTTACACAATCATGAAAATAACGGTAGAAAAGCCTGGGATTACCAACACGATTTTTCTTACATTAGGTACAAGAAGTAAGTAAAGAAATAATATAGATTTACTCAAGGGTATAAGTTAATCGGGTTGGTCTTTGAACATCTGTGTAGTGTAGTAAAATATGAGTGGAAGTGTCAACCATATTAGTTGGTCTCCGAAAGGATGAGCTGCTAGCTTACAACCTATCATCAGCAAAAAGCAAAACTGAGCAAAAAATTAAATGCAAAGAAAAAAGATTAGATCAATCCTTGTAAAACACCAAAGTTGATAGAAAGCGTCTCTGACATTAGTGAAGTGAACGGTTAACGGTTAAGAAACAACTTAATATCCACTGACATAACTGAGCTGGTAGGCCATAGAATGAAGACTTGTTTCGTTTAATGGCTTCGATGCCGTCCATTTCTTATCAAATAACTCTGATATAATTAAAAGTTGGGGCCATGGGCGTCTCCAAGGGGGGAGGAGGCAGGGGGTGGTCGTCCCCTGGCTTTTGAGATAGTGTTAAAATTGGCTAAATTAATATTCACACACAAATTTTATTGCAATTTTTCAATCATCATCAAAGGTACATACAATAAAATTCTTTATTTAAGTAACAATTCGGTATTTTTTCTTCTAATAAAAACGCTAACATTTCTAAAAAAATTTGCTTTGCCCCCCCCCCTGGAAATTTTTTAGGCGACGTCCTTGGTTGGGGCTCTCCAATCTCCATATTTCTGGAAAGACATAACAACAACTAGGTTTTCCTTCGAATTTTTGGAGTATTTTTCATTGATATTAACTATTAAAACGTGAATAGAAAAGTAATACTTATAAAAACATTTATTTAGAAAATTTAGAATAATAAAAATATATGAGGAGCAAAGATATATCCGCAGGAAATGAAAATAGGAAATTTACAATAACCAGTAATTAAACAGTTTGACAAATACGTTACATTAGACATAGCCTCTTGGAATCACAGATATAATATTTTAATATATTGGTGTCAGGCTGTGTCTACATTTCTTATCGAAAAAAATTGCATGTCGAAATGACTAGAATTTATTTAAGAAGAAACAACTTTCACGTTATTGTCGTTGTTTATGCAAATTTGAACTATTTTCCATTAAATCTTCTGTTGAATGTGAGGTCCTTAGAATATTTTTTTTTAATATAAAAACATTGAAGTTTTGTATTTTATTATTGAAGGTAATGATGTACATAACATAACTAACGTGGTAACTATTCGTTTAAGGATTTCCAGTTTCTCACCTTCTTATTTCATGTGGTAAATGACACCATTATTAGGTATTAAGAAATATAAAAAAAAACATAAATACGTAACTTTACTATGATAGGTGAAAAACTGGTTTCAAACGTGGCTGTAAGTTTGTGAATTTTAATAAATTTTATGTACAGGGATATCCAAGTAAAATAGCTTATTTTTGATGCTATAAAAAAAAAATGTCTATAAAAGTTGTAGGGTTTATTGAAAGCATTTAGAATATGTATCCAGAAAAATAAATGAAAGTCGTTTTGAGGAGATTATTGTTTTAACTTGCATTTTTTCAAATGAAGCACCCCATTTTTTTTGCATTTTTGAAATCAAGGTACTTTTCTCATTTCGAATATATACAGTGTGTTACAATTTGACACACCCTTGGAAAATCTGACTCAGCAGCCCAATTTTGGTGATATTTTTTTCTATATAGGACCGTTCTAGATGTATGTGAAAAACATATTACGGTGTCCAGATTACAAAGCCATGGCTTGCTATGATTTTTTTTCGACGCCATTTTTTCAAAAATCATATTAGCGATTTTTTTATTCAAAATCTGACAACGTAGCGTTATTCGGCACCCTTCAAAACGTAATCTCCCATATTTTTTTTTTGAAATTATTACTGTCAATAATTTTATTGTATAGCAACGAAAATTGCGTTTTATGTTATTTCTTGCCTGAAGAATGCACGTATAAATAACAAAGACGTTACTAAATAAATTTTTTCTATGAAGTTCCTCTTGTGGTCTACTTCATTTAGCTCCAAAGCCTCCTAGATGCTCGAAGTAAAGCATTTCTTCTTGTATTTTGTAATTTTCGTTGCTTCACAATAGAGTTATTGACAGTGATAATTTCAAGAAAATGGGGGAGAGTACGTTTTGAAGGATGCCGAATAACGCTACGTTGTCAGATTTTGAATAAAAAAATCGCTAATATAATTTTTGAAAAAATGGCGTCGAAAAAAAATCATAGCAAACCATGGCTTTGTAATCTGGACACCGTAATATGTTTTTCACGTACATCTAGGACGGTCCTATATATATAAAAAAAAAATATCACCAAAATCGCGCTGCTGAGTCAGATTTTTCAGGGGTGTTCCGGATCAAATTGTAACACACTGTAGATAGATAGATATATCATATTATCTTTTAGAGTTTTCTAATTATTGCAATTTTTGTGGCCCGAAAACAACAAGAAATAAAATAACAGAACAAATTTTTATTTTTAGAATGCTTGGCTAATTTAGATATTAATTACAACTATAAATAAAAGTAATTAAAACTATCTTACATAAACTGTTCAAAATGACGCCCTTCATGTTCGATACAAAGCCGATATCTTATTCGAAATGAGAAAAGTACCTTGATTTCAAAAATTCAAAAAATGGAGTGATCCATTTGAAAAAATACAAGTTAAAACCATATCTCCTCTAAACGACTTTCAATTTATTTTTCTGAATACATATTCTAAATGAGAATGAGAAAATAATCTTTTCCTCTAACAATAATTTAATTAGTGGCAATAGCGTCAAGTTATTAGGAATTGTGCTTGATGATGGCTTGAAATGGACCAGCCATATTGACATGCTATGTAATAAACTATCGACTCAACTTTTCGTATTGCGAAAATTAAAAATAACTCTCAGGCCTCACATTTTATTATAGTTCATTTCGTATTTGTAAAGCAGGGAAAAAATGCCGCATTTACAAAGCAGAAACGCAGCCTCTTTAACCTTCAAAGAAGCCGCCGCACGTGTTCCTTTGTCGGTAATTTTTTATCTGCGGTACAAAAATGAATTCGACTTTAACAGCCTATCACGCTCTGTTCCACTCGCACCTGTCTTATGGTGTGCTTCTGTGGGGGAAATGAAGTCAGTCCATCAGAGTTTTTCGCCTACAGAAGCGTGCCATAAGATTAATAGACAATGCAGGTTTTGCCGATCCTTTTGTCAATCCTTATTTGTTAAATATAAAATTTTATCGATCCCACCACTTTACATATTACATACCTTAGTAGAAATTCATAAAAATAAAAATGTATATTCTTTGCAGTCAGATTTACATAATTATCCCACTAGGACAGGTGATTTTCTGAGGGCACCTAGATTTAGACTTGCAATTTCAGCACGCAATTCTTTAAATTTTAATTTGTACAACAAATTACCTTCAAATTTTAAAATCTTAAATTATAATTCTTTTAAAATAAAAATAAAAAGGTTTTTGTTGTCCCACTGTTTTCTCCCACTGTTCTCACCTGTTAGTTATCGTATGTTTTGTTTGTATTTTTATATTTGTCATTTGTTACTCTTGTAACGGATACCATTTTATTGGTTGTTATTGTTATTTTTTAATTAATTGTATTTGTGTTATGTACAGGGTCATCACGCGAAAATGTCCTTTTTTGAAATAACTCAGCCATTTTTCATGTTATGACATAGATGTAAAGATATTCTGAACTAGTTTTTTCTACAGAATCTAAATTTTCAGTCGAAAAAACAATAACGAATCGCATTTCAGAAATACGACATAATAATTTCTCTTTTAAAAGAACACTCTGTATATTTTGAAATATTTCGATTCTGCTTCTCTTTCTGAATTCAAAACTGTCAACATATCTTATGTTATTTCAAATGGTTTTTTAGATATTTAGATTTGATGATATTAAAATCTGATATATAAATCTGACGATATTAAAATAACGTGACCGATATTGTTAAATAAATTTTGGAAACAAAGAAAACATTAACCATAATGAGAAAATTATCTCTGAGAAACATAGAATGTTGATTTCATACATTTAATTAACAAAGAAAATATTAATAAACATTAAAAAAAATAAAAAAATATTAACAAAGAATTAACAATGTTAAATATTACAAGGTTAAATATAATAAATAATTTTAGATACATTGCATATATTCAATTTAGTAATTGCTCAATATGTCTACCTCTATTTTCATAACAAAGTCTAAACCGCCATCGATAAATCACCTAAACAATCACAATTAGATGAGGAATTCTCTAAATAATTTAAAACGGCGGTATAAACTTTGTTATGAAAATTGAGCAATTACTAAATTCAATAAATGCATTAATGTATCTAAATTATTTATTAAATAACCTTGTAATATTTAACATTGTTAATTCTTTGTTAATATTTTTTTATTTTTTTAATGTTTGTTAATATTTTCTTTGTTAAATAAATGTATGAAATCAACATTCTATGCTTCTCAGAGATAATTTTCTCATTATGGTTAATGTTTTTATTTGTTTTCAAAATTTACTTAACAAAATCGGTCACGTTATTTTAATATCGTCAGATTTATATATCAGATTTTAATATCATCAAATCTAAATATCTCAAAAACCATTTGAGATAACAAGAGATATGTTGACATTTTTGAATTCAGAAAGAGAAGCAGAATCGAAATATTTCAAAATATACAGAGTGTTCTATTTAAAAGAGAAAGTATTATGTCGTATTTCTAAAATGCGATTCGTTATTGTTTTTTTGACTGAAAATTTAGATTCTGTGGAAAAACTAGTTCAGAATGTCTTTACATCTATGTCATAACATGAAAAATGGATGAGTTATTTCAAAAAAGGACATTTTCGCGTGATGACCCTGTACATAAAGTGCAAAATATTTTAATTTCAGTATATTTTTATATACGCACACATGACTTGCTACAAACATTGTTATATTATGTACAAGTAGTTAAATAAATTTAAAAAAAAAAAAATGCTTTTAATAAACCCTACAACTTTTATAGAAAACATTTTTTTACAGCATCAAAAATAAAGAAGTTATTAGGGGTGGTCATTTTCGTTGGATATACCTGTACATAATAATAAAATCCAGTCCAATTCATAAATTATTTCTGATATTTTCAAACATAATTCAGGGCGTGAAATAATGAGTATTATTTTAACGGACCACGATAGCGCATACATATAAAAAAGAGCTTTGAACACGCCAATGTTTTGCTTTTTCAATTTACAAATTTAAATTATTACAAAAAAATTGTTACGTTTTACACTCAAAACACGGCATTTCAATATTTATTTTTCGTAATTTACATGTGCTTGATTGTTAAAGCAATCTGTGGTATTTTAACCATATTTTACCACAAAAATAATAGTTTTAAAAAGTTTGGCGTAAGACATTTCAATACATTAGAATTGACTCTTTCTCTTTTTTTTTTCCTTTGAGGATGGTCTGGTGTTTTGCAATAAATTTGCAGTTATGAAGATACTTGGTCATGCTTAAAAGTACAGATGAAGGGCATTTATTGTAATATTAACGATGATAAATCTTACACTGAACATTTTACTAGATGGCAGATGAATATTTAGCCCGCCGTGTTGGCGTCCCCTGGAGATGTTTAAAATTCCGTTTAATTTAATGTTGGATGGTATCATGGAAACTTGGTTGGCAAAATACGTATTGAACAAAGTACTGAATAATCGAGCAAGAAAGGAACAAATGTATTTTTGCGTACAAGAGACCAAAGTACATATCATGAGTAATATGCACCTTTACTGGTTTTACTTTGTGAATCGGTCTGTTTCAAGTCAAAATTACGGATTTGGGAGATGAAAATCCTCATATAATTCGTGAAAAACAAATGTTACTGTTTGATGTGCTTTTTGGACAGATGGTGTAATCGGACCGTGCTTTTTGGACAGATGGTGTAATCGGACCGTACTTTTTCGAAAATGAAACGAATCCTGCATTTCCTGCCCTTAAACATACAACGCGTCATGGGCGAAATACAGCCAGATTTATGTGTGAAAGTCATGAAAAATAATAAAAATATGGCCAAACGAATGATCTTCCTTCTGTCAAAGCAGCCAAGGTGGCCATGTGAATGATGTTAATTTCATACATAATTTCTTTGTATTAGTGTTACAATAAGTAAAAAAAAATCAGAAATATTCCTAATATTTTTCAATTTATTGAAATAATAAAACAATCAGTTCCATATCGGCGGCGAAGTGGCAAAGCAGGTCCATCCCATAAGATGTTGGGCTCATATATAATATGCTCATATCCACACCTCTTTAAACACTTCTGTAGTTTATGTAGGTATCCCGCAGGTATTAAAACAGTCTAATCGGTTATATCCTATTATCCGTTAATTGGCCTTGGTGGCAAAAATAAGCTAAGAGACATTGCTTATTTCTGCTAAAATACGTGTAGCAATCTCGAAAACGAAAATTTCGATAGGTATACACACGCTATACACACGCTATATTTTTTACTTCGTAAATGAAAGGTTACTTAGTGTGGTGGGTTATTTATTTAGTGGACAGTTATAAAATACATTCACTTCCAGAAGTCTGAGACAGAAAGAATTCGTAAATTTTTTCTAGTTCCCTAATATGATAACTCTTAACACTATGTGGGTATTATAATAGGTAGTACGTACCCTGATAAAAAAATTCATAAAATTGAAACATGTTTTACCAAAGTTTGTAAATTCACGTATTTGTAAATATATCGCAAGATAATGAAGAATTAGCATCGGCTTTCTTGGAAGTCTTATTTAATCTTTCCGAAATTGATGCTATTATGTTATAGAATAAATCCCAGTATGTATCTACGCAAGTTAAATATTGTAAAACATTGCCTCTGGCGCATTTCTCAATTCATTTGATAAATGTGCTAGTACACTCGACATTTCAAGTATTACCCAATTGGATAACATATTTATTTAGTATATAATCTATAATAATTTATATAAGGTGAGTCACAGAAAGCGTTGATTTCCAATTATTCTATGAACAGACGCATCCGAAATAACGATCTTATAGTTACACACACAGCACAGCTATAAAAAAATTCGTATGCTAAGGTCCATGATAAATAATATTTTGAATTACTGATTCCATAACATAAATTATATAGATTATATCGAGGACTTTATTTTAACAGGTAATTAATAATAGGAATAGGGAATAGGTACTGATTTATTAAAAATGTAATTCTGAAATATTCAGGCGCAATAAAAGTGAAAACCATCCATTCATCTACTTAAATAATACAGATATGCTTATGTGGTCCTTTGAAAGAGTTATCGAACAAAATAAACGCATTCGTTATATCTTAAAATTTGAAGTATGTACAGGGTGAGTCAACAAGATAGCCTCGATTAAAAAATTTTAAACAGAAATTGTAGAACAAGAAGGCCATATTGTAAAATTATTTCCAATCATATAGGGTGTTTAATATAAAAGTGGCATATCAAATTTATATTTTTTTAAATGGGCCACCTTATATATTTCTACACTTTCTTATTTTCTTTTTAGTTACCTTTTAGTTTTTGAAATTACATTGCGGCGTTGTCGAATTACTCAACATTTTTCAAACAAAATGTTGTTTGACGACCGCACTAATAAAATTTGCAAGAGGGATATGTCCCCAGATTATTTTTTGTAAACGGCTGCACGGCAATGCTATGTACCAGCTTCCAGATATAATGAAGTTGCAATAATTATTTGTACACGATATTTATTGCGATTATGCAAATATGAACTAACATCTATCATAACTTAATTTTTTTAAATGGAATATTTTTACATATTTGGATTTGGATTCCCCAACTACAGCTGAAGATATGAAGGAGAGAATTAGAGCTACATTTCTAAGAATTAATGCCCAAACGTTAAGTAATGTTAGCCGGTCTTTTTTTTAAGCGGTTAAGATTGTGTGTGCAAGAAGATGGAGGACACATGGGACATCTCATAAACTAGTTACAGTTAAAAAAATGTATTTACTGTTTTTTTTATAAACAAATGGTTTTTGTTCCTAATTCCCTCTTCTGAAATAGAAAAAAAACGTGTCCCTGCCTCCTATGATATCCGACTTTCTAGAAATTACCTGATGATTGTATCAAAATGCAATTTCACTTGAAATGGTTGATTTTAGGTATAACTATAGGTTAATAAAAATGGTCGAGAGATAATCTCCATATCCAAATATGTAAAAATATAAGGAGCGTTCCATTTAAAAAAATGAAGTTATAATAGATTAAAGTTAGTCATTTTTGCGTCACCGCAATAAACACCCTGTACAAATAACTTTAAAATATCTGGAGGCTGGTACATAGCATTGCCTAACATTTACAAAAAAAATGGTTTAATCTGAGGACATACCGCTCTTACAAATTTTATTAGTGAGGTCTTCAAGCAACATTTTATTTGAAAAAAGGCGAATAATTCGACAACGCAATGTTTCTAAAACTCAAGTATACTTTGGAAATTTGCAAAATAGTTATTTTTGCGATGCTAGATTGCGAAATGCTACTTTCGCATTCGAGAATGAAAGTTCTCTTTGCGAGCGACAGCGAGTAAAAAAATCATTCAAGAATGCAAAAGAATTTCGCAATCGAGTATCAAACAACATTTTGTCGAAAAATGTATCCCACAGTTCAAAAATTACTAAAAATAAAGGAACATTTTTACATTTATACAATAATTAATTTGGGTATTTGACAAGTATGTAGTCATTTGTCAGTTTCCTCTATTGTACAATTACGGCTTTAAATTTAAACGTTAAAAGAAATTAATTGATTGCTAATGAAATTGAATATGAATGATTGTTAAAATTTATGTTTTTGTTAATAATAGGAAATAAACTGGTGAACGGATTAATTCTATCATTTATAATTTCATTGATTTTTGTAGGTGGATGTAAAACACTTTTGTGCAATCTTGCTCTTAAAACATGCAGTTTCTTACTTGGATACAAAACTCGAAACCCTTTGTTTTGTTCACTCAAGTGGTTTACATGGCAACGGGTAGGCGAAAGCAGTGAGTGAAAATTACTTTCACCCACACTACTACTGTCACTTTCGCCCACTCTTATGTCACTTTCGCCCACCCTACTGTCAAATTGCCAATTGTCAAACTACAATAAAATTCAGACGAAATTTTTCATTTCATTTAAATTGCCTTCCTATAGAATTCTTCGGCAATACTTATATGAAACGTAGCAGCATTAGCTTCTTGAATGTCTGCTGGCACAGTAATATCATCAGGCGCCTCGTGTGCAAAACGCATACGCATGAGCGAAATTCTTACTTTCTTTTTCTTCACATGTACTGTAATATACTCTTACGTTCTACGTTCTGTAGACAAAAAACTGTAATTTTGACATTTGATAAATATCATGTAAAAAGCGGTCCCTAGACGATCAATATTTACGTCAATATATTGCACAATATTTTGTACAATAAATTTACTTGGCAAACCCACACGGTGCAATATTATTGCTCAATAAATTAGTTCATGGGTGATACTTGTGCAGTCAACATGTGGAATAATAAGAAGACAACAAGTTGTGTGGCTATAGCCGAGGCTATAGCATTAGTTATAGCTTCAAGAAAAAAGGTGAAAAAGAAGCGCAGGTGGATGAAGGAATGGTTTAAAAAAAGAAATAAATACACTCATGAAAATCTGTTGAGTGAACTAAGAGTTAGTTCCCACAGAGCGGGTAAGCTCCGATAGTAGAGGACTTATACCGGAACCCGGTCTCCCCCCACCACTTTTTTTTTCTGGTGGGGGGTAATTAGCGTAATTAGGTGTAATGAGCGTAATTAGAGTCGGTAATTGATGTAATAGAGGTAATGAGAGTAATGTGCTGTAATTAGACTGATGTAATGGAGGTAATTGCAATATAGTATTGTCGATAATTGATGTAATTACTATGGAATTGCGCAATTGTACCGTGTGAAGTAAGAAGAGTACTTAGAGTGTAATTGCAATATTGTGATGTAATTACTGTGGATTGCGCAATTTTATCAATATGTGGAGAGGTAAGTAGAGTACTTAGAGTGCAGTTGCAATATTGTAGGTACTGATGTAATTACTCTGGAGATGATTGCGTTTGTGAGAGAAATGAGAGTAATGTGCTGTAATTAGACCTATGTAATGGAGGTAATTGCAATATAGTATTGTCGGTAATTGATGTAATTACTGTGGAATTGCACCAATATGTGTGATGTAAGAAGAGTACTTAGAGTGTAATTGCAATATTATAAGTATTTGGATGTTATTACTCTAGAGATAATTGTCTACCGATAATTGCGTAATATGATGGTATTTGAATGGTATTTACTATGGAGGTAAATGGAGTTGTTGTACGCAATTGTATATGTCAACGAATTATCGCATCAACGAACGCCTGTCAATCAATCACAAAGGGCCGGTCAGTACAGATGAGCGACGATTGTAAACCCATCGTTCAGTGGCATCGAAAGCAAACAAAGAAACAAGTGATAAATATAGGTACTCTTTATGCAGCCCAGGCAGCCCTCTAAAAGTAGTTTACTCGGTTACAGTCATAATACAAAAGATATTTACAACCTGTTATGAGAGGCAATTTCTATATTATAGTACCACAGTGACAGAGACGCGCGTCCTTTCCCGATTTATAGACTCGTAATTTGTTTAGTTCGGAGAATTAAATATTGAGCAAATGCATGAGATTCTCACCTAGGCTCGGTAATTGTTGCAATATAGTAATGTCGATAATTGATGTAATTACTATGGAATTGCACCAATATGTATGAAATAAGAAGAGTACTTAGAGTGTAATTGCAATATTGTGATGTAATTACTCTAGAGATAATTGCGTTGGTGTGCATAGAGTAATGAGAGTAATGTGCTGTATGTGTGAAGTACTTAGAGTGTAATTGCAATAGAGTAATGTCGATAATTGATGTAATTACTATGGAATTGCACCAATATGTATGAAATAAGAAGAGTACTTAGAGTGTAATTGCAATATTGTGATGTAATTACTCTAGAGATAATTGCGTTGGTGTGCATAGAGTAATGAGAGTAATGTGCTGTATGTGTGAAGTACTTAGAGTGTAATTGCAATAGAGTATTGTCGATAATTGATGTAATTACTATGGAATTGCACCAATATGTATGAAATAAGAAGAGTACTTAGAGTGTAATTGCAATATTGTGATGTAATTACTCTAGAGATAATTGCGTTGGTGTGCATAGAGTAATGAGAGTAATGTGCTGTATGTGTGAAGTACTTAGAGTGTAATTGCAATAGAGTATTGTCGATAATTGATGTAATTACTATGGAATTGCACCAATATGTATGAAATAAGAAGAGTACTTAGAGTGTAATTGCAATATTGTGATGTAATTACTCTAGAGATAATTGCGTTGGTGTGCATAGAGTAATGAGAGTAATGTGCTGTATGTGTGAAGTACTTAGAGTGTAATTGCAATAGAGTATTGTCGATAATTGATGTAATTACTATGGAATTGCACCAATATGTATGAAATAAGAAGAGTACTTAGAGTGTAATTGCAATATTGTGATGTAATTACTCTAGAGATAATTGCGTTGGTGTGCATAGAGTAATGAGAGTAATGTGCTGTATGTGTGAAGTACTTAGAGTGTAATTGCAATAGAGTATTGTCGATAATTGATGTAATTACTATGGAATTGCACCAATATGTATGAAATAAGAAGAGTACTTAGAGTGTAATTGCAATATTGTGATGTAATTACTCTAGAGATAATTGCGTTGGTGTGCATAGAGTAATGAGAGTAATGTGCTGTATGTGTGAAGTACTTAGAGTGTAATTGCAATAGAGTATTGTCGATAATTGATGTAATTACTATGGAATTGCACCAATATGTGAAGTAAGAAGAGTACTTAGAGTGTAATTGCAATATTGTAGGTACTGACGTCTACAGATAATTGCAGTGGTACGCAATTGTACCCATATGTGCTGCAGCAGCTCGGAGTCTGAAAACAGTCTCCTGGATTTTAGTTTTGACTTTGGTATTTATATAATTCTTCTGTGACGTATTGCATATCCTGTACGCAACGAACGGAGAAGCCCAGCTATCTCCCCCTCGGTGCCCGGTGCTGAATTATGAACTTTCGCGTAAGAGTTACATAGTGACTAGTTTTCTGTGATGATCGATCTTCAGTGCCCACAGGTCGACATTCCGAGCAACCGTAAGACATAATAATCACTTTCCCTATTTTGACCCAAGAAAACGTATTAGAAAATACTGAGAATTTACAGAGAATGAAATAAAATAATATAAATTTAGGAAAATGCGCGTAATGAGGCAACCCAGGGCTGGGGTGTCTCACTAGAGATCATGGGCTCATAAAAAAATTAAATGCAAACTGGCTGAAGCACTGATTTGTCCACAAATTGATTACTGCCTGACTTTAATATTAAGAAATATGATCATATTACACCGGCTTATGGCAATAATAATATTTTAAAAATTAACTATCGTTATAAAGCACTATTTGGAGCATATATTTTCAGGATCTTTCACAACATGAAATCCGGTTACTTATGCAATTATTTAATTCTCAAACGTCAAATACATAACCTGGGACTCAGAGATATTGCTACGTGTGAATGAGATAATTGCAGTGGTGCGCAATTGTACCAATAAGTGAGAGGTAAGAAGATTTCAAATACTTCATTTCCATTGGTGATCTTATGACCGGCACCTCCCTACTAGTCTACAACAGTGTTGTACCGATAGATTTATTCCGAGTAGTTGTGGTGGGGTAGAGCTCGAATACTATAAAGAAGATATAACCGAAACACAAAAGTAATGTGCTGTAATTAGACTGATGTAATGAAGGTAATTGCAATATAGTATTGTCGATAATTGATGTAATTACTGTGGAATTGCACCAATATGTGAAGTAAGAAGAGTACTTGGAGTGTAATTGCTATATTGTAGGTACTGATGTAATTACTCTAGAGATAATTGCGTTGGTTGTAATTGTACCAATGAGGTACTATATGAGCAATGTCAGCGTGTAATTGCAATAGTTGGTATTTGAATGGTATTTATTATGGAGGTAAATGGAGTTGTTGTACGCAATTGTATATGCCAACGAATTATCACCAACGGACACCTGTGGTCAAACACAAAGTGTCGGTCGGTAACAATACAGATGAGCGATTGTAAACCCATCGTTCACAGAAAGCAAACAAAGAAACAAGTGATAAATTCTTTAAAATTATGCTAATAATCGTTGAAGCCCAGGCAGCCCTTTAAAAGTAGATTACTCGGTTACAGTCATAATACAAAAGATATTTACAACCTGTTATGAGAGGCAATTTCTATATTATAGTACCACAGTGACAGAGACGCACGTTCTTCCCCGATTTATAGACTCGTAATTTGTTTAGTTCGGAGAATTAAATATTGAGCAATGCATGAGATTCTCACCTAGGCTCGGTAATTGTTGCAATATAGTAATGTCGATAATTGATTGGGATAGAGCTAATATAGTATTGTCGATAATTGATGTAACTACTATGGAATTTTACTCTAGAGATAATTGTGTTGGTGTGCATAGAGGAATTGATGTAATTACTATGCAATTGCGCAATTGTACCAATATTGGGTGAAGTACTTAGAGTGTAATTGCAATAGAGTATTGTCGATAATTGATGTAATTACTATGGAATTGCACCAATATGTGAAGTAAGAAGAGTACTTAGAGTGTAATTGCAATATTGTAGGTACTGACGTCTACAGATAATTGCAGTGGTACGCAATTGTACCCATATGTGCGGCAGCAGGTCGCCACTATGGAGTCTGACAACAGAGTCTCCTTCATTGTAGGTTTGACTTTGGTATTTATGTTTCTTACCCTGTGACGTATTACATATCCTGTATGCAACGAACGGAGAAACTCTGCGATCTCCCCCTCTGTGCCCGGTACTGGATTATGAACTTTCGCCTAAAAGTTACATAGTGACTAGTTTTCTGTGATGACCGATCTTCAGTGCCCTCAGGTCGACATTTCGAGCGACCGTAAGGCATAATAATCACTTTCCCTGTTTTGACCCAAGAAAACGTACCTATTAGAAATTACTGAAATCTCATAACATTTACAGAGAATTAAATAAATTTAGGAAAATGCGCGTAATGAGGCAACCCTTGGCTGGGGTGTCTCACTAGAGATCATGGGCTCATAATTAATGCAAATGAAAGCTTTTTTCATGTTTATTGGAACAAAACAACTTAAACTTAAATGCCAACAGTTCAATTTTACAACAATTCATATTAATAATATTGAGATACCGCAAAAAGAATCAACCTGGGTGTACTTATTGATTCAGACTTAAACTTTGAGCACATGTAAATAATAAACTAAGAATGCTGTACAACAAGCTAAAATCGTCTTAAGTTTATTCTCACGGACAAAATTAAATGCAAACTGGTTGAAGCACTGATTTGTCCACAAATTGATTACTGCCTGACTGTCTAATACAGCTTCTTAACGGTTGATGTTAAAAATAAGATTCAATTCATGCCTGCGATTTGCTTAAGATCTAGCTATTTAATGATACACCCCAGATTGTCGTGTAGAAGCGTACATAATCTTACATAAATTGATGAAGCAATGGAAAACATTCATCACCCCAACTATAAATATGCATCACTTTACTATACATGCGTAAAACAGAGATGGCGAGACATCTAATTGAAAGCGAAAATTTAATTATTTAAGTAATATGTGATAATTATTTGTTAATAAATTTTAATTTTGAATTTGAATTATTACCACAATATGACAATTTTATCACTTTATTATGTGGCTGGAATATGTAGCTAAATATTTACATTACACCATGTAACGATATTTCTGATCTGCATAATTTGACCTATAATACTACTAACTTCAATCAAAATGACGGAATAGTTAGACCGAAAGCAAACAAAGAAATATCCAAGAATAATAAATTACGTTAATAAATGGCAGGCAGGCAGGTAGGTTACTCGATTACAGTCATAACGCAAAATACAATAGCAAGTCCGTCTCCTCGTAAAACCTTATTTACGATGGGGTTGTTCAGGTCGACATTTCGATGTTACCGTTTAGTCTGCTTTTTTTTTCACTCTATTTCGACCCAAAGCCTTTAGGTATGTACCTACCTACTGAAATGTAAAAAATAACAATTGAAAATAATTCATTTAATATAATAGCACTTCAATAATGACAAATATATTTATTGGGGGTGTAAATATCAACTTATTTAAATGATAATCTTAATTTAGGCTAATGCATTAGAAAAATATTGTTACTTATCACACATTAATGAAATAACACGGAGAGATGATGACATTTTCCCCACCATGTTTACATATTTTACAGTTGGGTACAATAATATTTTTATGGGATATTTAAAATTATCACAGAATCGGATACACAGGGGTATGACCGAGAAATTTGCAGGTTGGACAATAATAAATAGAATATGCCATCAAAAATTTATTCAATAATTCCCATATCTCGCAGAGTGTTTATATATACATGATATTCTATGCCTAGACGAATGCAAATTCTTATCAGCTCAACTATGTCATTAGGGTTGGTATTAGAATTCCACTTTAAGACTTCCTCATTCTCCAGTCTCTCCGAAATTTGACAACAATTTACTTTTTCAAACGACTGCCACTTGCTTTTCGAGGCTACCTTCTGGCTATTGAATGGAATATATAACTCGTCGGCGGTATGTAATCTTTGTACATGGCTGTTTAGATTATCTTTTCTGGTAAATATTTTATTACACAAATCGCATTGAAAAGAGAGGTTTTTATGAATATTGGAATGTCGGCTTAGACCGCTAGGCCAAGAAAATATTTCACTACAAATATTACACGTATACATGTTTACTACTTCACTGTATGTCATAAAGTGACTAATTATCCTTATTTATCCCTATAAATAAGGATAAAGGATAAATTCTAATGTATCCTTTACCCGGTACACGATAGTTTGTTAAATAATTTATTGCAATTATAATTTCGTTGGTATTTACTGGTTTTAAATGAAAAAGTGGGATAATTTTGATTTTAATTTCTAATATTTGTCTTATGTGGATTTTTTATTATTATCAAAAAGCATGTATGAAAAAATAGGAGCGGACCATTTTCAAGTTGATATGTTAAACATCATTTTCCATCGCAATTCAATAGATTACGTGAAAATACAACACTTAAAAGAAACAGAAGAAGTATCTGCCTACTACATTCTCTTTTAATCCTATGATTTTTGATTATTACTAATGTAAAATTATAAATATTCGCTCCTGGATGAACGAAAGAAATGCCAACGCCCAACCTAAATGGTTTTAATGGAGTTTGTATTTTTTATTTACGTAAGATATCAACGCAATCGTCAAAAGTCTTCCACCACAAATTGTTAAATATGGGGATATACAACAACTCATTTGTATAAAACGGTAGCTTTTCGTAATAAGTAATACCCAATATTTGGTAATGGTCGATTTATCCAGTGAAACCGTTCATTCATTTACTTTACAATAATTATAAAAGTATTGATATGTACAGGGTGATTCACAAGGAAAGGGACAAAATGTTATTTTGGATTCAAAAATCTATAACAGTTCATCTAGATTTTATTATTGTTTTCTTGATATTTCTTTAAAGCTAATCTATTATAGTTCATCTAGATTTTATTATTGTTTTCTTGAAATTTCTTTAAATTTTGTGTGTACAGGATCATCACGCGAAAATGTCTCATTTTGAAAAGTTAAAATAACTAATTTTCTTCGCAGAATCCTAATTTTGAATCCAAAAAAACAATTGCGCATCGCGATTAAGAAATATGTTATAATTTGTTTTTCTAATAATAACACCCCATATATTTTTAAATAATTCGGTATATTTCCATTTTCTGATATCGAAATACCAACTTAATTTAATAAAATCATTAATGATATTTTAATGCCTAAATCCAAATATCTCAAAACCTTTTAGTGATAACACATATTGGCATTTTCGAATTCAGAAAATGAGAAAAATCGGATTAATTAAACATAAGAAGGGTGTTATATTTAGAAAAACAAGGTATAATGATCTATTAGTTCAAAAGTATAATTTTGTAAGTTTAAAGCAATATAGAACTACTGTATTATATATATTAACAAAAACAGAGGACGGTGTCATATTTATTAAATTTTTTTATTCAAAATTAGGATTCTGCGAAGAAAAATGTAGTTATAAGGTCTCTGCTCATTTTTTATAACTTCAAAAATAACCAAGTTATTTCAAAAGGACATTTTCGCGTGATGACCTTGTACATATGTATGTATATGTATGTATATGTGTATATAGCTTCTTGTTTATTTTTATGTATGTGTATCTATTTTTTTTTTGTTGTTTGTTAATGTGATTTTTCTTTGCAAAATAATAATTAAATTATATTTTTCTTGTTGGGTGGTTAGGTGAGTTTTTATGCTAGATCTTGCCACCCTTGTGAATCTAGTTTACATTATATTCTTTTTAATTTAAATAAAGACATATTATTAATAATATTACAGTAAACAATTAATTGTTTACTGAATTAGGTACATGTATAATAAGTCTTTTCTAATAATTGTTGATTTTGCACCTGAATCAGATATTTCCATTGATTACTACTCTAACATGTTATTTCAAACGATAGGTAACAAATTTCGTGAATGTGACTTTTATGTGACTGCGTGACTTAATAGATGCACTTATTATATATCCGTAGGAAATTTAATTTCATGAAAAGAAAATTGAATTATTTTGAAAATAAGTTATTAGGTTTTATGTTCTGTGAATTTGTTGTTTATAATGTACTATTTATTGATGTAATATGTGATAAAGAAATAAAAATTTTGTTAATTTTGAATGTAGTTCCATAATTTATTATCAGAATTTGAGAAAAATGTATACAGACTGATTTTTTTCACAGAAACCTCAGAAACAAAAATTACTTAATCTGATGTTGAAATTATTTATTTTTGATTATTTATTTCATATACTAATCATGCATAAAATCACAAAATTTTGAGTGAAAAAAAATATTTTTATTTATTTTTGATTATTTATTTCATATATTAATCATGCATAAAATCACGAAATTTTGAGTGAAAAAATATTTTAATTTGAATAAGAGTGAAAAATCAGAATTTGAGAAAATGTATACAGACTGATTTTTTTCACAGAAACCTCAGAAACAAAAATTACTTAATATGATGTTGAAATTATTTATTTCATATATTATTCATCCATAAAATCACAAAATTTTGAGTGAAAAAAATATTTTTATTTATTTATTTTTGATTATTTATTTCATATATTAATCATGCATAAAATCACAAAATTTTTAGTGAAAAAACATTTTAGTTTGAATAAGAGTGGAAAATCAGAATTTGAGAAAAATGTATACAGACTGATTTTTTTCACAGAAACTTCAGACACAAAAATTACTTAATCTGATGTTGAAATTATTTATTTCATATATCAATCATGCATAAAATCACAAACTTTTGAGTGAAGAATATATTTTTGTTTGAATAAGAGTGGAAAATCAGAATTTGAGAAAAATGTATAAAGACTTGATTTTTTTTTCACAGAAACCTCAGAAACAAAAATTACTTAATCTGATGTTGAAATTATTTATTTTTGATTATTTAATTAGTTTAAAAGATATGACCTTATGAAATATTAGGCAAAACTCATAAATCACCCTGTAGTTCAATAAAAAAAAGCTTTTTTTAATAGTCATTTCTAATTCATCTAAGTGAACTCTATCTACCATAACATTTTGTCCCTTTCCTTGTAAATCACCCTGTACATATGAATACTTTTATAATTATTGTAAAGTAAATGAATGAACGGTTTCACTGGATAATCGACCATTGAAAATCCATATAAATTGACAATTAATAGAGTAATACCAAAGATAATTTCATATACTAGATAGTCAAAGCCATTGTTTATTTCATCGCCCCATCTTCTCTCTCTAACACATGCAAAATTGGATGCCAAATAAAAGAGAAGTATTGCAGTATCATGAGTTAAAGTGAGATGAAGCTTAAGTTGGGGTCCATTTATGAGCGATAAAATTAAACAATAGGTCTGACTATCTAGTGTATACATGATCTTTGGTAATACACAACGTCACAAACCTCTAGGTTTTAGTGACGGAGATTGTAATAAGATTGTAAAGTGTGACTATAGTTATCACCCATTTGTTGTGATGTATAGTTTTATTTTATTTTCAAAGTTTGTAATTAATTATTCTGAATAAAAATCTATTTTATTCTATATGAGCTGATTCTAGTGATTAGTTTAAAAGATATGACTTTATGAAATATTAGGCAAAACTCATAAATCACCTTGTGGTTCAATAAAAAAAGCTTTTTTTTTTTTTTAATAGTCATTTCTAATTCATCTTAGTGAACTCTATCTACCATAACATTTTGTCCCTTTCCTTGTGAATCACCCTGTACATATCAATACTTTTATAATTATTGTAAAGTAAATGAATGAACGGTTTCACTGGATAAATCGACCATTACCAAATATTGGGTATTACTTATTACGAAAAGCTACCGTTTTATACAAATGAGTTGTTGTATATCCCCATATTTAACAATTTGTGGTGGAAGACTTTTGACGATTGCGTTGATATCTTACGTAAATAAAAAATACAAACTCCATTAAAACCATTTAGGTTGGGCGTTGGCATTTCTTTCGTTCATCCAGGAGCGAATATTTATAATTTTACATTAGTAATAATCAAAAATCATAGGATTAAAAGAGAATGTAGTAGGCAGATACTTCTTCTGTTTCTTTTAAGTGTTGTATTTTCACGTAATCTATTGAATTGCGATGGAAAATGATGTTTAACATATCAACTTGAAAATGGTCCGCTCCTATTTTTTCATACATGCTTTTTGATAATAATAAAAAATCCACATAAGACAAATATTAGAAATTAAAATCAAAATTATCCCACTTTTTCATTTAAAACCAGTAAATACCAACGAAATTATAATTGCAATAAATTATTTAACAAACTATCGTGTACCGGGTAAAGGATACATTAGAATTTATCCTTTATCCTTATTTATAGGGATAAATAAGGATAATTAGTCACTTTATGACATACAGTGAAGTAGTAAACATGTATACGTGTAATATTTGTAGTGAAATATTTTCTTGGCCTAGCGGTCTAAGCCGACATTCCAATATTCATAAAAACCTCTCTTTTCAATGCGATTTGTGTAATAAAATATTTACCAGAAAAGATAATCTAAACAGCCATGTACAAAGATTACATACCGCCGACGAGTTATATATTCCATTCAATAGCCAGAAGGTAGCCTCGAAAAGCAAGTGGCAGTCGTTTGAAAAAGTAAATTGTTGTCAAATTTCGGAGAGACTGGAGAATGAGGAAGTCTTAAAGTGGAATTCTAATACCAACCCTAATGACATAGTTGAGCTGATAAGAATTTGCATTCGTCTAGGCATAGAATATCATGTATATATAAACACTCTGCGAGATATGGGAATTATTGAATAAATTTTTGATGGCATATTCTATTTATTATTGTCCAACCTGCAAATTTCTCGGTCATACCCCTGTGTATCCGATTCTGTGATAATTTTAAATATCCCATAAAAATATTATTGTACCCAACTGTAAAATATGTAAACATGGTGGGGAAAATGTCATCATCTCTCCGTGTTATTTCATTAATGTGTGATAAGTAACAATATTTTTCTAATGCATTAGCCTAAATTAAGATTATCATTTAAATAAGTTGATATTTACACCCCCAATAAATATATTTGTCATTATTGAAGTGCTATTATATTAAATGAATTATTTTCAATTGTTATTTTTTACATTTCAGTAGGTAGGTACATACCTAAAGGCTTTGGGTCGAAATAGAGTGAAAAAAAAAAGCAGACTAAACGGTAACATCGAAATGTCGACCTGAACAACCCCATCGTAAATAAGGTTTTACGAGGAGACGGACTTGCTATTGTATTTTGCGTTATGACTGTAATCGAGTAACCTACCTGCCTGCCTGCCATTTATTAACGTAATTTATTATTCTTGGATATTTCTTTGTTTGCTTTCGGTCTAACTATTCCGTCATTTTGATTGAAGTTAGTAGTATTATAGGTCAAATTATGCAGATCAGAAATATCGTTACATGGTGTAATGTAAATATTTAGCTACATATTCCAGCCACATAATAAAGTGATAAAATTGTCATATTGTGGTAATAATTCAAATTCAAAATTAAAATTTATTAACAAATAATTATCACATATTACTTAAATAATTAAATTTTCGCTTTCAATTAGATGTCTCGCCATCTCTGTTTTACGCATGTATAGTAAAGTGATGCATATTTATAGTTGGGGTGATGAATGTTTTCCATTGCTTCATCAATTTATGTAAGATTATGTACGCTTCTACACGACAATCTGGGGGTGTATCATTAAATAGCTAGATCTTAAGCAAATCGCAGGCATGAATTGAATCTTATTTTTAACATCAACCGTTAAGAAGCTGTATTAGACAGTCAGGCAGTAATCAATTTGTGGACAAATCAGTGCTTCAACCAGTTTGCATTTAATTTTGTCCGTGAGAATAAACTTAAGACGATTTTAGCTTGTTGTACAGCATTCTTAGTTTATTATTTACATGTGCTCAAAGTTTAAGTCTGAATCAATAAGTACACCCAGGTTGATTCTTTTTGCGGTATCTCAATATTATTAATATGAATTGTTGTAAAATTGAACTGTTGGCATTTAAGTTTAAGTTGTTTTGTTCCAATAAACATGAAAAAAGCTTTTATTTGCATTAATTATGAGCCCATGATCTCTAGTGAGACACCCCAGCCAAGGGTTGCCTCATTACGCGCATTTTCCTAAATTTATTTAATTCTCTGTAAATGTTATGAGATTTCAGTAATTTCTAATAGGTACGTTTTCTTGGGTCAAAACAGGGAAAGTGATTATTATGCCTTACGGTCGCTCGAAATGTCGACCTGAGGGCACTGAAGATCGGTCATCACAGAAAACTAGTCACTATGTAACTTTTAGGCGAAAGTTCATAATCCAGTACCGGGCACAGAGGGGGAGATCGCAGAGTTTCTCCGTTCGTTGCATACAGGATATGTAATACGTCACAGGGTAAGAAACATAAATACCAAAGTCAAACCTACAATGAAGGAGACTCTGTTGTCAGACTCCATAGTGGCGACCTGCTGCCGCACATATGGGTACAATTGCGTACCACTGCAATTATCTGTAGACGTCAGTACCTACAATATTGCAATTACACTCTAAGTACTCTTCTTACTTCACATATTGGTGCAATTCCATAGTAATTACATCAATTATCGACAATACTCTATTGCAATTACACTCTAAGTACTTCACCCAATATTGGTACAATTGCGCAATTGCATAGTAATTACATCAATTCCTCTATGCACACCAACACAATTATCTCTAGAGTAAAATTCCATAGTAGTTACATCAATTATCGACAATACTATATTAGCTCTATCCCAATCAATTATCGACATTACTATATTGCAACAATTACCGAGCCTAGGTGAGAATCTCATGCATTGCTCAATATTTAATTCTCCGAACTAAACAAATTACGAGTCTATAAATCGGGGAAGAACGTGCGTCTCTGTCACTGTGGTACTATAATATAGAAATTGCCTCTCATAACAGGTTGTAAATATCTTTTGTATTATGACTGTAACCGAGTAATCTACTTTTAAAGGGCTGCCTGGGCTTCAACGATTATTAGCATAATTTTAAAGAATTTATCACTTGTTTCTTTGTTTGCTTTCTGTGAACGATGGGTTTACAATCGCTCATCTGTATTGTTACCGACCGACACTTTGTGTTTGACCACAGGTGTCCGTTGGTGATAATTCGTTGGCATATACAATTGCGTACAACAACTCCATTTACCTCCATAATAAATACCATTCAAATACCAACTATTGCAATTACACGCTGACATTGCTCATATAGTACCTCATTGGTACAATTACAACCAACGCAATTATCTCTAGAGTAATTACATCAGTACCTACAATATAGCAATTACACTCCAAGTACTCTTCTTACTTCACATATTGGTGCAATTCCACAGTAATTACATCAATTATCGACAATACTATATTGCAATTACCTTCATTACATCAGTCTAATTACAGCACATTACTTTTGTGTTTCGGTTATATCTTCTTTATAGTATTCGAGCTCTACCCCACCACAACTACTCGGAATAAATCTATCGGTACAACACTGTTGTAGACTAGTAGGGAGGTGCCGGTCATAAGATCACCAATGGAAATGAAGTATTTGAAATCTTCTTACCTCTCACTTATTGGTACAATTGCGCACCACTGCAATTATCTCATTCACACGTAGCAATATCTCTGAGTCCCAGGTTATGTATTTGACGTTTGAGAATTAAATAATTGCATAAGTAACCGGATTTCATGTTGTGAAAGATCCTGAAAATATATGCTCCAAATAGTGCTTTATAACGATAGTTAATTTTTAAAATATTATTATTGCCATAAGCCGGTGTAATATGATCATATTTCTTAATATTAAAGTCAGGCAGTAATCAATTTGTGGACAAATCAGTGCTTCAGCCAGTTTGCATTTAATTTTTTTATGAGCCCATGATCTCTAGTGAGACACCCCAGCCCTGGGTTGCCTCATTACGCGCATTTTCCTAAATTTATATTATTTTATTTCATTCTCTGTAAATTCTCAGTATTTTCTAATACGTTTTCTTGGGTCAAAATAGGGAAAGTGATTATTATGTCTTACGGTTGCTCGGAATGTCGACCTGTGGGCACTGAAGATCGATCATCACAGAAAACTAGTCACTATGTAACTCTTACGCGAAAGTTCATAATTCAGCACCGGGCACCGAGGGGGAGATAGCTGGGCTTCTCCGTTCGTTGCGTACAGGATATGCAATACGTCACAGAAGAATTATATAAATACCAAAGTCAAAACTAAAATCCAGGAGACTGTTTTCAGACTCCGAGCTGCTGCAGCACATATGGGTACAATTGCGTACCACTGCAATTATCTGTAGACGTCAGTACCTACAATATTGCAATTACACTCTAAGTACTCTTCTTACTTCACATATTGGTGCAATTCCATAGTAATTACATCAATTATCGACAATACTCTATTGCAATTACACTCTAAGTACTTCACACATACAGCACATTACTCTCATTACTCTATGCACACCAACGCAATTATCTCTAGAGTAATTACATCACAATATTGCAATTACACTCTAAGTACTCTTCTTATTTCATACATATTGGTGCAATTCCATAGTAATTACATCAATTATCGACAATACTCTATTGCAATTACACTCTAAGTACTTCACACATACAGCACATTACTCTCATTACTCTATGCACACCAACGCAATTATCTCTAGAGTAATTACATCACAATATTGCAATTACACTCTAAGTACTCTTCTTATTTCATACATATTGGTGCAATTCCATAGTAATTACATCAATTATCGACATTACTATATTGCAACAATTACCGAGCCTAGGTGAGAATCTCATGCATTTGCTCAATATTTAATTCTCCGAACTAAACAAATTACGAGTCTATAAATCGGGAAAGGACGCGCGTCTCTGTCACTGTGGTACTATAATATAGAAATTGCCTCTCATAACAGGTTGTAAATATCTTTTGTATTATGACTGTAACCGAGTAAACTACTTTTAGAGGGCTGCCTGGGCTGCATAAAGAGTACCTATATTTATCACTTGTTTCTTTGTTTGCTTTCGATGCCACTGAACGATGGGTTTACAATCGTCGCTCATCTGTACTGACCGGCCCTTTGTGATTGATTGACAGGCGTTCGTTGATGCGATAATTCGTTGACATATACAATTGCGTACAACAACTCCATTTACCTCCATAGTAAATACCATTCAAATACCATCATATTACGCAATTATCGGTAGACAATTATCTCTAGAGTAATAACATCCAAATACTTATAATATTGCAATTACACTCTAAGTACTCTTCTTACATCACACATATTGGTGCAATTCCACAGTAATTACATCAATTACCGACAATACTATATTGCAATTACCTCCATTACATAGGTCTAATTACAGCACATTACTCTCATTTCTCTCACAAACGCAATCATCTCCAGAGTAATTACATCAGTACCTACAATATTGCAACTGCACTCTAAGTACTCTACTTACCTCTCCACATATTGATAAAATTGCGCAATCCACAGTAATTACATCACAATATTGCAATTACACTCTAAGTACTCTTCTTACTTCACACGGTACAATTGCGCAATTCCATAGTAATTACATCAATTATCGACAATACTATATTGCAATTACCTCCATTACATCAGTCTAATTACAGCACATTACTCTCATTACCTCTATTACATCAATTACCGACTCTAATTACGCTCATTACACCTAATTACGCTAATTACCCCCCACCAGAAAAAAAAAGTGGTGGGGGGAGACCGGGTTCCGGTATAAGTCCTCTACTTCCGATACACCTCGATACATTCTACAATGAATTTTCTTTCTTCATTTTTTCCCTTTGTAGCCATGGTAGATGTTTACTCCAACATTGTTTAAAAAGAACTGACCAGTATTGCGCACAGACGAAGCAATATTTACTAGATTGTACAATAAATATCAAACTTTTGATTGATTCAATATATTGCGCAATCTTTCAATGTGATCTACAGACGTTCAATATTATTGTACAATATTAATTATTGGGCAATATATTGATGTAAATATTGATCGTCTAGGGGCCGCTTAAAAAGTCAATTTTTAATGACAGTTTTTGAAATTAGTATATTGTTTTATTAGGAGTAAATGTGATACTTTTCTGACGAGCCTGTAGGTTTGCTGGACGAGTCACAAAAGTGGCTTTTATTCCGAATAAAACATGCTATTTTTTCTTCAAACGTCGATTAGTTATCAAAAAATAAAGATAAAAAATCTCAAATTTCGCCACCAAAAACGCATTGTGTTGCTACCATTGGTAAAAATAATAAAGAGGCGCAACTGTCAAGGTTTCGAGATTTTAGTGTTGTATTTTTTTACCAATAACTTCATGATTGTCTTCAATTTTAAGGGCTATACAGCCACATTACAAATACCTTCCCGTAGCACTAAAAATTGATGACAATCATGAAGTTATTGGCAAAGAAATACATTACTTAAATCTCGAAACCTTGACAGTTGCAACTCTTTATTAGTTTTTACTCAATGGTTGCTACTGTTAATATCGCATGGCCGGCAGCGGCGTATTAAACAAAATATGCTATGATACGGAAGCCCGGTAGCGCCATACACTACTACATACATAGAAATGACGTCACATCTCAGCACGCAAAGAAGTGACGTCACATCTCTGTATGAACCATAGACTTAATAATACTAACGTATGGACGGAGCATTGTGCCACTTTCCGTTCGCCAGTGTGAGGACGCCATTGAAGAGAGATAGAGCGATATAAATTGAGTGCGTCGAACGAGGAGAGTAAGATTT
The DNA here is from genome assembly GCA_963680705.1 of Rhagium mordax. NCBI lineage: Eukaryota > Metazoa > Arthropoda > Insecta > Coleoptera > Cerambycidae > Rhagium > Rhagium mordax. Next base: position 26,516,509 of record OY796658.1, on the reverse strand, counting down.
AAGACCACGTGACTGTTGTTTCCACAGTCCACAGTCACGTGGCCAAGTTACTTTTTTACACGGCGGATGGGAACGTTTTGCCGAGATTCTTTATAAATATATTTTAGCACGTGGTAGTGATTTGTGAACTATAAAAATAGGTGCATCTCAGATATTTATGCATTAATAGGTGGGTACCTAAAGAAGGTTAAGGAACAAAATACATAACCTTGAACTCGCATCTATCGGCGTCTCTCTCGAGGTCTCGTCCTCATCACCTCTCTCTCTAGGCTCAGTCCATAGTATTATTAAGTCTATGGTATGAACACAGATTACAATTCCTATTCTGTGGCATAAGCTCTCGAACTGCTCCTGCTCTGAGCAACTAAATACTTTTGAATACATCAAACTAGGTTATGGTTACTTTTTTATATTGGAAATTGTTGAGATAACGGATCCTCTGATTTTCAGATTTTGAACACGAATTTCAAGTCAAAAATTCCCGCTCTGCAGTACTTTTCGAGATATGGGGGGGGGCCAATATACCCCAAAAATGACATTTCCGCCATCATCGCACAAGCTATTTTTTTCGGCGTTTCTTAACGTTTTCACCATCACCAATGTTTATTTCAATACTTTAAAACAAAGGTAATTTTCTATATTACGGAACGTCCGATTTTTGAAATTTTTTTAAAACATAACCTAAAATTTCAAACATTACGATAGTGCTACGAGTTATATGTTATGCATAAAACTAATGTTCCTTCTTTGACATAAAAATATACTGCACCCGCCCGCCCGGGGCAGTATATTTTTATCGTTTTTTCTCAAAGAAGGAACATATTAGTTTTATGTGTATCCTAGATTTCAAACATTACGATAGTGCCGCGAATAAAACGAATATGTTCTTTGCAGTATATTTTTATGTCAAAGAAGGAACATATTCGTTAAATTCGTTTATACGTACCCTAGATCTCGCACACTATATCATAATCTCGGATGATCGTAATGTTGTTTGAAATTTTAGGTTATGTTTTCATGGCTTTTATAAGGTTCAAAAATTAGTTATTGATTGGAATAAATGTGTTGAAACTATTTAAAAGTGTTTAAATAAGTCTGTATTAGAGGTGTTCATAAGCATAAAATGAAAAATTTGGTGAAAATGTGATTATGGCAGTGGAAAAATACGACTTTCAGAGACTTTGGGGCCAAATATCTCGGAAACTGTTGCCGAGCGCCGATTTTTTTATTAGAAAAAACTACGTATGTTAAAAGCAAAAAAATTCCGAAAATCTGACAAAAATAACGGTCTGCCCCAGCTCCACTCCAGGTCTGCCAACAACTGCCAGCCATGCCACAGAGGCACAGAACAGGAATTGTTACCTGTTCTGTGTTCATACAGAGATGACGTCACTTCTTTGCGTGCTGAGATGTGACGTCATTTCTATGTATGTACAGGACTGCGTTCAGGAACGCTTACCGAGTATACACAGTGTACCTGTACTCGTTCAGAAATAGTGAAGTTACTCTTAGGTCAACTACCCTACAACGTTCAGAAATGGCTTAGTAAGTCGCCAAAAGTAAACCATGATCGCCGCGCTCCGGAGCCCAGCGATAATCGCCGCACATGCGTAGTATAAAAAGTGAATTAAGTTTGAAAGGCAAAAGTTATATCTTTGTTTGAAGTGAGGTTATATAGAAAATATTTTTTTATTAACAATTAACAATCTTTAACTTTTTCTTAAGTAATAGGAAGCCTGTTCTCAACATGGGTCAGATTTGTCTCCAAAATGTTGAATGTTGTATGTTTTATAATTTTATAAGATTTGAATAATTTGATCGCCGTAAAGCGTTCATAAACGAACATCGCCTCGGTACACTACGCAAAGTTTCATTGTTTACCATTACCCCGGTATTACTTTCTCTTTCTGAACGGGCTCCTTGTAGTAGTGTATGGCGCTACCGGGCTTCCGTACTATGAGTTGCTATGGATACCTGTACGCGTTGCTTGATTTGACATTTGACAAGTGTCAGTTTAAATTGTACTGTAGGTGTGTTTGGTGACCCAGTCCAGAACGTCCCGAACTAAAAGTTACAACTTCCCACTGTAGTTTTAAAATAAATATCACTTTGACAACAACTATCAAACGTAAAAATCCCGAGTGTACATGTTTGTACACCGAACAAAATAGTTTTTAAAGTTCTAGCAATTCGAGTTCAGTTTATATAATTCGCTGACTTTAGTCCAGGACGTTCTGAACTGGGTCACCAAACACAGCTTGTGATTCACGATTTGTAAGTATTTTAATAAATATTCTTTTGATATTATTCTTTTAAACCACACTTAATCTAGATTAGAATGACTGACATGATTGTACGGAAATTGCCGCAGATGCCATGAATAATTTTATTACCTATTAAATAATTATTGCTCTTTTAATGTTTAAATAGTTAAATTTTGGTGTTTTTTTTAAATTAATAATTAAAGCATATAAGTTTTGTATTATTTAAGATGTCGTTATTTATAAAGGAATCAGTCTTACTTTTTCTTCCGCTCACAGCGTAAGAAAAAGTACTTTTGCCTCCGGTGCTAATGGCAACGCACAACCGTCTAAAATGTTAAACTTTAATGTCATGAAATGAGTTAAGAAATGTCATGTTTTGCTGACTTTTGATACGACCAAATGTTATGAAGAAAAGAAAGTAAAACTAAGTAATATGCAGAATTTCAAAGTCGTCCGCTCACTTTGATATTTTGTCTTATTTCTTAATTTTTTAATAAGTAGAATGATCATATGCAAGTGTGCAAAATTTCAACAAGATTGGTTTACTAGACTTAATAAAAAGTAAAAAATAAGTCAAAATATCAAAGTATAGGCGAAAGGCTTTGAAATTTTGCGAACCCTAAAAGATAAAAATTTAACTAAAAAATTTTTACCTATTCATGTGTCGATCCGGAGACACACTGTATATCGTGTGTAGAAAGATACAATTATTACAAAATCACTGATACTATAATAAACTATAAATAGGAAATAGTGTATATTATTATAACAATACGCATTTTTTCGTTTATTTTTGTATTAGACTTCTGTCTAAAAAATGATGTGTAAAAAATACATAAATTACATTATGAATAAAAAGAAACTACATAGGTACCAAATGCTATTTCAGGGTAGGTACAAACAAATTTCAAAAAGGGGATAAGTAATACTCTGATTTTCTTGCCTCTGACTAAAATTTTCCATATTCTTAAATTAGTTAATTTGTCTTACTTTGTTAGTAATAATTACAAAAGATTATTCTAGATTGTTTGAAATACTTGCTGCAATTTACTGAGTCAATACTTATATAATTTTCTCTTCAATTAAGAAAACACATTTTTTTTATGTTAACTTTATGTAAACGCGAATACATGATACAGAAATAAATTTATTTTAATATTGTCCTTGGCATTACCTTTTTTCTTATTGTTAATATCGTATTACGTACGAAATTATTCAATGAAATTTAGGTTAACTATATCTTAATATTTCAGTTTGCAGCCCAAGCCATATGTAATTAACTACCAACGCTGAATAAAGAAAATTTTCAAAAAAATATTGAACTTGTTAAAAAAAAATCCAAGAGTACTTCCAACCAAAGTTAAATATTTATAGATTTTGTTAAACCAGGAGGAAAATTTATATTCATACTTCATTAAGAAATTGCGATGCTCTTAGTATCGACTTTTTGAAATTTAAATAAATCAAAAATTAATCTAATAGAATTACTGAAAGGTAAAACGTAGGTAACTAATTATAAAACATTAGGATTTCTTGATGAGATTTATCAGCCATTTTCACTCCTGATTTTGAAAAATAACTAAATAAATATTTTCAATTGCAATTTTTTCTCATAACTTTTTCACTGAGCTTCTTCATTAAATCTTACAGTGCAGTCTTAGTTAAGGTATAGTATTGGGTTCACACGCGCTCACACTAAGACATGGCCGACATGGCTAACCTAAATTTCACCAGCCATCACCGATTACTACATTTATATAGGAGTGTTGGTGGAATTAATAAAAAATATATTTTTTACCTTACAACTACATGGCTGTACTAAGGATGGCAATATATCCATTGATATAAAATATAGGAACATTCTCAGTCTCCCAGTCCCTTATAGATCTCATATTAGAGAAAGGGTTTCTCTCTGGTTCCAAAACTGTTTTAATATGTTTTTGGCTATTTGTTTTCACTATGTTAACATCTTGCATAATTTCATCCAAGGTATAGGCAGTTAAAATAAGTGGTACGCCAGGATATTTCGTTAAACTATTTATGCTTCCATTCCAATCATCAGATTTTAAATTATGGTGAAATTCATGTAGTCCACTATTAAATGCAACCACAATATCTGGAGCTATTAAACTATCCACAACTTCATGATATAACGTTGAGTGAAATACAATTCGGGTCTTTGGTTTCTTTATTCTACAGCTATTACATAGTTGTGTAGCAAATTTTTCAGTTATACCATTATGTCCCAGCTCAGGACCTACCACAAAAAAATCCAAAGATTTTAAATTTTTTATCCAATGAAATGGTAATTCAGTTATTATTTTCCACAACCAACACATCTCCGTTGTATCTGCCCCAACAATATGTATAGTTAATATTTCTTTAGGAAAATTTCGGTCTTTTAGTAATCCAGATCTTTCCAACCCATAGAGTATAGTAGCTACAGGTGCAACATGATCAGACTTGATAATAAACTGAATTTTTTCTTCGCTATTATTTTTTGGGAGGCTACTATTTTCAAACATAATCATCAGTTCTTCCAGATTGCTAGGCAAAATTGTAACTGATTCATCAAACCTACTTACATTTATTGTATTAGGTATATATTTCCCATGAAAATAATATAAATCTATATCCATGCATAGTCTCAAAGAATAACAATACATTAAATGTTGTTCTTCATATTCGTATTTATGTTGTTCTGAACAATAGGAGATATTTAAGCAATTTGGACAATCAATTAAAACATTTTTGGAGAAACAAACGACACATACTCTTGGAAACATCCAAATTTGCTCCTCAAAATTATAAAGTTTTCTTCCCAATTTGTTTTCCCACAAAACTGACCTCCTTACCTTAAAATTTCTGAAGTCTTTAAATAGGTTTATAGTTTTAGTATGATTTATTAAACTTATATCTGTCTCAGCAATAATTTTACACACATTTTTATGCTGTTTCCAATCTTGTTTTTGATGATCTTTGGAACAATATGCCAATGATTTACATACAGAACATCTCTTTAGGTGTTTATCAGATTTTTTACATACATGACATAAATTACTATAAAAAAATTGATTATACTGGATAAAGTTAAAGGACATTTTGTGATAAAAGTTTCAAATATACAAAAGAACAACAACAAATACAAACGGTGTTCTTCGTTCTGCTTTCTAACCTAAACCTAACCTCACCTATAACCACAGAACATAAAGGTCCTATAACCTGCTCTCCCTGCTTCTTCTTCTGTAACATCACTAACGGGAAAAAGAAGAAGAAGAATCAGGCGAAATTATCACGAGATGACGCTGAAAATTTAGTTCACTATGTTCAAGAATAACATACTATTCTTGCACTATGTTCACTACACAGAATTAATAACAATTAATTCTGTGGTTCACTATGAATGACTCATCACTCATCATTGAGATTATGAGATTAACCGATTAACCGAAAAAATATAGATGACGCCCACTCCGTGATTTTCGTGAATATAATTCAATTGGGAAATATCACGACAAGGCTCGCTAGATGGCGCTGTGACTAATGTCAATATGACTACTCTGATACAGAGACTATATTGTCTCTGCTCTGATACGACGAAACCGTGAACCTGCCGTAATTCAAAGGCTTGTAGACTTTGTACAGGTACAGCATATATTCTGTGGGTACAGCCATGATACAATGTATTATTGTATCATGAGGTACAGCCATGATACAACTCATGAGGTACAGCAGTATTAGGACGAGTAAAATGCGGGGTGAGGCAGAGCTGGCGACCGCGGTCTGTCATTTTTTCTACATACTAAAAAGAGACACTAAACACTGTTCTGCTGGTGTAGAACAGAGAAGGACGAACCCGGCGGTCGCCAAGTGACGTATATAGGTATAAAAACCGCTGCCAATTATGGGATCAAAACTTCCTCACCGTGTAGTGGAGTTTATAATAAAGTAATTTTTGACGTATTTTGTTTTTTGACGTATTTTGATTTTTTTGACGTATTTTGTTTTTTTAGTGTATTTCGTTTATTTCAACATTTGGACACAATATTATAATTGATTTGTATTTAGTTCCTATTTCTAATCTTTCATCACAAATAAATTTTTTTGTAAAGTTAGAAATAAAGATGTTGGGGTCCGGTAGACCCCATTCCAGTGGACCGATTTTGCTTATCAACGAACTCAATCTTTTCCTTGGCCTCTAGAACGTGTGTACCTACCAAATTTGAAAGCTTTATCTCAAAAACTGTAGCTGCTATCGCGATACACACACACAGACACACACACACACAGACAGAAAATTTTTTTTGTCTGAAATTTTGTGTATCGTCATAATTCGTCGAGAATCGTCCAGAAATGCAATAAAAATTTTCAAAATTTTTTTCACGAATACATACCTTCCTCACTTTTGGTGAGGAAGTAATTAGTATAACTAATCAGAATGCAGAATGTTTCAAACCAACCAATACGGTATGGTATGGCGAACCGGAATTTTGGTTAAAATATTAAAATTACCTTAACTTCACTCTAAGCAGACTGTCAAAGCAGTGTTGCCAATTGTAGCGAAATTCCGCTACGGTAGCGGCTAGAACTATTTTTTTAAAACGTAGGGGAATTTGTGTCTACCAAAAATAATAATATTTGACAAAAAATTGGTCAAAGATTATTATTTTTGGTAGACACAAATTCCCCTATGTTTTAAAAAAATAGTTCTAGCTGCCGCTACGAAAAAACGAAATATTTTTGTAATTTTAAAACAAAAATATTTCGTTTTTCCCTCGTGTGCAAAGTTCATATATTTATAAATTAAATAATTTTAATTTATAAATTAATAAAGGCGGGTGGTAGCGGTTTTTTGTAACATGTAGGGGAATTATGGTCTTGCGGTAATGGTGGAATGCGCTAAACAGTTGGCACTGTTGGCAACATTGCAAAACGCTGATGTCGCTGTCCGCTGATGGCGCTTGGCTGATGTTTATTGTTTATTCATTTGACGATTGGTTATTGGTCGTGTGAGAACGTGTAGTTATTTATTTGTATCCATTTTCTGAAAACATAAATATTTTACTGAAGCACAGTTCATATTTATATGTTCTTATTATACATAAGAGCCAATTTCAATTTTGAAAGGAACTTATATTTATAGCGAATTTGACGAATTTCAATTTTGAAAGAAAAACAGCATGGCGGATGAAGAATTTGATGAAAATGATGTAGCCGATGAATTCGATGACGATGTAGATGATGATAATATTGAAGAACTGGAACAACCGGAGGAGGAAGGTGATAATATCGATATTCTTGCACCAGGCCAAGCAGGAGGTGGTGTTCCAAAAAATAAACGCATTACGACTAAATATATGACAAAATATGAACGAGCCAGAGTGTTAGGGACCAGAGCTTTGCAAATAGCAATGTGTGCTCCAGTTATGGTAGAATTGGATGGTGAAACTGATCCTTTGCAAATCGCTATGAAAGAGTTGAAACAGCGAAAGATTCCGATTATTATTCGAAGATATCTACCAGATCATTCATATGAGGATTGGGGTATCGATGAACTTATTATTATAGATCATTAGGTTTTTTAATTGTAGTACCTACATAAGTGTACATATTTTTTATATAAAATATATTTTCGTTTAATTTTTGGAAACCGTATCTTATTTTTGGTAAAAACCTAGCTAATCTACATCTTCAATATAATGAAAAATGTGTTAACAAAACTGTGCAATATTTGATGTTTAAATCACAGCAAGTATAGGTACTTTGTCCTTATTTCGACTCGAAAGTTTCACTATAAATATATAACTACTGAAGATATTTTATAAAAATATAGCATAGGTTAAAAAAAAGAAGAAAATCGTAACAAAATTTTATTTTAATCTCTTTCGTACAAGTTTTGATATCTAATCTTACTTTTTAACTCTTCATCTTCAGTAGCTACAATATTTTGTGGAGGAATCATTGCTCCTACCACATATCTACCCTCAGAATTAAGAAAATTAAAAGTTGCACATGCTTGGTCTGTAGGCAAGACCTCGAATGGTATTTTAAATTTTCTAGAAAATGGTAATAGTTTTCTATAAAAATTAAAATTATCAATTTTGTCTCCTACGCCTAGAACTATTATATCTAATTTTGGCTCTATTACTGTAAATAAACTAAAAGCTTCTTCAGTAACATCTGTTATATTCTCCACATTCCAAGATAGCACAGATCTAAAATATAAATCATTTAGAAGTGATCATAATTAAGTATATAATTCCTTTTACCTAGGAAAAATAACCATGGGTCCTAAAACAGTCATATCGTTGTTTAAGCGAAAACCAATCTAAAAAATATATATATAAATTAACAAACTAATTATTAAAAAACTATTCTTCGCAGTTAATTTGTTGCATTTTTTACATCATTGCACATTCGATAGGACACTTTTAGCAGTTTTTTGCAAACATTTTTAACTATATAATTCCTAGTAAGCAAGTATAGGTGCTATTGAAGTTTTTAAGAAATAAGGCTACATCATTGCCCGATAAACTTTACTGTTTTATGGGAAACTTAGTCTTTAACTTTTTTTATTAATTGTTTCCCCTAAAATACAGTAAGGTTCCTGCTCTATATACCTAGTTAATGTTTACCTATAGTCCAAATTTCTTAAGTTATTCCATTGTTTATATATGTATACTTTATAAACAATGGTTATACTTACAAGGTATTTGACAAGCAGATAGTCAGATGAAAGATGATTGCGCCACTGCCGATATTTAATAGTTAGAAATTTGGTGGCAGGTGCAATGTACTCTCCTGTGAACAGTATAATGATATTGAAAGGGCAGCGTGCAATCTGCTTCAGTTTTTAAAGAATTGAAATAGGCTAAATTGTTTCAATATTTTTGCATATTTCCTCTAACACGAAATAATTTTTAAAACGGAAAAATACAATTAATCTGTATTGATTTATGCTTCAAGTTCAACAAAAATCAAGTTTTGTTTTAAAATGTTAAGTGATTGTTTAAAACGTATATATGCAACAGTTTACCTGATTTATATGTATAAAATACTACATACAGTCAGGGACATAAGTACCTATTCTTACAGTAGGTCTATAGGACAAGCGCGCCCTGCAGTGATAAGAGAAAACACGTGAAACACATTTTAAACATATACAGGGTGATTCGCGAGCAGTGTACCATAGCCTAATGGCAGATAGGGCACTTCAAGGTAAGTCTAAATCTACAAGGAAAAAATTTTTTCGCCGCTGGCTAAGAAGATACAGAGTGTTTTATGCATTTGGTCTGACAATTCAAAGAGGTATATCTCTATAACGGATGGGTGTAATCGAATGAAATTTACCAGTAGCATTCCTTACCTAGGACTTGTCAGAAAGCTCTACTTGGTTTGGAAAAATCCAGGGCCGGACTCGTTAAAAATTTGCCCTCTTTGTTTTTGGCAAAAAAGTAGTTTTTCCTATCGCCTTTCTGGAAAACTATTAGCGGATTCGGAAAGTTCAGAAAAAATGCTATCAGAATGATTAACCAATTTTGACGGCACACCTAATCTGAATCGGCAAAAAAATCACAAAGCAATTTTAGTGTATCAAGACTAACGCTTTGACCTGGCATTATTTATTTATTCTTCTGCAATGGTTGGAGGTAATCGAATGAAATTTGCCAGTAACATTCCTCACCTGGGACTTGTCAGAATGGCCTACTTGGTTTTGAAAAATCCAGGTCCGAACTTGGTAAAAATCTACCCTCCTTGATTTTGACAGAAAAGTACATTTATCTCATTTCTGGAAAACTATTAGCGGATTCGGAAAATTCAGAAAAAATGCTATCAGAATAGCTAATAAATTTTGTCGGCACACCTATACTGTTTCGGCAAAAAAATCACAAAACAATTTAGTGCATCACGACTAACACTTTGACCAGGCATTATTTATGGAACAGTTTGATAGAGTCTATTCAAATGCTTCAGATCCACATCCCTTCTGAGACATAGCAAAAAACCTTCCTATCTAGTCTATAGGAAGAAGCAAAAACAATATTATAAGAAAGATACATACAGTTTTATTTTGAAATTGAAAAGAATAATAACATATGATATTTGACAATACCTTGACATTACTATTTTGTCTATTTGGTTTTCTAATTGTTCCATGATTTCTTCGCATTTCAAAGATGCGTAATCAGTTTACTAATGCTGAATTTGCTGATATCATGTATGTGTATGGGTTTTGCAATGGTAATGCAGGGCTGCCGTTAGGGAATATCAGCGAAGATTTCCTGGTCGACGAGTATTGTCGCGCCACACTTTCACCAGATTTTTCCAGTTCTCTCGACAACATGGAAGATTTCCTGGACCTCATGGAAATGTAGAACGAGTAGTTAGATCGGCCGAAGAAAGCATTGTGGAGATTGCAGAGCAAAATCCTTCTACAAGCACTAGAATAATAATAGCACACACGCTAGGTGTTCCTCAAACCCATGTATGGAGAGCATTAAAAGTGGAACAGTTGTATCCTTACCACATCCAAAAGGTCCAACGTCTCCAACCTGGTGATAAAGTTGCACGTCTTATGTTCTGCTATTATGTTAGCTATTATCATTTTGCATACATTTAAAATTTCATAAGTAGGACTCCGACTTTTTCTTGCTGGATATGCTATTTGCTATGTTTTTTGCTATATCTCAGAAGGGATGTAGATCTGAAGTATTTGAATAGACTCTATCAAAGTGCTCCATAAATAATGCCTGGTCAAAGTGTTAGTCGTGATGCACTAAATTGTTTTGTGATTTTTTTGCCGAAACAGTATAGGTGTGCCGACAAAATTGATTAGCTATTCTGATAGCATTTTTTCTGAACTTTCCGAATCCGCTAATAGTTTTCCAGAAATGAGATAGAAAAATATACTTTTCTGTCAAAAAAGAGGAGGGCAGATTTTTACCAAGTTCGGACCTGGATTTTTCAAAACCAAGTAGGCCATTCTGACAAGTGTCAGGTGAGGAATGTTACTGGCAAATTTCATTCGTTTACCTCCAACCATTGCAGAAGAATAAATAAATAATGCCAGGTCAAGGCGTTAGTCTTGATGCACTAAATTGCTTTGTGATTTTTTTGCCGAATCAGATTAGGTGTGCCGTCAAAATTGGTTAATCATTCTGATAGCATTTTTTCTGAACTTTCCGAATCCGCTAATAGTTTTCCAGAGAGGCGATAGGAAAAACTACTTTTTTGCCAAAAACAAAGAGGGCAAATTTTTAACGAGTCCGGCCCTGGATTTTTCCAAACCAAGTAGAGCTTTCTGACAAGTCCTAGGTAAGGAATGCTACTGGTAAATTTCATTCGATTACACCCATCCGTTACAGAGATATACCTCTTTGAATTGTCAGACCAAATGCATAAAACACTCTGTATCTTCTTAGCCAGCGGCGAAAAAATTTTTTCCTTGTAGATTTAGACTTACCTTGAAGTGCCCTATCTGCCATTAGGCTATGGTACACTGCTCGCGAATCACCCTGTATGTATCAAGGTAATGAATACATAATAACAGCAATCAAAACTGAAAAACACCTTTAAAAAATTTTTTCTAGGACAGTATTCAATAGACTAAAAATGTAAAAATATTGAGAAAAATATATTTTAATACTTTGTATGAAGTCCTTTTTGTTTTATTATTTCTTGGAGTCTTCGTGGCCTAGAATTGATACTTCCATGATGATATATAAGACTTATTTTTCATGTACCATTATGTAACTACTTTTCCTCATGTAATAGTAGTTTCAGCACCTTTACCACCCACAATCATTGGAGTTAAATGTTAAATTAAATTATTAGAACATCTAGATGAAATTACAGTTGCAGTACCTACTGTATCGCTGCATGAGATTAAGCTTGAGGTACAGTCAGGCAAATTGGTCTTGCATATATTTTTGTCTCTTCATAATTTAACTTGTATTAATTAGTTTTTCATTTAATTTAACGTTTATTAGTAGGCCTCTTGTACATTTATTACGTACGATTATCTCAATCTACATATATGAAATTAATCATATACCCATCGTAGTTATAGTTGCGCATAACATTATAATTTTTAGAGAATCTACTGTACTGATAATTTATCTCTCCGACTGTAGGTACGTAATATGTATTATTTTACCTGACTATATCCATTTATCATCAAACCTAGTTCGCTTTCGTTATTAAGAATATGAACTGAAGTTTTACCTTCAGCTTCGTAGGCTCCTGGCGAATTTAACCAGGTAGTTTTACAAATGCTTCGTCTAAAATTGTTACTGCTATAATCAAAATTTGTCATTCATAAAAGCGTGCATACCTAGAGATCTTAGTAAATACATTTTTAAATGCTTCTCCACACAATTTGTTCATTTATATAAATTATTATCCCTTATTAGATCTTAGATCATTAAATTATTTATAGGTTAATTCATATTTCAAAATATTGCGTCAATTGTCAATTGTGACAACTGACAATTGTCATTCTAGATAAAGTTGTTTCCTCACCGATAACTTACCGTTCTACCAATATATTAACCGGTTAAAATTCTGGTTATTAGCCTTTTTTTAAGTACATACATAGTTAATGTTAATATAGCTATTTATAAAACTAGTTGCAAAATGAGCGTGTTTTTTGCACTAGATGTGAAGATTGGACCATGAGCGTAGCGAGTAGCGAGTGGTCCAACTCATCGTGTGCAAAAAACACGCAGTTTTGCATCGTGTTTTATACAATATTTTTTACCTACGATCACTAACGTAAATAGCTGAAAACGCACTCTCCGCCACCTACGTAAATTGAACCTTACACACCGTAAACAAATCGCACGCTCAGCCGCTGAGGTGCAATGCAATGTGACCACGTGACCTACTTTACACAACACTTGTAGTTCATATTTCTGACACCAGGCTAAAATTATTAAAAATGGCAGGTGCAAAACTTAAATTTCTAGCTCTGTCAAAACTGACATAAGCAACAAATAATACAAAACTGTGTTTTAATTTCAATAAATACGATCGTAGGTAAAGTATAGTACATAATTCGAGTTGTAAAGCAATTACGCACTCATGGAATTGCCACACTCGCCGCTACGCGGCATCGTGCGCAATTTTTCCATTCGTGCGTAATATGCTATTTACAACTCTCATTACGTAATATACTATTGCAATTTAGTTGTTAGGAAAAAAATAAAATTTTTGTTACGTTTTCTTTACGTTTAACATAATATAATAAATAAGATAAGTGTTTTCTCAATAAAAATGTTAATATTTATTTTATTTAATATTTATGTTGTATTCTTTTAGCACAAAGTGTTAAAATGAAAACTCATTTTAGCACAAGTGATAAAATGAAAACTCATTTTAGCACAAGTGATAAAATGAAATCTCATATTAGCACTTGTGCTAAAATGAACCACTTTTGACAATGACAATCAGTGTCAAAAAGATGACTTTTCGTAACTAAATTGCAAAAATAAATTATTAACATTAATTAACGCTAAGCTATAACAAAGTCTTTACATTAATCGGCTAATTATTTTCAGAAAGCTGATAATATACTCACTACTCTTCAGGAAAGTAAGGTATAAGAAGTTTTTTTTGCCCATTGACGATTCAATTCATTCCATTTTTATGTCCACGTAAATTTGTGCAGCTCATTGTTAAAATTGGGCATTTATATGAAATTATATGAATTTTTTGTTTAAAATTTTAAAATAACCTTTACTATTTAGGCACCGTGGTGTGAGTATAATGGATGAAGCGATGCGCATCTCGTGACGTCACGCTCGGGATACCCTCATCTATTATATACTGTTATGACAAAAAAACGATTTTTTAATTCCAACTTTGAAGGCCTGTAACTTCGTTATTATGCATTTTTGATATAGGTTTTTTGGGCAGGTCGACTTATTTTTCGATGCTCTATCACCTCCTTAAAGGACGACATTTAAAAATGAAACATCCTGTATTTTGGAATAAGTAATATTCATTACTGCTGGTTATTTTTTTTTATTAATATGTTGATTTATTATCCTTATTTCTCAGTAAAATAGATTAACCAGTTCAACAATGTATTTATTTCAGGAAAATATAAGTTTTCAGTGGCAATTAATATAAAAAACGATTTTTTCTATTAAACTATAAAACAGCAAGTGTTAACTATCAAAATAATTCTAATAGAAAGTATAGAATTGGAATTTATTATATAATATGATTATTAACCAGTCAGTGGTTAGAAAAGTTATTAAACGTTAATACAAATTTACTTGCAGTTTTTTTGGGGGAGGAACTAGGTACCCTATTTAATGAATTCAAATATTTATTATTCGTAACTTTATGCATATCACTTAAAATTTGGATACCCAATTCTAATATTCAAACATGTCTTTTTGTTCCTGCAAATCAAATTTACTTGTCATTTTTGGTTTTCGACAAAACATATACCTACCATTGTTTATAACCTATGCATGCTTTGTTATCATAGTTGGAATATCACGACTGTGTGGTAAACAGTTTGAGACAGTGAGAAGATGGAAATGTAGGTATATGTAGTAAAAAGTAAAACATATATGTTTCTATGCAGTGGCACTTCACATCGTATTTATTTTGGTGTTCCCTATTATACAGGGTGTCCCATTTAAGATGTATCCACCCTCCTAAAATCTTTATTTGTGAACCGATTTTCGAAATCTTTTTTTTGCCGGATGGGGCTTGGTATACTTTATATTTATAGACCGGCGGCCGCACATGCGAAATGTTTCATCAACCCAATATTTCTGTATAATTTTATGGGACCTTTACTGGTCGATTTGTGGTAAGTTTCTGCATCGTAAATGGAAAAGGACGACAATTATTTTTGGTCGAGTCAAATGTTATCGTGGAAAAACCTAAGAAAATGCGACTTTTTAAGCGGTGCTTTTGCAGCCCTATATCTCAATACCTATAAAAGATATGAACTTGAATTTTGCACAGTTCTGTAGCCCGTTTAATTTACTTTAAAATGGCTACTTAGAAATTTGCGCGCTTTTATTATTTAAAACAACAAAAAAGATTTTCTACGATGACGGCAATATTTTGGGACAGTCCGTCATGTTTAACGGGCTCCACTTCATTACTCGTAAAAGATATTAAAATTGAATGTCCGTAGAAAACTTCCAAATTTTATGGGGATTATTTTTGCTCGATTATATACACCCTTAACTCTAATAATAAAACGTCCACAATCAATTTTCTGTTGCGATGTACCATTAGCGCGCTCTAGTTCTCGATCACCCTCCCGCAGGTTCCCACACTTGAGGCACGGATTAACTTGCGACGGCTGTGATGTAGGTATAACCGATAATTCCACTTATATTACTTATATTACATATGTATTTATGGTCAGCATTTACTTGATTTCTATTATTTTAATGGAATTATGAAACTTCAAATGATAACGAGTAAGTATACTGTTTTTTTAAATTTATTTAATTTAATGTTATAAATGTATTCTGATAACTGTTCATCTTCTACCTCTGCAATATTTGTATTAGTACAATTCATTTTGCATTTATATTCAGAGATACAAAACATGTTTTCATTTTTACAAGCACACTTATTATTGTTACAATTTTTCTCAGTACAAAACAAACTAATTATTGACGTAATATATTCAGGAATTGGGGCTTTCGTAGCAAATTTCGGGACCAAAATGTCATTTTTGCCGATCCACCCATAATTCTTTGGATTAAGTTTGGCAGGTGTACCATTATAACTCATTTCCAGAGCTATGCTTGAAAATAAATAAATAAATAAATACACCACATGTAATGACGACCCCCTTTATCCCAGAAAGCTCTAGAAGAGCTTTGTGCGGGAGGGGGCTACACATTTAAAGACAAGGGACACACATCCAATATCCGTGTATAATGGAAAAATCCCTCTCACAGTATTTTCCATTGCCACGACCGGGAATCGAACCCGGGACTTTTGGGTGAGAGGCAGGTACGCCACCATCTCGACCATCAGTCATATTAAAAAAAATAATTAAATAAATAAATTAAATAACACCTAGAAATTAAAGAACGTTACAAAAACATCTATAGGTAGGTACATAGTGTAGAGTAGGTACCGATACCTTTGCACATATGTAAATGAAATGAGTCTTCAGTAGGTAGGAGGAAGTTCTTTGGCAGACCTTTGTGTACCCTGTGTTAGCTTTATACTGATTTGGTTGAGGTCCTTGCATTTGTTTTCGCGGTAAAGGGGAGAAACCAGCTTTCTCGCCGCAATCAGGCTAAAGAAGCCTCCCCAAAACATCGCAATCCAAAATCCTTACAATTTTCATAATATTCCTTCCATGCTGATTTCTTTCCAATTTTAAAGAATGGGCTGGTTGTGTCACACACAGTTAAAGCATGAAAAGCCAGCAATCCATCACAAACATGTTTTCCTAAAACTTTCGCAATTGAATGGATCGGGACAAACCTCTATGCCTATTAGTTGCTGTGATTTTGTGTCCTTTCTCCATAAACATTTCAGTTGAATTTAATTTCTCGTTATTCCAGTTAAAGTAAAGAAGTAAAATCAGAATATCATATCGGGATCATCTGCTTTCACAACAATTCGTTTGGCAGTATTCTCGCGAATTAAATGAAAAATTAAACGAGTATCGGATTCTTCATGGTTGCACTTTATAAACTCTTCTTCTTCGATCGTAGAGTTTGTAATCTGAAAATGTTTTCAAACATAGTTCCTCCCTACTAAGTATATACAAAAATATGAATAATTTATTTACCTTTATACTACAATTTCCATATGGAAGTCCACCAGCAACGACAATTTCTTTGCCAGCAGACAATTTCACAAAACCACAGCAACTAATAGGCACAGGTTTGTCCCGATCCATTCAATTGCGAAAGTTTTAGGAAAACATGTTTGTGATGGATTGCTGGCTTTTCATGCTTTAACTGGGTGTGACACAACCAGCTCATTTTTTAAAATTGGAAAGAAGTCAGCATGCAAGGTATATTTTGAAAATTGTAAGGATTTTGGTTTGCAATGTTTTGGGGAGGCTTCTTTAGAGGAAAGCCTGATTGGGTGGTTTCTTCCCTTTACTGCGAAAACAAATGCAAGGACCTCAAGCAAATGAGTATAAAGCTAACGGGTACACAAAGGTCTGCCAAAGAACTTCCTTCTACTGAAGACTCATTTCATTTACATGTGCAAAGGTATCGGTACCTACTCTACACTATGTACCTACCTATAGATGTTTTTGTAACGTTCTTTAATTTCTAGGTGTTATTTAATTTATTTATTTAATTATTTTTTTTAATATGACTGATGGTCGAGATGGTGGCGTACCTGCCTCTCACCCAAAAGTCCCGGGTTCGATTCCCGGTCGTGGCAATGGAAAATACTGTGAGAGGGATTTTTCCATTATACACGGATATTGGATGTGTGTCCCTTGTCTTTAAATGTGTAGCCCCCTCCCGCACAAAGCTCTTCTAGAGCTTTCTGGGATAAAGGGGGTCTTCATTACATGTGGTGTATTTATTTATTTATTTATTTTCAAGCATAGCTCTGGAAATGAGTTATAATATGGTACACCTGCCAAACTTAATCCAAAGAATTATGGGTGGATCGGCAAAAATGACATTTTGGTCCCGAAATTTGCTACGAAAGCCCCAATTCCTGAATATATTACGTCAATAATTAGTTTGTTTTGTACTGAGAAAAATTGTAACAATAATAAGTGTGCTTGTAAAAATGAAAACATGTTTTGTATCTCTGAATAAATGCAAAATGAATTGTACTAATACAAATATTGCAGAGGTAGAAGATGAACAGTTATCAGAATACATTTATAACATTAAATTAAATAAATTTAAAAAAAACAGTATACTTACTCGTTATCATTTGAAGTTTCATAATTCCATTAAAATAATAGAAATCAAGTAAATGCTGACCATAAATACATATGTAATATAAGTAATATAAGTGGAATTATCGGTTATACCTACATCACAGCCGTCGCAAGTTAATCCGTGCCTCAAGTGTGGGAACCTGCGGGAGGGTGATCGAGAACTAGAGCGCGCTAATGGTACATCGCGACAGAAAATTGATTGTGGACGTTTTATTATTAGAGTTAAGGGTGTATATAATCGAGCAAAAATAATCCCCATAAAATTTGGAAGTTTTCTACGGACATTCAATTTTAATATCTTTTACGAGTAATGAAGTGGAGCCCGTTAAACATGACGGACTGTCCCAAAATATTGCCGTCATCGTAGAAAATCTTTTTTGTTGTTTTAAATAATAAAAGCGCGCAAATTTCTAAGTAGCCATTTTAAAGTAAATTAAACGGGCTACAGAACTGTGCAAAATTTAAGTTCATATCTTTTATAGGTATTGAGATATAGGGCTGCAAAAGCACCGCTTAAAAAGTCGCATTTTCTTAGGTTTTTCCACGATAACATTTGACTCGACCAAAAATAATTATCGTCCTTTTCCATTTACGATGCAGAAACTTACCACAAATCGATCAGTAAAGGTCCCATAAAATTATACCGAAATATTGGGTCACTCTTTAAAACTCAACGTTTTGGATGCTACGCCGACGGTCTATTATAAAAGGTACCTACACTTGATTTCAAAAAAAAGTAGTACAGCTCTTAGATAAGGAAATTTCTAGTTGTCTAAATTGTTCTTTTGACAGTAAATTATATTGAAATTAACTTAATAATGAAAATATATAGATGGCAGTCAGTTGTAATTACGTAAGTTTATACTGATAAATAAATAAATAATCCTATTTTTAGTAGAAATATATTTTAAATATAACATTTTGAATACAAATTTAAAACACAAATAAACAAATTACAACATAAATAACAGTAATTAATATTTAGTCATTGCTCCATCCCCATCTAAAATTGCTTGTAGCCTCCTAGCCTAGGCATTGATAAAACTAAATCTTCTGCAATTTGGGTATTACATAAACTTTCCCATTCATCTTCTATTATGGCACAAAGTTGTTTCACATTTTGTTGACGATAGATAATAGCTGTTTTCTTTTGAGTAGTGAAATAAGATCATGATTAGAAAAGCACCAATGGAAATGAAGTGTTTGAAAGTTGTTCAATTCTTATTGGTTGTTTTCCGGATCATAACGCGTTTTGTTCTATTATCAATATCGAAAGAAAACGGCTAATACAAGGTGCGCCACACGAACGGGCGATTATAAAACCACGAAAAATTATCGAAATGATTAGAGTAGAAAAATAACTTTTACTTCAAATTACAGCTAACGAGTTACATTTTTAGATTTTAAAGATAATATTTTCAAGATGCCGCCCATTCCGCTCGAAACGCTTCTAACTTAAGACGCAAATAGTTCATCACATTTTGGAGCATTTCTACTGGGATACGGTCTATTTCTTCCCTAATTGTTTGTTTTAACTGAGCGATATATCTTGAGGGCGATGAGCATACACTCTACTTTTCAAGTATCCCCACAAAAAATAATCGCATGCTGTCAAGTCGGGCCTTTTCGGGGGCCAAAAGATATTTCCGTTCTTGGACATAACTCGATATTTTCCGGTGTTCGAACCGACTTTCCTTTTCTGATAGGTATTCTTTTTCAGTGCAGAACCGGTTTCTTCAAAGTTTTTAACCCATATTTTGATGGCGTGGTCTGAAGGAAGTGCATCGTTACGATTTACATTAAAGTGATTGCGGAACAATCGTCTAGTTAATAATATATATAGCTATTGTTTTTGTAAAACGTGTTTACGGCAAATACCCGGTGTTTCGCCGTTCCCGTGGCATTTTCATAAAATTGTAACTAATTGACAACATTCCAAAAGTGACAGAGTAGCCTACTATCGTTATCCGTTTGAAAATGAAACGAAATTCATAATCGCCCGTTCGTGTTGCGCACGTTGTAGTTATATGTCTATCATTCATTACACACGACTGGAAAACTTTTGCGTCAGAAAATATGACTTTTGACCAAAAGTCTTCATTGTTCAACAATAATATTATGGTTGAGTGCAAAAATGATCAGTCCGTTTTTTTCTCCGTTAATTTGTATTTTCTAGCAGCACACTTCAGAATGCTATTTTTAATTCTTCTACAGGCAGTAGATCTTGATGCGGGAAAATTTGTTTCCAAAACTGCATTCACTAATTTATAAGGGTTTCATCTTGTTGCTCATTTACTTCGTTTAGGCCTACCAGATCCATGCTTGGGGATATAGTTTCTTTCATTTTCCCATATTTTTTTAACTTTCATCAGAGTGGATTTATTTATGTTATATTCAGAAGCAATTCCGCACCATCCATTTTCCAATTTGAAAACAATACCTAATCTTCTGAATTTCTGTTAGTTGTAAATATTTAAAATTTTCAAGAATGGTTCCCTAATCAAACTTGAATATTAATAAACTTAACTTGAAAAAAAATGTGACAGTTGACTTTTTAGATGACTTATAAATATTTTTGCAAAAGTCATGTTTACATTGCTAAAATAAAGTGTACTACTTTTTTTTGAAATCAAGTGTACATCATGACCTACTGAAACATATTTTTTTTTAGCGAAATTTTGAGAAAAACTATTAGCGATTTTTTTTTGAGAAAAACTAATAGGTACCAGAATTAGATTCAGGACCTTTTAAAACGTAAGTGTTGTGAATTTTGCGACGTTAGGATACAGGGTGTTAAAGAAAATGGAGAGGAATTTTTAACAACGGCAAATTTTTTTTTTGTAAACAAAGGCGGTACTATTTAGAAATTATCAGTAATTTAACATTTTTTACAATTCTCTGGTTTATTTGAAGTCGTATTAAGAAAAAAACGACAGTGGTAACGACTAAAAATGGTATCTAATTTCTGTTGATACAGTTATCGAAAACAATACATTAGTTACTAAACTAAGGCTAGTTAAACCATTCACTGGAAAAAAATATTGTAATAAACCTTTGAAAAAACAAACGGCATTGAAAAATGCATAAGGGTGAATGGTGGAATCATTATAATAATAATAATAATAATAATAATTTATTTATTTTCCATAAAGACAAATAATACATTGTATAGGAATAGTCGTCTTAATCTTAAAACTTAAAAAAAATCTGACACAGAGTACAAGCACTTTGACAGTAAAAATAACTTTAAATTTGTTTTAAAATGATACATATTACTCGCTAACTTGCATTCCGTGGGTAAGTTATTAAATATTTTAGGGCCTATGTAATTTGGAGAATTACTAGTTTTATTTAATCTTGCATAAGGTATGCGAAAATCATATTTGTTACGCGTATTGACACTATGAATATCTTTATTTACAAAAAATTTATCTTTATTTTTATACACATATACACACAATTCAAATATATATAGACCTGGCAGGGTTAAAATTTTGTATTCTCCAAACACTTCTTTACATGAATATGTACTAGGAATGCCTTTCATACAACGTAAAATACGTTTTTGTGATACAAAAACTTTCTGTGATAGAGTGGAGTTTCCCCAAAAACAAACACCATACCGTAGTCTAGATTCCACTTGTCCATAATACAGGTTAATCAACTGTTCCTTAGTGAGTACAGATTTAATATTTCTGAACAAAAATGAAACTGAAGCCAATTTAGAAATCAAATATTCACAGTGTGAATTCCAGCTTGAACATTCGTCTATATATAAGCCTAAAAATTTTACACTGTCATTGTTTGTAATTATAGATGAATCATTGACTCGGAGAGAAATTGGGGCACAATTTTTCTGCTTGTTATGGAATTGAACGAGTTGAGTTTTATCTGCATTAAAATGTAAATAATGTTGGCTAAGAAATGTAGAAATTTTTTCTGTAACATTATGACATTTACTCTTTAATGTATTATTAGTAAGATCTGAAATAATAGTAGATAGATCATCTGCGTACATGGAGAAAAATTCATTGTATAAAATGGAGTCAAGTTCATTAACATACAATATAAATAACACAGGGCCCAATATTGAGCCCTGTGGTACTCCCATATTTAAAAGAGAACATTGGGAATTGACCATGCTTATTTTGTTTGCACTATTGTATTGTATGCTGACATACTATTGACGGTTTCTTAAAAATGACGTAATCCAGTCTAAAGATTGTCCTCTAATACCATAATTATTTAATATAGAGATTCATTTTACATGATTGACACAGTCAAATGCCCTGCTAAGATCAAAAAATATCCCAACAGGACATTCTCCTGCCTCAATATGCTCAATAATTTTATTATAAAATGAACTTACAGCAGTTATAGTCGACATTCCATAACGAAAACCGTGTTGTTTTTCAGACAAAATTTTAAATGAGTTCAAAAAGTTCATTAAACGGTCTAAGTAACAGTATTCAAAGAGTTTTGATAAACTGAGTGGAACTGTTACAGGTCTATAATTCCCCAAATCACAAGGATCATTTTTCTTATAAATAGGTACCACTTTCCCCACTTTTAAATTTTCTGGAAACGTTCCCGTTTCAAAAGAAATATTCACTAAATAAGTAAGTGGTGTAACCAACGATTTTAGAACCCTTTTAATTAAAAAACTGGGCACGTCATCAGATCCAGAAGATCTCTTATTTTTAAGTTTATCATTTAATAACGAAAATATTTCATCTTCTATGAAAGGTCTTAAAAACATTGTATATTCGATAGAATTCATTTGATCCGAAAGATTATTATTATATGTATTTGGTATTTGATTTACAATATCAATGGGAGTGTTGATAAAAAACTCATTAAACAATGAAGCAACAATTTCTGGATTTTCAATAATAATTTCATCCTTCTTTATCATAAAATTTTTTTGTTTTTTATTTTTATTTGATAACTCCGATATAGTGTTCCATGCAGTCCGTATAGGATTAGTTGAATTAACAATTTTATTTTGGTAATAATCTTTTTTTGTATTATTAATTAGATCCGTATGTCTCTTTTTTGCCTCAATATAAGCAGAAGTCAAATTCGGATAACTCTTTTTTAGAATAGGTCAATTTAATTATTAGTTGATTAATTTGATTATTTTTAGGAACCTTAATAATTTTGTAGTAGTTTTGTTACCAGTAAATCTTAATAATTTTTTATTTGTTGTTTTTATCTTTACCATTTGTTTTTTCAAAGGATTATTACAATATTTTTTTTCAAGTGAATTGTTTAACTAGTTTTAATAACTAATGCATTGTTTCATTTGTTTTCAATAACTGTTTCAACAGAAATTATAGATGCCATTTTTAGACGTTACCACTCTCATTTTTTTCTTAATACGTCTTCAAATAAACCAGAGAATTGTGAAAAATGATAAATTACTGATAATTTCAAAATAGTACCGCTTTTGTTTACAAAAAAAAGTTTGCCGTTATTCAAATTTCCTCTCCTTTCTTTAACACCCTGTATCCTAATGTCGCAAAATTCACACCACTTAGGTTTTAAATGGTCCTAAATCTAATTCTGCTATTAGTTTTTCTCTAAAAAAATCGTTAATAGTTTTTCTCGAAATTTCGCTAAAAAAATACGTTTCAGTAGGTCATGATGTAGGTACCTTTTTAAGAAATACAGGGTTCCCCATATTAAACTACCCATTTTAT
This sequence comes from Rhagium mordax, assembly GCA_963680705.1. NCBI lineage: Eukaryota > Metazoa > Arthropoda > Insecta > Coleoptera > Cerambycidae > Rhagium > Rhagium mordax. The sequence goes on along the minus strand of OY796658.1, from coordinate 26,492,624 downwards.
TATTCGAATAAGATCCTTTTAAGTCGAGTAAAAAAATATTTTATTACACTAATGTACAGCTAATTGTATGGGATTTATTACGTACTCATAGATTTTTTCGACTTTTAAAAATCATGTCTTCTAAATGCCCTCCATCAACTTGAACTTTCAATTCTGAATGCAAAAGTGTTCATCACCCGGCGAAGAAAATCTCCAATTATCCCTGTAATTTCCTCTCGAATGCAGTCTTTCAAGTCGTCAATTGTTGCAGGGCGACTTGCAAAGACCTCTCCCTTCAAATACCTCCACAGAAAAAAATCGGGTGCCATTATGTCGGGAGACCTAGGAGGGGCAAGGCAAATTTTCGAGTCAAGAAATTATACGGTTGTTAAAAAATTCTCGCAGAATCCTAATGGAGTTTCTGGCTGTGTGAAGCTCACACATTTATTTGAAGGGAGAGGTCTTTGCAAGTCGCCCTGCAACAATTGAGGACTTGAGAAAGACCGCATTCGAGAAGAAATTACAGGGATAATTGGAGATTTTCTTCTTTGGGTGAACGAATTTGCATTCAGAATTGAAAGTTCGAGTTGATGGAGGGCATTTGGAAGACATGATTTTTAAAAGTCGAAAAAATCTTGAGTACGTAATAAATCCCATACAATTAGCTGTACATTAGTGTAATAAAAGATATTTTTACTCGTCTTAAAAGGATTTTATTCGAATAATAAAATGGGTAGTTTAATATGGGCAAAGATCATGTATACACTAGATAGTCAGACCTATTGTTTAATTTTATCGCTCATAAATGGACCTCAACTTAAGCTTCATCTCACTTTAACTCATGATACTGCAATAGGTACTTCTCTGTTATTTGGCATCCAATTTTGCATGTGTTAGAGAGAGAAGATGGGGCGATGAAATAAACAGTGGCTTTGACTATCTAGTATATGAAATGATCTTTGATATGGGGAACCATGTATAAGATATATTAAAAGCAGTTTTCCAAGCCCTATCCGGCAAAAAAAAAAGATTTCGAAAATCTGTTCACAAGTAAAGATTTTAGGAGGGTGGATACATCTTAAGTGGGACACCCTGTATATAGATGAGCACTTTCGTAATCCGTATAATATTAACCTGCTTTACTGTACCTTCATATCTGATCTTATATTTCAAATGCATTGAAGTCTAAAAAAAAAAAAAAGTATACGTTTCTCATTAAAAAAAATGTCAATGACGTCACAACTAAGATAAATGAAACATTTAAAAAGGGAAATAGACCCGTTAGAGAATGTTTCCATATTTTTGCATTCTGAGATAATTAATTTATTCTATATAAGGTCCAGTTGCACATGGAGGTGGTTCAGCTGAACTTTGTTTAAAATTTAAAATCCTATTTACCATTTGTAAAAATTCAAGAAGACCACAATTGTGAGAATTAATGGCATAATTGGACTTTAAATGTTGAATCTAGTTCAACTACCAAAATTTTGAGACGTTTATATTTTGATTATAATTTTAATAAAAAATAGTACAATTATCTATAATAACGTAGGTATATATAACGCTAGCTCTAAATATTCACATTTAACATAAAACAGAACAGAAATATGATTTTGAATTATCTCATACTTTATTTTGTTTTATATGAGTATCTAATAAACATAAATATATAAGTATACATGAATCAGTCAACAAATCATAAATATTAAACCTATGATGATCACCTTCTGTTAAACAATTCCACATTTAAAAAATAGTTTAAAGTTCACAAATATTTATTAGGCAGAAAATTTCGTTGAAATGAAAATTAAAATAAAAACGGACAATAAAGACGACTTATAAATTCTTATTACAAATTCTCAATTTTTTTATTTCACTTTATTTACAATTTACAAGAAAACCTACTTTCCATTTATTATATTTATTTAATATATTTTTAAACTTAGGTTTGTACAAGAAGGCATTTTTGTATTTCATCACAATATTAATGCAGATATTTATAATCAGGGAATTCGAACAATTCTTTAGTCAAGAGTCAAGAGGTAAACACGAGTCACCTTCATCTTGAGGTCCCAAGTTTGTCCCCGATATACCTTTAAAGAATGCATGCAAATTTTAAAATCAAGAACCTAAATTGAAGTAGATAGGACCCAGACAATAAAAGACATAATTAAATGAGAAGTTTTTACAGGAAAAAAATTTAAATATCTGCGGCACATTAGCATTTTTTATTCTGAAGGAGGAAATTAATGGCCAGACCTGAAATTTCGATTTTCTATAAAGTTACACCGTTTTGAAATTTTATAAAACAAAAATAAATATAAAATAAACATTAAATTTTAAAATGGTCTAACTTTATAAATTGATTTCCTTACAATTTTCTACCTAATTTTAAAAAAACTAATGTGCAAATATTTTTATTCTGCGAAATTTCTTCATTTAATCTTTGTAGTTATGCCATAAATGATGGATTCGATTCCACTTTCCAATACTAAAATATGGCTAATTTGGCGTCAAGCGAGGGTCGCAGTTGCACCGTTTTCAAGTCTTGCTTTGTCAATTGTGCTACGAATAACTGTTAATTATGGTTTTGTTTTTTGGCACCTCACATATTAGACTTTGATTTATTTTTACCCTATTTATCTGATTATTTGATTGGTTAAAAATCGATAAAAAAAATGTTGAAAATTAAATTAACCAATAAATTTACAGCACAAAAAATTAATTACCTCCCTTCCAAACCTAGTCAGTAATTAAATAAATGTAATAAAACTTATTTTAACTTCAATCAAGAATTTCAAGTGGACAACTTTTCAAAATTGATTATTGACAGATAAAAGTGATGTTTCATACAACTCATTAGCTAAAAAACATAATGAGTTGCTAACAATTATCAGTGGGTCTTCATATGAGTTGAAAGGGGGCCTGTTTGTGAAAAAGATTTGTCACAAATATTGCATGTATATGGTTTTTCCCCTGTATGTATCCTTAAATGGACTTTTAAGGTAGATGCCTGGTAGAATCCTTTTTTGCAAAAAGTACAGATATGACTACGGTCACCTGAAATTAATAATCATTCAATAATATAGCATTGTCATCTAAACTCTTCGTTTAAGAGACTATTTCAGGTAATATCATCTGCAGAATTGCATAACACAATGCAACACATGAAATAAGAAGCCACTCAATTATTTACACAATTCCATTCATGTAATTAATGTGTTACGAAAAATAAAGAAATTAGTTGAATGAGAATGTAGCTCTTTATTTCCCTTCATGTGTTCAGCAGCTCCCCAGTTCACATCACTATTCACTCTCTCAATATATTACCAGTATGTGTCTTGATGTGAATTCGCAAATCTTCACTCCTTGGAAATGCTTTAGGGCAAAGGGTACATTGATATGGCTTCTCTCCTGTATGAATACGCATATGTTTTTTTAACTGAGAGGAACTAACACATCCACGACCACATGTGGTGCATACATATGGTTTTTCTCCACTGTGTGACCTTGAATGTACTGTCAATCTCGAAGGATCTGGAAAGCCTTTGCCACAAACATTGCAAACGTAGGGACGTTCACCTAGACAAAACGTGAAAAATTATTTATTATAAATTAAATGAGATAAGACATATGGTAGAAGATGTGTGGATTGATCAGCAGTTGTTAAGCCCTACTCAATTATAATTGGTGAGACAAATTAAAGTACAGTACCAATGTGGCATGTAATTATAACGATTTGATAGAGCTTTACTACATAACAACTTTGAATTCAAAAATTGTTATGATGCCCTGTCGAAGAGTAGTGATACTACTGATACTAATAATTATTACAATTTCCACCGCTCGTCTTCTCTCATCTGTTTTACCATACATATATACAGGGTAAACCCCAACTTATTTCATTCCTTTTAAGGGGATCTTTGTTGATATTTGTAACACGAAATACGAGCCAAAAAATTTAAAAAAGAAAGTTGAAAAACTGACCTACCTACGTAAAAATCTATTGAACTTTTGAGGATCACTTGATCTCCACCAATCCATATATGAGATGAACAACATGCTTTGTTTATCTATCTTTTACAAATTCCAAAGATATAAAAAAAAAACACCAAAAAACACCGACAAAGTTGTCTTGGGGCTACATGTACATCAAACAATAAATTATTCAAAAAAACTTGACAAAAAAGTGGCTAATAAAGTTAGCGGCGGCTGTTCGACGGAATGCGACTTTGAAGGCAAAAATATCGGCAAGTTTGATTCTTGTGTAAACAAATGGTATAAAAAATGTGTTCCACAGACTTTCGCACAAAGTTAATTGATAGTGGTGCGGTGAAAGCTAGTGAACCCATGTAAAATACAAGATCAACCTGACCTATCTTATTTTGTTTTCGGTTGAGATAGGTCAGTTGGTAAGTTTTCAAAATGTTGGCGTATTTTAATTTTTTTTTCGAAAACTGCCGCGTGTATTTCAATTTTTTTATATGGATTTATCATTAACGGACCACCATCCGTTAAAATTAAATAAATTAGTTGGGGTTCACCCTGTATAACTATATTTTTCAACATATTAAAAATATACCTGTGTGAGTTCTCTTATGTATAATAAGATTGCTTGGAGTAGTAAAACCTTTCCCGCAATAAGGACAAATATGGTCCTTAATACCTGTATGAGTTTTCATATGCATTGCTAAAGATCCAGATCCGCATAGCCTGAAACAGCTTTTGCTTAACATTTTGTTTTGTTGTACTCAAAGTTTTTGTGAATATGGACATAGCTAAAGATAAATAGTTCTTTAAATCAGATTTCTAGCGTAAGTTATTACATTTTTATTCTTGGTAACAGTTTTGTTTATCTTAAAATGTCATTAACCATTGGCTTATTTATAATTTATTATACAGGGTAGCCAGAAACTAAGAAAAAGTCACATTAAGCTACTAAAAAGAAACTAAACTAATTAGAAACATAAATCACAAACTAGTTACAAATTATGAATCGCACACGACGCTACTGAAAGTTCTTCTACTAGTCTTAAATTCAATGATTGTTCTGCCATTTTCGCCGTTTTGCGTAGTTGTTTACAAAAGAAACTAGAAATTAATCGCCAAGTGACTCTGCATGTCGGGTTGAGAGTGACTGATTACCGACACGTTACAAACCGGTTACCAACTAGTAGCGTTGTGTGCGGATATATGCTCATTGAAATACATGGGCAGTGACTTAATAAGTAACTGCTAGGTGATTAAAGTTTGTAACTTGTTTCTTTTTAGTAGCTTAATGTGCGGAGGGCCTAAGATTACACCTTATTATTATAATACTCTATAATTTATACCGTGCTTTTATTTCAAAACGCTACACAAGGACATATTCGATAAAGCTCATTAGTCTGACCGCAATAGTGGAGATTAACCATCATGCATCGTCGATACCATATTTCATTACCACAGAAGGTTGTCTGTGCACAGGCCACAGGCACGATCTTCCCTCTATTCCAAATGTACACAATCGCTGTACCTCAATTTAACTAGGAAATCTGAAAGCACGGTATATTTTTGCAAAATTAGAAGGTAAATGTTTTCCTCCGGAATGACAATATGAAATATTTGATCCGTATCTTCAAAATCTATTTATCTAGATATTTACAATATTACCGCATAGGGTAGTTCAACAGAAGTTAAAGTGCTGGAAAAATGACTGAAATATATATTTTATCTTTAAAGTAAATATTTTATTTTGATATTTATTTACACATTTATTAGTGGTCATTTCTCAGGGCATCTTTTGAGGATTTTTCAGTAGGTGGCTGAATAGGAAAATTTCAAAAAATAGTAAACATTTTCTGTGGTCAAACTGGAATCACTAGGTGACCACAGAAGATTCAGGAATATGTACGTACCTATTTGTATCCACAATATTGAACTATATAGATTTCTGTAATCATCTCCTGCTGCATAAAGTCTCAGTACGATTTGAATTCTTCAGTTTTCGACTACCCCCTACAGACTAGACAATCACTAATAACATTTTAGGATAAACTTACTCTAAAGAATAAATAATGAAATAGTAACTAAATAATTCACAAACCTTCAATAGAAGCATGACAGAGCTTGTGAACTCGCAACTGATAATATATTTCATACTTAATTGTTTTTAATAATTAATTGACGTTACTATTTTCAAAAATTTTAAAAACTCACCTTTTACCACAAACACCACATGCATGACTCTTAATTCCACTGTGGGTTTTATTGTGTGCGGCTAAACTGGTATATCTTGAAAATGCTTTTCCACACACCGAGCAAATAAAACTTTTTTCGTTGGCATGTGCCCTCATGTGTTCCAAAAGTCTAAATGACTGAGCAAAAGATTTTCCACACAACTTACAAGGAAATGGTTTTTCCCCAGTATGCGTTCGCAAGTGGCGTGTGAGGTCATCTGACCTAGCAAATCCTTTACCACATTCACTACACAAATGTCTCTTAGCACCATCGTGCACTTTCATATGTCGACAGAGTGTACTAGCACTGGCAAAACTTTGATTACAAGTTTTGCAAATGTGCTGGGTTGTTTTTGGATGAGTTTTTATATGTGCCTGAAGTAATAAAGCAGATAAGAATATGCAAAATGATAATAATAATAATAATTCCAATATGGTCTTTTATATTAATCACATATCAAATAATTATGTTTTCAGGTAAAAAACGATACCCATGAAACAATAATTTAATATCGGCTGTCTGATGAATAAATATATTGTAAAATATCAAATACATTTAAAATATCAAAATAGTAATAAACTTTCAAGATTAGTTACTTTTATTTGTGGAGCACAACACAAAAAACGGTAGAAAAATTAGAAAACAAAAATTATCGCTACGGTAATTTTGAAAATAAATACTTTTTGTACTAGATGCCAAGGGCATAACTCTCTTAATGTGGCCCTGTAGGCACTTTATGAAAAGAGATTTTGCAAATTTCTTTCATTTGCAAAGATTCAAGTAAATCAATAGAAATTAGCATAATACCTATTTACAGTTGGTTAAAAAAATATATAACAAAATTTAACACTTCTTCTTCTTAACTTCAGACTTTAGCATTTATATCTTTTGAAATCGTTTAACCTAACATCGATGGAATAAACTTTCTAAGAAATATATAATGAATAAAGAGAAGTAAATTAATAATAAAATTGAGGTGGTTTACATTAAAACTGTGTATTTGATAAAAATATTCAATGATCATTAAATATATCCAAGGATATTTATATAATTAAGTTAAAATTTACCGTTACATATTTAATCTAGAAAATATATTACTCAAAACACATACTTTCCTAGCCACAAGATTATCGATAAACCTGCACAGACGGTAAGTTTGTAGCATAAAATTTTGACAATGTATTTATTTTCAGACATGTTTATGCTCGTAATTTTCAAAAATTTATAATGGGAAAACAAATGTTTTTCTTATAATGCAAACTGCTACCTAAATTAAATACTGGACATCAATTTGGTATATGCAAAAATAGAATTGTATGAAAAAAAAACACATATTCAAATGACCAAATTTTCTTCGTTTAAAATATTCATCATTTTATGATAATTTTACACCTTTAAATCAGCTTGTGTTGTGAAACAAAATGTACATTCTTCACATGGATAGATAGGCTGATCAGTTTCATCTTGCACAGCTTTCTTTTTAGGCTTTTTTGATTCCTTTTTAGGTTTAATATCCAATTCCTCAGAATTTGTTTCTTGGTCAGTATCACTATCAGTATCATTTTGTACTAAAACATTGTAAAATTTACACATTTAGCCAACTTTTGATTATTAGTAGTATATACCTAAATACTTACACCCCGTATCATTATCAAAAATTTCAAATTTCATATTTAATTCAGTTTCTTCAGAGGGCTCTTTTATGTCTAGTTCAGTAGGAACTGATGTTAGAATATTATTTTCGTGAGTTGGAATAATGTTACTTAAGGATTCTGCAACTGTTTCAGTTACAGTGGATATAATTTCAGTAACTGCATTGGGTACCAAAACATCGTGGGCAAGCAACGGTTTCAGTTCTAAAAATGTAGTTTGTAAGGGTCGGCCTAATAACTCTCGAAGAGAATTTTCTGATCTTTCACAAAGCTGTTTAAAAGAAAAGGCCCTAGTTATGTAATGTACACATTGCAAGCATACTTGACTTGGTAGACCATCATTTTCAGTTACCTAAGGTTGAAGAATATTATTATTTTTTTATTTATAACAAAGAGATAATTTGTTCTTACCTGCACTGAGGCACAAGACATGAGCATTTCAAATAATCGCATAGTTTCGCCTGCTGATTCATCTATACTAAATACTGATCGCATGTTATTTTCTTCTGATAAACAAGTTCTACAAATTTTATCCATATAAATTGTTTCGTACGACATTCTAATATTTGTTTACGTTTATTGCGAAATTTTAGGTTATTATTGACGTTAGTGCACCATATAATCTAAATCCTTGTCAGCAGTCAGCAGATGCGAGATGCGATGCGAATCACTAAATTACAGGGGTAACTCAATTTGTTGTCTAAGTAGTTCATGCACTCGCGATTTGCGATTTGCGATAAGTAGGTATGCGATTTTATAACGAAAAATAATGTTTGTTCATGCACAAACGCGAAAACTAGTTACTTTTGAATTTCAAACATACTTGTCTTGTCAAACTTGCTGTTGTTGCTGTTATCCAAAAAATTATACATACAACAAAAAACGAAAAAACTGCTTGATGACAAGTAAATACCATGAATAGTGCTTATGTGTTGAGGTTTTTACAACGTAGAAGAATAATTACTATTTAATCAGAAAAAGAAAAAAAAATACAGATATTGTGCAGTGAGAGAAATTTTTATGAAACGAAAAGATCGGGGATTAAATGCAGAAACTATAGTTCATCGGTATCTCTATGAAGAAAAGCCCATGCGCAGTGTAAAAAAATTTCGCGATAATCGCGAAAAATAGAAACAATTTCAATTTTCTCGCCCCCCAAATTTAAATTTTGCGATTCTCGCAATAAATTGAATTACAAATAGTTGTGTCTAACATTTTTGAAACTAGCCAATCAAATTAAATCCTGAAAATCGCAAATCGCAAATCGCGAGTCATGAACTTACCTTAACAGTTTTCAGTTTTGGGCATAAAATTGTAAGTTTCAAATTAGTCTGTAATTAATTCTAACTTTATTTGGCATAGGTATAAAATAAACATATCTGCATTCACTAATTATTAAAAAGTACCAAAACTGCACAGTATTGCATTTAATGTGACAATATGACTGATTAGTATGACTGAAGTATTTGGGGAGTCAATCAAACTACTTTCTCCCTCGATTTCGAGGGTGCTGAACACGATGATGATATTGGTTCTGCTCCCCGAGTTGACCCTACCCTGCAAACGACCAAAACCACTCCCAAAGGAGGGAATCGCGTATTCGACGTCTTCCACCGGCAAAACTTATGTCACCCCCCATTTTAGAGAATGCTGAACACGATGGATGTTGGCTCTGCTCCCCGAGGCGAACCAACCCCCCGAACGGCCAAAAACCACCATCCAAGGGGGTGAAAATGTGTTTTGTGCTACAAACGAGAATACCCGCGTTATCTCTCGTTTTTGAGTATGCTGGGCAAGAGAAAAATATTACCAAGTCATTTCGACCCCCGCGAGTCCCTCCAACGGCCAAAAACTACTAACGGTTTTGTTAATTATGAAATATTCATTGAATATTGTACGAATCTTCCCAAAAATTTACTGGTCGTGTCAAATATTATTTGAATATACAATAGACTATATTTTCATATTATTTTTCTCTTGCCCAGCATACTCAAATACGAGAGATAATGCAGGTTTTCTCGTTTGTAGCACGAAATACATTTTTCGTTCCCTTGGAGGTTGGTTTTTGATCGTTATGGGGCTGGTCGCCTCGGAGAGCAGAACCAGCATCACCCTCGTGTTCAGCATCCTCGAAAATGGGGATGTCATAAGTTTTGCCAGTGGAAGACGTCGAATACGCGATTCCCCCCTTTGGGGGTGGTTTTTAGCCGTTTGGGCGGTTGGGTCAACTCGGGGAGCAGAACCAACATCACCCGCGTGTTCAGCATCCTGAAAAGCGGGGGGTGACATAAGTTTTTCCGGTGGAAGACGTCGAAGACGCAATTCTTTCCCCAATGGGGGGTGGTTTTTAGCCGTTTGGGGGGTAAGGTCAACTCAGGGAGCATAACCAACATTAGTATGGGCGAGTTGCTTTATTCACCGGTTGATCCACCAGATGTGTTTTACCTCGTTCTAACCTCGGAGATAGAACGAGATAAAACAAAACACATCTAATGGATACACCGGTAAATAAAGCAACTCGTCCATAGTGTTCAGCATCCTCGAAAACGGTGGGGGGGTGGTAGTTCGATTGACTCCCCAAATACTTTTGGGTATTTGTCCGACTCACAGAATGCACTATATAGATGGTCGAGATGCGGTAGCGTACCTGTCTCTCACCCAAAAGTTCCGGGTCCATTTATCGTATATAATTCCATGACGCTTGATTCGATCGAGAAACGGAATTTAATAGCTATCTAGAGTTCTCTTATCGGTCACGACTCGATTGATGCGGAGCGGGATCTCTCCTTAGATGTCAGCACATGCTCAAGGGTGCGTTCAGTTTAGACGTCCTAAGTATGCCATGACGGCATTGACATTTTATTTACATTAGAGTAGGCTATGATATATATTTTTCGGTATATTAAATTTGTATCAGGGTTATTGAAGTGTCAGATTTAATTGATGGTCACTGTCATTTACTTTTGGCTGAATTGCCAAATTTTTTATTGATAACATTGCTGTGCCACAGTAAACAAACAGTAAACCGACTTCGCGTTTGGCGCCAATCCAGTTCTTATGTATCTCTATCTCTCTCTATTTTACTACTACGACGTTGTGTCACAGATTAACTATACCAGATGCGAAAGTAAGCGTGGCGGCCTGTCCAGCGATCCCCACTACTTCCATCCTCATATATGCGGAGGGTTTAGTACGAGAGCATTATCGTGACAGCGTGTAGCAGAGTTTACGGCGATATATTGTTAGTCCGAGCGTTCGGATTATAAATGTCAAAATAGTGTCATACGAGTTTGTTGGTGTATACAAATAGAGATCTAAAAACATCAAAAAAACCTGATAAAACAAATAGAAAACTTACAATATTATCCCATTTGTAAACATACAATTTCATATTTGTTTTAATAAAGAATATTTTATAATATATTTTTATTAAGTTAGGAAGGTTAATCCCATATGAGTAATTGTTCATATTGTGGAAAAAATAGAATACTACTCATAAAATTCCTTTATTGGACGTTACCGGTTTCGTGAACAATATTCTTTGCTTCACATCCTCATTAATTGTAGTCCTGTTACGTCTGAGGATGTGAAGCAAAGAATATTGTTCACGAAACCGGTAACGTCCAATAAAGGAATTTTATGAGTAGTATTCTATTTTTTCCACAATATATTTTTATTGTTTTTCTCGAGCGCTCAAGTGGTGCAACTAACTTGCATCCACAAAAATAAATATTAAAGTCTTGTGGTGCAAAAAGCATGCAACGTTACGAGTAGCCGACGGGCCTTTGTCTAATACGTGTGTCGCGGACATGAAAGGCACCGCGCGAAGCTTTCGCATCTGATATAGTTAATCTGTGGTTGTGTGATAAAGTGAAGTCAGTGTCAAAATTATCATTATTTGATCTTTAGGTTATGATTGCGCTTTGTCCAGTGGCGTCTCTAAATTAGACTTTTTTTTATTATTATTATTAAAAATTCTTTAAACTATGTGAAGGTTTTGTTAAATATTTCTTGTTTATTTATATTGACATACGGATGCTTAAGTTTGTAAATTAGGAAATTTGATCTGAAATTTTAAACATATTTTAAATTGAAAATTTCATTTTTATCCTTTAGTTTACCTACTTTTGCACGCCACTGACTTGTTGTTGTTCTCTTAATCCGAAGATACTCTCACATTAAACTATATGCATGCGAAGATAGTCTCATACCAAGTGAAAGTCACGAAAAAATACCTCGGCAATTCATTCATAAATACCGGGAGTGAGGCTACTCTATATCTACTCTGGCTGTGCTTTCTTTAGGGTCTTACTCTGGCAACTATGTAGAACTAATTTGAATTTGTGATTATATGCTATTCACATTTTATTTACATGAGGGGAGGCTATGATATGTTTTTCTTAGGTTGTCTCAGGGGACAAAATATTGAAGTATCAGATTTAATTGATCGTCACTGTCACTTATTTTTGGCTGAATTGCCAAATTTTTTATTGATAAGTGTACTGTGCTTTCTTTAGGGTCTCACTCTGGCAACTATGTAGAACCAATTTGAATTTGTGGTTATGTTTTTGACTTTTCAACATAACCTCAGTAATTAAAACAGTCATTCATACCAACAGAATTCAGATTTTTCAAAGCCTCCCCTCATGTAAATAAAATGTGAATAGCATATATATTTTTGACTTTTCAACATAACCTTAGTAATTAAAACAGTCAATCATACCAACAGAATTCAGAAATAAGTAAATAAATGGTAAAAATTGTTTATATTGATTATTTCACTCAGAAATTATTAACCAATGAAACTACTACAAATTTTAAATTTGGACCAATGACAGCAGTATTATATCGATAAAATCCCTGAAACAGTTTTATCGCGATTATTTCACTCAGAAATTATTAACCAATGAAACTACTACAATTTTTAAATTTGGACCAATGACAGCAGTATTATATCGATAAAATCCCTGAAACAGTTTTATCAACAGTAAAAACACAAGAGCTTTTTTTTTATCGGATAAATTTCTCTTCGTAACGAAACAATTTTGCCAAATAGTAATTTTAAGAGAAAAACTGACATGAAAAAATCGCGAGACCGTAGGTCGAGCGATTTTGTCAAATGTCAGTTTTTCGAGCAAAATTACTCATTGGCAAAATGTTGAGTTACAAAGAAATTTATCCATAAAGGAAAAGCTCGAGTGTTTTTTGGCAAGATAAATTAACGACAGAATATATTGTGAACGAACAGCAACAATAATTATTTTTATTTATACAATTATTTGAAGGAACAGTTATTAAAAATACAATTGTTATAAATGGTTTGGTTTGGTGTACTGATTTTAAAGTGACGTGCGACTACTAGATGTACACTGATTTTGAGGAGCAGGCATTTTTATCGGTGATAAAAAACGATGCACCTTTTTTATCGCTGTCAAAGTGACAAAACGTGACTGTCAAATAGACTTTTTCATATAGGAGTTAATTTATCGCAATAAAATCATTCTTTATGTCAACTGTCACTTAATACGTTACTTTGACATTTCGTCGTTAAAGATATGTTTTTGTATTTAAATAATTTATTCGTGAAATATTCTCCGCAAATACCCGTGCTTGAAAATTTTACCTATAAATTTTTTCTCCAGCGATATTGCCAACAGTAATATTACTCGTGTAAATTGGTCACTTTATTATCAAAAATTAAATCCCTCGCGCTAAAGCGCTCGTGATTTAATTAGATAATAAAGTGGCCAATTTACACTCTTAATATTACTAGGCAATATCGCTCTCGAAAAAAATGTATCGATAAAATTTTAAGCACTTATGGATATTATATATACGATAAAATCACGATACACATAAGCTTACGCGGTATGTTCCTGCGCATCTTAAAGCTATCTTTCTCACACAATATGACGTCAGCTGGATTACAAAATTCGAAATTCGTGATGTAATAGGTATGGAGAATTGTGATAAATATTATTGTCGCTGCTTTTAGGGCATTTTTCTTAGTTTTGTTATCATTTCTATCAAGTTGTTGCTATATGATTAAATTTAATAAACACATAATATATATTTATCAATGATCTATTCTATAACTTTCTCTTATAGCGCTATAAACATATACACCTCTATAAAATTATAGCAGGATGTAAATGGCAACTTTACTTTTTATTATTACTTATTAAGACAGCCTATATTATTACTTTCTATTTTCTATAATATTCAGCAGTTTATTTAAATGCAAACTACAAATAAAAATTTCATTCACTAAGTCTAGGGTTAGGTTTTTCTATAACACTTTACATCTCCGTTATAAATTTACAGTTGCATTTTATGGTATATAATAGACACTATTTTATATTGGATGTAAAAAGCCAAGGTCAAAGGCTTACATCCCTTACAGCCAGCGCTGTAAAATGGGTTACAGAATAGCACCACAAGTTTTTATTATTTTTGAACTAAATTTTTTATGAAGTAAGAAAAACAACAAATTATTAAAATATGTAGCTTTATTTAAATTTGAATAAGACATGTAAAATTTAAACGTTTTACTTTTTCTACATAGGTTTCATACAGAAAAATAACTTAAGAAACAGATTAAAATTTACTTAACTTAATATTCTTTACATAGATTTTGTCCTGGTGACTACAAGCAATAACCCACTGTTTTATAAAATTAGCATCCTTTGGAAACCGAAAATACTTTATATTACTCCCTTTGGTCACTCGGGTATAGTTTTTACATTTTGCCACAGCACAATTCAACATTTTAGCCGTAAATCACAACGTTAGACGATTTACACGTTTACATATTATAACATGTTTATATAACTATACTATTACAAAACACGTTTTATTAAGAAAATAGCATTTAAATTATAAGAAAACTTGAAAAACATAATATTCTACAGATCAACAAATTCAAACCAAAGCAAAGCACTGCGACTGTGTCAGTGTCAAGTGTCTGCCAGCTGATGTCATGCGCGGCGATTTCATTTTTAGGTCAGCAGCGGGATTCCCTCTTAGGGCCGGTTTTTCAATGTTGAGTTAACTCTAACTAAAAGATAATATCCAAGGAAACAATTATTGTAACAATGGTCTCCTTGGATATTATCCTTTAGTTAGAGTTAACTCAACATTGAAAAACCGGCCCTAAGGGATAATATCCAAGGAGACCATTGTTACAATAATTGTTTCCTTCGATATTATCCTCTAGTTAGAGTTAACTCAACATTGAAAAACCGGCCCTTAACGATACGATAGCAAACGGCCATGTTTACTCGATAGATGTGATTCTCAGTCCGCAACGATGGTCGTGGTCTCGTATCAAAGCTATTAAAATTGACGATACCTCTCGAGGTCTGTTGGAGTCATCCACGATATATGTATCTCTGTCGAACTCGTAGTAACTAAGGGAGACAAGGCAAGTTGGTATGGATTACATTTTATTGGTCTCGATTGTTGATCTGTCGATCTTCTTTTTAGCTAGGTTAGGTTTTGGTTTTTGTTAAAACAAATTTAATGAGGTAAGGACATGTATAGTTTAAATCACGAAAGAAGACCGTTACGTCATCGTTATAATTCGTATGAATCAAATCAGTACTGAGTTAGTCAAATTCATGCTTGTTAAAATGACATCCGGATGTAAACAAACTTAAATGTCAAAACAAAACATAACCTGCAATTTGTCTGTTAAATGTCAGAATAATTTAACGATCTCGCCTGTCTAAATTTGAACTAATTGTATATTCTTATCGAGGTTTTTAATATATATAATTTGGCAAAATGCAGATGTTTTGAATATTAACTATCGTTAATTCCATAATGAACTATTTTTAATGTGCAAAAATCAATGGAATAAGGAAAACAGTAACAATCAAACTCAAAGATAAACAAAGTCAAATTTGACAACTATGGCTGACATGCAGAAACAGGAAACTATGAAACATGCGACAACGGCGCTAGTCAAAAGCGTTCGATCAGTTGATCGAATTCTTGCTTATTACTGAGACATACTAAATCGGGCCCTCTCTTTCTATTTCGTCAAGGCGGTTAGGTTTTCGTATAACGCATCAACAACGTCAGTCGGAGATATTAACAGTCACATATAATGGACTCCCTTTCTCTGTCTCTCTCGTTTTACTGTGTTGTAAACTTGTAAACAAAGAACGCTTGAACAGCGTACGTTGAAGATTAGAAATTAATTTGTGACGTAACGGTCATCTCTCGTGATTTGAAGTATATATTTTAATTTTAATGGATAAATGTTTTTTAAAATATAATAGCAATAATAATTATATTTACATAAAATAAAATACTAGTTTTTCACGGTCACTGCTTTTGTCAACATTAGTGGAAGAGCTATTAAGAATAAGATATCGTAATTTTTAGAAAAAAATGTCATTCAAAATGAATGATGAATAATTGATGATCTCTGGGAAGTAATACTCAATTTTATGAAGAAAAATTCAACAGTAGCCACACATAAATGACAGTGACAATCAATTAAATCTGACACCTCAATATTTTGTCAATAGTAGACAACCTAAGAAAAACATATCATAGCCTCCCCTCATGTAAATAAAATGTGAATGCCATATATATATAAAATATAACCGTAAATGGCGTAAATAAATATTCTTTGACAGATGTAGATCTCCTCCCATTGGTCCCATTTCCCATTACTTATAATTATTTGCCATCAGCTCAAAGAAAACCGAACATTTCCCGAGGAGATGTAACTATCGTCTCGATAGGAACCGAGAATCACAACTGTCGTGTACAGCTCTGGATATCGAGTTTGCTATCGTATCGTAGCCACTATCGTATCGTTAAGAGGGAATCCCACTGCTGTCTAATGAGCATACCATGTTTTTTTATACCATGGATAAAATCATTCTTTATGTCAACTGTCACTTAATACGTTACTTTGACATTTCGTCGTTAAAGATATGTATCTTTAAGACTACACACAAAAGCTGCTTTCGTTCGTGCTAATCATACGTGAACAAGGTAATCATGATTCATATTTACATGTTCGTTTGTTCCGATTTGTTTTCTCCCTCTCTTGTTTTTAGAATCATGTTCAGCAATCCCCTTGCCCCTTCGAATCATGGATTTTTCGTGTTCATTTTTAAGTAATCCTGTTTTCATCTACTTATAACCTCGAAATTATTTGTCATTTTCTTTCTGTTCTTATTTGGGATTTACGGCCACACTTCTGAACATTAATCTGATAATCTGAAAAATATTTGGATTATTTAAAAAATAACCTTTACGCCTGTGACTTTACGTCAAAGGAACAGTTAAAGGTTGGTTTTCTGACATAAAATATAATTAAAATAAAATAAAAACAATTATGTTTTGCAGACGTTTCGGAAACTTAGTCTGTTTCCTTTCTCAATGCTAAATAGTCTTTCTCTTGTGTAATTCGTGAAATTACACAATTTTAATGTTTATATTATAACCATAGATACTTACTACGCTCACAGAAAAGTTGATTAGATTAGATATTCAAGTTGCTAAGTTCTTCTTTTAGCATCGGTAACCATATTGTACAACAATCTACAGAATAATTTGATACGCATTTGTCTTCATTTAGCAAAATTATTGCAGATTCTTTAATTTTTCTCTTTTTACTGTCCGGTTCTTTTGTTAAAATTTTTGCTCCATTCCAATTTATTGGATGTCCGTTTTCGAAAGCGTGTTCACAAATTTTTGATTTTTCAATTTCATTTTTTCTAATATAACTTTTGTGTTCGCCCAATCTTACATTGAAGGGTCTGGATGACTCACCAACATAATATTTGTCACATTCACAACACGGAATACTGTAAATATAGTTTTTTGAATTTTGATCACTATTAACCGGTTTTGTTTTTGTAAGTATAGATCTTAAAGTGTTAGTAGTTTGAAATACCGTTCTAACATTAAATTTATCACCGATAGTGCGTAGTTGTTTAGATAATCCCTGTACATAAGGAATCATTGTTACTGTTGTGTATTGCCGTTCGGGTACTTGTTGGCGCTGATTATTAATTCTATTTTCAATATTTGTCAATGTTCTATCAACAAAGACTTCTGGGTACTGATTGTTAATTAGTACATTTTTAATAAATATTTTTTCTGTATTTAATATTTCTTCAGTAGAAGAAATTGTTTTTGCCCTATCATATAAACATTTTATAACACCTCTTTTAACACTTTTTGATTGATTCGAGTTATAATTTAGATATCTATTTGTATGGGTTATTTTTCTGTAAACGCTAGTTTCAAATCTATTGTTAACTTTTTTAATTAAAATATCTAAAAATAGATATCTAAATTATAACTCGAATCAATCAAAAAGTGTTAAAAGAGGTGTTATAAAATGTTTATATGATAGGGCAAAAACAATTTCTTCTACTGAAGAAATATTAAATACAGAAAAAAATATTTATTAAAAATGTACTAATTAACAATCAGTACCCAGAAGTCTTTGTTGATAGAACATTGACAAATATTGAAAATAGAATTAATAATCAGCGCCAACAAGTACCCGAACGGCAATACACAACAGTAACAATGATTCCTTATGTACAGGGATTATCTGAACAACTACGCACTATCGGTGATAAATTTAATGTTAGAACGGTATTTCAAACTACTAACACTTTAAGATCTATACTTACAAAAACAAAACCGGTTAATAGTGATCAAAATTCAAAAAACTATATTTACAGTATTCCGTGTTGTGAATGTGACAAATATTATGTTGGTGAGTCATCCAGACCCTTCAATGTAAGATTGGGCGAACACAAAAGTTATATTAGAAAAAATGAAATTGAAAAATCAAAAATTTGTGAACACGCTTTCGAAAACGGACATCCAATAAATTGGAATGGAGCAAAAATTTTAACAAAAGAACCGGACAGTAAAAAGAGAAAAATTAAAGAATCTGCAATAATTTTGCTAAATGAAGACAAATGCGTATCAAATTATTCTGTAGATTGTTGTACAATATGGTTACCGATGCTAAAAGAAGAACTTAGCAACTTGAATATCTAATCTAATCAACTTTTCTGTGAGCGTAGTAAGTATCTATGGTTATAATATAAACATTAAAATTGTGTAATTTCACGAATTACACAAGAGAAAGACTATTTAGCATTGAGAAAGGAAACAGACTAAGTTTCCGAAGCGTCTGCAAAACATAATTGTTTTTATTTTATTTTAATTATATTTTATGTCAGAAAACCAACCTTTA
Organism: Rhagium mordax; assembly: GCA_963680705.1. NCBI lineage: Eukaryota > Metazoa > Arthropoda > Insecta > Coleoptera > Cerambycidae > Rhagium > Rhagium mordax. The sequence goes on along the minus strand of OY796658.1, from coordinate 26,473,529 downwards.
ACTGTTCCTTTGACGTAAAGTCACAGGCGTAAAGGTTATTTTTTAAATAATCCAAATATTTTTCAGATTATCAGATTAATGTTCAGAAGTGTGGCCGTAAATCCCAAATAAGAACAGAAAGAAAATACAGAAAGATGCCACAAATAACTTTTAGACAATATTTGTCATTTGTCAGTCAAAGCCGGTAAAGTAAAAATGAATGATTCCAGACAAGAAGTAGAGCTTGTACTTTGTGCATATCCTACTAATGGTACTAAATTTAATGAGTTATTAACAGAATGCCATAAAATACAGATTTTCTGTCTTGTATCATGCACCATGATGATTGTGGTTATGTTTTTGTTTTGTATTTGGATCGTGAACGTAACTTTTATGTAGGGACGCGTTCGATTGTTGACACTGTCGTAATCCATGATTAAGAATACATAGATTATGTTCACGTGAACAGTGATTTACTTTTCATTTACGAACGAAAGCAGCTAAAACAACAAGAGGTGATTCATTATTTTCTATAAATATACGTTAAATTGACGTTAAGATTAGACACTTTAAGTTGTGTCAAAAACGAAGACGTAAACGTACGTTTTGGTAGTCGCGCTTCCGCAGTTCATAAATTTTCACGTTATCGTCTTACGTACCTACGTTATCTTACGGATCCTCACGTGTACCTAAAACGGTAACGTACGCTAACCGAAGTGTACCGAAGCGGCGGCGATAACTCGCGAAGTTTATTTTGATTCATTTTTAAATAACTTAATAGGTACGTAGTTGATTTATACGGTTTAATTAAATAAATAAAAAATTCAAAATTCCAATTCGACAAACACAAATGTACGTCGGATTTTTAAGGTTATATTTTTGTTGACATTGTTGACAACCAAAATTTTAAGGTGACCTACAAACTACTTAAACTGAATTGTGAAACAGGACGTAAACGTGAAAATTGTACGTTAACGTGCACTTCTGCATCTACGTATCACGAACAACTTAAAAGGTGTGTTTGGTGACCCAGTCCAGAACGTCCCGAACTAAAAGTTACAACTTCCCACTGTAGTTTTAAAATAAATATCACTTTGACAACAACTATCAAACGTAAAAATCCCGAGTGTACATGTTTGTAAACCGAACAAAATAGTTTTTAAAGTTCTAGCAATTCGAGTTGAGTTCATATAATTCGCTGACTTTAGTCCAGGACGTTCTGAACTGGGTCACCAAACACAGCTAATGTGTCTATTGTTAAGAATTACCGAGATAATACGTTCAGATTCCAACGGTCGGACGTACAACTCATTTATCTCTTATCAAGCGTTACACTTTACCGCGCATTTTAATCCGAACGCACTCCAGCAGTCTCGACTTCTAGATCACATAATCTACATTTGGAGTTGTTCATAACACTCAACATGTTGAGGTGCTTGTTTAGTTAGTGTAATCCTACAATAATCCTATAATAATTCGTATTTCGTAGATTATCTTTGGAAAACTGACTGTGTTTGTCTAATTTACGATTGGATACAGCTACACCCATTGTATTTTGCCTTAAATTGCTTAATTAATCCAACAATCGGTATGTAGTATTGAGGAGAATAGCTCTTTATTAGGGAACTGAGGACTGATTCCGAGAGCACTATTGTAAGTTCTAGACCATTTGGGACGCACTCAGTCAGAGCTTTATTTACTGGCCAGAGCGTCCGCCCTTGTTACCTTGATGCCTTGATTACCATCGTGTCCCTTAAAGCGATTCCCTCTGGCTTGCAAAACCAACCCAGAGCTAATTTTGTAGTGTGGTGAACGCTTGTAAAATGTGTCAAACCGACCGCATCGACGTCGGTATATTCCAGGAAACACCTGAAAGGTACATGTGTTAAAAACTCGTTAAGTGTTGTAAAACGGCCCAGAGGTTTACAGTAAATAGTGTAAATCCTCTTTTAAATATGGGTTGGTTGCATGAACAGAAATTAATATTATACAGTACCACAGCGACGAGAAATTTATAGTCGTAGTTGTCATTTTTACTTCAAGAAGTTACGGAATAAAACGCAATACACGCGGTGTGTCTCACCTAGTCTCGGAACTACTGTGAAGTTCAAATTTCTCTCTTCCCCGAATTTCTCAAGAGGTTCACCGTGGAACTCATGTCAGTTGATGGCGTCGGGGTGGTGAGCAACATCCAGATGATCCTACTTCGTTGGAGCATATAATTATGCGTGCACAGAGACGTCGACCGTAACCGGTGCGTAAAATTTGGTTTTATATAGGAATTACTAGACACGTATAATGAAATGGACTCGTCCACGTACTCAGCGTCTCATTGGTTACAAACACGTGGCGCACCAATGAGACGTTGAGTACGTTGGACGAGTGCAAACAAATCGGAATCATTACTTGTCTAGTAATTCGTATGTCGTTGGGTTTTATAGTATATTAAAGTAGACGTTGGTTATGATCGAGGGGAAGTGTGACAGGCGTCGGATCACCACAGCATCAGCTGGTCACACTGGAGGCATAAGGCAGTCTCCTCAATAGGGGATGCAGTATTTATATGGTGTTTTCCTGTGACATCTTACGTATTTCGCTTGTAGCCAATAGAGATGACCGATGCTCTCCTAGTGCTACCCAGTTCCAGATGTTGCAGCCGGTACTGAATTATGACCCTAGCTTAGGCGCTGCCTAGCGACTAGTTTCCTGTGACGATCGATTTTAAGTGCCCTAAACTCCTAAACCCTACATTCCTAAGCTATCTTAAGTCGCACTATGGTCAACTTTGAACCTTTTTCTAACCGAGTTATTTAAAATATATACTATGTTAGAAATCACCTAAATCTGCTATGCAATTACCGAGAATAAAATAAAATAAAATAGATTTATGAAAAATGCAGGTAATGAGGCAACCAATGACTGGGTTGTCTTACTAGTAGAATTATGTTTTTAAGTTTTGCCCAGTTCTGAATTGTGAAGTTTTTTCTAATCTCTCTGTTTAAGCAGACATCCATTTCTTCTGGAACTTGTAAATATGATGTGCTATATTAAATGTTTCAAAATATTTAATTTATCTAAAATAAATAAATATGGAGGATCATTAGGTAATAAAGACACAAATATCATATATTTCTTTTATTTTAGTTCACAAATTTTTAGTTTATTCTGGTGAAATGTTTAAAAACTTTACATATCTACTTTAAAAGGATTAGGCGTTCTCATTTTTCATTTTATCCAAGTTAAATTGGATCAGTATTAATTCATATGTAGCAACTGCTCCTGCAATCTGAAATGCTTATTAGTTATTTTATTTATTTTAAACTATATATTTGTTTATAATAAGATACTAACCTCAAGTATAAGACTTCTGCTTATTCTAAAAAAGTTTCTTCCAGTAAGGATAACATCACATGATGTTATATAGCTTACGAATCTTTCAACCTTCACAAAAAATACGTATAAGAACAATAAAGTTATAGGAGGTCAGTTAAGTTTTCCCTGCCCGTGAGCGTTCGGTCTCAATATGCGTAACAATTTTGCACAACTCTTCAAACGCCCTCAGAAATTTTGCATCTCTCAATTTTAATAAGTGTAAGAAAAATTACTTAACGTTTGTTCCTCCACTTGCTCCAATTAAATTGATTTTCCCATTTTTCCCGTCATCATAATCTCCCAATTTTACACAATTTTGCATTTTATTTGATATTTTGCAAATAAAGTGATTTTTTCGGTTCAAGCGCGGATTTATGAGGGGTAATGGGGTAATTACCCCCTCCCAAGGGTTTTGTTAGGCATCAAATTTTAAATATTTTAGAAACAAATTAAAAAGCAAAAGTATTGACCAGTGATGGGAAGGCTTCCGTGATCATCCATGTTTATCATTTCCCCCCCCAAGCTCAAGACTGAGATCCACCATTGTTTCTGTTAAGGATTTTCTGTTGCTTATAATGTTTCCGTCACTTTGGTACACCATGTAGCTTCTGTTAGTGTTGAAGTTCTGATTCATTTAAGCTAAAGTTGAGTTGTAAGAGCTGCTTGTAATCAAGCATTCAGTACTTTCGAATCATCCCTGGATTCCCTGGTATAGTTGAAATCCGCAAATTATTCAAAGTAATGTTTAAATGGGTAACCTATAGTCAGTAGTAAAAATCATCCGTTACTGAAAATTGTTAAAACATTAAACCGTGTCTGCTTTAACCCGATTCTTTTTGCAATACAGCTTAAAAATTGCAAACACCTATATTTCCGTTTTCAGATATACCGAGTAACCGTTGTAAGTTATGTAACGCGCTAGGGTTTGGGAGGACACATATCTAGTCCGAGGTACTTGTTTAAGTTCAATCGGCAACCCCAACGTATAAGAAAGACTGAGCAGGAACCGAATCATGTACTATCGCGGCCGAAAAAAAGTAATCGACTGATTTTTCCGTTGTAATTATGGTTCTATTCAGTGTCGCATCAATCCCAATATTTTTTTTATTAGTGTCAACGTCATTGTCATATTAAGCAAAAATAAATTTTGTATAATAATAATCATGCCTTATCATGTTTTGAGTGAAGAAGAAAAAGGCTACATCGAGGGCTACATCATCGCCAAACTTGGAGAAGGGTGGCCTCAACAACGAATAGCAAGTGAAATTAATTGCAGCAAAAGCACGATTCAAAAACTAAACAAAAAGTGAAAAGAAACTCATGATCTGAGCAGGGCAGTGGGTTCTGGGCGGCCAAGAAAGAGTTCTCTAGAAAACGACAATGAATTTAAACCCATTATCTAATTCTATTGAAGCCAAAGCGCAAACTAACTTCCCAGCGTCTGTTAGGACAGCAGGGCCGGATTTACATGTGTGGAGGCCCGGGGCCAAGGGATGGTGGGGGCCTTGTTCCCTTTGTTTTTAAAAAAGTTGTTCATGAAGAAACATTTTTCCACCACTACAGTAATCACAATTTTTATTGCAGTTGGTGGTGGCCCCTAAGTGGTGGAAGCCTGGGGCCACTGGCTCCTCCTTAAATCCGGCCCTGATACTGTTTACTGTTTAATTTGAAAACCAAGTACCTATACTAGAGATAAATAAGATACACTTTCATGTTTTTTCTTTTTTTTTTTTTAATTAAGCTGAAGGAATATTACAATAATTTTCTCAAATTCAAATATGGCATTTCATAATCTGCAGTTATGATGACATATTTTGTCTGATCACCTAATTCACATTTAACTGTAGGTACATCATTTTTCATCGCAGCAAAGTCATCTACATGTATTTTCACTTTTGTGTGCCTTTTAGATGTTTTAAAACAAATACAAAAATATGTTAAAATAAGAAACACAACAGAATAAACAAAATTACCAGTTCACCATAATTACTAACAAATTTTTGCTGTCTTACCTAGTTTGCACTTTATTATAAAAAAAATTAACTTGGAATTGCTATATACTTACAGTGTGACCCATTTGAAAACGGAAAATTCATAGTAAGGAACAAACTCTCTTAATGTAATTTTATGAGAAAAGAACTACTTACCTAGTTTATTATTACGTATAATTATTCTGGAATTAATAATTTTTGTAATAAACTGTATACCTGCTTGTTTATTGTTATTAAATTTTTGAATCCAAGGTTTGTGGAGGCCTTCAATGTGTGGGGGCCCCGGGGCTCCCGCCCCGGATGCCCCGCCGTAAATCCGGCCCTGTAGGACAGCAAGAAAACGGTTGCGAGAGCAAGGTCTATTTAACTGTGCCAGTCTCGGTGCCAGTGCTAAAAAGCACCGACTAACAGATGATAATAAAGAGGCAAGAATGCAGTTTGCAAATACTTTTATTAATGAATAAGATCGTTACTGGGAGAGAGTGGTCTTTTCCGATGAAAAGATATTTCAGTCCTGCTACAATGGTCAACTGCGAGTTTACCGTCCTAGGGGTCATAAGTTTGATGAAGAATATTTGTACAAAACAGATAATAGCGGAAGGTCTGTCTTTTTGTTTAGTTTTTGAATTGAGCCTTTGCTGCAATTAATTTGACTTGCCATGCATTTTTAAGACCACCCTTCTCCAAGTGTGGTGATGATGTAGCTTTTTCTGCTTCTCTCAAAACCATACTAATTAATTGTTTATTTATAATTAAAAAATATTAACAACTTATTTCTTATTAGTTTTTTTTTAATAAATACGACCCCACCAATGATTTCTTGTCAAAATAATTGAATTGACATAACTGATGTAAATACTCCCATTTACAAAGGAAAATTTTTCGAAAAAACATACTACTTGATAAAAAATCGATTACTTTTTTTCGGCCGCGATAGTACCACCGTGATAGAAAGAAACGTCAGAGACAATTTCTAATAAATTCACGGGGAGCAATAAAATAATCTTATCGGTCGAGTCGTCAATCGCCGATCTTATCCGTCTAGTCGTTGATCTAATCAGTAGTCCTTTCCTTCTACTGTCAAAGTCAAGTTACACCGCCGCTGTACTTATTTGAATTCGTACCGAAATTATGCATTGGTAAGACTACAAAATTTGTTCCTCCCTGTCCGTTCAGGCAAAGATATCAAGCAAATTGAGCATTCATTTTGTTATCACCGAACAGGACTATCTGGTCAAAGCAGAGCTAGTGTAGAATTCCGATTTTGCATGAGAATATAATATTATACGCCGGTCAAAATCTAGGACTCTTGTTTGGGAGATAGAATTTGATTGGAGAATTTGACTTCGGTTGACAGTGAAACCCTAAGCCTCTCGTCCGGGACCTCACTGACACGCACCCTTACCAGTCACACTGTGAATAAGGGACGTAACTACCCCTATAGCAGAGCCCTACTTCGAGGCGATAGGCGATAGTACTCTGTAGTATTTGTCATAGCGTAAACAGGAAATGGATATCTTTGGCTTTCCGGAAGAGGAGACAAAAATCCAGAATTGTATATCCGCCTCGTTTTGTAACCGCAGCAATCGCCGTAGTATAAAAATTCGCTCGTAAACACGCGCCATTTTACATGAAATAACTCCGATTGTTTGCCAGCTAGCGTTATATTTAAAAAAACCAAAATTGTACTCTAATCCTATTAAATACATATTATTTGTATTGTCTCTTTATCACCGAATAAAGATTTTGTCTATTATTCTAAAATCTCCGAGTTATCATTTATGTTGTGTAAAATTAATTAGACCTGTATGGTAAAACATACAGCCCGCTAGAAACCGATATTCAGCCACCATACCCCTGGACACGATCGTCTTCTTCACTGCAGACTACCCTAGCATTTCTTGGAAACCGTCAATAAGAGGGAAAGTGCTGTTTTTTGCACTCTAAAATAAGCAACTGGCGCCCGAGATTCCATTTAAAAAAAGTATTAGCTGGCAGGGACTAGGTAGTAAAAGTTGCAAACAGCCCCAACAAGGTAAAAAAAGAGCGCCACACACTTCCGCTAGCGTTCAAGATGTCCTGAAAGATTTGCCCCAGCAGGATAATGTTAGTGTGTGCAAAATTTGAAATAAGGTGTGTAATAGTATGAAAAATTAGGAGATTATGAGGAAAATTAATATAACTATATTGTAACGGTCAGGATTACAGAGCAAAGAAGGCACTGATTAACAAAACGCTTTATTGAGACACACTCGGACAATATCAACTGCAAAAACTATAAAACATCACATGAAAACTTAAAACTTAAAAACTGAAACTGATAACTGATTACTGAACTACTCGACTCGTGGCGACCTCTCACTGCCAAGTCACGCAGTGGCACCTGGTCGAAAGAGAAACCGTTACAATATAGAATAAAAGTAGAGAGCAAGCGTCGAATTTGCACCCCACCTAATTCCTTGTGCAATTTTCAAAATTCAAGAGATGTGGAAAATATGTGCAAAATTATGATGCATTATTTGGTCTGATTGTGTAGGTGGGAAGGGAAAACTTGCTCATTTAATGTAATGTAGCCAGGGACGTGATAAATTAATATCAAAATTGGTGCAACAAGCACTGTTGCTTCAATAGTTGACAGGTATTTCGCATGACCTCAGTTGCAGGGAAAAAATCACCACCTTCAGCGTTCCTACATTATGAATGGACTTTATACTACTATTTTACCTCTAAATTGTAGACAGAGGAATTTACAGAGTTGAGAGCAAAGCCAATATTCTTCCACTCCACATATACCTCACCTCCAAAATAGCAAATACAAGCAAGACGAATTAAAAGCAATCCAAAAGATGTATAGAAATATATTTTCTGTATACTGTTATTGAAGGGTCTGAAAGTACCGAACAACTGAAATAGAATGAAATAGAGGTTTAGGGAATATGACGCAAGGATAAGATAAGAAATTATATTGTTTGTTACGGTACATAGCTCAGCGCATTTAATGTAGTCTCTTCTCACGGATTTCCACGCATTTATATCTGCAACCTACAATAAAACACAGTGCAGAATCAATTTTGTTTGAAGAGATCCATTATTATTAATAAGTTCACTATAATTCACTTACTTTGAATCTTACAAGGAGTTCAATTTTCCGTGTAATTAATTTCAGTCTAAAGGATAATGCCGACCCTATTAACATTATAATAATGTCTACATAATTCCAGTTGAATGTTCTTTGTAGATTCATGAACTAAAAAAAAAATGTATAGCAGGTATTAACAAAAATATGCCAAAATGAATTTGGAATTAAATACCTGAAGAATCATTCCTTTCCAAAATGAATACTCCGTTGCCTCAAAAACGTGAGAATAGGATGCATATTTGAAATAATTTTTAAAGGCTTTGTATATATTGATTTCTACTTCAAAGCTAGTTTTTAATTTGTATACGTTCACCAAAATATGTTCAGCTAAAATAAGTATAAGTACATGATAAAATGATAATAAAACAGTCAAAATGGTCTTGAACCGTGCTGTCTGGTTGGAAGGACGTTCAACTGTTACTCTATACCGCATGCATATAAGACTGCTGTGGGTAGAATATACAGATAAGTCCAGGATGCTTCGAACACGACAGGGATTGGGACGAATATACGAGTGGCCGACAACTCGCCTCAGTTCAAAATTTGTATATTAGGAGAAAGGCGCGGCAGTGCGCTGTGGCCACTGACTGCTCAGGCAGTCAGCAGACAGCAGACTGTTGTTAGTATCTCATTAACCGTGTTGGGACGTAGAAATCATGTCTGAAAGGAACAAGGAACAGTAGACGCGAGCCATCGGCTACAGCGCGGAGATCCACGATTCCCACCACTGTGTCCGCTCGCCTACAATGGGCACAAGTAAATCGCGCAAACTCATACACATGTTCGAACCTTCTCGGTCTTTACTGTATATTGTGAAAGAAAGTAAAAGTTACATACAATATGCGGTTAGAACGAAAAACGTATAGTGCAAGGACTACTACTTTTATTTATTTCTGCTGAGATGTTGACTTCCGTAACGTTAAATCGCGGGAGCTGCTTGATGATGTACGCACTTGGTTGTTCCCTTCTTCCATAAAGACTCTTTTTTTGAAGTATCAGTTACATAAAAAAATGCCTAGTTTTACTAAAATTACTTAAGAAAAATAGGATCAGTATAACTGACATAAACATAAACACTGCAGAAATTTGACAGACTGACAGAAATTAGAATCCAAAACAAAGACTGTCAGGAAGGGGGCATTTGAAAAATGGAGACAAACATCCATACCGACATTGCTAGTGTCGGTGCCGGGGGTTCGAACCCAGTCACGATAGGCAGTGTCATTCATGAGTTAGCCCACTGCGCTACCGAGTTGGTATAAAAAACATAAAGTACAAACATTGTTTAATTTACCATATCGAACGCAAACTCTCGTCAAATATGAATTCCCGTAAAGGATTAAGTAAGGAACTATTTATATTTATGGAAGTTGAACTACCAATGAGTAACAATGCGACAGATTTTATTACAGCTAGTAGGACGTGCATTTTATCGATTAGCTTTATCGAACGGCTTCAAAGTATTTTTAATTTGAACTTTGGGATGTAATCAAGTTATTTTCCGTAAGATACACAAGTTTTGTTTTAATTGTAAAATAATAGCTTTCTAAACAGGCCACAATAAGTTTAAGTTCAAGTAGTTCATTAAGAATCTTGTGAATATAAAAAAAAGAACAAGGAAAGATAAGTAAAATATATAAAGCAAACATATTATTTTTTCAAAATTTATTTGAGCCTTTATTAAATATGAAATTAGATATTCAGTCCTACAATCTTAATTTTTAAGAATACACATTTAAACATTTAAATAAATATTTAAAAGTTGTCTTCGCCCCTCGCAGATAAAACGCGAGTGTAATTTATTATTACGTGATCGAAATTTTACTATAATGCCTATCACTGTTCCACGCCGGCTATATGAAAAATATTTCTAAAATTATTAACTATAACCTCCGACACTGGACTCATTGTAATTACGCATATTAAAAAGTATTTCAAGGGATTATCGACCCTTTGCACATTTGCCTTAAATCAGGTAATCGTTCACAGGACAGCAATAGTTTACCAACCTAAAGATTTTCCAATAAGGGATATCCGATTTTAGTTCAATCGACTTGAAATTTTTGTGAGGCAGTTTATACACAAAATAGATTATGATAATTAAAGAAAATCATAAAAATTCAACCGTCCATTTCGGGTTAATACCTATCAGTTCAGTAGCGTAGAAGACGGTGGAAGGCATCAGTTGCGAGTTAGCGTTGATGCTGTGTGTGTTGATTCCAGTGGTGTAGAGTGCTAATTGTTTGTTTGTTTTATTGCTCTTATTGGCCAGTATGAAAAAACTTAAAGATGGACATGCGTGTGCAGTTAAAAGCTGTAAATGTATGTATGTATTGTAAATAAAGAAATGTGCTTTTTGTATTTTAACATTTTTGATATATTAATTTTGTAAAATATTTTTTGTAGGTACTATATGTAAATAAATATTTGTAAAAAACTAATTTATAGCCTCATTTATTTGATGACACAAAAATTTTGATAATTTTTTATTATAAATAAATAAGTAAATAAATAAATAATATAGTTTATAAATGGACTTTGTTTAGGTTTTATACAAGCATAATAACAACAAACATATCCAAAGATATACTTATATTGATGTTTCATCATTTATAAACAATGCATATCAAGCAAAGAAAGATAATTGTAAAATAAAATAATATAGTGTAATATAAGAAAGTTCGATCCTGTCTAACAGTGTTCTATATTCGTAGGTATATTATTATTCCGGCCCTGTGTTCTAACCCGAAATGGCGACTATGACGTCAGAATTTCATTTCTAGTCAAATCCTTTGTTCTGAGCAGAAGTGTGTGAGCTGATTTGTTTGGTAGGCTGTGCTATTGTCATTATGTTGCTGCAGAATAACAAAACATTTTCCATGGCAATACTGATTTTGTGCAAAATTCGAAACATTTAATTGAATTAGGCATATTGCGCAAACGTCTGGAGCAAATATATAACATATATATATATATTTTTGTAATCAGAACTAAACGTTGATTTCAAAAATCTAAAAATATACAAGGTGTTCCATAAAAAAATCATAAGTTTGGTCGGTATCTCCGAAATACGATTTTCATTTGTTTCTGCGATAGGTGCATTGAGATGATAAGAAAATTTCCTGAAACTTATGTCTTAACCATTTTTTACTAGGATAAGAAATAAGAAAGTTAAGGGGGTAAAATCTCTCGTGAATACCCCTGTACATGATGGGAAGACGCCTGCGTGTGCGCGATATACCTATCCCGAGGATTTGCGAAGTATTATAATATAATATACTTATTTGTTTGTATCGTTGAAACGTCTATCCACCGACACTGTTACACATATAACGAATAGTGCGTACCTTTACATAATACCAAAGACGATATTAATACCATATATCTAATTATTGCCGCTTTGGTTCGGTTAAATTGGGTGCGCAGTCGATAGTTGATACTTGTAACCACAGACAGTTTGAGATGAGCTCATGGGACAAAAAGGGCCCTTCACATGCGAGTTTGTTCCTCGGATCTGTCTGTCGGATCTGTCCGTTGTACAATAGGGTCATCCCCCATATTTTTTTTATTTTAAATTATAAAATTTTATAAAAGAATAAAACACCGGTTTTTTTTTATTTTCTTATATTGCATTGTTTAACATAAAAAAAAGTTAAATGAAGGATAAATCAAAACTTGCTCTTCGTGACGTAGTAAATCCCGAGTCGTTTGCATTGGTGTTGTTTGTCGATCTGCGGACCTTCGTTGTGATTGGCTGAAATAAATTCCTATTTAAAAATACACCATAATCACGAGCTAAACCGGAGTTCGTATGGGGTATGTGAAGGACATATACTAACTACCTATGCGGAAAAATGTCGGTAATAATTCGATTTAAAAAAATGCCCTCTCCCCTCCAAACCAAAAAGTTCCAGAGAGAAAAAACTCTTGTATTTATATGGTCTCTTCGATTTACCGGCCGTCAGACGGGAACCTTTCATGTCGATTTTGCAAGCCATTTCCTATACTACTTGGGCAGATGAATAGAATAACTTTGATTTTAGCACTTTTCGTGACGTCAAAATAACGTATTTCACCACCTCCAACTGCCCTAACTGCCCTAAACAACTGATGTACTAGGTAAAGCTGGGCAGCCGAAAAGAATATGACTATAAAGACTCGTTGGTTTCCAGTTCTCTTAATCTCATGTCTCATGTAAGAATGTCTTCGTCCTTCCAAATACAGTTTAGACCAGACCCTTATTTTCTCTTTTTATCTTCAAACAATGTAATATAATGCTACATTTTTTTCCTGTTATTTGATTTAATTTTTTTGCAAAACATAAACACACTTACGACCGCTGGGGAAGCAACTATACCGTATTGGTACGATGGATTTGTTGGACTGTGTGTACAAAACGACGAATCTGTCACTTTGTGTGTAGGTATTGGTAATAACGGATCCGCCGTTCGCCGGTCAAATCCATCGCACGTACACGTCTGGCCACTTAGTTGTTTCGGATACAGTTTAGTAAGTTGCACACATCTCCCCTATCAATTTCGAATCCTCCGCCTCGGACTACCGTGATCGGCTGAATAGGAGCACGCTTTGGGAGCGCACGTGTCTCGTTCCGTTTTTTGTGAACCGACCCAATACTTAAGGCGCATTGCTGATTTATTATTTATTCCACTTCAACCTTTGATGATATGGGGTGGAGTCGAAATTGTTAGGGGAGATTGGTGCAATTTACTGAACTGTATCCGAAACAACTGAGTGGCCAGACGTGTATACGCATGTGAATAAGCCCCTATAAAGACGGAAACATGTAATAATACTCAGGTTTCTATGCAGCGACACTTCGCATCGTATATATTTTTTAGGTTCTCCTATGTAAAGATGTACACTTTGTCTGTATCGACATACCGTAGTTGTAACGGATTTCCAGCCCCTCGTACTGAATATCAGGACCTGGTAAGATTTTACAAAGGTCCCATTCGGTCGAATTTTCTGATTCTTAGTTGACTTATTAAATTTAACGATAATTATATATACAGATAAGTCCAGGATGTCGAACACGACAGGGATTGGGACGAATATACGAATGACCGACAACTCGCTTCAGTTCGAAATTTGTACATTAGGAGAAGGACGGCTGTGACCACTGGCCACTCACTGCTCAGCAGTCGGCTCGGCAGACTGTCTGTTGTTAATATCTCATTAACCGTTCTGATGATGTAGAACTCATGTCTGAAAGAAATTTGATTTACGTATTCTGGACCAACGTTTCAAAATTTTTCTAACTTCAATAATTCATCCTAGATAGGATTAATTATTGTAATTTAAAAAAAATCTCAAAACACATTTAAATATTTCCATTGTTTGTTTTTTCGCAACAAAAATGTGATTCTACAACATAAAATTAATTGTCGCTGCACCTCGAGTGTTGCACGTGTAAAGACTTAAACACAATGAAAAAAATTAGAGATAAGAAAATGGAATAAGAAATAAGAGAAATAATTATTCCAAGTTTTAAATACGCGTGATAATAGGATATTAGTGCTGATTCGATTTAAAATTCAACTGTTCAAATTGCTCCTTGTTTTTCGGATATCATTATTTGTTAATTCTATTCCATATGTTTTATTTCTTATTTCTTATCTCTTATTTTTTTCATTGTGTTTAGGCCTTAATAAAAATTATTATAAAAGAATCCAAACAAGGAACAGTAGACACGAGAGCCATCGGCTACAGCGCGGAGATCCACGATTCCCACAATTGCCTACAACGGGCACAAGTAAATCGCGCAACCTAATACCCATGTTCGAACCTCCTCGGTCTTTACTGTATAATTTTCATATGATGATAAATTTCGTCTAGAAATAGAAAAATTAGTCCAAAATAAATAAAAGAGTCGTTACTTTGGCCGTGAGCGGCCGTGGGTGGCCGTGGTCAATATTGATATAACGTTAGCCACGGCCGATATTGATATAACGTTGGCCACGTTTTGACCCACCTAGTATATTCATAAACAAAGCGTTAATAAGTGATTGTAAACGTGTCCAAAACTAGACAACCAAGTGCATATTATTTATTTTTTTTGCAAATGTAATACCATTTTGTATGTATATGGTTATTGAATTTTATGATCAAGTGGTTTACAGTCATTTACGAAAACGCTGTCTAATACCTATTCAATATTTTATTTTAATACCTGCAGCGAGACTAAGTATTGATAGAGTAATTCTTTTTAATTGTTTTCGTAGATTTCTATGAGCTTCATAATTTTTCATCGCATGTTCCACTTTATGCCACGTTTTAATTAAATACGGCCATTCCATAGACAGTTTAAAAACTAAAATGAACTGAATTAAACCTCCCACATGAAAGATGATTCCATCTATAAAAAAAATAATTTGTTAAAAACTAAATTTAATTTATATTGGTAACTTTGATGTGTAAAGAACTTACTGAACAACAACATATTTTTCTTGGATGGATCTATTTGGGCTTGCTGCTTCAACAAAGCTAGAAATTCTAAAATAAAACCAAAAAAAGTCAGCAAAGCATATGCTACTCTCCAATGAAACCATTTAAATTTAAAGAGATGTAAAGTATTATCTAGTGTATCTATATCTATGGGAAAAAAACTAAAATACTGAGCTAATTGTATTGGAAATTGCATAGCCATATGAAAACTGTCTGGAGTTATTAGCGGTGGTGATACTATTTTATTCCTATTTCGAAAATTCCTCATATCTTCAAAACCGTTTATTTGATGTCTGAAAATAAAATAATAAAATTTAACCAGGAACTAATTTTTCAGTCATTAAGTAGCTTTATTGTATTGTGCTCTATATTATATTTATATGTACGCCTCTGAAATTTTGAAAGTATACCGTACAGTACAAATAACAGTATCCCTGTGATATGATACCGTCTTGTAATTTTAAGAATCCTCCAGATCATTGCGAAATGTTCGCAGCGAATCCACGATGGAACATTCGCGATGGAATCTGGAGGGATACTTCAATAAATCGCACAAGCTTTCGTCAGATTTTCAGTTTAGATTAGAATGCTTTAAGAACAATATAATTTTTAAAGAGAAAATGTATTCAGAGACACTTTTGTGGCTTGCACTGGAAGAAAAAAATTTGAGGTAAGTAATTATTATTAGTATTATATTTTTGATGGATGAGTGACGAGTGCGTGTCACAATATTAAAATATATTTATATTTTATATATATTTATATAATTTTTTCAAATTTTAGTCATCCTTATTGCCTCTTGACAATTGCGAAACGTGTAGATTTGTTGCCGTGTAAACAATATGATGCGAATTTAAGCGGAGCGAATATTCACTGCACAGGGTGCTGCAGGGTGCAGACCAACGCGGATTTCCGCGTTGGTTTGCACCCTGCGAAATGTTTATTCACTTCACTCAACTTTACGGTTCTGTCTTGAGTCTTGAATTGAAAATGCAGACAACAAACACCATTTTTGTATTTTGAACCTTGTTTTAGTTATCTTTTGTGATGATGCTGATAAAATGATTCAAAACATGTAAGTACAGATAATTTGAAGGTGAGCAAACTAGTGACCAGAAACTTACAAAACATAGGTTTCTATTACAAAAGATCTCATTGGTAATGTAGCTGTGTGTCAGAGTTTTGAATGCGCAGAAATGAGACTATATAATGGACAGCAAAATAATTTTCTCTTTAATTAACATTATTTGGCAGTATTTGTAAAACTCGGAACTCATACTTCTGTCTCAGATTGTACGCGGCAATCATCCAATCAATTCTTTTTAATAGCAAATTCACTTATTCCTTGATTTGTGCATCTCAGTGATAACTACAATAGTTTCTCTGTATCATATCATTCTCAGTATTATAGCTATACTTTTGCCTAGCAAATTTCTTTTACCAAATCTTAAATTAAGGATAATAGCAGAAAATAATCAAAAAACCATCTAGTTCACGAATCTGTTTTCAAATATTTAGATTCTAATTGGTTGAATTCGAAATTTCATCCAATGATAACTGATTAGTTAAAACAAACTGGTCGTAACTATACCTACTTTGGTCGAAACAGTATAAAGTAATTTTATTGATAAATTGTGAGTGATAGACGGAAAGAATATTTTATTAGAAATAAAATTACGCTTTGTATGTCAATATAATTATGTTTATTAATTTACCTTATATATCAATAATATTTATTGACATAAATATATTGCTTGTTGATCACACAAACCTAATTTGCTAATAAATTGTAAGGTGCGTGTGTAAGT
The DNA here is from genome assembly GCA_963680705.1 of Rhagium mordax. Lineage (NCBI taxonomy): Eukaryota > Metazoa > Arthropoda > Insecta > Coleoptera > Cerambycidae > Rhagium > Rhagium mordax. Next base: position 26,456,775 of record OY796658.1, on the reverse strand, counting down.
ATGCCTACTTTAAAGAATTTTATTTTATTATATTTTCAGGTTGGATCACAAATTTCAACATAATGTACATTTTTTGTGATTGAATTGGACTTAATTTATTAACCATTAACGACAGAGCAGGACACAGCTTAATTTTTGTTTTCATTATTAAAACAATTACAAACCAAAAAATTAAATAAGGATAATCTGTGATCTGTAGCCACAACTGTTGTGTTTATTAGCCAAATGAAACGTATCCAAAAGAGGTATATAACTATAAAAATATTGCGATGAATTTACATCCACTATTTTCTCTATTTGGTCACCTAGTTGAAAAACTTTAAAAGATGCCCTAAAAAATGGAATGATCATTCGGTTATATAAAACAAGGCTAGTATTGATGGCACAGATAGTCATAAGATTCCTGACTATTCCATATGTTTTGTGTTTCTGATCATAAAAATGCGGATCATGCGGTTGCCCTATCCAAAGCGACCGTGCAATGCTGATTTCAAGCGCTGTCATCAGGTGGAGAAAGCGCAGAGGGCATGGTAACGGTGACATATATGGTTAAGTTGGATATTCCAGATGGTTGGACAAAGAAAATTTTGAGGAAAGAACAATAGAATGACAATGAGATTGGGCCTATATTAAGGGCGAAAGAAAAGGAAACCCGATCAGGATGGAAGAACGTCTCAGACAAAGTGTAGAACTGAAGGCTTTCTCAAGGTCATAGATGGGCTATTAAAGAAAGCATGGGAAAGCCCGGATGGAAAAGAAGTTACTATGCGTCTGGTGATTTCCATCAGAGGAGCAGGGTACCTAAAGTACTTCAGGAAGTTCACGATGGGATGTCCGGAGGACATTTTGTCGTAGATAAGACCCTGACGGGAACGAGAACTCGGAAGGTGGAAAAAGCACTGGAAAACAAAGAAGTAGCCTTGATGCTTTCTTCGATATAGAGGGGGCATTTGATAAAACCTAATTTAGGTCCATCATCAGAACTGTTAGAGAGTTTAGTATCGGGAGTATACCTGCCGCAGGTGGATCGAAATCATGCTTATAAAGGGTGGTATTCACTACCATGATGGGAGAAAGCTTAGTGTCAGTTGCAGGCGGATGCCCACAGAGAGGGGTCCGATCCCCTCTGTTGTGGAACCTTGTAGTTGACGGACTCGTAAGGAAACTCACAAATGAAGGCTTTGAAGATATGCTGATGACATTGTTATCATTGTAAGGGAAAAATTCAACAACACAGTCAGGGATCGCTTACAAAGAGCCCTGAATGTGATAGTAATGGACCGACGAAGAAGGGTTAAAGGTGAGTCCACCTAAAATCACTAGCGTCCCATTCACTAGAAGAAGGACCTTGGAGAGACTGAGGCCTCTAAGAATACAAAACACGGAGCTGCAGATGTCGGGAGAGTTTAAGTATCTTGGAGTTGTCCTAGACTCAAAACATATGGACATGACTATACAAAGATCGGTCGCAATATTAGCAACATGCAGACGATTATATGGCAAAAGATGGGGGCTAAGACCTGATATGATGCATTGGTTCTACATCAGAGTAGTCATGCTACCATCACATATCCTGCGTTAGTTTAGTGGACAAAAACAACACAAACAACGGCGAATAACCGGGTACAGAGACTGCTTGCCTGGGGATTACGGGTGCCATGAAAAGCACTCCTACAGCAGCTATGGAGACCCTATTAAACCTTCCCCCACTTAGTATAATGATTCAAGGGGAAGCCAGGATGGGGGCATATAGGCTGCAGAACTCAGATGACCCGAGTACACGCGGAACAGGATCGGGACACATGAAGATAGTGAACACTGTAGAAGATCCTGTATTAAATATGAGGTCAGACTACATGACATCAACAATCACATTCCACAAGCCCTTCAATATTATTATTGGATAAAGAGAGGAATGGTTAACAACAACCAAAGGCGTCGATATAGTGGGGGTAATGGGGGTAATTACCGCCCCCAAGAATTGTTGAATAATTATTTTATTTAGTAATTTAGATACTGTACTAGATAGATTTACCAAAATTAAAAAGAGGCATTTAGATTTGGTTTTGTAAATAAACTTTCTTTTTCCTTTTTTTTGTAAGTACTTGCCAAAGAATATTAGTATTGTTTCTTATTTATAATAGGCGTTTATAGTTGTTTTATTTGTGATTTGTTTGTCCAAAGAAGTTTAGATTTGTTTCTAATATATGTTACTTATATATATAAATATTATATATGTTAATATATGTTTTGTTTCTATATCACATGATTTTTTTTCAGTACCTAAACCAAAAAGCCTTTACCCTCCGAAGAAAAAAATTTATCGACGCCCCTGACAAGAACTTCTGATATATTGTGGAAAGGACTCTGCTGGTATACATACAGACGGTTCTAGGACGGAAACAGGAGCTGACGAGCAGGGATACATGGAGAAAAACCAAGGGAGGGTATAAGTCATTCTCTGGGACGCGACTCCACTGTATTCCAAACAGAAATTTTTGCTATACTTGAGTATATACGCGAAAATATAAAAATAGGGTATGTTGGAGTACAGATTACCATCGCGTCGGACAGTCAGGCGGCATTAAAGGCAATAGCCTCTAATAAGGTGTCGTCCAAACTGGTATGGGAGTGCCATGAGGAATTCAGAATCCTCCGGAGAGCGGAACAGAGTAAAATTACTCAGGTTGCCAAGCCAAGACACTCTGGTATTATACCAGTCAATGAAAAAGCTGACGAACTTGCTAGACAAGGATTAACTAACACCTTCATTGGTCGTTGGAGATACTCAGCACAGGGTCTACCCTGCCTGGGTATCTCCAAAAGTACAGCAAGGGGAGCTATTAGCGATTCGGTCAAGGATAAACATAACAATCACTGGAGAAATATCCCAGGAAATCGACATGGGAAAACACTATGTCCTAAAAGAACTGAAGAACTGCTCAAAAAGAACACGCTTCAGTTGAGAATAATTAAACAAGGCTTCTAACAGGGCATTTGTTAAGAAGCACTTACACACAATGGGGAAATACGATGGCGACCTAAACTGTAGACTATGCAGAAAGGCAAGGATTGTTAAGTTAACAATCCTTGGCAGAAAGGAACCTGAAAGAGTGAACCATATTATTTTCAAGTGCTCGATCACCAAGGGGCCGCAGATGAGGAGTAGGGGTCAAATGACCCTAATGTCGGAGCTCCTTTTGAGAGGATTATTACGATCGATATAGTAGGCCCATTCTCAGATACAGAAGAAATAAATCGTTTTGAGTTTAGGATATCGTGGTTAAATCCAAATATAGTTTTCTTGAACCCAAAAACCTATGATATATAGTATAAAATATTAGGACATACTGTATTTTTATATAGAATGTGTCAGTCTCTGATAATTGAACAGCTATAAATAGAATAGATTCCGGATATAATATGAAACCATGATACAATAAACATATAAGGTAGGACTGTGCGCATGCGAATAACGTCACCGCGTGAGTGGTAACCGGTTGCTCTGTCATCCTGCCCGTGTTAATAACCTATACGATTTCAATGTCGAAATGTACATAAAATAATGTAAACAAACCATTTTCAATTATTCAAATGTTTGTAGAGCCGATGAATTTTGTAATGTTAGGAATTCAAAGGGATCCAGTGGGTTATTAGGTGATGTTAACAAGATCTATGATAATATTAGCTAATCGTTCTCGCAATGACGTCACTGCGAGCGGCGGACGATTTTGAGACCTCTAGATATCCTACCTTTCGTTGTTGTAACGTTGTACCATGATATGAAACTAGGAAAAAATGTATCTTATTTCCGTTTCTATTTTTTATTTTTTTAAACAAAACTCAGTCGCAAGTGTGTTCGTTGCTTTTTTTGTGTGTAATTTTATCATAGACTTAATAATACTATGAACTGAGCCTAGAGAGGTGATGAGGACGAGACCTCGAGAGAGACGCCGATAGATGATCAGCTGATTGTTGGAAAACGAGCGCGTGTGTGGTCTGTTGACGTGTGAGCTGTGTTTTACGCATTATCGAGTTTTTTACACATTTTAAGTGAATTTTCTGTAAAAGAGGACATGGTTGTGTCTTGCTGTGTTTATGGGAATAAGTATAAAAACGGCAATGAAGTTTCATTTCACACGTAAGTTTCTTGAATAAAGAATAAATAACCTATTTTTGTCCTGTCATTGTAATTAATCGAATATTAGGCTATTTCTAGCTTAGCTTAATATTATATTAATAATACTTCATTTCATTTTATAGGTTTCCTAAAAATGATGAACTGAGGAAAAAATGTGTATATATTGATAATAGCTCTCAAAAAAGAAAAAACTTTTCTTCAACTGCGAGTTTAAGGTTATGTATTTTATTCCTTAATCTTCTTTAGGTAGGTACCTACCTATTAATGCATAAATATCTGAGATGCACCTATTTTTATGCTTCACCGACAAATTGTACGTATTATAATCAAAACCTCTCATCACAAATCACTACAACGTGCCAAAATATATTTATAAAGAATCTCGGCAAAATGCAAAATGTTCCCATCCGCCGTGTAAAAAAGTAACTTGGCCACGTGCCTGTTCCTGTTGAACCAACAGTCACGTGGTCTCAAATCTTACTATCCTTGTTCAACGCACTCAATTTATATCTCTCTATCTCTCTTCAATGTCGTCCTCGCACTGGCGAACGGAAAGTGGCACAAGGCTCCGTCCATACGTTAGTATTATCATTGTTTATAAAGTATTATAAACAATGGTATTATTTAAGTCTATGAATTTTATAGACCTTATAGCATAATCATAGATGGATGTTGCATAATAAAAATATGCCAATTTTGGCGTGCTGATGACTATTTTTTCTATATAGTGGGAGGGACGAATGCTCTATGGCACTGTGCAGCGTGGTAAACACAGAACATAAAGGTAGTGGTAAATGAATTATTGAAAGTGCTAGTTACCGAGATATACCTTTATAATTTTTGGCGTATCAAACCAAGGAGACGTAAACTAACAAGGAGTGCTTAATAGAGCTGTTACCAATCAAAAGTCGTTACGTAAAAATCGTCATTATTGTGACATATTGTGGAACATACTCCGTAGGTTAGAATTATCTGTGCTATTACTGCGTTCGGTTTTAAAAATCCAGAGGCGAGCGAGCAGATACAGATTTATCACACGTGATCACCGAGGCAAATGAGCCTAATTTAATTACCGAACGGATACCAAGGAGGAACATAAAACATAACCCCATAATTATTATTTTTTTATTTTGGTGTATCACTCAGAAAAAACAATGCAGTTTATTTAATCTATGTGTTCTGTTATGTTGTACTCAAGAAACCTAGAGAACAGTCTTCTTGGTTGTACTTAGATAGTGTCTGATACACAAGGCATTTACGATAATTGGAGCGCTACATACCGCAATGTATCAGAGCGTTCGATAATAAGAACATATCTACCGAACCGCGTTAGGTAAATGTATCGAATGTATTCGCTACATCTACCCGATCCAAAATTTATGGATCGACTACATCGGTTGGTAAATGCGGTATAACCTTAAAATATGATTAAAAAAACTTAATTTTTGACATTTTGTGAGTATTTGAGAAAAATGAAACCCATCACTGATGAAAATAATGAAGTAATTTTAGATGAGGTCGGAAACATTTATGTATATGTATAATGAATTAAGTAAGTAAGTAGGTATACCTAAATATGCAATACATATAAATGTTTTTCTAATTTCCATTTTGACATGGCGAGCAGTATGGACTTATGAATAAACATAAAATAAAAAAGTAATTCAATTTTCAATTATTTATTAATTAGTCAAGTGATGCTTTAGGTTACATTTGAAATTTTGCGTTCGGTAATTCTTAGCTCGGTAGATGTATTGACATAAAACAGCTGACTACCGCAATGTACCAGGATACATTACCCGCTCCAATTATCGTAAATGCCTACAGATCACAGAAGAACCCTAAAAAATCTGTTTGCTCGACGTCTTGAAGCCGAGCTAAACGAGGTAACGCTGACCGCTCGTATTTATGCTTACCGAACGCAGAGCAGATCTAAAAGAGCATGCATATTGTCTATTACCGAACGGCAAATGAGGTAAACGAGCAAAGCGAACTTTCAGATATGTAAAAACCGAACGCAGTGTCTGTATAATTATTACGATCTATGATTATGATGATCTGTGAGAATGTGACAACTGAGAAATATTTTCATTTTATTCACAAAACGTTATTAATATTTATTAGTAGTTAAATACTTTACAATTATGACGCAGTTGGTTGTATGTATACGGTGTCCTAAATTAATGAATATTCCTTGAGTCTAAAACATAATTTATAAATGTGTAAATGGCGTAATTAGGCAAGTGTACGGAGTGATGCATGAATTATGATGCATCATCTAAGTAGAAGTAGAGCGCTTATTCCGCTTATCTCGCTCAGGCGAAAATAATTTGAATAAGTTAGGTTGAATTTTTTTATAATTAATTCTTTGTGTACATATAATGATTCAACAGTGAAAGCATGGCATAAAGTAAGAATTTAAAAAAATAAGAATATGATATATGCCTATTTTTATTTTTATTATTAAATAGGCATATATCATGCCTATTTAATAATAAAAATCTTACAGACTCGATGACAAAGAAATAAACCAACTGCATTGGTCGAGTTATATACTTTATTCACCAGTTGATACATCTTGCATCTAGTTCTATATCCGAGGTTAGAATAAAGATAAACCATAAATCTGGCGAATCAACTGGTATGAATAAAGTAACTCGCCCTATATATCACAACGACGCCATGTTACAACCAGCGACGTATGTTTTGCGTCATATTGTATTTCTGTCTATTTTCCTTGGTAGTAAACGTTCTTATGGGGATTAAGCACTCCTTGTTAGTTTACCTCTCCTTGGTATCAAACCACTAATCCGGTTAGCTGCTGTTTAGGTCGTGATTGGTGTATTTTTATTTTTTAAATAGGAATTTATTTCTACCAATTACAACTCAAACCAATAAGGGTTTTTTGGCGACCCAAACCACTAGTTTGGTTAACTGTGGTTTGAGTTGTGATTGGTTGAAATAAATTCCTATTTAAAAATACACCAATCACGAGCTAAACCGCAGCTAACCGGAGTTACCGGTTTGATACGCCAAAAATTGCTTAGTGGTTTGGGTCGCCAAAAAACCCCTTTTTTAAGTTTAAATTTGACAGCTGGCATTTATCAGCTGTGTTTATCAAAAATTGAAGTGGTTATAATATTATGTGAAAAAATCGATACGTGATTGAGCATTATCAGTCCTGTTATGGCAATATAAAAAATATATGTTTAAGTGAGTATAAATCAAATTTCTATAAGAAAAATGCAACACGTTATAAATAGCGTTAAAGGAACCGCTTTAGCGGTAGGAGAATATCTTACGCCCGTTTTGAGGGTAAGTAAATTATAAATTGTCATGTACTAAGTAAATATTTAATAACATGATGTCTTTAAGGAGTCAAAGTTCAAAGAAACCGGAGTTCTAACACCTGAAGAATTTGTAGCTGCTGGAGATCACTTGGTTCACCACTGCCCTACATGGCAATGGGCAGGGGGTGATGAATCAAAAGCAAAACAGTACCTGCCTAAAAATAAGCAATTTTTAATAACTCGCAATGTTCCATGCCCACGAAGGTGTGAACAGATGGAATACTCTCAAGAAATGGAAAAAATAATTGAATCTGATGATGCCGATAATGGATGGATTGATACTCATCATTATGATAAGGATATCAGTTTAGAGGATAAGGTGTCTGAGATGACACTAGAGAATACTAAAAGTGAAAGTATGGAGGAAGCTGCCCTTAAAGATGACGAGCAAGACAATGAGGATGAAGATGATGATGAAGAAGCTGCAGATATGGAGGAGTTTGAGGAAAGTGGAATGCTTGAGGATGAACAGGTACCTTTTAAGTGATAATATTTGAAAACAATTCGTATTACCATTACCTTTATTGGACACGATCGAATATCTTTTCCTCAAGAGATAGAATTAGAAATTCAATCAAATTTGAGTAACAAACGTTGAAGTGGTTATGTTTTAGTTATATCATAAAATTGTAATTAATTTTACCTACAGTATAGAGATATAATATTTTTTTAAATGTTTTACACATTGTTTATCAATTAACACACTAGTGCCATAGCCTAAATAAACATAGTCGCGACACTCAACTACTGCAGCGAAGTAACGAGACTGGCTGGCGGAATGAAGTGTCAGTGAAGCGAAGGCAGTTGCCTGCTGGAAATCATCGAGTCTTTGTGATTTATAGGTTGTTGTTTTGTCGTTGTTGACATTGTTATACTTTCTATAACTGATATTTTTGTTTGTGTTATTATTCTAAGTTATTTGTTGGAATGGGCAAAGGAATCAAGTCGTGTCCTCCCCACTACCGCTTAGAGAAACTGTCTTCCAAAGATCAAAGGTGCCGCGGGAGAGTGTCGTGGCTAGGTTTCTTTAGGCTATGCTAGTGCGATGTGATTTTCATGCAAAAAAACGTAGAATTTTAATAAAATCACCATTATACTATGGCTAATATTTCAGAATAAGAAAAATTAGTTTAAAAGCATAATTTAAAAAAATCCATGACAAAGACATTTAGATTGGCATGCCCCACATCAAGGGGCATGCTGTATATTTCTTTAAATGGGCTTGTCTATTATTTATTATTTTAATACTGAATGAACTTTCAGGTAGCCAAAGTCATTAAACCAGTAGAAACAACTAAAAATAATGAAGAAGGTGGCGAAATTATACACACGAGAACTTACGACTTACATATTACTTATGATAAATACTACCAAACTCCAAGGTTATGGTTGACGGGATATAATGAGGTACCTATCTATTAAATTAATCTTAAGATGTATTTTCATAAATAATTCTTAATTATAGTTTGAATGATAATATTGAATAGTATTAAATTATAGGTATGTTTGAATTTTTTGATTGTAGAAGCATCAACCTCTGTCTGTAGAAGAATTTTACCAAGACATAAATAAAGATTACGTTATGAAAACGGTTACCATGGAAACCCATCCTCATCTTAGTGTTCCCAAAATGGCATCAGTGCATCCTTGCAGGTAATAAGTTTATATTTTTCAAAAGAATTAATTGTAAAAAAAATATACACATTCACATCATGTATAAAAAAAATATAGATGAAGTGATAAGTTAAATAACAAATTACGAAGAATAAAGTAACAAATATGAATGTCAATAGCTTATTGTAAGCGGCGTTGATATACTAAAAACTAAATAATTGCTTGACTGAAAAAGCCGTTTCTGCACAGAATTTTCTTATTTTTATTTTAGATTACAAAATTTGTTTTAGTATATGAAGATATTGTGAACCATTTTTTGACTATTATTAAGTTCCTTAAAGTACATTTCATTGATGGGGATATTTTACATTTTACTGTTGATTAAAATAAACTACGCAAATTAAGTATCTTGGAAATTTTTCTATGGTTTGACAACTTACTAAATATGTTCTCTGAATTATTGTAATTCGCAGAATATGAACATATTTTTTCCTGACATTTCTTGTTCTCATTTATTTAGATAAAGTTCTACAGCATGTGCTGCAAAAAAGTCAACATGAATAAAATTTCATCACAAAAAGTGTATTTGTTTTTTGTTTTAATGTGAAATTACAAATGATCAAAAATTTAAATGTAGTTAATAATTATAATAAACTATAACCCCTAGGGTTTGGTATTTTATGTCAGAGTAGAAATATATTTTAATCATTGGGTTGAACATAGAATAAGTTTTATAAATTTCTTAAAATTCAGCTAGACTGCAATTATGGTCATGCCCCAAATTCGTGTTTAGACGCCCATGCAATTTGCTCCAATTGGCTTGTGCAAGCCTTGTGCACAATTGTTGCATGTAAACAGAAGCATGAAGAAAAAGTTCTTCAGCAAAATTATTCTGCCCGATAATTTGCAGGAGCGTGTAAACGATGTTTGCGCATTGGTGTCAAGTTGATGTACGACGCACGTGCTTTCGAGAGAAGTTAATTTGTTGTTATTGCCGATTGCCTAATTGCGTAATTCTGCTAATAAATTGATGTGAGAAAACAAATCCTTTTTTAACAATCAAGGTTTAGCCCATCTTCTTTTTTACTTCAATTTTTTTTAATAACACTAACCACAGCCATAGCAAAAAGTATTTCCTCATCAATATTTTTCATTTTTTATGTCAAAAATCAGCACTTGGTATGCTAACTGTGCAAGGTAGACTGAACGTTAAATAGAATACGATGTTCATTTGCACAAATTTGCATGCACAAACCAGTTTAGAATTATTAAATATGAATTAAAAAATATAAAATACAAAAGTACACTTACCTAATTAGAAATTATGAAATTGTTCAGTGCATGTTGGCTTTCAAATGGCCAAGAGCATATCAGTGTTTAAATACTCCTCAACCTCGATTCGCCCAGTAATTCACGTATAAGTAGTATTATTATATATACATGGAAGTAAAAATAATGCGACAGTATATAAAAATCACAAAATTTTATTACCAATAACTGATTAATAATTTACAGAAATAATTAATCGTACTTACATTGTGTCTATATATACAGTATGCTCCAAGTTAATAATCAGCCTTTGTAAAATCCAAAGTAACATAAAATAATTCGGAGGATATAACTGAGGTACATTTGTGCCTATATTACCTCATTTTGAAATTGGTATCACTGTTACCACAAAAGATATGGAGTGAAGAGCATTATTAATGGCAATTGAGAGTAGTTTTTGGTATTTTCATACTGAGTAATTTTTTTTTATTTAAAAAATGCATTGTTCATGTTAAGGATTCCTCGAGATAGTTCTTTTCGGAAAAAGAATTCCAGCAGATAATATGAAAAATACCCTTTTGCCATTAAAAACTAACAATCCGGACATTTTGTCTTTTAAGTGACAAAAATTTCAAAAAATTCATGATCAGCACAAATGTGCCCAATTTATGTTTTGCAAATTGTTTTTTTTTTCTTTTAACAATTTACTTTGGAATCGCAAGGACTGGTCCTTACAATTATCGTGCACCATATAGTTAACAAGCAAATTTACAAAATTCTTACAATAATAATTGATTAAAAAAATTATAAATAAATACAATAGATTATAAATAAATACAATAGATTTACAACAAGTTATATTAAGTTTATACTTTATATTCATGTTTTTATTTATTAAATTGTTTTTGGATTCGATTAATGTTTCTATGCTATATTATGGAGTCAATTTGAAATATATTAATTGTAAATTAATAATTCAACTTAAAACAACGTACATTTATGTTCCTACTGCTTGAAATATAATTTACTTATGTTAGTTATATTATACATTTTCTTAAATGATTAATTTTAGTAAAATATATAATCAAATAATTTAAAATAAAAAAAAAATACATAATTGTACCAATGTGGTTTTAGTTTTCTGGTAAACTAAACATGTTCATAAAAACTAATTTTTTTGGCTTGTTTACAGTTTTTTCGCCTATAATTTTATTGTAAGAAACCCTACTTATATCATAGAATATATTTTCTCTTTGTAATAATATTTTTCGAGTATTTTCAAGGTATTTGTAAGGATAACATCAAACATTTTATTCTTAAAGATGATATTGATTATCCATTCAATAATAGAGGGAGCAGTACACGACAGAAATTCCCAATTAGGCACAAATTATGAAGAGGAATTCTTTTGTAACAATTTAGCTCTTTTGGTTTTGGACTTTTAAAAATAAAAAATTGGAGGCTAATTTAAGTGTAAAATCTACATAGCATTTTAAAATTTCTCTAGCTAAGTTTCTATTAATATAAAAATTTTAATCACCTTGCAAAAAAGTACGTTAGAAACAACTTTTTAGACTTATTAGATGAAGTTATTCAGTATAGGGCTTTGTATATTAATTTGTAGTATATATTTTAAAATAAATAGCAAAACTGGTTAATTGTGAGAAAGTGGAAAATTATTAATAATACATTGTATGTTTCAGGCATGCGGAAGTGATGAAGAGCATTATTGAGACTGTAATGGAGGGAGGCGGCGAATTAGGTGTTCATATGTACTTAATAATATTTTTAAAATTCATGCAATCTGTTATCCCAACTATTGAATATGATTATACGCAAAATTTTACCATGTAGATGTATAATTTTTGAAAAGAACCGTTTTACTCATACATTTGCTTATAATTGATATTTTATTATTAGGCTTTAATGTTATATCTTTTTGTATTTTAAAGAGCATTTTATATTTTCCTTAAAAAAACTTGCTTTAAAATATTAAATAAAAATACTCTTAAGCTACTTTTTTATATTATGAATGAGGAAAGTGTCGATTCCCAAATCCTGATTCATACTGTTGTTTTCATCCACTGCATAGGTAACTAAACACACCTCTTGACCATCTTCCCCAGTTAAAAACTGTATATTAGTATCCAGTTTTTGATTTTCATCAACGTTGTCGTCGGTTTTTATTATTTCTTCTTTGAGAATATTTATTTCATTTTGTATTTCCTGGTTTAGTAAACCTGTACTATCTTCCTCTTCACCTACTTCCTAAAAATAATTTTTTTCTATATGTATTTAGTTTATTAACAGATTATTTTTCCCATAGAGTCATATACATGATGTCCCGTAAATAATGGATAATCCTGAAAATGGTAATAGACCATGCCATAACCTATCAGAATATCACAACTTGACCTTATTGAAAACTCTACGGTTGTCGAGATATGGGCACTCTTGAAATTTTGAAAATTTCTGCTCTAGGATAGCATTTTGCATGCCACTGCCACAAGGTAAGGATTTTTTCATTCTGTTTCTTGGTGAGTGTTCTAGAGCAGTTCACAAAAAAAATACTATCCTAGAGTAGAGATATTTTCTAATTTCAAGAGTGCCCATATCTGCCCATATCTCGAAAACCGTTTTCAATAAGCCCAAGTTGTGATATTCTGATAGGTTATGGTCTGGCCTATTACCATTTTCAGGATTATCCATTATTTACGGGACACCCTGTATAAGGCATATTCTCTCTGTCTACCTCCAAGAGGCATATAACTTTTATACATGTTAATGAGTGCATCAAAGATTAGGAGAAACATTTGATAGGGCAAGTATGTGAATAATAAAGTATTTTGCGCATATCTTTTATAAGAACCATAGCTGACATATTTTAAATAACTCTGGTCTCATTATTCGGTAACAGGCATGGCTCTGGTCATACTGCCAGTCTTGTCTGGATTTTGGGGTTGTCCCCAATGTCTGTGGTGTCACGGTGTGGATGTTATTAAATTAGTCAATATGGGGAGGGGGGGGGGGGACAGGAGATTATAAAGCATTTAATCATTGAATAATAGTATATTATACAACGATGCTATAATGAATACTTTTATTCCCGAGTATGAGTACAGCAAGAGGAAGCGAAGCGATCGAGTATTGTAATCATATGAAGGAATACAGTATTTATTATATCATTTATCTACAATTAATTTTCAGAAAAAAATTATACAATAGGCTCGTTTGTACATTTTTTTTAAGAGTATACTGAATTTAGGGTATATGCAAAATTTTATAATTTTCTGATGCTTATTTACCTCGCCAGTTGTGACGTCACCGGCTCTCTAGTCTAGACATTACGTCGCCTACCCTGTTACAAACGGCCATAAAATATGACACAGTACAGAGTCAACGTAAACGTCTCAACCTGTTAGCGAATAAAAACGCGAATAAATCGCGAGAGCGAAACGCGGAACTATCGCAATACGCTCTTGAGAGCCGGTGTGTTACCGACAGCGCAGAAGGCGCTGTTTATACCCAATATTTTGGTCAATTCTTACCCAATACAAAAAAATTTCTTTGCTGCTTCAAATAAAGAGTTCTTCACCGAAATTAAATAAAAAAAAGTAATTCAGGAAATGTTACTAAATGAGCCTATTGCAGCAAAATTTGCTATAATTGAGAAATTGAAGGGAATAATAATTTGGAGGGAATTATGATCCATTATTCCCTCCCCGTCATCATTATTCCCTGCGGGAATAATATATATGGCATTATATAGCAAAATTGACACATAATTATATTATATTAGTCGTAGAGTAGATAAAGGAATATTATATTTCCATGATTTAAGGCAATAATACACAGAATAAGAAGATCAACGGAGCAAAGCAGCCTTGGTCGAAGCCGGCGTTTGGATGGGTGACCGTATCTCATTACATTACCGAGGATAGTGCAGCGGGCTAGATCGCCCTTGAGTGGCACAAGGCGACTAGCTATCTGCCTATCTCTCCTGGGTTCGAGTCCCAGCTCCGGCAGATGGCAATGTCGGAGGGAATGGGTGTATGTGGTGTGTCCTGGTTAAGTGTTAGAATAGCTCTAAGCTAAACTTCGCCAGGACGTTAATATAAATAAGACCATAAAATAAAAAATAAAATAAAATAAAAAAAATAAAAAAACAAGTTTAAGTATATATATTTTCTGGAATGGTGCCTATTTGTTTTGAAGCTGTAACACTAGATAGATATATGTCAAATTTGCAAAAAGTAGCATGGAAAAATCCAGCGACCTTATAATACAACAGTGGAGATCGCCTATATTATCCACAGCATTTGTTTGGCCTGGGCCTGAACAATATTGGATTTCTGTGACGTATTTGTTTACGATACCCCAGTTGCGCAGTAGCGTTGAGACTTATAAATGATTAAAACAAATAATAAGGAAAATGGCAAAAATATAAAATATTTATTTTTTCTAAATTCATAAATGTTATTTCGATTCAGCCAATATTTGGTCGAAGTACAATTAAAAATAATGTATTACGACTATTATGTTTTGACTACTACTTGGTGATTTAAAACATCAAAATATGTATTTTTTAGTGGTGTAGGTATTTCTTTAGCATGCCAAATAATCAGATTACAGAATTACCGAAACTTAAAATTTATTTTCTAAATAAAAGCCAAAGTGATGCCTATGGTACCTATCGATTTTTCAAGACTCCTAAATGGCGTCGTAAATAACAAAACGAAAGTCACCGCGCAACTGTACTGTGACATCACGAGAGAATTGTAAACGAATATTGTTCCAGTCAACCAAATTCTGCTTATCTCCCGTCTCCTCTTTATAGGTCGTTGGAAAAATCTTTCATTTACTGTAGTAGTTCTTTAATGGGTAATGTCAATGAGTCTAATATATAAATAATAATAATAAAAAACTTTATTTTTTCAAAAACAAAACATGTTCAATCTAAGGCGCACCCTTTTTGAACGTCATTTGCACAGTTATTAAAGGAAAATGTTTGTAACGTTATATGCGGACCTATGTAACTTTTTCCAGAGAATTCGAATTTATTATCAGAAAAACAATTGAAAGTCAAATAAAAAAGTTGCACATATAAGTTGGAGTTTTTTAAATGGAACACCCTGTATATTTTTACGTGGTTGGATAGAGAATTGAATTTCCTTTAAGAAAACATAATATATAAAATATCTGGCATCAACCGTTTATGAGTTAGAAGTGTTTATAATGTGCATTGTAGATATTTCGTTATGTGCAAAGATTGCCATGATTTGAGATTGAAACAATGGATTTCACATTGTTCTATTCTATTCTGTATAGTAAACTTGATTTCAAAAAAAAGTTGTACAGCTCTTAGATAAGGAAAAGGGAAATGGCCTATTTCTAGTTGTCTAAATTGTTCTTTTGACAGTAAATTATTGAAATTAACTTAATAATGAAAATATAGATGGCAGTCACTTGTAATTACGTAAGTTTATACTGGTAAATAAATAAATAATCCTATTTTTAGTAGAAATATATTTTAAATATAACATTTTGAATAAAAATTTAAAACACAAATAAACAAATTACAACATAAATAACAGTAATTAATATTGAGTCATTGCTCCATCCCCATCTAAAATTGCTTGTAGCCTCCTAGGCATTGATAAAACTAAATCTTCTGCAATTTGGGTATTACATAAACTTTCCCATTCATCTTCAATTATGGCACGAAGTTGTTCCGCATTTTGATGACGATAGATAATAAGATAATAGTTATATATCCAATATTACACGACTGGAAAACTTTTGCGTCAGAAAATATAACTTTTGACCAAAAGTCTTCATTGTTCAACAATAATATTATGGTTGAGTGCAAAAATGATCAGTCCTTGTTTTCTTCCTCCGTTAATTTGTATTTTCTAGCAGCACACTTTAGAATGCTATTTTTAATTCTTCTACAGGCAGTAGATCTTGATGCGGGAATTTGTTTCTAAAATTCTATTCACTAATTTATAAGGGTTTCATCTTGTTGCTCATTACTTCGTTTAGGCCTACCAGATCCATGCTTGGGGGATATAGTTTCTTTCATTTTCCCATATTTTTTTAACTTTCATCAGAGTGGATTTATTTATGTTATATTCGGAAGCAATTCCGCACCACCCATTTTCCAATTTGGAAACAATACCTAATCTTCTGAATTTCTGTTAGTTGTAAATATTTAAAATTTTCAAGAGTGGTTCCCTAATCAAACTTGAATATTAATAAACTTCAACTTGAAAAAAAATGTGACAGTTGACTTTTAGATGACATAAATATTTTTGCAAAAGTCATGTTTACATTGCTAAAATAAAGTGTACTACTTTTTTTTGAAATCAAGTGTACCTTCCATTCATGTATTGAAGCTAAAACTTGGTAAATTTAATATCAAACCCACAACATATATATATATACAACGTGAGTCACCTAAAATGTCACCCCCTCCAGAATCTAAAAGAATGGATGGAATTTCGCGAAAATTTATATCCTGATATTTCTTACTATAACAAATCTAAATTTCATAAAAAATATGTCAGAATGTACCGGGTAGTACGAAAATTAGTTCCAACTTTTTTTATTTTAATGGAACACCCTGTATATTTTTACATATTCAGTTAGACTTATTCATTATGAATTCAACGATGTCATATTTTCTATGTTTATCTTTAATAATAACTGAGATAGTGCAAAGCGAAAATGTACTACAAAGAACTACGTACAGTGTTGTAAAGCGGGTTCAAAAGTGTATTGAACAAAATGGACAACACATAGAACATTTAATTTAAAATTTATATTTCGATAAGTTGAGAATTACAATTTTTATGACTTTTCACTGTTTTTTGCTATTAAATAATTTCTAAAAGTTCTATTAATAACTCGTTTTTATTTGCACTATCTCAGTTATTATTAAAGATAAACATAGAAAATATGACATCATTGAATTCGTAATGAATACGTCTAACTGAATATGTAAAAATATACAGGGTCTTCCATTAAAATAAAAAAAGTTGGAACTACTTTTCGTACTACCCGGTATATTCTGACATATTTTTTTACGAAATTTAGATTTGTTATAGTAAGAAATATCAGGATATAAATTTCCGCGAAATTCCATCCATTCGTTTACATTCTGGAGGGGGTGACATTTTAGGTGACTCACGTTGTATATATATATATATATATCGACAACACGATATTTCAATCTCAAAGCATTCTCAAACGAAATACAACAGCACCTACAATGCACATTATAAACACTTTTAACTCATAAACGGTTGATGCCAGATATTTTATATATTATGTTTTCTTAAAGGAAATTCTCTATCCAACCACGTAAAAATATACAGGGTGTTCCATTTAAAAAACTCCAACTTATATCTGCAACTTTTTTATTTCACTTTCAATTGTTTTTCTGATAACAAATTCGAATTCTCTGGAAAAAGTTACATAGGTCCGCATATAACGTTACAAACATTTTCCTTTAATAACTGTGCAAATGACGTTCAAAAAGGGTGCGCCTTAGATTGAACACGGTGTACATACTACGAGTACAAATATGTTTATGAAAGATTCGCCATTTCCAAACAGAAAAACACATAAAAATGGTGTATACAGGGTGGTCCGAAATTTACCTGACAAACTTCGGCAGGTGATAGAGGGACTTAAAATAAGTGGAAAAGTTCCTATCAACTTATGTCCTTAGGTGATTGCTAACAAAGATACAGGGTGTTAAAGTTTTGTGAAAAACAAACTATTTCTTTAATAACTCTAAAATTATGAAAGCTATTGACTTGAAATTTTAGGGGAGGAAATGTTTTTTAAGCCTAAATTGTTTTACGGAATCTTGCCTTTGTACTGTTTCCAGTGGCGCCGTCACAGGGTGGGGGAGTTAAATTTTTCGCCGAAACTATGTAACGCCACTGCTTTGTACGGTTGTTTTTTAATTTTCCGAATCTCAGCTCAATTAGGAAGAAAGAAGGTATCTTTTAATTTTTTCGTACAACGCTTACTTTTCGAGTAAAACGGCTGTTTTTGCTTTATATCTCTACTAAAACACTAAAACCTTTACTACAATAATAATAAAATTAATAATCCTAGTTGCCCATGGTAAACAATGAAACATTATTGTCAGTTAATGTTTGACCTGTCACCCTGTCAGTTTTTATAGTGTTAATGTTTGGTATCACGATGCCAAGATTGTTCAGCAATGTAAAATAAATGATAAATTTGCAATAAAGTTTAGTCATGGAAATTCTTTTTGCTATTTTACTCGAAAAGTAAGCGTTGTACGAATAAATTAAAAGATACCTTTTTTCTTCCAAATTGAGCAAAGATTCGGAAAATTTTAAAATCAACTGTACAAAGCAGTGGTGTTACATAGTTTCGGCAAACAATTTAACTCCCCCACGCCGTAACGGCGCCACTGGAAACAGTACAAAGGCAAGATTCTGTAAAACAATAGAGGCTTAAAAAATATCGCCGTCCCTAAAATTTCAAGTCAACATAATTTTAGAGTTATTAAAGAAATGGTTTGTTTTTCACAAAACTTTAACACCCTGTATCTTTGTTAGCAACCACCTAAGGGCATAAGTTGATAGGAACTTTTCCACTTATTTTAAGTCCCTCTATCACCTGCCGAAGTTTGTCAGCAGTGGCGGCTCCTGATCTGTAACGTAGAGGAGGCTCAGAGCTAAAAAGCTGTGTACACGGGGCAAGAGCTGCAGGGGGTGCAGTAATTTCAAGGTCATTGTGTTTTACAAGTACCCCAAAATAAATAAACTACATTGACATTAATAAACGTGTAATGCTTTTTAAATTTTGACTAGGAGAAATTATTTATTATTACAATAAATATAAAACACTCTAATTAGCCAATAAAATGTATTAAAAAATATAAGTATATCAAATAATAAATAATACAAAATATTGCCCAGGAAGAACCAGTAGCGAGGAGGTGTAGAATTTTCTCTTGCCAGGAAAGGTGTGGTGGGAAGGATGGGCAATAAACATGAGGTAATATTCGGCATACAAACAAATTAAAAGTAGCTAATAAAGAAATTTAAAAATTATGTGAAAAATAAAAAAAATCGATTTTTAAATGTACCTAATAAACAAATAACCGGAGTAAATATGAATTCTATAAAATTAATCAATCAATTATAAAATATAACAAAAAACAATTATAAGACTTATAGAGAAATTGGATAGGAAATAGGAGGTATTGAAAGGAATGAAATGTATTCCATAAAATAAAGCAATAAAATATTTTCTAAAAATAAAAATTATATAATCTATAATTTGATAATTATCATAGTAAAATAAATCTATATATGTACTTATATACATATATATAAATAATAAATCTATTCTCAATAAAAAATAAAAAAATGATAACAGGAAAAAAAAACAATTCCGTGAAGTTCTAAAAAAATAGAAACTATTTAAAACTATAAATATCAAAAAATAAAGATTTTTATTAAAATAACATTAGTGGTTCTGCTAGAGGACACTATGTACCGCAAAATTAGAGATTTTTATAAAATAGAGGTCCGTCGATTTTTATAATTCGCGAAATAATCGATATCATCATAAAATGTATTACTCTGCTTTAAACTAAATTTTTGTCTATTGATATTAATGAAATATTTTTAAGACGATCTTGGCTAATATTATTTCGAGTAAAAGTTTTGATACGTTTAAGAGCAGAAAAACTTCTTTCAACGGAAGCTGATGTAACGTGAATGGTAGCAACAAGGAAGAGTAATTTATAAAACTCCGGCATGCAATTTTGTAGGTTATTATTATTATTATATTTATAAACAAAAATAAACATTTCAGGCGGCGTTTTACATTCTCTGTCACGCGGTACATTAATTCCTCTCTAGCAAGCAGTCTGACGACACGATGCGATAAGCTATACTGCAATGAGAAGATGTGAAAGTGATATGTGCACATTTGCAGTTCAGTCTCAATGCTACGCTACCACCGAAGTAGTTGGTCATTGGTCAAGAGGCTAAGCCAGACTAAGCCTCAATCACGTGGTAAATTTGCTGAAATATTGGTGGCCAACTGTTGCGCCGTCGTATTTGTTTCCTAACTTTTAACGTTCTGCTTTGAGTACAGAGTGGGGACGGAGGCTGTTTTGAATTAGCCGCAAAGAGAAACACACGTTGCGGTCGTAGGTTGCCTACGCTTTCAAGGAATAAATATACGGTGCATGCGCTTCGAGTGGATATTTGTAGGGTCGTAAAATTAACTTCTTATTTCAATTTCAGTAGGTGTTTATAATATAATAATATAATACCTGGTATTTAAAGTTAAATTTAAAATTTTACCATAGCCAATATATTCATTATTCTACTTTGGCAGCTAGAGGAGGCTTAGCCTCCGTTGCCTCCTCTAAGAAACCGCCACTGTTTGCAGTGGCGTAGCGGACGGGCCCGCAGGGCCCGCGGTGCGGGGGGGCCTCCGGCATTTGGGGGCCCCGAGTGTAGGAATTTTTTACGCGAAAATATCCTCGAAATTAAAAGTGACGAAATCTTACATACATCTTAACGTCAATAGTTAAGATGCATGGATTTTATAAAAACATAAATTTATTATATTTCCTTGATATTTCTTAAATTTTTTTAAGAATATAATAAAATAAATTGATAAAGAAGATTTATCGGCAGATTTTCCCCGCGAACTTCTGTTACTAAGAAATGTTTTGAGGACACAAATAATAGAAATTAATTGCGGATTCTTCAATCTTAAATTTTGCTACGTTTCTCATACAAAATCGCAAAACTTTACTGTCAAGTGTTCCAAATATTTTTAATGCTATAAAATTGTTCTTAACACTACCAGTTACTGTTGCTACAGTTGAAAGGTCATTTTCAAAATTAAAACTTAAAAATTAAGACATTTGTAAGAAATTCAATGACACAAGAAAGACTATCAGCATTAAGTGTATTAAGCATTGAGCAAGAGAGAGCAAGGAAGTTAAATACTGATCGCATCATCGAAGACTTTGGAGCATGTACGCCGCTGCCGAAAATTTTATGATATATTTGAGATGTAAGAATTGGAGTAGGTATAATGTGGTAAAATATTCATGTAGCTAACAATTTTTGTTTAACAAAATTGGAGGTGATTTATTATTTTGTGGGGGCCCTCATCATATATTTTGCGGGGGGGCCCGAGATTTTCAGCTACGCCACTGACTGTTTGTCAGGTAAACTTCGGACCACCCTGTATATATAAAATATAAGATGTAAAAATTAAATATTAAATACATTACAAAATGTTCTACAGACTAGGTGAGAGCATCAGTGTTGTCATGCAGTAATTAATATAAAATATTTAAGGTAACATATTACTTTTGTCTAATAAATATTCGTTAGTGGTATTGTGTGATTTCTTGACAAGTAAATTTTTTACAGCATATTTAAATTTGGTTATGTTGGGTAGTTGCTTTATTCCAGCTGGTAATGCATTAAAGTACTTGCTAAAATATAAATTTTTTTGATATAGTGCAGAGTCATGTTTATGAGGTAAAAGATAGTCCTTCTGTCTGGTATTGTATTGATGTTGTACAGATGGAAATGGAAATGGCTTTATGCCTAAATGCGTAACATTTGAAAACAATAAATTATTATTTATTCTCTATACTATACTAAAAATACATTCTAAAAGAATGCAAGGGGTGGAAGAGCAGGAGTTGAACTCGATGAACTAAAGTTATTTTCAGAGGTATGAACAAAATTAAGAATTTCTTTGTATTTCTGGTGAATATTAGGTAATTTTTGACGTTACTGAATATGAATTAGATAGGTACTAAACATTCAGTAAAAATTCTTTAAGAATTCTTTGTGCAACCTGCTTAGTGCTTACAAACGTAAAAAAAATCATGCTACTAAATCGATATAATTTAAAAATTGTATTAATAGCTTTCTCAATGTAGCTATTTATATTATTAATATTTACCTGAATCAAGTCTTTTTCTTGCATGGTAGTAATTTCAATAGGGACCAAAGTACCATCAGGAAGAAGCCCTTGTATACTATTCTCATCGTTGGAACCAGTCACAACCGGCACAGTCTGACCATCTTGAGTTGTAATGCTAATGGGGTTCCCTTGTTGATCTACTAACTGTGTCAAATGCAAATCGGGCACTTCAATGTCAATTTTCTGCCTCTCTACATTCATTGCTGGGTCCAAGACATGCAATAAAGAAGGATCCTTAATGTCAAACACCGGCCTACTGTAAACTGGTTTTACGTCACTGTTGCTGTAGATATGTTTAACATTGTTGGCTGTATTATGAGTACGCATATGTTTGGATTTATTAGAACTGTCAGCAAAAGTTTTTCCGCATTGTTCACAGGTATATGGTCTCTCCCCTGAGTGAGTTCGCTCATGCCTCTTAAGGGCCCAACCTTCTGTGAAAGCTCTAGGACAACTTTTGCACTTGAAGGGCCGGTCATTGAGGTGTCGGCGTACGTGGGTTTTAAATGTGTCTTTGTGCAGGAAAGTTTTTGAGCAATATTCGCACACCCATGGTCGTTCACCTACAGTTAAAAATATTTTAAAAACATATTTTTATTATTGTTGTTTGTAGTAACCATTGGTTTCCTTTAAATCGATTACTTTTAGGCAAAAAATGCTACCTATACACAGTTCGGTGTCCAAATGGACACAGACTCCTCCCCAAAAATGCCCGCAACATTTGAATGGAACTTCTCTATTGGTCGACCCAAATTACAAAGCAACCACTAAATTTGACGAAGGCCGACTCTACAATAGTCGCGTCATATATTAAATTTGTACGTATTTTGGCAACAGACCAATCAGCATATGTTATCATTGTCGCGAAACGTATAAACGCTAAACATATGGAAAACGCGAATAAATGGAGAGCCAGCCTCACGTCAACTGCTGTATTATTCTCTATCCTTGGTATTATTCTTTGCCTGTGTTTTGAAATTTCTACAGTTACGATCGTTTTTGTGAAGGTACGTATAAGAATTAAATTAACATTATATGTTTTGTGTATAAAGTATTAAGTTACATAATGCAAACGATTAAAATGATCATTGATAAAATGTTAAAATCTCGTTTTTTTTTTAAGGTTAAATCGGAAATTGGCTGAAGGGGGCCCGGACCCAACTTCTCCACCGAAAAAACGAACGTCCAGACATTTTTCGGTGGAAGACAAGGAAAGCGTGCTGAACATTTTTAAGGCGTACGATGGGGAAAATCGGGAGGAACCAAAGATGGAAGGCATAAAGTTCACTGCAACGGCAGCAGGTGTGAGTGTTGCAAGTGTTTATAATATTCTTGGTGAATACAAACAAACACACCAACTTCAACCACCAAATGTGTGTGTTTTGGACAATATTGATGAAGGAACTAAAAGTGCTCTCAAGCATATAATCCATTATTTTTTTGAAGGCGATGAACAGAAATTGGCTTTCAGTGAGTAAACGGACTTTTTATTTCTTCGTGTTGTAATGTAATTGTGTTTGGCATTATAGGTTTTTAAATAAATAGTGCCCAAGGGAAAAAAATAAGATATCGCTTGGAGGCGAAGATTGCTGCGAGACATCAGAAAATACCGAAGAAGTTGTACTTTTTAGATGAGACTTAGGCACAGATTAACTATACTAATCTGTGACTTAGGTGAACGCTGGCCATACTGTAAGTAAAGTATGGAAGGACACAACAATCCTGATTCCAAGGCAGGTTTTCATCCAATGTTTAACGATGGGGTTAAAAAATACATCGGACAAGGGAAATCATCTTATAGTCCACCACATAGGATCCGAGGACGGTTTCGTTGAGAATTATATTACTTATCGTTGTTATGTTATTTACAAATTTGTTATATGCAATACGTAGGCTTTGAAAGTCTATTTTT
This sequence comes from Rhagium mordax, assembly GCA_963680705.1. Taxonomy (NCBI): domain Eukaryota; kingdom Metazoa; phylum Arthropoda; class Insecta; order Coleoptera; family Cerambycidae; genus Rhagium; species Rhagium mordax. The sequence continues at coordinate 26,432,471 of OY796658.1, read as the reverse complement.
TCTACTGATTTACCAAATGTATTAAAATGATGAATAAAGCATTCTATTTTATATTATATTTATATCTCTCGTAATTTTCTTAAACGAACTGTAGTAGAACCTTGTGAAAATAAAGACAAAATAGGTAGGTAAACTGGTAAACAACACGTTTTATTTATTTGGACATGTGAAAACCGAAAAGTAAACGACTCTTAGCAGATATGACTATTTTTGAGTATTTTGCATTGGGGTTTATCATTGAGTATATTACTTTATACTCAATGTGTTTATCCAGTGAAGTAACCTATGTAAATTGTTTTAGTAAATCACAAACTAAACTTTTTTGAATTAAATAACCACGGACGTTCTTTAAAGTATGGGGAAATAACTCGCGAAAGAACTTAACCTAAAAACGAATACAAACGTAAACAAACCAGAGCTGCTTTCCAGTGTCACCGGTACAAAGTGCATCAAGCCCCGGAACAGTTCAGGTGCTTGGCACATCAGTGAGCTTGCCACTGGAACGCCCAAAATTGTAAGGTTTATGATTATTATAATATAACCTCTGAAAGCAATAATTTGTGGTATATATGCTGAATTTTTCTGTGAAAACTGACGATGTCTAATGAAGTTATTGATATTGCGGCTTATTACGGTGCATCCTTAATTAATTATTAATTTATTTCCAATAAATTGAAAATAACCAATAACTATATAAGTGTGCACCGTAATAAAGATGATGGTAAGAATGATGAAATGTCATTGTCTTGTCATTGGCATTAGACTAATTTTTCATTCATTTTAATTGTATTTCTACCCTTTAAAACTCAACAAAATTCAAATTTGACATTCCCCCTCCCGTTTAGTACATTAAACACCAGAAAATTCTTGGTGCTTGAGGGGACGGGGGTATGCAGACCTTGAACAGTTCAGATACGTCAAACCCGAAACCACTGGAACTCTTAGCAATGGTACAAAGCGCTCTTGGAGCGCTCCCGAGCTGTACAGGAGCGCTTCAGCGTGGCACTGGAAAGCAGCTCAGGCAATCAGCTGGCCGAGGCTGAGTAAAAGTATCTTGAGTTTGCGCAGTGCGGACTAATAAAGGAAACGTCGTTTAAATTTTTGCGGGAATAAAGTATTATTTTTAAAAGTCCAAAATTGAAGATGTATAATAGAAGCTTTAATGGGTATAAACATTATAAAAATATAGTACAGCTGTAGTAGAAAATGTAACACGTATAATAACAAATTTTGTTGAAGCTATCACAACTTTCATTAATTTCCATCGTGTAAAACTGACTATTGCGTACACCGTTCTGCGCTGCCATAAAATTAATGGGGCGGAGTCGAGCTCCATTTGGACGCCGAACCTAGTATAGATAATTTTTTAACGGTATTAATTATACAGAGTGAATAACTAAATTTACGTGAAAATTTTAAGTATCTTATTTCATGTTAAAACGATAATTATTAGGTTTTTGAAAAAATTATACAATATGCATTGACCATGGTAACTTTAAAACGATAAGACAAATACAGGGTGAATACCAATAACTCCTTTTAATTTTCAGAGGGGTTTCTGTTGATATTTATAACACAAATTACCAATAAAAAAATATAAAAAAGAAAGTTGAAAAACTGACCTACCCTACGTAAAATTCTGGTAAACTTTTGAGTACCACTTATGGGGTGAACAACACGCCTTGTATACAAGTCACAGACTCCAAGTTATAACGTAAAAAACGTCTAATAATGTAAGTCGCCATTTGATGGTCTTTCATAAATTTGCGGTCGGAGACAAGTTAATTGACAGTGACAGCAAATACTAGTGAATTTATGATAGCAAAAAACAAGGTGAATGCCAGAGGCAAAGACCTATCCTGATTTATTTTCTGTTGACATAGGTCAGTTACGAAGTTCTGAAAATGTTGACGTATTTTAATTTATTTTCTTTCTCGAAAACTACAGGGTATATATTTTTTATTTTTGGTATATGGCCTTACCATTAAGGGACCTACCATCCCATAAAATTAAAATGAGTTATTGGTATTCACCCTGTAGTAAAGTGAGAAAAAAGTTGTAATATTTTATGACCATAAATATTTTGCTAAGAAGTACAAAATGTCAATTGACTAGAATTATTCCGAAAAGAAAAAAAAACTAAAAACTGTTATTTACAATTTTATCCAATAAATTGTTTATTATTAGAGGACTAGTTAAGGTAGCAAATTAAATTTTATTACTTTTTAATTTTCTATTCATTGTGCAACAAGAAAAATTAACTTATTAATAAAATATAAAGATGTATTAAAAAATTTTGTCTCTGTTGGTCAATGAAGACAATTGTGTCTGCAAGAGAAAAAAATTGACATTTCTGCATATATCTCTCCAGTTTATCTCTCCACTGTTATAAGAAATATGGAGTACTCAGTAAAAGAGAGAAAAACAATCATATCTTTAATAAGTTCAGCTGTTCTCGAAAAGCTGAAAATATATACACGATTATTTATTTACCAATTTTATTGCTATTTGCTAATTTTTTTACAAACAACAACTAATATTCATTACAATTACAAATTTGATTAATTATAATACTAGTTAATTTTTGTAATAAATATTAATTTGAATTAAATTAGAAACAAATTACAACTGCTAATTGTATATAAAAACAGTTGTTGTTAAGTTTGTAGACAAAAATATTTCAATTTATTTGAGACATCATATGCCTTATCTAACCCATCCAGTGTAATCTTTGTTCATATAGTGAAGTGACCTTTGAACTGGTGAAGTAAAATTGAATCAACTATTCGCTATGTGCAAGGTTTTTAGTAGCGTCACGGTCAATAGTTGAAGTCTTTGTACCCCTAATTTGTCAATGTCACGACATGCTTGTCAATGTCAAGACATGACAGCATAATATAAAATAATGGCAAGTATAGTTGTGTACCGGATATAAACAAATTACGCATTCTATTAAATTTACCAGAAGCGTATTAGAGAAGGGAAGAAAATTGGCATTTTGTCATATAAAACATATAGAAGAATGTGTTTGCCGTAATATTTTTTCGGAAATATTGTCGGACGGTAAGCAGAGCTGTGAGGATGTTCTGATTTTTCTCCACCTACATATACGTGACCTTGACTCGGCTCCCACAGACTCATCAACACCGAAGAAAAACGAAATATTACTTTTACAGATTTACTGCAATAATTTCCGAATAAATTGTGATTAAAATCATGCTATTATTTGACTCTTTTCAACGCTTTGATCCACTTCATTCGTTTTCCAAGGTTATGTTTCCACGCAGGAAATCTGTAAAATTTTATTTTACGGAAAGTGTCACTAACACGACATTTATTTGCAGGTGAATTAATTTTTCCCATGTATGTTTCCTTGTAACCGAAAAACTCTATTAAATTAAGACTCTTCTCGTTCAAACAAAAATTTTTATTACTTGACACTCTTGACAGCACAAAATATACATACCTTGATCATGACAGATGGGAAAAGGGAAATTACAGGGTCAAAATTTACAATAGAGGAGCAACAGAACAAAACGTGATAAATCCACTTTTGGCAAAATTTGAGTTAGATGCAGATTACCCGTTTTAGGGGTGAGATAAATCCATTGGCGATGTCAGATTTATACAAAACGTAATGTATCCTGTTGAAAATCGCATCTTAAAACAGAGAATTCAATCAAAACGCAATGAATCCAAATTTATGTATGAAAATTCAAGAATTCATTCAAATCGTTATAAATCCTTATAGTGCTCTGTAAGTATGGGCATTTTCCTGCATTGAAGTTTACTGTTATATTAACATTTAAAAGTTTTGATAGCGTACAATAGATGGCCGAATATATCGAGGATACTTTATTTTAGTATCAAATAACATCAAACATCAAACAAACCGAGATAAATCCAATTCTATCAAACAAAACGGGATAAATCCATTTTTTTTTTTTAAATAACTTACGAATGACTGTGCACATATTAATCAAATTTACGGCTTGTCTTTATTTACCTTATTATGTACAATATCCCAACATTCAAATTTCGTATTTTTTTATGGCTTATCCTGTAGGACAAAAGTGCATTTTACTCGAAAACTGGTTATGTGGATTTATCACGTTTTGTACTGCTGCTCCTCATGGTCACCGCAAACGCTCGCGTCGGATTTAGTAATAACTCCGGCCCCTTGCACATAGTCAATACCATTATATTCCTCATATAAAATTGTTTCCTATTTAGATGTTTCAAATTTAATAATAAATGAGTTATCTATGAACACTGAAATTGACGATTTTCAGATTCTTTAGATTCTATTAGGGCATAAAATAGCATAACGTTTTCCTCATTTAACCTACCGTATATTTATTATAAATTTAAAGTTAAAGCACTTACACATCATATCTAAACTTACCAGTATGTCTCTTTCGATGCAAATTAAATTGCGAAGATGTGGTAAAAGATCGTCCACAGTGATCACAGCAATACGGTTTTTCTCCTGTATGAATCCTTTTGTGTTCGGCAAGATTCCCCTTTTGTGAAAATGCCTTATGGCAAACATCACAACTATATGGCTTATGACCTTCATGCCAACGTTGATGAAGTGTAAGTGAAGTTCTATGTGCAAACTTCTGACCACATTGACTACAAATATATTTTTTATTACCTGTATGTACTGCTTCATGGTTAATCAGATTTGCATGGGTTTTAAATGATGCATCACACTGCTGGCAATGAAATGGCCTTTCGTCTGTATGTACCAATTGATGACGTTGAAGTAACTGTCTGTGTTTAAAGCTTTTGTCACATTTATTACATACAAATCTTCTTCCATTGCTGTGCTCCGTCTCCCGATGATAAAGTAAGCTGCTCGGATGTTGTAATACTTTACCACAGGTTTCACAGGGGTACTCCTTGGCAAGATTAGTATCAGATTTGTTCAGTATTTCTTCTTTTTCATGCTTAAGTAGATGTAACTTTAGACTATTAGCATAGGAAAAACTTTTGCTGCATTTATCACAACAAAATGGTTTTTCTTGGTTGTGTACGGCACGGTTGTGGACTTCTAGGTTTTGTTTGCAGGTGAAGGTTTTGTCACACTGTTCACATTTGTGTTGGGTTTCAGTAGGTTCCGCTAAAGATGGTTCATTAATTTTTACTACTTCTGCACTATCTGGAAATTGAAGAGTTCCTCCCTAGAAGATATAGGGTTCAATTAATATATGGAACTTAAAAAAAAACAGTTTATTTTATATACAGGGTGTTACAGTAACGAAGCATTTAGAAAACCTAGAAAGCGAGAAAAATTCTAAAGACAATATACAATCTGTTTTAAAGATATATAGGGTTTAATATGTTACTTCTACTACCCTCATATGGTTAAAAGTTGAAACACAAAATTTCACTGCAATGGGCTCATTCATCAATTTTTTTAATTTATTTCGAAAGAGGACCCTTGAAATAGTAGCTATGCAAAAAATCTGAATTTTATTTCGACGCTAAATCCGTTAAATAAATTAAACTAACCATCGTGTGAATCTAAACCGTGACGTCACTTCACGGTTGACGACAGCGTGCTATGGCCTTAATAATAATAATAATATGACTTTATTTCAGGCGGAGTCTAGCCTAAGCTACTCAACTTAATAGAGCCAGAATTGTACAGAACTTTAGCTAAATACACTTAAATGCAAAATGCAACATCACAAAACAATCCAGAGCACTCAGACATAAACACAATTCTCAAAAAGCCAAAACTGAGAAGCGATACTGACAGCACGTCTATCTTAATAACCGTGTAATGACGTTACACCACTCTCAAGTTGATGCCTAAAAGCTTTAAATATCTTAGCTATGAAATAAGGTATCATTCTGAAATTTTCAGTCCAATTTTGAGAATTGATTTTCCAACTAATTTTTACTTTTAAAATAAAAAATTAAAAGATGTCTGATATTGAATCTAGTTTTAGATCTAAATTAGGAGAAAACAAAAAAAATATTTTATTTATTTTCTTGTGTATCTTAACCAAAAAGCAAACCTATATTTGTTTGTGCAAATAAAAATATAAACAAGTTATAAATAAAAACATAATATTATAAATAGCATTGTATTGTATCAACCAATCAGACTACATATAATTAGTGGACTCAATTATTACTTACTACAGATTCGAACCTCTCAACAGCTGAAATTCCAGTATGTCCCGTTTCAGACTGATGCTTATCCACTAATGTTTTATCCTCACTTTCAACACCACAGTCGGGTTCCTGGCAAATATACTGAATTCTATGTGATTTTTTGTGTAAATCGTAACGACCTAAATGTAAAAATTCCCTTTTGCAAATTTCACATTGATATTTCTTTTTGCCCTTCCTCTTGCTAAAATAACCTATAACAATAATAATAAATGACAAGAGTGACAAGACAACATAACTCCAGCAACACAATAGTAACTTTCGTTACAAGTGCGGTAGGTGACTTGTTACAGTTGAGTAGATATTATGGATGAGGCGACGAAGAAGCCGAGTTCAGAATATCCTAAACGAGACTGGAACAACACCTAACGGACGTGTATCGAATATTTTATTTCATCCCGTCATTAATTGTATATTTGTATAATTTGAAACTTGTTTATTTTCTTATATCATTTGACATTTGACAGTTTTGACACTATTTTTTAATTTAAGGTAAATTTTTATATGCCAAATAACTGTCAAAAGGTATAATAACAGTTTATGATTGGTTCGTAATGAATTTCCGGTGGCTTCCCGAACATTACAGTCTCTAGTACCGTAATACCTCACTTCCCGCCCGCACACGAGTATTGTAATGTTGTACTTTCCGGACGGGTTGAAATAAAATATTGAACCAATATGCAAACCATACAGGCCCATTATATAAATGAAGGTCTAATACTTGATCCTTGTAAACAATACTGAGCTCATACTGTTTCGTAATTTTGTCCCAATATGTACAGGGTGTTCAACGTAACTTGCTACCCCCCATAATTTTCTTATTTTACAAGGTAATAAAAAAATAAGAAATTTCATCTTATTGCATTTTTCACGTACTTTTTAAATATGTTATCAAATCACATCCATGTCAGAAAATATACAGTGGGTGCGAAAAAACATGTTTTTCTTTAATGGAACACCCTATATATTTTTACATATTTGGATTTGCCTTTTTTTTCTGATTTCAAAAATATATAATACTTGTATATTTCGAGTAATATTAAGGAAGTTATTAATAAAAAACCGTTTGAAATAACAGATAAATTATATTTATTTTATCTTTACAACAATCATTATTTGAAGAAGACGAAATATGATCTGATAATATATTTAAAAAGTATGTGAAAAATGCAATAACATGAAATTTTTATTTTTTTTATTAACTTATAAATAATGAAATTATGGGGGTAGCAAGTTACGTTGAACCCCATACAGTATCGTCGCTTTTAAATGATCAACTTTACAAGTCGATTTCTGATTCCGTTGTAAGTCCAAGGTTATAAATAAGCAAGTAAGAGCAAACAAAGACAACTGACTTGCTCATTATCTGTTATAAATAATAATAATAAATAACACCACAGATAATACGACCCCCTTTATCCCTGAAGACTCTGAAAGTCTTGTGCGGGAGGGGGCTACACATTTAGAGACAAGGGACACACACCCAATATCCGAGTATACTAAAAAATCCTAGTGCCACGGCCGGGAATCGAACCCGGGACTCCTGGCTGAGAGTCTAGTATCCTAGCCTCTCATCCAACCAGCCATTTCTCATCCAACCAGCCATTTTTTAAATTTTTTAATTTTAAGTTTAATTATAACATTAGACTTACGACAGAATCAGAAATCCACATGTTAAGTTGATATCGCGATCATTTAAAACCGACGATACTGTACATATATATATTTGGTTATCATTTAATAAAACTTCGATAATTCAGATGGATATCATTCTAAAGTCGTTTATTATCCTGTAGTGTAATTAAGAGAACTCATTTTCTTTGACCACTGTATCCACAGACAAATAACTTAACCCTTTCTTCATGTTTTATTTTAATACTGTCTTCTAGTTCTTCTCTACTATTTTCAAGATGCTCATTATTGCTGTTGTAGTTCATGCACATTTCTTGGTTATTTAATAATGTAATTTTCTGTTACGTGTTTGATCCCTACTCTATTCTTACCATACGTCATTTTTTTTATTTCATCTACAGTTAACGTGTGAACTGGCCCAAAAACAAATGCAAATTCTTTTAATTTGCTTCATATCATACCTTTATATTATCTAAAGTAATGATTTCCGCAAGTGGAACATTACCTTCTTTACCCCATTCTGGCCTCATTTGGGGACTTTAACTGCTTACAGATTATTAAGTATCAGCCAAATTCTTAAAGATATGTTTAGTAAAATAAAAAATGGTACTGGTCACAGTGACTTACTTGAATACAAACAGTTGAAAAGGGAACACAGAAAAAATATAAAGAAAGAAAAACAAAATTATTATAAGAATAAAATCAACATGGCAGATAATAAATCTAAGGAAACGTGGAAAATTGTAAATAGTAGACTTGGGAAAACTAAAAAAGGTAAAAAAATAATTACTTTAAAAAATGAAAGTGACATCATAATTGATAATAATATATATGTAATCACTTTGCATTACACTTTGCTACGGTTGCACCAAATGCCATAAATAAAAATTTCGGATTTAATTTATCCTTACCACATACCTTATCTAATCGAAATTGTGATTCAATATTTTTTTATGAAGTGTCTAAGCTTGAACTAATAGATGTTATACATTGTTTAAAAAACAAGAAATCTGCTGGCCTTGATGAAATAACTGTGATTATTCTAAAAAGCATCTCATGTAACATTATTGATCAATTGTTATATCTAATTAATAGGTCAATACTTGAGGGTTATTTTCCGGTTGAATACAAAATGTCCTATATTTAAACAGGGAAATGAGGAAGACGTAGAAAATTACCGTCAAATTACTTTAGTATGTGTAATGTCCAAAGTATTTGAAAAAATAATATCTAATCGAATAATGTCATTTTTATCTAAAAATAATTGCCTCACTGATTCTCAGCACGGGTTTAGACCAGGTAGATCTGTAGAGACGGCGTCCGCCAAACTGTTTGATTTTATATACCGAGAGGTCGATAGTGGTAAAAGGTATCAATTCAGTTTGACCTTTCTAAGGCGTTTGATACCGTAGATAAAAATATATTATTTGATAAGTTAGAAAATATTGGAATAAGAGGTAATTTATTAACCTGCTTAAAATCATACATGGAAAATAGAAGATTTATAGTAAAATGTAATGAGGTTGAATCTGACATACATGATATAATTTTAAGTGTGCCACAGGGTTCTGTCCTGGGTCCACAATTATTTTCTATTTACATTAATGATCTGCCTAGTTATATAAATGATGGTTTCACAATTATGTATGCCGATGATACCACTGTTTTTGTATCTGTTACAAATTCTGATGAGTTGTGTGAACTTGTAAACAATGTTGTTGTTGAAATGAATGATTGGTGTAGTCGTAATAAGCTAATATTGAATGAAAAAAAAACAGTTTTTGTAAATTTCAACTTAAGAAGGAATACCCTTGACACAACCCCTTGCACAAAATTCCTAGGAAGTTACATAGATAATGCACTGTCTTGGGAAGAACAATGTAATCATGTATGCAGTAAATTAAATAAAGCATATTTTGCAATATTGCAGTTAAAAGACACTTTAAGTGAGGTTGGACTTATTGACGTTTATTATGCACTAGTATATTCTCATCTGTCCTTTAATGTATGTTTGTGGGGTAAATCTAGACAAATGTATAGAGTCTTTGTAGCACAAAAAAGAACTATAAGATTATTATTTAATCTAAACCATAGAGAAAGTTGCAAAAATACATTTCCTGAAAAGAAAATTCTAACTTTGCCCTGTATATATATTTATAAGTGTTTAATATATGTGAAAAGTAACTTGCAGAAGTTTAAAACACGTCATAGCAGTCACACATATAGTACAAGACACGGGGAGCTTTTATCTATGCCGCGGCACAAAACAACAAAATTTAAGGAATCACTTCATTATAATAGCATTGTATTATACAATAGTCTCCCTGAAAATCTCAGACACCTTTCAATGTCGAAGTATAAAACCGAAATTAAAAAAATACTTGTCGAAAATGCTTACTATAGTGTTGATCACTTTGTTAATAGATTACCTATATAATGGGCTCATTTCGTGATATTTGCTTTTTAATTTATTTTAGCATTTTCCGTAAGTATTTCATCCTCTATATAGTGAAAAAATTAGATCGCCAGCATTAATATTAACCCTAATATTTGATTTCAAATTTGTAACATATTTGAAATGGCTATGACGTCACACCACCCGACTCCACTGGTTTTATGAGTTATGCGAATATATGGTATTTAGATTTCGCTGTACCAAGGACGAAGCACTTAAAAGATGAACGAAATTACCACTTCCGTCGTGTGTGTAGTAACTGCCGCCGGTATGAAACTATAGGCAACAAGCTAGCGGCCGACCGCTGCGAGTGGTGTGACGTCACAGCGCTCTATTTTCATTATTTATTTTGAGGGAGAAGCAGTTGAAAAAAAAATTTAATATTTTGCACATTTACTAATTACAAGGTGTACTTTCGGAATATGAATTAAAAAAATTTCCGAAATGAGCCCATTATAAACCTTTTTATAATTGATTCTTATATGTGTGATGCTTAGTATTATGTGTATGTCATTGTAACAAAATAACTTTAGTTATATTTTTATATTTTATTTATGTATGTAGATGTATGTATCTACGTAAATTTTTATCTTTGTTCGTATAATGTATCCATGTTAATATTTTGTATTTTTCTATTATAAATATGACTTATCCTATATCATGTATCATGATCCAAAGGATTAATAAACTATTATTATTATTATTATTATTAGCACAATGTTTATCCCTCCGTATGCAATTAAAGTCATACAATAGGTTCTCAAGATAGAAAACTTTTATGTTCTATATCAAATCCATGGGTTAATAAGAACTGTGAAATTTGGTGTCAAAAATAAATATTTCTCAAAGAAAACAACCAGGCGCAACATTGACAAAACTTACAAGATAAATATAAAGGACTCTTATGTTTATATGCTGTCCTAATATTTATAATACATATTGGGTCAATAAAATTATTGCACTGCTGGGAAATCCTTCTGCAGTTGTATACAAAAATTGAAACGATAATTTTTTTTTCTGTATTCTGCAAAATTGTTATTCTATTATGGCCCAAAATTCGATAATTAGCTCTCTATGTAATTGAACACCATTCAGGGTTTATACTCATTTAAAAGAAAATTCAAATTACAATTTAAAACCGCATCAGGGAGCATAAATTGATTATTTTTATGATGTCGAAATTGAAACTGAAGTGAAACATTTTTCCTCTAGGTAAATAAAGTGACCAAAAATTGTTCTAGGCAGTTTCTGTAATTTTATTGTTTTAACAATATAAGATTTAACACGTTGACGACCGCGTGTTAACGGAAGTTAACACACCTTTAATGTCCCCTTGGACCGTGTGGTGACTTTAAGTTACACGCACCTTTCTTTTATATTCATGTCCGTGGCTAATTCAAAACGCACGTTATAATGCTAAATACATAGGATACGTTAGATAGCGGGCCTGGTGGCCCACTAATATTAGCGGGTTAGAAATACCATGCATATTTTTTGAGATTAACATTTGGCAGATATCAACAATATCTCCAAATATAAAAAAAATTGTTTCAACGATTCTATGATAAGAAGACAATTTGGGACAGTGTGGTATCTACATGGTACACACACAAAAATATTAATTGCAGCACACAAAAATAAGTAAATCAATCCAAATTATTACAAAATAAAAATTTATTTAAGTTCCAAACCAAAACCAGAAGAAAATAATGCCGGTCATGGAGACCGATTTTGGTTAATCGACAATGGTCGTCAACGTGTTAATAAGTCTTGACAGTTTATGTCAGTATTTCTATTTTTAATATATTGGATTTTTGTGGTGTTTCTACTTCGTCTTGAAAAAAATAGGGTATATAGCTCGGGAGAGATGGTATTTTTCCTTTGCATTTCTAGTAGCCCTCGGGCCTCAACTACACCTCGGAAAAAATAACGTCTTTCTCTCATTATAGCAATATACTATTAAAAACTAACACAGTATATTTAATCTGCTACAAAAATTTTGTCTATTAGCATATCATAAAAAAAATATGAATTATATTTTTATTTTAAATCACTTGCCTTTCTCACTATCTTTGGTACTTCATATACAAATTACATCAAAAGATAGCTATAATAATAATATATAATACATCACAGTCTTAGGAGTAGCGTCACTACATAGGTAACTTTGGTTATTCAAAATTAATGTATTTTATTTAAAATATTTCATGTTAAAAATTGTAAGTTATAAACACGGAATTGTATTATTGCTGCGCTAATTCTATTTAATAAATTTGATATGATTTGAGTACTAGTAATATTTACTCGAGTATTTATCGATCCTTTTTAAAGTTGTAGACCAAAGAAATAAATATAATGTTTATATACTTAATTTTTGTTACATATTACCAGCGATATACTCACCAGTTTTCATTTTGAATTTCGGTCGATTTATAAATACAGGTTCTCCTAAATCTTCTCCGTTTTCTGTTTCAGTTCTTCCTATTACTTCTTCAACATCATTACAAACTTGGATTTCTTTAACCTCAACTTCTTCTTCATCTATAACACCTTCTTCTTGGAAAATTTTATCTAGTTCTTTCCCCTGAAAAAATTCAGTATTAAAAATATCTGCTACTTCTGGTACGTCAATAAATTTCCAAAATTCCATTTTTTTACATAACATTAATTACTATAAGTTACCTCACTCTACAAAAGGCACGAATCCGCCTGCCCCACTTCTCGGCTCGCCTATCCCCAAGGATTTTATACTAAAGAGGATTGCTCATAGCCCCTGAAATGTTGAACAGAAAGCGCTGGTATGTGTGACGTAGCTGGCGTCAAAAGTGCGATCAAGCAATATAAATAATCGTCCCTAGTTAATTTCCACTTCATTTTACCAGGTCGAAAAATATACCATTCGATGCAGAAAAATATGTAGAACACGATTGTTGAAAAATTATGTGTCTAAATTGTCGGCTACTGTGCAAAAAAAAATAAAAACCATAAATGACATTGGACGCCGGCAGTGCCGGCACGTTTAACTCGAAACGCTGCTAAAACCGTTCGAGTTTTGAAAAAAATTAACATAAACAATTTTATAGAGAACTAAATTTCCTATAAAAAAGTCAGTGGTGGCATATGTCTATCTTAAATACTTTTGGTGTGAGGATGGTTGGAAGTCGCGCGCTGGACAACTGTTGTTTTATATTTTGAATGTAACAACGATACAGTAAAGACCAACGTCTCAGTCACTACTGCGTGTTATAACATGACCCAAAGATTTTATAAAATTCTTGAACATGCTTGTATGGTATAAAATCTTTAGCCCAATTAGTATATGGACAGGGTGTCCCAAAGTTGATGTCTCGGGACTATATCTAGAGAATGAAAAAATTTATCACAAAACCGTTTACGTGGTTTAATTTGGGGTGCACTAAGGTACATTTTACGCTATAATTTTTTTTTTTTCAAAATCTGGAAAATGGCGAAACTGACGTCATCAGAACTTTTTTCCCAGGAACATACACTTTTTTTGTGCTACCTGGAAAGTGCTATTTTTTCTGAACATTTTCTAATTTAAAAGTTTTTTCGTATCTGTTATATTTAAAAATAAACAGGGTAAAATAGTTTGGAAAATACCCTCAATTGCATACGAGTTAGCCATGATGTAATCGAGTGGCCTATGGAAAACAATGAACTAGGGCTGTTGACATGTTTGTTTAGTGAATATATTGTTTGTGTCAAATAGTTTACGGGTATGAATTAATTTAAATAGCACCGAAATGTTTACAACGAATAAAAAAGTTGACATGATTTTAATATATTTTTTTTCTCTTCCTTTTCTTTTTGGGATTTATTACCAGATCTCTTAAAATTCCTATCCAATTTATATTAATTAAGTAAGTATCTAAAAAATATTCAAATTAACCAGTTTAAAACTGGGAAATAACCTCTACGCCTTTGACGTAATGTGTCAACGGAACAGTTAGAGGGTGTTTTTTGACAACTAATAGGAATTAAAATAATACAAAAACACTGCGCTGTCGTTTCAGGAACTATATCTGTTTCCTTCTCTTTAGATTTTTTATGTAACGTGTAGAATAACACGGGATAAAAGAAAATTGTTTATATCATTTCCATAGATACTTACCATATAAATGTTGAAAAATATACAATAATATTAATTTTATTGAGTTCTTCTGTCAACATTGGTAACCAAGTTGAACAAAATTCTACCGAACAATTTGATACGCATTTAACTTCATTAAGTAAAATTATTGCAGATTCTTTGATTTTTCTCTTTTTGCTGTGTGCTTCTTTGGTTTGAAAAAATTGTCCTAACGCCAAAAAAAAAACGATTTAGAATTTTGTTATTGTTTTAAAATATTTTTTTTTATTAAAATATACTGTTACAAATCTTTGATAAAACATATAAATAGATTTTGTTCATTGTTTTCCATGGGCCACTCGATTACATCATGGCTAACTCGTATGCAATTGAGGGTATTTTCCAAATTATTTTGCCCTGTATATTTTTAAATATAAGAGATACGAAAAAACTTTTTTAATAGAAAATGTTCAGAAAAAATAGCACTTTCCAGATAGCACAAAAAAGTGTATGTTCCTGGGAAAAAAGTTCTGATCACGTCAGTTTCGCCATTTTCCAGATTTCGAAAAAAAAATTTAGAGCGTAAAATGTACCTTAGTGCACCCCAAATTAAACCACGTAAACGGTTTTGTGATAACTTTTCTCATTCTCTAGATATAGTCCCGAGACATCAACTTTGGGACACCCTGTACAGAAAATTTTCGGGAGTAAAATTCCATTAAATTTCGCCATATCGGCAAAGATACAGCAAAACATAATATATTTATATGTACCTACCTATTACAAATATATTTCTAAATTGCCAATGTGGAAAAACAATTGAAAAATAGGGCGTTTTAGTTATGAAAAAAATAAATATGGGCACTTGCCGAAAATTAAATTTCCTATAAAAAAAATCAGTGGTGGCATTAATCTATCTTTAATAGTTTTGGTGTGAGGGCGCCTCAAATTCGCGCGCTGATCTTTTGTTAAATTAAACTTATTGTTTTCCAGCGCACAACTTTCAGCCACCCTCACGCCTAAAATATTCAAGATAGACATATGCCGTCACTGACTTTTTTATAGGAAATTTAATTCTCTATAAAATTGTTTATGTCCATTTTTTCCATAACTCTAACGGTTTTGGCAGCGTTTCGAGTCAAACGTGCCGGCGTCCAATTTTACTTATGGTTTTTATTTTTTTTTGCACATTAGCCGGGAATTTAGAAACATAATTTTTTAATAATTGTATTCTACGTATTTTTCTGCATCGAATGGCATATTTTTCGAGCTGGTGAAATTAAGTGGAATTTAACTACGGCCAATAATCTATATTGCTTGATCGTGCTTTTGAACAGCTACGTCACACAATCACCGTTTTTGTCCAACATTGCGGCATAGGCTATGAGCAATCCTCTTTAGGTATAAAATCCTTGGCCTACCCCTACCTCTTGATTCCCGCGTCCTCGGTAAAAGTAACCCAGGGTACGTACACAGTGGCACTCGTTCACTCTACGAATGATTTTTGTGACCTAGGTATATGACTAGTGCGCTGACTGCGTTTTTAAACGTTGCTAATACACCCGGTATCCGTATCGCTTTACGATAACAACACGTGTTCGCGGTGGGCCTTTGATATCGAAATATGAAAGTGCCGCGAAGGAGTGAGGTAACTTTTAGTAATTAGTAAACTTTGCTATAGCCCTCGCTTTTTGCGCTTCAGTTAAATGTCTTGGCATAGTTATCTTTACTTTTAATTACTTTTGACAAATTATGCCAAATATATTTGACAACTATTTTCAAATTTTACGGCGACTATGATTTAAAGTGTAAATTACACTATACAATTTTGCCGTTCACATTTGGGTGGCGCCGACTGTACATAAAAACAAAAAAACTTCAAACTCTATTTCCAAACAAAAAATCGCCCCCGGACCGCCATTCTGACACGGTAGAGAGTCCAACTTGGCACTACATCATAGTGAATTGCACAGTTCCGCTCCGGTTTTCGGCAGCTGGTGAATGGAAAAGCAATTTTGACATCTATCGTTCTGAAAACGGCCGCCGTTAAACAGGCCACAGATTATACATTCATCGTACTACAGGATGTACAACAAGTTGATTCAACCGTTGAAACAACGGTTGGATAGTTAATGGCGTTGTAGTACTACTTGCAGTAAGACGCGGTCGTATCGTATGGAAGTACAGCATGCAGAAAATCTGTAGTACAACGCAGTAGTATATACGACAGATTTGACAGTTTGTGTGCAAGCTCCGACTTGTTTAATAAAATTCGAACGGAGTCCAGACCTGAATCCATTAGATTATTTTCTTTGGGGAACGCTCAATGAAAAAATTTATAGTGAACCAGTGGAAAATTTTAAACAATAAAAAATCAAATTGTAAAAAATATAACTGCTAAATTTGGATGCAGCACTTTTTCGAAAAATTCGTTCGAATTTTATTAAACGTGGTTTGAAATGTATCGAAGTTAATGGTGGTTGGTTATGTTGAAAATGTTAAATAATTTGTTTTAATAATTCATATATTTTGTTTTATTTGTTGATTTACTTCATTTAATGATTTATTATATGGGTTTATGGTTTATAAAATGACGCTTTTCTTTCGACGTATCCATAAAGTGAAAATAACTCAAAAACCAGTAAACCGATTATACAATAGGTGTATATATTTGTAATCAGAATGATTGGAGGAGTTCAAATTTGTCAAAATATACAGGGTGTTCCATTAAGAAAAACCTAACTTATTTGCGTACCCTGTATATTTAAAATGCTACTATCAATCTGTTAGAAGGAGTGGAATCTACATAAAAAGCCATGTAAGGCCGGTTTTTTAATTTTTGGAATCGGTGAAAGATAAAAATAAAAATATGGGGTTTACATTTATAAAACTAACCCTGTACCTTGAAGACCCGTTATCTGCCAAATCCCCGTACTCAAGGTTCATAACACCCAAACGTTCATAGTGTACACACACATAAGAAAATCGTAAGTTTCATACTATAACATATGTCTGGCGATCGCTGGCTCTTAGTCTATAACCTATTGTTTTAAATGAATTAACTATGCAACTCATGGGCAAACAGAGAAATCACCAGTAAAATTAACAAAATTGGGTTGACCAACTGCAACCATTTTTTTTGTGATAAAAATGAATTATTTTACAATTTTAATTTAGACAAGGGAGATGTAGGTATATTGTTATGTACCTACTTAACACGAATTATGAAACAAGTAGGTTGGTTGACAAAAACTTGTTTACAGCAGTTAGTCTGGCCAACAGTAAAAAGTAGTGCAAGAAACTGGACAAACAATACAAAATATATAAAACAGTGAGTACTGTTTTTGTGTAATTTATAATGAACCACAGCCCACTCTACTACTAGCCATGCTGAGAATTGTGGCAACACCGCATCTTGCTTACAGAGAAGTCCGGTTAGTTGAATATGCACTCCGCAGGAGAACCCATCTACAGAAACAAAATGTTTTATATCTACTCGGTTTTATAAATTTACCTTCGCTTTTTGGCTGTTTCTGCTCTATAACAAATAATATAATGTGTTATTATAATTTATATTAAGAGGCAAACATTTAAGTTTGCCTAAAATCGTCACTGCGTTTTATCGAGGGATCTAGTTTGTCAGTGACAATTTATATTTTTACAAAAGTTGGCTGAAGTTATAATCAATAATTTATTATACTTACTTATCACCATTAAATAATAACAATCAAATAGTAATAATTATTAATACATACTTACATACACAAGTTGAACATGGACGTGAATTAAAATCTATTTAAAAGTATTGAGTTTCCTCTTTTTGGAGGAAGATGCATTAGAATTACTTGCAGCACTAAGTCTGTTATCATTTCTATTTTTGACATAATCATTTAATAATATATTGGAAAATACTGAACAAAGCATAAATAATAAATCTTTATACTCTCTGCCACAATGGCAAGTTTGAAAAAATTCTACATAAAAATTGTCTAAACGAAGACTAAGTACTGTAAGTTTGCCTAAAATCATTTTTTGATTATCGGTTTTCAGAAAAGCGCTTTCTACAGAAGGGTTATTAATAATGGATTCCAGAATTGCATACATATGAAAAAATACCACACTAACACTACTACACTACTACATATTGTCAACATTTTCATTGCTGTCATTCCTTATTTTGTACCTAGACAATAAATTTTCCAGCTGAGACCACTTAATTGCATATCAAAGGGAAGAACCCATTTTAGGTCATTGAATGAAAGTTGATTGCCCCCCAAGTAAACTTTAATATTTAATTCGCTATCAATTATAATTTGATTTTTTAGAGACAAAATTGAATCTTCAAAATCCAGTGTATAAAAGTAAAATTTAGACCCAACTAACTTGGTATTCCAACAATTAGACAATGAAATATAGTTCTGGTGAGAAATAGTCAGATGTTCAAAGCTCTCAATCATATCAGAATTTTCAAAATTCTTAGTCAAATTTTCGTGATTCTCCATAATTTTTTTGCGTCTTTCCTCTGGATTTTTTCTAGAAACTGGCATATGTTTTGTTAAATATGAAGGTAAATTTGGAAATATTGAGGATACTGCATTTTTATTTAATTTAGGCCGTATCAAAATGTTTTGGATTGTTCCATCAGGTTGTAACCATTTGTCGTACCTCACAATATCAGTTTCTAAAAAATGCATACTACAAACCGCGGAATACTGTGTAGGAGACCAGTTTTTTCTGGGTACAGCCAACATCCATTTTTTTCGCAGTGCCTCATCTTTTGGAAAACGAAATATCGACTTATACTTCGTAGTCGAGCTTGTCGTGCCGGTTTCATCCCTCAAGGATATGTATCATAATTTGACTTGCAGCCGGGAACGACGCATCTGGAGGGCATTTTACACAATGTTTTTCACTTACCTGATATAATATGTATCATGTATCCTATAGAATGAATCTCTAGAAACCTCACTCACTCCTTTACACTTATATACACACAAAATACAGCCTTAGTTGTTCTGGAGGGAAAACACACAGGTAAAACTGCAAGCACAAATTAAATATTCACTGTTTTCTTACACAAATTGTGAAATAATCCAAATATGTCACAAACCACTCTTTACACAAATAACATAACTACGATATATTACACAATGCAATAATCGTTTGAATACTGTGGAAATACACAAAAACGATAAAATTATCTAAACGTGTTAGTTACTTCACACATAAAGTCAAACTAGTCGCACAAGACCGGCCCGTAGGCATGGTTGTCATATTTCTCTCAGCATGGCTAGTAGTAGAGTGGGCTGTGAATGAACATACATTATTCAAAATGGAGTGTTTCTTATGCAAAAAGATTATTCAAACTTTAGACAAAGCAAAAAACGTTCCCCTCTCCTGTGATTACTGCAAGAACCCTGTCTGCTTAGATTATAGTGAGTTATCTTCAACTGAATTGACATGCATACCTTTACAAAAAAGGGTATTAAAGTACCAGTGTAAAAAATGTATTAATAATGTTTCGGACAAGGACTCAGTAGATATGTTGCAAAGAATAATCACTGACAGGCAGAAAATTATTGATCAGCAAGATATTATATTAAATCTATTACAAGAAAAGGTGAAAAATCTTGAAAAAAAGCCTATGTCTTAAAGCAGGACCAAGAGCATAGAGCTAATACTGTTCAAAACAATCTTCCTAATATATTAGTTAAACCCAAAACCCATCAAGTAGCTAATCAAACAAAAAAAGACGTTGAAGATAATATTAATCCCGCACAACTAAAAGTTGGAATAACTAATGCACGTATACAACAAGAAATGGCACTATGATAATCAAATGTCAGCATAGAAATGAAATTGAACTTCTAAAAGAAGAATTGAGTAGCAAATTCGATAAGGACTACAGTATAGAAGTGGATAAATTACGGCAGCCTAGAATAAAAATTGTCAACTTTACTGAAGACTACACTAAAGAAGAAATAGAAAAGTATATAATGGAGCAAAACCATATTTAAGGTAAACAGTCGATGGAGGGCATTTAGAAGACATGATTTTTAAAAGTTGAACAAATCTTGAGTACGTAATAAATCCCATACAATTAGCTGTACATTAGTGTAATAAAAGATTTTTTTACTCGACTTAAGAGGATTTTATTCGAATAATAAAATGGGTAGTTTAATATGGGGAATCCTGTATTTGGTGTTTCTGAAACTTGGCTCAATCCAGAGGATAGTTCAGATTTGGTACACGTTCCAAATTATACTTTATTACGTAGAGACAGACGGATTAGAGGTGGTGGAGTCGCTATTTATATTAAAGATCATTTAGAATCTTTGGAGGTTTTGCATGATTTTTACCTTACAGACGGCTTGGAGATGATTTTCGCTAATGTGAAAATAGTTCAAACACAATTCCTTGTTGTCGTATTATACAGGGTACCATCTGCTAATATTAATACTTGTATAAATAGCGTGGATGACTTATTATCTTATATCATCCCTCAATTTGAAAATATAATTATATTAGGAGATATAAATATTGATCAGTTTGAAGTAAATAATTCCTTTGCCTATTGTGTGTCTTCATACGACTTTGTACAAATAATTTCGGAAGCTACATGCATAACCAGTACTTCGGAAACTATTCTTGATGTCATTTGCATAAACAAACCAGATATGGTCATAAGCTCTGGAACAATCAATGCGGACTTGACCTCGGACCACCAACTAACATATTGTTATCTTGATGTTGAGGTGATTAAACCTAGTCCAAAGCTTTTAACCTATAGGGATTTCAAACATCTATCAAGTGAAGAATTTCTGATTAATTTAAATTCTATTCCTTGGAATAATATTTACTACATAAACGATATTGATAAAAAGGTCATGTTTCTAACAGAGAGAATTGTATTGCTTTTTGACAAGCATGCTCCTTACATAACTACTCGAATTACTAAACCCTGTGCTCCTTGGATGAGTGACAATATCAGAATACTAATAAAAGAAAAAAGAAAAGCCTTGTCTAAATACAAAAAACCAAATCTATTAGTGATTGGTAAGCATATCGTCAATTACGTAATTATTCTGTAAATGCTATTAAAAATGAGGAAGCTGTGTATCTTTTGTATCAACAAAGAAATTCTTCTGATTCTAAGTGTCTGTGGAAAGCCTTAGGCCATTTAAATAACAAAAACAAAGCTAATAGTTCGATACCCATTGAATTAAAAAGACCTGATGCCATAAATAACTTTTTCATCTGTATTTAGCCCTTTAAATAATAGTCCTGCTACTTGTACTTGGTATACCTCTCACACATATAATGACAATTTTGCATTTTCATTTAAACTTGCCACTATAGATGAAGTAAAAACTATAATCCACGGCTTAAAATCTAATGCTTATGGTAGTGATGGTATTTGTGCTGCAATGATACAACTTTGCTCTGCTGTAATATCTCCTCATATAACTCACATCATAAACTGTTCATTAGAAATAGGGTATTTTCCCCAAATGTGGAAAAAGGCTATTATTACCCCGATTCCTAAAAAAAAAATCCAACCGATTTTTGTGAGTTACGACCTATAACTATAATTCCTACACTGTCAAAAATCTTAGAAAAGTTTATCGATGTACAAATATCTGATTATGTCACTACAAACAACATTATATCCTCACTACAGTCGGGCTTTAGGAAGGGACATAGCACCACTACAGTTTTAGCAAATGTAACTGATAACATCCTGACAGCGCTAGATGCCGGCCAGGCTACTGCCCTTATTCTACTTGATTTTTCCAAAGCTTTTGACACCATAGATCATGAACTATTGTGTGCTAAATTAACATATTATGGCTTTGATAATACTTCAATTACATTTTTTACTTCTTATTTAAGTGAGCGGGTTCAGTCAGTTGTTATTGATCAACAGATGTCGCAACAAACTAATATAACCTCAGGGGTCCCACAAGGATCTGTGTTAGGTCCAATTTTGTTTTTGATTTACACAGCTGACATAATAAACACAATAACTCATTGTCAAATACAATGTTATGCCGATGAGTCGCAAGTACAGTATTCCTTTAATTCGAAAGAGGTAATTGGGCCGTGTGAAAATATTAATGAAGATTTGAACTCATTAGCAGAGTATGCTAAGAAAAATAACCTAAAACTAAATCCTGATAAAAGTGCACCAATGTTATTTTGTTCAAATAATGCAAGAAATTATCTAACTGATAACTTAAAAATTAATATCCGGGTCATCCCTTACAGATTGTAAATAAAGCAAAAAATCTTGGACTAGTTTTGGACTCTGAGTTGCGATTTAAAGAACATTTATATCTTGTTGAATGTAATTTTTATGTATTATAATATGAACAAATAATTAAGTGTTTGGTACCAAATTATCGGTAATGAAATGCTTTATTAAAATAACATAGTGAGTCACCATGGTGCCATTTAAAAAAAATGAGTTATTCTGGAAAAACGATTTCCGAAATGTTTAAGATCTTATAACACAAATGTCATACGACATAATATCATAATTGTATTTTTTGATTAATTATTGAAGCAAAACAAAACATTTTTTTTGGGGTCACGGCCGCCTAGATCAAAAATTAAATTTGCTCATAAAAATGTCTGTCAATAATATTTTTATCTCAAAATGCCTTAACTGTATTCAAAATGACCTCCTGAATCCAAAAATGTAAAAATATACAGGGTGTTCCATTTAAAAAACGAAAGTTAGTGTCATTTCCAGTGAAACCGGAAGCGACCGAAAGTGATAAAACGGTTGAAATAAAGCATATTTAACCGTTATTTGACTTGTCCAAATTTGAAATTTATATCCTATAAAACAAAGAAGATATAAGGGCGAGCCGCATTTCGTGGTCACCCGGTATACTGGATTTAAGATTTAAAAATTCTAAAATTTAAATATAATTTCAAATTTCACCGTCCTTGGGGTATGCCCAATTCCAATACACAATTTACTTTTTTATTTTTATTTTATAAGTCATGTTAAGTATAGTATGTATATTCTCCATTATGTATGTTTTATGATAGGCTATCATTTATTGTCTTGTATTTAAACTGTCCCTTGAACTGTCCCAATTAATAATCAATTTAATTACTTGTAGTATTACCATTTATTAAATTTCAAATGTAATGTAAATCTGTTGTATCCTAGTGGTTAAGTTGAGTAGCTTATGCTAGACTTTGCCAAATAAAGCATTTTATTATTATTATTATTATTATTAATTATTTCACAATTTTAATTTAGACAAGGGAGATATAGGTATAATAGGCGCTTCCCTTTTGCACACAACTGAGTGTGAGAAAAATGTAATGTGAGGATACTCATCTCAGTTGACTACGTCACTTGTCACTTGTATAAAAGAAACGATCAAAGTGAGTAGAAAATGAGAAAAATGTAATATAAGAAATCAACATGGCTCTAATAACATAATAACTACAGAATAATGCCTTATTTTTATAATTTTTCTCTAATCTGGCTAAAGGCGGATTTATGCAGACTGCTTTTTCATTTTCATTTACATTATCATTTTCATTAAGGAGTTAAAACTATGGATTTGAATAAGGTCATTTATGCATTTAAATTAACTTTCCACTATGTCATTACACTTTCATTAAGAGTTGGTTAACTTTTATCTTTTTAATGAAAATGAAAGTGGAAAAGTGTATTGCGCATGCTCCGTATACGATTAATTGGCCGTACTGCTTATCGCCGAGTTCTTCTTTTTGTTATCAATTGATATAGGCACTACAAGCGACAAGTAATAAGAGAAACAATTCTTCTATTTCCATCTCGAAAATTTTTAAGAATATTAACAACTTAACTTTGGTTATGTTATGATGACTGACTGATGATAGATATAAAAATGCGCATGCGTAATTAACGTCTAAATTGTTTGCATAAAGGATATTTTCCAATTCTTAATGAAAAGTGAAAATGATAATGTAAATGAAAAAGCAGTCTGCATAAAGGCGGATTTATGCACACTTAATAAACAAATTGTCAAACATTAACTTCAATTTTTAACTAAGAACTGAAGTGAGTAAAGTGATCTTACTCCCGAGCTAGTGCAGTTGGCACGGTAGTGGGGGTAAATAATCTCACTTTAAACTCACATGTGAAAAATAAAAGAAACGTACGGTAACTGAATATACTAACGTAAAATGTGAGAATAATCTGAGATTTTGTGTAAAAGGGAAGCAGCTATTGTTATGTACCTACTTAACACGAATTATGAAACAAAAGTAGTTTCTTCTTTAAAATAAGAAACGGCATAGGTGCTAAAAAATGTCTGTTTGCTAAATTTATAAAATCCTTTATTGCTAAATTCATTTATAATTTCTTAACAAATATATTTGCTTACTTAAATTAGCTCTAAAAAAGCACATGTACCAAAAATATTTTTAATCCATTTATTTTAAATACCTACCTGAACTATGCCTTGATATCTTGATGGAGCCCTAATTTTTCTACGTTTCCTACCGTCTGCATCAGTTTCATTCTCGTCTTCTTTCTGAATAACTTCTTCCTGGTCGTTTTTAGAATCTCTTTCATTTTCCTCGTTACCTGATTCTGGCACTTGTTTGGGAGGTCTACCTCTTTTCCTTCTTGGTTTCTCCAAACCTTCTGCACGTAAGGATAGTTCATGATCAGGAGGAAATAATGGTCCATCAGAATATACTATAAAATAATAGCAATTATTGTTAAATAGACTTTACGGTTTTTCGCTTTTATACTTTGTATAAGAAATTTTTCCCCAGTTTCGTCTGACTGTATAGTATATGTTTCAACAGAACTGTTAGGGTTAACAGTATGCAGTACTTCCTCTAATTTTTGCCTTTGCTTTTCTTCCCTTAGTAAAATCTCTTGTTGAATTCGATAAAATTGTCTTAGCTTTTTTTGGCCTTCTATGATAAGGTCCATAAAAGATTTTGTGGCTTCTAGCTGTATATGGCAACCTGGGCATATATATTTGGGATATTTCTCGTCATCTTCAATCTAAAAACATAATACTTTTAAATATTCATAATTTTGAATTTCCCACAATGGTGTTTATAATCATCTACAGAGGGACTCAAGTTAAATACTAAAAAATTTGTCTTGCTTACCTTAAGTGGTAAATATTTATTTATAAGTAGACTTAAATTATCTAAATTTTCTTCACTTGAAAATAAATATGTTCCATTTTTGTTTTCTTCAGCGCATAACCTACAATAATATGAATTACACAACAAATTCGCCGTCTCCATTTTGTTTCTTGATGTCAGAACGTCAGAAGTTTCAAAACCAGCTGAGAATTGTTAACCAATTGGAACTCATGCTTTCTCGTGCGATTTACCGCGTGTTGGTTCAAAATTTAAAATAGTTGGACTTAATTTAATATTTTTCCCCGTTCTTAGAGTCATATTGAGTAACTTCAGTCCTCTAGTTTTTAATAACTTATCGTAGGTCAATAATATTCTCCATGAAAAATTATTTTTATAATTTACCCACCTTAACAATAATTAAATATCGTAACAGATATATTTTGGTTAATTTTTACCTATTATACCTATTTGTAGCTTAATTTAGATACTTATACATACTTGCCTATTAAAAATATAGAAGTAAATATTTTTTTGTGGAGGAAATAAACTGTTTAGAATTTTGTATTTATGGAATTCATGAATGTAAAATTAATGAACTATATACATCTATAGTAATCAATGTAATCATCATACTGTACGTTGTATATTTTTTTTATTGAATTATATTTTCTTTATACTTACCTATTGTAATTGCCTGATCGGTGTTTAAGTTAGAATGTGTGATCTTGGGCTGAGTTTCCTTTAGTTTAGTGCGGCAACTTATTACCGCTAGTAAGTTGATATCGAATGTTGCATAGTAGTTGCGCGCGTAGGTACCTATTATATTAGTTATTAATTATTATTGTACAGTGAATAATTTATATATATCGTATATAGTTTGCCGTCACAATTGTCACAAATTATAAACATTTTCATGGTAAGTAATTATTATTATTTGGGAGATACAAATCTCTACATTTTTTAAATTATTTATAACGATATGGTTTTATATTAGAATTGTTAATAATACACGTTATATACGATATACGATACTGTTTAAAGATAATGTATATTTTAACTTTGAATGAAAATATAAAAGTTTGAAAAGTAATAAATAATAACTATAGATACACACATAGTGAGTTATTGTGAATGATTTTTTTTTTAGAATATTTGCAACCATATACATGTTACCTCAGAACTTGTAGGGCACATTGTAATAACAATTTAATATTATAAAATACATACACTACTTCAGTTGATCGGTAAGGTAAATTGTCTAATGCCTGAATTGAAGTGTTTATAAAATCTAGAAAAAAGTAAAAATGTCAAAGCCCTTAAGTCGCTGTTAAATATTTATAAAAAAAGAAAATATTTGGTTTTAATTATGGTAGGTAATACTTAGATTAGATACTTAAAATATTAATTATTTTCCTTTTATTTTCTTAAATAATCTTGAACCGTCTTGAACTATTATTAACCCTGTAATTAATAACGGCATATTTAATTGTTTTAAATTTAAATTTCATTTAACATTTTCACTGAACGAAGTTCATAAAATTGACCAAAAATTCGAAATCGAGATTTCTTCAAATCTCATACGTTTTGAGATACAAGTATTCAAAATTCAAAATAGTGATTTAAAAAAATAGTGGTGTGTTTATGTATATATGTATACACTATACTTACTGTGTTCAATTGAAAATTCGCCACTCCCAATATTTTCACACTGCGAAAAATTTCTAAAATCGTCGCGACACGATTTTTGTTCATCCCCTAACCCCCATCAACCCTAACTTTAAAATATTAAATACGACCACTCTCCTTGTAAATACATCATTTTAAAGCATATTTAATTTGAAGTAGAACGATATTGTGTTTTTTAAAATCGGTTTTATGGAGTTTTATGGAAATTCTGTACTAAATAACAATCTTTTATTTATTTTTTATTAATTGCTAATAAGGTGTAAGTGTGTCGATCTAAAATTACGATACTTTTTCAATAAAATCGATTATAGTATTTTTGTCGCCAAATGTTTTTATTTTTAGTTAAAAAAGAACAAAAAACAAAAAAATCACAACTTTTTTTTCATATTGCCAGCAGCGGATATTAGATAAATTAGAATTTTGTTGGTAGGTACCGTACGTGTTAGTAAAAATGTAGTCATCGATCATGGAGTGTATATGCTTTAGTGGAGAGAACCGAAATAGTTTTTTTCATGACAAAAACATTTTTAACAACTGGTACTGTCGCAAATAAGAAAAAGGATACACCCCAGAGTGCTTGATGAGGGTATTCCAATTGAAGTTCTTGGTAATTTTGGCATGGAAAAAGTTGCTTCAAATGTTTCTGTTGGTTCAGTGTACAAAGTCTTAAAACTACATACATATCCATATAAAATGCTTCCCCTTCAAGAATTATTTGAAGATCACTTTGACCCTTTGCCCGAAGAGCACAGTTCTGCGAAACCATGACTGAAAAATTCAGCGACGAACGTACGTGGATATGTCAATCGAAAGAATTACATATATTGGGACACTGAAAACCCGCATTTATATCGAGACGTCCACACACAGCGACCTGAGAAAATAAATGTTTGGGCAGGCATTTTGGGAAATGCTATAATTGATCCTCCTTCTTTTCATTAACGAGAACCTTACGGGTCAACTATACTTGTATTGAAAATCAGCAAGATATGAAGACGGTAACCTGCTTAATTAAAGAAGCAGAACTAATGTTCCAGCAAGATGGTGCCCAGCCGTAATACATTTTGCCAGTAAAGGAGTGGTTGGATGAGATATGGTGGATAGGCAGAAGAGGTTTCATAGAATGGCCTGCTCGTTCCCCCGACTTATCTCCCCTGGATTTTCTATGGGGCCATCTAATATCAGTTTATAAGACTTCATCTACAGACACCCATCAGGATTTGAAAAATCGAATACCTAACTGGAGAATGCAGAAATATTTGTAGGCAAACTTTTGTGAAAGTACGATCAGAATTTGAGCAAAGATTTTATCACTATCAACAAATGGTTACAATACAATGTGAGGCCCTTGGCTTGGCAAATTTTTAGACTGGGGCCCTCAAAGAATTGAGCTAATTAAGGTTTCCAACTTATTGAGACATGAAAAACTCTCTACGGGACTGGACACTCGGGGCCCACTAGGGCTGGGGACCCCTAGCATTTTGCCCTATTGTTACGCCATTGCAAATGGTGCACGCACTTTGAGAATTTAATCAAGTATACGAACAGTATTTTAATTTTAGATCAAATAAATATACACTTTAATAATTTATTATAACAATTAATAAAAAACAAATAGAAGATTGTTATTTTGTCCAGAACTTCCCTAAAATTCAACCGATTTAAAAAAACACGGTATTGTTATACAGAGTGAGTCAGGTTGTATGGTAGTCGCTGTTGTTTTTAAATTCTTGTTATTAAAGATTTTGTTTCCTTTGAGTATTTTATTATTATTACATTAGATCAACTCCGAAATTGTATGAAAAAATGCAGCGGCGCACAGTTATCGGCATTCTTATCAGAAAAAAATGTGTTAACGCACGCCACTGGATTAATTTAAAAAAACTGATATCGCCAGTTGATAGCGCCCTATGAAAAATATAAACCAACCAAATTTCATTGATACGACTGTTTTCAACCAAAAGGTATTTAAAAAATTCAACGAAACATTTCAACTTTAACCTTGTATAAAAAAAATTGTGTTATATAGTAAAATTCTGAGACACGTAATACTGTCTTTTCATGCTCTATTCATATATTAATTTTTTACCATACAACCAGACTCACCCTGTATATCGAATTAAATACGCTTTAAAATGATTTTTGAAATTTTTCTTAGGGTAAAAATACTGCAGTGGGGGTGGGAAATTTTCAAATTAATAGTGTTTGTATGTAAACACGCTGCAACCTAAGCGGCTGAACCGATTTTGATGAAAATTGGTACACAGACTATTTTTTGCACCGTAGGGGCTAAAACTAGTGCTTTAGCTCCCGATTTTAGGGACTAAAGTGCCACTATTACTTCCCGAGGGAATACAAAAATTTTCAATCCCTGCGGGAATAAAAGTAAAACAATATAAATAGAATAGATTTGTTAGGTCTAAAACCATTATTGTTTCTATTGCACAGCACCGTACGCAGTGCGGAAAAGTAAATTTTTCCGCACTGCGGATATTTTATTACCATTTTCGGCCAAGTTATAATAATTACATTTTGAAAATGTGTTAGTTAATATTTATATGCCAAAGTTTTTCTTTTATATTTTCCTATTTTATACAAATTTAGTGAAATTAAAAACAATTTCTATTTACACTAACACTTTATACAGGTTGTCCCAGAAATAAGTGCACAAAAAGAAACCACATATTCCCGAGGTCAAAATAAATCGATTGGACCAAACTTACCTCTGTACCAAAATGCTTCCTAATAGAGCTGCAGGCCCCTAAATGTGGGCCCCTGAAGACGGTTTTTATTTATTATTTCCGAAACTGTTCAAATTAAAGTAATGAAATTTTGCACATCCACTAAACTTTCTAAGCCTAACAAAATGAGGTAAATATCATCTCAAAATTTTTACCAAGGGTGGGTCAAGCTGTAGGGGTGGGGGTAAAAATTACCGCAACTTTTTTATTTGTAAATTTTTTTGAGTTTTGACTTCAAATTATGAATTGTCAGAGTTTTTCACAAAGGAAATGCCCTCTTGTGCAACTTCGATCGGAGGCACCGTTTTCGAGATAAATTCATTTTAATATTCAAATGCATGCTCTAAAATGATTAGGTATGGTCGACTTCAGATTTGTAAGACACATAAAAAACCGGCGGCTTGTTTGATGCCCATAAAAACTTCAAACAAGCCGGCTCTTTTTATGTGCTATATAGATATGACACAGACTTTAAGTGGACTAATTTTTCCTTTTCGCGTCGAAACAAAATTTAAGCATTTTGAGCAGTTGTTAAAATAAATAAGAAAATCTTGGTTTGATCTGGCTCTTAAATTTTGTTTAAACAATCATGTAGCCATGACTGTCTCTGGTTTTGACGTTTCTCAGTCACATGACTATTAACAAACGTCAAGTCAAACAGTAGCATCTTTTTAAAGTAAGTTCTTTAATTAAGAAAAACGTAGTTATTCATCAAACTCGTAGAAAAAATGTTGGTCCTAACACATGCGGAAACTGTCTTTTCCCCTTTTCCGTACTCAACTGCTTGGCCGAACTCAGCATCGCGTCGTTCGGCCATCGGCAGCAGCTTGCGAAAAAGTACCGCTTTCCGCACAGGAAAATAACTATTAAACCACTTTAGAATGCAATTATTGTCAAATCTGTTAAAACAACTACTTTTCATAACTACGAACAAGAGGTAACATTTTGACGTTTACCTAATGAGAAAAGTACCTTGATTTCAAAAATGCAAAAAATGGGGTGCTCCATTTGAAAAAATGCAAGTTAAAACCATATCTCCTCTAAACGACTTTCATTTATTTTTCTGAATACACATTCTAAATGCTTTCAATAAACCATAGAACTTTTATAGAAAAAATTTTTTTATAGCATCAAAAATAAAGAAGTTATTAGGGGTAGTCATTTTCGTTGGATATCCCTGTACAATTCCATTTCGTCGAGTTTATCAAGCTGTTTATGAAAATCGAAAGGTCTTTCTTTGTTTAATGGGGATTTTGAAAATTCAAAAAACATGGTGACGTTCTCACTTTCGCGCTTTCCTTAATAACTTCATTAATCGTGATAGTCACCTATGGTTTAGATCTCATGTTCCTATATTATGAATGGTTGACCTAAATTTGTTGACCGCTACTACATTGAAATTTATTAATAATACATTATTGTATCGATTTATATTGGATCACTTTCGTTAAAATGTCGTGCGTTTATAAATACACTATATTCATTAAAATAAAAACTACAAAACTTTCAACCTATCACCTATCTCTGTGATTGTCTGGAAGTTAGAAGGAAATTAAGTACGCACAAGTTTCTCTAAATTTTGTAATATCCCTTGTGTGAAGAATACAAAGACTCTCAAATCCATTGTCTTGTCTTGGAGAAACGTTTTTAAAAAATAGTTTGTAGAAAAATTGACCACTTAAATTATCTTATTCTTTAATGCACCAAAGGCCATTAAAGCAATGTTTATGTTACCACAATTTTTTGACATTCCTAAGGTACCTAGGGACGTTAACCATCGGAAATCGGAAATTTAAATAATATGTTTTAAACAAGTTTATCATTATTTTTTTTTCTTTCTTTCTGTTCTTATTTGGGATTTACGGCCACACTTCTGAACATTACCCAGACAATCTGAAAAATATCTGGATTTTTAAAAAAATAACCTTTACGCCTGTGACTTTACGTCAAAGGAACAGTTAAAGGTTCGTTTTTTGACATAAAATATAATTAAAATAAAATAAAAACAATGATGTTTTGCAGACGTTTCGGAAACTTAATCTGTTTCCTTTCTCAATGCTAAATAATAGTCTTTCTCTTGTGTAATTCATGAAATTACACAATTTTAATGTTTTATATTTATCACCGATAGAACGGTATTTCAAACTACTAACACTTTAAGATCTATACTTACAAAAACAAAACCGGTTAATAGCGATCAAAATTCAAAAAACTGTATTTACAGTATTCCGTGTTGTGAATGTGACAAATATTATGTTGGTGAGTCATCCAGACCCTTTAATGTAAGATTGGGCGAACACAAAAGTTATATTAGAAAAAAATTAAATTGAAAAATCAAAAATTTGTGAACACGCTTTCGAAAACGGACATCCAATAAATTGGATTGGAGCAAAAATTTTAACAAAAGAACCGGACAATAAAAAGAGAAAAATTAAAGAATCTGCAATTATTTTACTAAATGAAGACAAATGCGTATTAAATTATTCTGTAGATTTTTGTACAATATGGTTACCGATGCTAAAAGAAGAACTTATAGCAACTTGAATATCTAATCTAATCAACTTTTCTGTGAGCGTAGTAAGTATCTATGGTTATGATATAAACATTAAAATTGTAAAATTTCACGAATTACACAAGAGAAAGACTATTTAGCATTGAGAAAGGAAACAGATTAAGTTTCTGAAACGTCTGCAAAACATCATTGTTTTTATTTTATTTTAATTATATTTTATGTCAAAAAACCAACCTTTAACTGTTCTTTGACGTAAAGTCACAGGCGTAAAGGTTATTTTTTAAAAAATCCAGATATTTTTCAGATTGTCTGGGTAATGTTCAGAAGTGTGGCCATAAATCCCAAATAAGAACAGAAAGAAAATATTGAAAGATGCCACAAATAACTTTTAGACAAAGTTTATCATCATTTAAGCATTTTTTTTAACACAGTTGTTATGATTGAACAAAAATGTCAAAATAGCTAACTTTATTCAAGCACGACAGAAAAAACAACAAAATTATCAAACTCGTACCGAGAATCTGATATCTGCTAATCTCTAAAAAGCTGGCCGGCAATCACTGCTAAGCTGAGTGCGACTCCGAAATGAAAGTAAATGTATGGTCGAGTTGCTTTATTCACCGGTTGATCCATCAGATATGTTGTATATCGCCCTATGTTGACGGCGTAGTGCAGGAGGAAGATTAGACAGTAATAGGAACATGCGTTTTAACAGTAGTGATACGTTTCTTTGATTTTTTATTCAACGCACAGGTCAGTCGAATTAGAATTTATCGAGGAAATAATTTCCAGCAAGCTGGAAATCGTTTTAATACCTTCAGTTGCTCCTAAATGCGTGCAATCTTAGTTTGCACCATCCCAGGAGGTGAGTATAACTACTATAACAAAAAACCGCGAAATTTTTGCACTTGTTCAGTTTTTGCTTGTAGCTCGAAAACGGTGCGTCGGACGGAAAATGCCATCCCATTCAATATTGTAGAGGGTTAAATTCTGCGTCGATTGAACATCTAAAACACAAAAACAAAACAAATTCGGTTCAGTGGAAACCGTGAAAATTTCTCATTTCGGTGCAAACTTACGTTTTGCGACTTACCAAGACCACATATCTTTGAAACAGATACTCCTATTAAAAAAAACCCATAGAATAAAAGTTGTTGAGAATAAAATTTCACGCTATATAGACACCTCAATTTTCAAATTCAATCATTTTGAAAGACTAAATTTGGCATCAATTCAAAATCGATTTTTTCGACGTTTTGAGTCATTTTAAGGATATTCGAGGACCTTAGTATGAATGAAAAACATTTTTAATTTTAACAAAGTTGTATTGACATTAAATCTTTAATTAGTAAGTATTATCATTGTTTATACTTTATAAACAATGGTATTATCATTGAGTAAAAAATAATAAAGAGTTGCAACTGTCAAGGTTTCGAGATTTTAGTATTGTATTTCTTTACCAATAACTTCATGATTGTCATCAATTTTTAGTGCCACGGGAAGGTATTTGTAATGTGGCTGTATAGCCCTTAAAATTGAAGACAATCATGAAGCTATTGGTGAAAAAATACAACACTAAAATCTCGAAACCTTGACAGTTGCGCCTCTTTATTATTTTGTACTCAATGGTATTATTAATATTAATTAATTAATAAGTAATTAATCAGAGTTGTTAATAATTTAGGTGCAATGAAGTAACAAAAACATTTAAAATTGACATGATATTTAAAATATGAATAAAATATGTTATAGAAATCATGCAGCATAAAATAAGGCAGCATTCATGTTCGCATTTTCTTAGATGTCGATGGCCCTTCATCTACGAAGCTCTCAAGCTGCGGTGTCATATATATCGAGGCCCTCTTCATCGGTATCATATTGAAAGGGACATCTTCACCTATTTCTGCTGCTACGGCGATCGGCATGTGTGACACTCCCTCATCCTCGAACGGTGCTGAATTCAAGCATGACGGCGTAGCAGTTGAGGCAAATTGTTGACCATTTCATGCCTTCTTTCCGGCAGCTGCACTTCCCTGTACACCCCTTCGTACATCCGCAGAACACTGTGTTAAGGATTTCAGCTGGAGCTGGATTCTTGGTGTTCATGGTGGGGAGCAGGCCAAGGTTCGTCCTCCTCCAACCTCAGCTGTGAGGATCCTTTGGTCTATCATACCAGCCCTGGATTTAGAGGTAGACCCGCAGAATATTCCCAAAATTTCTCATAAAGCCAACTTTCAATCTAGCCTCTCTCCAACAAATGCAGCCGCCGCTCAGCATATTCTGTCATGCTCGAATTCAGCACCGTTCGAGAATAAGAGAGTGTTCCACATGCCGATCGCCGTAGAAGCAGAAATAGGTGAAGATAGTCCCTTTCAAGATGAGTTTGATGAAGAGGGCAGGGCCTCGACATGACATCGCAGCTTGAGAGCTTCGTAGATGAAGGGCCATCGACATCTAAGAAAATGCGAACATGAATGCTGCCTCATTTTGGGCTGCCTATTGCTTTCTATAACATATTTTATTCATATTTTAAATGTCATGTCAATTATAAATGTTTTTGTTACTTTATTGCACCTAAATTATTAACAACTATGATTAATTACTTATTAATTAATTAATGTTAATAATACTTACTAATTATAATGGCAATATACAACTTTGTTAAAATTAAAAATGTTTTTCATTAGTAGATACTACCACCTCGAATCTCCTTAAAATGACTCAAAACATCAAAAAACCCGATTTTGAATTGATGTCAACTTTAGTCTTTCAAAATGACTGAATTTGAAAATTGAGGTATCTATATAGCGTGAAATTTTATTCTCTGCAACTTTTACTGTATGAGTTTTTTTAATAGGAGTATCTGTTTCAAAGATATGTAAGTCGCAAAACGTAAGTTTGTACCGAAATGACAAATTTTCCCGATTTCCACTGAACCGAATTGAATGAAGTTTTAGATGTCCATTCGACGCAGAATTTAACCCTCTACAATATTGAATGGGATGACATTTTCCATCCGACGCACCGTTTTGCGAGCTGCAAGGAAAAACTGAAAAAAGTGCAAAAATTTCGCGGTTTTTTGGCTCTCAAAAGTTAAGCTCACCTCCTGGGATGGTGCAAACTCAGATTACACGCATTTAGGACCAACTGAAGGTATTAAATCGATTTCCAGCTTAAACTGGAAATTAATTCCTCAAAACGCTTTTTTTGGATCTAGTTTCTAAGTTCTGTGTTCAACCTGATTCAAAGCAGCATTTATTAATCTTTTAGTAATCGTACCTATGTACTTTTTTAGTTTTTGAAAGCTCTTTCAATAATCGTCGCTTGAAAATTAAAATTTATTTTATTATACAGTTAAATTGACTACTGACAACTGATGTAGACATATATCCCCCCCAGGAGGTCCCTTGCTTACCAACATCAAACGATAATAAAAAAAACAAAATAGCCAAAGTCTATTCATTCAGTTTATTTCCGAAAATTAAATTATCAATGAACTGACAAAAAGACCTAGGCGACTAGATTTTGTTATGTTAAAAGCATACCCAAATTTTCAATATTGTTTCCTGATTATTTTTTTTATCCCCCCCAAGGCTAATGTCTGGGTACGTCACTGATAGTGTAGAACTGCCTGCAGCTGGGCCTACCAGGCAAATATTATGTTTGGCCCCTTCATTTTCCCGGTTGCCCGGAGGCCCAGTCCGACACTGGATGTAGATACTAGGGTATTGTCTGAATTGATAGTTACTAGAATACTTATGTATTATTTGAATCTGTATTTGAGACCCTTTTTTGATTGGTATATGATTTGATATATGTATACAACTAAAATGTCTACAAATTGAATTTTAAGTCTTTAATCTTACAGTAAATTGTAATTGCATCTTTATTGGAACCCATTGTTTTCGACAAATCAAAAGTACTTCACAATGTCTTTTACTTACCTATTTCACTAGACTCTAGACTTCGACTTCAGTTGGGTCCTCCAAGGGTAGCAAAAAATCTAATTTTGCAACTTATTGAAGAAACGATGATCATGTTAATAAAATTTTGCGCAGAGAATGCTATTGCAGAAAACAAACCGCAAATATGAAGAAGCGTCAAATTTGGTAAAACCAATATCTACTTGTGGAACACTAGAAAATATAGCGAAATTTTCTTCCCATCAATGACGATGTAAATTGAGTCTGTATGGAAGAAGTTTAAGAGAAAAAAAAACAATTAAATGCATTTCTTACAGATATTGTTAACTTCTGGAGTTCCGATAAACATTTATTCTTACTCAGTTTGCGATTTGGTCTTGAAAAAACATTTCTAACAGAATCCTAGTAATTCAAATATGTACAGCTAATCTTTGCTCGGTAAACAGTGCAATATCATATATTTAATATAAAGAATTTAAAATATATTAATTTGCTTAATACAGAAAAAACGAGACTTCTTAAAAAATAACAGTTGTTAAATTGCTACTATCGATTTTTTAATTTTTAGAATACTATAATCTTACATTTTTCCATTAAGAAATTTTACATCGCACCCGAGAGTTTATTTTAATTTTTCTTGCTTCCATTAAGAAATTTCCGGTTTTCTGTTAAATTTAAAATTAAAGAGTGGTTAATTTCAATAAAATTTGATCAATAGTAAATATTTATATATAGCTCTAACTATTTTAAAACGTATTTTATGTTTTTGTGAAGCTCGTTTTTTATTAATTAAAATTAATGAGGTACCTAGATAATTAATTACATTAATGAAGCAGTTTATGAAAGCCAGTATATAATAATAATAATTTTTAAATATTTGTGTATCCTACTAGAAATAAAACATAATTTCTGCAGTTGAACTTTCGTAAGTCCGTAAATAAAAGTCCGGTTCAACAATCAACAATTTGTCTATCTCAAGTGGTCTATTTATTTGCATAGTTTAAAATGCACTATGCAGCACTATTATTAATGTTGAATTGTAGAATCATTTACAAAATATGTGTACTTCCAATAGTCCCAACCAATAGTTATGGCGATCCTACAGCAACTTTTCAAAACCTACCTCCTACCTCACATCTATAAGTAACGATTGTTGTCCCTTGATCTTGAAGAGCTATGAGGAGAAAAAATGTAGTACTTTTGATGAGTCTTTACGATACGAAGTCGTTTCAATGATATTTGTTGAAAAAATCATATTAGATTCAAGAATCAAGATTATATGTATATGCAACGCCTGGTGTTGAATTAGAGTTTTTTTATAAAATAATTCGTAATAACTTTATATTATAACATTTCTTAACGGGACAAGGGAGGATTTCGGCCTTGACCTTCCCCGAGAGAAAAATCTATTAGTCGTTATTAAAAATTTAATAACCGTTGCAAAAAACTTGAATTAAATAGGGGACAGCCAAGCTCATTTGCTATAGTTATTAAAGTTGTTTTCATAAAAACCGTTAATAATGGGTATTAAAGAAAAATGATATTTTCAATAGTATTGGTTGTATCATCATTAGTCGTCTACGGTTGCTATAGTTATTAAGTACTTTATGTACCACTGCAAATTTAAAAACTAATCATTATTAGAGTATATTGACGTTTCAATAACATTTCCAATAAGCACTATAAAATAACCCTTCAATTTGTATTAGATAGCTTCATTAATTTAACTAAATAACATACTACAGGTATTAGATACTTTAATATGAATTATACAAAATAATTAGGTATTAAGTAATTGTTAATAGATACTTTAATTAATTTAGCTAAATTCTTTAACTGTAGTTATTAGTTAATAAATAAAGCTAATTGGAGAATTAAATAATCTTTATTAATATCATCTAATTAAGGTAATAAGAATAGTTAATAGATATAGAGTGTCTATTTAATTTGCCCAGAAATGTACGGGGTGGCACATATAAGGTGTCCATTGGATTTCTTGATGTTGTTATTGAGATAAGAAAACGTTTAAAGGTTACTAAGTATACAGTTTTTTTCGTAGATTCAGAATCTGGCTAGATAACGGAAATCGGACCTCAAATATACGAGGGGTGGTCAAGAATCCATTTTCCCAAAATTTTAACACCCTGTATATTATGATGGAAATCTGGAGTACTATGTTTAGATTTTATAAAAAACATATAAGGTAACCCATCTAACTTCCGATTTACTCGGAAATTACATTAATTTTTGAGATACCTGTACATTATTACATATTTTTTTAATTCACTTCTCCGCAATATACAACATGATATAGGTAACTCTACTGCAGTTTTCGAAATATTTTTTTCCTATAATTAAATAAATGATTAAATTTTCTGCTTGACATTAGCATATATTTAATAGGTTACATTTTGGAAACCAATAAAGATAACCATATCATGTTATATATCACCGAAAAGAGAATTATAATCTCTAACAAAATTATAATCTCTAACAGGGTACTTTAAAAAATTGGTGAAATTTCAGATAAACCGGAAATCGTATGAGTGGGTCATCCCACATGTTTTGTATAACATCTGAACAATGTACTATCAATTCCAGCCATAATAATATACAGAATGCTAAATGTTGGAAAAATGGGTTCTTTAAATGTAATTTGAGATCCAATTTTTTATCTCACCGGATTCTGAATATAAGGAAAAAACCATACAATGATAACTTTTAAGATTTTTCTTTACTTCAGTAGTAACGCCAGAAAGTGTGGATCACTCTGGGCAAAATTAGTGAATAATAAATGCATCTGAAATTGACTTGGTAAATTTAACCGATGCAATTATTATGTTTTTTAAAAATATTTTTGCATACAAGTCCTATTATAAGTTAAAAACATTATTTTTGAAAATATGTGTAGCCAACTATATTAAGACAATCACAGTAATATTCACTATTCTATTTATTTATTTTTAAGGATACATATTAACACATGCTATTTCACAATGAGAACTCCCCCTGCCAGTTTTAACTAAATTAAAATATTCTAGGATGTATTAACACTATCTACTAAAATGAACCATCTTCTTACAGCCCCATACAAATATTAAGAGTTTAACTCCCTACAACCCCCAAATTTTAAATGGTTAAATAATTTATCATTGCGAGTAGGTAACAGCTGTAAGGTTATTAACACAGCAAATCCTGGACCAAAATACACTTCGTATTTTGTGTAGGTATGATTTTTTTCAAATGCAAACAAATGTTCATTAAAATTTTAGGTCATAATTTAAATATTAACAATAATAGTGAATAAATAAAATAAAAATATTAATTTAAATAAAAATAAATTTCCTTTTGTTCATTTACTACTTATTAGTGATTTTATACAACCAAAATTTGGAATGTCAGTATTTTTCACTAAAATAATAACTTTAACGAAAACACTTTTACTATTTATTGATATTGTGTACACCTGAGAAGATTTATTTTCAGAATATTCTAAAATTAATTAGGCATAGGAATTTCAAAATTGAAAATTGTTTCTCTAAAATTTGACAAAATTTTATTAACCTCTACACGTGCTACAGTTTTTAGTACAAGAATAAGAAATATTACCTATTTACCAAACCTGATGATTTACTTGCAAATCTAGAACAAAAGAGTGTAGGTACTCCCCATTCCAATAAAAAGTAGATTGTAAGACATATTGTAGAATGCACAAGCACACCAAAAAACAACGAATATCACCGCAAGTGCCATATAATTAAAACTTAAAAATGCACTCATATCATAAAATATAAATGCGCGTCACTTTGTGGCCAAATTCGTTATGGGCTCTTCCTCGCCCCGACTGTCCCCTTCATTAACACGATTAGTATCGAATTTAACCGATAGTAACAAATTATATACAGCGAAAAAACACTTTTAATAATGGCCATTTGGATGCGTATTTGAAAATATTAGTATGCCTTATTATCTTAGCTCGCGGACTAATTAGCCCAGGGTCGATCCAGTCAAACCATGAACAAATTAGAGACAAGCTGATATTTGGTATAAAAGTTTATATTGAGGTCCTTAAAATACCACCAAACCCCACCGGTAATCCGCCGTGCCTGTCATCCCGAAACAACCCCCGAAAAGGGTGAAAATCGGACTTTTTCTAGTTATTTGGCAATATCTTAAAAACAAAGCTATATACGAAAAAATATGAAAAGAGAAAAATTAAAGGGCATAAAATTTCCTATAAAATTGCGTTCAGCAGATATATTTTGCTTTACCAGTGGCGGATTTATGATATTTTTAATAATTGGGTATTTTGTAAAAATATTCTCTAGCACTTATTGGATTTTGACATTAAATATACATAACAATGTATATGGATATTTGGGTAAATACATTTAATACATTCTTACATCAATAAATTAGAAATAAAAAACATACCAGTGGAGTACTATATTCTGATTTCATACATTATATTGCCTATTACAATACAATACAATACAATACAATGAGTTTATTGAAAAAGAAAAGCAGTACAAGTATAGACAGATTTTTTCAAAAGGAAGTGTATCAACAAAGTTGCTTTACAACACTACCCGGGAACAGTAATAAGAATTATAATATACATGTTAACAATGTTATTTAAATATGAAATGAGAAGAAAAAACAAGAAAAAAAAATTATATAATTTAGAACAGTTGCAAATTAAAATGTTCTAATCTTGATGATAATATGTCTTCTTTTAATTTACATTTTACAGTTGCCACTGACATGTAATATTGAAGTGGTAGATTATTAATAATATATGCTGCTAAGAATGAAAAGGAAGTTCTAAAAGATGCATTTTTGTGAGAGGGAATACAAACTTTATTTTCAACTTGTCTTAGATCTCTATTATGTAGGTATTTCACGGCGCCCTTGTATTTTTCCAAACAAATAATCCGGCTTACCAGTTTTGAATATATTTAAAATGAAAGCAGCGAAGTGTATAAATTTCCTTTCACACATATTCAATAAATTGAATACACGTAAGTGTGGAGTAATATGACCATAATGAGGCACAGTAGCAAAATATCGGACACAGCAATTTTCAATTTTTTGTAGACGGTATTTGTCCTCCTGAGAAAGACAGGGACCGTAAACAATATCTGCATAATTCAGGTGCGATAGAACCATAGTTTCAGACAGCAATATCTTAGTATTTGTATCTAGATATTTTTTAAATGAATATAATTGTTTTAAGCAATAGAAGGCTTTCTTACAAATAATACTCACATGGTTAGAGAAGCTAAGTAAGGAATCAAAATTAACACCGAGATTTTTAACGCTATTAGTTGATGAAATAGTCTCATTATTTATTTGAACATTAAGTTCTCCGAGTTTTAGTAGCTGTTGAGAAGTTCCAAAAACAATGTTTTGACTTTTATTAGCATTTAATATAAGAGTATTTCGAGTAGTCCATTCATGTATAAGACTTAAATCATTATTTATTACGAATTGAGCTATTTGAGATTCCTTAGGGGAAAAACTATATATCAACTGAATATCATCAGCATACATGTATAATTCTGATTTTAGTGGGAGTCTAGAGATATCCCCGATAAATATATTAAAAAGAAGTGGTCCTAAAATAGATCCTTGTGGAACGCCTGACTCAACTATTTGTGATTTAAGAATCGACATTCCAGTATTAATACTAGTAAATTGATGTCTGCCATGCAGATAGTTATGAAACCAGGAAAGAGTATTTCCAGATATGCCATAATAACTTAATTTCGCAATTAGGCAATTAATATCTAAAGAGTCAAAAGCTTTAGTCATATCAAGTAATGTCAAAGAGGTGACTTGCGTGTTATCAATGGCTCTTAAAATTTCATCAGTTATATTACTTAGTAGTGTGGAAGTACTAAAACCTTTTCGGAAACCTGACTGATTGGGAGGAATTATCGAGTATTGAAATACATATAGGTACAGACAGTTGTTCGTATATAGCTGATTCTGCAATTTTTAAAGGAACCGACAGCAAACTAATAGGACGTAGATCCTTAAGTTGTTCAGGATTTTTTTTTTTGGGTATGGGTTTAATACAAGATGTTTTCCATTGAGGAGGTAGGACACCTAGTTCTAGCGATGTATTAATAATATGAGTCAATGGAGCTGATATCCATTGTAAAGCAAGTTGTAACATTTTAGCTGACAAACCATCAGGACCCAAGGTGTGAACTTTTTGTTTATTTACGATATCTACGATTTGTTGAACAGTAACCGGTCTGAAAGTGAATTGAATGTCGTTCATGAATTTAGTTTCTAAAAAGTTGCTAGGTATGTTGTTCATTTGATTTTAAATTAGGTATGGAATCCATAAAATAATTATTAATATTGTTAGCATTACAAAGGCATTCAGGAAGATTTGGTGGAATATTATCTTTTACTACTCCCCAAGATTTCAAGTTAGTACACAATTGTTTAGAATTATTTCTAGTATTATTAATATGAAACAAGTAAAAAGCAGACCTTTCTTGTATTACGGCATTATTATAATAATTACGAATTTCACAAAAATACTGTCTGTGAGCAGCATTTCTAGTTCTTTTATATCTTAACCAAGCTTTTCGTTTGATTTTTTTAGTATTTGCAATGTCTCAGTAAACCATGGTTCTTGACGCCTGTCAGATTTGAAAGTAACTCTTTTTAGAGGAGCATGCTGATTAAAGAGATTTAATAAATTTACATTAAAGAAATCGACTTTTTCTTCTAGAGAATTAATATTATATATAGTATTCCAATTGATAGCAGAAGCATCCACATTGAATGAGTCAATATTAAAATTTCTGAAACTACGAAATTCTTTCACCATAGGTTTGCAATTATAACTATTTAATTCAATATCACAAGATGTAACGTTATGGTCTGAGAAACATATATCCAAAACTTCAGCGTTTCTAACACCTAGATCAGAATTAGTTATGATTAAATCTAATAATGTTTCACTTTGAGCAGTAATTCTAGTGGGATCTTTTATTATTTGTTTACAATCAAAAACCTGTAACAATTTATTTAGATAGACAGTAGCGGGACTATTAATTAAAATATTAATATTTAGATCACCCATTAGTATAAAACTAAAAATATTATTTACAAACAGATAACTAATAATATCAGCTAATATACCAACATTGGTGTAGTGAGAATTTGGAGGTTTGTATAAAACTCCTATGGCACATGGTTTATTATCAAGTGAGACTTTAACTATAATATATTCAATATCATAGGCCTCCTCCACTGGTATAGATAATACCGAGCAAGATTTTAAAATAGAAGTTTTCAGATAAAGGGCAACCACCACCTCTAGATTCACGGTCACTTCCTTATAAGCTTGTAG
This sequence comes from Rhagium mordax, assembly GCA_963680705.1. NCBI lineage: Eukaryota > Metazoa > Arthropoda > Insecta > Coleoptera > Cerambycidae > Rhagium > Rhagium mordax. The sequence goes on along the minus strand of OY796658.1, from coordinate 26,388,753 downwards.
TCAGGTAACTCGAACTCATCATCCATCATATCAGGAGAGAACCAGGTTTCACTAATTCCAACAACCAGATATGAATTTTGTCTCACAAATGATTTAATGTCATTAAATTTATTTACGACAGATCTGGAATTAAAACAACACAGTTCATTTAGCTTAACTTGATTGAATGTATGTTGTTCTTGACTATGATGAGATTTATTTTTATTCATAAGATCATTTCTATCGGCTCGATTTAGTGTGTTAAACTTAAAAAAGGAGAATAGTTAATTTTTCTCTTTTGATTTTCGACTTTTTTCAAGTAAACAGGGCAACTTAAATCATAGATAAAATGATTTACATCGATGTCAATTTTCAGTTTTTGTTTTATCTCAATACAATTATAACATTTAGGTGTATTACTTTCACAATTATCTGTTGTATTAAATGTAACAAAATAATTATTTTAAATATCCGTGGAATTTCTGTTACGAATTGAGAGGAATTATTTTTATATTAATAATATTAAGGACATATACCGTATGTCAAGGCAGCTGAGTAGTTTTCCGCGTCGCCATTCGCTCCTGTATGTATGCTCTCTTCGTATATTCTCGATACGACTCCATTACGCTAAACAAAATTTGTATATGCTATATGCTACGCCCAGGAAGAAGTTCAATATCAAATAAAATTACTATAATACTTCAAAGTTGCAGCATAAGTTGGGACCTTTAATAAATGTTAAATAAATAAATAAATAAAGTGTAAGAATAGTATTTTGTACTAAACTTCGCCCATCAATAAAGACGTTTATTATTATTATTATTATTGCCATGCACGCCATTTCCGGATGTGATACTACATCTGGCCTGTTTACCAGGGGAAAAATTAATTTGGTCAATACTGTGAAAAAGAAGAAGTTGGTTGACCTTCTTGAAGAATTTTACAATCCAAATATATCCAAAGACAGATTGAGGACCTTAATTTCGAAATTTTTTATTTCCTTATACGTCAAAAATAGAACAAGTACCGATTTGAATAACGTCAGATACATTCTCTACCAGCAGTATGTCGCAAAGCAAAGTTTAAATAAAGATTTTAATCTGGCTTCACTTCCACTGATCATAAATGCAGCTAAGTACCATGCACATAGGACATTTCATCCAGCAACTCTACATACATATTTTATTTACATGTATGATTAACGTTTAGGTTCAAGCATGGTTGAATAATAGCTTACCACTCCAGGACTGGGGATGGATTTCTATTGATTCCGGAATCTCTCCAGTCCAGATAGATCAAGATATAGACCCCAAAGGCGGGTTCCTTAAACAAATTTTTTGCAACTGTTCATCAGGTGGTTGCAAAAGTGCATGCTCATGTCGTAACCTGTTTTAATAGGGCAGTTGAGGATTTACAGGCGGAAGACAACATCTCAACATGCAGATAAAACATATTGGATAATAAGTAATTAAAAGCATACATTACATTCATTTACTTAAACATAACCTGTAAGTATTTTAGCTTATTGAAGAAAAAGCAACGGTGTTACTTACTACATAAAAAACTCATATTTTATGTATTATAATAGTTTTAATCTGTTTTGGTGTAAAAGACGTAAAATATATTAATGTAACTTATTTTGTGGGAAATGTGTATTTTGTTAAAATACACTGGAATTTACAATACGATAACTCCACCACTGGTAAAGCAAAATATATCTGCTAAACGTAACTTTATAGGAAATTTTATGCTCTTTAATTTTTCTGTCTTCATATTTTTTCGTATATAGCTTTGTTTTTAAGATATTGCCAAAAAACTAAAAAAGTCCGATTTTCACCCCTTTCGGGGGTTGTTTAGGGGTGACAGGCACGGCAGATTATCGGTGGGGTTTGGTGGTATTTTAAGGACCCCAATACAAACTTATATAACCGAATTTCAGCTTGTCTCTAATTTGTTCATGGTTTCCTATATAAAGCTTCAGATCGACCCTGGGCTAAATAGCAGGAAATAAGGAAAATTGTATTGTCCCTTTAATAGTGGTAACTTCAACTTTAATAAATATTGCAAGATGCGTAATAATAAGGGTTATTAGGTTAGGGTAACTGAATACCAGCAGCAATTTGTTTTTATTAAAAAACACTTACTTGCCCCGATAAGATAACTTAGTTATCATAGCTGGGGAACTAATAGCAATAATAGTATCGTTTTAGGAAAATGGCTTTAATAGCTCTTAAAACTTTAAAATGTTATTGGTATTAAATTTGTAATAATGGTTGCAATTTTTTTAATGCCTCTTATTAAAGTTTTTCAGCAAGATACTTTAATAGGTTGATTTTTCTCGGTGTTGGTGGGGGAGGAGAGGAACACCAAAAATATAAATAAAAATATAAAGTAAAATACAAAATAATAAACAACAAAAAAGTCATTGTCACAAAAAAATATAAAAAAGCAAGTTGAAAAACTGACCTACCTTACATAAAAGTGTCGATATGAACTTTTGAGAACCCCTGTACGTTTCTATCGAGTTACTTATGATGTGAACAACATGTTTTATTTATATTTTTCTTCATGTTTCGTTTATCTAAGTGCTTTAAAATTGCAAAGGTATAGTTAGGTCAGTTGCTAATGTTCTCAAAATATTTGACGATTTCATGACATGTGCGAAGTTAGTCATCAGATCTGGGAGGGCTAAAGCCCTAGTCCCCTATATATGAAAGTATATATTATTTTGTTTTATTTTTTGTATACGTGTCAAGGTAGGTAAGTATATTTTTTACTGTAAAATCAATAATCAATCCTCCATAAATATTTGAAGGAATAAAAGAAATTTAAAAAAATATGCATTTATTAAAAATTTATAAGATTAACAAAACATTTTTATTGATACCCGTTGATAATAAATAATAAGTTTAATGAAGTAATAGTTTTCGATTTCCTGTTTTAATAAATTCTTCCAGAACATCTTCTAACATCAGGGATTTTGTAATGCCATTTTCAATGTTTGCAAGAGCTAAAAAACTGAATCGATCTTGACCCATGGTCGACCTTAGCCAATTTTTGATTCTTCTCATTGTTGAAAAGGAAACAAATTATTAAATTAAAAGCACAAATGGCACAATTCTTTGCAGAATTTTTTTTTTAAAACATATGTTTGTTTTTTAATTTCTGTTCTGAAATGTGTGTGTGCGTGCGTGCGTGTGTGTGTGATAATGTTCGAATTATTTTTGGGGGTAATTCGGTTTTGGGGGGCTTAGCCCCCCAAGCCCCCCCCCTAACATCGCCCATGTTTCATGAATTATTTTCTCTAAAACCACACAGTATAATTCTTTAATTTTGTGTAATGGACTTGCCATTAAGGGACTTACCACCCCTTAAAAGAAATGAAATAAGTTGGGGTTCATATGTACTTAATAATAATGAGTCGACAATAAGCTACGGGTTAATTAAAAATTAAATCAAAGAATACGTTTAAAAGAATATAATATATATTTCGATATTTTTTTTATCCATCCCGTAAAATATTATGAGTTAAAGTGTAACGCAAGAGTTGTAAATTTTATGTCTATTTACACCTTTATAATAGTAATAAAACAATTCACCAATTTAAATATTTAACCAAACTACTGTTCTCACCTCCCAATTAAACAGCAGGTGTTTGTGTAATAAATTTTAAAAATTAATTAACTATACTTACATGAAAAATAAGTCAACGTTATTGAATCTAATACATCTTATCTAGCGTTAAAAGGAAGATAAATGTATATAATTCATTATCCTCAGTTATACAGGTCATTGAAAAATCATGGAACATGAACCGCTGCTAGTGGTTCTTTAGTGTTGTGCCTTTGTTTTAAAAGTATTATAAGCAACAACCTGATAGGAGAGGAGCATGCAGGTTCAATCCCTACCGTTCATGCATTTTTTTTATAATCATAATAATTAATAAGGCATATTTTAAAAAAAAGTTGAGCTACTGTTTCTATTTTTATTTTAGATTAGGCTTAGCATTACTTGCTAAAGAACCACGTGCTCCTACATCAGTATCAATTAGAACTTATATCATGCACTCTTTTAAAACTGATGGATGGCATGGCATGTCTTTTTTAATTTACCAAAACATTTAATCTAATAGAAGCTATAACAAGCCAATTATAATACGGTCCATTATCTGTGGTTAACCATAGTTGTTATGTTACCTACCTATATTAAATAAGAGCATATATTTGTTCAAACAGTATTAGAAAATGATCTTAGAATTAAATTCTTAAATTAACATATTACCTACCTATTCATTAATGTTCGATCTAATATTATACTATATAAGACACGAATGCCGGGTGAGTAAATGTGAGTAAATAAATTATTTATGGTGCGATTGATGATTCAATTCCATCTTGAAGCTTCGGACTTACATAAGAGAAGGAATTGTCGATGACCTAAATGTGATTCTCCCCTCGTCTACCTTAATCAAACACAAAATCTTAAATTTTAAAAATAGTTTTTCTTACAAACCTGTAAATAAACTATCCTGAAGTGGTGACTGTTTTTGCAGCAATTCATATACGCATTTTTAAACATTAACAAAATACAATTCGCATAGTTTTCAATGATAAAATAAATGTTATCACTGAGCAGCGACAAATTTAGCATATCAAATATTGTTCCGCTGTAGATGCGTGTTTGGCATAAAATTATTAAAGTTTCGCATTATTATTTCCAAACCTTGTATATTGTTTTTCCTTGTAGGCCACAGTAAGTGTGAAATGATGTTCCACTGGTTGCTAAATTGAATACTAATGTCGGGTTATCTAAAACGGTCTTATCGTGGCATGTGTACGTGGTATGTTGTTAAATTGATAATTTAACAATTGCAAAGAAATGAAGATAGTAAATACATGTACAGACTACAGGAAGGCCAAAGATTGGCCTCCTTGTAGTCCTTAGGGTACATGGCCAAAGTCACGAGAATTTTTGCTGAACTCAAAGATTCCCAAAATTTCTTATTTATTAAATACTGTTCTCAGTTTCAACAAAAGAAATAAATTATATTTGTGAAATAATAAATTTTCTATAATATATAACAAAACTTTTGTTATCTTTTTCTTATCTTATTACTCTTATTAAAATTCCTCACATCAATATTTATTGCCTTAATGCCTAAAATACCTCCTTATGAGAATTATTTTGGCATTACAAGTAAATAATTGTTATTTTCAAAACGGATTGTTTTATAAAACAGTCGATTTCTTTGCTTCCATCGCCCCTCATATTTATTGATCATTTTTACTTAACTTGGAACGTGACAGATCTACCAAATCTGATTAAAATATATCGAATGATTCTCAGGTTCTCAGACAAATCGTAAATATATATATTTAAAAAAAATGTTTTATGATTTGGTAAGATGTAAAATTTATAGTTATATTCAAATAAATTTTTCGATTTTCTCTTCAACCGTAAACTGATAAATATTATAAACTTGTGAAATATAGATCTACGAAATTCTCAAGCTCTCAAGTTATTCAATATACAGATACACTTACAGACGTTTAAAAATAACACTTTTTTGGATTCAGTATTTCGATGTACCTAAATTCTATGAAGATGTTAATATTTTACAATTGAGACACCATAAGAAAACATGAACACTGCAAGTGTTTTAATCAAAAAAATAGAAATTTACAAGTTTCAAATTTGAAATTTAATCATTCCCGTCGCCCCATATTTATTGCTTATTTTTGCGTAACTGTGAACTTACATCTACCACATTTTATCAAAATAACTCTAAGGAGAGAAGACATGTTTTTTGCACTCCATAATTTTATTATATAAAGTAATAAATATACATAAAGTAAGTTATTGAAAATATCAACATTTAATTTTATCAGAAACACACCACCGGTGGATCAAAAATAAACCGCGACATAGTATGGTTTTGTTCAATAACCGCGGTTATTAAGACATATCTGTAAACCGAGTTTCAAAGTATGTAAACAAATTGATGGTTACGCTTGTGGCTAACATAAACCAAGCATTAATATCTTGTAGATGATTGGAGTGGACTTTTGTGACAAAAACAACAGAGATTAAGAAACCCCCTAAAGACAGAAGACAGCATTGATAAACTAAACTGGCCCAAAGTACTCAAGTCCAAAATGTGTTCTCATCCACTTGCCAAAAACTGATAATCATTCTGAAGTAACTTGGTAACGAAGAACAATCGAACCCAAATTTAATAGATGTATTAGTGAATTGCCAAGGCAAGTTCGTAATTGAGTAATAAAGGAGGAACCTATTTTTTGCTGTCTTATTTTCTTATATTCTCAAATACATTCAATAACATTTAATACTATACGACACTTGGCATAACTTTTTCTATGACATAATAATAATAAATAATAATAAATACACCACATGTAATTACGCCCTCCTTTATCCCAGAAGGCTCTAGAAGGCCTTGTTCTACACATTTAAAGACAAGGGACACACATCCAATATCCGTGTATAATGGAAAAATCCCTCTCACAGAATTCTCCTTGCCACGACCGGGAATCGAACTCGGGACTTTTGGGTGAGAGACAGGTACGCTACCATCTCGACCATCAGTCATATAACGGGCACTGTTTGATTTTTAAGAGGAAAGATGCTTTCATCATCCATACAATAATTCGGCATATTCAAAACGAAGGTCTTACTTTTTTCTGCAGTGTAGCTTTTCTGGCTTGTCCTACTCGTATATTATATATGCACACACCATTTAAATGCATAAACAGTTTATTGTTTTAACAAAATTAATTTATAACTCATTAGCTGAATTTTATGTAACGTTTGTTATTTTGATAAAATAAATTATAATTTTCTTCCCACTAACTTTTCTTTGATATATTAATGAAAATAAATCTGGATAATTAATGTTAACAACAGATGAGTTGGATATTAGTTAGATAGTATACAGGGTGATTGGTTAAACCAATTTTGTAGTACACAAAAATGTTGTTATTAAAACAATAACAATTTCGTAAAATTTTTAGAATAGTAATAAGTTTCTAGAAGAAGCTATTGTGACGTTAATTTTGTACAAAAGTTTATATAATCTGGATAAAACTCTTGGACAAAATTAAGGCAATATTATAACTTCTTTATGTTTTTTTTTTTTATTACTTGAATTTACATAGAAGGATCACGACCTTCCGTAACGTTGTTAGTGAATAATTGCCTTTGTTTGGTTTAAGTTTAAAGTCAGCATCATCTTGATTCGTTAGGGTCCGTGTAAAATGAAGTTGATCATTTTACTGTTATTGTTACTGGTAGTAGATCTTCTATGTTCTCTAATCATCTTTTGCTTATTTTTTCTTTTTTTTTTTCGATATTTCCTCCGATAGTTCTACTCCTCTCTCTGTTTGTGTGTCCTAGCCATATAATTATTTCGCCACTTTATAGTGTCATATTATCGCGCAGGGCTCTCAAATGACTGAAAAACACACCAAAATCCAAAAGCTTAAATTACGAGCACGGTAGCCGAGTAGGTAAATGCGTTGATAGGTACTTACTTGGTTGTGAAGTTCGATGGTTCGAATCCTTGCTGGGGCAAATTAAAAATTTATTTTAGATTTGTTTCGGACTTAGATGGAGAGAGAATGATTGAAGCCCTAGATATGGTTCGGATTCCACAATAAACTGTATTCGTCTCTCTTTATCTAACTCAAAATCCTAGGATTTTCCGGGGGTTACTTCGGTGACTTGAGAGGCGGTGAATATACATATATTTTATTTTAATAATTATATTCTTAATGTCTTTGATATTAAAATTGAAGTAAAATTATAAAAATCCTTGTTGTGGGGGATCCAAAAAACTGGGACATTTAAAACCCTGAAACTTCTAAACCAGCCCTAACTCTTTAAGAAATTAACCAGCCCAAGGTTCATTTGAAATCTCCATATATTGTTTCACAGTTTATGTCGAACTAAATATTTTTTATGCTTAAATATTTCAAGGTCTTTTTCAACTGTTTTATAATTTATTAATTTTATGATTTTGAAAACGATGTTTTAGATAGGTTAGGTCTAGATGTTCATTAAGAACAAATAACAAATTAGTGTCTGGCTGTGTGGGCCAATCGCCCTAATGCCATTTAAGAAAGAAGAAAAAAAAGAAAAAAACGATGTTTTGTTCAAAATTTATTTCTGGCGCTGATCTTAATCAAGTTCTGTGTTGGACAAAATCTAACGCATATTTGTAACTTTTTTGAGAAAGTAAAATACTGTCAAATTGATCACAACAAAATTTAAAAAAATAAATATGCATAATCAGCATAAACGTAAAAAACGACGAAAGTAAGTACCTAATTATCTACCAAAATTGCAATTAGCCTCCAGATCTACTATACTATACAGTAAAGACCGAGGAGGTTCGAACATGGGTATTAGGTTGCGCGATTTACTTGTGCCCGTTGTAAGCGGACACAGTGGTGGGAATCGTGGATCTCTGCGCTGTAGCCGATGGCTTTCATCACGTCTATACTATTCCTTGTTTGAATTCTTTTATAATAATTTTTATTAAACCTGAAACAGTCGAGGTGCAGCGACAATTAATTAAAATTAATAATTAATTTTAATTTTATGTTGTAGAATCACATTTTTATTGCGAAAAAACAAACAATGGAAATATTTAAATGTGTTTTGAAATTTTTTTAAAATTACAATTTTTAATCCTAGGTATCTAGGATGAATTATTGAAGTTAGAAAAATTTCGAAACGTAAATCAAATTTCTTTCAGACATGAGTTGTACATCCCAACAAAGGCTTAAACACAATGAAAAAAATAAGAGATAAGAAATAAGAAATTAAAAATATGGAATAGAATTAACAAATAATGATATCCGAAAAGCAATTAACAATTTGAACAGTTGAATTTTAAATCGAATAAGAACTAATATATTATCGCCCAGAGTATTGTGTATTTAAAACTTGGAATAATTATTTATCTTATTTCTTATTTCATTTTCTTATCTCTTATTTTTTCATTGTGTAATGAGATACTAACAACAGTGCTGACTGCTGAACGAGCAGTGAGTGGCCACGGCCACAGACACTGCACTGCCCTTCTCCTAATGTACAAATAATTTCGAACTGAGGTGAGTTGTCGGCCCCTCGTATATTCGTCCCAATCCCTGTCGTGTTCGAAGCATCCTGGACTTATCTGTATACTCGATAGTCTATCCAGCCAATATTGTGTTGCCCTTTTAAATGTTCGCTCAATTCATACTTTTCCATCTCTACAAACTACAAAACTAATTTAATTCTTCCATTCCTGCAGCCTGCAGTTACACATTACACCTCCAAACGCCTCCCTTGTTTCAAGATTATCTCTTACATTCTCTTCCTCATGTCTTTGACTTCATATAAAATGTGTGCATCCGATCAGTACAAATTGTACCTAATTTAATTTGATAACAAACATCCACGTTGCTTTAAGATTCGAAAAGTTCTAAATGCATGTCATGTAAATTTATCAGGTTTTATAATTTTACTGTTAGAAATGGAATAAAAAAATTGTTTACTTAAATTTTTCACATTTATTGTTTTCATAGGGAAACAATTTTGAAGGCAAGATTAAATACCAAATAAAATGAATCTTCAAAAATTGAAAGATGTACTACAATCTTTCAATTTCCATCTCGTTCCATTGATATTTGAACGCTACGATGTTATTTTCGAATAAAATTATCTGTTCAAATTCTTCTGATATATCTGAAATATTAATTATAATACTTATTTCTGTTTGAAACTTGTATATTGTACACCTAGTGTGTGCGTGTGAGGGGTTTATTGAATAACATTACTAAATTTAAGTTATACTTATCGCAATCCTTGGTCTGAATTGTTCCAAAGTTTTCTAACCTTTGTTTGAGTTAGAGTATACACCATGTAGAAATTGACGATCAAATGTCAACCATAAAACCATTTGAAATAACTTTAAACATATTGGTGCTTTTTACGAGATAGTGATACATAGTTTTACCTGCAATTAGTTTATCGGTAATGCATTTTAAACAGTAGGACCTGTTTCAAATTTCAGCATAAAATTATATTGTTACCCACATATTATTGTAGTTTCTTGTTCATTTAGTGCGCCAGTAAGGAATACTTTCAATGAGGTAGTAGGTAAGTTATATACGTTATATAATTTTATTTCCTTTGCTTAATAGTTGAAAATTTGATTTAATAAAATATTTTATTCATTTTATGGTAGTAATCCTTTCTGGACTACAGTATAAAATCAGTAAAGATTTGCACTTCGTTAAACACAAAATCTCAATGTCTTATATTATTTGTTTAAATTTCTTTTGTATGAAATGTTCTAAACATTTTACGTTGTAAATGAAATTAATAAATTCTATATTTCATCGTTTACATGCGTTTCACAATATAATAGAAAAAATATTACATGCACCTAAAAATAAACTAGCAGCGATTTACAGTGACTCATAATCTCATAAACAAATATTACAAAAATATTATTAAAAATTTATTAAAAGTCCAGGATGATAATTACATATTAATAAATTCTATATTTCATCGTTTACATGCCTTTCACAATATAATAGAAACAATATTAAATGCAACTAAAAATAAACGAGCAACGACTTACAGAGACTCATAAACAAATATTACAAAAAAATTATTAAAAATTTATTAAAAATCCAGAATGATCATTTTAATTCCTAACTCCGAATTATTTTTGAGGTGAGCAAAAAAATCGGACACGGATTATAGATTTTCTTCTTGCAAATCTCAATTAGCAAATATAAACGCCCTAATATACCAATCAAATAAACTATGTTCATCGGAACATCTTCTATTTCGTAAATGGTTCATTTTAAGTACCTACCACCTTAATAGAATTATGAATATCACTCGATAAAGGAAAAAAATATAGGATGTTAAAATAACGAAGTTGATGGCCGGTCAACGAAAACGGAACGCCCTGTATAATTCTACATATTTTCGGTTTATGTAGAATTGAAAACCAATACAATAATCTGCAGCTGCAGACAATTTCAATACAATACAATACAATTTCAAATACAGCCGTTTTCGACCAAATTCAGAACTTTGGCGCACCCTGTATTATACCCCTCGACCTCGGCCTATCTTATCACACAAACTGCGGGTAGCTACATTTTTTGCAGTGGCGTATTATAGCAGAAGCCTAAGAAGCCCAGGCGCAAAAATTTCAAGAGGCGCAAAATTTTAGAAGAGGATTTTTTTTTTCAAAGAAATAATAAAATCGTGTATTGGTCGGAGCAAAATTCACGGCCATTAAATTCTTGGAGCAAGTTGGACTTAAAAAAAATTTTAGAAGAAACATATGTATAGACATGTTTCCTAATCTTGTGATTTTGTTGAGAATGTTCGCATGTAAAGCGGTGGCTAATTGTACAGGATGATCGTTTGAAAATTCTACTTTTTAAACCCTTTTATATTGCTTAAAAATATAGCTAGAAAGAAAATAAAAAATAGATCTGTAGCATATTTTACCAAATTTTTGTAAGTATATGGTTATGAGTCTGCATCTATCTTAATGAATATACAGGGTGCGCCACATAGTCACATTTTTTTAAATGGAACACCTGTACATTTTCATAACATATACAAAAATTTTGTAAAATATGCTACAAATCTATTTTTTATTTTTTTTTCTAGCTATTTTACGCAAAATAAAAGGGTTTAAAAATTAGAATTTTCAAACGATCACCCTGTACAGGTGAAAGATCCTTTTCAGCGTTGAAGAAATGAGTAACAGACTACCGCAGATCTAACCTCAAATTAAATGTGCATCGAAAATCAAGTGCTAAATGCGTTCAGTTTTGACAAAATTATCAACGTGTTTGCTAATGAGAAAGTCAGGAAGAAGCCTTTCTGAATGAACAATCATTGTTTATTTTTAAATCATCGCCCATTTTTCGTCTATTCTTTAATAATGGAGGCGTAATTTTCTTAGGGCTTTGGGCGCCAAATTGGGTTAATACGCCACTGATTTTTTGCAAAATCTAAAAGCCCTCGATCTGCGGGTCTCGGGCTTTTAATGTAAATTATTAAGTCTTATTATTATTATTATTAAGATAAAATTCAGAGGTTCGGGATATACTTAACCCTGGATAAAATAGTTTTCGAAGTATTCGGTTTATTTTTCGAGCTACACAAAGGACATACATACTATGCGAAATATTAATCTTTAAAAAACATGTTTTATATTGAAAATACATAGCAAATACAGATTACAGGTATTATAGTTTAATTAATAGAATAACATTTTTATTTATATCAATTGATTAATGAAATAATTTTCTTTAAATTACTTGCCTTTTTGTTTAAAGTAGACGCTAAACAAAATTATTATGAGAAAGAGACATAAACCAAACATTGAGGCCAACACTAAAAATTCTTTGGATAAAACACTGCTTGTAGCTAATTTCATTTCTTGAGGCATTTGCACTTTAAATTCAAACTGTGTTTCCCAGTTGGTAGTATCATTTACTGCCGTGCTCCTTTTGAATCGCAATGGCGGTACTAAATTTGCATCGTTGCATACTCCGTTCTGTAAAATAAATGAAAAAAAACTGGTGGAAAAAATTCGGCAAATTTCATTTCTCCTACCACTTCTTATACCCCATACCCCATATTTATTGACCGTTGTTGTTAATTTTTTACTTGTTTTGTGTCCAATGGTATACATATACAGATTTTAAATTTTGGTACCTATTACACGAGAAACTGGTCAATCTCAGTAACGTGTTTTATTTTTGTCCAATAACTGCCCCATAAAAAAATTAAAAAAATTGAACTTAATATATCTATTAAGATTAAATTAAAATATTTAGAAACATTTTCAAGTTATCACAAAATATTTATATAGTTAAGCATTAAAGTTTATTACAGCAGAGCTGCAGGATGTCAAATAAATGTGGCAAAATATCCTTGATGATCAATCTGTATATCCCAAAAGTGTATTTAAGCAAAAGGATGATTTGATTATTTAAAAGCAATGACTGTTCCTCAGTTATTTGCCACCTTTTAGTGACAGAAAATATTTGTAACAATGGAGCGGCGCCGGCGTACCCCTTTTCGGAATCTATGGAGAGCAACAAAATAATCGTTTTGCCGAAAATTACATATTTTTATGCAAATCTATTAAATACAAAATATCAAAAAAAAAAAAAAATTTAAGTTGTTATAAACATAATTTACGAAAAAGACTTTGATGTTTGAGAACCTCTGTATCTCTGTGATGAAGAATTTGCAGACTTATATACATTACTTTCTTGTTAATTTCGTATTCTGAATTTATACTGGTCGTTTGTTTACTAAGAACTGATCCATCCTGAATAGATATAACACGATAATTGTCTTCATTACATCTTATGTAACGCTTTTAAAAATTTGCTATATTATTGTAATAATAAACATACACTTTTACTACTTTATTATTTATAATTTTATTATTGTTATAGTAAGTCATTATTAAAGCTCGTAGTGTTTAGATAATTTTGAGAAAATATGATTCCATTTATTTTTAGAAACCTTTAAGAAACATGATTTTATATTATTAATCTTTAATTAAAGATAGTTTTATTAAAATAATTAATCATCCATAGTTGTCAAACATTTTGGCTAATTGGTCTAAAATCAGACCATATAATTTAACACATACACATGCATAAAATGTGAATGTGTTTATATGAAAAAAAACGAAACATTGATTTGTCAGAACATATATCTGACTATTGAAAGGATTTACAACAAATGAGCCTAAATATACAATATGGCTTTCACCCTATGACTTGGAAAAAACGTGAAAGTTGATCTATTGCAAAAATTACGAATCATTAAATTTTGCCATTTATAGTGCATTATTCCCTCATAGCATATATTTTACTACCATAACAACAATCAGATCAACTCTATACTTATGTTAATTGGTAGATTCTTTTGAGAGAACATTAGTATATCTGTAATGATATTAAATTTAGTACCTGATAGCAATCTTGCGAGTAGATGCATCCCAACATTCTAACAGACAATAGCATATCATCACCTCTGGATGATCCTTGAAAAAGAAACGCTCTGAAATTCAGAAGAGTGTCGAGAGGCGTTACTTGGCGGGGCTGAAACGGGCAAATACTTTTGATCCCAGCACTTCTACATCCATTTTCTTCTATTAGCGTCACTGACTTCTGCGAGCTCGAACTACGAACCATCACGGGACCCATCCGGCTGAATTTCCACCCTATGAACAAACATTCATTAGTTAATAATTAAAAATTAACAATCGTTTTTGTTTTTCGGATATACATTTATAAATGTAGAGGGGGGCATAATAGCGTGATGAAGGGTATTAGTAGTTTCATTAAATTCTACTACTCATTAAAGATCCTAACCCAACTTGTATCTCTGAAATTTATATCTTTATATTTCCTGCCTTTAATCAATATTTGCTCCGTCTGATTAGTTAGTTCGTTTAGTTATATGATACAAGTATGTTTGTTATATTCAGTAACCTATGTTCTGCGAATGTCAGTTGACTTTGATTATTCATGCAAAAATTTGTCACGTTAGGACCTCTTGGACTAAGTTATTGACACAAAGTTGCGAATGTCCTGTTACTGATGTTTTGCTCGTACTCATATTTGATCAGTTCTTATTAGTTGAAATCCATCTCAATCATTTTGAATTTATTACTTTCTCAGAGTATGAAATATCCTTCTCCATTTATACATTAATATGTCGTTAGACTCGCATATTATTCAGTAGGTACCTGTTGTAGAGCTGCCTATACTGATAAGTGTGTGCCATGGGAATCACGGAATATGGTGTAGTAGATTTTTTTTCTTGATACGTGTATGTTGTTCTTGGCTATTGTCGAGGAGGTAGCGTTGCAATGAATGTTATGTTTATGTTTAGTCATTGTTGGTTTAACTGGTAAGTATAGATCATTTGTATATAATCAAATTTTTGCATTTTTTTTTGTTTATTATACAGTGCTATTCAAAAGTCCCCTCCCTCCCTCTTATCTTTGGAACGATTATACATAAACTAGTGAAATTTGGTAACTGAATATTAAGGGTTGTAAACTTCTCTACTAGTGATGATAGATGACGTATTCGTCAAAGATGACGTCACAAGGTCATTGTGACCAATAATTTTAAATGGAACCCTATGGCAAGCGACACCTCTTTTAAAAGGTATCGAAAAAACCTATTCAATGATACTAATATTGTGTCTGTTTTGACAACTGGTTTTCAAAAACCGCAAAGCTGTGATGAATTAAATCCTTGTGACGTCATCTTTGACGAATACGTCATCTATCATCACTAGTAGGGAAGTTTACAACCCTTAATATTCAGTTACCAAATTTCACTAGTTTATGTATAATCGTTCCAAAGATAAGAGGGGGGAAGGGGACTTTTGAATAGCACTGTATATGTCCAATATATTTGCTTACAAAACTGTACACTGTACAGGGTGTCCAGCTTAAAGGTGTTTCCCCCTTTATTTTCGCTATTCTCAACATATTTTTGCCATTCAAAAATTTCTCTTGATCAGTTTTTAATGAACTTTTTGGATCTGTAATAACATCTTCTCTACGTCAACAAAATACAGGGCCTTAAAAATTATTTTTTTGTGTTTGTTATCTTTATTATAATGTTATTTGTGAAATAAATATATAAGTGTTATATATTTTTGAATTCAGCTTGAAAGGGTCTATTGAAATATATTAATAAATATAGAGGGTCGTTATATTTAAAAAAAATTTTTTTAAGCGCCCTGTATTTTGTTGACGTAGAGAAGATATTATTACAGATCCAAAAAGTTCATTAAAAACTGATCAAGAAAAGTTTTTGAATGGCAAAAATATGTTGAGAATAGCGAAAATAAAGGGGGAAACACCTTTAAGCTGGACACCCTGTACACATGGTACAAATAATTTAGAATATGGTTAAAGGCTATAGGTATAACTAATGAAGGGATGTAGGATTTAGGGAGGTTAGGGACTGATAAAGTGTTGAGAGCAAATTAATTATGGTGACACCGGTCTAGTTATGCATATCCTAAGGGTAAATGTTATATGCATATTGCATGATGTGTGATTTTGTATAAACGCTGTTTAGAGTTACAGCAAAATTTTTAGGAAATTCATGAATGTTAAGAATTCGACGGTATTAAAATGCACTTAACCGTTAATTAGTTTACATTACATGTTCCTCGAAACCACTTCATACTTTTAAAACAGTTTTTGAACCTTTTGAACACATAATTTGCTTTTAGAAAGATGTATTCAAAGTCGCAAACTTTTAAATAATATCGCTGCGTAAATGTCATATTCTCAAATATAAATTTTGATTTATAATCGTTTTTTCCTCTAATAGTAAAACATTTCATTAGAAAGTCACTTTGCATTTGATCTACTTTGTTTTTATTTATACCAAGGAAACAATTGTTGTATTTAAATGCTTTTTTTATACCTAGATAATGTTTAATTATTTTCGTGATATTTTTATATACCTACGCTTTAAACATAAGCAAGACAAATATGTAGCATAAAATTGTCTTAGAAATATTTCCCGATTTCTTCTTCTTTATTGAGTATCCAAAACAATCCCAATATATAAAACTCATAAGATTGTAAGAGATTTTAACAGTAAGGTTTTTCAAAGTAAACCAAAGAAGGTGGAGCATTTCATGTGTATATCTACCCATATTAGGTTTATTACATCGGAAATGTTGAACACTTGATAGTAAAATGCAACAAGTACGTAAGAGTAGCCGGTAGAAAATAAAAAATTGTCGCGGTTCAGATTTTATTTCAGAATTGGCTAAAAATCGAGTTAAAATTTTGTCATTGTTAGTATTATTAAATTTGATATATTCCTTTTAAATTTCCTAGTATAATGAAGATTATATGCAACAGCAATTTAATTATGATAATTAAATGGCACTTTTAATAACTATGCCGTAGTTGCATAGATATGTACCTATTTTTTGTAATATGACACTTCACGAAGAACAGACTTATTACACTACATAAGTATTATTATGGTTGCTGTGAGTGCGGGAACGATAGGAAGGAAGAAAGAACCTAGTTACTTTGATTATAATGACGTGAAGAGACTAGGAATTAGGGAAAACGTAACTTCCGCAGTTCCAACTTCCATGTACTGACGTTATGAATTTGTTTCTTGTTTCTAATCTTATTGTTAAAATTATTTGCTTCATCGATTATGTTGATATGCTTGACAAATTTTTTAAAAACCGGCCAGAAAGTAGCACTTTCCGGTTTACTTTTAAGCCAGAAAATCGCAATTTATCGAACTGCGGCCGGTAAAATGATGGTTGCTATGGTGAGAGTCCTGTAAAAGTTTTACAGGCCGCTCACCATAGCAACCGAGTGTTTGTATTCTTTAAAACTATAAAATAGGTAACTTGACATATTTTGACATTTAGTTGAAAACGTGCAGTTGTTATAATATGGAATTTCGAAATGACGAATGCGATTTAATGATATAATACTATGCCAGTTTAAAAAAAAATATTGTACGTACCTGTTGTAGAGCTGCCTATACGTAACACGTACCAAAAGTGCTTTTACTGGACTCGCAGGCTTCCAGGACTCGCCTACGGCTCGGCCTGGAATTTGCCTACTCGTCCAGTAAAGTGCCACTTTCGGGACTTATTACGTAAATTACTATTCTTTTAGTCAGATTTATTTCAACCGAGCAGGCTGTCTTCAGAATAAGGTTGTCGATAAAATATTTTCGCACCTCATACCTTCACATATTTATAGAGATCTCACTATCTGTTACTATGCAGGATATATTGTTTGACAATATTGACTACCAAATACAAAAAGTAAGTTGTGTTCGAAATTATTAGTACAGCAAATGACTTATTATTGATTAAACAGCTATTTACCATCTCCATCTTGCACGACAGCTCTTAAAACCAATTCTTCTCCCAATTGAACAACACTTCCAGGTTGTAGCGTTTGATCAAAGTTGGTACTTCCGCTGGATTTTCGGAGCAGAATAATACGACTATCAAAACTTTTCTGACTACCACCACTTGCAACTACTGCATTGTTACTGGATCTCCCCCTGTTGATTGATCTAAAACAAATATCTTTATAACGATCAAATCTGATAATTATTTGTTACTTCATAATTTTGATTTGGCATGCAAATAAATAGTTGTTCTGTATTTCAGCAAAAAGAAATTAAACAGAACCATTGACCATTGGTATTAAAAATGAAAAATGAAATCAATAAAACAACTGCGTGCATGTTTACTAGCTACTACTTATATTAACAATGTACTTCCTTTAGGAATTATCTTTAAAGATTCAAATCACAAGAGAATTTCAAAATTGCTTCTTTAATTACAACTTTATTGATATTTTTGAAATTAAAGAAATTTTGCCTCTTATTAGTGTACAACTGCGGACTTAGACACTTAGAGCCATATTATCTATGAATTCCATTAAAACAACTCGATTTGCTTGAGAGACAGAACGACTCGACGCACGGATAGATAATATTTTTTAAAAAGACGGTTTTGCGCGAGGTTTTGCGTTTTGGATCTCTACACTTCGTCAGCTCCATATTCATTGACGGCTATTGTTCAACTATCAATTACTATACGTAAAACTCAATAGTACCTACTTTTCATATTTCTATAGTTTCTGTTGAGTTATTATTCAAGTAAAAGTAATTATTCAATGTGTAGGAGTAGGAGCGTTTATTTTAATGTAGGTACCTATTTCACTATTTTCATGGAGATTTGATCCGTCCCGACACAATGATTTGATAAGCTTGTTCAGTAGGCAAGAGGGCATAAACTCAGTAAAAACCATACGCGATATTCTTTATGCATGGATGTTTAACAATTTTTTTTTTAGTTATCCGAAAAAGAATAAAAAAAAACCGACGTTAAGATATTTAAAAGAATCGTATGTTCATGATCGAATTAAAAAAATGTAATATATTTGTATGCTCGATAACTTGTAGAGTTTTTGACATATTTTGATGCCGATGATTTGAGAAGAGTTTCCAGGAAATTTTTTGTTTCGATCGTGGTCTTCTTTTGAAACGAACACCGTCAATATGATAGAAACGGTAAGTATTAAAAATCAATGCGGAAGAGAACCCAAAAAGTCTTCTATATTTTAAATTGATACATGTGTATTTTATGAGTTATATCAATCAAATTTTGGTTTTAAGGCTTTCACTGAGACTTGTTTGTATGAGAGTTTTTGTGTTCTCTTTCGCGTTATTTCTTGACGTATTTACCGTTTTGTCGTAATCTTCTTTTGGAGATGCTTCTAAATTCGCTTTAGAGGAAGACCATAAGATGGTCGAAACATCTAAAAAACAAAATACTTAACGGGGAGGAAACCCGAAACTCTTCCTCAAATTTATCAAAATGTATCAGGCAAACTTTGTGGTAATCCGTCGATACACAAGGCAGTGAGCAGAGGTGTCATAAATGTAACAGCAATCAACGTCCGATTAAAAATAAACACTCAAAATATTTGTCTTAGGACATGGATTTTGAATTCTGGGTAACTTTGTGTTTACTGACTCTAATTATATACAGTGTGAATCTTAGGGATGAACGTATGCTTTCACGCTTAATAAACTTAATTAAGGAGACAGCAATGTTTATTTTTCCATGACTCGTTATTGGGATTATGGAAACTCGCACTTTTTTGGAACAATTGAATAGTTATGGAAAAAATAAATAGAAACTTACCCTCGATTTTTTTTGAAAATTACCAAAAACTTTGTGGAGTGCTATATAAAATTTAAACACAAAATAATTAGCTATAAGAATCTTTATGACTTTCTCCTGTGAATAAAAAATGTGCCTACTTAGGCTAGAAATAAAAGCTGTCACTACCTTTTCACGTGGCCAAAGAAAATATTTTTGATTCTTTAACGATTTTAATTTTTTTGGATAGTTGAATGCCAGAAACTGACATGATTTATAAACTCAATATGGCGGCTGTGATCAAATTTACCAGATATTTAAAACCGTTGAAGTTTTTTTAGACAGTAAATTAAATAGTTTTAACAACAGTTAATTTGATTTTAAAGCCTCTGCGGAGCCAATGATTTTTAGAAAAGTTTTCGACTTCTCTTTCGAGTTGAAAATTTTGATTTCTTGATATTCTCATCATCTTGTGTGGTACCTATTATTATTCTCTTTTAGGGTGGAGCAAGATATCACACATTTTTAAGGGGATAAGCAGCTAATTTTATTGACCCAGAACACTGGCCTACTAATAGCCCAGATCTAAATCCCCGTGACTATTACCTATATGGGGTTTTGAATGAAATAGCACACAAGAAGCCAATGGATATCATATTCTATTAATTAGGCATTAGCATTTCGATTATAGTTGTTATTATTTAATTAATTAATTTGTAATTGAATTGTTTTTGCTTCATTCCGTTATTTAATTCACTTTATTACTCACATCAATTTTTTTACCGATTTTCGTGATCTGTACATTAAAATATTCTTAAAAGCCTATATAGACTTCATTCTAACAAATGGTCACCTAATTTGCCATTAAAAAAAAATCCTAAGGTTGTTAAATATTAGGTAAATTAGATTCCGTCCCCAATATTGGATTTATGAACTATGCCAATTTCTGACGTTTAAAATTTTAGTTTTGGCTTTCAAACGACTCAAAAAAAAAATTAAAATCTGTAAAGAAGCAAAAAAGTTATAAATGAAAATAAAAATTCCGGTTTTTTTTGATCATCCGATATATTCTTTGGTGCAATCTCAATTATTATTTCTTAACAAATTTGGTGTAAAATAACGATGTATTTCCTCCGCATGGGATTAATGAACATTTTCAGTTTTTTTGTTATTACGAGTACCATATGAAACTTTTACGCTATAACAATTCTGACATTTTTTTAAACTAACAGAAACTGACTGGCTCTTCCGTATCTACTACTATCATTACCCTACATGACTTAGAGACTAGATAGACCAACACTCAACACTGATGTCATTCTTAGTAGCAAATTGTGTATCAAAATCAAATTGATAAAAGATTTTAGTTAACATTTACTACATACTACATACGATATTAAATAACCAGCTTCCCCTATACTAATTTTATTGATTTAAAAAATATAATACCCGGTTAAATTTTGTTGACTCTCTAATATCTTGAACACCTACACATAGTGTTTTAATTTGCAGCGAAAAATTGCGATTATGACAATAACATTCCTGCCTGAATTAATGCCATTTACTTATTTATTACATTGGAAATATAAGTCGTATAAGTTTATAATTTACTTACGTAGGTCCCAACCGAATATGTTTAGTATGTGACACAACAGTATCTTGTGGAATGCACTGTAATGTCACCAACCCATCCTCTGGCAATTTAAGCCCTCTAACAGTAGGCATTCTAACAATAACACACATATTGGTTCTAGGAGTGGTCCCTGAGGTACATCTTCTAACACCACACTCTGCAATTTTTTTAATACCCTCCATTTCCAAGGAAAAAGTACCCGATGGTCCTGCTTTAATACAGCCTTCAGAACCGTTATCTATTACAGGTTGGGGTGCACTAGCACCTCTCGCTTCAAATCGAAATACCGACCTAAAAGAAGTATCCATCACACATGACATATTTAATATCCTCATTTGTGGTACAGGCGCTTGATACAGAGATCCAGGGGTGGGATTAGGTAAAACTATGGTGTCTTCTTCGTCAAAAGTATTAGGTGGTGTTCCCACTGGGGGATAAACAATTGGGGGTAAATAAGTTGGTATAAAAACAGGGGGCAATTGAGAAGGGATAATTTCATCTTGGAATATAGGGGGTATGTAAATATTTGACGGTGTTGATGGTTCGTCGAACTGCACTGGAGGCTGCGGTTGAGGGTAATTGTACCCCACTACACTTCCCACATCACACGTCACTTTTTTAACAAAGCACAATATTAAAACGATAAATGCAGTTGCAGATGTCATTTCTTTAAGTAACTTTTTATGATTGCTAATATAGTGCTAATGGACTGATATTTATAGGATGTAACTATATCAAAATCGTGACAATGGCTTTCGTATATACTTGTTCGTCCCAATTCATGTATTTAGACAGAACATTGGAAATTCGTCAATGCATTATTGGATGTCTTCATCTTGTTAACAACCGGTTTGTGCTACTGGAAAATAAAAACAACCTAACGGATTTGTCGGACCGCAAAATTTCTTTTGATTTTTAAATATGTTTCATATCTATGTTGTGCGTTATGATGATTTATATATGGTGAAACTTTGATTAATATCAAATCTAACTTCTACATGACCCTAATTTAATACAGGGAAATTTCTTATTAAGATATGTTAAGAGGCGATATAGTGGTATCATTAATTAAATGAAACACTCTGGCACGTCTAATGGGAAAGTTCATATAGCCAATATTAATATATAATTTTCCATCTATAAAGATGAAAATTACAGAATTTAAATAAATCTTAATATTTTAGTGCTTGTTTAGCACGAATTAAAAAAATCTTAGTCCATGTTAAAAACAGATAGTTAGGTATTTATATTTTTTCTACTCCCTTATGTCAATTTACTGTTTTCTGTACAGGGTGTCAACTCTAATTTTGCCCCCCCTTCTATTTCCTTATTTGTAAAGATATTTTAAAATTTTAAAATGTAGCCTTATCAGACATTTACCGAATTTTTCAAATATAATATTAAAAATTACCTAGCGAAAATACATACAGAGGGTGGTGAAAAGAAAGTTGATTTTTTTAAATAGAACACCCTGTATATTTCTTGACAGGTTTGTAGTACTCTTTGAGCTGATTTCAAAAATGTATAACTCCATTGAGTTTAGATCAAAATCGGTCGAGATATTCAAGGATAAACATGAAAAATATTTGTTTTCACACTTTCGAGGTGACTTGGCATTCTGACTTAATTGTTGACCTTTAGCTGTCAAAATAATATTCCTTAGCAATAAATATCAAATACTTAAAGACCAAACATGTATTTTATTAACAAAGAAAAATTTTTTAAGAAAATATAAAAATAACAATTAACAGAAAAATAATATACATAATTTAACAAAATACAAAACAATAACCACCATGATTTACTCGAAATTCATTATACATATTTTTGAAAGTATGTTTTGCAGGGACTCGAAGTCTGGGGAGTCATCTAATAAATTCCCTATATGCTGCAGCTTGATTTTTATTACACAAAAGATAAATTTTGACCATTGCACATCTTTCTTCTACAGAATATCCCATTTTTCCCGTTAATTGTATACAAGTTAAATACAACAAAACATTATACATATATATAATATGAACAATGTAAAAATTACATTCACAATAACATTCAGAGTCAATTATTTTGACAGCTAAAAATCAACAATTAAGTCAGAATGCCAAGCCACCTCGAAAGTGTAAAAACAAATATTTCTCATGTTTGTCCTTGAATATCTCGACCGATTTTGATCTAAACTCAAGGGAGTTATACATTTTTGAAATCAGCTCAAAGAGTACTACAAACCTGTCGAGAAATATACAGGGTATTCCATTAAAAAAAAATTTTTTTTTCACCACCCGGTATGTATTGGCGCTAGGTAATTTTGAATATTATATTTGAAAAATTCGGAAAATGTCTGATTAGGCTACATTTTAAAATTTTAGAATATCTTCACAAATAAGGAAATAGAAGGGGGGGGCAAAATTACAGTTGACACCCTGTACAGTCTGTTGAATGGATAAGTAGGCAATTCCAGTTAACTGATATATTTCATATACTATCTAGGATGAATATGAATCTGACCAATTACAGTTCATATTTTAAGTACATAGGCAACTATTCGTTATTATGTCTAAATTTTAACCGAACTTCGATGTTTCCGTAAACGTCAAAATTGCACATTTTGATTCGCTCCTTCTGCCTTGAAAATCACAGCGGGACCGTGCTATTCACGATGTACTTCTAAGCCCTCGGGCTTAAATTTCTTGCCAGAACGGCGGTCCGGCAACATTTTTTGCTTTGAAACGAGCGTTTGAAGTTTTCGTGTTTTCGCAATTTTTTCAATTTCTTGAAATTTCTGACGCACGCATCCCTTCCAAGCTCAGAACTCGCGGCTCCTTTGAGATAGTCCGGCGGGACATTTTTTTCTGAAAGCTAGACGAAATTTAGAGAATGCTCGATATAATCGTTTTCCTTGATTTTGCTTCCTAAGAAAGTTATGATTTATCCGACATGCACCCTTTAAAAACGCGCCACAGCCTTTCCCTTTGGATCTAGAGCAGCGGAATCCGGACGGCGGAGAAGAAGAAGGAGAAATGAGGAACTCATTTCTTTTAGGTCCATCTCCGATATTAGCCGAGATACGAATTTTTAAAAAAGATCGATTTTGCTGAAACACGGTACTCTTCCGGGGGCCGTAGCTCCTTTAATCGGAGGATTTTTTCGACTGGAATTTCAAGATAGCTACATTCGTCCTTCCTCTCTCTCCTCTCTCTAATAATTTCGTTTCTTAATATCCATATTATCATCAACATCTACTTATAAAGAAAATAATTATATTTAATAATTTTTTTTTAATTTTTGTTTGTTGCACAAATTACTATAGTTTTAGCTTAAGTTCAAATAATTATAAAATAAACACAAAAGTTATAAAAAAAATTGATACTCCTATTGCATGTTACGGCATTCTGAACAGAGAGATAGTTTATGGTCTTTTGTTGCAGATGTTGAGGGATTTTTTTTCCAATGCACATTCCTCCATTTCTTGTTGATAGAAGTTTCTTCTTCATTTTCACATCGAATTTCAAAACGTTCCAATTGCATGTCGATATTAGCTCATTGTAGCCTTGAATTTCAACGTTGCAGGACTGGCCTCGACAGATTCTACAAATCGGTCTTTCAACAGTCACAAACTGATTTGCAACATTTCAAATCTTATAAAATATTTTCATTAGAAGCTCTTGTGTAATAAGGTAGGCAGTTATGGCCACTCGTTGCACTTTTGCCACTTAATCGGCCAAATCTAGAGGATTCTTGTTTCTATCTCATGGAATGCTGATGTGCTGTTGCTTCAGTTGGTGCGGTAGAGAAGTCAGATTCGCAAGTATCCTTGGAGATAGATTTCATAAAAAGGTAAGATCTACTGCTATTCAAATAACATTTCGTTAGTCACGTCGTATATAGAGCTTTGCCGACAAATATTTCTGTTGCCTCGATCAGATTTGGGCATGTTTTATATGTATATTCGGTCATTTTATACCGGATGGGTGAAATGACTTTATCAACGCGATTTATTTTCTCATTTCTCGTGGGTAGGGAATAAATGATAAGAAAGTTTCGTTGGGTCACATTTGTACAGCGATGAAAATGACATATTTCTTATTTACATTGTGGGCGTAATACTTTCTGAGGGTAAAGAATCATATTTACCCACCCACTTACCGCTATGTTTTGTGGACTTTTATAAAATATCATTTGGCTCTTTGCTGTTTACGCATGTTACACATAACCGATTCAAATTTAATGCACCCATATAAAAATAGCTTTTCAATTCCTCTCCTTAATACCGCACTTGATATATATAACTGATCAATGCCAAAACACTTAAAGTAATAATTATTATGTGCAATAATTAATATTTTCATTTCACGCAATATTACCCTGTTACCTAACTGCCATATAATTAAAATTTAACGATAACTAATATAAAACAAAACTATTAAAATCCTCAAAATCAATAAATAAAAACTCTTACACAACATAATTACTAACCTTAAACCTAAAAAAAAGTACTGCAACTTATTGTTAAATTAGGTGTGTGTTTAGGAAGCAGACATTTTTTAAATTAACTGCCCCTCAGTATTTTAAGTCACATATTAATAATTATAAAAAATGTAAAAATGTAGGATCGGTATACCGATTATTATAAATAACAATAATAATAATATTTATTTCCGTAAATAAATATATATAGAAAATCTACAAAGTAATATAAAAATAAAATAGTAAAATAAATTTTACTATTTATGTCAAAAATGCTTATTACAATATTAAATTATTTGCTCTCTACATTCGTACTACTGGATTTTTATCAGTTAAATGTAGATTTTGCGAATAAGCTCTGTAAAGAGTTTTCATGTCTTTTTAAGATATAGGATAAAGATTTTTGACATGATTAGTAAAATTCATTTTTCTATTAAAAATTTACCTCTATGGACTCCTTTAGATTTAATTTCTTTATTAGTCAACTAAACATTTTAATCCAAGTATAATATGTATTATATAAACCAAAAAAGTAAACGTATGTAACGAAGTGATTTTTCCAGTAAAGGAATGTCCATTTTTGCTTTAAATATTACCGTCACTTGGGTACATCCTGCCGCCGCTTTTTAGTAAGTAAGTCCTGTTTTAGTTAAGTTAGTATTGAGTTGTAAAAAACCCGCTGGTAAACAAGCAGTTAAATAATTAATTGAATAATTTTCGATAATCCCCCCTATAATTAAAATCCGTGAATTATTATAAATAATGACCGAGTCGGAAATAAAAATCATTAGTTACTAAAACTGGTTAAAATATTAACCCGTGTCCGTTTTAATCCGTTTCTTTTAGCAATATAGTCTAGAAATTGCAGGCAAACCATTGTTATTGATGCTCCGAGTCAATGTTGCTAATTACATAATACGCTCGACCTCCGTAAGTAACGTTGTGAGTACGAGTCCTTCGTTTCAAGTCAGTACGCCCCTTTAACGCGCCGTCTGGATACGTCATAAAAGTAATAAAACGCCAGAGATCAGTCCAGTCCGCATCAGTCCAAGACAATGGGAAGCAGTCCGCATCATTCCGAAACTGACACATCGCCACCGTTCCGCCACTTCCGTCCGTAACCGCGTTCCGACTTATAGTAATAATTTTCTTGAAAATAATATTGGTAAGAATACACCGTGGTCCGCCACTATCCATCCGTACCGCCTTCAGTTTATAGATATTTAGAGATCTTCGTGAGTACCGCTGTATTATACTACTAAATCCAACTAGAGTTAATTAGTAATTCCTCCATTTGTATTTTATTTCATAAAATATGCATCGGCTGGTTAGATTTGCTCGGTCGGGCAATCTTTAAGGCCTCAGTACATAAAGTTTTACCGGAAAACTTAACTTACGAAAAATAGTCCTTGTTAAATAGCTCTACGTTTGTGGCAGTAGTTCACCGTATTATAAAACCCTCTGTGTAGACAAGAATATCTATAGCTAACCGACTGCCCGCCGTTTGTACTATATCCTGTTGGAAATTCCGTTTGCTTGCCGTCCGAAATCGTTTCAGCCGCGAAAACAGACACCGGTTATCAAAACTCACCGCCGTCCGAAATATAATCATATTCACGCATATATATATACTCTTGATTACCAGCCCGCATATTTATTATCGTTATCAAATTTGTACACACTCGACTGCAAAGTCGCTGAAATATCCTGTTTATTTATTTATTCATTACTGTTCTAATAAATAAATTCGTTGTTATACATAGGTAAAATTCACGAGTTATTATTTTAGTCGTTTATGTCTAATTAACCCGTTTGAGAAATTGTCCAAGTCCAGCTGACAAAACAATAATCTTAAGATCCCTGGACAAATAACTGTATCTCCATCTGTTATCTACCCTTAAACGTTCTCACCTCCGGAGAACCAAACAAGTGCTGTTCCTTGCACTTAAAAATAAGGAACTGGCGCCCGAGTTTCCGTCTAAAAAGTGTTACAAAGCCAGAAAGTTCTGTTTGTAAGTAGCCAGTTACAAACAGTACAGGTTACGTAAGTTGACGCCATCACACGTACCTATACATATTTTTAGCGCTTACAGCCCTATGAAGTAAATTGTTTCTGCTTAAGTAAACTTGTGAACAGATAAACAATTCAAGTAAGGTTTATAAAGTTTATAAATATTAAATAAATAAAAAAAATAAGATTGTTAACAACGTAGGTGGTATTATTAAAGAAATCAAAATATATATGAATGTCATAAATTTACCAGCAAGTAATATGCTTATGGTTAAATATGTTGCGGTCTATTAACTTGTGAATGTTTATTCTGGATTTTGCTTGTATCCATTCTTTGATTTTTGTTTTAGATAAACTGAATTAATTTTCTTTAGATCCGGTGGAACATTATAGTATATATTAGGATTTTAAAAAAATCAGTTTTTCAATCATTACTACATTTTTATTTATAACTCGTTCTTGTGACTGAATGGAAATATCCAAAGCCGAAAAAAAATATATAACTTTTAAGGCTATGAAGGCAGAGTTGTACATCATTTTGCAAACTCTCTGTTATCCGGCTTCGCGCCTTTCTCAAACTATAAAAAGTCTATAAAAAATATCTGATGAAAAATTCAATTGAATAAAGGGAAGAGTACTATCGTCAAGGAAATTGTAAAGTGCTGTAAAGATTACGCTATTATTATGAAGAAATTATAAAATTGGTCGTAATACAGATCCTTGCGGGACACCGGATTTGACGGAAAACATCACTAATAAGGCTTCCTTGATAACAATGATTAGAGAAAAAACTTAAGATCCTTAAGCACAACAAACTAATAGAATGATAATGTAGTTAAAAAAGATGTTATGTGTATCTATAGCTACAGCTTGCATTTTTGAAAATTTAAAGTTTTAATTTTTTCTCATTCCCCAGTTGCTCCCACAATTTGAAAGCCAACCAACCTTTCAGTAACACAAATGCTGTCGATTCTTGTTATTATAAAGGCAAAGAGAAGGATTTTACCCACGCAAATCAGTGTGAGATTTCTTTGATGCACTTGCGTCAAAAAAAATCGCTACATTAATTTGTTACATAAACTATTCTATTATTACAAACCACTTGCCAGTCTTGCCACAACGAATAATTTTCTGACATTCTCAAAATATTATCGAGTTAATCGACAAAACTTCTTCACATTACTATCTATTAAAATCTGACAGCCCTTCCTCACTCTAATTCGGCGCCGATTTTTCACACATTCTGCGGCGCTAAAGGCTTTTTTTTTAACCAGTTTGGCCGCGCAGCGCCGTGCGTTATGGACGTTTTCGTGTCGGGACCATCGAATAGCGGACTTTCGTGGCGATCCGCCAAGTATTTTAAAAGTTATTGGCGTTTCGATAGCACCGTGTCGAAGAGGTTTGTAAAATTTGAGAAATTAGAAAGAGATACGACACGCGAGAAATTTGAAAAAAAATGGCCGACGTTTTCTGAACGATAGACGTCAAAATAGGGCCTTTTAGTTCGCTCCTACTGAGTCTAAAACCGGCGGGGGGGCGCGCGATTCGCGATGTAGTTTTAAGTTGCATCCTCTAACTCGGTTTTCGCGCAAGAACGGCGGTCCGGCGGCGATCTTTCGTTTGGAAATAACGTTTGAAGTGTTCGTGTTTCCGCAATTTTTTCGAATTTCCAAAACATGTCCCCCTTCCGAGCTTATTAACTCGCGACTCCTTTGAGATGGACCGGCGGCGTATTTTTTTTTGAAAACTAGATGAAATTTAGAAAATCGCTGTCGAAAATCGTTTTCCTCGATTTTGCCTCCCAAGAAAGTTATGATTTTTTGAAAAGCGGCGATTTTGTCGGATTTCGACGATTCTTCCGACACCTACCCATTAGAAACGCGTCACAGCCTTTCCCTTTGGAATTAGAGGATCGCGACATGCACGACGGCCAAGAAGAAGGACAAATGAACAACTCCTTTTTTTCTTTTTCGTCCATCTGAGATATTACCCGAGATACGAATATTTAAAAAAGGTCGATTTTGCAGAAAAACGCTACTTTTCCCCAGGCTCTAACTTCTTTAACCGGAGGATTTTTTCGACCGGACTTTCGGGAAAGCTAGATCCATCCTACCTCTTGGGTCCCTGAAAATTTCGTTCCTTAATCTCCACCGGCGTCCGAGCGGTGGATATTTTAAATTACCAAGACACGCCGAAAATTCGTCGGTGACGTCACCAAACATATGGACACCCTTATTAAATACCCATGCCGAGCGTCGCATACATTTTTTGTATTCTGCCCTCATTAGCAAGAGTGGTGCATCTAATTAGTAGTATTGAGTATTGAGAAAACAGCGATTCACTTTATAGTATTTGATGCTTATGATACGTATTGGAAATTAACCATTTGGGTTTACACAAAATGCTTTTGGTTAATAATAATGAAATCACAAGAATATTTTTAACAAAAATCTAATGCAAACAAAAATACAAGAAAAGAAAACAGGTACATGCTGCACTTTTACTATGAAACAGGAGCAATGTTTGTTGGTATAATACAAATGCAAAATGCGGCATCTGCAAAAGATAAAAACAACTTTAAACCGGATACAACTAAATAACACGAATTGTTTAACGAAACGGCGAAGGCAATTAAAATACGAGAGACCCCTTTTCCCTGAACCTTATTTCCTTTCATGTAACAATTCTGTCGGACTGTACGCATGTTTCCCGAAATCTTTAAACTGGATCCAACTAAATAACCCGAATCATCGCTTAACTTAACAGACACGCCAGTGAAAATACACGACTATTAAAATCTGACAGCCCTTCCTCACTCTAATTCGGCGCCGATTTTTCACACATTCTGCGGCGCTAAAGGCTTTTTTTTTAACCAGTTTGGCCGCGCAGCGCCGTGCGTTATGGACGTTTTCGTGTCGGGACCATCGAATAGCGGACTTTCGTGGCGATCCGCCAAGTATTTTAAAAGTTATTGACGTTTCGATAGCACCGTGTCGAAGAGGTTTGTAAAATTTGAGAAATTAGAAAGAGATACGACACGCGAGAAATTTGAAAAAAAATGGCCGACGTTTTCTGAACGATAGACGTCAAAATAGCGCTTTTTCGTTCGCTCCTACTGAGTCTAAAACCGGCGGGGGGCCGCGCTATTCGCGATGTAGTTTTAAGTTGCATCCTCTAACTCGGTTTTCGCGCAAGAACGGCGGTCCGACGGCGATCTTTCGTTTGAAAATAACGTTTGAAATTGTTCGTGTTTCCGCAATTTTTTCGAATTTTCAAAACATGTCCCCCTTCCGAGCTTATTAACTCGCGACTCCTTTGAGACGGACCGGCGACGTATTTTTTTTTGAAAACTAGATAAAATTTAGAAAATCGCTGTCGAAAATCGTTTTTCTCGATTTTGCCTCCCAAGAAAGTTATGATTTTTTGAAAAGCGGCGATTTTGTCGGATTTCGACGATTCCTCCGACACCTACCCATTAGAAACGCGTCACAGCCTTTCCCTTTGGATATAGAGGATCGCGACACGCACGACGGCCAAGAAGAAGGACAAATGAACAACTCTTTTTTTTCTTTTTCGTCCATCTGAGATATTACCCGAGATACGAATATTTTAAAAAGGTCGATTTTGCAGAAAAACGCTACTTTTCCCCAGGCTCTAACTTCTTTAACCGGAGGATTTTTTCGCCCGGACTTTCGGGAAAGCTAGATCCATCCTACCTCTTGGGTCCCTGAAAATTTCATTCCTTAATCTCCACCGGCGTCCAAGCGGTGGATATTTTAAATTACCAAGACACGCCGAAAATCGTCGGTGACGTCGCCAAACATGTGGACACCCTTATTAAATACCCATGCCGAGCGTCGCATACATTTTTTGTATTCTGCCCTCATTAGCAAGAGTGGTGCATCTAATTAGTAGTATTGAGTATTGAGAAAACAGCGATTCACTTTATAGTATTTGATGCTTATGATACGTATTGGAAATTAACCATTTGGGTTTACACAAAATGCTTTTGGTTAATAATAATGAAATCACAAGAATATTTTTAACAAAAATCTAATGCAAACAAAAATACAAGAAAAGAAAACAGGTACATGCTGCACTTTTACTATGAAACAGGAGCAATGTTTGTTGGTATAATACAAATGCAAAATGCGGCATCTGCAAAAGATAAAAACAATTTTAAACCGGATACAACTAAATAACACGAATTGTTTAACGAAACGGCGAAGGCAATTAAAATACGAGAGACCCCTTTTCCCTGAACCTTATTTCCTTTCATGTAACAATTCTGTCGGACTGTACGCATGTTTCCCGAAATCTTTAAACTGGATCCAACTAAATAACCCGAATCATCGCTTAACTTAACAGACACGCCAGTGAAAATACACGAAACGTCTCTTTTTTCATGACCTTATCACTTTTCAAGTGGCATCTCTGTTGGACCCTACATCTTTCCCGAAACTCCTCCACCGAATCCAACTAAATTACCCGAATCCCTTAACTAATCGATGACTCCTACGAAAATACGCGAAACGCCTCTTTCCCGATGCCCTTCCCACTTTTCAAGTAGCATCTCTGTTGAACTCCACACCTTTCCCGAGACTCTTAGACCGGATCCAACTAATTTACCCAAATCACTTAACTAATCGAAGACGCCTACGAAAATACACGAAACGCCTCTTTCTTGATGATCTTCCCACTTTTCAAGTAGCATCTCTGTCGGACTCTACATCTTTCCCGAGATTCTTCCACCGAATCCAACTAAATTGCCCGAATCCCTTAACTAATCGAATATGCCTACGAAAATACGCGAAACGCCTTATTTCTCATTACCTTATCAAGTGGCTTCTCTATAGACCCCTACTTCTTTCCCGAGAAAATTAGACCGGATCCAACTAATTTACTCAAATCACTTAACTAATCGAAAACGCCTACAAAAATACATAAAACGCCTCATTTCTGATAATCTCACTTTTCAGGTAGCATCTCTGTCGGGTTCTACATCTTTCCCGAGACTTCCACCGAATCCAACTAAATTACCCGAATGTCTTAACTAATCGAAGACTAATACGAAAATACACGAAACGCCTCTTTCCTGATGACCTTCCCACTATTCAAGTAGCATCTCTGTTGAACTCTACATCTTTCCCCAGACTCTTCCACCGAATTCAACTAAATTACCCTAATCCCTTAACCAATCGAAGACTAATACGAAAATACGCGAAATACCTCATTTCTCATTACCTTCCCATTTTTGAAGTAACATCTCTATCATACTCTACATCTTTCCCGAGACTCTTCCACCGAACCCAACTAAATTGCCCGAATCCCATAACTAATCGAAGATGCCTACGAAAATACGCGAAACGCCTCATTTCCGATGATCCTTTCACTTTTTAGGTAGCATCTCTGTCGGACTCTACATGTTTCCCGAGACTCTTCTACCGAATCCAACTAAATTACCCGAATCCCTTAACTAATCCAAGATGCCTACGAAAATACACGAAACGTCTCTTTTTTCATGACCTTATTCACTTTTCAAGTGGCATCTCTGTTGGACCCTACATCTTTCCCGAAACACTTCCACCGAATCCAACTAAATTACCCGCATCCCTTAACTAATCGATTACTCCTACGAAAATACGCGAAACGCCTCTTTCCTAATGCCCTTCCCACTTTTCAAGTAGCATCTCTGTAAGACTCTACTTCTTTCCCGAGACTCTTAGACTGAATCCAACTAATTTATCCGAATCACTTAACTAATCGAAGACGCCTTCGAAAATACGAAAAACGCCTCTTTCCCGACGCCCTTCCCACTTTTCAAATAGCATCTCTGTTGAACTCCTCCTCTTTCCCGAGACTCTTAGACCGGATCCAACCAATTTACACAAATCACTTAACTAATCGAAGACGCCTATGAGAATACACGAAACGCCTCTTTCTTGATGATCTTCCCACTTTTCAAGTAGCATCTCTGTCGGACTCTACATCTTTCCCGAGATTCTTCGACCGAATCCCACTAAATTACCCTAATCCCTTAACTAATCGAATATGCCTACGAAAATATGCGAAACGCCTCATTTCTCATTACCTTATCACTTTTCAAGCGGTTTCTCTATAGACCTCTACTTCTTTCCCGAGACTCTTAGACCGGATCCAACTAATTTATCCAAATCACTTAACTAATCGAAAACGCCTACAAAATACGCAAAACGCCTCATTTCTGATGATCTCACTTTTCAGGTAACATCTCTGTCGGGCTCTAGATCTTTCCCGAGACTTCCGCCGAATCCAACTAAATTACCCGAATGTCTTAACTAATCGAAGACTAATACGAAAATACGCGAAACGCCTCATTTCTAATTACATTCCCACTTTTCAGGTAGCATTTCTGTCAGACTCTACGTCTTTCCCTTCCCGAGACTCTTTCACCGAATCCAGCTAAATTACCCGAATCTCTTAACTAATCGAAGACTAATACGAAAATACACGACACGCCTCTTTCCTGATGACCTTCCCATTGTTCAAGTAGCATCTTGCTGAATTCTACATCTTTCCCTAGACTCTTCCACCGAATTCAAATAAATTACCCTTAAGTAATCGAAGACTAATACGAAAATACGCGAAATGCCTCATTTCTCATTACCTTACCACTTTTCAAGTAACAACTCTATCATACTCTACATGTTTCCCGAGACTCTTCCATCGAATCCAACTAAATTACCCGAATCCCTTAACTAATCGAAGATGACTACGAAAATACGCAAAACGCCTCATTTCCGATGATCTCACTTTTCAAGTAACATCTCTGTCGGGCCCTACATCTTTCCCGAGACTTCCACCGAATCCAACCAAATTACCCGAATCCCTTCACTAATGGAAGACTAATACGAAAATACGCGAAACGCCTCTTGCCTGATGACCTTCCCACTATTCAAGTAGCATCTCTGTTGAACTCTACATCTTTCCCCAGACTCTTCCACCGAATTCAACTAAATTACCCTAATCCCTTAACTAATCGAAAACTTATACGAAAATACGCGAAATGCCTCATTTCTCATTACCTTCCCACTCTTGAAGTGACATCTCTATCATACTCTACATCTTTCCCGAGACTCTTCCACCGAATCCAACTAAATTACCCGAATCCCTTAACTAATCGAAGATGCCTACGAAAATACGCGAAACGCCTCATTTCCGGATGACCCTCTCACTTTTCAAATAGCATCCCTGTCTGACTCTACACCTTTCCCGGGACTCTTAGACCGAATCCAACTAAATTACCCGGATCCCTTTACTAATCGGAGACTCCCACGAAAATACTCGAAACGCCCCTTCCCTGATGCCCTCTCACTTTTTAAGTGTCATCTCTGTCCTACTCTACATCTTTCCCGAGACTCTTCCACCGAATCCAACTAAATTGCCCAAATCCCATAACTAATCGAAGATGCCTACGAAAATCCGCGAAACGTCTCATTTCCTGATTCCCTCTTACTTTTTAAGAAGCATCTCTGTCGGACTCTACATCTTTCCCGAAACTCTTCGACCGAATCCAACTAAATTGCCCGAATCCCTTAACTAATCAAATACGCCTACGAAAATACGCGACACACCTCATTTCTGAAGACCGTCTCACTTTTCAAGTAGCATCTCTGTCGGACTCTGCAGCTTCCCCGAGACTCTTAAACCGAATCCAACTAAATTACACGGATCCCTTAGCTAATCGGAGACTCCTACGAAAATAAACGAAACGCCTCTTTCCTGATGCCCTCTCACTTTTTAAGTAGCATCTTATACCAATTTGTACCAATTTGTACCAATTTGTAGTTTGTACTACTAATTTATTGTGGTATAATAATAAAATATAATTAGAATATTTAAGTTAAATGGTATATTGAATCTTTATATGTATAACAGCTTTTGTACATTTTAATAGTTATTGATATTCCATTTTGTTATTATTCATCACCATGACTTTTTATTATTTTATATAAAAATAAACATAAAAACAGTATGCCGACGAAGTATATGTAAGTGAGTACGCCACATATGTACCAATTTGTACCAATTTGTAGTTTGTACTACTAATTTATTGTGGTATAATAATAAAATATAATTAGAATATTTAAGTTAAATGGTATATTGAATCTTTATATGTATAACAGCTTTTGTACATTTTAATAGTTATTGATATTCTATTTTGTTATTATTCATCACCATGACTTTTTATTATTTTATATAAAAATAAACATAAAAACAGTATGCCGACGAAGTATATGTAAGTGAGTACGCCACACATCTCTGTCGGACTCTACATCTTTCCCGAGATTCTTCCACCGAATCCAACTAAATTGCCCGAATCCCATAACTAATCGAAGATGCCTACTAAAATACGCGATACGTCTCTCTCCTGATGCACTCTCACTTTTTAAGTAGCACCTCTATCGGACTCTACATCTTTCCTGAGACTCTCCGACCGAATCCAACTAAATTGCCCGAATCACTTAACTAATCGAAAACGCCTACGAAAATACGCGAGACGTCTTTTTCCTGATGCCCTCTCACTTTTTAAGTCGCACCTCTATCGGACTCTACATCTTTCCCGGGACTCTTCGACCGAATCCAAATAAATTGCCTGAATCCCTTAACTAATCGGAAACACCTACGAAAATACGCGACACCCCTCATTTCTGAAGACCCTCTCACTTTTCAAGTAGCATCTCTGTCGGACTCTGCAGCTTTCCCGAGACTCTTAGACTCAATCCAACTAAATTATCCGGATCCCTTAACTAATCGAAGACGCCTACGAAAATACGCGAGACACCTCATTTCCGATGACCCTCTCACTTTTCAAGTAGCATCTCCGTCGGACTCTACATCTTTCACGAGGCTCTTCCACTGAATCCAACTAAATTACCCGGATCCCTTAACTAATCGGAGACTCCTACGAAAACACACGAGACGCCTCTTTTCTGATAACCCTCTCACTCTTC
Organism: Rhagium mordax; assembly: GCA_963680705.1. Classification (NCBI taxonomy): domain Eukaryota; kingdom Metazoa; phylum Arthropoda; class Insecta; order Coleoptera; family Cerambycidae; genus Rhagium; species Rhagium mordax. The sequence goes on along the minus strand of OY796658.1, from coordinate 26,351,906 downwards.
AAGTAGCATCTCTGTCGGACTCTACATCTTTCCCGAGACCCTTCGACCGAATCCAAATAAATTGCCCGAATCCCCTAACTAATCGGAAACACCTACGAAAATACGCGACACCCCTCATTTCTGAAGACCCTCTCACTTTTCAAGTTGCATCTCTGTCGGACTCTGCAGCTTTCCCGAGACTCTTAGACTAAATCCAACTAAATTATCCGGATCCCTTAACTAATCGAAGACGCCTACGAAAATACGCGAGACACCTCATTTCCGATGACCCTCTCACTTTTCAAGTAGCATCTCCGTCGGACTCTACATCTTTTCCTAGACTCTTCGGCCGAATCCAACTAAATTGCCCGAATCCCTTAACTAATCGAAGACTCCTACGAAAATACACGAGACGCCTCTTTCCTGATGCCCTCTCACTTTTTAGGTAACATCTCTGTCGGACTATACATCTTTCCCGAGACTCTTCCACCGAATCCAACTAAATTGCCCAAATCCCACAACTAATCGAGGATGCCTACGAAAATACGCGAAACGCCTCATTTCCTGATTCCCTCTTACTTTTTAAGAAGCATCTCTGTCGGACTCTACATCTTTCCCGAAACTCTTCGACCGAATCCAACTAAATTGCCTGAATCCCTTAACTAATCGAATACGCCTACGAAAATACGCGACACACCTCATTTCTGAAGACCCTCTCACTTTTCAAGTAGCATCTCTGTAGGACTCTGCAGCTTTCCCGAGACTCTTAGACCGAATCCAACTAAATTACACGGATCCCTTAACTAATCTGAGACTCCTACGAAAATAAACGAAACGCCGCTTTCCTGATACCCTCTCACTTTTCAAGTAGCATCTCTGTCGGACTCTACATCTTCCCCGAGACTCTTCGACCGAATCCAACTAAATTTCCCGAATCCCATAACTAATCGAAAATGCCTACGAAAATACGCGAGATGTCTCTTTCCTGATGCCCTCTCACTTTTTAAGTAGCACCTCTGTCGGACTCTACATCTTTCCCGAGACTCTCCGACCGAATCCAACTAAATTGCCCGAATAATAATAAATAAATAAATACACCACATGTAATTACGACCCCCTTTATCCCAGAAGGCTGAGCCTTGTGCGGGAGGGGGCTACACATTTAAAGATAAGGGACACACATCCAATATCCGTGTATAATGGAAAAATCCCTCTCACAGTATTTTCCATTGCCACGTCCGGGATTCGAACCCGGGACTTTTGGGTGAGAGGCATGTACTCTACCATCTCGACCATCAGTCATAATCACTTAACTAATCGAAAACGCCTCCGAAATATGCGATATGCGAGCCGCCTCTTTTCTGATAACCCTCTCACTCTTCAAGTAGCATCTCTTTCGGACTCTACATCTTTTCCGAGATTCTTCGGCCGAATCCAAATAAATTGCCCGAATCCCTTAACTAATCGAAGACGCCTACGAAAATACGCAAAACGCCTCATTTCCGATGACCGCCTTACTTTTCAATTAGCATCTCTGTCGGACTCTACATCTTTTCCTAGACTCTTCGGCCGAATCCAAATAAATTGCCCGAATCCCTTAACTAATCGAAGACGCCTACGAAAATACGCAAAACGCCTCATTTCCGATGACCGCCTTACTTTTCAAGTAGCATCTCTGTCGGACTCTACATCTTTTCCTAGACTCTTCGGCCGAATCCAACTAAATTGCCCGAATCCCTTAACTAATCTAAGACTCCTACGAAAATACACGAGACGCCTCTTTCCTGATGCCCTCTCACTTTTTAGGTAACATCTCTGTCGGACTCTACATCTTTCCCGAGACTCTTCCACCGAATCCAACTAAATTGCCCAAATCCCATAACTAATCGAGGATGCCTACGAAAATACGCGAAACGCCTCATTTCCTGATTCCCTCTTACTTTTTAAGAAGCATCTCTGTCGGACTCTACATCTTTCCCGAAACTCTTCGACCGAATCCAACTAAATTTCCCGAATCCCATAACTAATCGAAAATGCCTACGAAAATACGCGAGACGTCTCTTTCCTGATGCCCTCTCACTTTTTAAGTAGCACCTCTGTCGGACTCTACATCTTTCCCGAGACTCTCCGACCGAATCCAACTAAATTGCCCGAATCACTTAACTAATCGCCTACGAAATATGCGAGACGTCTCTTTCCTGATGCCCTCTCACTTTTTAAGTCGCACCTCTATCGGACTCTACATCTTTCCCGGGACTCTTCGACCGAATCCAAAAAAATTGCCCGAATCCCTTAACTAATCGGAAACACCTACGAAAATACGCGACACCCCTCATTTCTGAAGACCCTCTCACTTTTCAAGTAGCATCTCTGTCGGACTCTGCAGCTTTCCCGAGACTCTTAGACTCAATTCAACTAAATTATCGGGATCCCTTAACTAATCGAAGACGCCTACGAAAATACGCGAAACGCCCCTTTTCTGATGCCCTTCCCACTTTTCACGTAGCATCTCTGTCGGACTCTACATCTTTCCCGAGGCTCTTCCACCGAATCCAACTAAACTACCCGGATCCCTTAACTAATCGGAGACTCCTACGAAAATACACGAGACGCCTCTTTTCTGATAACCCTCTCACTCTTCAAGTAGCATCTCTGTCGGACTCTGCAGCTTTCCCGAGACACTTAGACTAAATCCAACTAAATTACCCGGATCCCTTAACTAATCGAAGACGCCTACGAAAATACGCGAGACACCTAATTTCCGATGACCCTCTCACTTTTCAAGTAGCATCTCCTTCGGACTCTACATCTTTCCCGAGGCTCTTCCACCTAATCCAACTAAATTACCCGGATCCCATAACTAATCGAGGACGCCTACGAAAATACGCAAAACGCCTCATTTCCGATGACCGTCTTACTTTTCAAGTAGCATCTCTGTCGGACTCTACATCTTTTCCTAGACTCTTCGGCCGAATCCAACTAAATTGCCCGAATCCCTTAACTAATCGAAGACTCCTACGAAAATACACGAGACGCCTCTTTCCTGATGCCCTCTCACTTTTTAGGTAACATCTCTGTCGGACTCTACATCTTTCCCGAGACTCTTCCACCGAATCCAACTAAATTACCCGGATCCCATAACTAATCGAAGACGCCTACGAAAATACGCGAAACGCCTCATTTCCTGATTCCCTCTTACTTTTTAAGAAGCATCTCTGTCGGACTCTACATCTTTCCCGAAACTCTTCGACCGAATCCAACTAAATTGCCCGAATCCCTTAACTAATCAAATACGCCTACGAAAATACGCGACACACCTCATTTATGAAGACCCTCTCACTTTTCAAGTAGCATCTCTGTAAGACTCTGCAGCTTTCCCGAGACTCTTAGACCGAATCCAACTAAATTACACGGATCCCTTAACTAATCGGAGACTCCTACGAAAATAAACGAAACGCCGCTTTCCTGATACCCTCTCACTTTTCAAGTAGCATCTCTGTCGGACTCTACATCTTTCCCGAAACTCTTCGACCGAATCCAACTAAATTTCCCGAATCCCATAACTAATCGAAAATGCCTACGAAAATACGCGAGACGTCTCTTTCCTGATGCCCTCTCACTATTTAAGTAGCACCTCTGTCGGACTCTACATCTTTCCCGAGACTCTCCGACCGAATCCAAATAAGTTGCCCGAATCCCTTAACTAATCGGAAACACCTACGAAAATACGCGACACCCCTCATTTCTGAAGACCCTCTCACTTTTCAAGTAGCATCTCTGTCGGACTCTGCAGCTTTCCCGAGACTCTTAGACTGAATCCAACTAAATTATCCGGATCCCTTAACTAATCGAAGACGCCTACGAAAATACGCGAATCGCCTCTTTCCTGATGCCCTCTCACTTTTTAAGTAACATCTCTGTCGGACTCCACATCTATCCCGAGACTCTTAGACCGAATCCAACTAAATTTCCCGAATCCCATAACTAATCGAAAATGCCTACGAAAATACGCGAGACGTCTCTTTCCTGATGCCCTCTCACTTTTTAAGTAGCACCTCTGTCGGACTCTACATCTTTCCCGAGACTCTCCGACCGAATCCAACTAAATTGCCCGAATCACTTAACTAATCGAAAACGCCTACGAAAATATGCGAGACGCCTCTTTTCTGATAACCCTCTCACTCTTCAAGTAGCATCTCTGTCGGACTCTACATCTTTCCCGAGACTCTTCGACCGAATCCAAATAAGTTGCCCGAATCCCTTAACTAATCGGAAACACCTACAAAAATACGCGACACCCCTCATTTCTGAAGACCCTCTCACTTTTCAAGTAACATCTCTGTCGGACTCTGCAGCTTTCCCAAGACTCTTAGACTGAATCCAACTAAATTATCCGGATCCCTTAACTAATCGAAGACGCCTACGAAAATACGAGAGACACCTCATTTCCGATGCCCCTCTCACTTTTCAAGTAGCATCTCTGTCGGACCCTACATCTTTCCCGAGGCTCTTCCACCGAATCCACCTAATTTTCCGAATCCCATAACTAATCGAAGACGCCTACGAAAATACGCATAACGCCTCATTTCCGATGACCGTCTTACTTTTCAAGTAGCATCTCTGTCGGACTCTACATCTTTTCCTAGACTCTTCGGCCGAATCCAACTAAATTGCCCGAATCCCTTAACTAATCGAACACGCCTACGAAAATACGCGAAACGCCTCATTTCCGATGACCCTCTACTTTTCAAGTAGCATCTCTGTCGGACTTTACATCTTTCCCGAGACTCTTCCACCGAATCCAAATAAATTACTCTAATCCCTTAACTAATCGAAGACGCCCACGAAAATACACGAAACGCCTCATTTCCACCTTATCTATAAATTCTCTGTCGGGCTCTGCATCTTTCCCGAAGCTTTTCGGCCGAATCCAACTAAAACGCCCGAATCTTTTAACTAATCGAGAACGCCTACGAAAATACACCATACGCTTCATTTCCGATAACCTTCTCACCTTTTTTTTTATTCAAGACTTCTATGTCGGACTCATTTTTTTTTTGCAAATTTTTTATCAAAACTACTTGATGCGTACGGTCATTATTATTTTTGCTATATTGGACCGTCTAGAACCTACTATTTCTACGATCCCACAGGAGCCATTTTTTTAATATTTTTTAAAGAACGGCATCATATTTTTTCCCCATTGGGGTCGAAAAAAAAATTGAAATTGGGCGCCCAAAAAATTTTTCCAAAGGGGGCCGAAATTAAAAAAGTTTCGAAAAAATTTTCCCCCATTTTAGACACCCCCACCAAAAAAACGTCACTGACCTTTATTTGGCAGCTGTCATCGAAATGTTTAAAAATTTTAGTCTAGAACTCACTATCTCTACGGCCCCGCAGGGGCCATTCCATTACTTTATTTTAAATAGAGCCCCGCAGGGGCTCTGAACTTTTTATTTTTTTTCTCAAATTTTAATCCTAAAATCCTGAATTTTTTCCAACTCCCGACCCCCATGTCGGACTCTACTTTTTCCCGAAATTTAAAAACCGTCTTTCAACTAAAAACCCCGAGATAAAACTACTGATATAGAGGGTCAGCCTCGCAGAGATAGGTTAGGCAAGCCAGACCCGTAGGGTCTGGCGCCGCCTAACCTAGTATTAGTTATAAAACTGGAATCATCGCTTTCGCTTTAATTTGTTTATTTGTTAACCCAAATTGATGATATACATTACACTACAGGTATCGTTCCATTCCTCCACATACAACAGCAATACTTTCTTAATTATGTTTATAACGGAACTGAACGATATGTTAATGAATAATGTAAAAATAGATGTCAAAGAAATCATGATTTAGTGATTTAAAAAAGGTTTCACTTTTCTACAGATTAAAAGTACCTGACTAAAATAACAAGTTTTATTATAAATAGAATGATAAGGAATGAGATTATATGAGACAGCCGTGGTTAAAAACAACATTATACTCGTCTACGAGAATTATCACTTTAAAAATTGGCACTCTGAAAGGAAATAATTGACATTTACCGTTTTGGTAAAATTTAATTGTCTTTGTGATATGGAACTAAATTTCATCAAAATATCTTGAACCGTTCTAAAATTATCATTACAGCCTAGGGAGAAAGCACATGATTTATTTTTTTCTTCTTTGCCCCTGCCTTATTTTTTAACAATATTCATTCATCAAAAAATCACTCAAGTTAACATGTGTACTACCCTTGTATAATACAAGGGTACTACCAACCAGGCAGATATCTGCTAATATTGTTACATGAAAACAAACACATTTATGGCTTAATTTAATTTAATGTCAGGCGAAATGTGGAAATATTTCAATAATTGTCTACGTACGACGTACGAGTAGAAACCCTTTATTTACTTCTAGTATTTGAAAATTTTATTTTAAATACTTAATTAGAATTAGAAAACCAATGTAATTTTTCACTAAAAACATTGAGGTAAATTCCTATTTTTTTAAAATGATGAATCAAATTTTTGTATATTTCGATGAACAATTTTTTTGATATATCAGAACATTTTAAGATTTCTTATTATGTTAAACAATAAAATTGCAACTAGCTGGTTATGCTAAAAATTTAACTGCCAGTAATTCCATTGTTTCTAATTTAGTATAGCCAACTAGCTGATTGTGGCTTTTAACACAGCCTGAAAATAACTTAATGTTAAATATAATAGCGCAGACATAGGTAGAGTAAAGTGGTTCTGGGGAAATAATATTTACATATTTTTGAACGTTTCGCAATTTTTTTAATTTCTGTATGCCCTATTTCAATATTTATAGTTAGGATTAATATTAAGCGAATTAAATAAAAATTCTAAAAACATAAAATACATTCTCCAAAATAAACTAATAAACTAATTCCAAAAAAAAGAAAATTAAAAATTTAAATATTCTGTGCAGCATAAACGATTTTTTTTTATTGAATAGTTTGTTTCATAAAGACGCAGAAACGCATAAACAATTTTTATATTAATATAATAGGTAGTTCATCGTACAATTCGTGAAATGTCAAATCAAAAACAAACCCTTATCTTGTTACTTTAAGAATTCCCAACATTTACACATACAATTCTATTACCTGTTTCAGTAGATGGTGTTAGAAATTCCTAAAACATGGAGCTGAACTCTGTAGGTGTAGGATATGGTGACAGAAAATTTTCCGAACCAATACGTCCTGGAAGAAAACTAAGCATCCCACTCACACTATCAGTGCCGTCCATTGGAAATGAACAAGTTGCCTTTAGAAGAAGGTTTAGCAATGTTGGGGATGCCGTTACCAGGAAGTTTTCTACCACAATAGGGTTAGTAGTAGGTACTCCATTACTATCATATTGTTACGTGATTACACTCCTTAGTGAACACCCCAAGCATGGATTCAATAATTGCAACAAGACTAACACTAATAAAATTATGGTAAATTAATAATGTATATACCAAGATATGTAACAACAACCTGGGATGGAAATATACCACCATACCTTAGTAACCCTGAGACAACTCAAAAAGACAATTTGACTCGACTACTTTAAAAACACAACTGACTACAACACCTTATTCTGTCCCCTAACTACGGTCGTGAGTTAGCTACAGTCAGTAATAAATTACCTTGGTTCAGTATGTTGTAGTTCACTACCGGTTTCATGACTATATGCTATTCACACTTTATTTAAATTGGGGTAGGCTTTGGAAAATCTGAAAAATTTGGCAATTCAGCCAAAAGTAAGTGACAGTAACAATCAAATCAATTTGACACTTCAATATTTTGTCAATGACAGACAACCTAAGAAATATCTTATATCCTAGCCTATCCCAATTTAAATAAAGTGTGAATGGCATATACGTTGCATTAAATTGCTTATGAAACTTTTACATTAGCGTAAACATGTAATCCTACTTTGTTGAACTGATTTTTAATTAAGTGCAATTGATGTACTCGGTGTTGTAGTAAATGAATTTAAAATGACTAAATTCGTCACTTGTGGCAGCATTCTAGAAAATGGAAGCCAACTCACTATTTTTAACTGATTTTGTTTATTCCTATATTACTATATACCTATATGTCAACAATTTTCTTTGTCAATCTGTATGTATACTCTCATGAAATCCGCTTTCTACATTTTTAAATTTCAGGTGGAGGAGTGGAGGAAGTCCTCCAGAGGAAATAGTGGCTGTGGGTCGTGCAATATGTACTCTTTATATTAGAACTAGATTAAAACGTGCGGGAGTGTTTAATAGAAAATTAGGTTTGACTAGAGTGCGGAGTGCTGTGGGGTCACTAGTGGGATGTGGAGTTATTGTGAGAGATGTTTTTCCAGGTAAAATAATAAACTAGTGTTTGTAGTATAAAACTAATCAGTAATTAATGGTTCCAAAAAGAAATAGTAATGATTTTTATTGATAGGACCTAATCTAGCTTTGAGTCATAACATTATTGTAAAATTACATAACTGTTTTATGAAATATCACACCACAGAATTTACTTTTCATTTGTATTTTCACCTATTGTATTGTCCAGAATTGTTCACTATCCAACAGAAAATTTAACCAAATTGTTACAAAAACAAATCAAATTCAATTTGCTTTTCAAAGACGATGGTGAGATTATCATTGGCTTATTTAAAGAGTATTTGCTATCCTACTCCGGTATCGCGCTGAACTAAAGAGAAGTAAATTAAGCCTAAAATGTACCTTTACGTTTTAACAAGATCATACAATTGACGGGTACCAAAGACACAAATATTGAATTAGAGTTATGTACTCGTGACCTCCATCTATTTAGTAATTCATTTAGCCGATTTACCAAAATGAAGTCACTTTCGATACATACAGAAAAATGAAAAGACATCAAAATTACTTATCAACGGTTTTCCGATATCATTAGCTGGAATACTTTTTGAGCGAAATTTTATGTCATAATATTGCAGTCTTGCTCAAGAAAATCAATGTAGGTAGAACCCAATTACATTTTTTAATATGTTGAGAATTTTTAGGTTTGGTACATCAATAGAAAACATTTCAAACAGTTTTTAATTTTAAAATATCATTGTTTTCTTAGATCGTTGTCTTTTATTGTTATTTTGAATTATACAGAAAAATCATTTGAAACTGGATGAAATGCCAAGGGCGTGTTGAGAAATAGTGAAAAACTGATGTAGCGCATTCTTCTGGTGCATTTTAGAGGGGTTTCGCGTTTATGGTCACAACGTCGTAAACATGGAGATATGAGTGAACATCTCTTAGATCCACAGAGACGAATGCAGGTCAGGATAGATTCATGTTTCAAATTACTAGATCCAACCGACTGCTCCAGAAATACTAAATCGGATCGGGCAATCTCATGCCATTGATATTTTCGATACTACTAAGGAAGATTAAATAAATGCTGCCTGAGACGCTGAGACGCTATAGTCTCTCACAAGAGGTAATATCGATGAACATTTGCGATGATCAGATAAACACCAACATTGGGCTAACACATGATTGCACTTATTTTTGATCACATCACATATGAATTACGGTTTGAATAGGAGAAGTGTAGACACTAGACTACAAAGGGGTGCTAGGAATGTACAAGAAGTGTATGGTTAAAGACACGGAACTGTTATAGAGTGGGATGTAATTAGAATTGGAGGATGCTTCATCTTCAACCTTTTATCTTCATTAGGTAGCTGCTGGTGCAAATTTTATTTTTATAAACGATAATGCACCTCCAGGTTTGGCTTAGGAGAACACATAAGAGAGAAGTCGGTTCATTTTAATCTGAAGCTACAATGAATATGTAGGAATATTTTACACGGCAGTTATTTCGAGAACTGTCAATAATTTTTTGAGTCTAACAAAATGTAGAATAAAATTCAAAAATCTTATTTATCTATTAATTGAGATATGTATTTATCTTTTATTTTAGGTTTAGCGTGTGCCTGTTCGGAACTAGAGCGAATGTATCCAAAACTGTTCACAAAAGTGACCAGACAAATCGGTGCTGCGCCGGGAGGTGGAGTTGGTGGACTGCTTTTGGCCTTTGGGCATCATCTCCTGCGATCTGAGCCTACCTGGGGTAAGGTAGTTGCCATTTACAGCGTTGCTGGTGGATTAGCGGTCGATTGTGTAAGGCAGGGTCGCCAGGATCACCTGCATCTCATATTGGAAGATATGACGGAGTTATTAGAGGATCGTATGGCTCACTGGGTGAACGCCAATGGAGGATGGGTAGGTGTTTGTATTGTTTAAATGTTATTTGTGGCATTTCATAAATTATTTCTTTCCTTTTCTTTGTTTGGGATTTATTACCACATTCCTTGAGATTCCTATCCAAAAAATTCGATTTATCTAAAAAATATTCAAATTAACCAGTTTAAAACTGGGAAATAACCTCTACGCCTTTGACGTAATGTCAGAGGATCAGTTAGAGGGTGTTTTTTGACAACTAATAGGAATTAAATTAATACAAAAATACTACGCTGACGTTTCGGAAACTATATCCGTTTCCTTTTTCAAAGTTTAGGCTTTAGATTTTTATGTAACGTGTAGAATAACACGGCATAAAATAAAAATTGTTTATATCATTTCCATAGATACTTACCATAGAAATGTTGAAAAATATACTAAATAATATTAATTTTATTGAGTTCTTCTCTCAACATAGGTAACCAAGTTGAACAAAATTTGTGTTTGTATTTATTGACATAGGTGTTCGAGGTTTGTAAGGTTCAAAAAAGTCACGGTATTATCAAGGTTTAATAAATATGAGTAGGCATGAAACATTGGAGATCATATATAAAATAAGTTTCTTATTAATATTTTATATTAATAGTAAAAATATTCAACAAAATTCATTCAAATTAGATACATGAAACTTCATTTTTAAAATAGTATATGTGTTTATTGACAAAAATTCGTACGGTTGAAAAATAAATAGGTAATGTTATAAAATTATAGGTAAATAAAGTGTGTTGTTTCTTTATGCAGAGCTCATATACCTACATAGTGCACTAGAAAGCGGAGTTTTCCTTTTAACACTGGATAATATATTAACCTTTTTGTTGAAATATTAAGGTTCCTATTAAGATTTCTTCTCTTCCTGTCGAGACTCTTCAATGATGTGTGTATTATGTAACGAGAAGAGAACAAACCTGCTGACACCTTATTTTTTAAATATCCAAATAGATATTTTGTGCAAATGTTGTTTCTGAGATCTTTACCTTATTGTGTCCTATTGACATATTTCGAAATTATACGAAACATTTTTTGACCTTCATTGCTTTTGATAACTAGCCCAACGTATGGGGGTAATAGAATTTAATTTAAAAGGCTTTTCGAAAAGTGTATTTTCGAAAAATAACCAAATTGCTGCATTAGATAAAAATCTTATTTCATTTATTTTGTTTCAGACTGGACTGAATGCTCACTGCCGACCACAGGATCAAGAAATTTCAGTTGTCGAATATTTGACGATATTTGGCCTGGTAGCCACTATTTTACTAGTCGCATATTTTCTAGTTAGACTTTGTGTGAAAATGGGTATTTGATGTTTACTTGTTTTTTATAGTGTTAAAAGTAGGTTATTATTCTCGAAACAAATTTCAGGTATACGTACATATTAAGAAATAGTTATATAGTAAATTAAGATTAAAAAAGAATGGAGTTTCACAGATTTAATGGCATCTTTTGAAAAATTTAAATTAATACGTCAAGAAAAACTGATAAAGAAATTGTTGAGTTTAGTGATTTTATTGTTTTAATTTGCTTCTGGCATGGCAAGAAATCCAATTCATTTTTGGATTAAAACATCTCATCTTCAAAATAAAAAATTTATATCTATTAAAAAATTAATATTTCCATTTAAAAACAGCGCAGCGTCCTGAAACCAAAAAAGTTAAGTAATGAATATTTTGAATTATACCTATATTTTTATTATGTTATATACAGCGAGCACGTAAATGTTGGAATATATTCCGTAAAATCGTTACAAAGCAAGTGACAAAAATTATATCAACCAACCAACCTTTACGTGCTCACTGTATAATATACATATATTATACTTATGGTTTAAAGTTTAAACGAATTATTGAAAGTTTAAATTGATGATAACATCTAATCTACAGAATTCCTTAAAAAACGTTTCGAAGCGATAAAATTGAGGAAGATATTTGCATTTGTTTATACAGTGTGTCCCTAAATTGCACCGACAAATTAAAACCACGCGATTCTACGTTAAAAAATAAGACGATTTTTCTGATACCATTTTTTCAAAAAATATACCCCTACAGAAATACAGCCCTCAAGTTAAGGGTTGGAAATATTAAATCCTTAATATATCGGGAACCGCTAAAAATTCTAACGAATTTCAATACACTTATTTTTCGTATATGTATTTGGGGTTGTTGCTACCCCTATATATTTTTGATCAGTTGCCCAAATGAAGATCTGAAATTAACTATTTTAGGGATACTAAATTTCATCGAAAAAAAAAATGTTAGAAAATCTTCAGCGGTTTCAGATATAATAAGGATTTAATGTTTCCAACCCTCAACTTTGAAGGGCTGTATTTCTGTAGAAACACATTTTATGAAAAAATGCTATCAGAAAAATCGTCTTATTTTTTGACATAGAATCGCGTAGTTATAATTTGTCGGTGCAATTTAGGAACACTCTGTATATTCTGAATTGTAAAATTAAATTTTCCTGTCGGTGGTGCATTACGTTTCAACAATCGCTTTATTTAGTATAATTTGAAAATTTAATATGTAGTTTAATATTGCTTTTGAGTAATTGAGATAAGAGTATAATGGTTGCAGAAAACCCATTGCAAATTTCAAGGCGAAAAATAATTTGATTATTTACAATCAATCAAAACGCCAACAGTTAACTCGAGTTCGTATTGATGTGGAACATTATTAGATTTTTTTTAATTTATAGGCTTTCTTTATGTATGTACTTTCAAGTTGTTCTCAAATTTTGTGGCCTAATTAAAAAACCAACGAAATACATAATATGTGTTTGTTTACACCTGCGAAGTTAAAAATTATAAATAAAGTAAAAAAATGCTTTTAATGGAAAAAAATGTTTTGAAAACTTCTTTAACTCTTTCAGGTACAAGAAATTGAGTAAAAATAAAACCCCACAGGTACAAAAATATTTTTAATGAGAAAATTAAAAAATACGTATATGTCTCGGTTCAACATACAAAAGAATATACATATTCGAAAAATAAACAAAATTCGTACATTCGTAAAAAAAATAAATGGGTGGTACAATATTTAAACCACCGTACATAACCAGAAAAATAAGAATTAATTATTTCCGGTGGTAAGATTGAAAACAAACTTTTGTCTTCCTCAAACAAAGTGGAACTTGACATACACTGTACATCCAATTGGTTCTGACATCAGTTTTTTTAGTGCTACAAAATGCGCACCTTCTACGAGTTGAACGAACGGGTTGATGGGTACTTTCCGTTAATCTGACTGTCTCTGAAACATTAGGTTTATGTTTTTTGATACTTGTTGAAAGGTCTAATGGTAAAGATTGCTTTTTTACCAAAGTATCAGCAACAAGACCCTCGGAGACCTGTCTTTTTTTTAAACTTAATTTAGGGGATGAACTCTGATGTAACATATGTATGATGAACGCATTTACAACAGCTGTATCGACGAAAAAGAAAAATATCCTGTGCCACCACTTGTGACTTTTTCTGTCAATACCATAACAAGCTCTCATTTGGTCAAATACAGATGCATAATCATTTTCGATATTGTCGATTTCGGCATATACTCATCTTCTGTGAGGCCGATCAATCTGAAAGTCAAGGGTTCCCGTCTTCTAATCATTATCGTAAAGGTACGGTGGTACAATTTATGTACACTGTAATTAATACAAATAATTGTCTCAAAAGAAATATATTAGAATGAAATTTGAAAAGTATTATCTATATATAGAGTTAATGAATAACTTCACGTACCTATTTGGTTTATTTTCGCTAATAAACACTTTTTCGAGAGTTGTAAAAATTTAACACACATGTAGATTGCAACACAAAATAAAACTGCCAATGGCCTTTTACTAAATGCTGGGAGGGCAGATATTTCGCGTCGCGTGATGCTGTATACTCCAATGAAACGCCTGCATATGTGGTGCAGTTTTTAAACCGACATACTCATTCAGCAAATATTTCCATATAAGTGGTATATATTTTGCACCACCGTACCTTAAGACACCAAATAAAAGTGGTTTAAAATGTAATCCACCGTACCTGAAAGAGTTAAAGTAGATGAAAAAACTTATAGTTTAGCTAACGTATAACCTTCTACGATTCGATACCTAAAATTGGTAGGTAATTGAAATTTCGAAGATTTTATGTTTTTTTAGTGGTTTAAATTATTATTTGAGTTGTTTAGTTTGATAAAAAGTATCGTTACATGTTTATACATTATTATCTGAGATATTCTGATATCTCTATTAGAATCGGAGACAATTAGGAAAATATCAAAAATTATATCTTACAACTTACTATACAATATAAACGAGTAAATTGTTAATTTTGAGGTTGAGGTCGTGGTCAGATGTAATTGAAGATGCTTTTTGTGAAACAAAATAAAACAATAAAATTGTTTTCACCAAAATATTCTTGAAGACTCTTAACATGACTGGACTAACTAGATTTCTAGGCATTTTAGAATCAGAAAATGTGAATTAAAAATAAACAAATTAAATTAATAATTTTTTTATAACATTAAGTACTGGAGGTATTAACTTATTATGTATGGCTAAGTTATCCAATACTTTACTACCTAATCGCAAGACTGCGAAAGTAGGTACATTTTGCAACCTTGCAAGAATAATCCTACTTAAGAATCTACCTATTTCAAAAGGAAATTGCAATTGGTTCACCACATAAACGCAATTTTGCTCCTTCAATGTACTTTTTACTTCTTCAACGTATTAAAAATCACTATTGTGGTTTCTAAGGACGGTAAGGTAAATCATTGTACTGGCAGTATCTGTCTCATCATATCCATTCTGACGGAAAAATATCCTACATATCACTACAGTACAAAATCGCTGGTTTAAATTTTAAATTATTCACAATACTATGCAACCAGTTATTAATCTCGATCAAGCTACCATTTAGAATTGGTAAGGCTTCCGAGAATATTGAAATCGTTCTCTCGATATCCTGCGATTGCCGTACTCTGTTATACTTCCAATAATGGTACACCATACCAACAGGATCATACTGCAGAACAAAATTCAATAATAGTATATATCTATCTTAAGACCAAGCTTGCTTAAGATCAAAATTTTTGAACCGATATACCTACATCTCTGTCTTTCTCTATTTTCGCAATGACAAACTGGCTAATAGTTTTTGAATTTGCCTTGATCAGATGCATAAGTATACCTACAGGTAATACATAATGTGAATTTTAATAGAAATCTTTATCTGCTCCTGGCAAAGAATAAAAAAAAGAAACTAACATACACCTGCATAATAAAGTCGTGATGTGGTATGTACGCAGTCCATCTTCAGTTCCTCGCATCTGTCACAATGATGTATGTGCAAACTACTAATTCGTGAAAATATAATTTTAAAATTTTAAGATTTAAAAATATTATTTTCTTTCCTTTTTATTTAGGTTTTCAATATCAAAATTGCAATATTGGACAAAACATTTTGAAAGTCGAGGTGGATTTGTATCCACTTTATTAATGAGAGAGCAGTTTTTGGATATACATCAGATGTATAAAAAAAAAGAAAACAATCGAAGTCGATGAATATCGTTCTATAATTTGTGAAAGGTTTTACAAACGGACAAAACATGTTTTAAGAGTCTATTCCTGGATTAATCGAATGTGTTGTTTCATTCTATTTAATGTTACCCTTTTTTGTATAAATCTGAAATTTGATTTGGGAAGTAATATTGAAAAAGTTCAAATATGCAATATTTACGTATACAAAAAGGAGCTGTTAATTTTTATAAATAGTTAAATAATATTATTAATAGGTACCTACATAATAATTATAAATAATTAGGTCATAGGTAAAGAAAAGAAACGTGTACAAACTTGACATTGTGATTTATTTATCAGGAAAAATAAATAACTGATTTTATCTTACATTTCTTTACTTAAATTATTTCTCTGTTTTAGCCAATTCAGCCTATTAACCAATAACAATATCATATACGAATGGCCTCAGTGGTTGCACTTTCATGTCTTCATCCTATTTTAACAATATTGCTAAAAAAGTTAAAATATTCATAAAAGTACAATCGTTGAATACTAAACTTTTTAGTTCATTTTATATACGGCCATAGAGGTGATACTATCTCTATGATAAACGCACGACCTATGTGATGATATCTCTGTCAATTTTATATATTTTTTCTACTAAAGAAATAATGAACTGCTTACAAAGATAAATTCTCTTTCCTAGATTTAACATTTTGATAAAAATATCTTCCTAAATTTGCCAAAACAAAGGGAAAAGGAAAAGGATAACATTCTAGTGAAAATACTTAAATTAATTAGTGTAAGTTTTATATTTGCCATGTTAAGTACAAGGCTTTTTAAATAATTTCTACTTAATTCAGTTGTTCTTAGTTACTAAGAAAATTAATATTTTTTGTGTAACCGAACATTGGCTAAACAAAAACAATATTTTTAATGTTAACCTGGATATAAATTGATCTCTAATTTTTGTAGAACTGATCATATATATTTTTTAAGTGTTTGCTATGTTAGCACCTATTTTGTATTCTTGAGTCTTGAGTAATACATACTTAAAATTTACTAATGTGTCTAGTTTAGACATTTAGTTGTCGCATTTCATGGTATATGTATTTTTGTTTGTAATCATATTCTTTTAATATTTGTGTCAATTCATTGTGTACCTTATCCTGTAATTGAGAATTTCCTGTTGGATGTTATATCAATAAATAAAATAAAATAAAAAAATAAATAAATACAATATTCGCGGGGGCTTCCCCATATTAGCAAATTTTGATGTTGAGAGTACTGTTATCTCAGTAATAAAGCAGCTTATCCTTGGAATGGCATATTGAGATGTGTGGCTAGGTTTCAATTTAGGCAACAATAAAGTTATTAGTATTGTATATAGACTACCTAACCTAATTGTGATGTAAATATATGCTTTTTAATAATTTGTCACAGGCACTTAACATTGCTGCAAAACGATATAATTTTATTGTTTCATGTGGTGATTATTTTAATATTAATAATTTTAATGACAAATGTACAACCACAAAGTTACTT
The DNA here is from genome assembly GCA_963680705.1 of Rhagium mordax. Taxonomy (NCBI): domain Eukaryota; kingdom Metazoa; phylum Arthropoda; class Insecta; order Coleoptera; family Cerambycidae; genus Rhagium; species Rhagium mordax. The sequence goes on along the minus strand of OY796658.1, from coordinate 26,334,613 downwards.
GAAGATATATTTAATTCCTATAAGAACTCACATTAACTACGTCAAAAATACCAGAATTTTTACTATTTTACTAATAAAAATGAACACACCAGTAAAACTTGAATACCGGAATTAATCGGACATAATGATTCATAAGCTTTAATTTTTTTAATAGTCATTTCTTAACGAGATTCTTTGTAATAATAAAAGTGTTTGAAGGGTCAAATTATTTCTTGTTTAATTTGTGCTTATTTTTTAAAAACACTTTTATTATTACAAAGAATCTCGTTAAGAAATGATTATTAGCGAAAAAATTAAAGCTTATGAATCATGTATTATGTCCGATTAATAAAAAAAAATAGTACCTACGGTCCCATTTAAAATTTTCCATAGGACCCTTACGGAAATGAAAATGAGAATTAAATTCCGTTTTTTTGAGAAAAACCCAAAAATAGTCGTATCTATCAGTAATTTAAATAACTATTTTATTCTTTACAGACAAGCTTACTACCTTGCTAACAATTTCCATAGCCTACTTAGTAATTTTCTTACATCGCATTCATCTGACGCGGCCATTTTGTAAAAAATAAAAAATCGCTCGTATCTCACTTATTTTTTGGAATTTTTGAAATTGGAAAAAACTGTTGCAGTTGGAATTTCATGCTTTATAAAACACCCCAAAAAACACTGTCATTCTATTTAAGGAAAAAAGTTGATGTCACTTCCGGTTCAACCGGAAGTGATATTTTCGTTCCTGTTAGTCTAAAAATAGCCCACTTTTGTCTTATTCACGTATACCAAAAACGAAATTTTTAAATTCAAAAACAACCAAAATATTGGGGGCGTACATTGACTCGTGGCCACCCGGTATATTACATGATTACAAACATACCATCCAACAATTATGTCTCTGAGCTACTTGACGCAAATATTGCTGATCATCTTGGTTGCACGTATTATACGTTTAGATGCCAACATGTTTGCTAAGAGTGATAATAAAAAAGACATAATTAGGTACAGGGTGTTTCCTATAAAACTATACCCCCCTTATGTCGGTCAATTACCACCGATTTTAATTTTTCAAAAACCGGTCTAAAACAGAATTTTCCGTAGATTTTGAATATGCTATTACTTTTTTTCCTACTTCAACCGTATATGAGGGGCAGAAAAAAGTATGGTTTTTTTAAATGGAACGCCATATATATTTTTACATATTTGGATTCGCCTCGTCCTTCTGATTACAAATATGTATGACACTTATATATTTGCTATAAAAATGGCGTAGGTAAATAATAGAATTTAAACTTAGGGCGTTTCGTTCAAAACTATACCCCCCCTTATTTCGGTCAATTATTAACGATTCAAAATTTTCAAAACCTACAAAGAATTTTTTATAGATTTCATATGTGCTATTACTTTTTTTCTTCCTTCAACGGTATACGAAGGGTGGAAAAAAGTATGTTTTTTTTTATGGAATACCCTGTATTTTTTTACATATTTAGATCCGCCCTACCTTTCTGATTATAAATATATATAATACTTATATATGTAAAAAAATACAGGGCATTCCATAAAAAAAACAATACTTTTTTCCACCCTTCGTATACGGTTGAAGGGAGAAAAGAAGTAATAGCATATATGAAATCTACGAAAAATTCTATGTTTAGGTTTTGAAAATTTTGAATCGTTAATAACTGACTGAAATAAGGGGCGTATAGTTTTGAACGAAATGCCCTAAGTCATTGATTAAGGAATGAATAAGATACGCGACTCCAATGTAAAGTGCGATAATTGAGAAAAAAAACCTGTCGAGCCAAATATCTCGAAAACTTTCAATATTTTCATAGAGTATTATGCAGAAAGTAAGTTTTATTTTTAGCGTAGATTACGAAAAGAATAAAAAATATAGGTTGCCATTTAAAAACCAAAGTTGCTACCTGCCTAGAAGAAATGACACACCCTGTATAATTGGCGTTATTTTGATTTTGTAGAGTTCGTGAAACTAGGTCCTACATCTCAAAAATGAAATATCTATTTATCTGTTACAATAACCAAAATATTGAGCTTCCGCGCACTAGGCGGACACGCTGTATATGGATAGAATCCTATATGGAAAGAAGATAATTAATTGTTACTGCAATGGCACAAACTCAACTACTCACGATATGAAACTTCGGGTTCCTCAAAGCTCCAGTTTGGGTCCTATGTTGTTTATGTTGTAGTTAACGACCTTCCAAATTTTATTAACAATGGGCATGTTACCACGTTTGCTGACGACATGACTATTTCTGTGTCAGCTAAAAGCTTTAAGGAAGAGTTCAGATGAGATGAGAGCAGAACAAGTAATAAATTAAATGATTTCAGTGCTTGGTGTGAAACCTACAACACAACCCCTTGGACAGGGCGAGATTCACTCCTAAAATCTTAAATGGAAAGAGGTGTCGATAGCACCTGGTTTCAAAGGTCTTTCGATTTTCTTTACAAAGATACCTCGTTTATGCTATTACACTTCATTTATGACACTTCAAATTAGAAATTTAATCGAATGATTAGCAGAAGAAGTTTACAGAATTAAAAAGGTACTTACATTAGTCAATTAAACAATGTTCAAACTGCTGACCACCAACTTCTATGCAGTGATACAAATTTTTCACATTTTGAAGCTTTCTGGTGTTATGAGACGACATTCATCAGTAACTCCCTCTCGTAGATCTTGTAAACAAGTTGGTTCAGTGGCATAAATTTTAGTTTTTAAGTGTCCCCACAAAAAGAAATCTGTTCGCCAGATTTGTCACCATTAGATGTCTTTTTATGGGGACACTTAAAAACTAAAATGGTACACATATTACTAACATGGCTAAGTTTGCTGCTTGGAGGAAGCTTGGTTTCCTCTATAAATATAAGTACATACTACTACTACTACTACTACTACTCCTCACTATTTTCAGAAAAACTACAATGTCACAATTTTGAATTGAACCCGGTACACCAAGGTGAAAATCAAATGTGCTTGCCCCTTGACGAGTCATGTAATTCTAAATTCTAAGGCTTTCCAAAAGCCGATGATTTATGCGGTAGAGTAAGTCCACCGTAACCATATGGCTAAAAGGTGCCAGCCTTTTAGAGCGGCAATTTTGCTTGCGCTTGCACTCAAATCAGTCCGCCGCGCTCCTGCTTCACCTCCCATGTATTTTCTTATAAAGATGAGAGGCGCATTATGGTCAATAGCTCACGGGCCGGGGGCGCTAAATATCTTAGGACAGCCCTGAGTTTCGAGGTTTTCTTCCGTGTTAATATTTTCAATGCTTGATTTGACGTTTCGACCTTCTGATTTATTTAATAAAACAAAACATGTATACATTTTGACTACAAAAATATACAATAATTTTCATAATAACCACTTTTGATAAAGTTTTAAATAAGTAAAAGAGAAAGAAGATATGTTTATATTTTACATTTTAACTAAACTATTGGAACTTTGAAACGCATAAAGTAAATTTTTAATACAAGGTGATTCTAAATTGAGTACCATAAATTAAACGGCGTGTAGATAACTTCGAAATAATACGAAGACCCAAATTTTTTTTTCCCGAAAATGCTTCCTTAAAAATATACAGGGTGTTAAATGGTCGACTAGCAAACCACTCTTTTACTTGTATTTTTTAACAGAGTAAACCAATGGAATTTATTTTTTGTTGAAAACTATTACTTAGAAAAAGCAGCAATCAGACAAACTTTCAGTGCATTCTAACAATCCAGTGGCGTAGTAATAGCGGTCATGTGGCACTTTTTACTCTAGAAATAAATTGCAGTTAGGTTTTCTATTTGTATGTTAATTATTTAGAATTATTGACTCAAACACCACAAAAAAGGTATACTTGTTTAATGCACCCAGAGGCGTCCGTTTCTGAGATATTTTCAGTTACATGTCGCAGCACCGGTGGTTATGTGAAATACTAAATCCCAAATAAGAACAGAAAGAAAACTAAGTTGCAAATAAAAATGGTTATTACCAAGGAATAAGTTTTATTATCTAAAAACAAATTAATTAAAATTAAAACTCTCTTAGTTTCAATTTATAATTAATAACTGTTCAAAGCGTTCTCTTCTCGTTTTTTTTTTTATTTGCAAGTTAGTATTTCACATAACGACTGGAGCTGCGACATGCAACTGAAATATATCTCAGAAACGGACACCCCCTTGGTAAATTAAACAAGTGTATACCTCTTTTGTAGTTTTTTAATTAAACACAATTTTTTTTAAAACCACAACTTTTATTCAAAAACCCCTAAAGTTGTTTTTTACAATTGAGTCACTGCTTCTTCTAAAACCTAGAAAAAATTTTGTTTGGACAGAAATGGTGTCGCAGAGAAATTTGTTAAAAATTGCATTGTTTTATTTACCAACCTGTATTTTAGAATTAAAGTTCCTACAAACCAAGACATCGATCTACTCTAAGACCCAGGCCTAATATACTTCAAATCGCATTCAAATATATAATATCTTTCATATTTTCCGAGATATTTAACTTCAAATGTATACTTAATACCTAATTTATTTTATGCGTTTCCAAGTTCCAGCAGTTTATTTGTGAAGTAACATAAAATAATTATCGGGTAAGTATTTTAAAATTATACCTAACCTAATAATCGTTAAAAGAATCTTGTTATAAAATTTTCCTATTATCCAATCACTTGTACAGTCGCAATTATAACATATTTTTATAAATAAAATATGAAACCTACAAAGCGCAGTAGAAACAAATTTTGCATAGAAAAAAGGCATTCGTCTAACTGTTTCTTATTAAAATAGGTAGTTAGTGAACGAAATTCTGGTATCCTTCCTTAAAACGAAGTGTATTTAAAATTCCCCAAATCGATATTTATAAAAGCGGCAACAATGCTTTTATCAAAACACCATCGTTACTCAATAATTTTAAACTAGCGCACATATTTTGGCGCTCAACTTCTATATTTAGTTTCTAATAATAATAAAGGTTAGGTTTAGTTTATTACAGAAATAACATGATACCTACAGCTAATGTTTTTGAATTCACATAAATTTTAAATTGCTTGCAAAATAAATTCTATCTACAATAGTATCAATAGTTATTATGACTAATGCTATTAATGAAGTAAGTATTGCAGCAAATTAACAAAGTCCAAGAATGTATGTTGTATTTATACCTCTTAATTTTGGCAAAGTGTCAAGGCGGCCGCCTAATATTAGAATATGGCTAGCCATAGGGAAGATCTTCGGCCGGCGCAGTTTTGTGTCCGTGTTCTCTTTGGCTATGTGCACCAGGTTTTAGAAATTTTTCTTCCTCTGGGGAACTTTTCCCACCATGAATGTAAGTCGAGTATTTTTAGTCTTTTTATACCGCTTTATTTAAAAAACAAACACCTACAAGTGATGTTTTTTGAAAAAATATTTCTAATACAAACAGTTGCAATTATTATAACTCTTTATACATGCAGAACATGTCCTTGCTATCACGGTTATTTTAGTAAATACCTGTAATTACATAATTTTTATAATTTTTGAAAGAGTTATTTGGTAGAAGCAAGAAGCCATTGTAATTTTTGAGCTTCAACAGGTAGTCAAATATGTTTATTTTAGTGAGTCTGTGTTATGAATAAAAAACATAAACAAATTTCTGAATTATGATATGCAATTTTCCGAAGGAAAAATTTAAATGATTTTATAGGTTTACACACTTTAAATGCATATAGTAAACAATAAATTAGTAGTAATGTAGCATGTTCATAAAAATAAATTAACTGGTGCTCTACCATGTGTAAGTACTAATACATACTTACATACCTAACCTAACCTGTTAGTTGTTCGATTGAGACAGTTTAAATTTAATATGATATCCATGTTTGGTAACGATTTTAAATTTCAAAATCTTTTAATATTTTTAATGCCCTCATCATTCGTCAAATTCTCATACGATTAATTTTTCAAATCTATTTGTAAAAAAACGATATATCTGCTGTACGGTATTTAGTAAATTTTTTGATTTCTGGATTTTCTAATGTTAATAGACAGACATGTAGGAAACACATTTTCTTTGCTAAGTTGCTGTTATAACAACGAAACAACGATTGGAAAAATAAACCAGATAGATTACAAAGTTTCAAAGATTAGCTAGTTAAGTTGAACAATGATGATGTTAGCACAATTAGCATTCAACTAGGAAACACTTTATGTACCTATCGTAAAGTATTTTGAATAATACTGCAAACTGAATAAATACCGGTTTTAAAAATAGTTAGGTTTGCAGAAACATCGCATAATATCTAATTAATTTTAAAATTGAGTTATTATTTCCGTGTAGCAAGAAATAAATCATTTCAGTACTCTTTATAGAACGGAAAATATTTGTTTTAGTTTTAAGAAATACACTATATTTTCTAAAAATATCCACAGACTAATTTATATTTAAGGAGTCCTTGAATCTTTTTTCGAATTTCCTATATCTTGTGAAGATTTATAAACAAAACGTATATATTATTAATACTTTAAATAGATCGCCTTGTATAAACCTAAACAAAATCGTTTGTGTATTATTTTTTGTTTTCATTTTGGTAGAAATACCTAGGCATTTATATTATATTCAGTTCTTATTATGTTCGATTTTATGTCAAGTCATAGTCATAAATATTTAAGTTCCTACAAAAAGTGTCAAATTGGTATATCAATTTGAACGACAAATTTTAAATTTAAATTAGGTTGAATTATATTCCCATATTTTCCACAAATTTGCTTTTGAGCTTAATTCAATCGTAAATACCTATTTAAAAAAACTTGTCAGGAATATATCAGAAGAATCCTGATATAAAATCTTGATTGCCTAATGTCTAGAAAAGCAAATTAACAATGGATGTTTAAATGGCTGGGCCCCTAAAAATTTAGCCTTTACTCATCATTCCTTAGATTAGGAGTGTTGAAACACTCAATAATATCTGTATTACTGAAAATATACTGATGCAATGTAATTATTGTTAAAATATTTCATTTTTGGTTAAATTGAGCCTAGAAACGATATCGACTGATTTTGATTGATATCATTATGATCAGACAATTTTATCTATCGTTAGTGCCCCACATCATTTTACATGCTCTTCAGTTATGCAAGGCATAATTAACTGGCCAATATCTTACTGAGGTATTGGAGTCCTTATATAGCCTGATGTAATAGGGTCAGGGGTCAGTGATCTATCTGTCATATTATGTTTATTAGTTTTGTTCACAGAGTTCAATATGTAGTCTGATTTTATTCTTAGTTTACATCAATTACTTGACTGACATAAATCTAGTCTCGTCATTACTCGTTTTATTTGTAGATGTAACAACTTTTAAATAAATTATAGCTATACATTGGTGTCAGGTTAGGATTATCTGGACAAATTTAAAATCAAAATTCTTCTTAGAAGTTACTTGCAAATACCAATTTTTTCCAATTGTATCTACTCGTATAAGCCATAAGTATACCTAATTAAAGTTTTGAGAAAACTGGTGTATTTCCTATATATAGATACATCAAATTCTAATCTAATTTCACTATTCTAATTACTAGCACTTCCAAGAATGAAAGTTGTTCTTTATTTTCAATTTCGTGTGTAAATTTTACCGAACAAAAACGACTATTTAACTTGGACTCGGTCTGCGTCAGCGATTTTTGTGTCAAATACGAAAAATGTCGTCCACATATCTCAGCCAAATAATCGAACTCATCTTTTGCTTCAGTTTGAAACCGACTCATGAAGAGACCAGCAATGAAAGGTGGTAAAAGGGTTACTCATTGCGGTTTCTTCATGTTGCTCGAAGAAATTTTCAGTGAGGTAAAAGCAATTTCGTTTCATGTAAAGTCTTGTGAAGATAATAATTAATAATATACTCTTTTAGTAGTTCTTCACTTAAATTGTCTAATTCGAGTAAATCCCTGACACAGTCCAGCCAAGGCCTGTGGGTTGGTGCACTTGGAAATAATGAAGTAACATCAAAGGAAATAAACATTTGGCTATCTTGCAATTGGATATTCTGGACTTCTCGAGTTTATCAATGAAATCATTAGAATTAATAACTCGGTTTCTAAACGAAACAAGGTTTTTAAGTAGGCACCATTTACCTATAAGGGATAACTGAAAACAATATCTTTAGAAACATTCCTATATAAGAAAAAAAATAACGAAATTCATTTTTATAACGTTTTTCAAATTTGAGAAAAAAACCTAATTTTAACTTCCATCTTTGGAGAAGCGTTACTCTTTACGGAAGGTTTCTGACATACCACAAGAAATTTTTTCTGGCGGTTCTGAATTCAAATTTTGAGTTATTTCTGAAACCCTGTATAACAATGAAATGTAATTTGTTATACTATTGTTCTACTTTATAACCATTAATATAATTACGACTCTGTATTTAGTTGTATCAAATGTGAAATAAAGAAATAAATAAGTCCAAAACCTGAGCTTCCAGGAGCTGCCTCTGCCATCTGTCAAAGCCAAAGCTGGGATTTGAACCCAAGAATAACACACAGTGACTAGTCATGATTGCCACACTACAACGTCATGTACACTGTGCCCAAGGATTTTTAGGTATAAAATCCTTGCACTGTGCCACCTCGCTTGTTTAAAAATAAGGCCATTGTAAGCATGCTTTGCTTTCTATGAATTTTATTTAGCATAAATAAATTAGGATGAATATTATGCATTTAAAAAAAATACCTTTGGTGTTATCTTTTTGAATTAAACAAAATTTATTTTTGTCAGTGGCGTGCATTTTTATTAAAAAAGGGGGGTAGCTTTTTCGAGAAGTCATATTAGGCATTTTTAACAGAAAAACAAATACAATATTATTAATCAGTATGCAAATCAATTTTATACCAAAAGAAAAAAAGGTTGCTCTGATATTAATTTTAATTTTAAAACTATTTTTCGAAAAATAAACCGTTATCAAGTTAATTATTTACGACTGCGGCATTTCAAACTTTTGAGCACATGATGTAATAGAGTAAATCGGCTTAAATTGAAAATGACGAATTACTTTTTTTTGAAACACAAACCGTTTTCAAGTTATCAGTTATTTAAGACTGAAAAAATGTATTTTCACTGGGCTCGCGTTATTCAGAAAACCTTAATCAAAATGTAGTAGAATTTTGAACATGGGGGTTCCAAGGCATGCTGATTAATAATATTGTATTAGTTTTCCTGTAAAAAAATGCCTAATATGACTTCTCGAAAAAGTGACCCCGTTTTTCTTAATAAAGATGCATGCCACTGACAAAAATAAGTTTTGTTTAATTCAAAAAGATCACACCAAAGGCCGTTGATAGTAACCCAAATTTGGTTGAAATCGGATAACTAATAACTGAGTTGTGAAGGAGGGGCCATTAAAAGTGGGACACGCTGTAGATATACCACGAGAAATATTATTAGTCCAGATGTTTTACGTATTCCTAAATCCCGTAAGATACAAATTCTGTTACCTATATGTATTTTAATAATTTACTTTTGACTCTTAAACACCTCAAGTACATTTAATTTGGAATGCAATAGTTTTGACAGTTAATGATTTTATAGTTTTCAGGATCATTATTCATTCATTTCAAATTTTAACATAAATGGAATGTTAATGAAAATCATTGCGTGTCTAGTAAATGTTCTTGTTAGTAGTTTACAATAAAAAGAAAGATACTCAGATATTTTAAATATAACTAATTGAAAACTTTTAACTAAAGCAATATTAATATAATAAAAACAAGTAGGTATATGATGAATGGCAAGTGTGAATATAGATAAATCTGAATATTGGTTTTGATTAGTATGAGAGCGAAATTGTGTGGGAGGCATTATAAATTACTGTTTGGTTTTTACTACTTCAATATCAATAAACCTAAAATAAATATTTGGCCTGTTAACTTTTTATTTAGAAAATGGAGTAGATTTAGTTCCTGTTTATAACAGAGATATACATACAACTGGTGATTACAGTGTGTGAATGAATCCTTTTTAAATTATTTTCAATCATTATCCGAAGCCATACGGTACGGTATTATATCGTATTATGGTATGGTTTCACAATGTGGGGAATGTAACTCCGTATCTCCAAAAATATATTATATTATAGAAGGAAATTATACTCTCTATAAAAGCATACCTATAATAACTTCTTCTTCGTAGGGAAAAAAACTTCATAATAGAGAAAAATGTCATAAGATTTTTTTTGATTGTTGGGTCATTCTACACCACCTATTTAAATTTGCCTAAAACTGTTCCTAACACCCAGTATATATTAAGACTTTCTGATCAAAATAACACCAATAATACATAGTTTCAGGATGAATATTACGTTGTCAGGACACACCGGATATCTAACTGCATCGATATATGCGATATTCCTTACAAGACTGATATGTCCAAAATTCACGTTGGAAGCTAACTTTCAGTTAAGTAGGAAAACGTTTATACAGGGTGTCCCAGAAATAAGTGCACAAAAAGAAACCACATATTCCCGAGGTCAAAATAAATCGATTGGACTAAACTTACCTCTATACCAAAATGCTTCCTAAGGGAGCTACAGGCCCCTAAATGTGGTCCCCTGAAGACGGTTTTTATTTATTATCTCCGAAACTGTTCAAGTTAAAGTAATGAAATTTTGCACATCCACTAAACTTTCTAAGCCTAACAAAATGAGGTAAATATTATCTCAAAATTTTGGGTCAAGCTGTAGGGGCGGGGGGTAAAAATTACCGCAACTTTTTATTTGTAAATTTTTTTGAGTTTTGACTTCAAATTATTATTTTCTTTCTCGAGAACTACAGGGTATATATTTTTTGTTTTTGGTATATGGATTTACCATTAAGGGACCTACCATCCCTTAAAGTTAAAATGAGTAATTGGTGTTCACCATGTATTTGAAATTTTTTTTTTTAAATTCGTGTCATTTAACAAGTTTTATCAAGACATTTAATTCGAATTTTGAATTAACTATTTGCACTTTCTAAATGTGCTTTAATTTGTGTGAATAAACAAACAATTTCAAATAATCAACTCCTAAGAAAACAAAAGAATACGTCTTTATTTAAGATTTTTTGTTAGAAAAATGGTAGGTATGTAGGTATGAATTAAAATGTTTGCCTTATTAAATAAATAATTATTTTGTTGTAAAGTCAATAAAAACTAGTACTACCTAATACATTATTCAGAAAAAAAATTCACAGTCCTTCGCAAAGATGCAACCGGAGGAGACATTGGAAATGACGAAGTAGAACGCAAATCTTGTGATATTTCGGATGTGATAAAAATGAAATTTGTTGCAAAGTAGTAAATAGTTATTTCATTAACACAAAACATTTTCAAAAAGTAAAATCTTATTATCAGTAGTTTTATTTAGGAATTAAAATAAAAAGTTATTTTATTAACAAAAACATTCTCATAATGAAAACTAAAATGGTATTAATACACATTTTTTTCACTAACAAACATTTTTAATGTTAAAACTGAAATAATTTGATATAATTTCGGGAAGATGAAAAGTGATTCCTAACAATTACAAATACCGATATCGAAAAATCGTGGGATGGACTAGGTTTTCACATGCATAATAAAAATTGGCAATTGAACCATGAGAAATTTTCAAAAAATAAGAATATTTTCATTTATAGAGAAATATTAATTTTTGACTTTTTTATTAAATTTTTTTACCAATTTTACGTTTGTTTCCTTCACTTTCTGCTTATTTATCTGTGAGTATATTCTGCAAAATGAAAAAGTACATAATCATTGTACAAGTGAGGATTATCGAGTTGTATAAAATTTTATATATATTGAATGAAACACACTTTGTATCTAAAGAAGATCGGAATCGATAGCATCTAAATCTTCTGCGTCGTTTCTAGATCTTCGATAATTTTATCCATGTATGAATTTAGACATCGCACTCCCTGACAATTTCTGTAAATTTGTGAGCATCTTCAACCTGCTTTTCTGTTGCGGTTGCAGGAGATAAGCTGCAATATTGATTCTGCTGTTGGCACAAAAAGTGTTGTCACAGTTTGTAAGGAGCCGTTAATTTTCTTCTATCCACACTGTTGTGGTTTTTTTTTATTGCCAAGCCATTTCTGAATTTTGTAGAATACTCGTAATGAATATTAAGCGACTGCCTCTGAAGTTGGTGGTAATAATTTCAACTTTGATTTTTGTTTGTGCAGCGATTTTTTGAATTGATTAAATCTGTATGAGTTGAGTGAGACATTTGTGATTTTCCTTACACCGTATACAAGTAGTAGGAAAAGAGTTTCACCAGCCTATTTTACTTGTGAGGGGGTTGAATTCTTGCCATTGAAAGTTCTTACTACGTTAACTAACTGCATTTCTTTCTGAAGAAGTTTGATGACTTTTAATTTTTCTTTCTGAAATATTCTAGACGTGGTATCATAACCACTGGAAGGCATGAGTCAGTAAAATTGTATTTTTCTACTACCGTCTATATAAATGAACTTTGTAATCCTAGCAATACGCGCGATAATGAAAGTAAATATTCGAGTTACCTGGTCGCTAAGGCGTTGCTATCTACGAAAGTAAAACTTATGCGGCCAGGACAGAAAAGTAGATAAACAAATTTTAAACGAAATTAATTCGTTCTATTTGAACAAATTAATACAACTAAACAATTTTATATTAATAAAGAAAGGTCATTCTAGGAAGTACGCCAACATTTTTGTCGGCACGTAGTACCTACCTACTCCATTTTAAAAACGCTTCATAAGTTTGCATATAACCTTGCTTTGGATTTCTTGGGGTAAAACAAGGCACAAGCAATATTCCCATTTATATCGCCACAAAACATATTAGTATTTGTTTATTTTAATTTGAAACCACCATAAATTAAAATGTGTAATATTTCGTTGCCATGAAAACAATTTTCACAGAGCCTCCTAAACTATAAAATTTATTAAAAACGTCAATTAATTTCATGAAATAATTGGTTTTAAATGAGTAAATCCCATAATTTTTTTCGGTATAGTAGAAAAAATATAATACATTTCACGATGCGAAAACCCTTTTAAGTATTCGGTGTTTTTTGAAAGGTCTCGGCTTCGCCTCGACCATTCAAAAATCACGTCACACCTTAAAGTAACCTTTCGCATCTAGTAATGTAAATAACTATTTTTATACGATCTTGTCATTTCTGGATTTCTGACGAAGAAAGAATTTTCCATATAATTTTTCCTGTTCCTGGCCTTATGAAAAGTATACAGCTTGTTTTACAAACAATCCTTTGTTTTAAAGAATTTTTTTCAACATTGAAATTAATCGGATTTCGTTTATATCATTTGACAAAAACTTTTCTTGAGGGAGGGCTACGATCACTGAATTTTGCCTAAATTTGGTTTTCACGTAATTAACATACGACGTACAAATGTGGATGCAATAAAAATCCACCTTCAAATTACATAAATAATAAGTATAGAGTTACAAGCATTTCGCAATTTTCTTGCTTATTTGACTAATTTCGGTACCTACATTTTGCCTGTACTGTAACCGTGTGACATATCATTGGATCAGGCATTGAGAGAGGAGTTGAACATATATTTTATTTTCCTTCAAATCACCGCTATCTTTGTAAATTGCGAAAAACGACAAAATTTTAAGTTACATATGGTTTTCGGCTATACATATTTCGACGAGACAAAAGGAAATAAGCTGTTCGACGTGCTTCTCGATGTTAAGTTGTCTTGGAGATTGTTGGGCGTGACTTTTCTAACGCAGCGATAAATTCCCATGTAATAATGTTTTGTTTACTTTTGCTTAATCTACCTCATGTTAAAGTAATGGCACTCAAACCTCTAACACTCCGTAATACGTACAAATCAGGTATCGGCAACCTGCCAGAGCAACCCCGATCCTAAATCCACCCCTATGATTTGTCAAATTGCAAGTCATTGACAAAATTGAAAACATTGCAAAAATACGAAAACTTCAAATACTATTTCCAAACGAATTTCCAAGAGACTGTTTTGGTAAGAAATCCAAGGTAGAGGGTCGAACTTAGAACTACATCGTGAATGCACGGTCACGGTCTGATTTTAGGCTCAATAGGAGTGAACGAAAAAGTAATTTTGACGTCTATCGTTCTGAAACCACTAAAATCTCACGCGTTACGTCATTCTGCCATGGAACTGATTTTCGACCCCCTACTAGGAAACTAAAAACATTTGTTTAATCCTGCTCTTGAAACATGCAGTTTCTTACTTGGGATACAATACTCGATACAATTAAATGTCAAAGTGAAGGAAAGGCACTATCGAGAAACAGAAAATTGTTTCGGAGTCCTGAAGTCGTCCCGAGTCCGAAACTGTACTCGGTTCCGTCCTAGGACCGATATTAAGAAATCATTAAATTTCGCTGGATCGACTATATGGTGTAATCTATCGGACGCACTATGGATTTTTTAGCGAATTTTGCGAAAACACGAAAATTTTAAACCTTATTTCCAAACGAAAACAGGCCGCCGGGCCGCCGTTCTGGCAATAAATCCAAGCTCGAAAGTCCAACTTGAAAGTACATCGTGAATTGTGCGGTCCAGCTGCGATTTTGAGGTCAGCAGATCCTAACTAAAAAGTGACATTTGTGACGTTAACGAAAAATTTTAAAGTTTTGGCAAGACCTGCACGCGCATGAAATTTGGAGGCGCATTCGGCCTTTTTAATTTCGCAAAATTTACAAAACTCTTCGACGTGGGATATTGAAACGCTAATAACTTTTTAAATATTCAAAGGATCGCAACGAGATATAGCCGTTGGGATTTTCTCGACAAGAAGACGCCTATAAAACAATAATAACATAACTGCCGGTACCACGTGATTTAGACAACCAATCAAAAATTGGTCACTCTGTTGTCGCCACTGTTTCTATAAGTCATGCTTCATAAAATGCAACATGAAACTGATTTTCAACCCCCTATACGAAAACAAAAACATTTCCAATGTTAAAATGAAGAATACATTTTTTCATTTGAGAATCCGTTTTACAGATAAAAATTATTTTTCGTAGAAAAAATTTTAACTTTTTGTTGGCTCCTATCTCAAACACGTTTGAATCCACTACGATGTAATCTTGTTCAAAGAGGTTTCTAAAGGTGCTGATTAAGATTATCTTACTAGTTTTTTCATGAAAATCGACCCCCTTTTTCTATCCTAGAATCGAACTCCTCTGACTAAAACCAAATGTGGTTACGTCTAAAGACTCGCTTTATAGGTATATATTCACGACCAATATTTCAAAGTATTCGGATATCAGATGAGCGAGATATGAGAGGGTGGCTCCATGAAAGGTGGGACACACTATTTTGCACACTATTTTATCAGCGTCAAAGAGTAGAAATACCACAAAAATCCAATATTCTAAAAATAGAAATACCGACATAAACTGTCAAAACTTAAAATTTAAACCCCGGTAATTATTATTAAAAAAAATGTTTCTTTTGTTAATGAAATTCCTTCCAATATTCATTTCAGTAATTGTGGATTTATAACATTTAAAGTCAATGTTAATAAATAGGATTGTAATTTACCTTCATTATTATTGTTAAAACTATAAAATAACAGAAACTCCTTAGAGCAATTTTTGGCCACTTTATTTACTTAGAGGGAAAATGTTTCACTTCTGTTTCACTTTCGATACCATAGAACCGATTTATACTCCTTGACGTGGAAAAAACTCATTTACATTATTTAAAATAAACATATTATCCATATAAAGAATTACAAATCATTGATGATACTTCCTCTTATAGTTATGTTCGAAGTTGGCCTCGTTGAATTTAGAACTGCAAATATTTATGTTAAAATCACTGACCAAGAAGAATGATGTTCTATTTTCTATTGGCATACATTCTGGAATATTATCAAGGAAGTTGTAAAACATTATAATTTAATACCTATTTAAAAATAACTCAATACTCATGTTTATAAATAATCAAGTAGGTAACGCTTATTCCCAAAAAATCTGTTTTGATAGATCTGGCTGTTGGCTGTTGATGCCACATGCATTTTCTCATTCATTTTTACCCCGTCCAAGCTAACAATCAATATTTCAATGAGTCAAGTTCCATACAATTCATATTTTCTAACTGTTATATATGATGTTATCAACCCATGAAGTGTTCGACCTGCCAAGTTGTTATGCTGACAGAATGACTTATTTAAAATAAAATACTTTATTTTTAGGAGCATCGATGTAAAAATAATAATTACTTGTAGATTTATCATGCCAAATTTTCCTATACATCTAATAAAATGGGTTTAGTTGCTTTAATTGTGAAAAATCTAAAAACAACATCAAGAAGCAGTGCAGCAACAAAATCTGCGTTGGAGGCTACCTAGTTACAATTTTTATAAAATAAAATTATAAGTATTGTCTAAAAGTTATTTGTGGCAGTTTTTTCTTTCTGTTCTTATTATTTGGGATTACAATTATTATAGGTACGGGTAAGTCACGTAAAAGGTCCACCTCATTTATTTGGGTAATTTTGAATATATTTTTGGTTTTCGGCACTCTATCCTATATGAATTTTAACGTAGATTACGATTCTGATAAAAGATTTTTAATTCAACCAAACATATACAGGGATTTTAAAAATACGTGTTTTTTTTAAATGACACACCCTATATATTTCTACACATTTCTATGCAGTTATTAGAGGAGATTTCAAAAATATATAATACCTGTATGTTTGTATCATAAATAAATAATGTGTAGAAATATATAGGGCGTGCCATTTAAGATAAACACGTATTTTTAAACACCTTGTATATGTTTGGTTGAATAAAAAATGTTTGATCAGAATCGTAATCTACGTTAAAAATCATGTAGAATAGAGTACCGAAATTCAAAAATATATTCAAAATTACCCAAATAAATGGGGTGGACCTTTTACGTGACTTACCCTGTACCTAATTTAGTAAATTATTTTTATATTTTATTTACAGATCTCAACTTAATAGATTAGTTGTACTAAATTAAATTAATGTGTTTTATAATTTTATTTAATATTATGTATAAGAATGTAATGATAATTATTTTAAATTTAGTTTAAAGGATTCGATCCCTTTTATCCCATCGAAGCTATTTATCTACACGGCAATGACTTTTGTGACGAACTGAAACATATTGCGATTTTTTAAATTAATATTTATTTTAATATTATTTAGAAAAACTACGAAGGCGTAGAAGGGCCACAACAAAAAAATTTTTTTTTTAATGTAAAATTATGACTTTTATCTCAGAATTCTGATTTAAAACTCAAAATTCTGACTTTTATCTCAGAATTTTGACTTTTATCTCAGAATTCTGACTTTTATCTCAGAATTCTGACTTTTATCTCAGAATTCTGACTTAAATCTCAGAATTCTGACTTTTATTTCAGAATTCTGACTTAAATCTCAGAATTCTGACTTTTATATCAGAATTTTGACTTTTATCTCAGAATTCTGACGTAAATCTCAGAATTCTGAAATGGAACACAAAATAACTGCGGTAGGTATATTGTACGCCGCAGCTATGACACTGATTCCATACTCTTGAGATGTATCTGTAACTCTACTTTTACCATACAGCGTTGTATGTATTTTCTAATCTAAGTATTGGCTGAAGATGAGTCAGATAACACTTGAAGTATTGCAACCGTGATGTTCTAAATTTTTATTAAACGGCTTTGCTCCAACCTATACAATTCTTCATATTTATTTGTCTAAAATAAGCCTTCTCCTACTAAAACTAAAAATTTTGTCTACTAAAGAATTAGAAACTTTTTAAATACCTACTTCATTCTATAGACACAGGTTCAACATGAATAAAGCAATTGTAAAAAATTTGTAAAATATTGAAAAAAAAAGAATGATTCTGCCAGTAATCGGAAATAAGATACTGCAAATATTGCTAGTTTGTAGTTTTTATTACATAAATCCAAAATGTACCGAAACGAAACTCCTCTAATTTTCTGCCTTATTTTACTGTTTACAACGAAAGTTTTTATTTTTTTAAATACAGGGTGATTCATTGGTAAGTGTACATATTTAAAAAAATTAAATTAATAAGACAAATATAGACCATCCATATAATTCTAATATAAAAGAGTTGAAGAAAATCTAATAATGAATGAGAGAAATAAACCAGTCTCCTTAATTAATTAATTATTTAAAGTAAACTTTATTCAAAAATTAAAACATACAAGATATACAGGGTGATTCATTGGTAAGTGTACATACTTTACCTGCATATGGTTACTTGGGTGATTCCATATCACCTATGGTTAGTGGGTCAATAATCCTTAATTACCAAGATACAGGGTGTTTTATTGATTTTGCCTATTTTTGACTTGGGCCATAATTTTACAACCACTAGAAATAAAAAGCAAAATTTTAGAATCGCTAGGTAGTCAAAGACTAAGTACTTATTACAAATTAAAATTTTTAAAATAATGTGTAAATCTGTTGGGTTTAATTGGATGGTTGAATACTTTTCTGGATGGATGGGTTTTTATTGATTATGAAAGTTTTTATTAATTCGTAGTCAATTATAAAGAAGAAACGCAATTTTGTACGAGATACTCCGGTTCTTAATTTTGTAAAATTTCCTTTTATCAAAAAAAGTGAATAGAGAAATGAGACGCGCAAATTGAAAATGTACTTTTCTTTCCTTATTTTTTTATGCTCTTTCCAAATCTTAAAACAGATTTTGAAAACTTTCGACACAGGGTTGTTTTTGATATTTAACATCGGCCCTTCTTTTCTGCCCGGCCCTGTATTTTGATTCCGCTAAATTGAGAAATCGGTATATCCGATTGAGTAAAATACATATACACACCAGATGTTGCTTTTTTATACCTGCTAGTGGTTCTAAAACTATAAGGTCCAAGACAAAAACAGGCAAAATAAATAAAACAAACACCCTGTATTTTGGTAATTAAGGATTATTGATCCACTAACCATAAGTGATGTGGAATCGTCCAAAAGTAACGTACATATGCAGGTAAAGTATGTACACTTGCCAATGAATCACCCTGTATTTAAAAGAATAAAAACTTACGTTCTAAGCAATAAAATGGGATAGAAAATTAGGGGAGTTTCATTTCGGTATATTTTGGATTTATATAATATTTATATAATAAAAACTACAAACTAGCAATATTTGCATGCAGTATCTTATTTCCGATTACGGACAGAATCACCTTTTTCTTCAATGTTTTACTAATTTTTTACAATAATTGTTTTATTCATGTTGAACCTGTGTCTATAAAATGAAGTGTATTTAAAAAGCTTCTAATTCTTTATAGGAGAGCATATTTTTAGTTTTCCTAGAAGAAGGCTTATTATGACTGTTTTACATTAACAATTTATTCATGAATAAATTCATGAAGTCGCTTCATGAAGAACTTTTACTAATAAACACCAACTTGGACGTTCAATAAATTCACCAATTTATTCATGAATTTCTTCACGAATTAGAACTTGTTCTATTTTTTCGTGAAGTTATCTTGAATTACAGGACTACCAACATCAAATTTTTAGCAAAATAAGCATAAACACTTGAAAAAGTTAGGTTGGATTCATTTATTTTGTTGTTGACGTTTTATTTCACTGAGCTAGGAGAACTGAAATTAAAATGAGTGTGTAAAGGTCGCCGAAAAGTGTTTTGAAAACCTCAAATATTTTGGGATCCGTCAAATTTCAAATTGGTACAATTGCTTCAGAGACTGTATTGTCAAATAAATTCATGAATTTCTTCATAAGTGTAAAACAAAATCAATTCTACAAGAAATTGGAGAATTAATTCATGGATTTCTTCATGAAGTTATTGATAAAGAAATTGTTAATGTAAAACCCACATTATAGACAAATAAATATGAAGAAATTTGTATAGGTTGAAGCCAAGCCGTTTAATAAAAATTTAGAACATCACGGTTGCAATACTTCAAGTGTTATCTGACTCATCTTCAGCCAATACTTAGATTAGAAAATAGAGCGTTGTATGGTAAAACTAGAGTTATAGATACATCTCAAGAGTATGAAATCAGTGTCATAGCTGCGGCGTACAATATACCGCAGATATTTTGTGTTTTATTTCAGAATTCTGAAATTTGAGTCAGAATTCTGAGATAAAAGTCAGAATTCTGAGATTTAAGTCAGAATTCTGAGATAAAAGTCAGAATTTTACATTAAAAAAAAAATTTTTTTGTTGTGGCCCTTCTACGCCTTCGTAAAAAACAATATAGGTACCGTATTTTTAATTTCTTGAGTTTTGACTTCAAATTATGGTTTATCAGAATTTTTCCACAAAGGAAATGTCCTACCCTTGGTAAAAGTTTAGTGGTTGTGGTTGTGCTTTCAACACTTTAACTTGATCAGATAACAAATAAAAACCATCTGCAGGGGAAAGGGCCTGCAGCTCCCTTAGGAAGCATTAAATTTGGTCTAATCGATTTATTTTGACGTCGGGAATATGAAGTCTCTTTTTGTGCATTTATGCTGTATAGCGAGTATTCAAATCTATCGTCTCACGTCTCATTTAGGTAGTTTTATAAAATAAGTGTTTCAAATTTGTGGTATCCACTACACAATCTAGACATGAGAGTTAACTGTAGGTAGGTGTCAGTGTCGGTAATGGGCAGGATATCCGTCGTTTTGAAATATTAGGCTGTCTCTTACATTTAGTGATATGTCATCTAAGATATCTGGTCAATTATTCTGCAGAAACTCTAAATAACTATCTTCATTTAAATTGGCTGGAAAATAGTACGGACCAATGAAAATTCTGCCAATTACCGCTGTCCATACATTCACACCGAACTTGTATTGAAAAGAAGTTTGTTTTTTCAGGTGCGGGTTTCCGTCACCATCGGCCCAGTAATATGAAGATTGTGAAAATTTGTTATTCTTTCTCGAGAGAATAACTTCGACCCGTCTGTCCACAAAATACTTTTAAGAAAACGTTCTCCTTACCCTGTTATTGGATCACCTTCTTCGAGTCTCTGAAAAGGCGGGTAGTGGAATGGATGTTTTCCTTCAATCCTAAGAACTGACCAAACTTTTCATATGGACTACTAATTCAGTTGACGAATTACTTTTCGAATAGGTACCTACTGCTTATCTGCTTCAAAAGCCTCCAAAATTTGCTTATCTACTACCATGTTGCACAATATGCACCCCGTTCCCTGTGATAAAGGTTACCTCTCTGTTTCACGTACACGTCGATATGTATTACTAAATACCTGGACATTGGGAATTTTTATCATGCATTAAGAAAGGTCCAATAAACTTAATAATTGTATGTTTATAGAGATGAAACATCAATGTGAGTACCTATATCAAATTGGATATGTTTTTTGTTATTATGCTTGTATAGCCTAAATAAAGTCATTTATAAGTGTAAATATGGTTATACTTATAGGTGTCAAGTAAAAACTTTCTATCGATGTACCAAACACCCTGTATATTAGGTAGTATTCTTCGTAATTTTCTCATTTTTTTAAGTTAAATATAACTTCATCATAACATATAGATATACTATACCTACCTACATGTTGATATAAATGTATAATACGTGACGCAAATTTATTATTTTTAGAAAAGCGTACGTCCTACCATCACTTATCATTATAGATTATTTCATAAATTGGAGTTAATTAGCCTACATACTTACCTATTTTTAATAGACACCAATCGTGTAAAAATAGGTGAGTCTTATCTCTTTAACGATCCTCCTCATCTAAAACTATTATAAGCTTTCTAAAAGTCATATTTCAATGAGCATTATTTTTATCATGCATACAATCATGAAAATCACAAAGTTGTCGATGGCCGCATTTTGTATTTAATATTTAATCAAGATATGTGTCATTTTAAGTAGAAATAAACAATTTAGTTACTGAAGAGAAAGAAAGAATATTTGTATCTTTCAATTCTTTCATAACATATTGTTGCCGCCTGCCTTCTAACTAGACAGAAGTTAGGGTAGCTCCTAAGTTAAAAGAAGTGTTTGCACCTCACTAGATAAAATGACGACTACATTTTCTTCACCACAACCAGGAATTGCTTTTTGGCTGGCGGCTATTAATATTAATAAACATTTACAAACAAGTAACAGAATCCATTAAATCATGAACAAGGATCTGAACCTCTGATGCTTGGTCATGAATCGACGGATACAAATTAAAAATCTGGGGCCGTTTGGCACAGAATTAAGTAGGTATTAAGTTTGGTCAGAGGTAGAGTTCACATAATTATCAGGAGTTAGTCAAAGTACATTTATAATTTTATTTTATCTATATAGATGGGCACGAATATAAACACGTAACATACAAACGATATATATGATTTAGACAAAAGCGGGAAAACAAAAAATAGTTATACTAACTATATTCGCTAGAACTAGCAGGGCATGCACGCATGCATGATTGAGAGAAAAATACGTACATATTTTAACTCACCGGAAGAGGACTTTATTTGATCACTCGAGTTTTCATAGGATTTGATAGAACACGTTTTTTTAATATTTTCGGCGAATATAGTGGGAGCATTAAATGAAAAATATATTTTCCATCAACAATAAAAACTCCTTTCCAATAAACGGATGGAGCGCTCGAGGAGTAATCCCGAAGCACTAAAATTTCAATTTTCGTGTTCCAATAGCCGGGAACATTTTACCCCTGAAGTGTTCCTAATCATTCCCCCCTGTCCTCTCAAGCACAAAGTATTTTCTAGGAGTTTCATGCTTGAAACAGGGTCCGCTTTAGGGGGCAGACAACCCGAACCCCTGTCCGGGGCGGCGAATCTGTGGGCGGCATTTTTGCCCTAAATGTGAACCAAATGTTGTTAAATTAATTGCTCTTATAGTCTAAGAGCCGGACGCGTAAAATCGATACGGATTTGATATAACTGATGGTCGAGATGGTAGAGTACCTGCCTCTCACCCAAAAGTCCCGGGTTCGAATCCCGGTCGTGGCAATGGAAAATACTGTGAGAGGGATTTTTCCATTATACACGGATATTGGATGTGTGTCCCTTGTCTTTAAATGTGTAGCCCCCTCCCGCACAAGGCTCTTAGAGCCTTCTGGGATAAAGGGGGTCGTAATTACATGTGATGTATTTATTATAAGATAATGACTTAAAATTTCACATTTCAGGAAATCTTTGTCTGCCTAAAGTATTCCGGCCACAAGGCGCCTTCTGCCGCCCCCTTTTATCGTAGCACGCGGCTAATTTAAAAGAAAAATCGTATCTCGGGTAATATCCGAGAAGGACCAAAAAGAAAAAAAAGAGTTTTTCATTTATCCTTCTTCTTGGCCTCCGTCGAGGTCTGGATCCTCCAGGTCAAAATACGGAACTTTTCTAAAGGGTA
This sequence comes from Rhagium mordax, assembly GCA_963680705.1. Classification (NCBI taxonomy): domain Eukaryota; kingdom Metazoa; phylum Arthropoda; class Insecta; order Coleoptera; family Cerambycidae; genus Rhagium; species Rhagium mordax. The sequence continues at coordinate 26,311,226 of OY796658.1, read as the reverse complement.
CGTGTCGGGAGGATCGCTGAAATCCGACAAAATAGAAATGGAGGAAAACAATTTCACCCAGTATTTTCTAAATTTCATCTAGTTTCAAAAAAAAAAATAATAATAAAATATTTCGCCGGTCCATACCTCGAAGGAGGCGCGACTTATTAAGCTCGGACCGGACGCGTGTTTAGGGAAATTCGAAAAATCGATGAAATTGCGAAAACACTGAAACTTCAAACGCTATTTCCAAAATCGCCGGCGGACCGCCGTTCTGGCACTAATCAAGCATTAAACGTAGGTACTTAGTCAATTTGAACAACTGAATCATTTTTAATCTCACTCTATACAGGGTGGTCCGGTTTCCATGGCGGATAGGTACTTCAGGTAACGATAGAACATAGAAAAATAATATGAGTTTGCTTTATAAACATTGCCTCTAAAACCGTAAAACGCACCCGTTGAAGTTTTTATTTTTTAAATATCTCTCAAATGGACAATATTAAAAAAAACATTTGGCCATGTAAAATATCTCTTGAAGCACTAATATTTCCCTATTAGGTACAAAGTCCCATTCCTTCTGCGCCACTGGTCCACTGGTCCTATGTTTGATATTTTTTTAGATTCTGTGATATTTTTCATTTAAAAAAATTCCAATAGCCGTGAAAGTAATTTAAAAAAATTTCAGCAACAGATCGACTGCTATTGGAAAGTAGCTAATGTGTCTTACCTGGGTTATTACTCTAAACCATTGATTTTTATTTTTTACTCAATGCCTAAACTCTATCAGCCTTGATGACTTTATGTTATAAGTGACATCTATGATACACTAGAGTAATTACAAATGATATAGGTTTGTACATGAATGCATCAAATACAGTTTGCTGGTCGAATTATTGCAAAGCCTATAATTCCAGATCCAGTTTCCTTTATCTCTTAGTACTCGACTGGAAAAAATCACTCGGTTGAATTCAAATAAATTTAGAAATAATAATTTCCAAGTAAATTATAATATTAAGGTTAACAAGTTAATATCATATTATGGTCACTTTAAGGCAACAAAAAGTTTGAAAATGCAGATATATATATTTTTTTAAGTTTTAAAAATGAACCAAACATTTTAAACAGTGATTACCTCTTTTACTATAAGAATCTATTTCATTTGTTCAGATAAATGTTTGTACTTCTTTATTGCTATTATTTCTCTCATTAAGCAGTTGACATATTATTGTCTCCAGTTTGAATTTTTGCATTAGTAATTAAAGTTAATCTAAAGTAATTTGAGACCTTGTCATGGAAACATTTTAATAATAATAATAATAATAATAATAATAATAATAATAATCGACTTTATTGAAAACAAATAGGCGAAGTTTAGCTAAAAGCTAGTCTTACACTTAACCTCATTTTCTGTACATACCCAATACAATTGATAAATTAATTTTAATCTTTATGTTATTTACCAACCAATAAAATTAATATCAGTTAATAGTAGGTACTTAATTTGTTTTCCATAAAATTAAGATTACAATTTTCCCTTATTTTCTGAACCATTTTAACATGAATAATAAATTAAATGTTAATAAAATGTTGAAATTATCCTCACAGAGCTACAATCAGATTGTTATTCTGCTTCTGCATAATAATTAAAGCCATGCAACAAAAATTTGATTCTGAAAAACTTCTCAATTTTATTAATTTAGAAAAGGGATATATGTTATAAATGAATTTTTAAGATTCTGGCATAAACATGTCTTATTTTACATTTAGATGGAACTGAGCCAATAATTTGAGGCCGCTATCCTGAATGTAGATTTATATTTTCAGAGGCCCTTGTCGCAGGTCTATTTCTTCCATAATTGTATTTAAGCATAGGTAAATTTTTTCTAAAGAAGATCGTTGCATTTTTTAAATACAATTTTCTTAAATTAAGAATCTTCATTACCATACCTGTCACCTGATTGCAGTGAAAAAGAAAAGGTCCAATATCAATGGCAACAAACGACAGCCATAGGACAATTGTTTGTTTTACATTCCACATGCTTGTGTACTATTGCAAATAATTTAGATTATTGAAGTAGGATCTGAAAACAAAAATACTTGCATGCTGCAAAAGACAACAGGAAAGCTCCATCGAACTTCCTCTGCAATGTAATGACTAGACAGCAATGAAGAATTAAAAAAAAATAGAAACATTTCCATAAACCACAAGTCAGTAAAGGGGTTGCAAACTTAAAAATATATTTACTTACCTAGAAATATATATGTATTACTGTTTATATTATTTTTTCTCTTATAAATATAGGTAAACGTACATCCACCTCCCGATGCTATAAATTTTTAGAAATATTGATTATTTGGTAAATACTGTTTGTAGTTTTCGTTCTGCCTAAAATTATTATTTTAATAACAAATTTCTTATTCTGTTAAATTAATTAGTAGTTCAAAATTTTAATGTGCTTTTAATTATAATTTAAAATTAATTAAGCCAATTATTTTCTTTTAAAGACTTATGTATAATCATTACATGAATGAGGCCATACGTTCCATTTATAATTAGCTATGACTTAGTTTTAAATATAGACTTTAGTACCAATCAATTTATATTGAAAATTATTTTTTTAAACAACAAGGCTTTGTAGGCGATATTGTCCTTACCAAAATAATGGTGCATTGTTTCTAATTTGTTTTACAAGGAACAAAAAATGATCAGTAAAAGCATACATTTATAACTAAAATAATGACACAGAGCCAAATAAAAGATAAATTGTTAAATGTTAGAAAATGTGAAAATGTTAGATTCTACTGTAACTTTGTTGCGTTTAAATTTATCGGAAAAGTAAAAACTGCTTTACCAACTAATGTTTTGCCAGGAATTCAAATTTTTATAGAAAAAAACAATCGAGCTTCGCAATACAGATATAGCTATCAACTTTGTTATTTCTTATGTAACATCTTATTATTATATCTTTTAATTCTTCGTTTTTTCCTGTTTTTATCGATGTAAACATGTAAGCTATTATATTTTTTTTATGAGATATAAATAATTTGGAAAAAGAATATACTTCGGTTATGTGTAGAAAAGTAAGGACGGCAGTTTGAATAATATCTATAAAAAATAATTATATGTGTATTAATTATTTAATTATCTATATCTCGTAAAAAATAAATGATAATAGCTTACTTGTTTATATCGATGAAATTGGGAAAAAACGAAGTATCAATAGATGTAATAATATACAGGGTGCTACATAAGAATAAACAATGTCGACAGCTATATCTCTGTAATGTGATGCTCGATTGTTTTTTCTATAAAAATTTGAATTTCTGGCAACAAATTAGTCGGTAAAGCAATTTTTAATTTTACGATAAATAAAAAGGCAACAAAGTTACAGTAGAATCTAACATTTTCACGTGATGACCCTGTCTGTACATCCGAAAATGTTCTTTCTTCGTTCTTTGTATTTATCATACAGATTCTATGTAATGTTTCATTGTTATCCTAAAACAAAGCTCATAGCTACAAATCTTTAAATAATCAATGACAGGTGGTCAATTTTATGCAGAACGGGCCTGTCATAAAATGATGAACAATAAATAGTCTTTTTGAGAAGAAACAATTGCTAAAGCCAAAGCTCGACCGTCTTGACGTTCCATAGCTAGATATTATCACCTCGATTATCACTTATCAATGTAAACTTGACTTATCACAGATTAGGACGTTGTCCCGGGGTTCATATGTCCATTTAAATGTTGAAACATCTGTAAATGGAAAGCAATGAATGAAGAGTGTGCAGATAGTATAATCTGGATGTATCTTTTTATAACCGACGAAGCTGGTTGTTGAAATCACAGATTGGAGTAAATATTAGTTTTGGTGATTGTTTATGAAAAACCATTATCTGTCTTCTTCTGATAAATATTTAGTGTACTACCAACTGCGAGTGCAGTATGATTATTTAAAAAAACATCAAATAAAGATCATTTCTGTGCCACTTTGATTCTTTTACGATTTCTGTAGATGGAACTACATATTTTATAAAGTAAAAAAATTGCTGCAAAAAATTCGTTTTATGTAACAAATTCTGGGTGATGAATTTAGCTGAAAAATATGCAATAACTTTACAAAAGACATTATAGTAGTGACTGTGTTAAACAGTTAAATTTTAAGTAGAATCATTATTTGAATTTATTGATAGGAATTACATGTATCTTATAGTTGAACATTTAAATATCTGCTATCTACAATAAAAGTAAATATTTTTTCAAAAAATATTTATTGTGAATATAATATAAAATACAAATGATATAATGATATAAATAAAAAATAAAAAAGTTGTGACTTATCTATCTACCAAATTTTACAGAATAAAAACGAGAACAAGTGGAGGCCAATGGCCATATCAAATCCGTCTACTCGTCTTCGGTTAGCAAGGAACATGCCTCAATGGGTGGTAAGTAAAATTTATCATTATTTCATTATAAAATTTTATTCGGAATTTTTAAAGCTATTAAATATTACTTCATGCTTAAAAATATCTTGTTTAACTAATTTTAACAATATTTGGTTTACTTTATACAAAAAAAAAAACGATATTTATATTTAATCAGTACAAAAATCAAATTTGTTATTTATTTCTTATTTTTTTTCTTTTAATTTTGTTGAAACAAGCAGGACAGCACATTTATCCTATACTTATGTTTAAATAAATTATTTTATGAATTAAATTTTATTTTAATACTATTTCGAAACATACACAAACATGGTAAGAGGATCTGCTGTAAAATCAATACAAAGTAATTAGGTATATTCAAACAGAATAAGTAGCAAAAATGAGTGAATTAAACAAACTAACCTAAGTCTGTATACCATATCAGTCGTATTACATAAATACAAAATGAACCACACGTACACTATGATTTGATGATAAGTTTTAAATAGAATATACCTAGTCACTATAACCATCAGGTATTTGGTATTTTTAGAAATTTATAATTTACATAACATTATTTTCTTTTCTATAAATGCCATGTCGAATCTTAATATCTTTATCGGCAAATATATTGAAAAATATAAATACATAAAATATACAAATTGTAGTCATTATATATCACCCCCAACATACGGTCGATTTAAATAAGGAGAAAGAAACACACCTAAGATTGCTGGCAAACAAATGATCGTTGAATATGAACACTGCAAATATAATCTCAAGGCATGCTTAGGTAATTAGACGTTTAGTCTGTAACAGATACAAAGCGATCGGGGTTTAAAAATATTTAGCAATTTATTTCTAATTCTAGTTCCACTTTATAATAGAAACTATAATGCACATTCTTTAGACTTCTTATCTTTTTATGATCCGGTAGTACTAGTCATGGAATCTCAAATATTTTTAAAATACATTAAACAACGCATCAGGTCAAATATATTTATTTTAGTTTATTTTATTTGCTCTTTACAAAATAAATATACAAGTTTGTGTCAAAGGTGAGTATTCTAAAAAGAAAGGTGAAATTTTAAGGCAACATGTACAAAACATACAATTTTACGATACATCAAAATAGGCGTACGTAATTTTTAATCGGCCAATGTTTTTTTATTATAAAGTACTCAAAGCAGAACAGGTTTATAACGTTAATTAATTATTGACAGTAAATGGTAAATATCATCTAAATTTTATTTGTGGCATTCTTACTTTACCTTATATTTCCTTCTTTTAGATTTATATTAAAGAAATTACAATGGGTTTTTTTATATATAAATATATCTGAGACGTTTCTGAGGCATAAATATTATCATTCTGTTTTCATTTTATACAAAAAATGCCCTCTGATTTTTTCTTTGAATTCATTGAAGTAGTAATTTCTAACATTGTTATTTTTAACGAACTAGGTCTTGCTTTGCTTGCAGGAATTGTTCATGTATGTATATATTGTATATATAACATATTGAACTGAATTTTATTTTTTTTAAATAATTATCAAATATGCGATCATCATTACTTTTATCTTTATTGCTTCAATATTGAAAGGCACAAAATTAGTTGGAAAAATAATTTATATCATGTGGATTATGTAGAGATAGAGATAATGTTTGATTTCACATTAAATAGGTTACCAAGCAATTGGGGTGATTCCTATAACGTTCTCACCCCAATTTTTTTATTTGTCTTTAGAAATAAAATAGAAATATTTAACGTAACTTATAGTATTTCTTCCAAGGATTTCGAAAATCTCAATAAAAAAACAATTATTGAAAGTCGAATAAAAGTGGGAAAAACAAAGCAATGTTTTTTTAAATGGTACGCCCTGTATATTTTTACAATTTTGAAAAAAGATTTAAATTCTCTTTCCAAAAATATAACATACACCTAACATATATATTTACCTTCATATTTAGTAAAATACCTATAATTGGAATAATTTATAAGAATAAATTACTATTTAAATGACATTTCAAAAAATTTTCTAAGCCAAATAGGTGTTAAATTATTTCAATTATTATCAGTATCTTACTAAATATGAAGATAAATATATGTTATGTTATATTTTTAGATAATTTAAATCTTTTTTCAAAATTGTAAAAATATACAGATCATTCTACTTAAAAAAACATTGCAATGTTTTTTCTCTTTTATTTGACTTTCAATTGTTTGTTTATTATTATTGATATTTTCGAAATCCTTAGAAAAAATACTATAATAATAATAATAATATATGTCTTTATTTTAATCGAGAAAAAAATTATATAATGAATTACAAAATGATGGCGGCATTCATATAAATGCTCTTCCACGCAACCATCAATAATTTTATTTTATTTCCAAACACAAACCAAAAAATTGGGGTGAGAACATTATAGGAATCAGCCTGTACATACTTGAACTAAAAGCGTCATAAACTCACTCATAGCAATTTTCAAATAATGAACAGTGTGATTTGGATTACTGATTGGAGCTGAATCTTGTTTTTACTTGTTAAGTAAAATTTACATCATAAAAGTTTAATTTTGTTTTGAGAAAAATTAACTTTGGCATTAAAAAATTTATTTAGATTAACAAAATAGTGGGTAATTATTTTGTATTTAAATTTTAATTTTTCAGATCATTTTTTATTAAAAATAATTTGTGAATTTCTCTTTAAAACATAAAATAAATGTGCTTCCTGATTCATTTCCATATTTTGTTAATTTGTCATTCACACCGGGATCTATTCCATGTTTTAATTGCAAAATTATTTTTCTATCAAGCAATAGATGATAATGATAAATAATGATTAATGTCTCTCAAGTCAAAAATAAAATTATTTCTCTCCAATCAGTAATACAGTGTATAAATGCTGCATAGAATATTAAGTAAAAATGTGCTTGGTTTTATGGCATATTGCAATTCAAACAAGTACATGCAATATGCTTCCTGAGTAACTCAAATATAATGATCTGCAGTCTTTAAGCTTATCAGTAAAACAAAATCGTATTCTTATACATTTTCACAACAAATCACCATCGGAAAGTTATATTATAATTATAAATGTGACCAATAAACTCCTAGGATTCTATTCCGTAAAATTCTATGCTTATAATTTCTTCAGGCGCCATTTAAATTGTTCGTTTTTAATCACACAATTTCATGCGCATTATTGTTTGTTTAAGAAAAGATGAAGGCAAAGACAACACTTGAGTAAACTCTTTTCAGAACCATTGTAAAACACGTATTTGATTTACATACACGTGCAAGAACAATTCAGCATAAATAAAAAATTTGTTAATAGTAGAAAATGAAGAAACATATGCCACTAGATGAATAAATATTTCTCTCTGTCTTCTTTTTACTTTTTATAGCACTATTCTTTAATGCGACTGTGCATAACATTACAATTGAGACATTTTTGAAGACATTACAGGATAAATCAAATCAAAAACGTATTTAGCAACATTACCATTATTCTAGTTTTACACTCTTAAATAAAAAAAAAATGGGAGCCTACTATAATTTTAAATTGTATGGAATATTTCAATGAACGTTGATTAATTTTTCGTGATATATATTTGCTTTTTGTATAAATTAACTCTTACAACGTATTCCCACATTAATATACAGCGTCGTTACAAGAAATGAAAATATATTATTGTCTTTGACCCTACAAAATCAGAATTACATATCATTACCACACCCACAGCCCAGTGGAATAATATGTCGACAGTTCCGGAAGTGCATACCTTTATATTCATTGCAAAAAACAAAAAGCTTATTTAGAGGATTTATCTACATTTTTTGTACATCACAGATTTTAAAATATGTTTTTTTTTAAATAGAAAATTAAAAAAATATATACTTACATTTGATCTGCTTTTGTCATATAAGTAAGTAGTTTGCAGTAGTTTGTTGTTTTATAAAAAAATACTACCGAAATTTTCGAACTATAAATTGAAAGTGACACTGTCAGTATCGAGGTCAGTATGTTAGGAACCATTTAATTTATTTTTGAGATTTAAGAATTGCTTTTATTAAAGTTACAAATGAGAAACACTGAGAAACCAACATTTTTTTGTTTTAATTTTCTTTTGTATAAGTGTTGTATAAGTGTCTCGCATACAGAAATATTGCCATTGGTTTAATTTTTTACGGAAATAATTTGTGTAACATACAATTTTACATAATATATGAAATGAAATAACACTATAAATTAAATAACTAGGTATATCCCATTTAGAGCGAATACATGATATTCCCCTTCTAATTTTTTTCAATTTAAGCCTAATTTAGCTCCTGAAAATGCATTTGTGACAATACTACTAGAATAATAATTAATTATGAAATTAATTTTTGTCATTCTCTCAATCCTCAATAAAAATACCATAAATTGATAGATGTCTAAACAAAGATAAATTAACACAACGATGTAGTCCATTATAAATCTTTAAATATATTATGAAAATAATATTAACAAAAAATATTTTCAGATATTATATAACGGGTGTTTATTTTTAGTGCGTAGCTTATATATATAACGATTTTACAAACAATGCATATAGAAAAAAATGGGTGTATATTAGGGTTACAAAATGACTAAACCAAAGTACAGTTCGAGAACCGCTTTTTGACATTAGAAATAAAAAATTTCTCAGCAGTTTACTATAATTTCTTTATGGTAAAGACCAAAAAAAACAACTTTCGATACAGAAATAGATAAAAAAAAAAGATGGCTTTATAATACACTTCCACGATTATTGTAGATTAAACAATTTTTGAGGCACACTTATGTACGTAACTCAAAAATAGGCATATATATCTCAAAAAGTTATCTTATCTAGAAAAACTAAGGAAACTGATTGCTAAATTATTTTTGTTAGCTATCAAGTTTTTTTTTATATAAAAAATAAGTTATCAGCTATCGATATTTTTTTAATAATTCTGAAAGGGGTCTACGCCTATACTTAAAATATTATCGATATGAAGTGATTTAAGATGTTAGAAATTAAATTGTGAAAAAAAACTGGATGATCATCAAATTGATAATAATTTTACTGAAAATTGGTGTAATTTCTAAAAATATGATATGCCTAGTAATATTGCCACATAGAAATATTCGATCTGTTACTTTTAACAGTTTATTTGAGAATTTTTGTTTTGTAATAAATACACAGCATACATTCATCCAAGTAAAAAAATAATCTGATATCAGTGTAAATATTTGTTATCTAAATATATAGAAAAACATACAAATATGAAGAAATATACAGGCTGAATGTTTTTTAGATAGGTATCCGAGTAATTACGGATTTAGGACACATTATTTCATAATGTTTCATTACAAATGGATATTGTCTTTTAATTAAATGTTTTATCAGGTGCCCAGCACCCTAAATTAAAACCCCGATTAAAACGAATAAATAAAGAGATATTATTTTGTTTTTAAAATTAAAAATATAATTTTTTGTGTTTGAAACGAGGTTTGAAAGCATGCAGTGCATTTACAAAAATATTTCAATTTAACATAAAAATAATTGACCTGTATATAAAACCTCCTGCTTATTTCAAATGTGTAGGTTTTCCTTGTTTAAAACATAAAGCGGGAAGAAATTATTTACAACTAGAAAATATGATATGGGGATCTGCCTTATAAACTATAGGTATGTAGGTATATAAAATCTTAATAATAGGTATGTTAAAATAAAACTAACCCTAAAATAACGGATAGAGGGGAGGAAAGATCTAAATTTAAAATCTACATGTAAAGTGTGCAAAGGGGACTTTTGTTGTGGAGTTCAGTACAAAAAAAAATGAGAATATCATTTTCTTGGAATATAATGAGAAAAAAATAAATATTAACCCATATACCATATTCCACATTTTTAAACTCTGTGTAAATCTTACACATAATACATTAAATAAAATTGTTGAACATATCGAATGCAATGTTTCATCAACTGATTATTTACATTTACAAAAAATAAAATTATTATACTGATTGTTAGAAAAAAATGGTATAACAACAAAATTAGTAGCAAATCCACTTAATTATGCCTACAGTCTTAGAATAATATAATTGAAACTTAATCTAAATATGGTTACTTATGTGCCAATTCATATCTTTTCTCCTAAATCACTAAATAAAAAAAAGGATTTTAACGAAATGAAAAATACCTACTTGGAGAAAATCAGTTGCAATCATTAATTCTTTGGGAAAATAACAGTCAGGAGCTGATATATATGTAGGACTATATTTCTCTTTATCTACTAGTGAGGAGGTATAAGATAAGTAATATTCTCAAAGGATAATTTTTTCTGGAACATCTCGTATAATAAGTTTATTTACCCCACAGAAAAACAAACAAAACTACGTAATATAGCAAAGTGCTGATCTAATGGTCTCACCTATAAGTCTATTTCCCTTACAGACTAATTTTCTTCGCTCATCGGTTCGTCCGTGTCATGATTTTCTCCTTGGTTTGAGTTTTCTTGATTGGAGTTTTCCTGACTGGAGTTCTCATTTTCAGGGTGATTAGAATTTTCTTCATGATCACAATTTTCTTCTTTATCTATTTCCATTTTTTCGCTCGTGCTCTCATCCTTAAGGGAGTCACAATCTTTCTTTTTACTGTCTGTAGATTCTATATCATTAGAATTACTATCCTCATCATCATTTTTTTGTTCATCGTCATCATTATGAAAAATATCAGGCGTTACATCTATACTTTCCACAGTTTGCGATTCATCTTCCTTTTCTTTACAATTTTTTTTCTCAATTTCCTCATCCTTTTCTTTTTCTTCTTTAATTGGTTGCTCACCCTCTCCATACTTACTCTTACCAAAAACTTTATATTTATAACCAATATCGTCCCTCAAATGAAGTTTTTTGTGTAATTGCATATAAGACTGTGTGGAGAATTCCCGATTGCAAATGTCACACTTTGCGTTTTTCATACCCTTTATGAAATATTTCTTTTTATTTTTTTGGTTGTGTTTGCGTACCTTATGTCGAAGTAGACCTGTGGAACTGTTAAACGGCCTACTGCATACATCACATATATATTCTCCATTTTCTGAAATTGATATATTGGCTTCCACATCTGACTGGGATAAGTTGGAATAGTTAGATACATTCAAATTTTGTGAGTTACTAGAGGCATTAGCAAAGTCACGTAACGTAAGGGATTTATTTAAGGCATCAGATTCTGTTCGGTGGTTTTTAATACAGGAGTCATATTCGGATCTTGTGGCAAATTCTGTATAACAATATTCACATTTGAAAGGTAGTTTTCCTAAATGAAACTGGTTAATGTGTGCTTTAAGTAGTTTTTTAGATGAGAATGATTTTTGGCATGATTCACAAACAAAAGCTCCGGTATTTTCGGTTGAACTAAACAAGAAATGTTGGCCCGATGTAAAAAAATCGTCTTGCTGTTTGGGAAGGATAGGAACATAGTACTTATGGTCATCTTTGCCATTTTGGACTTTTTCACCATTAGATTTTAAATCTTTTAAAGTGATTTTGGCTTGTGAAATAACCTCGTCGTAATCATTTACTTCCTCTTCGTCATTACTCTCATCTTCATCTTCCTCTAATCCAAATACCGTGGGATCAATTTCTACACTTAGTTCTTCACTTTTGCTTTCCGTTAATAACTGATTCACATTCACATTTAAAGGTTTCGGGGTATCCACTTTTTTGAGTGGCTCAACTGACGGAGATAAAGGAATAAACTTTTGAAATGTGTTGTTTAAATTTAAAAATACGTTTTGGTTGGTATCCTTACTCTTCGATGTGTTCGAGTTCGAACTATCAGTAGTTGTAACCGAGTTGAGTGTTGTCGCAGGTATTAAATTTAAAAAAACGTTTTGAAATGTATTGGTACCCTGATTTTGAGAGCCAACTAATATTTTAACGTACTTTTGATTTGGGAGAAGCATATAAGCACCTCCTGTCGTTGGTATAACATTTTCACCTTTAACAGCACTTTGAGATTCATTTTTCTTTTGAGATTCTTTAACAAGTTCCACATAGTTTTTTAATACACCTGCAGATTGAACACATTGTTTTTTAAAACTATACGCTATATTCAATCTCTTGATGCATGGATGACACAACAACGGTTTGAAAACGGTCCACTCCTTAAAACAAATAAAAAATCATATGAATTATTGTCCAAATAAATACAAAAAAATACGTACCACTTCAGATACACAAAGTTGCAACTTGCTCATTAGCGTTTCACTTGGCTCATTTTCAATGTGGGCCAAATCTATTAAGTTCTTATCATATTTCAGACAAACCCGACAAAAATTTGGTAACGTAAACATTGTCATGTAAAATAAATAATAAATTTTAATGAAATATCATCAATGTAAACTGTCAAAGCTTTGTCAACTTGTGCGCCATATTAAACACCTCATAACATAAAAAAATACCGACTCAGGGCAGCCAACTATGCGTGGATAAATAACCATAGTTATATATTTAAAATCAACCGCGAACGTTGCGAACGTTCCTAATAAATGTTATTTTTAGTTTCTTCCTCGCATAGTCGTCTCGTCATCTCATCTTAACAAGATTTATTATTTGCCCGGTTATTTATAAATTAAAAAATAGTTCGATATGTGATCATTCTGAAATACTGGTGTATTATCGTTACGTCAATTAATTAAATCGAGCAACGAGCAACATAATTTAACAATCATGTAGTGTAGATGGACGGATCCACCCATTGGAAAGTTTTCATAAAAGAGGTCTGTTCCTTATTATATATTTTAACATGACAGAGTCGTAGGCATAAATTTTAAATACAAAACAATATTAAATAAATAAATAGGTGGAAAATTTGCTCTATTGCCATAATAACAGTGGCGGACTGAGCACTGAGCAGGTGGACATTGGACATTTGCCCACTGTCTGGAGGCACTGGGCCTCCCGGCCGGAGGTCTTAAAGACCCCGCTTCCCAAAAAATACTATAGCTTTTTTGTTTTCGCAACAAATTTTTTTCGGCTTTTTCAATCTAATAAGTGTTTCAAAGGGACTCCTCGTAGAACAATCATGGCCCTTGAATCTATGATGACTGATGAAAAAATTTCATTTTTTTTATTTGCATCTCATTCCTTTTTCTGTGAATAGACCGTGTAATTGACCATTTGCACAGAAGAAAGTTGGGGTAGAAAGTGTCATGGCGAAAACTAGATTGGTATCCCTGAAACATGATAGCCAGTCGTTTTAATTTTTTATGAACTTGGCAACCATGACTAAAAGACAATCAACCAAGTTCTGAATTGGTAATACGGGCCGGACGGGCTATTAGTGTGTGACGTCAAAGCCGCTGCTGTATCCAAACAAACTTTAAGGTTATGAAGATTTAAATATTTTATAAAAGGAGATACCTACCGTTGATAGTTATATTCCTCGACTTTGGTCAAAACTGCTTTTAATACATTTAAAATTCACAAACGGAAACATCATATAATATACAAAACAAAGGTAAAATAGTTTGTTTGGATACAAAAAATGGCAGCTATACGTCATAATACGTCATCACTAATACAGCGTATTGGCACAGAATTAACAGACCAGAAGCGACGTTTAAAATGCCGACTTTGATGTTGACGTACCAAATCTACGTGACCTTGCGCCATATTTTTGTAGGTACTGTCAGGCGCGAAATTTAAATTAAAATTAAAAATTAAAATTAAATTAAATTTAAATGGTAGCATAATTTTATAATGAAAATTGTTACACAGTCGATTTTAACTATTAATAATTAGTTTAACTTAGAATTGTATTACATATTAACTTGTGTATTATCAATTATATGGTATTCACATTTTATTTACATGAGGGGAGGCCTTGGAAAATCTGAATTCTGTTGGTATGAATGACTGTTTTAATTACTGAGGTTATGTTGAAAAGTCAAAAACATAACCACAAATTCAAATTGGTTCTACATAGTTGCCACAGTGAGACCCTAAAGAAAGCACAGCAATGTCATCAATAAAAAATTTGGCAATTCAGCCAAAAATAAATGACAGTGACAATCAATTAAATCTGACACCTCAATATTTTGTCAATAGTAGACAACCCTGAGACAACCTAAGAAAAACATATCATAGCTTCTCCTCATGTAAATAAAATGTGAATGGCATATATTTGGATATTATATCGATATATTGTCAGTATTTCAAGTTTTTACAATATGATTTATCCAATTGTCCAGAATTTAAATGTACTTATAGATGATTACATAGTGCTTCACGGATATATTTTTAGTAATAAAAAATATAAACAAATACGTTTACGAAAATGTAAACATCAAATAAGCAAAGAACTGATGTGCGTTTTTACCTTTTAAGTTATGCATAAACCTCAAAATTTGTATTTTTAGAAATTGCTTAGGTAAATGGGATTATTTATACTGAATTTTACCCATTCTTGCGGAAAACTTAATAACCAATGATTTCATCGTAATTGGAGAATTGGACTTCAACTAATACAACTAGAGAATTCAGTTTACTAGCCTGGATATCGTCAACAACTAGGCATTCATGTATGTTATTGGGTTTGTTCATAGAACCGATTTGTGATAGTTTTGATCCTTATAGAAATCTGAAATTTAAAAACATTTCGACTTCATATACGCAACAAATGTGCATGCGATGATAATTAAATCAAATGACTTTATTTAGGCTTTATATACAAGCATAATAATAACAAACATATATATCCAATGTATACTTATAATATATAACTTATATAATATATCCAATTTATACTTATATTGATGTTTCATCTCTAAACATACAGTTATTAAATTTATTGGACCTTCTTTAAAGTCGCATAAACAATGCATATCAAACAAAGAAAGAGAATTGTAAAATAATAATTGCACACAAATAAACACATTAACGACAATGTTTTCCAAATAAAGGACTAAAATTTCAAATAAAATTAGAAATTTTGTTACACTGGTTTTAGGTTAAAGCGGTTGAAGCTTCGAGCATATAAGGGAAAATAGAGGTGGCGTGACATCTCGTAACAATGGGATTGTTGTCTGCGGAACTGGCGAGTGACTGTAGGTGAGGGATGCGCGAGGGGGGAACATTTGTTTACATCTCATCCTTTCAACAGTGGCGTAGCATTTATTTTTATTTTATTTTTTACAATAATCATTATTTTCATTTATTTATTATTTATTAACTTGAATATCTCTTATAACATTAATAATAATTATATATATTCGATATGATATTAGCTTATATGTTCATGGAGGAGGAAAATTTTAAGTATAATGAAGAATGGTATAAAGTTTTTGTGGTTTGAAGGAATGGTCCAAACGAGAGTTAACATCGAAACTATTATGTATATTTGAGTTCTGTGTTCAGACGAACATCTGTGCAATTTTTTTTGCCTAGAGTTAATAAACGCTGTTTACCGGGTTTATTATATTATTTGACCAAGTTAACAAATAAGGTCAAGTCGGTATACACCTAAAACTCAACCGAACTATTAGGCTTAACATTAGGAAACAATATCAAATGATTTGCAGGTATTGACCATGTTAGTGAAAAAATTAAATAGTATACTCCGAATTTTATCAGTTCGTTTGGTGTCTTGAAATGTTTTAGCAGTACCTATATAACTTCAATTTCATTGCCAAATATGAAATTGATTTATCAAGTCAAAAATTTTTAAACTGCAGAAAAAATAAGCAGGGTCATTTTAAAATGAAATTTGATGAATGCTGCATAGGCCGCTTGGAAGGAAATAAACTACTCACAATCCCAGGTTTATATATTTTTCATATTAATGAAGAACACAAAATTCTTTATATATATTTACTTTAAGAAACAACAATGTAGAACTTATAAAAATAAACACAAATCAGATATATTTTATTGTGTATTTCCGACGCACCTGTACGATGTTACAAAACAACAAAACAATATTTTTTAACATTCTTAGACCTTCATAATGTTTCATAACATAACGGGTAACAAATAATTTGTTGAAATAATAAATAAGTAACTTGCTGCTTTCATCCAAATTATACGAACATGTTGAATATAATTTTGTTAACATTACTATATGAGAATGGGCATTTATGTATGGTAAATGTGAGTAGAAAGAAATGGAATAAATCTTAACACAAATACAAAATTAAGATAATTATAACTATACAATTCTTCAACAAATTCTAAAATTTGAGGAAAACTTTTACAGACGATAACAAAATAAGATTAACTTTTTTTAATGCTAATAAAATAAAAATCAGGAAACAGCCCAGCCAACTACTGTCATTCGTCATTCATGTCACTTTCGCAGACTACGATGTGTCTTGGATTTTGCAGTGTTCTTCTAAAAAATAGTAATATTTATATTAATTTATTTTATTTTTGTCATATTCACATATTGCTTACATTTTTCTTGGTGGTAGAACGACAAAACTACTAGAAGGTGAACTGGCAGATAACGTGCGTTCAGGTGATATGCCCACAACAATTTCAACATTACTTCCGGATGAACTGGCAGTATGTCCAGGTGATATTTCAACAACGTTTCCGACATTACTTCTGTGTGGACTGGCAGTAAATGTTCAACTTGAATGTTCGCATGGCCGAGAATATCCTGTACACATTTAATTTTAGATATATAATCTGCCATAGATTACTTACTAGAAACAAAATAGAAAAAATATAAAACAAGTGTATATTATTTATTAAATTAATATACTAATCGTACGGGCATATAATTACAGTTGACTCAATGGTTTTCTGGACTGACGTCATCAACGTATGACACCGAAAGTTGTTTGTTATCAGGGGCCCGATTCTCGAAACTAGACGAACCCGATTCGTGCACGAATGGCGTTTAAATTCGCACACGAACGTACTTTTTCTATTCTCGAACTGTCAACTAACACATGAACGAACAGATTCGTGCACGGAAAGTACTCGATCGGTGTTTTGGGTGGCGAAAAGAGTATTCGCATGTCAACATAACCTTTAAGTTAACGTCAAACTTCAGTCAAACAGCTTTATTTTGGTTGAAAATTGTGTTAGATTGTTCTAATGGCCGGTTTGGATGAGCTAAATCTTTTAATAGCAATTAATAACTTGAAAGAAATGGAGCCAGTTGCAGAAGTCAGAAGAGAACATAATAAATAATAATCGCGTTTACAAAGCCTTTGATATGATGTCCGATATAAAATTCGTTAGAATGTTTCGACAAAGTTAGGACCTAGCATGGGATCTAATCAATTTACTATCTGATTATTTGATCCACCCAACTAGGGCTTCTGCATTAGATGTTCAAACCAAGATAGGTATTTAGCCTGTGAATGTATTTTCCATTTCCACACTTTTTAAAATATGGCTAAAAAGGGTAGGTGTTGTAATATTAACATCTTGTTTTAGGTTTTAATTGCATTAAGATGACACATTTTAAACTTCGAGTATTTTAACTTTGACACTTCTCCACTGTTGCACCACGAACGCAACGAAAAGTTCCCATACTTACACGGTCTGCTATTGGTCGACATATATCTATATATGAACCAAGATACGATGTACGTTATATGGTCGACGAATGTGTTCGCCTCGTGTACCGCTTTTCGACTATCACTGGAGAATTTGATTTTTATAAAAACTGCGTTCGCATGCGAACCAGACTGCACGAGTTGCTTCGTGCACGATCAATTCGTTCGGGATTCCAGAATTGGTCTCCTGGTCCAATGCACAGGATGTGCTACGCAAGCTCATTCATGGATTGTAGATGACGAGTGTTCTTATAACCATTTCAGTAAGAATAATGATGAACGATCGAATACATTATGATTGTACAAACGAGTCAAATACTTCTTTTCTGGTTTCTTATATTAACGACGTCAGTCAAAATAAAATATATTTTATTATTAACCTATTACAATTACATACCTAGCCCTTAACAGGGATGGAGATTCACACAGTCTTAATGGAACAACAACTTTCTTTAAATATTTCATTCCAACCTGCGGTTCTTCAATGAAATCATTTTGTGCAAAGTGATCTGAGCAAATATATGCATACTTTAGCAGATCTTTTGAAATGGCCAGACATTATCCATGTTTGCTATTGTTCTATATCTTCTGAAAATCTAGGAAGAAAATATATAACTACCTCAAAAAAATAACGTTACGATACGTCTATGGAATTTGATTCTTACCAGTGAAATGTCCGATTTACGTTTTATCCTGTACTATATGACACATTACGCACCTTTTGTTCACTGTCTTTTATTAATAGAGCATCCAAACACTCAAAAACACAACAAATTAACGAAAATCAGCAAATAAACTAAAAATGACAGTAACTGTCATATACAATGAACGTTTGGAGCAGTACAGAGCATGACATTATTTTCGCCAACCAATAAGATTAGGGGATTTGCAGTTTGTTTGTTTACTAAAATTTAGTAAATATTTACAGTTGTTGGTCAGACAAACAAACGGGGCTTTGGCCCCCTCTATTTTCCCTTATATGCTCGAAGGGTTGAAGTACCTACATAATAATGGCGGCTCCGCGCATGCGCATTCAAATTTAATTTTGACGCGAATGGGGAACGTCTCTTCTGGTCTGTTACTTCTGTGGCATTGGCAACAGTGTTCAGGGAATTATTTAATTAGAAAATTTTTCAAATCTAAAATACTGAGATGAGAGATGATGTCTAATCAATCTAAGTAGGTTTAACATTAAATATAATATAACAATTATATGATTAATAATGTATTTTAGTGTTCTTTTACCTAATAAGGTTATTTTGGTTTAGTCGGAAGCGCGATAGAAAGAAAATCTCACAGAAATAGATTATTAATATTTTACATAAGGAAATTATTATTGGTTGCACTAAAATTCTCGTTTTGTTTATTTCCTGTAATTTATTATTTTCGATGATTTAGGTTAGATTTCAATTTTAGAATGGGCGCGTTTAGCGAACACAACCGTTGACAGTGCTGACCGGTAGCCGTTCGCTGAACGGGATGGTTGCCTATGCACTAGCTGTCAGCTGCTGCACAACTTTTTAAGCGGTAAATTTCTACGCTGCTTTTGGTCAACATAAGTTGTGCAGACAACCGGCTACCGGTCAGCACTGTCAACGGTTGTGTTCGCTAAACGCGCCCAATGTTTGGGAGTTGGCATTGGGAGTTGGTCAACATGTTTTGAATCATCAGGGATGCCATTGATGCCAATCTAGTTTCCGCCACGACACTTTTCTACCCCAACTTTCTTCTGTGCAAATGGTCAATTGAAATGTAATTTATAAAAGCTTTTCTGTGTAATGTGCTCTCATGGGCTCCATTACAAAAACATCTCAAATTTGATTTTTTTTAATGTATTGTCCGGTCGCTATAAGAATAAGCTAGGGGCGTTGTCAATCTGTGCTAACTTTGGCGACACCATACCATACTTCTATAAAGTAAGCCACAAAGTAAGCACTGTAGCAGTGGCATGTTCAATTATACATTTAATTACATTGTATATATAATTTCGCGCCCTTGGCTTCGAATTGGCGTTCCTCCTAACACCAACTTTTTGAAGACATTTTAACTATTTACTATATTAACACAAACACTAAAACTCAACCATGCAAAGAACAATCTATGCACTTCTAATAATTTTAAAAATATTCGATGATACGCATATGGTACGAGCCATTTTCACATAGAGATAGAATATAAGGAGATATCAAATAGGTAAGGAAATAACGGTACTACTGGGCGGAGCTTATTGTAGTAGCAATATGGCGGCTTTAACAGAGTTGGATTAAGCGCGTTCTCACGATTCGATTTTAGTTGGTCAACTTTCAACTTTCGTAATCATCTAAATTCGGTGCAGTTTTTGGTTCTTTTTAAACAAGATATTTAATCTAGTAGAACTAGTTTTATGAGGCTTATATAGGTCCCTTTGAAAGAAAACTGCACTATTAGTTCAATAGTACCAATTCCTACAGCTTCTTAATTGGGTGTGTGGATGATGGTGAATATGGAAAGTAAAACAATAAGCAAATAAGTAAATTTCTCTTTAATTTATATACCCATGTTATACATATATTGTTTCAGAATACATAAATATACAGTACCCCAAGAAAAATTATAGCCAAATTGGAAACAAAGACGGGATGATCGTGCGTAAAGCGTAAAGTGTGTATTAAATAGAGAAAACGATCGTGAATGTGTAACTCCCACACTCCTTCGAAGTGGTACGTACCAATCAGAAGATTTTCTCCAGGGCTATATTGAATAACTGACACACCAGCGCATCTTCCTGTCGGAGTCCCTTGTGTATTTCGAACGGTTCATATATTATGTCGTTCTGAAGTTTAATTGCGGACGTGGTGTCAACCATAGTCATTTTAATCAGACAAGTTAGCTCCATTGGTACTCCGAGTTCGTTCATAACATCGTGCAACATCGACCTAAGAATGTTATCATACGCTGCTTTAAAGTAGATGACAAGTGGTGCATACCAGTGTTATACCAATGTCAAATTCTCTGGATTTTTCTCGAATTTGATGCAAAGTGAACATTTGGTTGGTAGTTGAGCCAGCAGCTCTTGAAAATGTTCTGTCCATCCAAATAGAATATATTTTTTATTGCTTATTAAGTTTCCTCCTTTGTCTCTACAGATATTAGTTCTTGGTTTAAAAACCTTTCTGGTCGCGTTTCATAGGTATACGCGTTTCTCTTCCCTTCTAAGATGCTTGTATTTGTCTACCGCCGCCCTTTGTCCTACGCTGTAGCATGTATAAAGTACACTACCAATAATAGCATTTATATACCATAATTTTGCAGGTACGGTTCTGTTTATTGTTTATACTAACTTATGAAATGTTATTCCCGACATCTTTTTATCCACGCCGTCTCTGCTACAGCAGCTACGCACAGCACAAGGCACAAGACAAACTAACAAAAAATACTTAGATAGTTCTCAAAACACAAATGAAATGCTAAATATTGCTCAACATAAACTGACAACAAATGACACTACAGTTTGACATTTTTGACAAAAAAGTCGTAGCAATATGGCGGACATGAAACCACTTTTGCCACGTGATGCCGTCTCCCTATTATATTCTATCTCTATGCATTTTCAGGAAGTTATCGTGGTTGCTAGGGTGCGGGGCTACGACGGACGACCGCGCAGATATTCTTTGATGAAGTTTGTAGCTTATTCTTATAGCGGCCGGACTTTACAAGATTTTTTTAAACTGTGGTCGTGCCGATCGAATGTGTGAAGGGGTCCCTGCGGGTATCAAAAGACCAATTATTATTATCGAACGATTTAATAATAAATTTCAGATTTTCGCAACATATATTCGTCGAGGCCATCTGGCTTCTTTCTAGTTTCGACTGTTTCGAGGAGCCCCCGGATTTGAAAAAACTGAAGGGGGGCTAGGAAGCTTCTGCCCATTGGATATTGGACCCTTTTTCTTAAATCGGCCACTGCATATTAAAAATAATATGTATGTATGTTTATAGCCAACTTATTAGAATTAACGAATTATAGATTATAATCTGTCTCACCACTCTCCAACAGATATAAATAGACTCCGCCCCAAATATGTCCGCTAAATTTGAATGGAATTTCTCAATTGGTCGTATTTATATAACCCGAATTACAAAGCAACCGCTAGATTTGACTGACAAAGGCCGACTCGGTTTTACACATTTTGCAACAGATCAGTCAGAACGCATAAACGCTAAACGTACGAAAAACACGAATACACACAAAAGTTAGCAGCAGTGCATGAAGATGATTATTTACCTAATCTTAAACGAAGTAGTTTGAGGCTATTAATAAGATAAATTGGCTTTCGGTGAGTAAACGGACTTTTTATTTCTTCGTATTGTAATGTAATTATGTACGGCATCATTATAGGTTCTCAAAGTGGTTTTTTTTTCGGTAGAGAAATAGGAACCGTTCGCCGGTTCTGACAGTAGATAATAAAAATGATACCATACATTTTTTTCCAATTATATTCTGTACGTTTATTTTATTACTTATCGAATTGTTTTAATATTATTTACAAATTTATGTTATATATTATATGTATATGCAACACGTACGCAGGCTTTTAAAGTCTATTTTTTTCTACCAAATGTATTGAAATGATGAATAAAGCATTCTATTATTATAATTACGCGTACCTATATTGATATCTCTCATAACTTTCATATAAAGAGTTGTAACAGAAGCTTGTGAAAATAAAGATAAAATAGGTAGGTAATTTAGGTATGTGTTAATGTTTTATTTATTTGGACTTTTGGACATGTTAAAACCTATAGTTACGTTCTCGCCTAACAAATGATAGGGTTTTTAAAGACTTCTCTCAATAAGAATAAAACAAGATGTAGGTATGTTGGTATAGTTTTTATTGCTTGAACATTCCACTATTCCTAAAAAGAACCGAAAGTACCTAATCTTACGATAGATATTAATAAATAAACATGTTCATTTCATCGTGTAGAACTAACTATTGCGTACACCGTTCTGCGCTAGTATAAAATTAATGGGGCGGAGTCTATTTATATGTGATGGTGAGACAGAGTACAGGAACATTTTTGAGTAAAAGCGTTTTTAAGCTTGCGAGAAGCATTTTACATATGAATTTGACAAGCGGTGGTTCTAGGAGTTTTTGACCCAGCCGAATCCGAAAATGTCTGTTGCCAGATCGAAAAATGAACCGGAAGCCCGTTATTTAAGATGGCGCGGCTATTTTTGAAATGTTCCTAATGTGGGCTTTCCTTCTAGTCAAAGGAGCTGCCGTGTGCAGCTCAATCAATATGCCTATCTCATTCTCTTACATGTAAGTAGATGGTATATGTATTGTCTAAAAGGCTAAAAGGTTGGTTTTTGACATAAAATATAATTAAAATAAAATAAAAACAATGATGTTTTGCAGACGTTTCGGAAACCTAATAATCTGTTTCCTTTCTCAATGCTAAATAGTCTTTCTCTTGTGTAATTCGTGAAATTACACAATTTTAATGTTTATATCATAACCATAGATACTTACTACGCTCACAGAAAAGTTGATTAGATTAGATATTCAAGTTGCTAAGTTCTTCTTTTAGCATCGGTAACCATATTGTACAACAATCTACAGAATAATTTGATACGCATTTGTCTTCATTTAGTAAAATTATTGCAGATTCTTTAATTTTTCTCTTTTTACTGTCCGGTTCTTTTGTTAAAATTTTTGCTCCATTCCAATTTATTGGATGCCCGTTTTCGAAAGTTGTTAGAACGGTATTTCAAACTACTAACACTTTACCCAGTTAGCACAAAATGTCCGTGGGATGTCCATATATGAGCTTTTACGTTCCATATGGGATCGTCGTGGCAAAATGTCCCTCGGACATCCCAAGGACTGAAATATCCCACAGAAACATCCCTGGGACTTACCGTCTGGGATGTCCCTGTAGAGTTATATTAAGAAAATCCTTGGGATGTCCCAAATAGTGAAACAACCCAGGCTAACGTCCCAAGGACTTAAGGACTTGTATATTATTCTGGGTAAGGTATTTTATAAAAAAACAAGTGAAAAATGCACATGCTCAATCACAATTGACGGTCGAAAATATTGAAAACAATTTTTTAAACCTAAAAATATTGTTATTTTGGAGTGATAATGTTTTTATTAAATAAATATTATATCAGGAATCATTCAACAAAAACAAAGAGTAGAATAATTATAAAAATGTGGAAACAATCTAATTTTTAATCGTTTAATCTGATATTCAGTATGTTTGGTATTATGTATAATATTAGAATTACTATTAAAAGTTTTTCTTTTGTGATAAAGCAAAGAAACTTTTGGTAAACAAATTTTCAAGTTCCGTTGGGTACTCAAATATTTTAAATTTGCCGCCGCTTAATAAATGTAAACGGACCAAGCTCTACGCGTGTGCAAGCCACTGTCTGTCATTTGTTCAGCGTATTCGCACATTCGCTGCAAGAACCAATCCAGGGCAAGGATAAAGAAGGAGGAAGAGCAATATGGCTGCTTGCATGTTTTGTTTGGTGTTTGGTGTCTTTTTGGTCTGGTGTTTTGTTAAAAGTTAAGTGGTCTTTTACAGATTGATTATTGTATTCTTTTACGCTTCATTATGCCTATTAATTTGTGATGTTCCTTCCTTTGAATAAATGATCAGTATTCCTGTAAAGGGTTATTTGAACTTTTGATGCGACATTGAGACTGAAGTAGATCCTCAAATACTTATTATACTGAACTTGACCTATTTCGCCAACCAAGTTGACATCATTGGGAGGTGATAAACAGTTTTAAGCATCTGCCAATGATGCCAAGCTCGTCGACTGTAATAAACTTATTTTTGGTGTTTGTGGAAATAATTTCATTGTCAATTAGTATTTTATTTTGAATCCAGTTGGATGTAGGTTTTATATCTGGTATGCTATTAGAGCATGTCCTTGTCAGGTCCTAATATTGTCCAAACACGACCTGAAAGGACGTTGTTGGGACGTGACAGGGATATCCTGAACAGTCCCAAACGGCTTGCGCTGGGACGTCCCTACTTTGTTTTGGGATGTCCCTGGGATGTTTCAAATGTTTTGGCTTGATGTTTTTGGGACGTCCCAGGAGCAGCCTTGTGTTAACTGGGTAAGATCTATACTAACAAAAACAAAACCGGTTAATAGTGATCAAAATTCAAAAAACTGTATTTACAGTATTCCGTGTTGTGAATGTGACAAAAATTATGTTGGTGAGTCATCCAGACCCTTCAATGTAAGATTGGGCGAACACAAAAGTTATATTAGAAAAAATGAAATTGAAAAATAAAAAATTTGTGAACACGCTTTCGAAAACGGACATCCAATAAATTGGAATGGAGCAAAAATTTTAACAAAAGAACCGGACAGTAAAAAGAGAAAAATTAAAGAATGTGCAATAATTTTACTAAATGAAGACAAATGCGTATCAAATTATTCTGTAGATTGTTGTACAATATTAGTCGGGAATCAGGAGTCGCAAATTCGTTCATAGGGGGTGAACTCAAAGATATAGTTTTGAAAAAAATGGTACCTTATCTAGAATAATCTTGTGGATCTAAATGTGAAGGGCGCCATTCTGTCCGCGATTGCAAAAAAGCGTAAAAAAAAAATTCGAAATTTTTTGTATTACTGAAAATTGTATAATTTTATGTTTACACCTCGTTTCTGGGCTAATTTTTTAATATTTCTTAATGGTTTTCAAACCAATCAAAAGCTTGTTATTTCTATAGATTCATATGCTACCAAACTATACTCGAAAATGTTGTTAACAAATGCTGCAGAATTTGTCCCCGAAAAGTGTAGTGCAAATTTCAGTATCGGGACATTTTTAAAACTATTACAGATAGATGCATACATCTATGATATGAAATATGCAAAAAAGAATGGAGCAATTTTTAGTCAAAGAATTATCTACATTGCTTTAATGTTATAAAAGATACGAATTTTTTTGCGCGGCGGCATTGCGTTGTTGCGCTGAATAATTTTATTGTAACATACCTATCTCGCGCGCTCTAACCGAATGAGTACCTGCCTAGACACTAAGGCCACAGTATCTCTAAGGCCGCACTAAGGCGTTGATATATGAAATTTACCACCAACCGAGGATTCTTTTTATCAACAAATAATTGTTTGGAAAAATGCGACTGAGGTAAATCCAGAAATTCCCAATCCAAATGATTTTGGTTGGGAGTTGAAGAATAATGTATATATCCCTAAATTAATAACTATAAATGGTCGTCCATAATAGGTTGCTATTGTGAGGGTAAATGTGTTTTTCGTATTTTGACCCATAATATGGTATTCTACTAAATTCAAAATCGTTTAATAAAGTGGCACTTTACCACATGAAAATGTCACTTTACTGTTATAGTAATGTCAGTGTTAATAAAAAACAGTTTGACAGAAAGTATTTCATATACCTTCTCGTATTTTTCCTTGGATTTTAAAGGAAGTATGCTCGAAGTTGCTTCTCGAACGGCATTTAAAATGTCTTCAGAATAATTTTCTAAATTGTGTTTCAGTAGCCAGATTCGTTATTATAATTAATATACATATAACTTAAAATCAATTCGATTCACAAAAATTATACTTAACTGTTATTATACAGGGTGATTCATAAGTAATGGTACACAAACCAACAGCAGATTTCGAACGTAAAAATATTGCGATTTAGCCAAACTTACCTTAGTCCAAAAGTTAATGGTAACCAAGATACAGGGTGTCAATAAAACTTATTTTTTAATTTTCTCTTGCAATTTAATGAATTTTTGTATTTTTCTTGTAAAAATCTATAAGTGGGGGTTATTTGGTGTGAGGAATCATAATACACCTTCAATTTTGGTATAACTCCTAGAGGGCGCTACGTACGCTGCGTTTAATGTGTAAAAAAGGTCGTAACTTTTTACCCGCACCCATACGCAGATTTCGCTTAAAAATTATTCTCTTCTATCATTTCTTAATAAAAAAGGTATACTTGTTTTAAGTCTCTAAATACAACAGCTTTTCAGAAAAGTGCAAATCAAAAATTCCATGCAAATTCACTATGAGATGTGAAAAATTATTTTTATTATTTTGGCGGCAAAATTCGACAATTTTTCGTTGAAAATGTAGTTTTCTCTTATGTAGTTAATCCCGTTTAAGTGGTTATTGGCGTTAAACAATTTCACAAAATTTCAGACATTACAACAAAACAATTTTAACTAGTAGGCATAAATAATTTTATTCCATGGTAAACAATGCATCACAAAATATAATAACAACAACATATAACAACAAATACTACAATAAATATTCAACTTGATCACTTCTCTCTTTTCAGAATTCGAAAAAAATATGTGGCGATCAGTTTTTAGGTATTAAAAAAAATTTAGAAAGAAATAAAAAAACACAACACTTCTACAACAATTAATTAATGTTTAAAAG
Organism: Rhagium mordax; assembly: GCA_963680705.1. NCBI lineage: Eukaryota > Metazoa > Arthropoda > Insecta > Coleoptera > Cerambycidae > Rhagium > Rhagium mordax. The sequence continues at coordinate 26,283,788 of OY796658.1, read as the reverse complement.
ATTGGTTGTTTGACAGGTACTTTTTGTTTTTATGCATGCTTGATAAATATTTATCTTTATTTACTCTGATAATGCTGTATCTCAACGCCTACTTTTAAAAATAATTTTTTACAGTGCATAATGAATACGCACAGAATTTTTGATTTGCACTTTTCTCAAAAACTGTTGTATTTAGAGACTTGAAACAAGTATACATTTTTTATTAGGAAATGATAGAAGAATGAAATTAATAAGTGAAAAAAGTTACGGTCTTCTTTACACATTAAACGCAGCATACGTAGCGTCCTCTAGGAGTTATACCAAAATTGAAGGTGTATTATGATTCCACACACCAAATAATCCCCACTCATAAATTTTCACAAGAATAATATGAAAATTCATTAATTTACAAAAGAAAATTAAAAAATAAATTTTAACTTTGACACCCTGTATCTTGGTTATTATTAACTTTTGGACTAAGGCAAGTTTGGCCAAATCGCAATATTTTTACGTTCGAAATCTACTGCTGGTCTGTGTACCATTACTTATGAATCACCCTGTATAAATAAACAAAGCCGTGTCAGTTAGTATGGTTACGGAAACAAGTACCTACTATGACTTTTTTAAATTTAAAACTTTTTAATGCTTTTATATCGATCACTATTTGCTTATAATTAATTAACTAACACAAAATGTGAAAAAATAGTATAAACAAATCTTGTAAGAAAAGCAGTTTTACTAAACTCATATACCTAGTTTTTGAGTTACTCGCTCGCTGCGCTCGCTCGTACTCAAACACTATATTCGTTTAGTAAAACTTTGCTCTTCTAAACTTGTTTAATGTACTAATATTAGGTGTTAATTCAGATTATTAAACACGCATAATGTATTGTATATTACTTCTATATTGTCATTTTTCTAAGCCAACCCAAGTAGTACATTTAAGTTCATTTAGTTGTTTTCTTACATACCTCTTACCTACCTAAATATTTTAAGTTGTTATAATAATTTTTGTTCCCAAGTAAATTAATCTTTAAATGTCTCTGTTTTATTGTCCATGTTAAAATGATAATATTTACGAAAAAGTAATAGGTACACTAAGAAAGCATTGTAAAGGTTTTGTAAACACAGTGTATATCGTCAATAGTCACTGATCCAGAGCGCGCGCGATGCGCTGACGTGAGTGACTGGATATTGCACACACTTAAAACGGTAGCAAAAACAACGGAGCGCTGTACAAAAATAATCATATTTCTTATGAGGATAAAGCAAGGCAGATATTTCTTTGACTAAAAATTGCTCCATTCTTTTCTGCATATTTCGTATCATAGAAGTATGCATCTATCTGTAATAGTTTTTAAAATCACTCAATGCTGAAATTTACATTGCACTTTTCTGACACGCATTGTTTAAACAATTTATGTAGCATTTGTTAATGAAAATTTAGAGAATAACTTATCAACACCTGAATCTAGAAAGAATAAACTTTCAATTGCTTTGAAAATCATTAAGAAATATTAAAAAATAAGCCTGGGAATGCGGTATAAAGACAAAATTAATAAATTTTCAGTAATCTAAAAAATTTCGGAAATTTTTTTTTTACGCCTTTTTGCAATTGCGAACAAAATGGCGCCCTCTATATTTAGATGCGCAAGGTCATTCCGGACATTGTACATATTTTTTCAAAACTATATCTTCGAGTGGTGGGTGTGACTTTTTAGGAGCGTCTTTCGAGATGCTAGATTCCTGACTCCTGACTATATGGTTACCGATGCTAAAAGAAGAACTTAGCAACTTGAATATCTAATCTAATCAACTTTTCTGTAAGCGTAGTAAGCACCGTAGTAAGTATCTATGGTTATGATATAAACATTAAAATTGTGTAATTTCACGAATTACACAAGAGAAAGACTATTTAGCATTGTGAAAGGAAACAGATTAAGTTTCCGAAACGTCTGCAAAACATCATTGTTTTTATTTTATTTTAATTATATTTTATGTCAAAAACCAACCTGTTCCTTTGACGTAAAGTCACAGGCGTAAAGGTTATTTTTTAAATAATCCAGATATTTTTTAGATTATCTGGGTAATGTTCAGAAGTGTGGCCGTAAATCCCAAATAAGAACAGAAAGAAAATATAAAAAAAAGATGGTATATGCCCACAGAACTTAAAATAGGAGAAGGTTCTTTCAAGCCTAGCTACTTGCAAATATTGAACACCGCCATTTTTATATACTTGGAAGCGAGAATTTTAAAAAATAACATCGCAGTCGTAACGGAAAGTAGTTTTGAGTCAAGAATGTTATTGAAAGTATAACTAATATTTTACTGTAATTAGTTTTAAATGTGCCTTAAAAATAATATTAGGTAATAGGTAATAAACATTATTGTGAAAATAGTTATATAGGTACCTATGCAACAAGTGTGTAAAGTGAAATTTTTTCGGAAATGGAACTTATATTAATATAATGTACTACATAAAATTAAATATGTAACTGTTGGATATTACATAGTAGGTTTAATTTATAATAATTAACAAAATGTTAGATGTAACCTAGAGATAGAAGGAAGTTGTTGATTTTGAATGTACAATTTGACTTGAATAAAATTGCTACTTAATTCATTGATTCATATATTCATTTCTAAAGATATTGAATATAAAACATGGCGCAGTCGGTATAAAGCGAAGAAATAATAAATAATTAATAAAGTTTGTAAAAAGGTAGCATCGAAAATTAAAAATAATAAATAATAATTGAAGTGACAAGTTAAAAAACGAACTGACGTAACTATCCAGAAAAATGAGCAAACAGCAAGGTAAAGCCTCGAAAACTGACCCAAAAACTAATTCAAGTCAAGCAACTTCGAGTAAGAGTGAAACAAATGATAAAATGGAATCTAAAAAAGAAAATAATGTTATAAATAATTTAAAAGTTCCACAAACATTGGAATTAAATTCAGGAAATCTAAGTGAAAATTGGAGAAAATTTCGACAAAGGTTTGATATATATATATGAAGGCATCAAATTATGCAAGTTTGGATGATGACACTAAGATAAATATTCTATTAAACATTATTGGTGATGAAGCTTTGGATGTTTTTAATAATTTTAAATTAGAAGAAGATATTTCACTACAAATAGTAATACAAAATTTTGAAGAATATTGCAATCCACGTAAGAACATTGTTTATGAAAGATTTTTGTTCATGCAACGACAGCAAAAAGAAGGTGAGCCGTTTGATAATTTTTTAAAGGATATTCAAAAACAAATTAAGCATTGTGAATATGGTGAACAAGAAGAGTCGATTTTAAGAGATCAAATTGTATTAAATATATCAGATAAAAAGCTCCAGAAGAGATTAATAAGCACAGAAGAATTAACATACAAAAAAACAGTGGAAGTATGTCGAACTTCAGAAATTACAAAAGAACAGGCGAGAAAAGTACAGAATAATTTAGAAATTGATGCTGTCAAGAAAGAAAATGTCAGTTACGATGTCAAGAGGGAAAACGTCAGATGTCCTGTCAAAACAGAAAATTATGGAAATAATTATGGTTCCAAGGTGGCAAACACTGGAAATTCATATGGGAGAAATAAGAAGCATAATCAAGAAATAAAAAATTGTTCAAGGTGTAGTTATTCACATGCGATCAATTCATGTCCAGCATATGGTAAAAAATGTCTTAAGTGTAATAAATTTAATCATTTCAGTAAAAGATGTAATGTAAAAATGTTAAAAAACGTTAATCAAATTACTGAGTCTGACGAGGAATTTGAAATAGATACTATTAAGAAAGTCGAGAATATAGATAATTATAATGATTCTGAATCTTGTTGGTATGAAAATATTTTAATTGAAGATGAAATGATTAATTTTAAAATAGATACAGGGGCTGAGGTTAATTTAATTCCATTAGATAAATTTCAGAAAATAAATAAAAATAAAAATATATTGGTAAATGAAAATAAAAGCAAATTAGAAGCATACGGTGGTTTTAAAATTGAAACTGTAGGCAAAGTAAATTTAATTTGTGAAGCTAATGATGAATGTTTTTTACAAGAATTTATATTGGTTGATAAAAATGTAAAACCTATTTTAGGATTGAAATCATGTGAATTATTAAAATTTATTAAACGTATTAATACTATAGAGTTAGAAAAAGAAAAATTTATAAAAAATAATGAGGATATATTTAATGGTATAGGAAAATTTAAAGGAAAAAGTAAATTATTTCTGAAAGAAGGAGCCAAACCGGTAATAAAAGGTGCAAGAAAATTTCCAAATAAAGTTAGGGATAAATTAAAGTCAACAATTAATGAATTAATTAAAAATAATATTATAGTTAAGGAGGATGGTCCTGTCGAGTGGATACATAATCTAGTTGTTGTTGAGAAACCAAATAATAAATTAAGAATTTGTCTAGATCCGAAGGAACTAAATTTAAATTTATTAGATGAAAATCATCCCCTACCAACTTTAGAGTCTATTTCACAAGGTTTAAAGAATAAAAAATTTTATTCTGTGTTTGATTTAAAAGAATCTTTTTGGCATGTTCAACTTGATGATAGTTCAAGTAAATTATGTTGTTTTAATTCACCACTAGGAGTTTATAGATTTAAAAGATTGCCATACGGTTTAAAGGTTGCTGCACAATTATTTCAAAAGGAAAATGAAAAAAATTTTGCAGATATACCTGGCATTAGTATTTATATTGATGATTTTTTACTTGCAACGGATACTGAAGAAGAACATGATAAATTAATAAAAATTTTGGTAGAAAGAGCTCGTAAAGTTAATGTAAAATTTAATAAAGAAAAACTGCAATATAAAGTAAATAAGGTAAAATATATGGGTCACAATTTTTCTGAAAAAGGTATAGAACCAGATCCAGAAAGAATTGAGGCAATAAATAATTTAAAAGAACCATCTAATAAAAAAGAACTTCAAAGCGTATTAGGAATGATAAATTATCTTCGTAATTTTTTTCCTAATATGGCAGAAGCTACAACTTCATTGAGAGAGTTACTGAAAAAAGACAAACATTGGTTGTGGACTGCAAGTCACACAAAAGAATTAGACAAAATCAAAAGTAACCTATGTAAGGCTCCAACATTGGGTATTTTTGATGAAAATAAATATATAACTTTACAAGCAGACAGCTCACAGAATGGTATAGGTGGCTGTATTATGCAGGAAGGGAAACCAATAGGGTATGTCTCTAGATGTTTGACTGAATGTGAAAAAAGATACGCACAGTGTGAAAAGGAATTGTTAAGTATAACTTATACTTGCCGTAAGTTTCATAATTATATATACGGTAGAAAATTTACTATGGAAACAGACCATCAACCATTAGTATCGTTATTTAAAAAAGATTTGTCTAAAGTTACTGCTTGTAGATTGTTAAGAATGCGCTTGAAATTAACAGTTTATGATATGAATTTAGTATATAAACCAGGTAAATTTATGCACATAGCTGATCTGTTATCGAGATCTCAAAAAATCAAAAAATTCGATTATGATGATGAAAAATTTCTCAAACAGGTGGTACATTCAATTAATGTTAGTGACGAAAAATTAATTGAGTTTAAAAATGAAACCAAGTTAGATAAATCTTTAGCTAAATTAAGGTTACTTTGTCTAAATGGGTGGCCAAATTCAGTCACTAAAATTGAAAATGATATAAAAGAATATTATAAATACAAAAATGATATTTATCTAGAAAATGATATCTTATTCTTAGACGATAGAATAATTATTCCTACAAAAATGAGGAGATACATTTTAAATTTATTACACGAGGGACATTTCGGTATTCAAAAAACTAAAGATAGAGCACGTAGTTTAGTGTATTGGCCGCTATTAAATTCAGATATAGAAGATATTATAAAAAATTGCCAAATTTGTGAAAAATTTAGCAACAAAAATAAGACAGAAATATTGTTTCAACATAATATTCCAGATAGAGCATTTGAAAGAATTTCGGCAGATATAGCTGAACATAGTGGAAAAGTATATTTAATAATTAGCGATTATTTCTCAAAATGGATTGAAATTTGTCCCATAGTTAATAAAACTGCTTCAAAAATAATATTAGCATTTAAGAAAGTATTTTGTACACATGGGATACCTGACATATTAATTGCAGACAATATGCCATTTTCATCATTCGAGATGAAACAATTTGCAAATGAGTATAATTTCAAAATTATTACAACATCTCCGAATTATCCTAAATCAAATGGGAGAGCTGAAAAAGGTGTTCATATCGCAAAACAAATTTTAAAAAAGAGTAAAGAAGAAAATGTAGACTATTACATTCCTTTACTAGAATACAGAAATACTCCAATTGCAGGTATAGGTTTAGCACCAGCACAAATGCTAATGAATAGGAGATTAAAAACTAAATTACCGATTAAAAATACACTGTTAACACCATTTGTAAACCAAAATATAAAAAATAAATTAATTGAAAGGAACAAAATAATTAAACAAAAATATGATCGCAATGCATACAAATCTGTAGATTTTAAAACGGGAGATAACGTAGTATATAGAAAAAATGATGTTTGGCATAAAGGAAAGGTTGTGAAGGAAGCAGGTACTCCTAGATCGTATATTGTTAGTGATAATAATACTAAAAGAAATTTCAGACGAAATTCTAACCATTTAAAAAAATCTGGAAATGTTTAAATAGCTTATAAAGATATGTTACTGGAATAATATGTTACTGAAATAATTTTTATTTGTCTAATAAATTTAATGTAAATTTAAGGGGAAGATGTTGGATATTACATAGTAGGTTTAATTTATAATAATTAACAAAATGTTAGATGTAACCTAGAGATAGAAGGAAGTTGTTGATTTTGAATGTACAATTTGACTTGAATAAAATTGCTACTTAATTCATTGATTCATATATTCATTTCTAAAGATATTGAATATAAAACATAACCATATTTAACGTTTTTGAAATACGATATGATTATTATTATAGGCGATTATATGAAATTTTTACTTTAGGCACTACACAGCGTATGTAAAGTTAGTACTTTACGCACGGCAGTAGAATAAATACTTTATTATGATGTTGAAATAAAATAAACTTACTCAGTTCTTTTCTAATATGAATGCCCGTAATGGAAAGGTTGTATAAGTACTTCTTAACTACGTTACAAAATCTAATTTTTCAATAATAGTATATGGATGACTTTGGTAAATCCTTATATACACATTTCCGTTTGCTTACAAATGTATTTCATGCCGATGAAAAGTTATTTCAGAGTTAGAAGTTTTTCAACATACTTGTACAGTTGCAGATAAAGGACTAAAAAAAGTAGAAGGTACTTTAGAAATTAAAATTACTCTTAGTTTATATTTAATTACTAGTTTTTGAAGCCCATAAATTCTCAAATTAAATATATCTATGTAAAAACTACATAGAGGACATACAACGTACAACGTACAAAACTACTTTCCCCTTCTAAGTACTGTTGTTTCGGATCGTCTGCCAAATGCCAGCTAAAGTCATATTATGCAACCCTCACAACAAAACAAACTTGATAGCATTTCATTGGTTCAATTTATGTGTAAACAAAAAGTATTGAAAAATGGACGGCTCCTGTATTTGCATGCGCCAATGGCTGCGCAGTGCGTTCATAATCAGTCTAATTATTTAGGTCTGTGTATATGCCCCTTCTGTATTCTAGTGCATCATGCACCTAAAAGGAAAGCACCAAATATGAACTTATAGAAATAATACAGGGGCGTATCAGAGGGTTGTCGACACTGCTAAAACCAAATTTAATAATTTCCTAGTTACACTTCCAACCGGAAGTCCATATTTAAAGATGGTGACTAATATGGCGGATATGTTTGTAATATACAGGGTGAATTTAAAATACACTGAATATTTTTAATCTGTAATTTCTTATAGCATAATTAATGAATGCCCAGTGTTTTAATTTCAAAATTCCATAGTTAATGTTTCAACAAAAAAACCTTAAACTCGTCCCGCTGGGAATACACTGACCGGTGAACTTGACATTGACATGGTTACGAACAAATACCTCTACGCAGTATTCGCAGTGTTTACCAAGTAAATTCAAAACTGAGATCTAAAACACTAGAAAAAATTCATACTTGACATCATGGATGCACAGGCTGAACTACGCGGGCAATGTGGTAGCTACGAACACAAAACTGAAATCTAAAACACTAGGAATTCACACTCGACATCATGGATGCACAGGCTGAACTACGCCAACACAACAACACGATAGCTAAGAAGAGAGGGGGTAAAGGCATTTATGTCGCTACACACATCAGCTGTTCTGCTCAGGAGCGTCGTGAATATTTAATAAATATTCAAAAATTGTTTTCTTGACTGTATTTCATTTATTTTACAAATGACTATTTTTAAGAATTTTTACGGACCATAGAGCTTAACGGATTAAAATTATCCAGTGTATTTCAAATTCACCCTGTATATTATGTCGAATATACGCAAGGTTGGTAAACTTACAAGGTTACCCCATCCGAACCTGACCTATCTCAACACATCTTACGTCACAAGGAGCCCGGCGCGCTCAGCCGGGATCGTCGTCCTCTGTTCCACAACAGCTGATCAGTCGGTCAGTGTAGTGTCTCTTTTTAAAGCACGTAAAATAAAATAATGTAACGTAAAAATAAGAAAGGTTTTTACCTAGAATTCCTATTATGATGGAAAAGGGGCATTAAGTTATCAATAATGCAAAAAATTTTCTCCATATAACTATTTAAAATAAAAAAAAACTGTTACAAAACTTTAAATACTTTATTTGGGACAAGACAAAAATATATTCTTAATTAACTGTTTTTCTCATTTTTTATGTGCCTTGTCTTGTCATGTGTCTCAAAGCCAAGGCGTTTCTTACTGTCCCTATTTTCTTTTGTTTTTTCATTAATATATTTAATTCTTACGAAAGTTCGTTGTCGGATGAAACGTTTTGCAATATCCTTTTGAGGTGTCTACCTGTTCATTTTCGTACAGTTTTGGTTTCTCCAGATATAACAGTATAAGTTTTTTAATTTTAGCGAAGTATTCTGCATAGATATTAAAATTATTATATTTTTGTGAGAAGACCCATTTTGATTGGGTTCTAAGGCCACTTGAGTTTTTTAAGCAAAATTGGTCAGACCAAACGCGGCAATTATCGGGATTCCATGTTCCGTGTCTTCGACATCTTTCAACCCAAATTTGTCGCAGTCGAGTTGTTTATTTTTTGGAAAGCGATAAAAATAAATTTGTTTCCTGATTTGTGTACATTTTCTCTGCTGTTGTTGCAGATTGCTAATAGTACATCGCATTCCATGCATTGTGTAGTTCTGTAAAGAATAAAATAGACTAAAATATAATTACCTAGTCGGTATTTATTAAGAAATTATTACAATACATACAAAAATTTGGAGAGAAAAATGTAAAAGAGTGGTACAAACAATGAACATAATTTAAAAAACCGCTGCCAATTCTGGGATCAAACTTCCTCACCGTGTGGTGGAGTTTATAATAAAAGTAATTTATGACGTATTTTGTATTTTGACGTATTTTAATTTTTTTGACGTATTTGGTTTTTTTGGCGTATTTTGTTTATTTCAACATTTGGACACAATATTATAATGGATTTGTATATTAGATCCTATTTCTAATCTTTCATCACGAAAAATTTTTGTGTAAAGTTAGAAATAAAAATGTTGGGGTCCGGTAGACCTCTTCCAGTGGACCGATTTTGCTCATCAACGAACTCAATCTTTTCCTTGGCCTCTAGAACGTGTGTACCAAATTTGAAAGCTTTATCTCAAAAACTGTAGCTGCTATCGCGATACACACACACACACACACCCAGACACACAGACACACACACACACAGACAGAAATTTTTTTTTGTCTGAAATTTTGTGTATCGTCATAATTCGTCGAGATTCGTCCAGAAATGCAATAAAAATTTTCAAAAATTTTTTCACGAATACATACCTTCCTCACTTTTGGTGAGGAAGTAAAATTAGGTGAATTTGTACCATCATCGATAATAGGTCTTAAATCTTATACATAAATAATCTATTTATTGTATTTATACTTACTTGTAGGTATTCTTTATATGTTCTAAAAGTTTATTATTTCAAAATGAACAAAAATCCGCTAATATAAACACACTTAACCAAATATTATATAAAACTAGTACACAAGTTGCAGTTCTGCGCAACCAAACAGTCCGTAATAAAACGGCAAAGTAAATAACACATAACACAGAATGTATAACACATCACGGTCGAAACAACCTCTGCCCACACGCCGCATTTTCCTCGCCCTAATGCTGCTCATTGAGGCAACCTGTATAAAGTCTATAAGCCTTGGAATATATGAACATGTAAAGAGAATCCAGGGTGTATCAGGGGGTTTTCGATAACGGCCGTTAAAGCCAAATTTAATAAATATCGTACCCGTATATAGCAAACCGGAAGTTCGTAATTTAAGATGGCGGCTATTCTGTTTGTGAGCAGCAGACAGATATCAGCGTCTTTAGCCATGATGACTTTGACATATTGAAGTCACTGTGGAGTGTGGATACCGTGCAGAATCACTCGTGCGTTACCTTCCTTGTGTGTTGCCGGTACGTGATGGACGTCAATATTTGAATTTGTACTCTCCACTCGTCGTTCGTTTTTGAAACCCACCAGAAACGATTACATTAAGATGGGCGAAAGGGTATTTTATAGCTAGCAGCTCATTACAAAGAAAATTAGCAAGATCTGCCTTGTTCTCAAATAGAGATAAAAAACTTTTCCAATCATTTGGCAGTGGCACATCCGCATTTTCAATTTTTCTGCGTACTTGAACTTTTTTTTTTTAGTTTTACACAAAGATTCCTCTAGCGATCAAAGACAACGTCTACTCTACTATAATGAGCTCCCAAGAATTGTACCCTTTTAGAAAAATGTTGAGCAAGGCCGCCAAAAGAGTTGGCGTTAGCAGGCTTCCCGAGAGCGACCACTAATGCCTGCCCATCAATTATCAGTTGAGATGATAGTTTGGGGGCTGAAATACTGGCTTGACAGTTTATTCTAGTCAATAACATTTTAGGAATAGATCTCATTTAACTAAATCGATGAAGTAGTCCATAACTCAAAATGGAGTAAAAATGTAAAGGGTTAATTTTTCAAAAAAGCACAAAGTCTTCTCCACATGTAAAATAGCTATTTGTATCACTAGGGAGGAAAGTGTCACTTTTCCTCCCGTGGGTGAAGTTCACTGCCCGACGCGAAGCGGAGGGCAGTGATCACCCAAGGGAGGAAAAAGCACTTTGATCCCGTGTAATACATATGATTTTTTCTCCTACCTGTATAATTAACTTATATATGTAAATAGATCAATTATTTAATTTTATTGAAACTATTTATTAAGTAAAGAAATAAAAACAAATCCTTAAATATATCTTAAATACATTATTTTTAGATGTTAGAATTATTGGTTATATGTATTTATATTCAATGTGCAATACATACCTACTTTCCTAGCTCCCTCATGGGGGAAGAAAATACTTTCTTCCCTAGGGAGGAAAAGTGGCATTTTCCTCCCTCATATACTTATATATATATGTCTGGATCGTGAATGATTAGCTTAATGAGGTATAGGTAAGTATAGGTATTGCTTGAATGGAATGGAGTGACCATAAGGACGAGGTCTTAATCGCACATGTTGGGCAGTATTAGAACTTATTATCCCACTTTAGGGATATGCAAATATACCGTTTAAGGAATAGGGATAATATGGACTAAACTGATGCCGTATTTATGAGGGAATACTTATAATATACAGCAGCCGTTATAGAAGCCAGAAGAACAATACCTACCCGGTATTCCGGTATAATAAACTTTGTTAATTGATTTTTACAAATTAAAGGTTTCATTCATTTTGTTTTTTTTTTTGTTTTCAAAACAATATCATCTAATATTTCTTTTTTACGTACGAAAGTTATATTATTGATATACTTAGGCATCCTTTTGCTAGAAACTCTAAACTTGTTGAATGTTTTCAGGAACGGTTACCAATTTGTTTCAAAGTTAATCTAATAATAAGATCACTAAAAGAATCTGTTATATTCATAAGTAACTGAATTTACGAGAACAATAATTAATAAGTATATTTCCGTTTTATTACAGAACAAGAGTGGCGAGAGTGGCATACCTCCACCTCCTGTGCCAAACGAAGACCATACATCACTTTCTAACCGCAAAAAATATAATTCTCACCAGGAACCTGATTATGAAGTAATAGAATTTGGACAATATTGTAATGCACCTCCGTTGCCTACCAAGAATGGAAACAGTAAGATCTTTTGCTTTTAATAAAAATGTAACACTATATGTCGCTCTTTTTCGTTAAAAAACCTAGCATAAGAAGACAGCGAACAACAGTCAAACTAGGAATTTACAAAACATAATAAACGTTTAACTTATTTTATTTATTTATGTACCTATCTGTTAATTTTAGTTTGCGTCCTAAGAAATTTCCAAGCTCACATCGTAACCTTAGTGAGATAGAATAATGTTAAATAAATACGAATTTCTTATCTCTTACTAGCCCCCATCCCCTCAAACGACGACACTGATTTGTACAGTATGGAACTGTTAGTTTTATTGTATATTTTCAAACTATCACAGTGGATATATGTATGTAATTGTTTAATATTCACTTCAGTATTAAATGATGCAACAAAATGCTAATTGGGTAAATAAATACAAAAATTAGTTCGTAAGAAATTTTTTTAGAAATAGTAAAATGGAATTTACCTTACGTACTGCACGATGTGACTAGCTTATTTTGCGAAAAGTTGTTGTAAACATGTCTAAAACAATTTAAAAAAACGTTTTTTTAAATTTTCAAAATGTTTAAAGACGCTTTACTGAAATTTTATTTTTTTTATATATATCAAAAGAGTATATTATGTGAATAACTACATTCATTTTGCATCAGAAAAATGCAACACGACACTGGGTTTTTCCAAGATTGATAATTTCTAACCAAATTGAATAAAATGGGACAAAAGTATTTTTTTGTATTTTCAATGTGTAACGTCTTTTCTAACGCCAAACTATGTGACTCTGTTTGGGCGTTAAAACAGGTAACGTCTTTTGCTTACGGGTAGCTGGTTTGGAGAAGTTATCCAGGTTTCATGTATTAGTAATAAATAGAAAGTCCACAGTATAAATGAAACAGTTTATTTCTTCACACAAATAGTCAAGTATCGGAATATATCAGGTACAGGTAATCTCTTTACATATTCATACATAAAATAATTTATGTCTTGAACAAACAGTCAAGTATCGGAAAGTATCAGGTACAGGTAATCTTTTTACAGGCTAGATATGTTATACATATAATATCGTAATATAATCGGCGGAGTGTAATGTCAGGACGGTAAGCTATACAATATTATTATATAACATGCGGAGTGTAATAACGGAGTGATAAACGGTTGCTTCAGCTTCACGTGCTGCGGTGTAGTACGGTACCTATTTACTAACGGCAGGACCAGCTCAACACGCTGAAGGCCTACAGTCAACAAATAGACCGACGGAGAGACGACGGCGGTTCGGTACCTATTTACCGACGGCAGGACCAGCTCAACACGCTGAAGGCCTACAGTCAACAAATAGACCGACGGAGAGACGACGGCGGTTCGGTACCTATTTACCGACGGCAGGACCATCTCAACACGCTGAAGGCCTACAGTCAACAAATAGACCGACGGAGAGACGACGGCGGTTCGGTACCTATTTACCGACGGCAGGACCAGCTCAACACGCTGAAGGCCTACAGTCGTCAAATAGACCGACGGTGACGGCGGACGCTTCGGTAACTATTTACTAACGGCAGGACCAGCTCAACACGCTGAAGCCCTACGGTCAACAAACAGACCGACGGACGTCGGGGCGGCGGAACAGACAGGTCGACTGACTACCGTACACCAGGAGGTCTAGCTCAACACGCTACAAACCCCGAGGCAACAATAGACATTCGGCCGGGCGGCTACGTCGTTGGATTCGATATTCTACTAACCGTGGTCAAGCTCAGCACGCTTAAGACCCCCTATCACCCAGCTCAGCTCGCTGTAGGTGACTGTCAGTGAAATACTGAATACATTAGCAGTTTTCGGCTTGGTATTTATACCAAAATATGACCCTGGTTCGCGTGACGTATGGCTCGGTATTTGCCTACGCATGAGAACGTCCGTTAAGCGGAGATTTCAATAACTAATTTCGAATTTATTACACTCTGCATTGACGCGGTGACTTCAATTTTGTGGCTGTCTATGCTTAGCAGCTCTGGTTAAACGGATATTCTAGTAATGAATTTATAATTCATTACAAATGTAATGAATGGTTTTCAAAGAAAATGAGAATTGAATTTTTTTTTAAATTGTAAAACGTTTTGCTACAAATTGATAGAGGCATTTCTTCGCTATCAAGCATTTTCGAGATTTAAAAAAATCAGACTTTTTATTCTTGACTACCTCCAACCTATATTTAAAAAACAAAGCCATTCAGGACAAGTGTTCATACAAACTTTTTCTCAAAATAAGCCGACTACTTTCATTATCTCTATAAAAAAATATAGCCTTGTATAATCTAAACGTAAATAAAAAAATACAATTAATAGATAGACATTTTTATTATCGGGAAATTTCATTAACGATTCTTTTAAACTTGTTTATAAATTAATAAAGGGTAAACATTTCATATTTTTATTCAACGGAATTTTTATTTGCATTGGTCACATTAAATTTCACCAATAAAGTACCTATAAAAAACGTTTTAAAAATATATCTGAAAAATTTATATATTTAAAAAGTTACCTACTACAGACTAACACAGATAACCGGTTTATTTATTATACACTGTGTGTATAGTAATCTCATATTATAACGTGCTATATATATAAGGGCTAAAATTCATTAATACAATATGAAGTATGCTACAACCATACATTACACCATTGCATTGAATCATTGAGTAAAAAAATAATATAAAGAGGCACAACTGTCAAGGTTGAATAGCCCTAAATAGTAGATAATTCTATAGTTATTGACGAAAGAATACAACACTAAAATCTCGAAACCTTGACAGTTGCTCCCTTTATTATTATTATTTACTCAATGATTGAATGAAGAATTATAAAGAGACGCAACCGTCTCATATTGTTGGCAGCGAGCAGCAGATGGCGTTTCCGCAGCATCTGTTCGCAAAGAGCGTCAGAGACTGTTAACGTGATTGAAATTGTCACAATCGTAAAGACAACCGTGTGGTTTGAAACAATGTGAAGGTAATATCGTTGTGGGTACGAGTGTGATGATTTTTAACCGATATTGTGGAAGCGCCATCTAATGCTCGCTGCCAGCAATATTAGACGGTTGAGTCTCTTTACAATTTTTCACACAACCAGGGCATAATATACATTATAAATTTAAGGTTTACGCGATGGAAGACATTGTCAATTGTGTGGTTCCTCTGCACCATCAGTTCGATGTGAAGAATGTAAACAAATATTTTGTCTTTCTTGCGATGACATGTATCACAGACATCCTAAAAGACAGAGCCATCTTAGAAGAGTAAGTATTTTTTGTGTAAACAGAATTACTTATATTTCAGTGTTTTTGTAAACCTACATTATAATATAGGTACTAAAAAATCAGTATACCTACTTACACCATTTAATCGTTTCTTTTTTGTGTCACAGAGAATGGAGCAAACCATACGCCCTCCACTGCCCCCTAAAGGAGAACCCCTCTCTGCTCCTGTACCGCCCCCTCGACGACACCGCCGTGCCGGATCCACTGGACCGTCCCCTTGCCCAAGCCCTACACCTAGTAGACATAACCAGGTAAATGAACAATTCTGTTGTGCAAGCTAACGAGTTACTGCTTACTATACTAACTAATTTGAGTTGTAAACTGATATATTATATAATTTGTTGAAATATGTTTAAACAATAAAAAGTTCTTAATATAAATTTGTCTCTAAATCCGAAGCCTTATTTGTTTGTATCAGGTATACTTTCAACTGATCGTAAACAGTACATAAAAAAATAGTCTTATGGAAAGGCTGCCCAATAAATAAGTTTGAAATAACTTTAAATTTAGTGTAAAAATGGATTAAAACATTAGAAATACAAGAAGTGAGTATGTTTATTTTGAAAAACATTTTTATTCTTATTAACGGAACTTTTTAACAAAATATAATTGGAAATTAGAGTAAAAGTAGCATAGTCATGAGTTTACGTTTTTCTAATATAAATATGCTCATCTTCAATCCACCAAGTTTATATGGAACAAGCCTTTACTTTCATAAAATAACTTCTAAATTTTCATTGCTCTATAATAATAATGAGCTTATTAATGTACCTACTAAAAAAGGTAATAATAATATATTTTGAAACGTGGAGCGATAATATAGATTATTTTTTAGGTAACATCTTCTACTGTACCTAGAAGAGACAACATTGGATATAATTTTAAAGATAAAATGTCAAGCCTAAAGAGGGGTTTAATGGGCAATAGACCACTACCACCAACACCGGTATCACCGAATCGCGGATGTAAGTATTATAAATATCGACTTGTCAGATTTTTACTTTTACCAATGTCCACTAAGCTCATGTTACTCTATACCAGTTTTTATTTTCTAACTCATAATAACTAAATTTTTAATAATTATCTATGGCGTCATGATTTCTTAATGCAAAATACCCGATTATTCTTTACGACATTTTTAGCATCTCGATCGGATTTTTCAAGAAGCCCATCAGTATCTGATGACTTTACTGGACAATTCCAAGTACCAAGTCCCAGTCCATCACTACAACAAAGGTACAGACAACACCAGCAAGCAATGCGCGGTACAACTCCTAATTTACCTTCGTCTGTCTCTGACTTTGATCAGGTAGAATTTCTTCACGACTACATTATATTTTTCTATATTCAGTTTCATTTGACAGCCTTCAAGCAGGGATAGTGGTTATCCGGATTGGGAGCGAGATCAGTGGAATTCACGTCACCGTTCAGGAAGCATTTCTGGCTCAGAAGCTGGAGCAAGATTGCAAAGAAAACTAAGTAACACATCATGTCCTCCCACAGGACGAGGTCTTCCCCACAGTACATCTGTCTTTGATCTGAATAATCCCATGGCTCATCATCATCATCACGGGTTCATGCCGATGCAGCAGGTAAATTCAAATCAAAGTCACTAAATAAAACTGTTTTACCGGAGCGATTTTGATATCTGTGTTCCAAATCTTTATATTTTTTCCAGGCTCAGTCCATGGCTCAATTAAATTATCCACCCCCATGTTGCCAAGGTGCTTGGATGAACCAATTCGGATGTGAGGATCCACGTGGCAGTAACCTCAGTCTAAACATTGGACCAGGAGGTTACCCAGTGAATCCTATGTGGATGGGCACCTGGCACGGCCCTCCACCATCATCAATGTACCCATACCCAATGCCTATGAGCCACATGCATCATGATGCACGTTCGTGTACGCATTCACGGCCAGTATCACCTACACATAGCGTTAAATCAAGAAAATCGACATTGAGCAGGAAGAGTCGTAAGAAATACAGAGAAGTAGAAGACACAGATGATGAAAATGATATAGACGATAGAAGGTCTAGTTTCAGTCACACTGATAGAAGTGAAAGAAAATCTTTGGGAAGTAGATTTGTAGTTAGGGAAAGACCATTACGTGATTCAGCGTCAATGCCAAGAGAAGTAACTAGGCGCAATACTCTCGATCGAATCGAAAGAGGGTCGATCGCTCGTAGTCGTCACAGTGTCCAAGCTTCTTCTAGCGAAAGTGATGATGAGCAGTCTGGAAGTCAAAGCCAGAAAGAAAGTGACGTTATAAATGAGGAAGACGAATCTGAATACGATAATGATGCATCGACAAAAGAACTTCCAGTGGAAACACCGAGTACTTCTTGGGAGTGTGAACATTGCACGTTTGTGAATGAGGCCGGTACGAGAGTGTGTCTAGTTTGTTGCAAAACTCCCACGTCTGATGCAAAAATAATCAAGGCGATAAATGAGAAGAAGACTCCGGTTAAGAAAAACCACACTATGTCTCCAAAGAATCTTCCAGTTACTAGATCAAAATCAAAGGAAAAAATTCAAAGGAGTATGTCAAGCGACGACTACAGTAAAGACTACAGTGAGACTGAGTCAGTTTTAAATAAGTTAGGAAAGCTAAAAGTAAACGACATTAAACCTGTGGAAACTAAACCCGCTCTGCCGGTAGATGTCAAGAAAGGTAGGAGTAGAAAAATTTCATTTTGGCCAGGAACAAAATTTGCTTCCTTGCAAAAAAATAAATAGAAATATAGAATCACTCCTTTGTGCCGTCCTATTTTTATATATAGCGTGTATATTAATAATAATCGATACTATTTGTTTGTGATTGTGTGTAAATGTTAAATAGTAACCCTTTTCCTGTTGTTACAGGAAAAGAAGAATTCGTGTCCCACCCAAGTGCAAGTGAGATGGAAGAAAAACAAAGCGATAATTTAGATTCGGAATCTACTAATTTGTCATTGGAAAATGTACCCAAAAGTGCGGAAGTGTCATCGCTAAACAGCAGTGATTTCAGTGAGGTGCAAGCAAAAATTAAAGTGTCTACAGGTTGTGGTCCATCACCACCTCGTGATGTAAAAAGTGAAAAAATCAGTGAATCCGTATTCCATCATAAAAGTGAAGTACCTAAGCATGTAAAAGATAGTGTTCAGGAGAATGCTGAAAAGAAAATGGTCACTACGTCTACTGGAACTTCTCCACCGCCGCAAAGCATATCTACACAAGTAAGTAATATAAACTATTTTATATCGTCTTTATCACAACTACTGGAAACCAGTAAATATTTTCATAATAACTATTTGTATATTAAGAGCAGAAATTAAGGATTTTCCGATTAAGTATGAAAATAGTTGCGAAAGTGAAAATTATAGTTTCTGCTACACAGAAGATACTTAATTGTACATCATGAGCATTTTCAAAATCATAAATTAATTTGATTGAGTATAAGATTTTCGCGGGCTGACGATTTCTAGAAAAGTTTTCGGGCTCTCTTGTTGAATATTTTGAATTCATGTCGTTTCGATCATATTCTCACGACATTAATTACATATTACATACCTACCTTTCCTAAAATATTGTTCTTCATATATTGGTTACGAGTATGTATTGTTTTTAAATATTATTATATTAATACGTTTCGACTGTTTGGAGTAGCCAATTATGAATTCGTATGTCTATAGAAACAATAATATGCAAAGGGTGCAAAATTATTTTTTGGCTCATTACCTACTTAATAACAAGCGTAAAAAAATTACTGGTATCAGAAACTGTCAACTTTCTGCAATCTGATGATAGCTCGAAAAACATTCTTTCTGAATATGCCAAACAAAATATGTAGGTAGTTTTTTTCCTAACAAGTGCGGAAAGTGCTATTTTTCTGCATACGACTGCTGTTGACCGAACGACGCAAAACAGAGTTCGGTCAGACAGTCTAGTGCTGAAAGGACAGTTTCCGCATGTATTATTAAGAAACAACATTTTTTCTAAAATCGTGATGAAACTAAAACATAACATAACATTTATTCTAATGAAAAAGAAAAATATATCATCTAATATGATTTGTTGTTAATAATTACTATCTATTAAAATCTGACAGCCCTTCCTCACTCTAATTCTGCGCCGATTTTTCACACATTCTGCGGCGCTAAAGGCTTTTTTTTTAACCAGTTTGGCCGCGCAGCGCCGTGCGTTATGGACGTTTTCGTGTCGGGACCATCGAATAGCGGACTTTCGTGGCGATCCGCCAAGTATTTTAAAAGTTATTGGCGTTTCGATAGCACCGTGTCGAAGAGGTTTGTAAAATTTGAGAAATTAGAAAGAGATACGACACGCGACAAATTTGAAAAAAAATGGCCGACGTTTTCTGAACGATAGACGTCAAAATAGCGCTTTTTCGTTCGCTCCTACTGAGTCTAAAACCGGCGGGGGGCCGCGCTATTCGCGATGTAGTTTTAAGTTGCATCCTCTAACTCGGTTTTCGCGCAAGAACGGCCGTCCGACGGCGATCTTTCGTTTGGAAATAACGTTTGAAATTGTTCGTGTTTCCGCAATTTTTTCGATTTTCCAAAACATGTCCCCCTTCCGAGCTTATTAACTCGCGACTCCTTTGAGAAGGACCGGCGGCGTATTTTTTTTTGAAAACTAGATGAAATTTAGAAAATCGCTGTCGAAAATCGTTTTCCTCGATTTTGCCTCCCAAGAAAGTTATGATTTTTTGAAAAGCGGCGATTTTGTCGGATTTCGACGATTCTTCCGACACCTACCCATTAGAAACGCGTCACAGCCTTTCCCTTTGGATATAGAGGATCGCGACATGCACGACGGCCAAGAAGAAGGACAAATGAACAACTCTTTTTTTTCTTTTTCGTCCATCTGAGATATTACCCGAGATACGAATATTTAAAAAAGGTCGATTTTGCAGAAAAACGCTACTTTTCCCCAGGCTCTAACTTCTTTAACCGGAGGATTTTTTCGACCGGACTTTCGGGAAAGCTAGATCCATCCTACCTCTTGGGTCCCTGAAAATTTCGTTCCTTAATCTCCACCGGCGGCCTAGCGGTGGATATTTTAAATTACCAAGACACGCCGAAAATTCGTCGGTGACGTCACCAAACACGTGGACACCCTTATTACATACCCATGCCGAGCGTCGCATACATTTTTTGTATTCTGCCCTTATTAGCAAGAGTGGTGCATCTAATTAGTAGTATTGAGTATTGAGAAAACAGCGATTCACTTTATAGTATTTGATGCTTATGATTTTATTGGAAATTAACCATTTGGGTTTACACAAAATGCTTTTGGTTAATAATAATGAAATCACAAGAATATTTTTAACAAAAATCTAATGCAAACAAAAATACAAGAAAAGAAAACAGGTACATGCTGCACTTTTACTATGAAACAGGAGCAATGTTTGTTGGTATAATACAAAAGCAAAATGCGGCATCTGCAAAAGATAAAAACAACTTTAAACCGGATACAACTAAATAACACGAATTGTTTAACGAAACGGCGAAGGCAATTAAAATACGAGAGACCCCTTTTCCCTGAACCTTATTTCCTTTCATGTAACAATTCTGTCGGACTGTACGCATGTTTCCCGAAATCTTTAAACTGGATCCAACTAAATAACCCGAATCATCGCTTAACTTAACAGACACGCCAGTGAAAATACACGAAACGTCTCTTTTTTCATGACCTTATCACTTTTCAAGTGGCATCTCTGTTGGACCCTACATCTTTCCCGAAACTCCTCCACCGAATCCAACTAAATTACCCGAATCCCTTAACTAATCGATGACTCCTACGAATATACGCGAAACGCCTCTTTCCCGATGCCCTTCCCACTTTTCAAGTAGCATCTCTGTTGAACTCCACACCTTTCCCGAGACTCTTAGACCGGATCCAACTAATTTACCCAAATCACTTAACTAATCGAAGACGCCTACGAAAATACACGAAACGCCTCTTTCTTGATGATCTTCCCACTTTTCAAGTAGCATCTCTGTCGGACTCTACATCTTTCCCGAGATTCTTCCACCGAATCCAACTAAATTGCCCGAATCCCTTAACTAATCGAATATGCCTATGAAAATACGCGAAACGCCTTATTTCTCATTACCTTATCAAGTGGCTTCTCTATAGACCCCTACTTCTTTCCCGAGAAAATTAGACCGGATCCAACTAATTTACTCAAATCACTTAACTAATCGAAAACGCCTACAAAAATACATAAAACGCCTCATTTCTGATAATCTCACTTTTCAGGTAGCATCTCTGTCGGGCTCTACATCTTTCCCGAGACTTCCACCGAATCCAACTAAATTACCCGAATGTCTTAACTAATCGAAGACTAATACGAAAATACACGAAACGCCTCTTTCCTGATGACCTTCCCACTATTCAAGTAGCATCTCTGTTGAACTCTACATCTTTCCCCAGACTCTTCCACCGAATTCAACTAAATTACCCTAATCCCTTAACCAATCGAAGACTAATACGAAAATACGCGAAATACCTCATTTCTCATTACCTTCCCATTTTTGAAGTAACATCTCTATCATACTCTACATCTTTCCCGAGACTCTTCCACCGAACCCAACTAAATTGCCCGAATCCCATAACTAATCGAAGATTCCTACGAAAATACGCGAAACGCCTCATTTCCGATGATCCTTTCACTTTTTAGGTAGCATCTCTGTCGGACTCTACATGTTTCCCGAGACTCTCCTACCGAATCCAACTAAATTACCCGAATCCCTTAACTAATCCAAGATGCCTATGAAAATACACGAAACGTCTCTTTTTTCATGACCTTATCACTTTTCAAGTGGCATCTCTGTTGGACCCTACATCTTTCCCGAAACACTTCCACCGAATCCAACTAAATTACCCGCATCCATTAACTAATCGATGACTCCTACGAAAATACGCGAAACGCCTCTTTCCTAATGCCCTTCCCACTTTTCAAGTAGCATATCTGTAAGACTCTACTTCTTTCCCGAGACTCTTAGACTGAATCCTACTAATTTATCCGAATCACTTAACTAATCGAAGACGCCTACGAAAATACGCAAAACGCCTCTTTCCCGATGCCCTTCCCACTTTTCAAATAGCATCTCTGTTGAACTCCTCCTCTTTCCCGAGACTCTTAGACCGGATCCAACTAATTTACACAAATCACTTAACTAATCGAAGACGCCTACGAGAATACACGAAACGCCTCTTTCTTGATGATCTTCCCACTTTTCAAGTAGCATCTCTGTCGGACTCTACATCTTTCCCGAGATTCTTCGACCGAATCCCACTAAATTACCCTAATCCCTTAACTAATCGAATATGCCTACGAAAATACGCGAAACGCCTCATTTCTCATTACCTTATCACTTTTCAAGTGGCTTCTCTATAGACCTCTACTTCTTTCCCGAGACTCTTAGACCGGATCCAACTAATTTATCCAAATCACTTAACTAATCGAAAACGCCTACAAAAATACGCAAAACGCCTCATTTCTGATGATCTCACTTTTCAGATAGCATCTCTGTCGGGCTCTAGATCTTTCCCGAGACTTCCGCCGAATCCAACTAAATTACCCGAATGTCTTAACTAATCGAAGACTAATACGAAAATATGCGAAACGCCTCATTTCTAATTACCTTCCCACTTTTCAGGTAGCATCTCTGTCAGAATCTACGTATTTCCCTTCCCGAGACTCTTCCACCGAATCCAGCTAAATTACCCGAATCTCTTAACTAATCGAAGACTAATACGAAAATACACGACACGCCTCTTTCCTGATGACCTTCCCATTGTTCAAGTAGCATCTCTGCTGAACTCTACATCTTTCCCTAGACTCTTCCACCGAATTCAAATAAATTACCCTTAACTAATCGAAGACTAATACGAAAATACGCGAAATGCCTCATTTCTCATTACCTTACCACTTTTGAAGTAACAACTCTATCATACTCTACATGTTTCCCGAGACTCTACCATCGAATCCAACTAAATTACCCGAATCCCTTAACTAATCGAAGATGACTACGAAAATACGCGAAACGCTTCATTTCCGATGACCCTCTCACTCTTTAGGTAGCATCTCTGTCGGACTCTACATGTTTCCCGAGACTCTTCCACCGTATCCAACTAACTAAATTACCCGAATCCCTCAACTAATCCAAGATGCCTACGAAAATACACGAAACGTCTCTTTTCTCATGACCTTATCACTTTTCAAGTGGCATCTCTGTTGGACTCTACATCTTTCCCGAGACTCTTAGACCGGATCCAACTAATTTACCCGAATCACTTAACTCATCGAAGACGCCTACGAAAATACGCGAAACGCCTCATTTCGATTACCTTCCCACTTTTCAAGTAACATCTCTGTTAAACTCTACATCTTTCCCGAGACTCTACCACCGAATCCAACTAAATTACCCGAATACCTTAACTAATCCAAGATGCCTACGAACATACGCGAAACGCCTCATTCCTAATGCCCTTCCCACTTTTCAAGTAGCATCTCTGTAGGACCCTACTTCTTTCCCGAGACTCTTAAACTGAATCCAACTAATTTATACGAATCGCTTAACTAATCGAAGACGCCTACGAAAATACGCAAAACGCCTCTTTCCCGATGCCCTTCAAACTTTTCAAGTAGCATCTCTGTTGAACTCCACATCTTTTCCGGGACTCTTAGACCGGATCCAACTAATTTACGCAAATCACTTAAATAATCGAAGACGCCTACGAAAATACACTAAACGCCTCTTTCCTAATGCCCTTCCCACTTTTCAAGTAGCATCTCTGTAAGACTCTACTTCATTCCCGAGACTCTTAGACCGGATCCAACTAATTTACCCGAATCACTTAACTAATCGAAGACGCCTACGAAAATACGCGAAACGCCTCATTTCTATTACCTTCCCACTTTTCAAGTAACATCTCTGTTAAACTCTACATCTTTCCCGAGACTCTTCCGCCGAATCCAACTAAATTACCCGAATCCCTTTACTAATCCAAGATGCCTACGAACATACGCGAAACGCCTCTTTCCTAATGCCCTTCCCACTTTTCAAGTAGCATCTCTGTTGAACTCCACATCTTTCCCGGGACTCTTAGACCGAATCCAACTAATTTACGCAAATCACTTAACTAATCGAAGACGCCTACGAAAATACACGGAACGCCTCTTTCTTGATGATCTTCCCACTTTTCAAGTAGCATCTCTGTCGGACTCTACATCTTTCCCGAGATTCTTTGACCGAATCCCACTAAATTACCCTAATCCCTTAACTAATCGAAGATGCCTACGAAAATACGGGAAACGCCTCATTTCCGGATGACCCTCTCACTTTTCAAATAACATCCCTGTCTGACTCTACACCTTTCCCGGGACTCTTAGACCGAATCCAACTAAAATACCCGGATCCCTTTACTAATCGGAGACTCCCACGAAAATACACGAAACGCCCCTTTCCTGATGCCCTCTCACTTTTTAAGTGTCATCTCTGTCCGACTCTACATCTTTCCCGAGACTCTTCCACCGAATACAACTAAATTGCCCAAATCCCATAACTAATCGAAGATGCCTACGAAAATCCGCGAAACGCCTCATTTCCTGATTCCCTCTTACTTTTTAAGAGGCATCTCTGTCGGACTCTACATCTTTCCCGAAACTCATCGACCGAATCCAACTAAATTGCCCGAATCCCTTAACTAATCGAATACGCCTACGAAAATACGCAAGATGCCTACTAAAATACGCGAGACGTCTCTTTCCTGATGCACTCTCACTTTTTAAGTAGCACCTCTATCGGACTCTACATCTTTCCCGAGACTCTCCGACCGAATCCAACTAAATTGCCCGAATCACTTAACTAATCGAAAACGCCTACGAAAATACGCGAGACGCCTCATTTCCTGATTCCCTCTTACTTTTTAAGAAGCATCTCTGTCGGACTCTACATCTTTCCCGAAACTCTTCGACCGAATCCAACTAAATTGCCCGAATCCCTTAACTAATCGAATACGCCTACGAAAATACGCAAGATGCCTACTAAAATACGCGAGACGTCTCTTTCCTGATGCACTCTCACTTTTTAAGTAGCACCTCTATCGGACTCTACATCTTTCCCGAGACTCTCCGACCGAATCCAACTAAATTGCCCGAATCACTTAACTAATCGAAAACGCCTACGAAAATACGCGAGACGCCTCATTTCCTGATTCCCTCTTACTTTTTAAGAAGCATCTCTGTCGGACTCTACATCTTTCCCGAAACTCTTCGACCGAATCCGACTAAATTGCCCGAATCCCTTAACTAATCGAATACGCCTACGAAAATACGCGACACACCTCATTTCTGAAGACCCTCTCACTTTTCAAGTAGCATCTCTGTCGGACTCTACATCTTTCCCGCGATTCTTCCTCCGAATCCAACTAAATTGCCCGAATCCCTTAACTAATCCAAGATGCCTACGAAAATACACGAAACGTCTCTTTTTTCATGACCTTATCACTTTTCAAGTGGCATCTCTGTTGGACCCTACATCTTTCCCGAAACACTTCCACCGAATCCAACTAAACTACCCGAATCCCTTAACTAATCGATGACTCCTACGAAAATACGCGAAACGCCTCTTTCCTAATGCCCTTCCCACTTTTCAAGTAGCATCTCTGTAAGA
Organism: Rhagium mordax; assembly: GCA_963680705.1. Classification (NCBI taxonomy): domain Eukaryota; kingdom Metazoa; phylum Arthropoda; class Insecta; order Coleoptera; family Cerambycidae; genus Rhagium; species Rhagium mordax. Next base: position 26,257,451 of record OY796658.1, on the reverse strand, counting down.
CTCTACTTCTTTCCCGAGACTCTTAGATTGAATCCAACTAATTTATCCGAATCACTTAACTAATCGAAGACGCCTACGAAAATACGCAAAACGCCTCTTTCCCGATGCTCTTCCCACTTTTCAAGTAGCAACTCTGTTGAACTCCTCATGTTTCCCGAGACTCTTAGACCGGATCCAACTAATTTACCCAAATCACTTAACTAAACGAAGACGCCTACGAACATACACGAAACGCCTCTTTCTTGATGATCTTCCCACTTTTCAAGTAGCATCTCTGTCGGACTCTACATCTTTCCCGAGATTCTTCGACCGAATCCCACTAAATTACCCTAATCCCTTAACTAATCGAATATGCCTACGAAAATACGCGAAACGCCTCATTTCTCATTACCTTATCACTTTTCAAGTGGCTTCTCTATAGACCTCTACTTCTTTCCCGAGACTCTTAGACCGGATCCAACTAATTTACCCAAATCACTTAACTAATCGAAAACACCTACAAAAATACGCAAAACGCCTCATTTCTGATGATCTCACTTTTCAGGTAGCATATCTGTCGGGCTCTACATCTTTCCCGAGACTTCCACCAACTCCAACCCGAATGTCTTAACTAATCGAAGACTAATACGAAAATACGCGAAACGCCTCATTTCTAATTACCTTCCCACTTTTCAGGTAGCATCTCTGTCAGACTCTACATCTTTCCCTTCCCGAGACTCTTACACCAAATCCAGCTAAATTACCCGAATCTCTTAACTAATCGAAGACTAATACGAAAATACACGAAACGCCTCTTTCCTGATAATAATAATAATAATAATAATAATAATAATAATGACCTTCCCATTGTTCAAGTAGCATCTCTGCTGAACTCTACATCTTTCCCTAGACTCTTCCACCGAATTCAAATAAATTACCCTTAAGTAATCGAAGACTAATACGAAAATACGCGAAATGCCTCATTTCTCATTACCTTACCACTTTTCAAGTAACATTTCTATCATACTCTACATGTTTCCCGAGGCTCTTCCATCGAATCCAACTAAATTACCCGAATCCCTTAACTAATCGAAGATGACTACGAAAATACGCGAAACGCTTCATTTCCGATGACCCTCTCACTTTTTGGGTAGTATCTCTGTCGGACTCCACATGTTTCCCGAGACTCTTCCACCGAATCCAACTAACTAAATTACCCGAATCCCTTAACTAATCCAAGATGCCTACGAAAATACACGAAACGTCTCTTTTCTCATGACCTTATCACTTTTCAAGTGGCATCTCTGTTGGACTCTACATCTTTCCCGAAACTCTTCCACCGAATCCAACTAAATTACCCAAATCCCTTAACTAATCGATGACTCCTACGAAAATACGCGAAACGCTTCTTTCCAAATGCCCTTCCCACTTTTCAAGTAGCATCTCTGTAAGACTCTACTTCTTTCCCGAGACTCTTAGACCGGATCCAACTAATTTACCCGAATCACTTAACTAATCGAAGACGCCTACGAAAATACGCGAAACGCCTCATTTCTATTACCTTCCCACTTTTCAAGTAACATCTCTGTTAAACTCTACATCTTTCCCGAGACTCTTCCACCGAATCCAACTAAATTACCCGAATTTCTTAACTAATCCAAGATGCCTACGAACATACGCGAAACGCCTCATTCCTAATGCCCTTCCCACTTTTCAAGTAGTATCTCTGTAGTACTCTACTTCTTTCCCGAGACTCTTAGACTGAATCCAACTAATTTGTACGAATCGCTTAACTAATCGAAGACGCCTACGAAAATACGAAAAACTTTCCCGATGCCCTTCAAACTTTTCAAGTAGCATCTCTGTTGAACTCCACATCTTTCCCGGGACTCTTAGACCGAATCCAACTGATTTACGCAAATCACTTAACTAATCGAAGACGCCTACGAAAATACACGGAACGCCTCTTTCTTGATGATCTTCCCACTTTTCAAGTAGCATCTCTGTCGGACTCTACATCTTTCCCGAGATTCTTCGACTGAATCCCACCAAATTACCCTAATCCCTTAACTAATCGAAGATGCCTACGAAAATACGCGAATCGCCTCATTTCTCATTACCTTATCACTTTTCAAGTGGCTTCTCTATAGACCTCTACTTCTTTCCCGAGACTCTTAGACCGGATCCAACTAATTTACCCAAATCACTTAACTAATCGAAAACGCCTACAAAAATACGCAAAATGCCGCATTTCCGATGATCTCACTTTTCAAGTAGCATCTCTGTCGGGCCCTACATCTTTCCCGAGACTTCCATTGAATCCAACCAAATTACCCGAATCCCTTCACTAATGGAAGACTAATACGAAAATACGCGAAACGCCTCTTGCCTGATGACCTTCCCACTATTCAAGTAGCATCTCTGTTGAACTCTACATCTTTCCCCAGACTCTTCCACCGAATTCAACTAAATTACCCTAATCCCTTAACTAATCGAAAACTTATATGAAAATACGCGAAATGCTTCATTTCTTATTACCTTCCCACTCTTGAAGTAACATCTCTATCATACTCTACATCTTTCCCGAGACTCTTCCACCGAATCCAACTAAATTACCCTAATCCCTTAACTAATCGAAGATGCCTACGAAAATACGCCAAACGCCTCATTTCCGAATGACCCTCTCACTTTTCAAATAGCATCCCTGTCTGACTCTACACCTTTCCCGGGACTCTTAGACCGAATCCAACTAAATTACCCGGATCCCTTTACTAATCGGAGACTCCCACGAAAATACACGAAACGCCCCTTTCCTGATGCCCTCTCACTTTTTAAGTGTCATCTCTGTCCGACTCTACATCTTTCCCGAGACTCTTCCACCGAATCCAACTAAATTGCCCAAATCCCATAACTAATCGAAGATGCCTACAAAAATACGCGAAACTCATTTCCTGATTCCCTCTTACTTTTTAAGAAGCATCTCTGTCGGACTCTACATCTTTCCCGAAACTCTTCGACCGAATCCAACTAAATTGCCCGAATCCCTTAACTAATCGAATACGCCTACGAAAATACGCGACACACCTCATTTCTGAAGACCCTCTCACTTTTCAAGTAGCATCTCTGTCGGACTCTGCAGCTTTCCCGAGACTCTTACACCGAATCCAACTAAATTACACGGATCCCTTAACTAATCGGAAACTCCTACGAAAATAAACGAAACGCCGCTTTCCTGATACCCTCTCACTTATCAAGTAGCATCTCTGTCGGACTCTACATCTTTCTCGAGACTCTTCGACCGAATCCAAATAAGTTGCCCGAATCCCTTAACTAATCGGAAACACCTACGAAAATACGCGACACCCCTCATTTCTGAAGACCCTCTCACTTTTCAAGTAGCATCTCTGTCGGACTCTGCAGCTTTCCCGAAACTCTTGGGACTGAACCAACAACATTATCCGGATCCCTTAACTAATCGGAGACTCCCACGAAAGTACACGAAACGCCCCTTTCCTGATGCCCTCTCACTTTTTAAGTGTCATCTCTGTCGGACTCTACATCTTTCCCGAGACTCTTCCACCGAACCCAACTAAATTGCCCGAATCCCATAACTAATCGAAGATGCCTATGAAAATACGCGAAACGTCTCATTTCCTGATGCCCTCTCACTTTTTAAGCAGCATCTCTGTCGGACTCTACATCTTTTCCGAGACTCTTCCACCGAATCCAACTAAATTACCCGAATCCCTTAACTAATCGAAGATGCCTACGAAAATACGCGAAACGCCTCATTTCCGATGACCCTCTCACTTTTTAGGTAGCATCTCTGTCGGACTCTACATGTTTCGCGAGACTCTTCTACCGAATCCAACTAAATTACCCGAATCCCTTAACTAATCCAAGATGCCTACGAAAATACACGAAACGTCTCTTTTTTAATGACCTTATCACTTTTCAAGTGGCATCTCTGTTGGACCCTACATCTTTCCCGAAACACTTCCACCGAATCCAACTAAATTACCCAAATCCCTTAACTAATCGATGACTCCTACGAAAATACGCGAAACGCCTCTTTCCTAATGCCCTTCCCACTTTTCAAGTAGCATCTCTGTAAGACTCTACTTCTTTCCCGAGACTCTTAGATTGAATCCAACTAATTTATCCGAATCACTTAACTAATCGAAGACGCCTACGAAAATACGCAAAACGCCTTTTTCCCGATTCCCTTCCCACTTTTCAAGTAGCATCTCTGTTGAACTCCTCATGTTTCCCGAGACTCTTAGTCCGGATCCAACTAATATACCCAAATCACTTAACTAATCGAAGACGCCTACGAACATACACGAAACGCCTCTTTTTTGATGATCTTCCCACTTTTCAAGTAGCATCTCTGTCGGACTCTACATCCTGCCCGAGATTCTTCGACCGAATCCCACTAAATTACCCTAATCCCTTAACTAATCGAATATGCCTGCGAAAATACGCGACACACCTCATTTCTGAAGACCCTCTCACTTTTCAAGTAGCATCTCTGTCGGACTCTGCAGCTTTCCCGAGACTCCTAAACCGAATCCAACTAAATTACACGGATCCCTTAACTAATCGGAGACTCCTACGAAAATAAACGAAACGCCTCTTTCCTGATGCCCTCTCACTTTTTAAGTAGCATCTCTGTCGGACTCTACATCTTTCCCGAAACTCTTCGACCGAATCCAACTAAATTGCCCGAATCCCTTAACTAATCGAATACGCCTACGAAAATACGCGACACACCTCATTTCTGAAGACCCTCTCACTTTTCAAGTAGCATCTCTGTCGGACTCTGCAGCTTTCCCGAGACTCCTAAACCGAATCCAACTAAATTACACGGATCCCTTAACTAATCGGAGACTCCTACGAAAATAAACGAAACGCCTCTTTCCTGATGCCCTCTCACTTTTTAAGTAGCATCTCTGTCGGACTCTATATCTTTCCCGAGATTCTTCCACCGGATCCAACTAAATTGCCCGAATCCCATAACTAATCGAATATGCCTACTAAAATACGCGAGACGTCTCTTTCCTGAAGCACTCTCACTTTTTAAGTAGCACCTCTATCGGACTCTACATCTTTCCCGAGACTCTTCCACCGAATCCAACTAAATTACCCGAATCCCTTTACTAATCCAAGATGCCTACGAACATACGCGAAACGCCTCTTTCCTAATGCCCTTCCCACTTTTCAAGTAGCATCTCTGTTGAACTCCACATCTTTCCCGGGACTCTTAGACCGAATCCAACTGATTTACGCAAATCACTTAACTAATCGAAGACGCCTACGAAAATACACGGAACGCCTCTTTCTTGATGATCTTCCCACTTTTCAAGTAGCATCTCTGTCGGACTCTACATCTTTCCCGAGATTCGTCGACCGAATCCCACCAAATTACCCTAATCCCTTAACTAATCGAAGATGCCTACGAAAATACGCGAAACGCCTCATTTCTCATTACCTTATCACTTTTCAAGTGGCTTCTCTATAGACCTCTACTTCTTTCCCGAGACTCTTAGACCGGATCCAACTAATTTACCCAAATCACTTAACTAATCGAAAACGCCTACAAAAATACGCAAAACGCCGCATTTCCGATGATCTCACTTTTCAAGTAGCATCTCTGTCGGGCCCTACATCTTTCCCGAGACTTCCACCGAATCCAACCAAATTACCCGAATCCCTTCACTAATGGAAGACTAATACGAAAATACGCGAAACGCCTCTTGCCTGATGACCTTCCCACTACTCAAGTAGCATCTCTGTTGAACTCTACATCTTTCCCCAGACTCTTCCACCGAATTCAACTAAATTACCCTAATCCCTTAACTAATCGAAAACTTATATGAAAATACGCGAAATGCCTCATTTCTCATTACCTTCCCACTCTTGAAGTAACATCTCTATCATACTCTACATCTTTCCCGAGACTCTTCCACCGAATCCAACTAAATTACCCGAATCCCTTAACTAATCGAAGATTCCTACGAAAATACGCCAAACGCCTCATTTCCGGATGACCCTCTCACTTTTCAAATAGCATCCCTGTCTGACTCTACACCTTTCCCGGGACTCTTAGACCGAATCCAACTAAATTACCCGGATCCCTTTACTAATCGGAGACTCCCACGAAAATACACGAAACGCCCCTTTCCTGATGCCCTCTCACTTTTTAAGTGTCATCTCTGTCCGACTCTACATCTTTCCCGAGACTCTTCCACCGAATCCAACTAAATTGCCCAAATCCCATAACTAATCGAAGATGCCTACAAATATACGCGAAACTCATTTCCTGATTCCCTCTTACTTTTTAAGAAGCATCTCTGTCGGACTCTACATCTTTCCCGAAACTCTTCGACCGAATCCAACTAAATTACCCGGATCCCTTTACTAATCGGAGACTCCCACGAAAATACACGAAACGCCCCTTTCCTGATGCCCTCTCACTTTTTAAGTGTCATCTCTGTCCGACTCTACATCTTTCCCGAGACTCTTCCACCGAATCCAACTAAATTGCCCAAATCCCATAACTAATCGAAGATGCCTACAAAAATACGCGAAACTCATTTCTTGATTCCCTCTTACTTTTTAAGAAGCATCTCTGTCGGACTCTACATCTTTCCCGAAACTCTTCGACCGAATCCAACTAAATTGCCCGAATCCCTTAACTAATCGAATACGCCTACGAAAATACGCGACACACTTCATTTCTGAAGACCCTCTCACTTTTCAAGTAGCATCTCTGTCGGACTCTGCAGCTTTCCCGAGACTCTTAGACCGAATTCAACTAAATTACACGGATCCCTTAACTAATCGGAGAGTACGAAAATAAACGAAACGCCGCTTTCCTGATACCCTCTCACTTTTCAAGTAGCATCTCTGTCGGACTCTACATCTTTCTCGAGACTCTTCGACCGAATCCAAATAAGTTGCCCGAATCCCTTAACTAATCGGAAACACCTACGAAAATACGCGACACCCCTCATTTCTGAAGACCCTCTCACTTTTCAAGTAGCATCTCTGTCGGACTCTGCAGCTTTCCCGAAACTCTTGGACTGAATCCAACAAAATTATCCGGATCCCTTAACTAATCGAAGACGCCTACGAAAATACGCGAATCGCCTCTTTCCTGATGCCCTCTCACTTTTTAAGTAGCACCTCTGTCGGTCTCTACATCTTTCCCGAGACTCTCCGACCGAATCCAACTAAATTGTCACTTAACTAATCGAAAACACCTACGAAAATACGCGACACCCCTCATTTCTGAAGACCCTCTCACTTTTCATGTAGCATCTCTGTCGGACTCTGCAGCTTTCCCGAGACTCTTAGACTGAATCCAATTAAATTATCCGGATCCCTTAACTAATCGAAGACGCCTACGAAAATACGCGAGACACCTCATTTCCGATGACCCTCTCACTTTTCAAGTAGCAGCTCTGTCGGACTCTACATCTTTCCCGAGGCTCTTCCACCGAATCCAACTACATTATCCGGATCCCTTAACTAATCGGAGACTCCTACGAAAATACACGAAACGCCCCTTTCCTGAAGCCCTCTCATTTTTTAAGTAGCATCTCTGTCGGACTCTACATCTTTCCCGATACTCTTCCACCAAATCCACCTAATTTTCCGAATCCCATAACTAATCGAAGACGCCTACGAAAATACGCAAAACGCCTCATTTCCGATGACCGTCTTACTTTTCAAGTAGCATCTCTGTCGGACTCTACATCTTTTCCTAGACTCTTCGGCCGAATCCAACTAAATTGCCCGAATCCCTTAACTTATCGAACACGCCTACGAAAATACGCGAAACGCCTCATTTCCGATGACCCTCTACTTTTCAAGTAGCATCTCTGTCGGACTTTACATCTTTCCCGAGACTCTTCCACGAATCCAAATAAATTACTCGAATCCCTTAACTAATCGAAGACGCCCACGAAAATACACGAAACGCCTCATTTCCACCTTATCTATGAATTCTCTGTCGGGCTCTGCATCTTTCCCGAAGCTTTTCGGCCGAATCCAACTAAAACGTCCGAATCCTTTAACTAATCGAGAACGCCTACGAAATTACGCCATACGCTTCATTTCCGATAACCTTCTCACCTTTTTTTTTATTCAAGACTTCTATGTCGGACTCATTTTTTTTGCAAATTTTTTACCAAAACTACTTGATGCGTACGGTCATTATTATTTTTGCTATATTGGACCGTCTAGAACCTACTATTTCTACGATCCCACAGGAGCCATTTTTTTAATATATTTTAAAGAACGGCATCATATTTTTTACCAATTGGGGTCGAAAAAAAAATTGAAATTGGGCGCCCAAAAAATTTTTTCCGAAGGGGGCCGAAATTAAAAAAGTTTCGAAAAAATTTTCCCCCATTTTAGACACATTCCCCCACCAAAAAAAAAAAATCAAAAAAATTTTTCTTTACCAAAAAAACGTCACTGACCTTTATTCGAAATGTTTAAAAATTTTAGTCTAGAACTCACTATTTCTACGGCCCCGAAGGGGCCATTCCATCAATATTTCTTAAATAGAGCCCCGCAGGGGCTCAGAACTTTTTATTTTTTTTCTCAAATTTTAATCCTAAAATCCTGAATTTTTTCCAACTCCCCGACCCCGCGACCCCATGTCGGACTCTACTTTTTCCCGAAATTTAAAAACCGTCTTTCAACTAAAAACCCCGAGATAAAATTACTGATATAGAGGGTCAGCCTCGCAGAGATAGGTTAGGCAAGCCAGACCCGTAGGGTCTGGCGCCGCCTAACCTAGTGTTTATATTAAATGTACAGTTAAAGGCATTTTGCAAATAAATAGCGGATGCTAAATGATTACTTGAGGGTACAGTTATGGTGGAATGGTGGATTGATTGGAGGACGAGGGTATACTTGAACATTGCTCGCTGTCTAACTCCAACGAATTTGACGGGATGTTCATAATGGCCTAGATTTTATTTCACATGTCCTTTTTGCGTTTAGTAGATTCTTCCAGGCAACCCTCGGCAACAGATTTTCAATCCCCAAGTCGTTTTATGCTGGTTATTTCTTCGCCACAATCAGCCAATATTGATACCTAGGAAGAAAAACTTTGGCATATTAAGTACCTAACACGTTTTCAAAATATATTATTATAACTTGCCCGAAAATGCTATTAAAAATATAATTAATTTTCCGCATTAGTGTGAGAAAATAGTACATTGTGTACCTAGTAGGAAAAGCCTAACATTCCCGGACGACTGTGAAGATTGCTTGTCGAGGCGCAGCCGAGACAAGCAACACGGAGTCCGGGAATGTGCTTTCCCTACGAGATACACATACTATTTTTTCTGAAATCGCAATTACTATTATTATAATTAAGAAATTTTTATTAATACATAACATTGTTTCATTGCAATCTAATTGCTTATGAAATCGTTTCCTTTGCAATTACTGTTTATTTATTGATGTGAGTGCTTATTTCGTTTCAATACGTGCTACAAATTAAAATGGACAATGATGGGTTTGATGACATACAGGTGTCCGGGACACCACCAGAGAGTAACAGCTGCAAATAATGTGACTTTAAATTTTCATGGATTATTGCCACGAAAAAGACATGACCTCCCGATCTGAAAATGTCATGATTTCTAATTTATCTTCAGTTGAAGGCATCTCTACGTTATAGTCAAATTACTCCCATGTTGAGATCAACACTTAGTACAAAGAAAGACATTGATATATCAAAATATTCGAAATTACGCGTTTTCCTGAAACGTCAAGGTGACAGCTATAAAGAATCCGGAAGTTCTGTCAAATGAACAACTTGAAATATTTATTACTCAAGCACCCGATCATATGTACTTAATGAATAAGGTATACGTTTAAAATGTGAGAATTTTAAAATTATCTAGATGTTTATGTACTTAGTTTTACTTTTTAGGTTGCCTTAATATTTGGTGTGGCCGATATCGCCGTGATGAACTGTATCAATAATTAAATTTGTCTGCGTATATTTATTTACTGTCTAAGATGTAGATAAAAAACGAGTCCGGGAAACATACTTTCCCGGCCTAGGCCGGGAAAGTACTTTCCCGGACTCGTTTTTGATGGTTGCTTAGCAATGGACTAAAATACTAGAATACGCTATTTTGGGGTCTGAAATTGCGCCGAGAAAGTAGACATTCCTGAGCGATTTCAGAAAAATGTACTTTTCCGTACTAGCAGACGAGAAAAGTGCAGCTTTCAAAATTAAAATGCGCTCGTACTCGTAGTAGAATTATTTTTTATGGGACAATTTAGAAAATATAGAAAATAGGGTTTTCGAGCTGTCATTATATCATATGTTCAACATTGGGAGTGCCTCAAGGTTCAAATTTAAGACCATTACCATTTATTATGTTTATTAATGATATAACCACTGTAGTAAAATACTAAAAAATTTGTTGACGATAAATTATTTTTACACATAAAAACACTAGAAGATTGTATACCCTTCAATCTGATATAAATGAAATATGCTCTTGGTGTAAGGAACATTTTGTACCGTTCAACATTTCAAAATGCAACATCATGACCTGCTCATACAAAGACATTCAAAATGTCAAAATAAATTTTATAGTAGGAGAGCCCTCGACCAAAATTTCCAGTTACACGGATAATTTCATGAAAAATGTTTAGTTCGAGTCAAAAGAAACAAGTTTTATTTCCTAGGACGTTGCGAAAAGGGTGAAAATCAGTTTTCAGTCGGTAAAAAAAATTATCATCAATCAGGCAGACTCGCTCTAAATTCGTGTGAGTTTTTTATGTACCTACTTTGCCGCCTCAAAGGTTTTTTCCGGGCGAGAGTCGGCGCGTAGCGTCGTATTTTATAGGCGTCTTCGTGTAGGGAAAATCTTTTAGGCTATATTTCGTAGCGATCCTTCGAGTATTAAGAACGCTATTAACGTTTCTATCCCTGTGTTGGAGGATTGTGTAAAATTTGTGAGATTAGAAAGAAATGCGAGAACAATGACCGCTTCAGGAAATTTGCAAATTTTACCCAACTTCAAAATTTTCATCAAAACGTCAAAATTCCACTTTTTCGTTCGTTCCTACTGCCTCGAAAATCGCAGCGAGACCGTGGGATTACAATCTAGTTGGACCCTCTACCTTGGATTTTTGGTTGGAAATAGTATTTGAAGTTGTCGTGTTTTCGCAATTTTGTCAAATTTCTCAGACACGTCTCCCATCCGAGCTTAATAACACGCGACTCCTTCGAGATGCACCGGCGGAACAATTTTTTTCGGAAAACTAAATGACATTTAGAAAATCGCCTGGATTAGAGGTTAATCTCGATTTAGCTCCCTAAGAAAGTTATGATTTTTTGAAAAGGGGCGATTTTGTCGGATTTTAGCGATTTTTCAGACATGTACCCTTTAGAAACGCGCCACAGCCTTTCTCTTCGGATCTAGAGGATCGGGATCTGACCGGTGGGCAAGAAGAAGGAAAAATGAAGAACTCCTATTTTTCTTTTTTCGCCCATCTCCGATATTAGCCGAGATATGAATTTTTTAAAAAGGTCGATTTTGCCGAAACAAATGGTACTCTTCCGGAGGCCCTTACTCCTTTTGGAGGATTTTTCGACCGGACTTTCACGAGAGCTAGAACCAACCTTCCTCTCGGGTTCCTGAAAATTTCGTTAATATCCATCCGCGACCGTGAATGTATTAAACGACCAAGACGCGATGACGTCACCGCTGTTATGAATATATTGTCGAAATACAGGGTGTTCCAAAATTATGCGGCCAAAATCATAGAGTGTGTAGAAGGGCTCAAAACAAAACGAAAATTATCTATAAATATTTGGTCAATACTGCATATTAAAGAAGTTATAATGAATAGAATCAATTATTATTATATTATTATATTCCATAATATTCCAAAATATTCCATTTGATATATTTATATTTCTGAGCATACAAATATAAAATCTGTTGGACGTAAAAATTATTGAAACCATTATAGAACGCAAATTATTATCGAAACCATTGAAACAACAACGTTTCATAAATATACATATGTTTAGAACTGAATTAAATACTTATCAGAATTTATAGCCAAAAAATATTGAAATTAAAAAATTTTAATTTACCAATTTTCAAAATGAATTCAATATTTTATAACACGTAGTTATGAAAAGTACTTGCTCTAATGGAATCGACAATATAGTCTAATCAACATGTTCAAATTGGTGAAAAATAGTGATAAAGCTCCTAAAAATATGAGCGATAGCTCATTGGATTCGGAATGACGTCTAGAAAAATGTATTCGAAGGAATAATTAGCACGCAAAAAATTACAAAAGTTATTAACAAATTAAGTTGCAAAAAAAAATGCATTTCGTTTTTTGTTAATAACTCCGAAACTATTCATATTTAAGAAATTTAAAAAAAAGCTCCTTAAAGAGGAGGAAATTTCCAATGAAAAAGTCCCAACTCCCGGAGTTCTATCTCCATTATTTATAATTTTAATTTAACGCTGAAAATAGGGCTCCGCGCGGCCGCTACGGCATGCGCGCGCCGCCTCAAAAGTGAGCACGCCACAGAAAATAATTTTTTTATAGTATTAAATATTAATTAAAAAATTTGAATTAATTATGGTGTATTTTGAACGCTTAAAAGAAAAAATTCCCGTTGGAAAAAAGTTTTAAAATTCATTTTTCAACAAGTTAGGCTATTGTTAATTAACAAAATTTTTTCGGATCTTCGTCTTCATTGTAAGTAATAAAAAATGTTTAAATAATTGCTTTATAAATTTTTCGTTTCTTGGAGCCCTTATTATATATATACTCAATAGGATCAAGTTATTAAAGTTTTTAAAAATTGTTTATTTTGTTAATTATAATTTTTTTAAGTGAACAAAAAATGAAATTTGTAAAAATTGTTGTTAAAAGATTTTTTTTAAGCATATGTTTTATTATGGTTGTTTTTGCATCTGCTAATGGCATGAAACAATGTTGTGAAAACATTTTTTACATCTTTTATTTATAAATTTTTTATAAACAAATGGATTAGTTTAATATTTAAAAAAAATTTTTTTTTACCATATTGTTGTCTTGAAAAAATTATGATTTAAAAAAAAAAATTTTTCCTTAAATCCATTTTTTTATTGTTTATAATCGTTTTTTTTATATTTCCATTATTTAAATAATTAGTTAAGAAATTATTTTATCTTGAAAATCATTATTAGCATTTCTCAACAGGTAACCAAAAAAAAAATTTTTTTTTCATCAACAAATTCATTGTTTATTAAGTTAACAATTTGTTATAAACAAATGTTGACTATCATTATATTTTTTTTTTGAAACTTCAAAAAATTACAAAAACAGCCATATATAACAAATTGTCGAAAAATTTTTTTTTTAATTTTTTACACCCTAAAGGGCCTTTAGGCTGTAAAAAATTTTTTTCGACAATAATTTGTTATATATGGCTGTTTTTGTAATTTTTTGAAGTTTCAGAAAAAAAATATAATGATAGTCAACATTTGTTTATAACAAATTGTTAACTTAATAAACAATGAATTTGTTGATGAAAAAAAATTTTTTTTTTACCTGTTGAGAAATGCTAATAATGATTTTTAAAGATAAAATAATTTCTTAACTAATTATTTAAATAATGGAAATATAAAAAAAAACGATTATAAACAATAAAAAAATGGATTTAAGGAAAAATTTTTTTTTTTTAAATCATAATTTTTTCAAGACAACAATATGGTAAAAAAAAAAATTTTTTAAATATTAAACTAATCCATTTGTTTATAAAAAAATTATAAATAAAAGATGTAAAAAATATTTTCACAACATTGTTTCATGCCATTAGCAGATGCAAAAACAACCATAATAAAACATATGCTTAAAAAAAATCTTTTAACAACAATTTTTACAAATTTCATTTTTTGTTCACTTAAAAAAATTATAATTAACAAAATAAACAATTTTTAAAAACTTTAATAACTTGATCCTATTGAGTATATATATAATAAGGGCTCCAAGAAACGAAAAATTTATAGAGCAATTATTTAAACATTTTTTATTACTTACAATGAAGACGAAGATCCGAAAAAATTTTGTTAATTAACAATAGCCTAACTTGTTGAAAAATGAATTTTAAAACTATTTTCCAACGGGAATTTTTTCTTTTAAGCGTTCAAAATACACCATAATTAATTCAAATTTTTTAATTAATATTTAATTATTTTCTGTGGCGTACTCACTTTTGAGGCGGCGCGTGCATGCCGTAGCGGCCGCGCGGAGCCCTATTTTCAGCGTTAAATTAAAATTATAAATAATGGAGATAGAACTCCGGGAGTTGGGACTTTTTCATTGGAAATTTCCTCCTCTTTAAGGAGCTTTTTTTTAAATTTCTTAAATATGAATAGTTTCGGAGATATTAACAAAAAACGAAATGCCTTTTTTTTTGCAACTTAATTTGTTAATAACTTTTGTAATTTTTTGCGTGCTAATTATTCCTTCGAATACATTTTTCTAGACGTCATTCCGAATCCAATGAGCTATCGCTCATATTTTTAGGAGCTTTATCACTATTTTTCACCAATTTGAACATGTTGATTAGACTAATAATTGCGTTCTAAAATAATGGTTTCAATGATTTTTACGTCCAACAAATTTTCTATTTGTATGTGTAAGTGAAACATCTATATAATAATGTAATATATTAAATGGGATATTTTTATTAATAAGTATTATGGCTTGTATAGAACCTAAATAACATTTAAAAACTACTTTTCGTTCGACCTAAGAACATAGTCGCCTACAACAAAAAGTAATAACTATTATTACAAAGATGATCGTTTTGTCTAAATATTCAAACCAAAAAACGCTCCTTTTTAATACAATCGATTTAAAAAATAATTCCCGCTTGGTTACCACGAAACCTATTACGTGTTTACACGCCTTAATGAACACCCCAAGCGTGGATTCAATAAATGCAACAAGCATCAAGACCAACACTAAACCACTGATTTATTAATCAATCACTAATTACTTACAATAATTATTCACTTAAGTAAATCCTAGGATTTTGTGTTAGGTAAAGAGAAACGAGGCCCTACTGTGCAGTCCGAAGCACAATTTGGGTTTCCATAAGTCTCTCTCCATCTAAGTCACACAAAACACAAATAATTTTTTTAATTTGCCCCAGGATGGATTCGAACCATCAATCTTTGCAACCAAGTAAGTATGTACCTATCAACTTATTTACCCACTCGACTACAGTGGCTTAAACTATAACACTAATTACGAGACTAATTGCTAGGTACCACTGTTATTCACTAGTAGTCACTGTTTCCTTTTGTTGTGTTCAGTTCGCTTTACAATATTCTTACTGCCTGCAGTGGAGCATCTTGGTCTTTATATACCTGCAGACATATACCTCCTAGCATAATCTAGATGTTGCTTTAGATCATTCCACAATTAGTTTTCATATCATTGGCGCCATTTCTGGGTCGATTGCTGAACCATCACACTTAGGAACCTGCTATGAGAGGGCATATTGCAAACTTCTGTAAAGTGGGTTTAAATTCATCACACTATTAATCTTCAATTGTTTATTTGATTCATGATCCGTTAAATGATTTATATTTTTAATTAAAATTTTCAATTCTTTTCGACGCGTTTTTTATTTCGATTTTTCTCAATACGTGTCGCACAAATAACTATTTTCTCGATCAACCAAGAATATTAGGTTTCTGAACTCTCTATAAAGACGATTACTGAAAATGCCGAATAAGTAAGCATTAAGAAAATACTTTCTGTACAGAAATTTTGAAGTCAAAATTATTATGTTGTATAACAAGTACCTAGAAGATTAGCTCACTTAATAATCTTATTATCCATATAAGACCCACGAATGATGTAGAGATTTTCAGTAGGTACTACCTTTGTTTCTTTTCGAGTTAAGCCGGCGCCACACATGCGGCATTCGGCGAAAGGCGAGCGGTTACTCGGCGAAAGCCGCATGTGTGTAGCTGACGCTCGCCTCGGCGTTCGCCATTCGCCATTCCCGCTTCGCGTCGGTAAATTGACGCGAATCAAAGGATTCGTTCGTCATAAATTCGATCGGTACACACATTGGGATTGTTTTTTGCCAGTATTGACACTTGGCAGCGTTTGTGTTGGTCTTCGATAGTTGTTTAATAAAATGGAGTGGTTAAACGACGCTCGCCTATCAAAGCTTTCGCCTTTCGCCAAATGCCATTCGACGAAAGCCAAAGTTCGCCTTTCGCCGAATGCCGCATGTGTGGCGCCGGCTTTATGTAACTTACTTACCTCGAACTGCTTTAAGAGAATTATCTAAATTTTTAGCAGATTGTAGAGTATGGGCTGAGAGTTGTCCACTGTAGTACATATAATCAAGCTATGTCTAAAATAAAATGCGCGCAAATCGAACTAATAAATTTTACATATGTAATATCACCTTCGCCTTCGCCATATATTCAATGAATACATAAATTATTATTGTAATAATTACTTAGTCGGTTTTGATGTAACCTTCGACATATTAAAACAAATTTATCAATGGGATAAAGATATACCATCCTTCTTTTTAATTGAACAAGGGAATGGTTTGCTATTCTCATTTTATAGAGTGGCGTGCAGATTTTCTTACCGCATTCTCATTTATCAAATAGGACACCACTAAAACGTTGAATATAAAATAAAAAAGGGAAAATGAACCGCTTCCAAAAATTAAATTACTTATATAATCTTATTTGCAACAATACTTATTATTATTGAATAATCACATAAAAATTTAACGTTAATTATGTGTGATCCTAATTCATATATGACTATTACGAATGTTTGTAATCTTCTATTATGAATTAACTCTTCAATCCATCATAAATTCACGTTCTATTTATTATTTTCCAACAGATTATACAGGGTGGTCCGAATTTAAATCGGGAAACTTCGCCAGCGGATACTACGCCTAAAAATTATAACTTTTTGTCATATAAACATATGTCGAAAAACGAATGGATTTCAAGATACAAGGTGTTGAAGTTGGCGGAAAAAAATTTTTTTTTTCAATATCTTAATAACGAATAAAGATTTTTTATTCAAATTTGACATACAGGTATAATTAAGGCATGCACACCGGCTAAAATAAATTTTGTCCAAAATATTACACTGGGTGATTATTTTTTCCTGATCGATTACCCCTTAAACCACAAGAATTTTTTGTTTGCCACTGGTCAAATTTAATAGAAAAATTTTATTCTACGTTCCTTTTAGAGAAAAAAAGTATTTTTGGCTTATTTTCGAAATCCTTATGGTTTTTGATAAAATTTACATTTTCTACAACCCATAAACGACAGGACGAAGCAATAATTTTTTTCATCTTACAAAAAAAGAAGTATGGGGACCGACTAAAGTGAACCTCGCGAGTCCGAAAAAAATACTAAAAAAATTCCAAGTCAGTGGCGTCGAAAAAAAGAGCAGAGAAAACGGGGAGAAAATTCGAAAATGTTTTTCACTACTTATCTTCATTTTCCGACGACGTTTACACTTAAGGGGTCGAAAAATTTTTTGGGCGCCCGGCCTGACCTCTACACTGAACAAGAGGATCAAAAAAGTATTTTTTATCCAAACCAAACAAAAAGTATCGAACAAGACTAAAGTGAACCTCGCGAGTCCGAAAAAAGTACTACCCTTTTTTTCGGCGCCACCGACTTGGAATTTTTTTAGTACCTTTTTCGGACTCGCGAGGTTTTTTTTCCGCCAACTTCAACACCTTGTATTTTGAAATCCGTTCGTTTTTCGATATATGTTTATATGACAAAAAGTTATTATTTTTAGGCGTAGTATCTGCTGGCGAAGTTTCCCGATTTAAATTCGGACCACCCTGTATATCTTCTAAAATACTATAATAGGATATAGGTTTTGACATCAACTACAAATCTTATGTATACCTGCCTACTCGTTACTCACAGGATTCACGAATATCCGATGTATCAGCACAATGTGTGTTATTTACTAGGAAATTACTTTGTCTGCATTTATGTTATTTATAATATTTAGTCTAAAAAGATATATTCGATATTTAGCTATCACTGTGCATTTCTTACACTTTTACCAACAACAGACAATTGTTTCGACCTGTTAGGTCTCATCAGTGTTGTACAGGTTTGGTACGGGTATATCAGAGATATCCCAATTGAAGACAATTCCAGTGTAGTAAATATCGAATGTATCTCAGTTTGGATATATATAATATTTAGTAATAATTATTTAATTTAATCTTAAAAAGTTGCCTCAATTAATTTTGACACTCGTAAAAATTGTTATTTCTATTTTACTTTTCAGACTTATGAAGAAGTCATGCCCCTAGAAAAAGCACCTAGAAGTCCGCGGTCAACACGGGCTAGATCTTTAAGTCGTAACAGCAGGCGAAGTCGACTAAAACGCTCTCAGTCTTTGCGTACACCATCGTCTCAACGAAGAGGATCAGAATGGTCACTGCAACGCTCATCCAGTAGACAGTCTTTCACAACTGATTCACAGGTTAGGTTATAGCTAGAAGATATTGTGTACCTGATATCGTATAATTAATTAAATGAATATTTATAGTCTAGGAAAAGTTGAATTTGGTTTAGATTCCAAGAGAAAACGGAATTTGGAAAATTTAGAGACAAAATCTAGCAACAAAAAAGTGTAGATATATTTACATTCTGCTATTTAAACTTTACACTTTTTAAACCATATTAGTCTGTCTAGATTTATTCAACAATTATGAAACCAATTGTAAATATTAATAAACAAAAAAAAGTTACTAAACCGAGCAAATGTCGTATCTTTTAAATTAACAATAATTGAAATTGATAATCAATTTTGAATCCGTTTCTGTGCGCTCCGACGCAACGCCTGCAATGGAATCAGTGATTGGCGATCTCTATGCTTTATAACGAGTTTATGATTTAAATAAACAAATGTTATATTGATAAGACCAATATAACCAATTTTTAAAGTGCTTATACCATTATATTTTTACACAGAGTTTGCCAGGGAGCAGGGAACAAAGCCCGTCACCTTACGAGTATGAAGATGACCTATACTATGACAGAAGGGAACGCAAAGTACCAGTAAATACGACACGCAGTATTATGGATTTGAGAAAGCCAGAGCTATACCATAGATCAAGTCACGACTTAGGATATTACAGGGTGCTTTATAATGCCATACCTTACTCCTTTCGTCAATATAAGGCTTTGAATTTAGAGATGTTTTTTTTATTTTTCTTGCACACATCTAATTTTCTCATTACCATTTACTTAACCACATGGTACATTTCTATTAACACGCATGTCATTTCTATAATCATATTTCACAATGTAATAAATATATTTTCTTAGATGGAACATTTGGAACACCCAAGTCACCGCAGCAGAGCAGATTCATTCCCAACGGATCGGGAATATTTAAGTCATATGGATAATGGATTTCAGAGACATGATTCCTTCAAAGCATCTGGAATGGAATTAGTGAAACTATTACGTGTAAGTTTTAAAAAAATTGGTTAAAATTAATTTAAAATAAAATATATTTTAGGCAAAATAAATTGTAATTCGATGACTGAATGAACTGATCATTATTGTAATATATAGCGTGAAATCATTTGACGTTGTATTATCAACACATAAATACTTAAGTTTTTTACACGGGATGTTTGGTAAATATATTTACCCCCTGGACTGGTGATTCTTTACCTCAATTTAAGCATAACAACTTTTATAAAATATGTGTTCACAAATGGCCCATTCTTATATTCATAGTGTTAAAATTTTCATTGGTAACCATTTGCGCCGCTACGCGCCGGTATGGCAAATTTCAAAAAATTATGTAATTTTTTTTATAAATGTATTTTATCATATTTGCTTTTTTAACGACAATTAAGTTTTTTCAATCAAGTATAGGAATGAAAAAGAAACTAAAATATTTCAAACCCCTTTATTTTAGAAAAATAATATATAGGTACAGGGTGGCCACCTATCATTGCTTGGACAATACTAGGCTAATGAAGATTAAGAAAAAACATCTAATTGTAAGTTATTGAACCGTAAATGTTCTACCTTTTAAAATTATTTTTGAATGTACAGGGTTTACCATAAATCCGGGACAACGAAATCGGACTTTTTTTTAAATAAAACACCCTATATATATTTTATTTTTTGAATCTGTCTTTTATAGACATTTTTATTTACAAAAATATTTTATTTTGGGTATCAGATGCATCTTATATTTTTAGAGATTATTAATTAAAAAATCCAAGTGTGCAAGTAGCAAATAAGGTATGTACTAAAACTTAGACATTATTTAGGTTCATTTAAAATGTACAGAGTGTTATGAGTCCAATTTCGCCATTTTCAAACCGCTAAAACAATTTTTTTTTCAAATGGAACACCCTATATATAGTTCCATAACTTAAAAGCTTATTTAATGAGCTTTCCAATGATACCATATGAGCATCTATTCTGTAATACATATTAATGAATAAAAAACGTACAAATTTAAACGTGATTCAACTTAATATTTTTATTCAACGTCTAATAAACAAATTAAAAACAAACATTTTAGCTGAATTAATTCAATATAAAATTTTTTTTTATTTTGAAACATGTTCAAAATATCTCCCATTCTGCTGAATGCTGCATTTTTGTTTTCGATCTTTTATTGTACAGGGTGTCAACTCTAATTTTGCCCCCCCCCCCCCCTTCTATTTCCTTATTTGTGAAGATATTTTAAAAATTTAAAATGTAGCCTTATCAGACATTTTCCGAATTTTTCAAATATAATATTCAAAATTACCTAGCGCCAATACATACAGGGTGGTGAAAAAAAGTTGTTTTTTTTAAATGGAACACCCTGTATATATATTTCTCGACAGGTTTGTAGTACTCTTTGAGCTGATTTAAAAAATGTATAACTCCCTTGAGTTTAGATCAAAATCGGTCGAGATATTCAAGGATAAACATGAGAAACATTTGTTTTCACATTTTCAAGGTGGCTTGGCATTCTGACTTAATTGTTGATTTTTAGCTGTCAAAATAATTGACTGTGAATGTTATATGTTATGTTATATGTTATATATATGTATAATGTTTTGTTGTATTTAACTTGTATATAATTAACTGGCAAAATGGAATATTCTGTAGAAGAAAGATGTGCAATGGTCGAAATTTATCTTTTGTGTAAAAGAAATCAAGCTGCAGCATATAGGGAATTTATTAGATGACTCCCCAGACTTCGGGTCCCTGCAAAACATACTTTCAAAAATGGGTATAATAAATTTCGAGTAAATCATGGTGGTTTTTGTTTTGTATTTTGTTAAATTATGTGAAATTTATTTTTCTGTTAATTGTTATTTTTATATTTTCTTGAAAATCTTTTCTTTGTTAATAAAATACCTACCTACATGTTTGATCTTAGAGAGGTCTTTAAGTATTTGATATTTATTGCTAAGGAACATTATTTTGACAGCTAAAAGTCAACAATTAAGTCAGAATGCCAAGCCACCTCGAAAGTGAAAACAAATATTTCTTATGTTTATCCTTGAATATCTCGTCCGATTTTGATCTAAACTCAAGGGAGTTATACATTTTTGAAATCAGCTCAAAGAGTACTACAAACCCGTCAAGAAATATACAGGGTATTCCATTTAAAAAAATCAACTTTCTTTTCACCACCCGGTATGTATTGGCGCTAGGTAATTTTGAATATTATATTTGAAAAATTCGGTAAATGTCTGATAAGGCTACATTTTAAAATTTTAAAATATCCTCACAAATAAGGAAATAGAGGGGGGGGGGCAAAATTAGAGTTGACACCCTGTACACCCTGCACTTTCAAAAATGATTTTAAAAGGTAGCACATTTACGGTCCAATAACTTAAAATTAAATTTTTCTCTCAATCTTCATTACTTTAACGTAGCTATGGTCCGAGCGAGGATCCCTAGTATGTATAATATAACTGACGTAAATTTTATTATTATCTACCTATTTTTCATTTAGTAGCAGATATGCATATGTTGTTTCCTATGTAATTTTTTATAATAATAATGTCTTTTTTTATAACATTTTTGATAAGTTCTAGTTTACCTGACTACCATTAAAGTCCTTTTATTTTAGGAAGCTGAACAATACAAATATACCGCAGATGAAGTTCAAGCAGCCATCCTACATTGTAAAGATATGAATCCTATTGATTGGTTACGTGAACATTGGGATGCGACTATAGCTAGTGTTCAAACTCTAGCTACGCAAATGGGTCGTGAAGGGCCCATGAATATTGTTGGAACTGTCTCTGAAAAAGAAGCTCGAGATTCTCTGCGACAACACAAAGGCAACTTGTGGCCGGCTGTAGAAGAGTGCGTCGAGCAACGTCAGAGAAAGGTAAAAATAAATCATTAAAATAGGCAGGGCCGGTTTACTACAATTTTTACTTGTAGATAAATGTAGACAATAGCAGTACCTAGAAATAATACATGTAGAGACTTTTTTGTTTGAAGGAAATATTTTTAGCTGCTGTTTTGTCCGTTACATTCTTTTATTTATAATATTTTTCCAAAGTTTGTAGAATTAGTTTTAACTTGTTAGTTGCAAATTTAATCATACACATACCTATATAGATGTTTATAACATCTAGGTGCATTTTGATAATACATTGTTTTGATTTACTTTGGTTTTGATGTACTATCGCGGCCGAAAAAAAGTAATCGACTGATTTTCCCGTTGTAACTATGGTTCTATTCAGTGTCGCATCAATCCCAATATTTTTTATTAGTGTCAACGTCATTGTCATATTAAGCAAAAATAAATTTTGTATTACTTAATCATGCCTTATCATGTTTTGAGTGAAGAAGAAAAAGGCTACGACATCATCGCCAAACTTGGAGAAGGGTGGTCTCAACAACGCATAGCAAGTGAAATTAATTGCAGCAAAAGCACGATTCAAAAACTAAACAAAAAGTGGAAAGAAACTCATGATCTGAGCAGGGCAGTGGGTTCTGGGCGGCCAAGAAAGAGTTCTCTAGAAAACGACAATACCCTGGTTAACTATGTGAATTTAAACCCATTTTCTAATTCTATTGAAGCCAAAGAGCAAACCAACTTCCCAGCGTCTGTTAGGACAGCAAGAAAACGGTTGCGAGAGCAAGGTCTATTTAACTGTGCCAGTGCTAAAAAGCACCGACTAACAGATGATAATAAAGAGGCAAGAATGCAATTTGCAAAATAAATACTTTTATTAATGAATAAGATCGTTACTGGGAGAGAGTGGTCTTTTCCGACGAAAAGATATTTCAGTCCTGCTACATGTTCAGATTTTAATTTTATATCTTCTTATTTTACTTTAATTTGCTCTTGTTATGTTTTTTAAATATAAATCATTCCATATACAATTTTTTAAATTTTATTTTCAAAACGTCAAATATATATATGAATACACAAGAAGTTGTTGCTAACGTAAAACTAAAACATTTTTTTTATTTTTTTACACATTAGATATCACAACAAGTATAAAGGCGCATTCTCATTATGCCGATAAATGCCAAGTGGCAAGGCCAAATGGCAAAGCCAGTTGGCGCTGCCACACACAATTCACTGCGTCCATATTGGAAATGGCATTTAGTCGCAATGTACACCGACGAGGACTTACTTGTTGCTGCTGCAGCCATAATAATAGTTGATCGAGCGAGTCATAAACCACGGAATCGACGATTTTGGGTACGTCCGAGCCTTGGTAGAGGTAGAGCTCGATACGGAGGGAGTGAACTGATGAAGGATTTAATTTTGGACGATGTGGACGACTTAAATCTTGAATACAGATGTGGAGGTGGTTTCCGAAACTTTTTCCGAATGACGAGCAGTGATTTTGAGATTCTCCTTAATTTGACCGGGCCAATAATCAGCAAGAGGGACACTAGATTCAGAAAAGCCATTCCAACCGGAGGCCAATTCGCACGTCCCCACTACACTTGTCACGTGGCTTCCTTTGATCTGGACCGATACTCGTCGGGTTCGGGTTGTCATGCCATTTGGCACTATTTTGCCAATTGGCACGAGCCGACGAAAACGTCCACATCACTCTTGGCTTTGCCATTTGGCCTTGCCACTTGGCATATATCGGCATAATGAGGACGCGCCTTAATTTTGCAATTATTTATAAAACAATTTTCGAATACTACATTGGTCAACTGCGAGTTTACCGTCCCAGGGGTCATAAGTTTGATGAAGAATATTTGTACAAAACAGATAATAGCGGAAGGTCTGTCTTTTTGTTTAGTTTTTGAATTGTGCCTTTGCTGCAATTAATTTGACTTGCCATGCATTGTTAAGACCACCCTTCTCCAAGTGTGGTGATGCTGTAGATTTTTTCTGCTTCTCTCAAAACCATACTAATTAATTGTTTTCTTATAATTAAAAAATATTAACAACTTATTTCTTATTAGTTTCTTTTAAATAAATACGACCCCACCAATGATTTCTTGTCAAAATAATTTAATTGACATAACTGATGTAAACACTCCCATTTACGAACGAAAATTTTTCGAAAAAACATACTACTTGATAAAAAATCGATTACTTTTTTTTCGGCCGCGATAGTACATATTATATATTTTTTTATGTATATTATGCATATGCACATTTTTAAATAAACGTTATTATTATTATTATTTACTTGATTAATTCGCATAAAAAATAAAATAATTAATATTTTTAAAATCTATTATTTTTATGGAATAAATGCAAGACTATTTTTTTCACACAAAATTAAAGTCTATTCTCATCGTTTATGAGACTTTACTTTTTTTAGTATGCAGAATTGGCATCTCGAGGTGAATTTAGTAGAGAAGATATAGTTACAGTTTTAACTGCAAATCACGGTGACTTGGAAACGGCATATAACGAACTAAGTAAAACTCAACTGAAACCTTTTTTAATGCGAATATGGGGACCACCAGTAGGTACTGAGAATGAAGCAGGTAATGAGGGGGCACTCTTAGAGCAAATTAGGGGTGAAGGTAGGTAACAGTAATTATAACATAAAGAAGATCGATTTTATTGAAAAGTTTATTTTTGCAGATATTTCTAAGGATGTAAATATAATTAAAGAGGAAGAAAAAGCGGTAAGTACTAATTCCCCTATAGAAAAAAATAGGAATAGCTCCTCTCAAGTAAGTACCACTACAAATAGTGCACCGGTCATTTCTGAGGATTTAAAAAAACAACAAATTTTTAAAACAGAATCACAACAAGTAGTAGAAGATAATAGTAGAGTAGAGTCGCTTAATCTAATAGAAAATGAAATATTAAAAAACTTAGAAGATATTAATAACTTTAGTCAAAATTTGGGTGGTGATATTAACTTAGCAAACACATATAAGCTTGCAAATATGAGGAATGAAGATAAAATAATAATCTCAAATGATAACCAAGCAGCAGAAACTATTCAAATGACAAAAAATAAAGTTTATGTGGAAAAAAGTAGTACAGTAATTCAAGTTGTGGATGACAATTACATAATTCCATTTCAATCCAACAATGACTATCACACTCCATCAATGTCGGAAAGTGAAAGCAGCGATGAATTACAAAATAATGAGTATGCAGACGCTATGGAAAGTCCTACAGACACACCTCCAGTAACTGAAAAAAGTAGTATAGTTCTAAATAAATCACCAAAAAGGAAAAATAGCGTTAGTACTTTAAATATAACATTATCTGGCGTAGACAGTCAGTTCCATAACGATAATAATCATAACTCAATAAAAACTAGTCGAAGTGAAATGAAAATTGCTCAATTTCAAGAAATCGTCAAAAATAATGACATCGTTTTAGAAAGTAAAGCGGCCATACAACTACAGCCAGTAAATATAAATAACGGCGGTAATATAGAAAAGCATGTAACAAATAAAACAGGAAAGGATACAGTTGAAGCTATTGCACAAGTTATTTTGACCAATACTAACGATAATTGCAATGACGGCCATTGTTCAAAATCAGTTCCAAAATGGGAAAATAAAGGCGTTAACAATTTAACAGACAACGTAGCAGTTGCTACAAGTGAAAACAAGAATATAAAATGTATTGCAACACAACCGAAAAATAAAAATATTATTAATCAAACTACGATTAATACGGCAACCACTACAAATGATTCGACTGAAAATATACTGGAAGAAGAAAGTAACAAAACGAATCAGTCAGTAAATTTCAAAGAACAAGTTGAATTAAACGTAGAAAATAGGAACGGGGAACAGGGAACTACTAGTTATATCCCTAATACTGAACTTGTGTCAGAGAATCAAGATTTGCAAGCAATTCAAAAGCAGTCAAATGGAAACAGAGATTTAGCGGAAGAGAGAGCAGCAGTTACAGAATTTGCTATTGAAAAAAGTATTAATCAAAACCAAACAAATGCTGTGGAAAGTGATTCACAAAATATAATACAACTCTACGACAACGACAAAACGAAACAAATAAATGAAACAGATGAAAGTTTTACCAATGACAAGAATTTTATTGTCCAACAAAATTGTTCACAACCCAATATAGAAAATACAGAAAATATTATCAAACAAGGAAATGAAAATCTTCAAATTAACACCCAAGTTGAAAAAAATACGAATGACTGTTTACCTACACAGGAAAATCAAGATAATGAGAGTTTTAATAGTAACAAAGAGGAGGATGTCACCGAAAGATTAAATAATTCAGAATTTGACGAGGACAGTAAATTAAAAGACAACTATAATGAAATATCGAAGGAATTGACACCAAATACTAACGAAAATTTAAATAATCGACAAGAGAAGGAAAGGACTGAGCTCTCGAGCGAAGAGAATAAAACGAAGAAGTGTGACAGCATTGGAAAAAATAAAATTGTTACAACAAAAAATAATTCAAATAATGATAGTCAGAAAGAACAATCAAAAAATATTACACCATGCAAGAACCCAACAGACGAAATGTCTTATGCGAATAAAAATGAAAAGCTGCCAAGTACAGAGAAACCGAAAGAAGAAAATTTTGAAACATCAGCTCATCAATCACCAATGTCAAATCCCTTCCTACCTCTAAAGGAACACAATGAAAATCAAGTTAAATCTGAGGAGTCACTGATTAAAAGTAACATTCTAGAGGTCTACTCAAATGAGGAAGGGTGTACTAAGACGTCTTCGTCGGAAAATATATCAAAAAATAAGATAATAGAAAATAAGGAAAATACTGAAGTAGATCCATTAACACGAAAACAAAAAAAGAGTTTAAAAAAAAGTAGAAAACGGGCGGAGAAACGTGCGCTACTCAGAGAATCAAGTACTACGGAATCTAGCAGTGAGGTTCCAGAAGACACTGAAAACAAAAAAGCACAAGAATTGACAGTAGGTCAAGATATGCAATCTCAAGATACAGAAAATAAAATACCACCACCGCTCTCAATAAGTCCAGTAGGCCCAACTAAAATACATAGAAAGAAGCCTATTAGAAAAACTGACAGTCAAAAATATAATAAATATAAACATAAACCATCAGATACTGCAAAGAATAAGTACCTAAAACCTACCGATGAAGAAATAACAGAAACAAATACAGATGTTCATACAGAATCTCCGATGAAGATCGAAGAAAATGAAGAAGATAAAATTAAGGCGGACAATATTATATTGGCTAAAAAAACATTGACACAAAATAAAAATCACACAGAAATTTTACAGAAAATGGATAGTGAACCTGCTGGTTGTTCTTCCATGGAATCTCCACTTGCTGATAACTCTAATGTTGCTGCAAAAGAACCATTAAAAATTTCAACTACCATACAAATGGCGCAAGATAATCAGACAACCATTCCACTGGCAAAAAGGCCCTCTAAAATACCTTTATTTCGTCAAAGATCTGTATCAAAAAGTGGGCCCAAATCACCAGACAAAAGTTCTTCTAATAGTAAAATACCCATAAAAACATCGAGCTTATCAAGAAGCAAACCCAATTTAGAAGTAGAAAAAGGTCAACTTAAAAAAGAAGATAATGTGGAAATTAATGATAAGGAATTAAATAAATTAGAAACTCAATCCAAAGAAGCAAATCTTCGACTAGATGTAATAAATACTCAAAAAAACAATGATATTACTTCAGAAGAAGAATTAAATAAATTATCTTCAGATGAACAAGGACAGACTTTAACACGTTCCATGTTACTTGGCAAATCAAATGAAATAGCAAATCAAATGAATAGTTCTGTGCAAATTGTTAAAAATATGAACATGGAGTTAAATCTGACAAAAAAGATACAATTATCTTCTACCACCAAAAGCTCCTTTGATTCTACTACAAGTTCCAAACAATTATCTTACACCAAGTCGTTGGATAATGATAGTGACTCTTCAGTTTCAGAAAGCAATGTTGATGAATTGCTCGATTCAAGCACAGACAATGACGGTTACGATTTTGAAGAAGAATATGAAGAGGTAATTGAATCTGCCTCTGAGGATTATGAAGAGTTCGATAAAAAACACGCTAAAATTACTAAGGACTTAAATATAAATCTTTCACAAATTAGTGCCAGGGTTAACAAATTAACATCAAGCTTGAAAGAGAATACGAGTAAGTACAGTATAGAGGAAACTTGTGAATCTGAAGAATACCTATCTGAACAGGAAGAAAATAATGAAGGAGATGAAGATGAATACATTGAAGATGATTTTGAGGAAGATAAAATGGAAATTTTAAGTACTGACTTAAAAATTGAAGTAAGAGAACCAACTGAACTAGAAATAATGGAGGTAAGATATACAAATTAACGCCAGCATTATAGTGGGAAAAAACTTTTTTAATATAATTTTATTAATTGACTTTTTATTGCTTTAATTGGTACTTAAACTAATCTTCTTTACACAGAGACAAGCGCGAAGGTTTCTGGCAGAGGGACAAGTAGAAAGTTATCAACAGGCAGAATTGGCAGTTAGTCTAATGGCTTTAAAGTTTTCATCAGAGGAGGCATTAGAAGCAGTGAAGGATTGCAATTCTTTGGACGCTGCTATTTCGTTTTTACAACAAGACTGTGAGTTGTGTGCGGGAAAATATCCTATGAACCAGGTAAGTTGTTTAGAAGCAAGGTAAATTCTGAATAACTTATGAGTTTCTTATACTTATAAATTTGGCATATTTGCGTATTTTGTAGCGTAATTAACTAGCTTTCTACTAATTCTACTTCATATCTGCAGATCATATCAATGTTAAAATGTACTCATCGATGTTGCCAGGAGTGTGCAAAGAACTATTTTACGGTGCAAATTACCGATAGAAGTATTATGGACTGTACGTGCCCATTTTGTAAACAACCAGAATTATCAACTAACGATCACAATGAGGACGAAGTTTCGGATTATTTTGGTAACTTGGACATTCTATTAAAGGGCATTTTGGACGAAACTGTACATGAACTATTCCAAAGAAAATTGAGAGACAGAACCTTAATGCAGGATCCGAATTTTAAATGGTGTGTGCAGGTATCGTAAATAATATTTGGATTATATTGTGTTTGTAAATCTGCTCCTTCTAGTGTTCCTCAGGTTTCATTGCTCATCCCCGACAAAAAAGACTGATTTGTCCTGACTGTAAATCGGTTACATGTGCCGGTTGTAGGCGACCAGTAAGTTAACTATATTATTATTCTACATATTAGTTAGCTAATCAAATTAAGTACAAGTAAATTAGAGAATTTCATATGATTCCTATGGCAGGTAGCGCAATATTATTTTGCTCCAGTAGCTATTCGTCATTTCCAAAAAATATATGTATATTTTTTTAGATTTCTTGCCAGCTATAATATTAATTAAAAATTATAGAGGGTCATCAAAGCCGTCCATTTTTGACAACCCTATATTATATAATTGTTAGCTATTTCATCAGATAGTATACTTCTCCTTAGCGATTGTGTAGTGGGTTGAAAAAATCACACAAAAAATCTTCAAAGATGTGTTGGTCCGCCCTGTTTGAGAGATATCGAAAATGGGACAGGGTTGGCTTCAGTTGTTACTAAATATTTACGATTAATTTTGAAGTTCACTAGCATTAATCGGTGCGACCTGCGCATTATTATTTAGTAAAAGTCTTGCCCTAAAACTAGAAATATAACAAAAAATTTATTGCGTACTTCGCTTTACGTACAATGGCTATCCTGTAAATACTACCCAGCGAAATTAAGCAGCCAACACACTTTTTACGTTTCAAATGACCTATTACTT
Source organism: Rhagium mordax (assembly GCA_963680705.1). NCBI lineage: Eukaryota > Metazoa > Arthropoda > Insecta > Coleoptera > Cerambycidae > Rhagium > Rhagium mordax. Next base: position 26,227,155 of record OY796658.1, on the reverse strand, counting down.
ATTAATTCGTTATTGCTCCACTTGTCCCAGAGAGAGAGAGAGAGAGAGAGAGAGAGAGGGGGGGGGGAGAGAGAGAGAGAGAGAGAGAGATTGTGAGTATTGGCTGTCTTTGCAATTTTTTGCGTGATTTTTCCAACCCACTATGTCGCTAAGGTTTACTCTGTAGGTACCTACCTACCTACTGAGAAGTTAAGATAAGGATCTAAAAGTCGTTTTGCCAACTGATTTTACAGAACTATTATTAAGTTCTAAAATACGAATTTCAAATAGGTATCTGTAGTTCCCATATTATTAATTTTAAACTATAGTGTTAAAAATTAAAAAAAAACATACAATGTGTCTCATTAAAAAAAATGTCGATGATGTCATATCTTGAATAAAAAATAAACCTATTCGAGGACTTTTACGAAATATTTTTATATTCAGAGATAATACATTTGAACATGCTTATTAGTACACAACTACGGCTTTCCTGTAGAAATTAACACATAACTTTTTTAGTGGGAAAAACAACATGAAGGTATAACGTGTGAGCAGTTTGCAGAGTGGAAGGATGCAAATGATCCGGAAAATCAGGCATCGGCTGTCGCGAAACACCTAGCAGAAAACGGAATTGATTGTCCTAAATGCAAATTTAGATATTCCCTAGCAAAAGGCGGCTGTATGCATTTTACTTGCACGCAGTGCAAACATGAGTTTTGTTATGGCTGTGGTAAACCATTCATGATGGGTGCAAAATGTGGTATTAGTCAGTATTGCGCTAAATTAGGATTACATGCACACCATCCAAGGAATTGTTTGTTTTACTTGAGAGATAAGGAACCGCAGGAATTACAAAAATTATTAAGGGTAAATATTTCTTTATAGCCGATTTGTGGTATAAGTACCACCTGGTACCACCTTATTTCATTATTTCTAAATATGAAAAAGTTTTACTAAGAAATATTGTGTAACTATGACTATGCAATATTTCCGATCGTCTACTGTACTGAAACATTAATGTTAATGTATTCCTCAAACTAAATAAATAAATAAAAGTACACAGTAGTCATCCTAAAATTTTGAATGGTGTCATAATTTTACATACCTAAGAACTTTTCTGAAATACACTGTACGTATTTAAATCTAGAAAATTAAATAGTTTAAGATCCAGTCAATACCATAAATTTATATTACAAAATTAAACATTCTGTTATAGGACAATAATATTACTTTCGACACCGAGGTCGCAGGTGATAAAGAAGAAAATGCTTCGGCTGTAGTTAAATGTTTAATACCATTACAACGAGAAACACCTAATGGGATTGTGGACGCCTTATGTAATAATGAAGTTAATCCTGGACAAGCAGGCCTTTGCAGGTAATGTACAAGATACAACTGAACTATAAAATCAAAACTGTTAAGTTCCCAATTATTTTAAAAATTAGTGATTCATTCACATAATTATTACTTTTCTTTTATGGATTTAATAAAAAATAGGTAAGGGTGTAAAATTTCAACATTTCTTATTAACTTTTGCTTTAAACCTTAAAAAAAAACATTTTAGTTATATTATAAACAAATAACATTTATACTGTGGCGCTCGCTTTACCTAGCTGAGGCTGTTTGAAACTCACTACCTACAAGATACCTACATAGATATTCTTTTCCTGTATTTCGAGTTTCCTTATTATTAAACGTGGACGACTACTGCCAGTACTGCCTCAAACACAGAGTGCTATGTCACCAGGGAAGTTATTTCTTCCTTAACTGAAAACAATGATTTAGATCATACACTGGGGCCAAACATAACCACCATGAACAGGACAATGAAATGTTTCGCCTGCGTGTGATAACTCCAGCGTCGTACCTGGGGTTGGGCAAAGAGGCGGCTGCCAGGGCGCAAAATTTGAATCTTGCCCTGGGCAGTCATGGCTCATGACCATAGCTACGACGCTGGATAAATCCACGTTTGAGGGACATTCACTGAGACTGAATCTTACCACCTTGACAGGACAATGTAAGGCTCAACCGGTGTATTTTATATGACATGTATGTAATGCAAACAAGCAGAATAATATTACGAGCTCTGGTTTGATAAAGTCATTCAAAACATCGATACTTACAAATGACACACAAATGCACAACATCTATACTTATTTGAAGGCGACATGGATGCACTGCGACGGACTACGTGTTCTTACCATGATCTTCGGTAAAACAAGTAGGTAATTAAACGGAGTGGCGGTTATTTTCCAAAGGCTGGTAGTTAATGCGAAGGCAACTCGACAGATGATGATCAGGTTTCTGGTTCGACAGCACGACCACCAAAGATTCTTTTATGTCCATTTGCAGCAAATTTATAATAAATTTTTGCTGACGCGTTCAAGCTGCGGATTGAATTTGAACGCGTGACTTGGACTAGAACGTTACTTACGTCCGAGCGTGTTACATGATTTGCAACCGAAATAGGCTGTTTGCAATTTTTAGACAATATTGCAAAAAGAACCGGACTAAAACAGACACGGATTAATATTCTAACCAGTTTTAGTAACTAATGATTTTTACTTCCGACTCCGTCATTACTTTGAACAATTCATACGGATTTTAGCTATACCGGGGATTATCGGAAATTAATCAATTTACTGCTTGTTTCCCAGCGGCTTTTACAACTCAATGTTAACTAAATTAGGACTTAAACAGTAACGGAGGCTAGCAGCGGGTGTACCCAAGTGATGGAAATATATAAAAAAACAGAAAATCCTTAAATTGATGAAAAAAATCACTTCGTTACGATACAAACTAATAATTATTACTTATCATTTATGAATATAATAAAAAATAGGTAAGGGTATAAAATATTAAGATTTTGCTTTAGCCTTTTAAAAAAAAAAAATATTTTCGTTATTTTATAGACAAATAACATTTACACAAACTAACGGTAACCTGGTAATATATCTTTACGTGCAATATTATATCAATTCAATATTAAATGTCTATACGAATGAATGTTAGATCGTAAGCACGGTTGCAGCGATACCAAATTTAGAGTAGCTGTCCAAAGGACAACCTACTTGGATTAATTCTTGCTCGCAATATGCAATAAATATTGTATGAATATATTACACACCATGATACGCGAAATTAGATGCTACGAATAGTCAGTTTATCAAATCATTTTAAATATTTCCCAAAATTTTAATGTGGCACCTACTTTTTTATATAGCCAAGGCCACTTTATTGTTACTTTACAAATGCTTGTAGATTCTTGTTTTGGTTGATAATAATTTAATGTGTATATATCCTCCTGAATTTGCCACAAGTTATTTCAATATAAGCTGGTTGTTATAAACCAGGCTATTGAACTAAAATTAATATTAATGCAGATTCGAAAACATCAACAGCTTTCCAGGTGCTGCCATACCACTGATCTTTCATTCACCCATGCACATCAATTTGAAATTAATTATTATTATATTGTATAAACAACACTTACATTTAAATAGTCAGTTAGATAAATTGATTAAGTATTCCTTAACCAGTATACCGGGTGGCCACGAGTCATTGTAAGCCCCCAATTTTTTGGTTGTTTTTGAATTTAAAAATTTCGTTTTTGGTATACGTGAATAAGACAAAAGTGGGCCATTTTTAGACTAACAGGAACAAAAATATCACTTCCGGTTGAACCAGAAGCAGTGGCGTATCCAGAGCTTTGCTCTGGATGGGGTAATAACTAATTTTGCTCATTTTAATGTGTAAATAATTAGCATACACTGAAGGTATTTCAAGAATATTACTGTTGCCAGTTAATTAGTGTATTTTGAATATCAAATTAATAGAAATAAGGTTTTTTTCGTATAAGGTACATATAAAGTTTATATTTGTTACAAAAATATTGTCAAAAAACACAGGAAAAAGCAGATAACATCTGATCAACAGTTAAAGACATTAACACAAAGTAATAATTAGGTAAATAAAACATAAATAAAAAATAAAAACATAACAAAATAGGTACCCAAAAGAAAAAAAATATGTAAATAACGACTTATAACTAAGAAAAAATAACATATTTAAATGTATAAAAACAAAAAACAACTAACAGGAACTCGAACCATTATTATAAGAACAATATTTTTATAAACATAAAGAAAGCCTTAATAAGTTACAGTCTCAAATCTGGTCTTCTAGTTTTTTTAGATGCAAACCTATTAATAATTTTCAACTTTATTAGTGACCTTCTATATATTTTTTTTTCTTGGATGGTTGGGATTGTGATAGGTCATGATCAAATAATAAAACTGCTTTTCTAAATCAGTCGACGTTTCGCTTAATTTATTAGCATCTTCAGGACTGGATAAATGCAGTCTTTTTGTTGTTGCACTTTATAATAATACAAATTTTTAAAAACAAATTCAACAACAAGCAAGGGACACTTGTCGTATACAACATTTCAACTTGAACTGATACACAGGAATGCTACTATACTATTAATAATTGCATCTATATCAATAGACACCAATCTTTGCACATATAAAAGTGTGTATAAAAGTAATATTAAAAATAGTAACAGTGGCCGGTGGCCGGCCAGAGAAGCGTGATTGAGAGGCACACACGACATGTGCTGTAAGTTATAATATTGTGACATTGTCGCAACGCTGTTGGCTGTTGCCTCGCACTCCACGTAGACACAAATTAATACTATCACTATCACGGTAAATTAATTAAATTGTAAATTTCGAAGGGATTTATGTTCTACAGGAGAATTTGGATTTTTGTTAATTGTTACCTTTGATTATTGTTACAATTGTTATTCTAAGCTCTGGGGGGGGTAATTACCCCCATTACCCCCCCCCCTTAAATACGCCACTGACCAGAAGTGACATCAACTTTTTTTTCTTAAATGGAATGACTGTGTTTTTTTTGTGGTGTTTTATAAAACATGAAATTCTAACTGCAGCAGTATTTTCCAATTTCAAAAATTCCAAAATATAAGTGAGTACGAACGATTTTTTATTTTGTACAAAATGGCCGCGTCAGATGAATGCGATGTAAGAAAATTACTAAGTAGGCTATGGAAATTATTAGCAAGGTAGTAAGCTTGTCTGTAAAGAATAAAATAGTTATTTGAATTACTGATAGATACAGACAGACAGACAGTACACACCGTACTATAGTGAGTATTATGTTTATTATGCCTACCTACCTTTAAATATCTTGTAATTCCCTTGCATGCAAATAAACGGAATTTAAATTTCATTTTAATTTCCGTAGGGGTCCTATGGAAAATTTTTAAATGGGACAGTACTATTTTTTTTATTATTCGGACATAATGATTCATAAGCTTTAATTTTTTCGCCAATAATAATTTCTGAACGAGATCTTTTGTAATAATAAAAGTGTATTTAAAAGGTAAGCACAAATTAAACAAGAAATAATTTTAATGAATCTTCGTTAAGAAATGATTATTTGGCGAAAAAATTAAAGCTTATGAATCATTATGTCCGAATAATAAAAAAAAAGACAGTATGGTCCCATTTAAAAATTTTCCATAGGACCCCTACGGAAATGAAAATTAAATTCCGTTTTTTGAGAAAAACCTAAAAATAGATTTATCTATCAGTAATTTAAATAACTATTTTATTCTTTACAGACAAGCTTCCTACCTTGCTAATAATTTCCATAGCCTACTTAGTAATTTTCTTACATCGCATTCATCTGACGCGGCCATTTTCTACAAAATAAAAAATCGTTCGAATCTCACTTATTTTTTGTAATTTTTGAAATTGGAAAAAACTGCTGCAGTTAGAATTTCATGTTTTATAAAACACCACAAAAAAGACATGGTCATTCCATTTAAGAAAAAAAAGCTGATGTCACCTCCGGTTCAACCGGAAGTGATAGTATCATTCCTGTTAGTCTAAAAATAGCCCACTTTTGTCTTATTCACGTATACCAAAAACGAAATTTTTAAATTCAAAAACAACCAAAAAATTGGGGGCGTACATTGACTCGTGTCCACCCGGTATACAGAAAACAAATAATTTCTCCTGTAACTTATTTTAGGATGCATTATATAGAATATTTATGTCACTTAATCAGAGGACATAAGATTGATACTATAGAAATGTTAAATGCAGATGATTTAGAGACTGTTGTAAGACGAGCAGCCAAAAAATTACCTCCTAATTGTTTTGGAACGCCCAGAGCAACGTATCGATTAAGATTAAAACAGGTACATAATTAAGTATGCTGTTCCTTAAAATCAAAACAGAAGGTTTCGTTTTAACTTCATTGTATTATTAAATAATTAGTTATACACAGCGCGGAAAATTTTAAAAAATTCTAGGCTTTGGTCCCCACATTCCATCCTTTATATCTCAGTCATTTAATAATAATTTTTAAATATGTTAACGTTACCCACACCATGTCACTTGTAATTATTATCTACTATATTCTTGAAAATAGGCAATTTAGCACTTTCAGTTTTTTTTTTTCATCTACAAAGAAATAATAAGGAACAGTATACAAATCTTTTTGATTGGCTAACATGTTGTTGTTTGTGTGTGTATAGGCTACACTACATCGAGTATTTAGTTGGGCTCATTGGCAGACACAAGCTGGACCCCATTTCAATATTGGACCTGGTTGAGGTGAGTCAAGAATTGAGGAGGAGAGGTAGAGAGTTACCTGAACGAGGTGCCTGGTGTACGGACCCAGAATACAGAGATATATGTGCAAAGGTAGGTCAAGTGCTTCTAGCAAAAGGTAGTCTGTCAATGTGCCCAACAGTAATTTGCTTTTTTATAATGCGTTCATGTTGTTTTGATTTTAATGTAACTTAATGGAAAACTGTTTCAGCATAGGTCAATTAATTTAAAGCTATTGGGAAATAAATTGTTACTGCTACCTATTATTATTGATGGACATTGAAATTATAACATTCATGGTATCATATGTAAAAATTACCCATTGACCTTTAACCTCAATAAATGAAATAAAGTGATAAAATTGTCAAAAAACAACCTTACACAATGTTTAATAAAAAAAAGCAACGCTACTTTGACCTTAATTACGAGTTCCTTCACTCATTTGTATAAAACAGAAATTTAAAATTAAAACACTGGATAAATTAAATATATGTTCAAACATTATTATCAAAGAATTATGAAATAACAAAATATATATTATAAATATTTTCTGTTTGAAAATCGGGCAATAAATACGAGTTTCCCACAGGCAAGCAAAAATATACATACTTCGATTTTAACAAAACTACACGAGATTAAAATATTATTTCTTAAATATACGACTATTGGTCATTAAATATAAAGCAGTAGAAGTAAAGGAAGAACGAATTTCTTTACTATCAAAAGTAAAAGCTTAAAAACATTAAATTTTGTGAACAAAATACTTAACTGTATTTTTCTTCGTCATCTTTGGAAAATTTAAAAAACCATGAACTTTATTTTATGCTGCGTTTTCAGATAGTGACACTTAAAATTAAATTATTTAAACCCATTACATAATTATTGCCACATTACTATTTATTACCATTAACCCTTTTATGACGAGTCAGAAAATCATACTCCAGTCCTTGCCGGCCAAGCACGGGAAGATATATCCATTTGTTGTCAAACTTAAAAAAACTTAGATACCATTAGTTTATACTATGGCCATACAAAAGCACCAGTGAACAATCATTAGGTATATTTATATTTATTATGCATTATGTGTTCACTTATGTTTTCAAAACGTACTCACTGAACACGTACCGATGAACTATACACTGTGTTTAACGAATCGTTAGATATATAAATGCATAGGATGAGGTGCGGAGCGACAACTATGCGCCGTAAATGCTTTGTACGGTACGATCACAGGATAGCGCTCTGTCTCGGACCTCGCGGTAGCCAGTGTTGTCATTTCCGAGCCATATATCTAATGATTCATTACACACACGGTATGTTCAAGTATTTACTCATTTACTATTATGTGTTAGCGAAAAACAAATTGCTAAAATAAACTTGTTCCTTGTTATGTTCATAATGAAAATAATAAACTAAAAAAATTGTTAGTCATTCTAGTGTGTTGTACTAAGTATTAGTATTATTACACAAAATGATCAGTATGGTACACAGCCTCTATTATAGACGTTCAGATATGATACTTTCACATTGTGAACGTTATGCGTGACGTTACTTATACATTTACAAGCAAGGAAATGCATAAAATTTTTAAAATTGTGCAAGGACAGATTATAGAGCTAGTATTTGCCAGTATGGCACTCGGCCATTAATAGCAGTAATAGCGCACATTAATGAGATGTATATGTAGGTTATTGGTCCTGAAAAGGTTAAACTGACAACAGACTATATAAGTATTTTGTTAAGAAAAATTCTGCAACTGATGTAGTCTCAGATGTAGTGACGGTGCCTAATTTTTAAATTTACATAATCATTCATTAGCCAAATATATTGAGCAAAATACTGACAAATATTTCTGTTTCAGATTGTTAAGGACCAAATACCACTGGAGTGAAAATAAACTTAAGCTATTATTCTACCAAAGAGAAATCCATTTTCCATTGACAAATTTGAGTGATTGTCCTATATGTGTTTTGTTACATAACATAATATAAATAAATATTGTTATATTATGAAAATAAAATATACCTATTTATTAAATACAGTTTTATTGCGTATTTTTTTTATAACTCAAGATTCCAAACCTTGTAAAAAGTGCTTCAAATTAGAAGAGTTTACCTTGGGTTTATTTGAATTACTTAAAAATTGACCGAGTTTACCAAGAGTTTTCTTCTTTTTAAGCTTTTTCATTACTTTTCCTTTCACGACATTCTTATTTAGATTTTCCTTTTTACTTAATTTAAATCTCGATGAGTTATTATCATCTGCATCCACAATTATAACATCTGAATCATTGAAATTTCTAATATTGTGTGGTGTAAGTGAGAGAACTGCTTCTTGATTAAGACCACAAAATTTATCTTTCCTTTTAATTTTTTTCTTCTTTTGAGACAAAACTGCAGAAACCTTAGGTTGAATATTTTGTTCGGGTTTCAACAACTTAATGAGAGACTCTTTCTTACAAAACTTACACGTTATTGCCTACAAATTTAGTATATTATTAACCAGGTTTTTTTTAATCTTTTTTTTTTTTAATTTACCAAATGATTTCCACTAAAATTATTGAATCGTTTAAGATATTTTCTTTGATATTTAGTCATTGGCATATCAACACAACTCTTGGCCAGCAATTTTTTAGCAAATTTACTACTTTTTTGCTCAGATTTTATTCTAAAACTTGCAGGGCCATCTAATAAATTCAAAAAACATCTTTGACACTTTATGGACATTCTCGTCATATTCGAAGGTAAGTACATACTCTTCCTTAGTTCCATTAATCTTCCTTTGGTCCTAAAAGCCAAAATTGGGAATAAAAAATAAAATGTATTTCGTGTGCAGGAACGCTTACGAATAGAAAGATTTTAATGCAGGTACATTAAGTGAAGGTAAGTTAGAAACGCTATGTAGAAATTTAATAGAGTTTCTAAACAGTCCATCATCATCATTTTCTACTAAAGAACCCATTACCCATTTTTCAAGTCAACCTTAAAATCACAAATAAAATAACCTGAATAACCTCTCAACTCAACTCAACACATTTCACACATTTGACGTTTGGTGACTGGGTCCTAAATACTCAATTTCCATTCATTAACCGAATTTTAAACCGATTCAAGTGGTCAACCGGTATTTAGCGGTCAGACATAGTATTTATTTATGCTTGTGTTCAAGCATGTGGTTACTGGTTAGGAATTTTAATTAGGTGAAAACAATAATTCGAAGTAGTAAATGTAATTTTAAGTAAAGTTGGATGATTTTTGTTAGAACAAACGATTAACATAGTGATATGTGTGGTTATTAACCGCTTTGGAATAACCAATTATTAGCGTAATTTAACGCTAATGAGTTAAAAATGTCTTTTCATTAACCGGTTACTTTATTTTCTGAACGCTGAAATGCTCACTGTTTACTAACAAAAGTAATAAATAGTTTGTTTTTTGCCCCAAGATACAATCATTTTTATATCCGACCGGCGGAAATGTCTGTATTTATTATCAAAATCGGGCGATTATATGATGAGTTTCTTGTTAGAAAACCTTCTTTACTGTTTACCTACCTGTTTATCTCTGATATCCTCTTATTACTTAGTTAAATGGATTACTTTGACAATGTAGGTAATTCATTTCAGTCGGAAAATATTGTCGCTAGTTAATATAAAAAACGGGTTTTTTGATTAAATCATAAAACCGTCAGAAAGTCAATTTAATTACTAATCCATAAACCAAAGATAATTATGAAATAATCTGTGCTTAAACCACTGACTAATAATTATTTGTATTCGGATTGCTAAAAATTGCTTAAAATGCTTGCACATCAGAGCAACCTGGCGTAGACAAAATTCGTTCTCCTGAAGTAGATCTCTGCTTCTTGGTAACAGTTGAAATTACTTCCAACAGCTGCTGCCACCTATAAGTGAGGTATCGTATTAACACTTTTAAAAATGAAATTTGTTTATTTATTTTAGATTAATCGAATAAAAAATAATAAACGTATTTGATAAGTGATGAAATATTTTTTATTTATTCAGTAAATTTTTGCATTTAAACTTTATGAAAATAATCCGAAATTTCAATTTTCTGAAATTATTGATCGTTCCGTATGCATGTGGTGACGTAAAATATCACGCCACTATCCCTTCCAATCAAATGAGATTCTCATTGGCGGAGAATGCGGAGATCGGAGAGTCAAGCTGTCCAAAAATACGGTAGATTTGTCCACACGAAATGCGTGTAGTTGTTGACTTCTTTTAAGAATTTCAGATAAAACGGTGCATGTGTCAGTGAATTTACGATAAATTAACAACCCAATTGATAAGGAGTTCAAATTTTATCAGCTGGATACTTAATCTACTTCGGTAAGTTTTTAAAGATTGAATAAATATATAATTTTTATCATAGTGCCTCAATAAAAAGCAAGATAACGTAATGTTATGAAAAACAATTAATTATAAGTTAGTTTACAACAACCTTCTTTATTTTATGTATTAAAATTGTGCCGGTATGATTAAAATTTATAGTAATTCTTGGTTGACATTTATGTTATGATAGGTTATGTTCTTGGTAAATGTCATGTACAAATTTTTGATACTATAAAAAGTAGCATTGTTGGATGATTATGTTTATCTATTATTGTATTCAAAATAATTCAGGTTATTTCCATTTTATTAATTTTAAAAAACGTGTTATTTCTGCTATCAGCTAATTTGAATATTTTAAACCTTTTTATGCCACGAATAAAAAAAAACTACATTCCTTTCAATGAAGCTACGTTATAAATCCATTCCATTTTATAAATATCAAAACAGTATTGTTGAACATTCATTGTTTCTAATCTTATCACCAGGTCAAACTCCACACATTTTTCTTAGGTGTATAATGTATATTGTAAAAACACAAGAAATCAAATTTTCCGTAAGTTTTCAACCTTTAAATTATAGAAAAAATTGTTAGAAAAAGTCTGTGACGTTTTATACTCTTGGTTTTGCGGCCTAGATCCTAAATAAAAACCCCGACCCACACACCAAAAGACTCGACAAAAGGTTGTGATCCATTGTTCGACGATAATAATATAAATCGAAAAGCATATTCGGTTAGAATTAGAATATAAGCATTTCCCGTGAAAGGTAAATAAAGTTCGTTGTTTCGGATTAAGTCCTGTCACGAGGTCCTGTCAGTACTTAATTAACAATTATGTTTTTTCTTAATAATTAATTAGTCCCCCTCCATTACTTTATATTACGCTGGGAAAATTGTTCATCTGTTATAAACGGACACTAGGGTAAAAGCAATTATGTTAATTATAGTTACTTGTAGGCTCTATTATTTAAAAAATGTTTTAATTACTTGGATCACTACTTTCTTTGTCATTTATTTAATGTCCGCTATCAAAGTCAATAAACCGCCAATAAGTGATAATCCGAGTGATAATCTAAGTTCATCACGGCATATGCGTAAACAATGTAAACATTAATTTAATATCCTAACCTAGAAATTTATCTGCTCTGACGTGTAATAATAGAAATCGTTAACGTGCCCATATCGCAGGTGTACCACGACTACCACGTACTAAAATTTAAAAATTCTTGTTCTTGGCATTTTGAATTAGAGATTAAATGAAGGACAAAAGAACTTAACTACTTTTCAGCTAATTCATCTAACTTTCAAATCTCCAAAACATTTTTTTACGGGACCTGATTCTATCATTTCTGTGATGTCACAAGTAGAAAGTACTTAAGGAAAATAAAGTTTTGTAGTCATTTCGTTTTGACTGAGCTGTGTAAACAGTCATTATGTTTAGTTGTTTTAAAGATATGTGCAATAAGCAGTCATAATTTAATACATAAATTTCTCTGAAGATGGTTAATAAATAACCCGAAACGTCGGAAAATAAATAAAATACTTTAATTTAATTATGTGACCAAGAATCCCAGAATTACATGTCAAATTATGTTTAGGAGTATTTCCAAAAATGTTCTCGTTCTTTTATCGCGAAACAGCTCCTTACTTATATTTTAAACGACTTTTATAACGAAAATAAAAATAGGGGCGAGTGATAATTCAAAATCCATTATGGTATATTGAATGTCTCCCCTGTGTAATATTTATAGACGATTGTGTAATATTTATAGACGATATTATCTATTGTGTCGCTGCGTTTAATAATAATCCTACAATAACACATTGCTTGCCATGTGGGCACTATTCACTTGGACTTGGACCTTAATCAATCAACCCCCTATCTACTTAGATCATTATTATTATTTGAAATTTAAAAGCGGAGGAAATTCTTAATTTAGAGTATTATTTTAGTAGTACAAAGTCCAAAGGTTGCCTTAGTTTAAGCTAATGTGCTCGTGCTCCAAGTTATGATGATACACATTTACGCTATAAATTATCTCAAGGTAAGCTTCCTCAAGTCTGCTCAGGGTTTTGCATATTGCCATACGTAATAGTTCGCATTTAGGTAAATTCTGCATTTTTAATTAAACACAAAATGAATTAAATGATAGACCACTTTATTTTAAAAAATCTTAAAAAATAAAGTACCTGCGCAAAGTAATATCTTAAATTTATCAAGATTAAATTATTTGAGTACGTACGATTAATTATTAACCAAATTGAGAAATTACAAAATTTAATTCATGTTGTGCAATTTTGAACCAGTTAATGTAAGTCGTATTTTTTGCTAAAAAGCATTTTTACAGTTTTCGTTTATTAATATAGAACACGCGACTTAGTATTCTTTTCGTGCATTATTATTATTATTATTGAATATTATACTTATTATTAAGGATAAGGGATAATAACCAAGAACATGTACACCCAATATGTATCCATTTACGGTTTCACGGTAATTCAATTGGCAGAACCAGACCTCACTTTTACTGTTATTTTGATTTTGGAACAAAACAAGAAAATAACCCCGCTAAATCTTAATGGAGATCTCGGTCAAATCGGCTGAAAATGTATGCTCAAGCCATTCTAATCAAAAGTCTCCATAGACACAAAGTCTAAAAATGAATAAATTAGAAGTGAGAGTGGAATCAGTAAAAAAACCTCTAAAAATGCTATTTCTTCGTTTTTTAAGGACTTATTTTTAGAACATTATTTTACGAAAAATTCCAACGCGATTTATATGTAGTAGGTATGTACGTATATTTTTCACGACTCTCACTGACTCAAAAACATGCATTTGCATAAGAATTTGCTGCACTTGATGCGATGAATGTGATTGATATCGATCTTCTACAATAATACACTTTTTAACAATTGACAATCTACTCATTTCTAAATACAATAATTTAGAGATACAGCGGGTTGTACTATATGCGGTGTAATTAATCATTAAACGTTTTACGGTATAAATGAATTTTTGATGAGGCGATTTAAAATATTATTAATATATTTTTTGGATGACAATGCATATAACCACACTTTGACCTAACCCTGGTTTTGATTTCATGCATTTCTTAAATTTCTGAGCTGTTAGTCTCATTAAGTACATATTAGAAAAATAAAATGTTTTGTTGGCATACTTATTTAATAAAAAAAAGTCATACTGAATATTTTTTACTAAGCTGAAAATAACATATAATAAATAATAGAATTGCAAATTTTAATCTTTGATTTATATTCTAGATAATTAAATAGAGGGTTGAAATCATGTCGATCGCATATTTAAATATTTGTTTAGGGTTTTCAGCGAGGTTTTCAGTGACCTTGAAACCTTGAAAAAAAAAATCGGGGAAAAGTCGGGAAATTTAATTTTTTTTAGTAAATGTCAGGAAATTTTAATAATATTCTCAGCTCAGGAAATTTATGTCGCACACCACTGGATAAGAAATCTCGCATGCATGATAACTAACTTGTGATTAGTTTAATTTAATAGCTTCGAGTCCTCTTTTTAACGCGCTGTAGATATACACTTCTCTAAGAAATTAACGCACCACCATAAAATAACCAATAGTTTGAGGTTAATTTTTGTCTAGAGGTTCTAGACCTCTTGCCCGATTTCGATGATTTTTCTTTTGTATGATAGGCTCTTTATTCAAGAATTGAATGTGAATCTATTTTTTCAGAAATTTTTTTTTTTATTGATTACAGGGTGTAACAATTGAAACGTGTTTTTTTTCAAGAAATTTGTAACGCCCTGTGAAGTTTAACATTTACACCAGCAACTTAGAATTTATATCGTACTATAGCCTTATCTTTTCTTAACATTGTCTTTTTTTATTTACTTTATTATCTTTATTGGTACCAGAGAAACACAATTTTAAAGCGTAACATGTTTTTACTTTGAGGTAATATCGAAAAAAAAAATTAATGAAAATGAACAAAATGCAAAAAAGAATATCAATAGTATTTCCGCCTCTGCCTCGAATAACTTCTTGGCAACGCCGATTCATACTTAAAATAAGCGACCATATTTCATTTTGGTTCAATTCTCAAATTTGACCCAATTTTCGCCCAACATCTGTCAAGGTGCCTAATTGATTACGTTCAATTTTCTACCAAGTTTATCCCAGAGGTTTTCCAGTGGATTTAAGTCCGGGCTTTTGGCTGGCCATTCCATGGTGTTAATTCCGACTTCTTCCAGATAATATTGCACAACCCGAGCAACATGAGGTTTGGCATTATTCTGTATTAACATAAATCCTTGCCCTTTATGGCGCATATGAAACCACGTGGTCGTCTAATATATACTGCTCAGCTGTAAGGCTTTTATTAATGACTAGTTGTATGAGCCACATTAAATCGTTGCCCAATTCTTCGATAACTCCAATTTACTTCAACCAATATTAATACTTATTTTTCATGTTTCACGTTCCATATTGATAAAAATATTGAAAATAAACACGGTTATCACCACATTAGCCTACAAGTTTCTTGTTTTCCAAAGCAAGCTACTTACTTTAGATTTTCTAAAACTAAATCAATAAAAACATGTTATGCTATAAAATTGTGTTTCTCTGGTACTAATAAAGATAATGAAGTGAATCAAAAAAGAAAATGTTAAGCTAAGATAAGTCTAGAGTACGATATGAATTCTAAGTTGCTGGTGTAACTGTTGAACTTCACAGGGCGTTACAAATTTCATGGAAAAAACACGTCTCAATTATTGTTACACCCTGTAATCAATAAAAAAAAAAATCTGAAAAAATAAAATTACATTCACATTCATGAATAAAGAGCCTATCATGCAAAAAAAAATCATCGAAATCGGACAAGAATGTCTAGACAAAAATTAACTTCAAACTATTGGTTATTTTATGATGGTGCGTTAATTTCTTGGAGAAGTGTATTTGTTTTTTGTATAAATCTTATACATCAGCGTCCGTCATAAAGTTGGCTACATATACTGGGTGTTAAGAAAAAGTAGGTCAATCCGTTAACCACGGATTCTTTGGACGAAAATAATGCGACTTTTATAGTGTGATTTGTTATTTTAAAAATAATTTTTATTAATAACTCAGTTCGAGACTCAGTTATTTTTTAAGATTTTTACCTGAAATTTTGAAGACTTTTATCTTACGCAGATGCACTTTTTGTGTAATTTTCGTAAAAAAGTCAAAGCGCAAACGTGGAGAAGGAGGGTTGCGGTACCTCCCCAACTTATTCATGCCTAAATTCTTATTTCCCTAACTTTTCTTACTCTTATAAAATTTTAATTTAGGACTTGGTTAACGAGATATTCCAATAAATTCAGATGTATGATAATATTCCGAGGGGTTATCATAGCTGGTAGTTGGTGTACAAATTCTTGCAAGTGATACGAATTTCAGAAACACGTCTTTGGAATGATTTCATTTGTAGTTATTATGTTTCTGCATAACGTCACATCTCTAAATTACCCGCGA
The DNA here is from genome assembly GCA_963680705.1 of Rhagium mordax. Taxonomy (NCBI): domain Eukaryota; kingdom Metazoa; phylum Arthropoda; class Insecta; order Coleoptera; family Cerambycidae; genus Rhagium; species Rhagium mordax. The sequence goes on along the minus strand of OY796658.1, from coordinate 26,210,676 downwards.
AATTACCACTTAAATTCAGGATATAAAAATAATTTTTATTTTTAGTTTTTGGGGAGTTATAAAATATTTTGTTTATTCGGTTCCAATTTTAATGAGCTACAATTACGAGAACGACTTATATAATATGCAAGACAATTTAAGCAAAAATATTTTCTGTAAATTAGTATTTTTATTTGCTTTTTTTACCTACGCCAGTGGCATAGTTAAATGAGAATCCCGATGAGAATTAAATTAGGTTTTCTAAAACAAAATGTGTACACCACTGTTTTTTTTTTTAATAATTTTAATTTTATCGAACAATTCTAACTATGCACAACAAAAAACGTCTAGCATTTTTTGCCTAAAAGTAACCGATTTAAGAAAAAACCAATGGTTACTACAAACAACAATAATAAAAATAATAAATTCCGAAACTAAAATATTGAAAATGAATTTGAATTTATGGGAATATCTCATTAATAAAGTCCTAAATTAACATTTTATAAGAGTAAGAAAAGTTAGAGAAAAAAATAAATATTTAGAGACCATAGGCGTACGCATGAAAAAATTGGGGAGGTTAGTGGGTACCACAACCCCTTTTTTCCAGGTTTGCGCTTTGACATTTTTTACCAAAATTACACAAAAGTGCATCTGCGTAAGAATGTGCAAAATTTCAGGTAAAAATCTTAAAAAGTAACTGAGCTTATTAATAGAAATAATTTTCAAAATTTAAATTTTAACACCCTGTATAAGGAAAACTAAGCGTTAAAATAAAAAATCACACTATAAAAGTCGCAATATTTTCGTCCAAAGAATCTGTGGTTAATGGCGCGACCTACTTTTTCTTAACACCATGTATAGAATAAAACTTTATTGATATTTCATAAAAAAAAACTACTGAGGGTTCGTTTCTGCTTGTTCGTCAACAAAAAAATACATTTTGACAGATGCCATGTGATCGCCGGTTTGGCTAGAATGTAAAATATAGGTACCTAATTGACTACCTAAATGAGTCAATTTGATAAGATTTCTTAATTAAATTTTTCAAAATTTTATCAATTTGACCTATTTTTCGGTACCGCCGTCAACTATATTTTTACATTCTCTCCAAACATTCTAACAGATAATCATCTTCATTGAACTTAATTCTGGGAATCACGCCAAATTCTAAAAAAATAAATAGAAATAATCATCTGTCAGAATGCACTTTTTTATTGTCGGACATGCAGAAACGAACCCAGTCCCAGTAGAGTTTTTTAAAAATATCAATAACAAAACTTTTACCCATACATTCGCCATATAAAATTTCTAGCGGACGCTATATAAAGATTTTTTCTTGCCCTTTCTTTTTTATTTTTAAAACTTGAGAGTCGAGTTATAAATGTCGTGGCATTAGGATTAGGTAATAAAATCGTTAAGTTTAAAAATGCTAAATAAATATTACCTAACATCTTTTTTAATTCCGGAAAATTCTTGAAAAAGTCAGGGAATACCGGAAAAGTTTCATTTTGGGATTTTACTGACAACCCTGACAGTATCACCCTGTATACTTATAATTTCGTCTACACAATTTATTTTGTTAATTCGTATGAGGAAGTAACATCTACAGTAGGTATTAACACTAATATTGGGAATAATATTTAAAAACGTTGAAGTATACAGTAATTTTAATAATAAAAAACCGCTGCCAATTATGGGATCAAAACTTCCTCACCGTGTGGTGGAATTTATAATGAAAGTAATTTTTGACGTATTTTGTTTTTTAACGTATTTTGATTTTTTTGACGTATTTTGTTTTTTTGGCGTATTTAGTTTATTTCAACATTTGGACACAATATTATAATGGATTTGTATATTAGATCCTATTTCTAATCTTTCATCATAAATAAATTTTTTGTAAAGTTAGAAATAAAAATGTTGGGGTCCAGTAGACCCCATTCCAGTGGTCCGATTTTGCTCATCAACGAACTCAATCTTTTCCTTGACCTCTAGAACGTGTGTACCAAATTTGAAAGCTTTATCTCAAAAACTGTAGCTGCTATCGCGATACACACACACACACACACACACACACACACACAGACAGAAAATTTTTTTTGTCTGAAATTTTGTGTATCGTCATAATTCGTCACGAATCGTCCAGAAATGCAATAAACAATTTCAAAAATTTTTTCACGAATACATACCTTCCTCACTTTTGGTGAGGAAGTAATTAATAATAAATAGTATCTACCTAGTGAAATAAGTAGATTGAACTTGGTTATATGTGACTAATTATATTATTTATAATAATAATATGCTTTATCGTCATTCTTCTTCCATTATTCTTCCTCATCTATTATCCTTCTTTATCCCTCGTTGATGCCTCGTTGATGCCCTCTTCAGGACACCGTCTTCTCAGCTTAACTTAACATTAACATTCCACTGCTTCTCGATGCCCTTTAGAAAGAGCGTTATTTAGTTGCTGACCTGGTAAGAGCAACGGAAGGACAATTTGGTCGATGTTGTTCAATCGGCAACTAGTTAATGACCAAATGAAATTAGCATTACCTTGGCATTTAAGTTAGTGACTATATATGGAATTTTAAAGAGAATTTAATTTAATATATTGTTGATAATTGTGATTATCGATAATAAATGTATTTATTAATTTTTGTTTTATGTGTTCGGACACTTTTAAGACCTTGAACAGAGATAAACAAACCATGACAAACGTTTATTAATTATTGATAACTCATTTCATTTGGTGTGACCACGAAGTAACAATCTCTACAATCTTGCAAGAATTTGGAATTTAACCGTATATTTTCATCGTTGCCTTGATGACTTTGGAATATGCAATTACAGTGTTTAATTCTTATACCCATAACTAAATTTCTAAATAATGACAACATTAAAGGTTAAAGGTTTATTTAAAATTCGCATGACGCAAGAATATAATGAACATTTTTGAACATTTTTGTTAAAACTTAGGATTAGGAAGATATTTTTGTTCTTTTACTACGAAACTTTTAATGGCGTTAATATTTTTGCAATTGCTGAAATTCACCTTCGCGTTTCTACTCCGTTATCGCGCACTAGGCAGAACCGCGGTGGAACGAAACGCAGCGCGACGAAAGGAGGCGCGGCGGGACCAAAAAAACTCAACACGACCAGTCATTTGACAAGTCATTTATTTAGTTGTGAAATTAGTGACTTTAGAGTCACTTGAATGACAACGCGAAATGAATAATTTAAATGAAGACATCGTTGTAGTGACATTTTTATGTGAAGAAACCGAATAAAGATTGGAGGATGAAAGAAATAGAAAAAGGAAATAGAATAGAATAGAATAAGTTTATTGCAATTTCATAGAATAGACATGAAAATAAAATAATATAAAATAACAACATTAATAGTACAGCAACAAACTAGCCCCCACAAGTAAGTACTACATTAGTACTTCAGTGTGCATTGGGCAGACAAGTAAAAAATTTCAAAATATTAAAAATATTTTTAAAAAAAATTTTAAATATTAAAAGTGAGACATAAAGTAGACCAATAACACTATACACTAAATTAAATTCTAGATACATATATATAAAAAATACACAGGTTAAAAATTTCAACTACATTACATAGGTATAGGTAATAGGTATGCATATATTTATTTAGAGATGAGAAGATTTCGCTAAAGACAAGAAAAAATGATATTTTCATAGTAATATAACTTCGCTCATCTCCATAGCTAGATAAGTAGATGTGAGTATTTAACTTAGAACTAACTTAAAATAGAATATACTATTCAAATAACAATAATATATAAAATAGTAGTAATAACAATTTATAATATTTACATGCATATTGACAGACAACGGTCACATATGACTACGGCGAATAACTTTTTAAAATAACTGCAATCATTACACTTTACAAATAGTAGATATCTATCAATAACAAACCACAATTTGTGTATATTTACACATAGCAAGCGACACATGGCAACGGCAAGTGTTTTCTTTTCAATGGAATTAAATGTTTTTTAAGCCAATTTGATCGTTTATTATATTTCTTTCTGTACCTATTATAAACCTTTTACAAGCTTTTTTGTATTTTTGAAAAGTTTTTATATATTTGATATTAGCTGGAAGAAAGTTATATGCTTTGGGGGCTAAGAATATATGACTTCTCTGACCTATGGTTTTTAGTATGTTGTCACATACCACATTTTGTTTATTTCTTGTTTCATGTTCATGAGTTAGAGTACTTTTCTTTTCAGGGTAAATTTTAACAAGTAGGGCGTAGAAGTATAGTTGGCGGATATCCATTACTTCTGCTTTTGTATATAATACCGTTGATGGATAGGTTATTTCCTTTTTGTATATTATTTTAAGAAACCGCTTTTGTATTTTTTCTAGGTTGCTCATGTATGTTTTTAGCAGTCCTCCCCATCCAATTATCCCATATCGCAAATGTGACTCAATTAGGGCAATATAAGTTTGTCTTAGTTGTTGAATATTTAGTATATCCTTAAGATTATTAAAAAGGTAAAGCATACTTCTTAATTTTTTTGTTAAATTGTTCACATGGACATCCCATTTTAAATGTGAATCAATATGCACGCCAAGGTATTTCACAGAATTTGAGGATTGGAGTGTTATTTGTTTACTTTCATCTACTAATATATTTAACTCTTTAAAGCTAGGTAGTGTGGACTTATAACAGGAGAATGGAACAAATACTGTTTTTTCAAAATTTATTGTAAGAAGTTTGGAATTAAACCAATAAACTATTTTCTTAAAGTCATTTTCAATTTCGGATTTTAACATAGCCCACGAATTACTTTCATATAAAATTACTGTATCATCAGCGAAACTGAATATGTTACCTGAAGTTTCAATGGAATAAAGATTATTAATATAAATAATAAAAAGAAGCGGGCCTAAAATTGTTCCTTGGGGAACGCCATATTTAATAGTTTGAAATTCACTTTTAATTGAGCCTATTTGAACACATTGTTTTCTGTCTGATAGATAACTTTTCAGTAAAGATAATGGTAAGTTTCGAATTCCTATATTATCAAGAGCCTCTAGTAGAAGGGGGTGGCTGACAGTATCAAAAGCCTTCGCTAGGTCAATAAATATTGCTAGCGAAGGCTTTCCCTTGTCCAGAGAGTTGTATATATGCTACTTGTTAGCATCGATATGGCGTCCTGTGTCGATTTACCAGTTCGAAATCCCAGCTGCTTCTCTGATAATATATTATATTTGTTTACAAACGATAGTATTCTTACTTTTAACAGTTTTTCGAATATTTTTGAAAAATTTGTGATCAGGGATATCGGACGGTAGTTTTTTATTTCTAGTTTATCGCCTTTCTTAAATATCGGCTTTACAATAGATATTTTAAATGATGTGGGGCAATAACCGGTTTCAAATACCCTATTTATTAATGTTGCTAATGGTTTACATATATTTATTGCTATTTCTTTTAAGGTCTCCGACTTTATTTCATCAATCCCAGGAGCTTTTTTTTTCTTAAGACTTTTTATGCAATTTAGAACTTCCCCTTTGTTTGTTGGCATTATAAATATAGAGTTTTGAATTTGATTTTTGTATTTTATTTCATTTTTTTTATTTTGTTTAATTAATTCAGCGAGTTTTTCACCCATCTCAATAAATTTTTTATTGCAATAATTTGGCACTTCCTTTACATTTTCTATTACCTCACCCGAGTCATCATTTCTCATTTTACTTATTGTATAGTCTGTTTTTGTTTTTTTATTTGTTATTTCCTTTACTACCTTCCAAACGGCTTGATTTGATTTATGTGTCATTAATTCATCTTTATAATCTTTTATTTTCGCTTTTTTTATTACTCCATTCAATTTGTTCCTATATGTATTATACTCATTTTTTAATTGTTGATTTGGTGGATTTTTTTGTAATTTTCGGAATAAATCGTCTCTACACTCTATTGATTTTATAATGCCATCTGTAATCCAAATTTTTCTTCTTTTTTTGTTCTTTTTAACTTTTATATATTTAGTATGTTTATTTATTTTATTTATTACTAATTCTACGAATTTATTTGTTACGGATTCGACATTGTCATGAAAGAGTATATTATTCCAATTTGTTGTTTTTAATTCTGCATTTAAAGTTTTATAATTTATGAATTTAATAGAGTTATTTTTGTTTACCTTAATTATATTTCTTGTATTTTGAATGAAAATGGATTCATAATATATAATAATAATAATAAAATGTCTTTATTTATTATTGAATACAATAACAGTTCAGTTGAGTGTAAGTCACTTTAACCCATATTTCACTCATATTTTTTATATTGTACTGTACTGTAGACACTGACGAATGGAAAAATATTGATTACCGATAATTTCCAAACTCGGGTTGTGCCGCGCTGCGATTCGTTTCTTGCGTTAAGTCCATAACAAATCATGAAACATAAAATGGCGTTTCGACGCGCCGCGTTTCGTCTCGCAGCGGTTCTGTCTAGTGTGCGATGGCCTTTAGACTGACATATTTTTAAAAACATTTGAATTATTCAAGGATTCAGTGTAGTAAATATATAATTATTTTAAAGGCTCAATTCCGTTTTCTTCATGTTATATAATTTTATTATACAGTATGGTGTTGTTGAAAGTTGGACATTATGTATAATTATTAATTCTGTCACTTATAGACGAAATAGTGAGATGGGGTCATGCGTACAATTGCCGGTCTTCGATCTTCGGAGCAAAGCAGCGGTGGTCGGAGCTGGGGAATGGATGGGTGACCGTATCTCATTACATTACCGAGGATAGTGCAGCGGGCTAGATCGCCCTTGAGTGGCACAAGGCGACTAGCTATCTGCCTATCTCTCCTGGGTTCGAGTCCCAGCTCCGGCAGATGGCAATGTCGGAGGGAATGGGTGTATGTGGTGTGTCCTGGTTAAGTGTCAGAATAGCTCTAAGCTAAACTTCGCCAGGACGTTAATATAAATAAGACGATTAAAAAAAAATAAATAAATAAAAAAAAAATAAAAAAATAAAAAAAAATAAAAGTGGAACACTTCAGAAATAAAAAGCGTTAAAAGTCCATCCATTTTAGATAAAATACAGAAAGCAGTCTTTTGTATTTGACTCATAAGATTCCAATTTGGAACACAATTTAAACAGGTTACAATTTGTTACAAATCTTAATTAAGTAATTTTAAGTTGAAGTTAATTGAAGTACTATGGGGTGGGGTAAGTCACTCCTAAAAGGCTATGAAACTTTTATATCATCCATTTATCTGCAAATGTTTTTGGTTAATATTATCATTTAATCTCGGATTTTTTTTCGTTCTTAATGTTTGCAAAAATTGAGAGTTTTCGAGAAAAACGCAAATAACGTCGGCAAAGTTTAAATGTTTTTTTTAATTCACTTTCTGGTCATAATTGTCCTGTTCAGTATGAAATCATTGGCGAATGATGTGCGTTACTCCTCCAGTTGTTTGGAGATCTTCTCTGATGATGTTGGAATTGAATCGAGAACACTCTGTGTAAGGAAGCAAAAATGAATAAAAATTAGTTTTCAAGTTTGATTATATATAAGTATATATCGCAAAACAATCTGGTCCTGTCATTTCTTGTAAAATAATGAAATGTCTGATGTTTGTGGACATTTTCGCAACATTTTACTAGAGTAATAATTCATCTTATAATATGACAAAATTACGTTAGGTACTCAGAAATATGACTTTAAGAACGCGTTGATATATTATTTAAGTGATATGAAAAAGAAATATAGAACTGGTGTGGAAATTGTTAATAAATTGGTGACGGCGCCGGTGACGAGGTTGCGAAACTGATATTTATTTTCATTACAAAAATAGCTAATAAGTCAAAATTTTATTCTATCAAAATATATTTTAATAAAAAATAAATTATTCATTAATACTAGATATGACTCGCCCTTTATAAATGGGTGTTCTTAAATATTATCCATAAGAGCGAAACAATTATACAATTTTAGATTAGATTAGAATGTTGAACAGATAATTCCACAAAATTAAAATTTAAATAATTTTGTTAAGCACTCTGCACACTACATTTCTATTGTGTGTATTACAAGAGTGTTGAATCGAATTCCAATAAGAAAACTAGGTACTCAGTTAAAAACTTTCAAAAGAGCAATCATATCTTTAGTGATATAAAAGTGCATCAAAATGTTTTTCCCAATTCGCTCATAGATCATCCTAATGTGATGGGAGAAATCTACTTTTGTTCTTTTTTACACTTTTGGAACTAATGAAATGTTGCAAAATAACAATGATTGGAATGCACACCCTGTATTCAACGTTCTCCATTATAGTGTTGAAGTCATAGTTAGGTTAGTTTATTCCAGACGGATTTTACAAGAGAATAATTCGAGAACTACATTTCCATACTTTCTTTTGTTTTAAAAATATTCTACTTAAAAAAATCGAATGACCAATTTAGTTCATACTTACATTGTTGTTTTATATAAGCTTTTGACAGGTTATATTATCTCCATATGACTTCGTTTAATAAGTATAATTTGTTTTTTTATTAGCATTACCTAGAAGTTTTCTACCTTTGTACTTTCATCAGTGATAATACGTATTTGTACTTAAGAACTTGTGTAACATGTATTGGCCGAGGGTCAAGGTTCGAATTTTTTTTATATATCCAATAATAAGTAGTTATCAATTCATTTTTCAAGGAAGGTCGCATGTCCGTAAATTGATTTTACCTTTGAGTGTTTCAATCATAATTTGTAGGTATATCTAATAATCTCGATATGATCCCATTGTTAGGTAAGCAAGAATTGTTTTCGTAAATCGTTTTGGGATATCGATAAGAAAAATAATATCTCTAAATTGTGTTATTATCACTCAGACAGGAAGGAAAATGATCTTAAAGAGAGTACGGAATGAATGAAATTTTATAACTTTAGGTGAGCGGTGGGCACAGGCAGCATTGGAAAAACTTACTTATAAGAAGCGCTGCGCTGAAATTAGTAATGCTGTTAAGTATATGGCACATTTCTAATAATTTATTTGATATGACTGATACTGGTCTCATTATACTTGAATGTGTGTCTGGGAAACTCATTTATTCTTTCATAAATTAATAGATAACTTCAAGCTAAAATGATTGTCTACTGAAATCGAATAAACTTTTTAATATTCTTAAATATATAGGGGTATTTGAGAATATATAGTATACCGGGTGGCCACGAGTCAATGTACGCCCCCAATTTTTTGGTTGGTTTAAAAATTTCGTTTTTGGTATACGTGAATAAGACAAAAGTGGGCTATTTTTAGACTAACAGGAACGAAAATATCACTTCCGGTTGAACCGGAAGTGACATCAACTTTTTTTTCTTAAATGGAATGACCATGTTTTTTTTGTGGTGTTTTATAAAACATGAAATTCTAACTGCAGCGGTTTTTTCGAATTTCAAAAATTCCAAAAAATAAGTGAGATACGAACGATTTTTTATTTTGTACAAAATGGCCGCGTCAGATGAATGCGATGTAAGAAAATTACTAAGTAGGCTATGGAAATTATTAGCAAGGTAGTAAGCTTGTCTGTAAACAATAAAATAGTTATTTAAATTACTCATAGATACGACTATTTTCAGGTTTTTCTCAAAAAACGGAATTTAATTTTCATTTTCATTTCCGTAGGGGTCCTATGGAAAATTTTTAAATGGGACCGTACCATTTTTTTGTTATTCGGACATAATGATTCATAAGCTTTAATTTTTTTGCCAATAATCATTTCTTAACGAGATCCTTTGTAATAATAAAAGTGTTTTAAAAGGTTCATTAAAATTATTTCTTGTTTAATTTGTGCTTACCTTTTAAATACACTTTTATTATTACAAAGGATCTTGTTAAGAAATGATTATTGGCGAAAAAATTTAAGCTTATGAATCATTATGTCCGAATAATAACAAAAAATAGTACGGTCCCATTTAAAAATTTTCCATAGGACCCCTACGGAAATGAAAATGAAAATTAAATTCCGTTTTTTGAGAAAATCCTAAAAATAGTCGTATCTATCAGTAATTTAAATAACTAGTTTATTATTTACAGACAAGCTTACTACCTTGCTAATAATTTTCATAGCCTACTTAATAATTTTCTTACATCGCATTCATCTAACGCGGCCATATTGTACAAAATAAAAAATCGTTCGTATCTCACTTATTTTTTGGAATTTTTGAAATTCGAAAAAACTGCTGCAGTTAGAATTTCATGTTTTATAAAACACCACAAAAAAAACATGGTCATTCCATTTAAGAAAAAAAAGTTGATGTTACTTCCGGTTCAACCCGAAGTGATATTTTCGTTCCTGTTAGTCTAAAAATAGCCCACTTTTGTCTTATTCACGTATACCAAAAACGAAATTTTTAAATTCAAAAACAACCAAAAAATTGGGGGCGTACATTGACTCGTGGCCACCCGGTATACTAACTATCCTTTAAAAATAAATAATCATACCTTCTAGGTATTTTTGAGAAACTAAATTAGTAATTAATTCAGTGTCAACTGTCATTTGCTTTTTAATTTTTTTATCCTTAACGAGTTTTATTTGACTTTTAGTTTAATTTTTTGTCGCAAATTTTTATATCTATAAATTTGCAATTAAAATTAACCACAATCAACCTTTGGCTAATATTTTTATATACCTACGTCTCCGTTTAAACTTCAAACGTCGTCATTTGATATTATAAATTAATATTTCATTTTAATTTTATTGTAGGAAGAATTAAAACTTACCAACGAAAAGCTAATCTACAGTTTTAAGTTCATTATTGTATCGGGAATCCATAGGTATTAGGTGTTTAAAACCATATATTATATTTGTTAGCAAATAAGCCGAAAGGCCAAATTTGTAAATAAAATAAAACGAACAATTGGCTTCAGAACACTCCGTATATTGAATAAAATACAACTATTCGTTACCAATGTTAGAATAAGAATGTCGAGTCGCCCCTAGCTTAGCTGACTCTCAAGTGCCTTAAGAATACATCCCTTCTCAGTATAACACTTAACTATAATTTATGTTCTATAAAATAAACTAAAACCATGACTTCGTTCATGAAATATAAACAAACGCTCACACGGCCAATTCTGACCTATAATTCGTTCTCGAATTATCCCTATCCCCTGGGACCATGGGCATTATGGGCAATGTTGTGGGTCGGCAACCTCCAGACTCCATGGGCGGGGTTGTGGACCTGTAAAAGGATCATACGGCAGCTTAGGTTGTAACGTACTTAACGGAAAGCGTTTTGCTTCCGATCAACAAATATAATGTGAAGCGTGACGCTTCCAACATCTCAAATCAATCACTGCAAAGCGTGTCGCTTTCAACAGTTCAAATCAACACTACTACTAGATTATTTTATTCGCATCATCAATCATCATTATCAATTATCAAACACATTTTCAATATAAATCTGTCTCACAAAACGTACCCACTGCGAAGCGTCCCGCATTCCAACAGTGCAATACTTATCAACTCGACTGCGAAGCGTCCCGCATTCCAACAGTACAACTTTTTACCTCAACTGCGAAGCGTCCCGCATTCCAACAGTTCAAACTTTTACCCACTGCGAAGCGTCCCGCATTCCAACAGTGCAATACTTATCAACTCGACTGCGAAGCGTCCCGCATTCCAACAGTACAACTTTTTACCTCAACTGCGAAGCGTCCCGCATTCCAACAGTTCAAACTTTTACCCACTGCGAAGCGTCCCGCATTCCAACAGTACAACTTTTTACCTCAACTGCGAAGCGTCCCGCATTCCAACAGTTCAAACTTTTACCCACTGCGAAGCGTCCCGCATTCCAACAGTGCAATACGTATCAACTCGACTGCGAAGCGTCCCGCATTCCAACAGTACAACTTTTTACCTCAACTGCGAAGCGTCCCGCATTCCAACAGTTCAAACTTTTTACCTCAACTGCGAAGCGTCCCGCATTCCAACAGTTCAAACTTTTACCCACTGCGAAGCGTCCCGCATTCCAACAGTGCAATACGTATCAACTCGACTGCGAAGCGTCCCGCATTCCAACAGTACAACTTTTTACCTCAACTGCGAAGCGTCCCGCATTCCAACAGTTCAAACTTTTTACCTCAACTGCGAAGCGTCCCGCATTCCAACAGTTCAAACTTTTACCCACTGCGAAGCGTCCCGCATTCCAACAGTACAACTTTTTACCTCAACTGCGAAGCGTCCCGCATTCCAACAGTTCAAACTTTTTACCTCAACTGCGAAGCGTTCCGCATTCCAACAGTTCCATCAACAACAGGCAAAGCGTTACGCTTTCAACCAAAAACAAATAAAACGTCTCTCATACACTGTTATATCAATTAAATTATTGATCAAATTATTTCTCAAATACTCTTAAAATTTCAAAACAAAATATTTTTACAAATTCTTCCCGCAAACGCTCACACTGCCTGAGCATACTTTACTCACCGTATGTTAAAAATCTCCAGCAAGTTCACCTGGCCAGACTCGAATCATGTATTGTCGTGATGAGAGTAGTTTGTAATTTAACAGTATCGTTCGGCCATTCTGATCTGTCACTTATTTCCGCTCTAAGCATATTTAAAACGGTTTGACTTGTTCGTTACCTCGGGGTGCACTTTTTGCTATTAAATGGTGGTCAATTCCCCATTCGGACAACATTTTCTTTACAGATTGATCAGTAAAATTTGTGTCTCTATCACTAACAAATCTTTTAGTAATACCAAACATACTTAAATAAGTTTTCGCAGTGGCGGGTTCAATAATTATATTGTTAATTAACTTTGGGGAACAATTTGTACTTTCATTTAAATAAATTCGGGAGCCATATTGATCAGTATGAATCTAATCCCTTATGTAAAAATAAATCCCTTTCCAAAATAGCATCAAAAACAGAATCGTCAGTATATAAAAACCAATTTCAAATGCCGTACCGTCTCGTTCAATATTTAAAGTGGTCTTTGTGTTTGCAAATGTTGTGTTGTTTCCCAGACCTTTCAAAGTAATTAGTGCAGGCTCAAAATGACAATTAAAATAATTAGCTATTTTTTTCGTAAGCAAACTACATTCTGCTCCAGTATCCAACAAACAGTTCACTATCTGGTCTTAAATTTTAAATCTAGTACAAAAGTCGGCGTCCAAATTATCACAAAAATAATTGATTCTAGAGATAGGGGCTCTTTCGCGATTTTTTTGCGAAGCTGTTAGACTTTATGACCAAGTTTTTTTTACAAAAGGTGCATACAATTTTATTAGAACTACCAGAGGGAACATTTCTAAATTCATTCATTTTTTTAAATTCATCTCTCTTTCCTTTCTTTGTACAGTTACGACTAACATGTCCCGGTTGATTGCAATTATAACAAATTTTTACACTAGTTTTATGATCAAAGGGGTAATTTCTTTTTATGCCCCTTGGCATCATTCTATAATTGCCTAGCAAGACTAACAAATCACTAACTGACAAAAGATTACTGTTAAATGCAGCGGTTTTGACATCAATATCAGTGATGTCTCCAATGACTAATTCCAACAATTGATTTTCGGACAAAGCAAAACTTAATGCTCTAAGTAAACTAATTTTTTTTCTGGCATACTCACAATAAGAATCAGCTTTATCGCTGGTGAACAAACTGGCTCTGCGGAGTTTCTCACTTAAATTTCGTTTCGCTGGGTACAAGCTGGAAATTTCAGTCTTGAAATTTTCCCAAGTTTTTCCATCCGGTTTCCATGTTAAAAACCATTCCTTTGCTTCTCCCACAAGGCCGGTGGTACCTCTCATCAACAACTCATGGTCAGCCCAATTGAAAGTAGTCGCTAAATTTTCTAATTCACTACACCATTTCTCGGCACCATCATCGTCTAATTTTGGATTAAACACTGGAATATTCACTGCACTGGTGGTCGCAGTCTTCACTGACTGGTCCTTTATTTCTTTCAATGATTTCAAAGAGTCCACCAAAATTTTGGCAAATTCTTCCATGTTTTTTTTTTTTTTCACACTATAACAATCACAACGTGTCTGTCACTCGTGGTACTTTTAATGAGTCTATCCCACTTCTGATGTTAGCAAATAAGCCGAAAGGCCAAATTTGTAAATAAAATAAAACGAACAATTGGCTTCAGAACACTCCGTATATTGAATAAAATACAACTATTCGTTACCAATGTTAGAATAAGAATGTCGAGTCGCCCCTAGCCTTAGCTGACTCTCAAGTGCCTTAAGAATACATCCCTTCTCAGTATAACACTTAACTATAATTTATGTTCTATAAAATAAACTAAAACCATGACTTCGTTCATGAAATATAAACAAACGCTCACATATTTGACAAATTACTTTATATATTTACGAGCCTATAATACACATTTCACAATAGTCGCAACAAATTTGGCAAAAAATAACCGCAAACACTAATATTTAAAGGCGTGGAAATTGCCGACAACTTTAAGATATTTAATAACATAAATAGGCAGCAAACAACTGAAAATAGAATTTATTTGCACATATGATAAAATAATGTAAAAGGAAGTTTTGTGATCACGAAAAAATCGATGTCAAAATTTCAACGGAATTATACTTACCGAATCCAAACGAATTAATGGTTACGAACATTATTTTATAATTTTTTAAAACTTACGCAATATATGTACCTAAGTTTTCTACTTATTTAGATTAATTATGGTTCCTACATCTACGGTTTGTTGGTCAACCTATTTACTGTTTGTACCCTTACCACAGTAATCTGTGCCCTTGCTGTGTTAGAATTAAGAAACCGTCATGAACGGCGTCTTGTCCAGAATCGTGTATTGCTGTCTATTTCTCTTCTTTTCTTTAGGTTAAGGGTAAATTCAAAAGCATTTTCGAAATCAATTAAATATTAAACGCTGTATTTTGAGTTACATCTTTTTAAAGCCGTATAAATCTGTTAAGAAAAATTATAGCGTAGCAAAAATGAGTATTATTTTTTATTTTACATTCAGTATTTCTTCCCTTCAATTTTTGAGGCTTTTCTAAGCTCCGTTACATAAAAAAATAAATATAATCTTTTAGAAGCAACAAGACCGTCAAAGAATGTTTACAGTGTCATTCTGCATCTTTCACGTTCAGCGTAATATGTTGTTAAAATTGTACACCATTGGCCATGACCCATCTGAACTATTTTGTTCATTTTATTAGCCCATGTAATTTTCTAATAATGAAGATTATTCATTCATCTGGGGCTCTAGATGTGTGGAATGTCACACTGAGATAAATTTGTCAATAAATACTTTAAAGTAAATAAATTATGACATGTGGCAGGTACTTACACCTATTTTCTTATGGAGCACATACGCTGACATCCAAAGTTACATTATATTATAAAAAAAATAAATATTCGGCGAAAAAATTGCATGTGTTGTTTGGTTAAGTAGGTAATAATCTGGATCGGATGAAACAACGTGTTGATAGATTGTTTAGTATATCGTTCAGTGAGATATGACAATCAAGTTATAAAAAATATGTTATAAAAAGAAAAGAAAGTTTCATAATAAATTTATTTTGCTTGGCCCCGATATGGTTGTTTTTTACACACGAGGGAACATAAATTGGCACAGGACCATACTCTATATTTAGATTATCATCTACATGGGTGGGTTTTTAAAAGTTTCTAATTTCTAAAGTTTTCTTTTTTTGCGTCTTATGGGCATATTTCAGAAAGAATAATTATCTGTAAAAAATAAAATCACACTTTCGATAACACCCCGTGAAAATAAAAAAATCTGATGTAAAACAATACTGCAGTGCCTTACAATAATTATTTTAAAAATTGGCATGCGGTGACTCGTTTTATTACATAGGTATATGGATTTAAACTGAATTTGGAATTTGAGACAAATCCACCGCTCGCTCCATCGCCATATTTGCTGACCAATTTCGCGTAATTGTGAACTTGGATCATTTACCAAATTTCATCAAAATGTGATCAATTTATCATGACAGATTTTTTGTCGATATTTTTTAAAATTTACAAAGTTTACAATTCCGTTAAATTTATTTTCTTAAATTCTTAATCAATTAATTAAAATTTTAAATATCATAATGAAATAAGTAACCAAGTAGCGAAAGTTTAGGACAATTGCCACCTGTCGAAAAATATATGGCCGCGCGTGGAAAACAAATAAAATCACATACAGTAATTTGAATTGATTGATATCTTTAATTAATAGATACAAATATTTGTCTTAATACTACCACAAGATAAAAAAATAATCCATTTTGTGCCCATCCCAAATTTTAATTATTTAATCCCTTATCAGTTGACCTATTGCCAGGAAAGAGTAAGCAATCTGATTCATTTTATCAAAGTTTGTTATCATTTTTTTTATAGTGTGTACACGCACGGACGCACGATGTTATTTAAAACATCCTGCATATATTCGTGGACAAGACAAAGTGCATTATAATTATTTCACTAATCACATTATGAGTCAATAATAATGATGGAATGTCCACTAAAATTTCCTATGAGTGACATACATCAAAGACTATTTCTCTGTCTGAAGTTCTAAGTTCACACAAGTGAGATGCCTGCATTCTTCTAAATCGGTGCATGTGTTAGACATGAATAGAAAAGAAAAATTTTTGATTGTAAATTTGGCTGTATAAAAATAAAAATTACCAATGAGACATTTGTATTATTTGACCGGAGAAATGAAGCATCAAACAACCATACTAGTTTTTTCTCTTTTTTATAATTTTCTTCGTTTGTGTGGCAAAGTGCAAAGTAATTAGTTGTGTCACGTAAGAACAACATGTTTGTGGTTTTAAAGACCACTCTTATTGTCTTAGAATATTGAACCATGGAAGATAGCAGTAGTTACAGACTTATGTTTGTGGACTACTATATAAACGGTGGTACATCCACACACAGTCATTGGAATTCACAGAGTCCACCAATATGATAAAGCTAATTACAGATATGCACTATGTCATTATTTGCTTTTGCCATTATTACATATGCTGTTTTACTGAGGGCTTTACATGATATAAGATACATTAAAATTTTGATGAGTGTAGTTTAGTTTTTATTATTTTTATTATTAACAATAGGGGCTTAAAAAAATGATGAAACGTAAACAAAGACAAAAGTAATTACTTTAGTGTACTAAGTTGAAAGTGGAGTTTTTTAAATTTATAAAAATTTTATGGCCACCAATTGTATCATTGTTGACCCTTCTTTAAACCGAACCTACATCAAAATAGCCCCAAAGACGTAATAATTATCGCAATGGAAAGAATATACTATGATGATAAAGGAGGTATAACCTCTCTGTTGTTATTTCTGATAAAATAAACTACATATTTTGATGAAATTCGTTCAATGTATAGATAGATCCACTAAGTTCACAATAACGATCAATAGATAAGAGGGCGGCAATCGATGCCTTGGTTTGAAAAGTAACAGGCAAATTCCGTATTATAAAATGTGCTAATATATCGGGTGGTCCAAAAAAAACTGGAATTTTCATTTTACCTTATAACTTTTTTATTTTTTCAGCGATTTTCAACTTTTTGGATTCGTTCGACAGCTAAAGCTTTCGGCTAAACGATTCTCTGTCAGAAGCTGATATTATGATCATAAATGTCAAGGCAGACGTATTTAAACTTGAGCAATTTTTAATAACTGCTGGAATTTTGTTGAAATGCCGAATTTACAAACGGCTTGTTTCATCATCATGAGTGGTCTTGTGGCAATATTTTGATGGGTAGTTTTAAAGAATCGGTCAAAGAACTACGGAGCTGTACCAAAAAATGTAGAGGCCTGTTATCAACGTCTCGGCAGCAATGGTAAAAACGGAAATTTTTATTTTCTTTTATAACTTTTTTGATTCCTTACCGATTTTAATTTTTTTTGGATCATTTAAAACCCAAAGCCTTCCACTACAATATTGAATGTCAGAAATTGACATGAATCATAACTCTTATATGGCGGAAGTGGTCAAATTTACCTAATATTCAAATGCCACTGGGATTTTTTTTAATGGAAAATTAAATAAATGGCTTTTCTTTTAATCTGGAAGCCTTATTATCTTCTAAAAACATTTTCACGCATAGATCACGAAAATCGGTTAAGAACTTACAAAGATGTAGTTGATAACGTAATCATGTGCCCATAAGAACAGTATTAAATTAATTCTTAACAGAGTTACCTACCGGAAATCGTCATGGTTACAAAACAAATGAACATTGATATACTTACTACTTAACTGTCACTTCGGCTGTTTTTAAAAAATGTTTTGTGGTACCTAGTTTTGTTAAAATGGTGTTGTCAAATGAAGACAAGATTTTCATTAAGAATTTATTGATTCGTTCCAGTTCCTTGTTCGTGCAAAGTCGTAAATAGTACTTTTTAAAAGTTATTGCCTGGAAATTGTTGTATTATTTCCGAAACTTTATAGCCGCGAATCAATAAATTCTTAATGAAAATCTTGTCTTCATTTGACAACACGATTTTAACAAAACTAGGTACCACAAAACCCTTTTTAAAACCAGCCGAAGTGACAGTTAAGTAGTAAGTATATCAATGTTCAATTGTTTTGTAACCATGACGATCATCGGTAACTCTGTTAAGAATTTATTTAATACTGTTCTTATGGGGCACATGATTACGTTATCAACTACATCTTTGTAAGTTCTTAACCGATTTTCGTGATCTATGCATGAGAATGTTTTTAGAAGATAATAAGGCTTCCAGATTAAAATAAAAGCCATTTAATTTTCCATTTAAAAAAACCCCAGCGGCTTTTGAATATTAGGTAAATTTGACCACTTCCGCCATATTGGATTTATGATTCATGTCAATTTCTGACATTCAATATTGTAGTGGAAGGCTTTGGGTTTTAAATGATCTAAAAAAAATTAAAATCGGTAAAGAATCAAAAAAGTTATAAAGGAAAATAAAAATTTCCGTTTTTACCATTCCTGCCGAGAGGTTGATAACAGGCCTCTACATTTTTTGGTACAGCTCCGTAGTTCTTTAACCGATTTTTTAAAACTACCCATCAAAATATTGCCACAAGACCACTCATGATGATGAAATAAGCCGTTTGTAAATTCGGCATTTCAACAAAATTCCAGCAGTTATTAAAAATTGCTCAAGTTTAAATACGTCTGCCTTGACATTTATGATCATAATATCAGCTTCTTACAGAGAATCGTTTAGCTGAAAGCTTTAGCTGTCGAACGAATCCAAAAAGTTGAAAATCGCTGAAAAAATAAAAAAGTTATAAGGTAAAATGAAAATTCCGGTTTTTTTTGGACCACCCGATATTTTCCTTCATATATTTAGGGTGTTTGGGAAATGTTCCGTATATCCCTGCGGTGTGCTAATTTTAAAATAATGATATTTAACATAATGATATACACAGTTCTTTTGTGCGAGTTTTTTTAATTAAATAGCTTCCTCATCTACACCAGTGAATTTGGAGTTTCTCAAGTTTGAAGCGCTTCAAATTCCAATATAAAGATTCAAAGAAAAACGTATAGGACTTTTTGTTAGCAGGTATTGATAGTATTGCTTAAATGACTATAATTGCATTTTCGGTTTTCTACCTACTAAAATTAATCTGGATACGAATGACGAATTTAAATTTTGAAGCGGTTTTTTAATCAGCTTTTAATAATATAATAATAATAATAATAATAATAATAATAGTTTATTAATCCTTTGGATCATGATACATGATATAGGATAAGTCATATTTATAATAGAAAAATACATAAATATTAACATGGATACATATACGAACAAAGATAAAAATTTTATATATTTCAATAAATCAATTTTGTTTTTTATCATCTCTGATAACGGAAATGTACATAGGTACATATTTTGTAAACTACGGTATTTTGATCTAATTATTTTTTCTGCATTGATTTATTTTAGCGTCCGTAGTGTTTTCATCATTATAAATAATCTCAACTTTCATAATTTTATATTACAGATATTTTTAAAACAACATTCGATATCGATATAATAACAGCAGGAACTTAATAAATCCAAAATGGGTATTTCATTATTTTTAATAATTATATGAAAAGAGGTTCAATAGTAATATTTTTCAAAATGTTAATCACCAAAGTTACTTGAATCTGAAAATTTTCAATAAACTATCCGATCGTTTTAAACACAATATCTTATAAAAATTATTTATACCTATCTAATAAAAAAAGTGGGAATCATTTTTTGTGGATGAATTCTCTAATTTTTAACTGGTGTGTTTTTCCGTTTCTATTTTGTCATTGTTGAATTTTTTTATCACTATTGAATACTTATTATTACGTAGGTAATTCGGTAATTTTATCCCTAAACAAAAATAAAACAATTTAAAATATAATTTGATTTCAGAGTTTTCTCATTTACTTAAAATTTATTTTTACAATAGTTATGTTAGAACCATTTGCAAACTGCCAGAAAACTCACCTTGTTAGATTTTTATAATTTCCAAGCGTGTAGACTAGTGTAGAGTATTAAAACAACTGGGTGACTATTTTTGACAGTTTGCAAATGGTTTTATGTGCTTGTAACAAATTTATTATTATTATTATAATTAAGTTTAGTACAAGAAAACCATAAAATCGCTATAGTGCCACAATTGGAATTACAAAACGTTTGACAAGATAAAATTTAAGAAAAAATTGATAAAATTAGTTGTCGGGAAAACTTGACAAAATGAGTATAAACAATAGAATACATGTGTATGTCATTCTACTTTGATCCACCTTGTACACGTGGTCTTACTGTAGTCGGTATGTAACTTGTCTACCTTATCACCTCTAAGTGGTATGATAAGATTTTGTCGTTTTTATATACTACTAAAACTTTGACCTTAGCCAGTCTATTATTAATCTAGGTAAAACGTGGTTAATAATAACAGTTGAGACTGATAACAAACATAATTTTCAGATCTACGGTAGTGACCAGTTGCATTTGTGGAAGTGGTGTAAAAAACTATTTATTTTTAAAAGTAATTTAGTTTTATCTCCGAAATGGATATTAAGTAAGTTTTTTTTATTTACAATACTGCTTAATTTTTGTGTGATAAGCTGTTTGTTTTGATAAGTTAAGTAATACATAGGTATAATTATTCATACATAGGTATAATTATTCAGATAAGTATGTAATTCTGTTCCACAGTTCTGAATTGTAATAGTGAAATAATCTATTAATTCGGGCACTTCATTTACTGATCCTAGTTTTTAAATTAGAAAATTGTACAGGCATCTAAAACAACTATTATAGCCAGTTATCTAGTTATCAATGTATTTTTAAATATTTTGTGGTGTAAATTACTTATCAGATATAATTGTAGAGTATAAAGAGGCTGTTAAAAATTGTTATCTGGGTCGACTTTATGTCTGACCAGGCAGGATACGTCTTAATTTTTGTTTTTCATGCCAGTTAGCTAATGGGTCTTCACAATTTATCCTAGTTAATGAACATATCCCGTTAAGGAATATAAGTGAGGATCAGCAATCTGCTTTTATCCATAACGAACAAAATAACGATTACATACATTATTTATTTTAAATATTTCTAAGTATAAATTTATAAACGATATAGATACTGAAAAAGGTTGGAACCTTGGGCACTGGTTCTGAAGTAGTTTCTACTGCACACCAGAATGCCGAACACTAAACACTCGATACGTATTTCGCCAACCTAGCTCACATCTTTGGAAGATGATTTTAATTATCCCGATTTTTATTTTCTTTCTTTACGGGTTGCCGTTTTTGACCCGCTGGCCCTGTACTGAAGCTTCTACCCCCATTGTCTCCCTG
Organism: Rhagium mordax; assembly: GCA_963680705.1. Classification (NCBI taxonomy): domain Eukaryota; kingdom Metazoa; phylum Arthropoda; class Insecta; order Coleoptera; family Cerambycidae; genus Rhagium; species Rhagium mordax. The sequence continues at coordinate 26,188,837 of OY796658.1, read as the reverse complement.
CTCCATGGAACGCGTTCCTCCCAAGAAGGCAAGTATACGGACGATGGGAGCTTTGGCGATCTCTTCCGGTATCACTTAAGGCCAACAAAATGTTGGCAACACGTTGACGGATATTGGCAATGTATTTGTTGGACAGTTGGACACAGCAGCTTGCATCTGGATACATGTTTTCAACAGTGTTGCGCGTCTAAACCAAAAATCATTTGCAAATCCAAACCAAACTTATTTGTGAGTTTTAATTCTATTTGATTAAGTTTAATTTTGAATTTTATTTTTATTATAAAAATGGAACTAACGACTGCTGCTACTGGAGCTAGTGTTGCTTTTTCTATCTCGGTATTCCTTGCATTTAATGTCCCACAAGGTAAGAGCAGCATTTCGATTAGCTCAGCTTTACCACTAGCTCTTTGGTCCATATCATGTTTGCTGCAAAAGATAAACAATTAACTGCATTCTAAAAGTTTTAAAATAATAATAATATGCACAAATAATAACGTATCCACTTAATACTAGAAGTGTGGCCGACGCCACGTCGTGACAACATCGTCCTGACTGACCGATGTTTTCCACTGGTAATGGAAAACACGGATACAAGCAACAGACAACAAATTTCTTTAATTTCATGCCGCCCGATGTTGGCAAGTATCCATCAACTTGTTGCTAGTTAAAGGGATACATGTTGACGACACCAACATCAACATGTTGCCAACATTTTGTTTTTGTTAGCCAGTGTGTACCAAGGCTTTATGGTTCTCCGAAGCGTGCAACCCTTCTCGCTGTTAATACGAGGTAGTGGGTTGTTTCCTCCTCTTCACCACACGTCCTGCAGTCCGGATCGGCCTTCACCTTTGTGTTGGTGATATGTTTATTCAGTGTGCAGTGTCATGTTAGGATGCCCACTGGCCACTGCACATCTTAGCTGTGTTCTGCTCAGCTTCACCAATTCGTTCGTGGATGAATCACCAATGAATAAGTATGCGAGATTGCTTCATTGTTTCTATCTTAATCTTAATAGTTCATTTACCGCGCAATCCCGCAAGTCGGATCAGATCCCATCAAGACCGCTCTTGCGCCTTCTTTGGCCAGCCTGTCTGCTTTCTCATTACCTGAATTTCCCTGGTGTAACAGTGATGTGTTCTGCCAGTTTCGCCAGGGTTTCAGGTAGTTTTTTTTACTGTTTTGAGACGTATTTCTACTGCCTCCAGAGCTTTAAGAGCTGTCTGGCTGTCGATGATGAGACGGATCCTTCTGTTAATATATGACATTCGTAGGATTTCTATGGCTGTGACTTCTGCTTGGAACACGGTTGCATTGCTACCCAATTCCAGGCTGAAGTCTGTCACTGGTTGTCCTCCCGAAATTTCTGCTCCGATACTACATTACGTTTTTGATCCGTCCCGATGATACAAACTTAGTTGACCAAACGCGCGCCTAGTGTTGCTAACATCAGAGGTGGGATAAATAAATAAATAAGCAATTATAAAAATAACAATAAGAATAATAAAATAAAAACTCTAGTGATGGTGTTCTGCAACCAGTGAGTGTTGGTGAAGGACGGAGTCTTGTGAGGTTTTTAAATAAATAGTCTTAGTGTTCAGTGGAAAATATTACGGAAGAACCGATATTGAGTGGCCGTAATTAAGTAATAAAAACATACTTTTTAACATGAATACCTATTACTGGTAATAGAGAAAGAAAGTTTTGGGCAGACTTACAGACACCTTTCTTTCGAGCATTAGTGCTATACTTATACTTCAACCATGCAATTAGTTTTCCCGGAGAAATCCAAACTTTTTGCATGTAACAAAAGAACCAAAATAAATTGGTTCACTGACCACTTACGACAGATCAGAAATACCTTAAATCTAGATATTTATAAAACTAATCCTACTCCTCAATTGAAATCTATAATAACAGAAAAAAAATCAATATATGAATTAGAACTGAAAAAGGCTAAAAAAAACGCAAATGATAAGTATATCTCTCAAAATAACAACACTAGCAAAGCAATGTGGAATATAATAAACAACGAAAAACAACGATCTCGTAATTCACAGACAGATTCGCATATTACATCAAATGATCTTAATAATTACTTTGGAACAGTCGCTGAACATACAATCAACATGTTACCTCCTCCCAACAGAAATTTTGAACACTATTTAATTAATTTTAAACACTATTTAATTAATACTGATGTGGAGAAACTTGATAGTGAATTCAATTTTTCGGAAGTTTCTTTTACTCAAATTCTGGATATAATAAATGGTTTAAAAAAAACAAATAGCAAAGATGCTTAAAACATAAATATAAAAATACTACATTCCATTAAACATATAATTTTTATTCCATTAACCAAATTGATGAACCAGTGTATTAAAAGTGGTATATTTCCTGAAATTCTAAAGGTAGCAAAAGTCATCCCCATTCATAAACAGGGCAATATTGAGGATCCTGTTAATTACAGGCCAATCTCCATTATACCATTATTTGCTAAGATTTTTTAAAGTTACAGATAACTGCTTATTTCGAATATTTTATAGCTATTAACATAGCAAGGAATGTTATGACTATCATAACTGCCGCAGATGTCGGTTTGAAATCCGAGCTCGTAGAGCGAGGATTTTAAGACATCTAAGGCTGTTATGATTCATAACATCCGTGATTTGTTCAATAGTTTATCGGTTTCAGAAAATAAAGACATTAAAATAAATAAATAAATAAATATTCTTTATTATCCAACAGAATATTATTAATATATATTACCTTTTGATATTCTCTTATTAATAATGTTTTCATTTCATTAGTTGGTCAAGTCTGTATGGGTTCATTTGTCGCCATGGTTACAGTTATATTTTGTTTGTTTTTATTTGTTCCCTTTTTTGATATTACATAAATGTTTACATTTTTAATGTCACAACGGCTACATAAAAATGGACCTTGGATTGCCTGAAAATACATTTCGGTTGGATTTCAGTATTTAATTATTATTGTTTGGAGTTTTCTGTCTGTTTGTATTAATAAATAGCCCTATAGTTTCATTATTTATTATTTCATCTGTTGACAGTTATTGACAGATCTGTATCTGTAATATTACCGTACAAGCAATAAATATAACTGTACAACTTTAGTTATGACTTATTTACCAGTTTACTTTTGCATATGTAAACAAAGGATTAATATCCTGAAACCGATAAATTTATATAATAGCTGTCAGTTTGGGTTTAGAACAAAGATGTCCACTACTCTAGCTATTAACACATTAACAAATTTAATAAACAGGGGCTTTGAAAATAGTGAAATCATGTATGCTCAATTTTTAGATCTAAGCAAAGCGTTTGACTGCGTATCTCACGAAATCTTATTAAAAAAACTGGATTACTACAAATTTTCTATCGACAGCCAAATGCTACTCACATCCTATCTTGATCAAAGGTTTCAGTATGTAAATCATCAAAATATGAATTCTGGTATGATAAACACTACATTTGGAGTACCCCAAGGCTCCGTACTGGGTCCAACTCTTTTTCTCATTTTCATTAACGATTTGCTCAACAATACTGTCTCAGCAAAATCTGTTTTATTTGCTGATGACACAACTTTGTTACACAATAACACATTATTGTCCAGTGTGCAAGAATCTGAGACGATTATCCACGATTGGTTCTTATCCAATAAATTAATGCTAAATGAGAATAAAACAGAAAACATGATTTTCAGTTTAAGGCATCATACAGTGGATGATAATTTAGTAACCACGGACTGTATCAAATTTCTAGGAGTCTATATAGACAATAAATTGACATGGGAAAAACATACAAATTTTATATGTAAAAAAATGGCAAAAAATATATTTCTATTGAGATCTCTTGTGAATTGTGTGTCACAGACAACTATTCTAGCAGCATATTACGGATTAATCCATTCCTCAATTTCCTATGCAATTTTAGTCTGGGGTCACTCACCTCATGCTGCAGATGTGTTCGCTGTACAAAGAAAAGCAGTAAGGATAATTGCCGGACTAGGTTATAGAGATGACTGCAAAGACTCTTTTAAAAAACTAAAAATTCCAACTAGGTATATTTAGCACTTATACAGGGTGTTTCATGAGGAACTGTACATAGTCCAATGGTAGATAGGGCCCATCAAGGTTATTAACAAACCACTATTTAAAATCATTTTAGCCAAGTATTTAGGGTTGTACAGGGTGATTTATGAATTTTTACCAAAATTTGCTTTCGTTGCCATTTAGAAACTAATTGTCCGATTCAATTTATTTTCGATACACATTAAGTACTATCGAATACGAACAGTTCGCCATAATTACAAAACCAAAATTCCAGGTCCGTATTAGGAAAAATTTCATTTAATCTGTGCCCTCTAAAAAGTTCACCCTGTATATATTTTTTTTAAATCTTATTACTGTAGTTTGAAAGTACATAAACTACCAACAAAAGTGGAATACTTCGTTTTCTTGTCACACTTACAACAGATACAAAATAAACACATTAAAATTAAACATTATCTTGTTAAAATTCAAACTTTCAGTAATTCAATGTTATTTGTCAAAGTTCCTATCAGTTTAAGTTTCTAAGTAATTATAACTATTATTAGTTAAAAATAGTATGAAATACCAACAGTTAGTCGCAATCAGACAAGACTCCAGGACCGTATTAGGAAAAATGATCATCTCGTCGATTCCTCGTAAAATTTTCACCTTGTATATCTTATTCTTGACTTTACTTGCTATAATTTAAAAGTACATAAAGTATCAACAAGTAGTGTAGTGTGATCCGTTTTCTTATTACACTTTCAACAGGTTTTAAACCAACCAACAAAATTTATCTCGATAAAATTGACATTTTCAATAAATTGGTTTAAGTTAGAGCAGCTATTCTGTCTGTAAATAATACTCATTGAGTTTTAAAACAATTTAATAGTAACAGAACAGAACAAGCAAAATAAAAAACGCAACATGAATACAAAACAACATAACAAAACAAAATAATGCATATTAACATAATAAAAAGTAAAAATCTGTAACTTATTTTCAAAATGTAAACCCCTCCTCTTAACGGCATTTTATTACCTACTACTACTAAATGTCCCACAGTTTTTCGTATAACGTCCTGGTAGTTTCTTATTACGTTACAATACTGTTCAATTCGGTCTATTAATTGCTGCTCTCAAGTTGGACTAATGGCATTAGTAATGTAGAAACAAAAGTTATACCTCATCAACAATTATACCTGTCAAACTATTACCAAAGCCGACTACTTCTTTTGTTAACAGTGTCAGTAGATAAAAAGTCTATTATATTCCTACTGTAGAAAGAATTGACAAACTTTCGCAGAAATCCTGCACAAATGTCTTTAGCTGCACACTAAATAAAATAAGTTCATTTCTTAAAACTAGAACTGAACATGAAAATATTCTACATTACAAATTAGAACAGAATGTACTAGATTACCCTTTAATTACTATACAACTTATGTGTCGGTAGTTGGACGTTCATAATTATTATTGAAAAGTGTCGATCACACTACACTACTTGTTGATACTTTATGTACTTTAAATTATAGCAAGTAAAGTTAAGAATAAGATATACAGGGTGAAAATTTTGGGAGGAATCGACGAGATGATGAGTTTTCCTAATACGGTCCTGGAGTCTATGTACTTTCAAACTTCAGTAATAAGATTTAAAAAAATCATATACAGGGTGAACTTTTTAGGGGGCACAGATAAAATGAAATTTTTCCTAATACGGACCTGGAATTTTGGTTTTGTAATTATGGCGAACTGTTGGTATTTGATAGTACTTAATGTGTACCGAAAATAAATTGAATCGGACAATTAGTTTCTAAAAGGCAACGAAAGCAAATTTTGGTAAAAATTCATAAATCACCCTGTACAACCCTAAATACTTGGCTAAAATGATTTTAAATAGTGGTTTGTTACTAACCTTGATGGGCCCTATCTACCATTGGACTATGTACAGTTCCTCATGAAACACCCTGTATATTGCAATGTCTCCTTTACATTAAAGAACATCGAACAAACTATAGGACACGTGAACAATGAACATGTTCATTCATATTCAACCCGAAACAACAACAAATTAAATTTTGACTATTTAAGGCTCTCGAAAACACGAGATGAGACGGGTTACTATGCAATCAAGTTTTTTAATGTATTGCCCCCAAACATCAGGAATTTAGATTATAAACGGTTTAAGACTGTGATATACAAATTTTTAATTGATAACGCTTTTTATAATTTTAGTGAATTTTTGAACGCTGACTTTTCTACTGTATGTGATATATAACGTTTTTATTACTATGCTTTTATATATATTTTTATACATTTTTATACATTGTTATACTTATAATGTGTTATTATGTTACTTTCATATTTTTATATATTAACATACTTTTATATAATTATTTTATGCAGAAACTTGTATCCTGCTTACTGACATGTGTAAATACTCTGTATAATGCACCAATAAATATTTACTTACTTACTTAAGTACTTACTTACTATAGAATACGGTCTTCCTTATATGAGATAAATATAAATAATAACCTAAAATTAAGGGAGTCTTAAATCGCTTGGCGTTATATTGGAATTTTATTCTCACCTGACGAGTTGAAAATGAGCTTAACCTGTCCGTTCAGGGTTAAATTACGACTTACTTCTGTCATTTCTAACAATAATATCTCTTAATCATCGAGGATTAAAGTTTTTTCTTTATTATTATCCAGGGAATATTGGTTGACTGTTATTTTTGAGTCAGTAGGTATATCCCACTGATCTACATCAGTGCCCAGTGGTATGGTATATCCATGCTGATTTAAACCAGTAAAAGAAACGTTACATATTTACAAAAAACTTATAAGTTTAAAAAATATTATTTGCAATAAGTTTTATATAATACTGTAGGTACAAAATCATGTCATATTTTACTGGTTTAATACTGATTGTTAACTGCCACTATAACCAGAAGGTGAATATATCGAACTATAAAGTCTTAGGTGTTTTAATCTTATCTAAACAGGAAAAGTATAATAAATATATTAATTACAGTAGTATATTTATATTATTATGGGCAGGACTATGTTTGAAATATACTGAGTGCTTCAAAAGTAAGTCGTATCCTTTCAAGAGTGAATTACTTTAATCAAAATTAGACCAAGAATTCCTATTCACATTGAAAATTCCTCGTTTCAGAAATACCGGACTTTAGAATTGGAAATTCATTAAAGCTCATTTTTGGCAATTGTATTTTTTTAGGTTTCTTAAACCTTCAATAGGAATTGTTTAAAAATATTGCATAAAAACTTGTACCGTGAATTTGTAATATTATTCCTACAGGAGAAGTACAATGTTGCTTTTATTATTCTTAATTTCATTCAATTCAAAAGAAATAGTCTTTTAAATGCTTACGAAGACGACGCGTGTTTATTACAGAAGTCACAATACAAATTGCCTTTTAACAAAAATATTGCTTCAATAGGTTTTTAGCTGTGGGATTATTTGGTTAAAAAACTCTTAGTACGTGGTTTACATTACCTTGTAACTTATTGTGCGTGACTTCTGTAGAAAACTTGTAGTATAAAATAAGCTTACCAAGATTATTTGTTAAAAGTCGTTATTTTATATTTTATACGTTATAAACAACAGCATTCTCAGAACACTTTGACGTTTAAAATTTAAAATGTTGCAAGAGAACACGTAGAATTTCGTATGTTCACTACGTAGGTAGTTAATGTGACAAAAGTAATCAATCTTTTTACTACTAACAATAAATAATAATAAGTAAATAGTTATAATGAACGTAGAGGAATTATTTTCACGATCTACAACGGAAATGAAACAGGGACATTTTAAGGGTTTTTGTATTGTTTTTACAAACGAATATACTGAAGTCATAAAAAATAACATCGAGTAATGCAAATATTCGAATATTTGTTGTTTCGTCAGAGACTGCAAACCTAAAGTCATGTAGATATTCTAATCTATGGACTATGACAAAGTCATCTCGACTTATTGTTTATAAATTGATTAAAAATAAAAAGTATACAGGGTGTTCTAAAACAACATGTAGATATTTTAAAGGGTGGTTGCTGAGGAGATTTTATGAAGAAAACTTCGTATTAGCATGTAGCCTAAAATCCATAGTTTTCAATGTACAGGATGTTAAAAGTTGAACTGTGAAGATGGTTTTCTTTTAATATTTTTGTAACATTTAAAGATACGTAAATGAAATTTTGCACATGCACTAACTACACTTTTTATGTCTCACAATGTAAAATTAAAGTTAATGACCAAAAATTATCAAAGGCGGGTTGAAACGGGGGTGTGGAGTAAGTACTACAATGTTTTTTGCGTGGCTATTTTAATCAAAATTTCAGCAGGAAGTCTGAAATTTTAAAATTTTGTACACAAAAATGGATTTTAGTGTCGGGACACTCAGATGCACCGTTTTTGAGTAAAATCTTTAACATGCATTGCATTGCAAGAAAAATATGGCTGTATTACCCCACGGCCCCCGGTTTTAATCCACCTGTAATAAATCTAAATAAAGTGCTGGTGCACTGATAGGTAACCATAGCAATCAATTAAAAAGGTGCTGTAATATATTTGTTCATTACGCAAACCAGTATTACAGATCAACTGTGATTCAACTGAAAATAGTGAAACAAAGGTAGAACTTAACAATTCAAATAAATATACTTACATGATGTTCGGTAGCGTCTTTGATTTGTAGTGTTAGTTGTTTACCTCTCAATAATAAATTAATTATCAGTTGTGGGTGCAGTGATTATACAACTTATCAGTAGGTATAATGTGATATTTTTATATTATCAATGTTGCAATCAGCACTATTACATTATTTTTGTCCTTAAAATGTTTTGATTAAACTTTGACTTTGTTGCGTGTTATTTATACTTTGGATTGAATTAAGTACATATTAGGAATTTTTGTTGGCAAGTACAAATGTTAATCAATTGCGTAGCATCCAAAGAGGTAAATCCAAGTGAAATATAAAATATGAAATATAAAAAAATATACAACAATGGTTGCGTAATTTGATCTAAATAAGGAATATATTATTATATATAATATTTTTAGCAAATCAGTAGCATCATACCAAATTGATTTTCTTGAGTCGTTTATCAATCTTGGATCCTTACTTATTTCTAGCTAATGTTGTAACATTGCTTTTACATTTACTAAAATATTATATATGTATATAATTGGATTGGTTACTACGGGTACCTATTGTTATTGTATTTTACATTGTCAATATTTCAGACCTAATTTTTAACATTTTAACACACTTTTTTTGCAAAACTAGACGTAAAAATGTAATAATACATATACTTTTCATTTACACGATTGTAAACAAACATAGCAAAGGTGCTTCTGTATGTAACTCAATATCCTACATCGTAAATAATAAAAGTGATTTTTTTACGTAAAACAGAACTGCCATTTGCATTTAGAAAACCTGTTTTTTTCATTACTCTTATTTGTTTGCACGTATATTACCAGATATGGATGGATCAAATATGCATAAAGGTTGAAGGATTATTTGAATTAAGGGCGCCGTATCCAACAAGAGAATGAATGATATTTTTAATGTTTTTGACAACATAAAATTATTCCTGAAGAGGGGTTGGAACCTTTGGTGTAGAACTTACACTTGGAGTAGTTTTCCACACACACCAAAACACTTTTGCACACACTCGACGCGCGTTTCGCCAACCAAGTTGGCATCATCGGGAGATGATTAAAACTAGTTTTAATCATCTCCCGATGATGCCAACTTGGTTGGCGAAACGCGCGTCGAGTGTGTGCAAAAGTGTTTTGGTGTGTGTGGAAAACTACTCCAAGTGTAAACATAAAATTATACAAGAAAAATCGGTGTTTATTTTTTCATTAATTCGAAACTTTCGTAAAATGTCACAAATGAAAAATTACTAAGGTCATATAAATCAGAAAGAAATTAGCATTAGCGTGATGAAAACGTCTCCTTAATAAATATAGTGTAAAAAGAATTGTAGGTGTACCTACCTAACTTCAACTAGAAAAAAACTACACTTATTATTATAAATTTTTAATTAAAAACGTAAATTTAAATTTCAGAATTATTATTTTTTAAATTAAGATTTTTGTAACTTAATTCGATTTCCAGTAGACAGTTGACACATTAAATACACTCAGTTCCATAAAAAGTGACGCACTCGATTTTTCGGGTAATTTTAAAGTTCTGTAGTTCTTAAACCGGTGGACCGATTTGAACATTTTTTTTTTTTCAGTTTATAGCAAAATTCATTCTCTATGAGCCGGATTGGAGGCAATGGTGAGTTCTTCCATATTTCATGAAAATTAATGGAGAATTTTAAACCTAAGTTTTTTCACAAGTTTTCAAAACACCCTGTGGATTATTCTCGCATTCATGGAAAAATTATTCATTCTGCATTCGATGAACCATTTTTTAGTAAACATTTTGTTTTTTTATTCATTGATTTATCTCTAAAATTGTCCGAATTACAGCTTTTTTGCTGAAACCTTGCGTATTATCAACTTTCTGAATTTACCGAGTTTTATAAACTGATACGAATTTTAAAAAACATTTTTATTAAACACAAAGTTATAAACTTATTCAGGATTTATTTGAGGCATTTTGCGTAATTTTAGTCTCTAAAACTTCTTTAATGACACTTAATTAATGACACAACAACAAAGTATGGAGGCATACACCAAATTAATTGCTATGGCAACGGCAATTGCTTTTTCAAAAGCAATGTGATCCTACAATGAAATAAATTTCCACTTTTTTATTTTTTGAAAGACAAAGGAATTACCTACCAATAAATAAAAAAAAATTAAAAACCGGGTCCACTGGTTTAAAATAAAAAAGAAAAAAGTCAAATCAAAAATCAAATTCGTCACTTTTTTTGGAACTGAGTGTATTTAAAAACCTTGACAATTTCTATTGCTTTATATGCCATACAATTCTGTAGTGAGTATGACCACTCATCATGTGCATCATTTCTCAAGACACGGAAAAGCAGAGTTCACGTAAAGACGTTATATCTCGGAAAGTATCAGCGATAAAACAGTGAACAGAAAAACAAAATGTTTATTAAAAAATGGTTCATCGAATGCAGAATGAATAATTTTTCCATGAATGCGAGAATAATCCACAGGGTGTTTTGAAAACCTGTGAAAAAACTTAGGTTTAAAATTCTCCATGAATTTCCATGAAATATGGAAGAACTCACCATTGCTTCCAATCTGGCTCATAGAGAATGAATTTTGCTATAAATTGAGAAAAAAAAAGTTCAAATCGGTCCACCGGTTTAAGAACTAAAGAACTTTAAAATTACCCGAAAAATCGAGTGCGTCACTTTTTATGGAACTGAGTGTACATTATAAGTTTAATCGTCTTATTATATCTATCTCTTCTAAAATGTCCGTTGAATGTGGCTGATATACAGGGTGTTAGGAAAAGTTTTAGGCAAATTTAAATGATTCAAGAATCAAAAGTCTTTTTCATTAATTTTTTTCTTACAGCGATAGAACGACCAGAATGCGCTTTAATAATTATTGATTAGAGAAAAATGTTAAGTATAAGACTTTTTCGAGGAATTTTTTTATTATTGGATCATTCTACACCACCTATTTAAATTTGCCTAAAACTGTTCACAACACCCTGTATGTATATCCATATACTCGTACAGTACAGTCCAGCAGCGGCTCATGAATTTTCGATGTTCGATATTTCATTTTAGAGACGTGAGACCTATACCAAATTATGTGATTTGGTATAGGTCTCATAATATGTATAAGAAGTTTCATAATGGGATCAAAATGAGAATAATGGCGAAAAAAATTGAAAAACAAAGTCCTGAAATTTTATATATTTGAATTTTTTTTAAAATAATAGTTAAGTTAAAAGGCGGCGGATAAGTACACTCACCGGCACGAAAAACGGGTCACTTAAACATTGAGCTAAATTAAAAGTTCTATAATTTTTTTCTTTATGTATCGATTTAAAAAATCTTTGCAGCATAATGTAGGTAAATTAGTCTTTTTTATACTCATTTGTCAAGGCATAATGAGAGATGATTTCGCATCATATTATACCGTGGGAAGCAAAAGTGTGTTTTCTAGGTCTAATTTTGAATCACCCTGTGTGTTAGGCAATGTAGAAATAAAAGGTTATTTTGAGACTACCCTCCAAATTTCATTGAAATCGATCAAGTACTTATCGAGATATCTCAAAAAAACTGTTTTCCCAACGTCCCATTTATGGGCCCGTACGGGCCTTAAAAATCGAAATTGACCAAAACGAAAATACACGTGTCTCTTTATCTTAAGACCTCTATCTGTGATTACTTTTTTGCACCATAATTCTGAATCACCCTGTAGTATATTGGGCGAGTTGCTTTATTCACCGGTTGATCCATCAGATCAGCGTTTTATCTTTATTTTTACCGCGGAGATAGAACGAGGTACAACATATCTGGTGGATCAACCGGCGAATAAAGCAACTTGACCATTATAATCCGAATATTGCAAACTCTACCAGTGTCCATTGTATCCCCTGTCGCCGAAATCGGATCTGGATCCGGTATACGGTCACGGTCACAGATATAACCGAAACTGAATTTTTTAAATAAATATACAAAATAAAAAGAGAACGACAGCAAGAAAATAATAGTATATTATTTAACAATCATAACGATGGCTATATTATTCACGAAGGTGATATTTACGACACGAGCCGCAGGCGAGTTTCGCAAATTGCCCGAATGAATAATAGCATTTATATGCGAGTAGAATAGGATGAAATAGTTCAGTTTGTAGGCACGTAAGTAAATGGTTTCAAAAACAATTGCTGTCTGTTTCTAATAGATAATGCTTTGAAAAAAACTTACTAATGTAGTTTTTAGTTGTTCATTAAAGTACCTCTTCGGCATGTACCATTTAAGTGCTTCTTAGAAAACTTGGAAAGATAACACTTGTCTTTTGGTTGCTGCAAATTTGACATTTTAAATTTTTAGTAAAAAGTCACTAACATGATTACTTATAAACGATTGACTATCCCCATTATTTACTAGTGAATAATGAAATCACCATTCACTGTAGGGAATAATGGATAGCATTATCCCTGAAGGAAACACATACATAATGGGTACATTATCTGATAGTCGTGGATAAAAGCTTTTTATTTAATAACAATAGTGAAATAAAAGTAAAATATGCACTCTGAAACAAGTATGTAACACATTAATGTTTGTGATACAAAAATGGAAAGATTATGGTGTGAAGAAATTTATATTTCTCCATTGTATATAGATAATGTATTACGTTTTTTATCCCACACACCGCCAACCTGGGAATAAAGCCTTTCACTGTAAACACTTGATGTAGGCGCAATAGGTGTTTTCTTGACTTTTTTGACAAAAATGTTGCTTCCATCAATCGAACGAATTTTGTTTTATTAGAAGGCTTTGTTGTAAACATACTTCCAACTTCATTAAAAGTTTCTTACTTTGTTAAGTTGTTTGAAGATGAATAACAAAAACTTTCACTTGTAATCTCCCTAGTGCTTGAATTATTTCCTGAAATTTTTCCGAGATCCGAATTTTTTGAAAATCTTTCTTTAAAAACATTTTCTCTAAAAATTCATGAGCTAGAAAAAATTGCCGGATTTTTAATTCAAGAGCGATGTAGATTCGGTAAGAAAATTTTAGACCAAAATTACTTGACAAAAAAACTTTAGAAATGTTGCAAAATCTTGTAGGTTGGTACCGGTGTTACACCGGATGCATAAATAAAATGGTCTTGACTCATGATACTAAAGTAGGTTTTAGTATCATGGCCTTTGACTGGCATTTTGAGGTATTTCACCAACGGAAATTGTAATAGCGTGGTGTGAATTATTTTATTACCTCTTTTGAGAGAAATGTCGCGTTTTAGACAGGAAAATACTGAGATAATCAGAAAAGGTGGGCAAACTAATTTCAACAAATACGATAAGATCTAAGGCAATTAGCGTCCAAAAGAATAAATTGGTGTCGCAGTATTATTTGTATTATATGAAACACAGGCATATAGTGAAAAAAACCAATGGCTCTGTGCTTTATTTGCCACTGAGGAAAGAAGAAGTGGAATTTTTAAATCATTTGGAATTAGTTAATGATGTTGTAAAGAAACATAGTAAGCCAGAATTGTACTAATTTAATTTAAAATAAATATAAAAATATTTTTCATAATATAAACGCTATTAATACGGGAGTGTAACGCTATTGTCTAATTATTTCTGTCAAACTAGGGAAATTTTCAATGATTAATCAATCACATAGGTAGGTGCTCATATGGGTAAGTCAAATTTTCAAAAAATTTGATGGTTGTCATAGTAACAATAACAAAATAAACGTGTCCGATTGGTTAATAATGAATGGTATAAAATTTTCGATGCAATCCCATATTATCGGGCTAGCACTTTTGCAAATATTAAAACAAGAAACTTCATTTCTCATGTGTGAGCGTTTTATTTTATTAATTGTGGTATTCGTTACCATTTTCAAAAATTTTCTTTTATAATCACATATATAGTTTCCTACTTTCTTTTTTATAGTACAGTGTTCTTCATTATTTTCAAAATAATGATTAAAATTATTAAAAGTTAGGTTCACATTTTTTTTGTACGAGACGCAAGAAAACCAATTAATATTTTAGAAGTTTTTTAAAATTACATTAATATATTTAAATTTAAGCATATATACATTTTGTAATAACTTGTATACAGTTTGATATGCTTTTTCCTTATTTTAAACAATCACGATACTACAAGAAAAAAACGTACTCAATTTTTTTGCTTCCATTAATAAACGGAAATATTTGCTACAGTTACTAATAGGCAACCAAGACAAAGATGCAAAGACACTAAATACAAGAAAACACACACATTCTTATTGATAAATTATTATAAAAATTTACCGATCTAAAAATTATTTGAAAAAACGTAATATAATAATAATGTATTGATCCAATGATATTCCCAAATCAAATGGAGTATTTTATGGTTTAGATGTACTTACTATTGTGTAATTAATTTCATCGTCTTACAACCAAATAATTTCATTTAAAGAAAACACAAGTTTCATGCGTGTTAGTAATTAGGGGATAATAAAAAAATCTGAAAAAGATACTGTTGCATAAGTTTTTAATTCGTTAGAATTAGAAGAAAGTGGATAACTCAAAATTCTCATTTTATATATTTGTACAACTCTGACTAGAGAAACCTGGTCAAAATACGCCAATTTAGTAGCTTACATGCGGTGTTGGTAACTCTACAGATTGCGAGACAGATTGCGTCAAGTGCTAATTACGAAGCAAAAAGTGGTTTGCCGTTTGCCTTTTATAATTTACAATTGATAAATATTCCAAAAATTAATAATTGATAACAGCACATAAAACACTAAAACAATGCGAATTTTTTTCAAATCAAAAGAAATAATTAATTGCACGATCATTGCAATCCTAAGTACGTATGTTCTACTCTACTAAATTTCAGATTTTTTTTTGAAAAATCTCAAAGTAACTAATGTATATATTTTGTCACATTACATAACGCTGGACCGACTTTAGCATCAAAATTAAAACAATGTTTTTTTCGTAGGACGTGGTATAATTTGTCAAATATGCTATTTTATAGAATATCGTACATTAATCAAATTAGTAACACAAACAATGTAATCACAAATAATTGAGTAAAGCAATTTGAATATATGTATATTTAATGTCGACAATATCAGTATGTTATACCATTAAATAATATGAGTATATTGAATTTAAAATCACTGTTTACATGCATGCTTATTATATTATATAGTCGCCTGATCATCTAAAGTCCATTTTTTTCGTAACACATTGTTGACAGAACAAACCAAGGCTAAGGCTAGGCGCAAGTATTTCATAAAATCTAATCCACAATCCACAGTTCAGTATATAAATAGCCCAACCTACCCAAATTAACTAATGCATTTTTTAGTTGTTATTATTTAGTCGGGTACCTATTATTAACAGTTTGACTTTATTGTTAGCCGTGCGTTGATTAGAAAAGCACGTTGTTTGATATGTATGTTTATGTAACATTCATTGTTATTTAAAATATAGTAGGCATATTGGCGTGTGTTGATAAAATTTAGAGGGCTGTATTATGTAAATAAACAAATTGATTAAGGGAATAATTTTTATGTCAATATGTTCATGAAATTTTTCTACTACTGTTTAAATAAAAATATCGCATGATTTTGTGGTTAATTTTCACATACTTGAAACAACATGCGCATACATCAATCAACTATGTACAGAGTGGATCATAATAATTAATGGGACATAGATTATTTGACCAAAATATGAGGTTTTGGCCAAATATGCTTCGGTAAAATATTGCTGTGGAAAAGGATACACGGATACAGGGTGTCAAAGTTGAAATAATTTTTTCTTGTCCAGTTTCTTTCTAATACAATTAAAATATCTACAGTGTGACCTATTTGAAAGCGGACCACCTCTCTGTAAAATGGTTATTTTTGGTCCGAATTTGATCAACTTTTTTTAGATTATTGCTCATGGAAAACCGCATTTTGTGGCAAATCGATAGATTTCTATCACAAAAAACAAGGCCTATTTTGCAATTTTTTTGGAGCGAAAATTCAAGAAATCGCATTAGCGATTTTTTTTACATGAAAATTAAGTACGTAAGTACTCCACTGTATTACAGAGGTGGCCCGCTTTCAAATGGGTCACACTGTATATGAAACTTTTATTTTAAATTTTCGTATAATTTGGTTTTTAAATGATGATTTTACCAAATTGTAGATGTTTATAGTCGTCAAGGATCAAAAAGAAAATATTGGGACCAACTCGGTTTCCTGCGGAGTGATTTGTGAATAGTTTTAGTTATTCCTTTAGTCCCTTTTTCTCAAATATTAAGCGAATAGATTTGTCTCCACTGATCTTAGTTTTGTTATTTAAAAAACTAGTTATTTCATTTCACTGTTCTTTTTCAAATACATATAAAGAAAACCTGATTTTTTCCAGTTCTGATTTTCAAAATAAACTATTAACCTCAATAGAAGTTTTTCAATCACCTAATTTTTATAACGTATGTAAATTATTTGCAAATTTAAGTTATTATTTAACGGAAATTTCCATTACTTTCAGAATAATTAGTAATAATTTGATAAATTGGATGAACTTTGTTTCATAGCCTCATCGTATCGGCATTATCAACAGTTTTTTAGATAACAAGACAAGTGTAAATTAATATAAACATTTCTAACAAACTATTTATTTATATTGCAGGTATTATTAGATTAGCTCCTATTAAAACAATACATACAGGGTGGTCCAATTAAAACGAAACGGCGCTGGTTTTGGGCACTTTAGGTCATTAAAAAAAAAGCTCGGACACGTCAATTTTGTTTTAAAGGGGGGCACTTTTTAGGCGTATACGCAAACCCTTATCTACAACCTCTTGGGCAGGGTGAGATTCACGTCTAAAATCTTAAATTGAAAAGGGGGGGATGAGTGGCACTTCGTTTGAAAGGCCTTTCGATTACAAAGATACCTAGTTTATGCACTTCATTCATGACACTTCAAATTGTAAAATTTTCCGAGTGATTAGCAGAATCCTTTATGCAACATTTTCTATTTAACGTCTTCTTTTCCGACGAATGCTTATTTTTCGTCAATGGGACTGTAAATCGTCACAATTGTCGCTACTGCAGCAATACAAATCTGCAACTGCAACCAACATCCAGAAAAGTTTAACGTTTCTGCTTACATCTTCGGGCCCTTTTTTTTACTCGGGACCTTATATAGAGAAATGTATTTAAATCTGTTGGAAACTGCAATCGATCCTGCCTTGTCATAACCGAAATAGTGGAACACGATTAGCGCTATTTACAAAATTTGAACATTTAATTGATTAATGTGTAAGCATGTTACCTTTTTAATTATATGTAATTTAAATCACGTCCACTGACTGGTATACTAAGGTGAATAAAGCATCAATTTAAAGGCCAACGTTTCGGTAATCGATTACTACCATCTTCGGGGCTGCAAGAACCAATATAACATTAACAACCAATTATTTTAAATGTACAACAATTTTAAAAAAATTTAAAAAAAAAGTTATCAATACATAATAAACACAATCAATCAATTAATTAAAAAGACGTTAATCATTATAAACAATTACTTATTTTAAACAAATTTTTAACTATATAAATCATTCTCTCAATGAAATAAATTAATGACAATTATAAATTGAAGAATTTAAAAAAATAATTAAAATCATTTTTAATTATGTAGATTCTGCTAATCACTCGAATAAATCATTTTGAAGGGTCATAAATGAAGTCTCATGGCATAAACTAGGTATCTTTGTAAAGAGAATCGAAAGATCTTTCAAATGAGATGCCACTCGACCTCCCTTTCCATTTAGGGGCAAACCTCGTTGAATATATAGGGATTGACGTATACGCCTAAAAAGTGTCCGCCTCAAAAACAAAATTGACGTGTCCGAGCGTTTTTTTTATGAGCTGAAGTGCCCAAAACTAGTGCCGTTTCGTTTTCGTTGGACCACCCTGTATTTATAGTAATCGAAATACGTGGAGATTCATTAACATAGTCTGGTCTGTCTTGAAACTGGCATTGGAATATAAACGTCAATTCAAAATGTATTGATCTTTCACAAGGAAAAGATTTTAAATTGACGCTAGTTTACACGTGCGATTAAAAGGATTTTCAGAGACAGGTAGCGATGAGTAATATAGCGATATAAATTACAATAGGTTATCTAAGTATCGCATTGAGATAAAAGAAAGGTCGAAGCTTTACTAAAATAATTGTAGACTAAAAATGTGAAGCATTATGCCTTGTCTTTATAATATAAAAATAACTCTCATGTCATACAAGTTTTGTTGCAAATTAACTTAATATTGATACCGTTATCAGAGACAACTACCTACCTATTGTCTATATTACTATCACTTAGACAGAAAATGGAACTAACACCGAATATCGACCGAACAAACTTGTTTAATAAATGTATATACCTAATATTAATTCATAGAACGAAGGTATATAGTTATAGATAATGATCGCGTTTCAATAATTAAAAAATTATTTGTTAGAAAACTAAATCCCTTTAATTTTTAAATTAACGGTAATTAGACATTAGAAATTACAGCATTTATTAACTCAATTATTTATTTGTCAGACACAAATAATGTTGCATGATACTGGGATGCAAAGTCCATTGTATGGTGTTAATTTTAGACGGTAAAATTCTGGTAGTGCGAATTTAATAGAACAAATTCAGTTCATACTCAAAACTAAAAACTCACGAAATAAACCTGACTAACATATTTCACTTAATATTTTTGATATGAATACCTATATTAATATTAATTAAAACCGAATTTTGAGAAACTATAATTTTAAATTTCTGTTGTATTTCAGAGGTTGTTATCTGATCAGCAAGATGTTTGTAAAGGATGAAACGTGAGTAGCAAGATATAGCTGCATCTTGCACGACTGCATGTAATTTATAACAATTTCTCTTTGCTTGCAAAATGTTTTCAAGTAGTTTGCAGTTAAAATCTTCTATTACTACTGTTATATTTATAGCTTCTTACACCTTAGACGCCTATTTAAATCTGTACTTAGATTTTAAATTTAGTAAGTAGGAACACCCACATTTTTGCAGAACTTTTTAGTTGTTTTTGTATCGGGAGAACGGAAAGGCCATAAATCTTGACCCACTATTTTATTGTCATAAATCCCCGTTCCTCGTAAGAAACTGTATTGTGCATAGGGATGCCAATCTCTAGCAATAATTTCAATCCGGGGATTTTCGGACGAAGGTCAGCTAATCCCGGGAATAGTCTCAAAAATAATATTTTGATTATTGAGTTTTTACGAGAGTTTTTATTATTATTTATTATATTTAAAAATGCAACTGAACAAAATCCAATTAAATATAAACACAAAACTTAACTCTTAATTTAATAACTAAACATTAAAACACAAACATTGGTTAACGGTTAAGCACAGAAGCACGGTGAATCACAGAGCTTTACGCGTCTCCGAATAGTTCAATTTCGAAGGGCTGACGCGACGTATACTAGATAAATACATAAATTGTGTGTTTTTTCTGTTAATACATTTTCTTACAATTTACACCAAAATCCCGGGATTAGAAATTTTAATCCCGTGATTGACATCCCTAATTGTGCTATACCTATGTGATGCGTGCCGTAGCTTTCTTCATTTTTCCTGTTGGAAACATCCTTGACTGAGCTCATCAAAGTGTTGAATAAACGGACTCAAATATATTGAATGTATAAATTTGCATCAGAAAAAATTAATTAATAAATTAAAATAAATTAATAAATCTTGCGAAATTGCCACCCAGAGACTTTGAGGGGATGCAATATGTATTTGTGGGTGTTTTCTGCCGACCAAATTCTTTTTTCTCACTCTTCACGTAACAAGTGAGCTGAAATAATTAATGCAGATGCAGATGCATCGTTCAAGTTTTTTGGCAAGTGTCACATAAGACAAATTAATGTTGACTTCTTTCCTTTCCAAATCTCTAACACCACTGTACTCCATTTTTTCTGTTTTGGTCTTCCAAGAGTTCCAAGACCTTTTTTCCTTTCAAGAGTGTCTAATTCTTGGAAATTTGTCAATATCGACAAAGTCCATGGGACGTGTAGAATAGTGAAAATAAACTCCACAAGGTATGTATTTTCTTCTGCGACACACCTCTGCTAAAATAAGAGTTGTTGTTTTTTTCCTCTAATTATATTTTTATGTCTTATTGAAATAACTATTGATAATGTTAATACTGAGATGTAATGTTGTTAGGCAGTGGCGTATTATTAATTTTCTTTGGGGAGGGTGGTATAGGTAAATTAAAATAATAATAAAATTGTCTCCCGGTATTTCTGTGGCTGATAGTATCTAAAAATATAGGTACTCTTTTATATAAATTTATTCCCAAAAGTGGATAATAAGGGAGATATCCCTTTTAAAGGGAATCATAAATATCAGTTTTTCTGCAATACCTTCCGACCGCCTTAAAATATTGAATTCATATTTTAAACTTAGATATAGGCCGTCTGGACACCAGTAGTTTACATAGTAGGGGGTGGCTCTCAGTATTTTACTCCTAACTTCTATATTTTTATCAGCCATAGAAATATCGGGAGACAATTTTGAACCACCGTGTATAAATAAAGAAAAATGAAAGAAACTGACTTAGATTTTCTGAAATTAAATTTGCGATTGATCACCATTGCAAACGTACTTTAAAATTTTAAAAAGCTATACACACATACCGGCCCATCTACATCTAAATAGGAACGGAAATGTAGTTATGCCCAATCGACTCTCTTTCGTCGAGTCGAGTCAAAATACGATGCGTGACGATTAAACCACTTGTTTTTTTTTTAATGGAACACCCTGTGTATTTTTGTATAGTATGAAAGTCCTCGTTTTCCTGATTTCAAAAATGTATAATATATTGACGTTTACTATTATATATCTATGCATAATTATTATTGGTTAGATCAATATTTCAGTTTTGCAAGAAAAAAAACCAGTACGAAATTTTTATTATTTATTAATAACAAGATTTTATACATACTAAAGATTAAAAAATTATTGTAATAAATTTTCAACATGTCCCCCATTTCCATTAATACATTTTCTATAACCTTTTGTTTTTGAAAATCATGGCATACTGTTTTTCATTCGATTTTTATGTAAATAGAAGCCGCTGTATATCGAAAATGGCCAGAGTAAATGTCAACATATTATACATTTTTGAAATCAGGAAAAGGAGGTCTTTCATAATATTAAAAAATATACAGGGTGTTCTATTTAAAAAAATTTAAATTTGGTTTGTCCGGCTTTTAAGAGGCACCGGGTGTATACTATTGAGTATGGTAGCAAGAAAATTCATAGAATGCCCTAAAACTTTTGTTTAAATTTTTTTTTTATCTCAAAATATAATGAAGTTCCATTTATAACCAATAACCCTGTACAGGGATCTGTAACGTGCTTGATGTGGTAACCGCTAGCAAAAATCTTGTACACACTTTTGAAAAAACTTCACACACTCCAAACTTTCTCATAGATCACATATTATGGATCACGGTGGATATACACCTATGTACTTCCATTTGTGGTAGGCCCCCTGGGTCAAGTGTTATCTAGATAGATACAAGCCTTTCTGATGAAATCATCAAAGTAACATGTAATAGTCACTATTTCTCAGAAAAATATTAGAGGTCAATAAAATTATTTCATTCTATAAACTACTGTTCTAAATTTAATATTATTTATTACTTGTGTACTTGTTGGTAAAGATGCTATCTAATCCTGAATAGCTTATAATCCTTGAACTTTGTCAACTTTGTGTGTACTGTTGGGAAAAGATGGATTATTAGGTGATTATTTTTTATAATATTATTTTAAATTTATCCTGTTTACATAACATGATTACTTTTATTGTACCATAGTTTCAATTTCTATCATTAATACAATAACGATCTTTTGTTATAACTTGTTTATTATCATACTGAAGTGCTATTCTATGATAACGGTTTGTTTTTACCATATCGATCTCTCTAATCTACTTGGCTTTAGCACATATACATTTAACATACCGGGGAGGTTAAGGGCTAAAAAAACCCCATTTTTTTTTTCGTTTCAGTTTATTAAGTTTTCTACGTAAAAAAGGTACTCTTGGTTCGTCCCGATAGAATGAACCGTTTTCGAGAAAATTGATTATGAAAAAGATACAACAGTCGATCATACAAACGTTTGTCATTGTTTTCAAGTAAATTGAAGTTTTACTGATACTGATTGTCATTGTGACATGTGATTTAATTTTGGTCCAGTCTAGTTAGTAATATTAAAATTAAAAGATTCAATAAAATAAGAACCTTTTTTATTCGCTATTTAAAGGGCCGTAACTTCCTCAAAAAGCATTTCCGGACCCATATTGATAGGAACTTTTTGTCTTATTTTTATCCGAGGATTACACCCCAGAAGGTTTACGCTTACTTTTGAAACACCCTGTATATTTAAAAAAAATTATGGTACGGGAATTGTTGAAACTTTCAGACAATTATTTTTCTCTGTCTAGATGTTTTCGCAAACAAACCAAGAGACATCATCATGAAGACCACGGTTTTGTAGCCAAAAGCAATGTTACCGACGTTACCGTCTCCGTACTTCTCAGAATAATTGTGTATTCTTCCTAATTACATAATAGTTTTAAATAAATTGTTAAATAAAGTGCTAAAAAGCAGAAAATATTCATATTTCAGTTACGGCAGATGACAATGTCTTTTTTCTTTCTGTTCTTATTTGGGACTTTTTTAAAATGTGAATAATTGCAAATACCATTTTTGTGGTATGCGTGGATACAACCCCTAATTTTCGTGAATTTTATTGCAAATAAAAATAATGATTAGATTGTGGTATGTGCTAAACGTGAATAATTATAAATTTCCAAAAATTATTTCAGTGTTTCTGTTCTATTTTGAATAATATTAATCCATTTTACAAATAAATTGAGAAAAATCATCTTTACTGCCACGTGACGCGTCAGTAATATTGCAGTGTCATTACTAGATATAATCAAGGACCTTTTTCATTAACAAAGATAAGATTTGATATCAAACTGTTTTAAATCATCCACATAACAAATGCATCGATGAACTTTGAAATGTTTTAAGTCTACTGCTTTAGAATTGAGAACTTTGACACGGAAATCCTACAAATGGAACATATTCGTCATTATCATTCAGGTTAAAAGATAGATAATGTGTCTTTTATTTATAACTTTGTTAATAAATTATAGAACTAGTCTTATTCTGTTTCGTTATTATGATAAGAATTGTGATACATCGCTTGTCAATTATTTGATTAATTAATTGGTCTAGACTAGCCTTTGTCTGGAAATAAGGCAGTAAAGGGAAATTTATTGTTGTAAGTTGTAAATGTAAACTGCGAAAACAAATAATTTTTCAGGAATTTCAAGGTCACTGTGTTTTTGGGGTCTGCTGCCCCCCTTTGAAGTTGCGTCCCTGGCAGCCGCTCCTGTGGCCAGCCCCTAGCTACGACGCTGTCAACTAGCCAAACTGTGCGTTTATTCCGGTAATGCAAACGATAAGGTATTCTAATGCTCTCGCATACAAGCCATCTGATAAGTGATAAGTCAAAGAGAAAGCTGTTGAGCATTTTAAATTGCGTGCAAGCAGTACAGCATCATTTCTTTTAAATGTCCTTATGGATGTTGGGATATTACATGACGGTCAGCCCAACAAAAAGTTATGTATAGGCACAAGAATACTTATTCTTGTGGTATAGGAGTAATATAGCGTTATAGGCAGGTATATTGTAGGTGAGGGAATGTGGAAATATTTACGCCTATCTCCAATCTCCATCAATCAGCGCACAGTGAGTGTACACTGTACAGTGTACATGATGCATGATATCGAAAGCAGCTAGCATGTGCCACCAGCCTGCGTCGGCGTCGCTCAGATAACCATAAGTCCTATACTCGGGCCAAAAAGAGTAGTCAGTAGAGCAAAAAACTTACCGGCAATTCTTCAAAGGATTTAGCTGTTATGGAATACAGAAGCGGCAGCTCGTTTTACCATATAATCCCATATAATTCAGAGAAATATATCCAGTTTTCTCCGCCTACCAGAGATGAAAACCACAACTAGGTCATTATGTTTAATTGGTATAGTCAACCAAATAAAGTACATGCTTGAACGTGCCGCCCTTATACCCAATAATTTGTTCGACTATTATAAAGGTCGTCGAGAGGGCTTAGATAGCGCATTCAGTGGCGTCACATATGCTGCAACGCAAAGGATATGTTCAACTGCGTTGCTATACCTAATTCGTGGAGATAATGTTGCCAGATGTAAGCATATTATTTAAAATTTAAGACATGGTAACTCATACTCATGCATAATTAACACAATCCGCTTTCATTTGTTCGAATTATGGAATTTATGAAATTCGTAAATCCGTACGCCCCTGGCTCTACTGACTACTCTTTTTGGCCCGAGTATACATGTCCACATGTATGGTATAACAGATAATCTTTGGTATAACTTTTTGGTGGGCCGATGCGTATAAAGACAATGGATTCTAGCAAAATCTAAGTGTTTGTAATGGAGTCCGAACCACTTCTTGTGATAGTTTTTATTGAAAATTCTGCTCTTATCTCTCTTGTCTACTACAAATATTTACATAAAAGTAGAAACTATTTTCTACAAAACTTAACAGAGCTGGACAAAGCCCTCGACAAGAGAGCTTGTAGCCTTATGCTCGCAGTTTTTCTAAAAAGGATTTCAAGCCTAAAGCTCAAATTCCATTTTAAACCAAAAGGACTTTGCAATTCCTAATTCACTTAAAAAGGAATTGGTCCGAAAGCCACAAGTCCTTTTACAAAGGATTTAAAGCTCTTTAAGTGCTGGAAACTCTGTAAAAGATCTTAAAGCCGTTTAAAAGAGCTTGAAGCCCCCGAAAAGCTCTGGTATATTAGAAGCTTTTTTAAATAGCATGCAGCTCTTCTCAAGCCGGGCTCAGACGACTGGTGTACTTGGCCAATATTTGTTAATGGCGTATACTTGCCATGTCGTCTGAGTGGTTTACTTGTCCAATTATTTGTCATTGGTGAGTATTGGTCAGTTTCCCATCGTCTGTCGGTAAAAATGGCACACGTCAAAGGGATCACAATTATTGGTACACTTGACAAGTGCATACTTGTCTATACTTGTGGTTGCGCTCACACGAGTTGTACATTTATTGTACCTTGCTTCGCTACTATTCATTTTGTATAAGCGGATGGAAGAGGTTCCTTGTTTTAAAAATGCTTTTTTGATTATTATTTAAATACCAAAATCAAAAATCAAAACGAACCAGTCATATGGTGTGCAAAACATTTGAAACATAAAAACCGTAATGCAATTAACTATGGCTTGGAAGAGAATCGAAGAAAAAATTAGTATTCTGTGTTCCATAAAAGAACTTAAAATGAAAAAGGAATTTTTGATGTCAACATTTCGTCCTCTGATGAGTAAAGTAGTAAAATGAAGTAGTTACCACAAAAGCTGCACACGCGACGACATTTTCAAGACGACCGATATCCATGATGGTCAACAATCTTCTTTCATTCCACCAACATTGTACCAATTTGCTGGTGTATTTAAAAAAAAAATGTACACGTCGTGTGAGCGCCGTTGCTTGTTAATGGCCTAAATGAGCTGGTACACTTGTCAAGTATACCAATATTGGTGTATTTGTCAAGTACACCAGTCGTCTGAGTCCGGCTTCAAAAAGCTTACAAAAATTAAATTATTTTAAACTTGAATTGCTGCAAGCCCTTTGGGGGCTTGCAAAGTCCTTTTAGTATTTCAAGCCAGTCAAGCTACCTAAGAGTTTTGAAAGGTTGAAACCATTTTTTCCATTCACAATTCCTAAGCTCTTTATAAAGGAATTTAAGCTCCAAGCCGCAAATTCTTGTTTTAAAATGAGTTTCAAACCAGGGAATTGAAATCCCTAAAAAAGCTTGAAGCCCTTTTTCAGGCAACAGTCCCTCAAGCTCTGCCCAGTTCTGTCTCAAAGTACCTACATTTAAAAAATAATGGAATTTTTCCAAATTGTTTTGATAAATAAATATAGGTAGTATAGGCACTCAATAATTGAACTGTAGTTTATCTGAAGTCATTTAAATTTGTATTACGCAGTTAAGGTAATGATGGTGTGATGTGTGATAACGGTTAATATTTGTTACGTCTGTTCCTACTGTTTTGTTATTTTGTGCAGATCGTAAATAAAAAATATATACAGGGTTACTAGTAACAATCGTTGGGTTTTAAAAAGATATATTTCACAAAGTATTGCAGATATCATATTAAATGACACACAACAAAAATGGAAACCTTAAATAAAAAAATAGTTAAACCTTCTATTTCGATTTCAAAAAAATCTGGAATGCGGTCCTGTCAAGGTTTATGATGGCTGTTCTCTTGTTTGCTTAACAAGATCGACAGTTGGTGCGAGGCCCTGGACTGAGTGAAATCTCAATAGAAAAAATTCTTCGTATAGTTTGGATACAGCAGCATTCTTCGTATAATTAAGTAAGACTGTGTCAAATTCAGGGCCTGTTTTTGGCCCGCTACGTATTTATTTGGTGATAAAACGAAGTAAATATTAAGTAAACGAAATTCGTGTCATTTTTTGCCTACAGTGTATCCTATAATAAAGTGGAATTAGGAATTTTTTAATTTTGAGTTTACGTAAAGTCGTCCATAAAATCTTATGCTTTTCCGAAAAATGATAATTATGCACTCAAAGTTTCGGTGAGATGTGTCAAAAAAATAGAAAAAAGGCAAATTATGCCAAAGTGAAATATCCTCAAGTCGAGTTATATAGCAACATATTCATTAACATAGAGGCTTGTAATGGGCTTAAATTCGAAAACTGAGCTAAAAATTTTCAAAATTTACTATGAAAGACTGACCAATTCGATTTTAAAAACTTGCCTGATTATTCTTATAAATTATACCATTCCTACCCCTAAAGATAATAACACTAGGCAGTGAGTCGGGTGCTATTATCCCCTTAAAGCAGTGGTTCCCAAAGTAGGCGGTAATACCACCTAGTGGGCGCTGGAACGATTTAAGGGGGCGAAAACAACCTCAGGGGGGATATTGGGGGGCCGTAAACAATATTATGCGGGCGGTGAAAGAAAAATATATATATATAAAAATAACTTTCTTTAAAATAAGATAAGTTAAATATTTTTTAATTTTTAAAGTAAATAAATATACTTATAATTAAGTATTTTTAATATTATACTTTTGTTTATTAGACATTACAACATTTGTTTGTATAAGAATTTACAGTTGATTTAAAAAAAAATTATAATAAAAATCAAACTTAAACGTGTTTTAGTCCCCCTCTCTACTATGGTTGAATTCTTGAGAAAATTTGGACAAGGCCCAAACATTTTTCGAATGCAGCACTTTCCACCCTCCCCCCTTCTTAAATTCTGAAGGTAGTTTTCAGGGGGAGCGCTGACCATTTTACTTTTTACAAAGGTGGGCGATACGCCAATAAAGTTTGAGAACCAGTCAGTGGCGTAACCAGAACTGAATTGAGGGGGGAGCCAAAGCCAAGTGATAAAACTAACTGAAAGATGATTTAAGCTTCTTATGATAGTCACCTAAAGTAAAGTATAGTGTTCACTGTTTTGGTTTGGTATACGTGGATTTTGCTGAGGTCCTGGTTACGCCACTGAGAACCACTGCCTTAAAGCCACCATCGCTGTTTTGAACTGTTTTTACGATTTCTAATTATTATAAGACTGTTATTACGGAAAACCAAAATACTATTTATTGGTACCTAAAGGGAAGTAGGTAACTAATTAGGGATTCCATTATAGTATATTTTAGCGACAAAAAATAAGTTAAAAATTGAAATTGATTTTAATTTCAATATCAGTTAATTCTGGTACATACCATTAAATATTCAGTTATCCCTGTAAAAGTATCCATCTCAGTAAAGTATTATAGACATAGTCACTATCAGGCTCATAAAAAACATCGACATCTTTCAATAAGGGTAAACATCTCACATCCACATCATACGGGCCTCTTCATATATTTATAACATTTTTTTGTGCGACATTATTATCTTTCTAACTGACTATTAGCTGGATATGTTTTAAAATGATACTTTTTTTTGAAAAGTTCAAAGGCCATTTACTAAAACTTTATCGTATTAATTTGATAAGTAATATAAGCTGTTTACTTTAGCGAGTCGCGTATGAGGGATAAAGCTTTATTTAATAGTCTGGAAGATTTGTGGATTATGTTGTCACAAAACATGTATTTTTATGTTTGAAAAAAAAACCAGCTACAATTGGATGAAACCAATATAATAACCTAAATAAATCCTGGCAAATGTGACAGAATCTCATATTATCGTAATCTTAGAGTTATAGGCTAATAACCGTTTATCACACATCAGTCTACATTTGTTACATTTGGTCCCGTAATCCATTGCAGGAATAATAATGATTTTTTTTCTAGTTATCAGAGTAGAATTCCCAATTACGTAACAAAATCATCCTGAATTTTTCTATACTTCTCGCACAACCTAGCTGCTTTTACAATCGTTGGGAAATCTAAACCTCAGCAATTTATTGATACAAAAAAAAACCATTGCTTTTTAATGACGTCGAGAAAATGTTTTATAAGGTATAATTAACCTGTTTCACTTTCTTAATCGTATTCTAGTTTTTCAACTTGCAGTCACACATCAGTCAGTCGTACACGAGACGAGAAACCATTCGATTGTATCGTTATCAATCAATTTTCAATGTTATCATTTCGTTGCTCGATTTCATAATTCATATTCATTCTTCGCGGTGATGGCGAAGTGTACACATCTTATTTGGAGAAAGTAAACACCGTTGTGCGTTTTCTACATAAAAGTGTTCCTAAGATAAGTGGTTTGTGATTTTCTTTTAGGAGTTGTAATTTTTACATAAAATATATTTTTTTATTTGGCTTGGGAGGATTAACTAAATGACGATGTATATAGGGTACGTATTTTCTGTTAAGTTTTAAAAAATTGTAAATTGTACTGGGTAGTGAATTTGCTTGACTAAAGCTTTAGGTATAATTTTAGATTTTAAATATTTAACGGTAATCTCTGAAAACGTGTTATTGGTATTCAAAATGAGTTGTTCTTCGTCTTTCAATTTTAAATAATATTTAATAGTTTTTTAAGGTGTTTATAAATGAAATAAATATTATTTTATTTAATAGTTAACAGGGCATTGCGTCATTAATACAAATCACGAAAACAAACTAATTTATTTATATTTTTTCCTAATAATGGCCACTTCAAATCAATTGTATCTGATAACAGTATTCTTTTAAATATTATCAAGAAAAAATAATAGATGTATTAATACATTTTACTTAAATACTTACTGAAATACACAATTCTTAATAAAGACGCGAAAATTTTGTACTTAACCGCAAATATCTTGATGGGAATAATTTAATAGAAAAATAGGAAATCTCCAAATTACGAAACAATTGTAAATAATTGGCTTGAAGCAAAATGTTTTATCATAATCTTCGTTTGGCAAATGTTAAAAACAAAGTCAGAAAATTTGATAAAATCTATTTTTTATTAATTATTTTATATTATATTATGGATTATGGATAAACAAGTATTTTTTAAAACATGTTTATTAAATTCATCGAATTTAAATTTTTAATTTTTACCAAGAACTTGGCCTGCGAAATTTTATCGAAATACTTCAAATCCTACTTAGTTTATCTAATATACAGACAGACCAACAGACTGCCAGTAATTTTTCAAGAAACCTTGTTTTGGATTCAGCAAGGATGCTGACATATTGTATTTTCGTTAAAATGTCGAATAAATAAAAGTCGAATTTTTCTAATGCAAAAATGCTTTTTTTACCTTTAATTTCATTATATAAAAAAGTGATATGCTTTTTTTAATGAATTAACAAAGAGAATCTTGTGTTTCAAGAATAGTGGTTTAAATTTTTTAAATTATTTTAGATTAATTATTATAGATAACGATGATGCTTAAATTTAGTGTAGTGGTTACTAATACTAATTTCTGATCATTGCCAAAAATTACCTAACTTTGATCATTTCTAACATTTAAATACACCCTTGTGTACTTTAATCTGGTTCATTTTCAACCCACAACTACAGTAAAATGTTTACGTTATCTCAAAACTCCAGTGTTATCAAGAAATTTCTCTATTAGACCGCCAAATTTTACACTTGTGAAATGCATATTTGTAGCGATTTTTAAAAACTAGGAATGCAGATACTACATAAAATATAAGAAAACGGTTAATAGTAAAAGAGATTGATTCCATCCAATTTACTTAAATTCAAATGAAGGAAACTTCCGAAGTTTATTTGGTACAGACATTTTTGTATGGAATATGCCAAATATATGTTTTGCTGATTTTGTTAATGTTAAACTCACTTTAATACTTTAATTTAACACAAGCGTCAAAATGGCCCCACGTTACTCTCAGTGGTCTTGACAGATTTTAAAAAAATGGAAACAATTATTTTAACGATAATTTCCCAACCTTGTTTTCCATTTTTTATCCCCGATCTTTAGATGTAGCAATTTACGACTTTACCAGATATTTTTTTCATATTTTAAATAAGGCGAAGACTTTCCTATCTCACATTCTCGTCAACTTTTCAGAATGCAGAATTGGTTTTACAAGTTGACATTTATCGCTTCTTGGTTGTTTATAACAGTTTAATTTCAGATTTGTAATTTTTTTTTACAGGGAAATGGACGGCGTTGGTTTTACGCTAGCCATAGGGGCGCTAAAGGCTCTAGCCTTCCTGTACGATGTCCTAACTTTCCCCGTATATGTCATCCTCCAACGGCCGTGGCGACAACGCCAACTAGCAAGGAGAATAAAGGTCAGTTTTAACTTAGCCAGTGCAAAGTGCACGAGGAAGTTTTGAAAGGAAACGACGCATGCTTCTTTTAAACGTAGTTCT
Organism: Rhagium mordax; assembly: GCA_963680705.1. NCBI lineage: Eukaryota > Metazoa > Arthropoda > Insecta > Coleoptera > Cerambycidae > Rhagium > Rhagium mordax. The sequence goes on along the minus strand of OY796658.1, from coordinate 26,157,116 downwards.
GTCAGTCAAGCTTTTTGTTGCTTTTTTTTGGCGGTTAAAGCAAACCAAATTTTCCATCACATAAAGACGAATAACATCAAAACAAATGTTATCCGGCGTAATCATTGGTAATAAAGAAGTAAAATCAAGTGACAAGTCATCACATTCGAAATGCATTACTATGAAAAACGTGTGTCTTGTATTACAGAGATATTGTAACCACACTAGCACTCAACAATCAAACTGGTTAAGCAATTAATTTTACTAGTATTTTATAAAAAAACTTCATCAAAGGCACATTTGATATGATCATATGTTAATAAGAAATTGAATTGCTAAAATAATTTATTTAGTATATTGGGCGTAAAAGGTCGGATATCTTTCTCCAAGGATCACTTTATTTATTCTACATCAGTTCAGTGTCAAATAAAAAGAAAAAATTCATCCATTTTTACAGACATTAAAACCTGCTCCTCAACGACCTTAGTGTACTTCTTGACACTACCAAGGTTGTATCGTCAATTAATTAATGTACTTCGAACAAGTTTTTAATAATCTGTTTTGTCGCTATTTTACCTATATCGGTTGTGTTAGAAGTATTAAATAAACGAAATGCAAATTTTAGTTAATTTATAATTAACATAATTTTATAATTTAAACCGTACTTGTTTGTAATGAGGCAATTTTTTTTGCATATATGTAAATATATAACCTTTACTTTAGTCCATAAGTTTACATAAATACGTAGTATTGGTATGAAATTAGGACACGCTCATATTTGAATTCGGAACATGATCTAGATTAGTTAAAAATTTAAAACAAATGTTGCTAACCGTGTTTTCTGTTAAATATACAAAAAAACGCAGTCACATTATTACGATATAGCAATGTTAAATGGCTTAACAATCTTTTCAATTTAAATAAATCGTATTATATTATAGTTTAATACAAAATTGGTACATGCAGTCTATAACAGTCTAAGAAATTATTACTAATTAAAAATAACAAATCTGGGCCCAAGGTCAAGCGACTTTCTTTCTTAAATAACTTAGGAATGGCAGTTTACGATTCCTCTTCGAGGAGCACTTTCTCCGACAGACAAAATCGTAGTGGAAAATAATCTTTCCTATACGTTGGTATTGCTAGCGTATGGTGATTTACTTTGATCAAAGATGATGGGCTTTGACCAATCTTTTGTTGTACGCCAAAATTACAGTTAAAAAAAATTTAAAAAAATCATTGTGTAAGGTGGCTGTGAAAAAAAAGAGAATGTCTACAATTTAGTATATACCCAGTACACCCATCCCTAAATTACGACTTAAACTATATGTAGTTTCATAGAGATTAGATTTCTTTGTGACAATGACAATGACAATTTCGAAAATTTAATGGGCTGTATTTCTATTTCCAAAGTTAGTGCCCATGTTTGAACTGAAATCCCGTGAAATAATCCACATTTTTACCTAATTTTAGCATGTGCAATTCCCAAACTCCATAGTATTCTAAAATATATTTTCCCAACTATAAGAGGCAGGAAAAGCAGCATTAAGGAAATGCTTGTTATAATATATCCAACTAACTAACCAGCTAGTTCAATATTAATTTAAAATCTCTTAGACCTCAAAGTATATACATAATTGTCTTTACCTCAGAAATAAAATGTTTTAGTGATAAATGATATGGGTATACTCGTATGGTAGTATTAATGATAAACTACCACATCATTCAGTTTTATAATATATTATGAATGTTTTCCATGTAGCTAAAATATTTAAAAGTAGAAACAATTTAATACTTTACCAGAATGCTGTTAATCCTAGATAAATATTCGAAAAATCGATGAATGTATTTGTAAATTTTTTAATAATAATTATGATTCACTCGATTCACTAAGGTTATTCCTGAAACATATAGATTAATCCTAACAATGATACATCAATTTATGGTGTTCAAGTCTCCCTTAATGACGTGTAAGATTAGTATCAATATCAGTCGATTAACCAAAACGATAACATGGCAGCTGGCAGCTGTGAGAGAACACGGCTATCACTTCATTTCTTTCTTAAGTTCAAATTTCAACTGCGACAAATGGCATCAGTACAGGAGGTATATGAATAACTATGCTAAACTCCTCCATATGAAGTTATTATAAATATAGTGATTTTTGTCTTTTGATCAATCAATGATCTCATACACTATCTGCGAACTATTTTTTGTTTTTAACCAGAATAAAAATAATAATCTTACATTTTGTAGCTTCTTCAAAATCTGAAAATTTAGTACAATAACAAGAACAGCAGGCGATTTTTTTTAACTAGAAACATTGAGATTTAACAAACAAACCTAACTTTAAAATTCCAAGTTGAAAATATAGTAAAATAAGAAAGAATCAGTCGTTTGTATCGTGTAATACATAATAACCTGTATTTTTTGTCTATTTCATATAAGATTAAACAGTTGGTGATATGTTTCTCATAACTCATAAGTCAAGTATTACTCAGCAACTTACTTAATTAATTGTCAGACCATTTTTAATTTAAAGTACCTAATCCAAGAATATTTATTTTGTCATTTGACTTTTACACTGTATTATCTGCATGTAATCGGTGACAAAAAATCGTACTGTAATACTTTATTATCTTATCGTGCGGATTTTGCTGTGAATTTAAAATTTTGATGACAAAAACCACTAGTTTCACTATTTCATTGTTTCCATCTAAATTTTACAACATCTATCTGCATTTCCTAGGGTAGTCAATGTTTGGACAAAGTTGTCTCGATATGAAAATATTGATTTCATTTCAAATACGTACCTATATTTTACAATACCTATTATATTAAATTATTTCATTCATGCGTTTTTTTAATTAAAAGTCAAGTTTATCCCTAAGGACTGCAACTTGATAGATACACTAAATTTTCATGAGTATTCTGAAAATGAAAAATTTTTGCTTCTACTTCAAAATGCTGAGATAATAAGTATTTTTCGTCAAGTTATACTAAAAGATGAAGAATTTTAGAACATTTTATACTTTTCAGACGTTTTCTTGAAGCAGTTTAATTTTTGCGTTCAAAAATATTTTATTATGTACAGGGATACCCAACGAAAATGACCACCCCTAATAACTTCTCTATTTTTGATGCTATTAAAAAAATTTGTCTATAAAAGTTGTAGGGTTTATTGAAAGCATTTAGAATATGTATTCAGAAAAATAAATGAAAGTCGTTTAGAGGAGATATGGTTTTAACTTGCATTTTTTCAAATGGAGCACCCCATTTTTTTGCATTTTTGAAATCAAGGTACTTTTCTCATTTCGAATAAGGTATTGGATTTGTATCGAACATGAAGGGCGTCATTTTGAACAGTTTATGTAGTATAGTTTTAATTACTTTTATTTATAGTTGTAATTAATATCTAAATTAGCCAAGACTAATGCATTCTAAAAATGAAAATTTGTTCTGTTATTTTATTTCCTTGTTGTTTTCAGGCCACAAAAATTGCAATAATTAGAAAACCCTAAAAGATAATATGATATATATATCTATATATTCGAAATGAGAAAAGTACCTTGATTTCAAAAATGCAAAAAAATGGGGTGCTCCGTTTGAAAAAATGCAAGTTAAAACCATATCTCCTCTAAACGACTTTCATTTATTTTTGTGAATACGTATTCTAAATGTTTTCAATAAACCCTACAACTTTTATAGAAAAATTTTTTTTATAGCATCAAAAATAAAGAAGTTATTAGGCGTGGTTATTTTCGTTGGATATCCCTGTACGTAAGCAATATGTACCTATTATAGACAGAGAGAAAACAATATTATTATTTTTTCATTCTACTACCATTTATGATACATATTTAAGTCATTTGTGTTTATAATTGTATACATATGCTAAATTTTAAATAAATACATTTAGTCGTTTCCGAAATATTCCATAAAAAATACTTGTAGTTGTCACCTTTGAGTGTAATATTATATTAGTTTACAGGGTGTTTCCTTTACAATTATACCCCCCTTATATCGTTCAATTATTACCGATATAAATTTTTTAAGGACTAAACTTGCGTAGAATTTTTCGTAGATTTTATATACGCTTTTACTTTTTTTTCCTTCAAAGGCATATAAGGGGTATATTTAAATCGATAATAATTGACCAAAATAAGCGGGGGTATAATTTTAAAGTACACACCTTTTGTACATTGAAAAAAATCAATTGCGGATAGTCTGGAATAGCTTGCGTATTATCACAGTTTAAAGAATATGTATTAATTATTTAGTAAACTTTGGTATTTATCTTTGTTCCCGTTTTTCTTCACTATATAGTGATAATAATTATTAATTTTTAATTTAAAAAAACCCGAACTTTTAGGGCGAACTTCGTAATCCTCAATTTTTTAAAATAATTATGTATTAATTAATATTGATAATTAAATTGATAAATTATTTCAATTTCATTTTTGGTGGCTTTTATTTGAATTATTGAAACTAACGGAAGGTAGTAAATTAGTATTGGAATGTTTTATATTTAATTCCAAATAGTTCCATAATTATATAAATAATATAAACTTCACAGGTAACACGATCCACTTTATCTTTGAGCCCCCAATATCCGGGTGTAAAGACTCATTTCTTCGTGTCTGCAGAAATCCCAGTGACACAGTCGGGATTCGAACCCTTGCCTCTTGGGTTAAAATTAAGTTGCTTGTCACTCAATCAAACAGTAATATAATTGGAATTGAAAAATCAGAAATAGTAATAATAATAGAAAAAATCTTATTTTCATTCTATTTCTTTTACTTTTTAGTTTAAGTTGTGATGTGTGTAAAGACATACATATTCGCGTATTTTTAACAATCCCAGACAATTCTGTTTTATTTTGTACTACCGTATGTGATTTTATTTTATTTATTAATGAATATAATTGAATTATCATTCTAAAGTTTAAACTTAGTTCAACTGCTCAATGATTAAACCACGTTCATGCAATAGGTCTTAATAATACGCTATATATATATATGTCTGCAGAAAAGAGTAGATTATTAAAACTTAATTAGACATTATATAGCTAAATTTGGTTTGTTTTATTATACCGATAATTTTGTGAAGCAAGTAAAATAAAAATGTAATTGTACTGATTTTACGTTTTGCTTGATTCGCTGCATGCTGCTTTGATTTAACTATCATTTTTCCATTTAATAATTTTAAATTTCCGGAAGTGGTAGAGCGTCCTGCACATCATAATCATAATTAAGTATAAAGTGCACTATTTTATAATTATGCAGGTGAAAGGGTATCATTAGTTTTATTGTTGCGTAAAACCAGCTGATGAATAAATTATTATTTTTTAATTCTTATGCACTTCAAGGTCCTCAGATTTATTATACATATTAACGATATTTTTTTCATAGCTAATCATGGAATCATGTTGAAATAGTAACGAACTTTTTGTATTTATTTGTTAAAAAATATAATTATTATGTTTTTTAAGAGCTATGTAATGTAATGCTAAAGGTCTAGATTAGCTATGTGGACAAATCCTAGGTCCTCGCGAAAAATAAATTAATATTATAAATATTTATTTATATTTATAAAGTTTCGTATTCATATACATACCTACCTATATTTTCATTCATATACCTATATCTGTTAATAACATTTTTGGTGCCAAAAAAAGTAAATTATATAAACTTTGGGTACTATACGAAAAATACGGTAGGAGTTTAAAGGTCATTCTATACAGGGTGTTCCAGTTTTTTGTAGCAGGACTTTAACAGTCGATAGACAATTGAAAATTATTAAAAAAAGTTCCTATAAACATAGGTTGAAAAATGCTTAGTTTTCGAGATACAGGGTGTTAAAGTTTGAAAATAAATACGGATTTTTATTAATATTTCCAGAATGCTAAGAAGTATCGAATCCAAACTTGCCAATTCTTTACATATAATTTAGAGGCCTATTTTAGAATAACAAACTACTACTTTACTTATCCATGGGCGTAGATATATGGATTTCCTAAGGCTCTTTTTTACAAAAAAGTAGTACGCCACTGATATTTTCCCATGTTTACAGTTTAATTCAATAAAGCAAGAAAAAACAAAAATTTAATGTCTCTTGGCACTTTTTAATATGACAAGCCGTTTTCCAGAAAATTTACATTTAATCATTTATTTTGATGCACGCATCTGGACGAATTTTAGACAAACTTGAAGTCGCTCAGAATTTCACCAAATTTGATGGTACGAAAAGTCTTTTAAAAAGAAAGAATGAAACATCGTTAATGATGCTTGTAATGAAGTAAGACACTTTTACATGTTGCTAGCTTTTGTGTTTGTGTTTCTAATAATTTATTTTAGTTCGACCGTTGTGTTTTAATACATTTGTGTTATAAAAATTTTGATTTACATGATAATAAACTTTTACAATAAATATTTTAAATGTTTCATTCTTTATTTTTAAGAGACTTTTCGCACCATCAAATTTGGTGAAATTCTGAGCGACTTCAAGTTTGTCCAAAATTCGTCCAGATGCGTGCATCAAATGATTAAATGTAAATTTTCTGGAAAACGGCTTGTCATATCAAAAAGTGCCAAGAGACATTAAATTTTTGTTTTTTCTTGCTTTATTGAATTAAACTGTAAACATGGGAAAATATCAGTGGCGTACTACTTTTTTGTAAAAAAGAGCCTTAGTAAATTCATATATCTACGCCCATGGATAAGTAAAGTAGTAGTTTGTTATTCTAAAATAGACCTCTAAATTATATGTAAAGAATTGGCAAGTTTGGATTCGATACTTCTTAGCATTCTGGAAATATTAATAAAAATCCGTATTTATTTTCAAACTTTAACACCCTGTATCTCGAAAACTAAGCATTTTTCAACCTATGTTTATAGGAACTTTTTTTAATAATTTTCAATTGTCTATCGACTGTTAAAGTCCTGCTACAAAAAACTGGAACACCCTGTATATATTTTATTTTGTTATACGTATTGTTTTTTTGCTTCCAATCCGGCTCATAGAGAATGAATTTTGCTATAAACTGAGAAAAAAAATGTTCAAATCGGTCTACCGGTTTAAGAACTAAAGAACTTTAAAATTACCCGAAAAATCGAGTGCGTCACTTTTAATGGAACTGAGTGTATTTAATACCTACTGATACTGATATCATGAATATGATCCTCTAGTTTACTTTTGTATTTATGTTTCTTTACAACTGCAGTAGTAGTAAAAGTATTAATAGGTACACATGATGTAATTAATTACCAATATATAATAATTAATTTATTAATCTTAACTTATAAATATAATAAATTAACTATTTTGACATTTAGCTAAATAGAACTGAGGAAGATAAGATATCAAATATGGGAATAATATTCGGCTTCATCTTTATAGATTCGATACACACATAGGTACCCCGTAATCGATTACAAAGCGTAAAGTTGATGACATTGGGAGTTTCCAACTTGCATATTAAAAACTAAAATATGCACAATATGTTTGTATTTGTTATGAATAAATGCCCCTTTTTTATAACACATTATGAACATAAGCAAGTAAAAGCAAGCGAACACGCAGAATACTACTTCCATCATTTCATAAAATTATCATTTTTATTTTTAATAAAAAAAATTACCTATGTATTTGTTTATAACATTGAGGTATAACTTTTAAGACATTGATTTTTGTGTGTAGATAAATTAATGTAAATTTTTGAGTTTCTGTATTTTAAAACTTATTGTTAGATAAGAGCCCGGCAAGGAGTAAAAATATTTTTCAACGTTATTTCAAAGCGCCAGGCCAGGTAGGAAATACTTATAAATACGTCATAATGGAGCCGCTTTCAATTTTGTGATCGCAACTAATGTTTTTTTTTATCGGTCTAGACAGGTCTCGGTTTAGACTAATTGAAACGACATTAAGGGTTTTTTGGCGACCCAAACCACTAACTCCGGTTAGCTGCGATTTAGCTCATGATTGGTGTATTTAGGAATTTATTTCAACCAATCACAACTCAAACCACAGTTAACCAAACTAGTGGTTTGGGTCGCCAAAAACCCTAATTGTAACGCAAAACTATTATATTATTTGTTTGTATATCTAGTTGACTCTACCGCCAAACTACTCATGCTGCAAGTACGAATTCACTTTCACCATTGAGTAAACAAATAATATAAAGAGGCGCAACTGTCAAGGGGCCGAGATTTTAGTGTTGTATTTTTTTGCTAATAACTACAGAATTATCTACAATATTTAGGGCTTGATAACAATCCTGAAGCTATTGGCAAAAAAATACAATACTAAAATCTCTGCCCCTTGACGGTTGCGCCTCTTTATATTATTTATTTACTCAATGCTTTCACATATTTGGAAAATAAATAATTTGTGTACGTACATGTATGTACACGGTTTTTCCTTATAATTAGCCACCAACTTACAGAGTGTATTTGAAAAAATCTAGAAAAATTTTATATACAAAAGTTGCAGTACTTTTCCTGAATTTTAATAGTCTACCAATAAGACAAACAAATGATAATCGCAAAATGGCGAAATTCTATAAACTTGGGGTTTTTTTAATCGAACACCCTATATTATTATATTTTCCAAATCCCTATAATTTTCTGAATTCAAAAACTTGTAATAAGTCTATAAACTATCCGTTCTCCAGTTATTCAAAATAAAAATGTATGTAAAAACATGATATTGTCTTAGTAACCCATGGGGTAAATAAATAAGCTACGTAAGGGGCTGGCTAATTATAAAGAAAACCCTGTACTATGTTACAATTTATATAAAAATAATAAATTTAACAATGCTGTTTTATACGTAATTAGGCCTAGGGCCGTATGTAAATATTTTAATAAAAATCTTTAATTATGGGCATTATGTACACACTAATGGTTGTCTTTTATATATGTATTTAGAATTTGGATTCCTTTGCTTTTTTTTTTGATTTTGTATTTTCAAATGTACTCCAATTTTAAAAATCATTTAATTTTTTCGAGGTCTGATACCTAATTACCTACTTTTAATGTCATTAATAGGTATGTTTATTGTTTATGATTCCGTTAAATTCTACTAAATTAAAGCAGTGTTTCTTAATAGGTGTACCGAATATGTAAAGAGCGAAGTACAAGTAAACCTTATCTACAAAATAAACAAATTATGGGGTATCAGAAGATGCACTAAACGCGATAAACAACGCGGCTGAACGTGTGTGAATCATTAAACATACATATTAAAAGCGCAGTTGAAAAACTAAACATTATCGATGATTTGCAATTACCTGAAGTCTGAAACATCTTAATTGCGATTTTTATGGAAACATTTTTATAGAATAACGAAGCAAAAATATTTTGATCGTCGATCCATCACTTTTTTAAACCGGAGAATTTAGAATATATTGTGGAGTCGTGAGAGAAATAACGCTGTACAGCTACGTCTAAATTAAATGTCCGTTGGATATTGAGCTATTTCTGATGTGGGTACAATTTAGACAGATAAGTGTGCCTATTCACCTATCTGTCTAAATTGTACCCACATCACAAATACCACCAATCCAGAAGTTTTTGTCTTGTTATGCCTATGCAAGTACATATTAACATTGTATACAAACTGTATCTAGTAAATACATTTATAAATGTATAGATCAGACATTTAATTTAGACATATTAGATGTATCATTTAAAAAATTTCATAAACACTCTATTTTCAGTATTTTCACATATCTTTATAAGTATTTTACTAATACCGACGCATGTATCGTATAATTTTAATATATAGGTACGTTTGTGCTTGCTGAGTTCTTGTTTGTGTATTATTAAATAATTATAAATAAATTACAATGAATAATATTTACTCGTTGTTTGCTTTTTCTCATGGAATCAGGACGTAAATTAGTGCTTTTGCCTGACTCTACTATATCTTTCTGAATGTTTGTCAAATTTACATGATTTAGCATCAGCTTTAAATTTTTGTGCAACAATAAAACTGCTTAGTGTTTTCCATGATTTTATTTTGTTTTTTTTTTTGTATTTTAACCGTGGGTTGGTATACATTTCTTTTGTGCTCACCATTGTTATTTATAGGGAGTTATTGTTGCCACCGAAACTGAACAACCAAATGACGTAAGCATTGATATGAAAGGAAATGAAATTGACATAACTAACCATTTTAGAGACCCAATACCACCATCTAAATTCAACAAGGTATTGATTTCGAGTGTTGTCATCAAAGGTGGAAAGATACATTTTAACCATAATATGGTTATGGCACAAAATTTAAAATTTGTGGTTATGGTGATTAATATTAGATGGTTTTAGTTGGGATGGTGAACATATACAGGGTGTCCAATTTTTCAATGGGATTGTATGGGTAACTCCTAAACCGTAAGAGATAGGAGGTCGGTTAAATTAGAGAAAAGTTGTGCATTTTAAATCTTGTTAAGGTACCTTTTTCAGACTTAAAAAATGTTTCAACAGTTTCAGAGATATCCTGAACATAGTGCAAATCGTCATTTATAATTATTGCCAATAACACGCAAATGATAAGGTTTAGAAAATGTTTTTTTAGATAAAAGTTGATTGGTGTTCAGTTGCCTATTTAAAATACTCAAATTTGTATTTTTATAGTTTCAACTGTAGGCGACGTAACTTTTGTTTTTCTTATGGATGCTTGACTTTTTTAAAGGAAATTGGTTTGGTATCATCTTATTATAAAGTCTAACCATATTTCTTGTTAGATGGGTCTGGAATAGTGTTAGTATCACTCATTTGTAGATACAGCAAAGTAGGCCATGATTAACAATGAACTGTTCTAGAAGTGTCATCGCTAGTGGAACTATCAAATTATCTTGTTTAAAATTTTACTTGGTTACATTATTAATAAAATAAATACATAATAGTTTAAAGGCAAAAAATACAAATTTAAAAATTTTAAATAGGCAACTCAACATCATTCAACTTTTGATTTGAATTTTGTTTTTTTAAACCCTATCATTTGCATGTTATTGGAAATAATTAAAAATAGCGATTTGCACTATTTTCAGGATATCTTTGAAACTACTGAACATTTTTAAAATCTGTATAAGGCACCTTAACAAGTTTTAAAATGCACAGCTTTTCTCTAATATCCCTTACGGTTTAGGAGTTACCTCGGGAGTTACCCATACAATCCCATTGAAAAAGTGAACACCCTGTATACCATACAGTTTTAATTTTTATCTACATAGTATAAATAATACATATATTTTGAAACAAGTTTTGTAAAGTATTTCGTATGTAAGAAATTTATTTTGGATTTTTGTTATGAACTTGTGTAATATATATACAGTGTGTCCCCGGATGGAGTTGACAAGAGGAAAAAAATCTTTATTATTGATTGTACGACGAAAAGTCACTCTTTATAAAAAATTCTGCTTGTCGAAAAAATGAGTTTACCATATAAAAATCTTAGATAAGGTGTACCGGGTGTTAATAAATTAAGAAAACATGAAAATGCCTCAAGAGAGAAGTACCATTATTTATTATTTTAGACAAAATGTTTATAAAACAAAGTTGTTTATAATCCAAAATAAAGCCTAAGTACAAATTTTGAAGTCTAAATTTTGAATTGTATGTTCTTATTGTGTTTATCTTTTTAAGTAGAATTTGTGAAAATTCAAATTAAAAATCAGAGTTTGCTGTCGACAATATTGAACTGACAAACGTCATTGTTTCATTGTCATTGTGTAGAATATTTCACATCGATATTAAAAAAAATTAAAAAAAAAATGAGATAAATTTAAAATTCAAAATTTAGACTTCAAAATTTGTATTTAGGCTTTATTTTGGATTATAAACAACTTTGTTTTATAAACATTTTGTCTAAAATAATAAATAATGGTACTTCTCTCTTGAGGCATTTTCATGTTTTCTTAATTTATTAACACCCGGTACATCTTATCTAAGATTTTTATATGGTAAACTCATTTTTTCGATAAGCAGAATTTTTTATAAAAGAGTGACTTTTCGTCGTACAATCAATAATAAAGATTTTTTTCCTCTTGTCAACTCCATCCGTGGAGACACTGTATATACTGGCTAAAATTAAATTAACATTTTAATAAGTTCTAATGCAATTGCGGGAATATAAAAAAGATACATAATTAATAAAAGTAAATCGCAAACATTAATTATTTCTACGTCATATTATATTATGCCATGTATTTATATTTGGTATATTTCTCTTATTTTTACGATTTTACGTGTAAAAATAATAAATATTACCATATTTGGGTTATAAAAATGTATCATAAAGAAATAAAATATTATCACCATTTAATTATTTTTACGTAGGGAGCCATATGTTGAATCAAGGCCGGAAAGATTGTACTAGTAAACAAAAAAATTGAATTTCCATGCTAAAAATTTCTTCTAATTAAAATATTCAATGCTGGTATAGTTTGGTCAGCTGATATTTTATAGAAGTTTTTTAGATCCAAAAATATTTTCAAAAATTATTATCTTTCAGAGTAATTACGAACTGAGAAAAACTATTCGAAATAAAATTTTAAACAGCTTTACACGTATCACTGTTTTTGGAATTTTCGACTTCCTCAGAAATATGTAGTTTGGTAAAGTTTGGCGTCCGTAAATAATTTTTTTGTTGCAAAATCAAGATAGTATTACAGGCCATCTAAGGCTCATATAACTAAAGGCTCTTTAAATATATGCATTATTTATATAGGTAAATCCGTTTTTATTTCATAATACGTTCCATAAATTGTCCTTAACATTCCATTGTTTCAAATTAATTAATACAGGTAATAGGTGGCTGCAACTAATCGGCAATTACATATAAATTTTGTAAATTAATTAATTACTGCATGACGATACGCATTTGATTTTGATTATATGAATAGTTCTTCAGGTATGATAGACTGCATGAAGCAATTAACCGCAGAAGAAAATATGTGCATATACAAGGTGTTTCCAAATTGACTACCATAAATTTAAGAGCTTGTAGAGAACGTTAAAATAAAACGAAAACCTCTATACAGTTTCGTCGAAAAACGCTTCGTTTTCAAAATACAGGGTTATAGTGTCGACTGGCAGATCAGTTATTTAGCTATATCTCTAATCAGAGTAGGCAGAGGAATCTAAATTTTTGTGAGCGAGTGTATAATAGTTTAAATCTGATACCACCATTCAGTGGCGTAGAAAAAGGGGTAGCCTAACACTTTTTTGTTAAAAAAAAAATTTGCTGTCAGATGTTTTGAAAATATCGTCTCATTTTCAGATTCCCCTATCAAAATGCTACAATAAAGATGCTCTTATTAAATATCTCCAGAGGCGTTCGTTTTCGAGATATTCTCGTTTTTATGTGGCAATACCACAGACCTAAATAATTAGACTGATTATGAACGCACTGCGCAGCCATTGGCGCATGCAAATCAGGAGCCGTCCATTTTTCAATACTTTTTGTTTACACATATAAATTGAACCAATGAAATGCTATCAAGTTTGTTGTGTTGTGAGGGTTGCATAATATGACTTTAGCTGGCATTTGGGAGACGATCCGAAACAACAGTATTTAGAAGAGGAAAGTAGTTTTGTACAGGGTGATTCACTTAACTTTCCCACCCCATTTTTCACTGTTATTTTTTCAATTACAAATAAAATATTATAACAAAAATTGTAGAACTTTTTATGAAATTTTTAAATATGGTATCAAAAAAACAATTGAAAAACAAATTAAGAAATTACAGATATAACTTGCATTTTTTTTAATGGAACACCCTGTATTTTATTAAATTTTTCGACATAAAATTTTATTCTGATTTCGACAATATAGCACACATGGTACTTATTTGTAATACTTTTCGAAGTATTTGCATTTAAATATATAAATTATAGACAATATCGCATATTCGAGTATGCTCTGATTTTAATAGTATTTAATTGTAAATTAATAAACAAGTAACAATAATAAACAAATAAGAGTTATACTAACACAAAATAAACATAACTTAGTTTAACAAATTAAAAACAATAATGTTATTAATATCAGAGCATACTCCAATATGCGATATTGTCTATAATTTATATATTTAAATGCAAATATTTCGGAAAGTATTACAAATAAGTACCAGGTGTGCTATATTGTCGAAATCAGAATAAAATTTTATGTCGAAAAATGTAATAAAATACAGGGTGTTCCATTAAAAAAAAATGCAAGTTATATCTGTAACTTCATAATTTGTTTTTCAATTGTTTTTTTGATACCATATTTAAAAACTTCAGAAAAAGCTCTACAATTTTTATTATAATATTTTTTTTCTAATTGCAAAAATAACGGAGAAAAGTGGGGTGGGAAAGTTAAGTGAATCACCCTGTACATTGTACGTTGTATGTCCTCTATGTAGTTTTTACATAGATATATTTAATTTGAGAATTTTATGGGCTTCAAAAACTAGTAATTAAATATAAACTAAGAGTAATTTTAATTTCTAAACTACCTTCTACTTTTTTTAGTCCTTTATCTGCAACTGTACAATATGTTGAAAAACTTCTAACTCTGAAATAACTTTTCAATTTTCATCGGCATGAAATACATTTGTAAGCAAACGGAAATGGGTATATAAGGATTTACCAAAGTCATCCATATACTATTATTGAAAAATTAGATTTTGTAACGTAGTTAAGAAGTACTTATACAACCTTTCCATTTCGGGCATTCATATTAGAAAAGAACTGAGTAAGTTTATTTTATTTCAACATCATAATAAAGTATTTATTCTACTGCCGTGCGTAAAGTATACTAACTTTACATACGCTGTGTAGTGCCTAAAGTAAAAATTTCATATAATCGCCTATAATAATAATCATATCGTATTTCAAAAACGTTAAATATGGTTACATATTTAATTTTATGTAGTCCATTATATTAATATAAAGTCCATTTCCGAAAAAATTTCACTTTACACACTTGTTGCATAGGTATATAACTATTTTCACAATAATGTTTATTACCTATTACCTAATATTATTTTTAAGGCACATTTAAAACTAATTACAGTAAAATATTAGTTATACTTTCAATAACATTCTTGACTCAAAACTACTTTCCGTTACGACTGCGATGTTATTTTTAAAAATTCCCGCTTCCAAGTATATAAAAATGGCGGTGTTCAATATTTGCAAGTAGCTAGGCTTGAAAGAACTTTCTCCTATTTTAAGTTCTGTGGGCAATACTCATGTGTTTAATAAAAAATTTTTAATGTACTTAGTCAATAAAATAGCAAAGCAAAGGTAGAATATTTTATTAATGTACAAGATAAATAAAAACTTCCGCACATGTGTAATTTACCATTTTAGTACTTTTTATAAAATATTGCTACTGAACGATTAATCAAAAAAAGGAAATTTTCAATATGAATTTGTTAAGAAGTGCACCTTTGAGATTAAAATGTAATTTCTTGACAGTTAAGCAGGTTTGAGTTGCATTTGTTATTGTTTTTATCTACCTTGTGATGATTGCCCATTTTTAATGTTTTTCGCAAAAAGTAGGCACCACATAAAACCGTGAATATCTCGAAAACGAACGCCTCTGGAGATATTTGATAAAAGCATCTTTATTATAGCATTTTGATTGGGGAATTTGAAAATGAGACAATATTTTCAAAACATCTGACAGCAAATTTTTTATTAACAAAAAAGTGTTAGGGTACCCCTTTTTCTACGCCACTGAATGGTGGTATCAGATTTAAAATATTATACAGTCATCGGTAGTCTTAAGTCACACTCGCTCACAAAAATTTAGATTCCTCTGCCTACTCTGTTTAGAGATATAGCTAAATAACTGATCTGCCAGTCGACACTATAACACCCTGTATTTTGAAAACGAAGCGTTTTTCGACGAAACTGTATAGAGGTTTTAGTTTTATTTTAACGTTCTCTACAAGCTCTTAAATTTATGGTAGTCAATTTAGAAACACCTTGTAGATTCTAGGAATGACATGTGTGATGAAATTTCTTAATGATGCATGAATCCTATTAATACTAACATAATTTGATAAGTTCTCATAGGAAATAGTAAACGAATTCTATTTATAACTACATAACAAAACACGTCAACACGCGGATAACATCGATTTGTTTAAAGACTGAAAACGACAACCCTCAGACTCGGACGTAAATTATTGTGCTGAGCTGCAGTTATTTATTGGTGATAATTCTTTCAGAAACGTTATTAGCGATAGACTAAATCTCGGGTGTGATTTGTATTTTCCCTTTAAATTAAGCATATATGAATTTAAACCTTTCCAATATTTCTGTAAAATTATGAGTCTTTCCATTATTTTTCTTTCCCGTTTTATTCATTTCCATGGTCAATAAATAAAGTTCATATTTTCCAGCAATTTAACTAAGCTGCCGATGTCGTGACTATTAATGAGATCATTTATTAAAAGGCCGTGTTTTCTCGCGTCGAATGAAGTATTTTATCAAAGAAACTATATTATCAACTTAATAGGGATAAATAAACCTTTTTTTTTTGGATACCGCAATTTAACTGTTCATCCATTGCAAACAAGAATTTTAACCTCTATATTGATTTTACCAGATGTACAGGGTTAGTTTTGTTAATGTAAACCCCCCCATTTTTATTTTTATCTTTGACCGAATCAAAAAATTACAAAAAACTGGCCGTACATGGTTTTTTGCGTAGATTCCACTCCTGCTAACTGATTGGCAGTAGCGTTTTAAATATACAGGGTACGCAAAAAAGTTAGGTTTTTAAAATAGAACACCCTGTATATTTTGAGAAATTTTAGTTCCTTCAATCATTCTGATTACAAACATATACACATATTGTAAAATCCGTTTACTGGTTTTTAGATTTTCGTTCGAATTTTATTAAACGTTGTTTAAAATGTATCGACGGTGGTGGTTATGTTGAAAATGTTATATAATTTGTTTCAATAATTCATATATTTTGTTTTGTTTTGTTGATTTACTTCATTTATTGATTCATTAATTAGTTTATAAAATAACGCTTTTGTTTTGATGTATCCATAATAAAGTGAAAATTACTCAAAAATCAGTAAACCTATTTTACAATATGTGTATACACGGTGGTCCAGATTTTAATACATTAATTTTGAGAGGCGATAGAGAATCGTAAAATAAGGGGAATTTTCTTAATAGACATACCTCGAAAAATGCACCATAACTTCGATACAGGGTGTTGAAATTTCTTTAAAAAAAACTTTATAATTTAATACCTATAAGAAGGCAAGACAAAATCCATTTTTTTCAAATTCGGCACACCGCCTTTCTATGTAAATCTGCATCTACTGTTCAAGTGAAAAATAGTTACAGAAAGGCATTGGCGCATATATGGGGGTTACATATCTCCTTTCTAGAAATATGTAGTGTGCCACTGGATATTTTTGAAAAAATTATTAAACTGCTAAATTGCCCATGGCATTTTGAAGAAAATTGTGTTCTTGTAAAATTTTGATAGAACAAGCCATTTCCGTTTATTTGCAGTTAAACACTTTTGTGCAGGCATGATAAAGGGGATGATAGCCCTCCAAACATGATTCAAAAATATGTTTTATTGATATTTAATACAAAATTAACAAAAAACAGAACGAAAGGAATTCACATATATTTACAATGAAAGTGCCATCCTTCGGCTTTTGACATCATCTGGAAATGGAGTTGATTGCCGCTAATATTTGATGTCTATTTTCGCGTAATTGACGGCAAGCTTGACAAATAAATCGGGAACGGCTTGTTCTATCAAAATTGTACAAGAACACATTTTCGTTCAGAATGCCATAAGCAATTTAGCAGTTTAATAATTGTTTTAAAAATATCCAGTGGCACACTACATATTTATAAAACGGGGATAAGCAACCCCTATATCTGCGCCAATGACTTTCTGTTACTATTTTTGACTTGAATGGTAGATGCAGATTTACATAAAAAGGCGGTGTGCATATTTGAAAAAGATGGCTTTTGTCTTTCCTTAGATATTACTTAAAATATAAAGTTTTTTTAATGAAACTTCAACACCCTGTATTTAAGTTAAGGTGTATTTTTCGAGGTATGCCTATTAAGAAAAGTTCCCTTATTTTGCGATTCTCTATCGCCTCTCAAAATTAATGTATTAAAATCTGGACCACCCTGTATATTTGTAATCAGGATGATTAGAGGAAGGAAAATATACAGGGTGTTCCATTTAAAAAACCTAACTTTTTTACGTACCCTGTATATTTAAAACGCTACGGCCAATCCGTTAGCAAGGAGTGAAATCTGCATAAAAACCGTATAAGACCAGTTTTTTTATTTTTAGACTCGGTCAAAGATTAAAATAAAAATGGGGGGTTTACAATAACAAAACTAACCCTGTACCTATTCCGTAATAAATCACTGATTTCAGTACCTACAGAGAAGCCTAAATAAGTGAATCGATAGTATGAATATCTTAGTAGGTATGTTTGTAAACTGACTTATCCTAAATTTACATAATAAATAAGTTGGGACACCCAAACTTTTCATTTTTAGTCACATTTAAAAATATTTTCGGAATGGCTTTCAGTATCTTACTTTCTATATTAATGAGTTTATTAGTGTTGGATGATTTTTTCTTTGATTTAATAAAAGCAATAGTGTAAATGTGAAAAATTAAAATAATCAAATTTTTAATTTATCAATTTAATGAAAAGGCTCATAAACCTGACTCGTTTACATCGTGAATTAATGTCAATGTCAATCCGGAGACTAAAATTGTGTTGTGAGAAAATACATAGTGTTAAATTGTGTCACTGTGTGTCGTGGGTGATTTCTAAAAATAAACATCCATAACAGTGCCCCAAAATCATTTATTGTGATTCAACTTTTATTTATTGGTTTTTTAAATAATGAATTTTTAGGTGTCAAATAAATATTTTCAATAATACAATACCTCTTAATATTAACGTAAATGTTTGTATTCTTTTTTTTAATATTTTTTTAATTAACAGAAAATGTAAATTTAGTCGGTTAATTTACTTATTTAAAAGCGCCAATGGTTTTTGTTAGTGTCGATAAAAAAGTATTATTGTAATGAATACCAGCCAATAATTCATTTTCAATGTCGACTACCCTCTGATAATATATGTTGTAACAATAAAAAATTACACCCTGTAATGGAATATGTCATGCAAAATGATGCAAAGGGAATTTAGCAGACACATATCAATGTCTGAGACAAACAAAAATCTAACATAAACCCC
The DNA here is from genome assembly GCA_963680705.1 of Rhagium mordax. Lineage (NCBI taxonomy): Eukaryota > Metazoa > Arthropoda > Insecta > Coleoptera > Cerambycidae > Rhagium > Rhagium mordax. The sequence goes on along the minus strand of OY796658.1, from coordinate 26,137,870 downwards.
CATCCAAAATAGTTTTGAAATTGAAAGAATTTCCACCAAGAAAGAAATCATATTTTAATATTTGTTTTAGCAAATCTTCAAACGAAATGATTCATGTCAAAACAATTTTAGTCGGGACTGACACACCAGATTACTGAAATCACAAATCGTCTTAATAAAAATATCTGCAGAAAATTTTAACAAGAAATTCAAACCTATCTGTAATTTTCTCTAATTTCAATTTTCTTTCTGTACAGGCTAAACCAGTCACTAAAGACACAAAATCCATCACATATAGATCAACCGAGGAGCCTAAGGAACATCACATCACTCTACTTCGAGAAAAAATTGATACAATGCCGAAAATGTTTGAATTTTGTGCTAAAAAGTATCCCAATAAGAGATGCTTGGGTACAAGGGAGATTCTGGCAGAAGAAGATGAAGTACAGCCAAATGGTAGAGTATTTAAAAAGGTGAGTCTTATGTTTAAACTTATGCTTTGTCACTAATAGATAATAATAATATGGGAAATCGGCAATTTCACCCTGTGCACCTTGAACAGAAAGGGGGCAACCCTCTCTGATGCATATCAGACCCTCTGGTTCAAGACCAAGGTAGAGGACAGGCTCCTCGACCCCATTCGGAAGGAGGTTAAAGACAGTTGTGAACGATGAACTACGGGATGACCTGTTCAGCAACTACTAGATAATAAAATATCGCGCCTTCTCTCAACAACATTGCAAAAATCAAGTATTTTTCCTTTTTGGAACAGATTGTCACTTCGTTAGCACAAAGAAGTGCCAGGGCAATGTGCTTCTGATGGCCAATCATTTAAAGTACACTGACAGCATTTTAAAGGTGTTGGATTAACCCAAATCCAGAAGACGAAGCTCAAATGAACTTGATTAATGCGAATCTTCAAGAGGATGCCAACATTTGGCAAATCAACAGGGCTGTTTACACTTATCAGCGTGGTCAACAGGGTCGAGATGACTAAGACATTTCTAAATGATTGATAGATTTGTGGTGTAATTAGCCTGTTCAATGCGAATTAATGTTAATAACTCAGGAACGATTGATTTTAGATATGGATGTAATACATAGAAAATGTATAGAATTTTACATTGGATTCGAAATTGCAACACAGCTTTTTTGGGACACCTTATGGAATAAAAAATATTTCTGACAAAACTATGTGACGTCACTAACACCGATCTCGTGACTGTATCGCGCCGCGTTATTATAGCAGGTGTTTGTCTGACACATTTATAATTATAGGTTAGATTTTCAACCAACAAAAAGCATCCTTGTTTTATTAGATCAAGGCAATTTTAAAACTTTATCAATAACGCACTGAACAAGATTTTAGTTGATAGTACAGGAACCAGACAGAAATTTTGATAAAAGCAACATAATATTCGAAAACTTCAAAAAAATGTACATTTTTAGGGTTAATTGTGACGTCACTTGCACAACAATATTTATTTCCATGTAATATTTCAAACCCTTATTTTATAATAAATAAATAGTTCATAAATCTTAATTTTAAATCAATTCTAGTATGTTATGGGAGACTACAAGTGGAAAACATTTGCTGAAGTTAACGTATTGTCTACAAATTTTGGAAGAGGTCTGCGAGCATTGGGAAATAAACCAGGTGAAAACATCGTCATATTTGCAGAAACGAGAGCAGAGTGGTTGATTGCAGCTCATGGTATTTTTAAACAAAACATCCCCTTGGTAACAATATATGCCACCTTGGGTGATGAGGCCATTGCTCATGGTATAAATGAAACAGAAGTCACAACTGTTATCACTAGCTTTGAACTACTGCCAAAGTTTAAAAAAATTCTCTCACTCACTCCACGTGTCAAGACTATTATTTATATGGAGGATCAGTTGAAGACTTTGGATAATACAAACGGATACAAGGAATCTGTTGATATAATTAAATTTACAGATGTACTCAAAAAGGGAGCTGAATCTGAAATTGGTAAGGATTTAAAAACTTTTTATCTTGACTTTTTATTACAAATTTTAAAAGCATTTAATATTTTTCCAAAAGAACACATCTGGTTGTTAAAACGTTTTGGCTCTCGGTAGAAATTTCTAAATGTATATATTAAAAGACATTTTCTTATTGCCAAATTGTCTGAAGAGTGAAGTCAAAAATGAGGATTTTGAGGTTTCACATTTTAATTATAATGGACATCAGAAATAAAAGCTAATAACCATTTTAATTATTTACTGTTACTACGGGGTGATTCATAAGGAATGGATAAAATTTAACCTGCAGATTCTATAGAATATAATTTTTTTGCTTAATTGGGGGTCAAATATTAATACTTACTGAGATACAGGGTGTTAAAGTTATAAAAATATTGTTGTTATTTTATTTTTTACACCTAATATGTCAGTATGTTTCACTTATTTTCATAGCACAATTTGGTAAACATTTTTAGCTTACCTTTTAATTAATTATGACGTTTGTTTAAAATTATGGGTGCGCAGGATTTTCTAAAATGTAAATATCTTGATAGGGATGCATTTTATGAAGATAAAACAAGTATCCTTTTTTGTTTAAAAATAGTGGTTAAACCAAAAATTTGCAATGAGATTATAAATGAACGAAGTACAAAAAAGTTATGACGAATTCTGTTAAACCAAGATAGCTTACGTAGCGCCCTCTATGCGATACACCAAAAATAATAACATATTCGATTTTCTCACGTCAAAAAACTTAAATGTACCGACTTTTATGTTCATGTGTGAAAAAATAATTGAAATATAAATTCCATTTTCAAACCTCCATCGCAAGATAGTTTTATTAAAGACTTTTTTTCGTTGTTAGCTAGGGATTCCAGGAATGTTATCCAATATGAATATGAATGGGTTTCTTATCCAATGGATTTCAGAATAATCTTATGAATTAATTATGAAAATCTCCATATTGAGAATTACTCCTGTCAAAAATTAAAATTTGAATGAACAGTCGGACATTCTCGCGTATTAAGGATTGTTTTATTTAATTGAATAAAATATACCAGTCATGAGACATGATGGCGAGAGAAGGAGATGTACAGTTGAGTAATTTTCACTACGCTCTCGACTGAGAAAGGTTGTCGGTATATGCACTCAACAGTCAGTGGGGAACAATTAACTTCATAGTAAATTCATCAATGTGAAAAGAATTTGGGGCATATCTTAACCTGTGCGGGGTGCGGACTCTCGCCATTACGTTTGACGGCTGCTGTACAATGGAACATGTTCAGCTCCATTGAACTTATTTTAGAAACAAAATACCTAAGACCTGGCTTGCAAGGTATTTTAGTATAATTTTACCATTTATAAATATTTAGAAAATTATTATTTCCACTCATTTACCTGGATTTAATACTTGCATAGTTTGCATTTCGAGTAAATGGAGTGGTACACCATCGTCGACTTATGATAAAAAGTTTTTATCAAATTAATATCTGGATGTAATATTGCAACAAAAATCTTTCAATTAATATTTTTAAATATCTTCTAAAATAATAATAATATATTCTAGTGTCTATATTAAATCAGCGATACTGTAGTTCCATATGTCACTGATTAAATGATTAAATTTTCTGACCTAAGTACCTGCTAGATCAGGAATCGGCAATCCGCTTCTCACGAGCCACATGCATATCTTCGACAAATTAATATGTGCTGCTCTTGTTGATACAATCAATAGATTTGCATCTTTACATTCTAAAATGAAGACTTTCTATATCCTTCCTGACCTCGAAACAACTCTGTGAGGTAATGCAATGTCAGAAGTTATGTTAATTTTATAGTTTTTATTTTCAAAACGTATATTTTTATGTTATATTTCGGTTTATATTGTTGTCTATGTTGCGTCCTAATGTTGTTTTGTTATATATTCATAATATATGCATAAATAGGTTTCCGAATTTTCTCTTCCCATCTCTATTGATTGCGGCTCTTAAAAATTTTTGGTTTGAACACTTAGGGTGAAATGGTTCTTCCCAAAAAAGGTTACTAACCTCTGTCCTAGACTAACACAAATTTTTATAGTCGCATTTATATTTATAAATGTCATGTACCAACTTTTCTCAAAAGTAAAATTTTCTGATAAATGAAAACTATTTACCGACTCGGTGGGCTAAAGCGTGAGTGACAGACATAGCTCTGGCTACACTGCCTATCCAGTGCGGGTTCGAGACCGGGCACCGGCAAATGGCAATGTCGGTGGGTATGGATGTTTGTCTGCGTTTTTTCAAATGTGTAGCCCCCTTCCGGACAGCCTTTGGATTTGGGGGTTGTCTAATATCTGTGGTGTGTTTTATGTTTTTTATGTTTATTCCCACGTAGTGCAGATGGTAAGATGTCAGCCAATATAGAAGGTGATATTCTAATATACATAATATACAGGGTGAATCTTCATCATATTCATGGAGGTGACACCTTTCAATTATAGGAACATGAAACTACAATTTTTTTTTTTTTAATAGTGCTATGAAAAATTAATATTGAATAAACCCTTTTTATTTGAATTTGGGTACCCCTTCAGTGGAATGCGCCGACGAGAGAAGCGACTAAACTAATCCAACCACGCGTGTCTTGAACAGTGTGTGTTGTTGCCAAACTTCACGATTCAAATAAAATACGGGGAATTTAATAGTAAAGCAAATTTCCACAGCCCCCACGAGGTTCTGCTTTTTGGTGCATATCAACTTTATCTGTACATGGTTTTTTTTTTCTAATACACTATACCTACTTTACCTTGAATGCCTCTAAAACACCACTAAAATAAAACTACACACACATCATAGAAGGTACGCATGTCCTGAACAGTGTGTGTTGTTGTCAAACTTCACGATTCAAATAAAATACGGGGGATTTAATAGTAAATCAAATTTCCCCCGACAAGTAGTATGCTCAACTTTATCTTGATTGGTGTACATTGTTTTTTTTTCTAATACACTATACCTACTTTACCTTGAATGCCTCTAAAACACCACTAAAATAAAAGTACACACACATATGGGTCTATTCTCGTTCACGTCCGTTAAAATTAACACACCTGTTAATATTTTGATTTTTAACATTCCGTTAAGTTAAAATTGATAAATGCCATTCACAGGGGATATTTTTAACGTATCATCTAACATACCCACATTTAACAGATCCGTTTAATTCACATTACAGAAGCTAGCTACTAATGCATAGAAAAATAATTATAGTGAAAATTCCATGAACTATTTTAGTATTTCTCTGTTTACGTTTATTGTTTCTATGTATCTATGATCATATTATTCTACATTCTACTATCATAACCTCTGTTTTCCTAAATTAACCATTTTCCCCTTTTCGTGGTTTATAAATTATTAATATAAAAGGAGATGGCAGATGAAAATGCAGAAACTGTATGAATAAATTTTAATATGAAAATGTTTACCTTGAAGTCGCCGTACTTTTACAAGAATTTATAAGTTATATAACACTGATTTTTTACATTTTTCCAAAAATAAAGCAGTTATTTTATTAATCGCCTAATTCTTCATAAAGAAGAGTTGGTACTGCCATTTTTACCCATATACTTATTTCTATACTAAAAATGTAAAAAAAACGTGTGTAATATATAGGTATCTTCTAATCTAGAAAACGGGAAAACACCGAAAACGACACGGAAAGACGGAAATTAATTTAAAAAAATATGCTGTTTTTACTCTGCGGACACCATTTTATGATTTTATTTCAATAAACGGATCAGGTAATTTTTAAAGGGTGCCTCTAACCATCCTTTATAAATAAACGGATTTGGGTTAATTTTTAACTACCAAGAGTGTAACAAGAATACCAATTCCGTTAAAGAGTTTCTGTTAATTTTTTTAACGGACTGTTAATTTTAATATTGCGAATGGGAATAGACCCATTAGAAGGTATACCTCTCTGAATTATTATCACAACACAAACACAAAACTTACACTTTAAGGTTGCGATTTACTCCTCTGATATTAACCGCGATTTCTTTAGGAGTAAATTTTGCAGAAACTAATACACGGATTTTGAAAATTAATGTATCTAATTTTGCAGAAAAAAGTGTAAATGGCCGTGAGGTATTGAAATTACCATTCTTATCTATAATTGAGAAGGAAAAAATAAGACTGTACAGGGTGTCCCAAATTGTTTGATTTTGGCTGGTTTTCCCATTTCCAGACCAGGTAGAGAAAAACTGACATATGAGTCTAGAGCTCGATTTTTGTGAAACGCCGATTGGTGAAAACCACATTTCGATATCTCTAACCGTTTTCAAGATATCGGCAAAAATTTACATTTTACAGATTCCGAAAAATTGTCAACTTTTTTATTTTTGGATATTTTTTCAAACGGTAAAAACTTTTTGACGTAGAATAAGATGCATTTGTCAAAAAAAATATATCGCTTTTCGATTGTTTGATATCAAAGCTAACTTTGTTATTTCAAATGGAAACCATAGTTTTAGCTTTGACTTTAGAAAATAGGAAAAAAAAATAAGCTTTCCAAAAATATATATGCCAAGATATGTCTAGTCATCCTTGCTGCCAATATAACACATATCTCTTTAAAAATAACATTTTTTAACGTTAAAAAAAGTTTTTCGGAATCTGTAAAATATCAACTTTTGCCGATATCTCGGAAACGGTTAGAGATATCGAAATGTGGTTTTCACCAATCGGCGTTTCACAAAAATCGAGCTCTAGACTCATATGTCAGTTTTTCTCTACCTGGTCTGTAAATAAGAAAACCAGCCAAAATCAAGCAATTTGGGACATCCTGTACATATTGGCAATACGTAGGCAACTCATTCAATCGCTTGTATTTACAATTTTGTATTTTTTTTGTAAAAAGAAATTAGCTTACGGCCGAGTACAAATTAACGTATCTTTCGTGAAATTGACCCTCAAAGGAGAATTTTCACATTTTTAGGTCAAGTCGCTTTGAGAGCACACCACTTCATTATAATAAAAATTTATATTTAGAAATTGGTATTATTAAAATCTTTAGGACAATACTAAAAACCTAAAACTATTATAAATATCACACCATATTTGTTTTTTTCATTAATTATAATAAACCAAAATAAATACGTATATTTCTCTCTCACTCTACAAAATCCCAACCTTAAATGTCGCTAAAAACTGAAACTATTTAATATTAAAAATACACAATCAAATCACAATAATAGGTTAAGTTCCACATATAGCTCCTGCCTTCTGTCTGGCCGTTCACTAAACTCTAAACTCATGTATCGTGTATGTATGGCAGTATGGCTATGATTGTCCGGCTCTCGGCCAATATCAGTTGTTTACATTCTTTCATTTTTGTTAATGCACCTGCTTGTAGCTATAGGTCAGTGTCACCAGTTGAGCGACTCTTAACAGCTGACTGGCGACTGGTAAAAGTGATATAAGGTCCTATAATCCAAAGATTTATAATCTTTGTATAATCGAATTCTGTTTTTAAAATCTTTTTCGTTTTGTCTTATGATAATTATGCAGATTATGCAGCTTTTTCATTTTGTTTTGCATTACAATGATAATTATGCAGATTATGCAGCTTTTTCATTTTGTTTTGCATTACAATTATGGAAGTTAAAACTGCATAAGTATTTCAAGAAACCTGTTTATGCATTTAAATTAATTTTTCTTTCTTGATTGCGTATCTCTGGATTAATAATGAAAAGTGAAAATGTAAATGTAATTGATTGGTTTTATATCATCTAAGTTGTAATTAAATGGCAACACTGTCGATCTGCCACACGTAAGTGCAGGAAAGGCTTGCCCAGCGGCGCCGGAATTACAGGAATTACATTTGGACCGCGAAAAAAAATCATAACTCGGCCATTTTACAACTTACAAAAAAAATCGGATTCATGTTCCTGATGACTAGTACTATTAACCCATAAACATATGACCACCACTCAAAAATTCACCCTGCATAATAATATATACAGGGTGGTCCGAAATTAGTGGTCATTATTTTACTGCGTATTCCTCGATCAAAAATAAGACAAAAAATTCCTACAAACACGGCCCCGGAAATGCTTCCTAAGGGAGTTACAACCCCTTAAAGGCGCATCCTTGACGATGGTTTTTATTTCATATTTTCGAAACTAATAGTAATAATAATAATAATAAAAATAATAATAGCATAATTTTATTATTAATTACTAAGTACCTACCTAGAGAACTGTGCGTCCTACTCGTTCCATTTTGATTTTTTTGTGATTAATAATTTTCCAGAAACTCAAATAACACGGTGCGTCCTATCAAAGGTCAACTAGAATACCTTTATTGCATAAAAAACTCCTGGCATTCCATAATTTGTTATCAAAATCTGGAAAGACGTACATGCGAAAAAGTTGTGGGGCATTTTACTCCACCCCTCCCTGTTTGACCCACCCCTGAGTGAAATTTTTGGATCATTATCACATCACCTTATTGGCCATAAAACGATTAGTGATTGACCAAACTTTCATGTTTTTATTTTTACCAGTTTCGGAAATATTAAATAAAAACCATCGTCAAGGATGCACCTTTAAAGAGTTGTAGCTCCCTTAGGAAGCATTTCCGGGGCCATGTTTGTAGGAACTTTTTGTCTTATTTTTTATCGAGGAATACGCGGGTGAAATGATGACCACTAATTTCGGTAATGCTAGGAGCTCTTTCGACAAAATCAAGTTGGCATGAAATAACAAATGATCGAGTGAATTATTGACAGTAGTTGTAGAAGTAATGCTTGAACTGTTTTTGTAATTACTGTTAGTGTTATTATTATTATACCTACATATCTAGTCTTTCATTAACTGAAAATCTTACCATAATGAATAAATAATAATAACACTGACAATAATTACAAAAACAGTTCTGGCATTAGTTCTACAACTACTGTCAATAATTTGCTCGATCATTTGTTATTTCATGCCAACTTGATTTTGTCGAAAGAGCTCTAGCATTACTTCTACTACCGTCAATAATTTGCTCGATCATTTGTTGTTTCATGGCAACTTGATTTTGTCAAAAAATTATTAAATTAATGTTTAAAGGTGGTTAATCAAGTCAGATGACTCATGTGTGATACATCGTTGAAATCACATTTTTATTCTCTATCCAACAGTATAAAAATCCAATATGGCGTCCATAAGAAAATAAAAAATTGGCTATAAAAACATGAAGATCTAGTAGGTCTAGAAAATTTTTAAAATGTGCAGTGGATAGCCCATATCGATTTATGTAAACATGCCAAATTTCAATACATTGGCTTAAGTAATAAAAAAGTTATGAACGAAATAAGAAAACGCAATATTTCAGATTTTTTCAGGATATTCAGGAACGAGGTCAGTTATCCCGGATTTCTTTTCAGATCCTTAAAGAGCATGAAAATGCGCAACTTTTCTCTAATTTAAGCATCTACGTACCTCTTGTTGTTTAGAAGATACCAATGGTGTACATTGTAAAAGTGACCACCCTGTATACATATACCAAAAATAATTCGTTTTTATATTTTACATTTAACAGATTTGCATCAGCAATCGAATTCTGTTCCACTAATAAAACAATAAGTGAAGCACAAGTGCAATTAAACGTGTAGCAGTGGCGGCCAGTGAAATTTAGGTTAGAGCCTTATTTTAATATTTTTCATTTTTTTTCAAAATCAAGTAAAGCAGATATCAAATTTTGATTTTTTATAAAGTAACACCTTTTTGAATCATATTAGAATCACTTTTCTATTTATCAAACTTCTCAATGTAATCTTGGATATATGTCTTAAAGTATGGCGTGGGTCACATCGGTTCAATGCTAATAATATCTATAAATGTCACCTGCCACCACTGATTCTTTTATACACTTTCTCCTTGTTAGATAGATAGAAATTCATTCATTTCACATTCATATTTTTCCCAGGATGCGTTTTCCAGGGGCCCAAATGCAAATCTGCTCGAACCAAAACCGTCCATGGTTGTTTCCTGAAGGGTTGTTTAAAAAACATATAAAGTAAATTTAAGTTAATTCAATTATTTTTTTTTATAGATAGCCATCCACCAGGTGCAGAAGACATAGCAATCATCATGTACACAAGTGGGTCCACAGGTGTTCCAAAGGGAGTTGTTCTTTTACACAAAAATTTAATTACTACCCTTAAAGGCTTCTGCGATTCTACCGAGATATATGAGAGTGATATTATGATTGGTTTCTTACCACTTGCTCACGTTTTTGAACTGTTAGTGGAAAGTGTGTGTCTTCTAACGGGAGTTCCTATTGGTTACTCGGGTGCTTTAACGATGATAGATTCCTCAAGCAAAATTAAGAGGGGTACAAAGGGGGATGCATCAGTATTACATCCTTCTTGTATGACTAGCGTGCCTGTAAGTATATTTGCTTGCTATATTATTTTTTGTAATAAAAGTGTTAAATTTAGTCAGTCCATTATAATTCGAATATTTTGTTGCAATTGGATTTTTATGTGTTTAATTACAACCATTCTTTTTTTTTGTAGTTAATTTTGGATAGGATATCAAAAAGTGTACAGGAGAAAGTAAGCAAAGGAAGTGACTTAAAGAAGGTAATTTTCAAATTTGCTTATGACTACAAAACGAAATGGAAGAGACGTGGATATTCTACCCCATTATTAGACAGGTAACTTATTTGTTATAAATGCTCATAGCATCATACACAAGAATAATTTTTTTCGCTACCCGTTTCCAAGATTTTGAATTTATTTTTGTAATTTGTTGAGCTCTCAAAAAAAATATTCATAATTTCCTTCTAATTTTCAAACCTCTAACTTGAGTCATACCCTTACCTTCTAATAATTTTTCCGACAAAACTTGATGCATTTACTTCTCATCAGGCATCCTTTACCTAACCAACTACGCAGGAAAATATAATATCCCTTTACAATTCGTCATACATGTCTTATCTTGTTGAAGTAGTAATATATCTAATATCACTTTCTTTCAGAATAATTTTTGGTGCAGTGAAGAGTATTATGGGAGGAAATATGAGACTGGTAATATCAGGTGGAGCACCGTTATCACCTGAAACACATGAACAAATCAACAACTGCTTATGCGTTACAATTATTCAAGGTTATGGTCTTACAGAAACTACCTCGTGTGCTTGTGTGCAAGATTGTAAGTATTCTGTAGTACAATATTTGATAATGTATTTGTTACAATTATGTGAAATTAGGACAAATTTCGGCAGCTCCTAAATTACAAAATTTATAAATTTGTAATATTATGTAAATTAATGAAATTAATATACTCGTAAAGTTTCCAATTATTATTTATAACTCAAAAATGTGCATGTTTATTTTTGAATTGCTATTTTTTTATGATTTTATTTTGTGGTACATATTTAGAACCAGCTAATCACAGTTTACAGAGAAAGGAGTAAATAAGCAACTACGGATTATATATTTTCCACTATTTGTCAATAATTTATTAGTAAATTACATAGAATGCACAACAAAACAAATAATTTGATTAACTTTTCGTTATAAGTCAAAAGTGTGTAATTATCCTGCACTTGTGACACATTTTCACCATTTAATACAGTAGGTAATCTAAATACATAGTGGATTCAAACTTTACCACAGCAAAATGGATGTTTAGGTAACTGTATAGAAAATACTGAGGAAAATACCTTTAAAGAGCATGTAAATTTTGCGAAGCATATATAGGACAATTTGATACTGTGATACTTAAAAATTATGTTATCTACGATCGTGTAAAAAGTTACTATTTTTTTACATCATTTCCAGTGTAAAAAGTAGCCTTTAATAAGAAACTGTGCAATAAAAATTTTTATTGCACGCTTCTACTACGGCAGTTTCTTTATAATATCGTTTCCATAGTTACCATCATCAGTCACGACCAAAAAGTAACATTAATAATACTAACCGTCAAAGTGACGTTTACAAAAGAATATGGATTAGTTTTACAAATATTCATAAAAATTGTCCCTTTTTTACAATAATTGGCACGATCGAAGATAAAACGTTGAAAGACACACATGTAAAAAGTCTTCTTATTGCACTCGCGGCTTTTAAAAACACTCGCTTTGCTCGTGTTTTTAACCTAGCCGTTCGTGCAATAAACAATTACTTTTTACACTTGTATCTTAAATATCTAGAATTAACAAATAAATGGCGGTAGATAAAACTACAATAAATAGTTTTCTAGAAATTGCTTTGTTACTATAGTAATACCTGCAAATCTGTGAAATATAGCAGAGGATACCATAGTGAGTTAATGCATTTCATATTTATTATTTCAGTTTATGATACTTCTTATGGTCGTGTAGGTGCCCCCTGTACAATATGTGATATTAAATTAGTTAGTTGGGAAGAGGGAAATTATAGAGTAACAGATAAGCCATATCCTAGAGGCGAAGTGATATTGGGTGGTGATAATATTAGTGCTGGATACTATAAACTTCCAGGGAAGACAAATGAAGAATTTTTTAATGCTGATGGAAAGAGATGGTTTAAGACTGGCGACATTTGTGAAATTCATGATGATGGTGTTGTTAAAATTATCGGTGAGTTGTTAATGGAATTTTATTTACCTTTTCTTCTGAAGCTGTGCAGTTTAACAGTAAAAAATTGTATAGATTTGGAAAACTTTTGTTTACATGGTATATGCTGCAAAGTGTATAAAATACATGCAACTTTTTTTACTAAACTAATTTAACTTGATCTAGCGTTTAAAGAAGATATAAGAAAAGAAAAATATGTTGGTTATAACTGTGGACAAATTTTAGTAGATTTTTTTGTGATATTAGTAAGGTATCGTTTCCCTATATTATCCTGTATTGAGATATTCTGGGTTAATAAATCTATTATTATTATATTACTATATTTGTAAATTGAGTGAGGCATAGCTCCCCCTTTATGTAGTTACTGATAATGCTGTGCATGCTATTGATGAAATAATTAGACATTATTTTGTATAGAATAACAAAACTTACATCTGTTTGCTCCATTTGCAGTATCATAATACAGTTTAAAAAGAACCAGTTGAGACAGCGCTTCTCTTATCTAACGACTTAGTGAGTATCGTATAGTAAAGTTTAGTAGGTATATGCGGGAAACTTAAATTGGTGTTCTTGCATCAAAGAGTATATTGTGGTTGGATTGAATTCAGCGCCATAAAATTGTCTTTTAAACCTTATGTATTTAAATATTTTATTTAAGATATGTTCCGTAAGCCAACCGAACTCACCAGAGCGATAATTAGCGGTAACTGAAAAAAGTGTAAGCGGTTGTCTCTTGGTAGCTAGTTGTAGCAAAATTTAACGAAACCATTGAATATAGGAGTGTAAAAGAAGCGCGAGGAATATGAGAAAACCCGAGTATCTATTGTATCTCTATCCATTATCTGATTTCTCTGTCTAATCCGTTACCCCGCACCCTGATTACACCGCAATGACCATAATACTCCGCTGCTGTATTGAGACGCCACCAGCGGTGTTTATGAGAAGTTATGTTTAATGTTTAACTCGTATTTTCTTTAGTTCAATTTTCAAGTTACAGGACGCAGCGACCACTCCGACACTTGCCAAGGTGGTGTTGCTCCGACTCAGCTTGAGATAACGCGATGAATCATTTCGCTTCAAATCTACATAAATGCATTTCTTGATCTTTGTTATAATAAATGAAATAATGTAAATTTTATGTAATATCTCTAGTGTAGTAAGAAAATACTTTAATTAACATTATGTACTTAATTTTATTTGTTTGAAAGACAAAGTATCCTTAAAATACGGTATGTAGGTATATGTTCTCTAATTAAAAAAAAAAACATTTAGGAAACAGGAATATGTTTAAAAAAAACAAAAAAATATTTCACTGAATTTCTTTGTAAAAAGCCTATGAATTTTTAGAATAAAATATAGACTGACTGTTTTAAACAAATATCAATCACGTCAGATATGTGAAATGTGTCAAAAAAATTTTTTTCCCAAACCGTCAAGAAAGCGTCTACTTTCGACTTATTTGCGGAGCGAAAGTAGCGTTTTCCAATACACTAATGTCACTTTTAAATACTCTTATGTCACTTTTCAATACTCTTATGTCATTTGTACTTTCAAAATAAATAAATCTAAATTATTTTATATTATCAGAATCTTTTATTAAGAAACTAGAAACTATTAAATCTAAATCATTTTATATTAACAGAAACTGTTATTTAGAAACTAAAAACCATGTAGCCATATAGTTACATGGAAAACTAATGATTTATATTATATTTATTTTTGTAGACACAAGTGAAGCAAATTGTCAGTGTGACGTTTTTTTTTTGTGCGTTAAATTTTTAGGTTTTTAAAAAGCGGTTTCGGAAAAATAGTGTAGGTACGTTATGCGTCATTAAAGTGTCTCTCTTAAGTGCTTGACTCGGAGACTTCGAAGAAGTACTCGGACGCTAAAGCGTCCTCGTATTCTTCACTAACCATCCTCGTCTTGCAAAAGAGCACTTTCATGAGTTGTAATGTAATATTTGTGCTCTATTTGTGCTCTATTTGTGCTCTATATGTGTATATAGAGAATAGAGAAGTACAGAAGTAAATCAATTTTAAAAATGTGTGGAAACTATAAGTGGTTTTCACAATTTTTTTTTCTAAATTGAAGTTGACAATAAAACAAATGAGTTATTGAAAAAAAATCGATTTTTGAATATATGTAATTTGATTAAAATGAACCAGAACATCGCTTACGTGTGAAAATATACAGAAACTAATATTCCTTAAAAAAAAATGTTTACTTTTTAAATTAAACGTTTCAGTTTTAATTAAAACCATCAGTAAGAAACTGTTTTTGAAAATAAGTTTTTATCTGAATCAGTATCGGTATCGGTCAGAGAGGTAGATACCGCATCGGTATCGGTGTCTCTGGAAACATGCGGTATATCCGCCCAGCCCTAATAATTATTAGATTGCAAATTGTAAAATCCAAATTGAAGCCCCAAATTAAATTTGTTTTGCTTATGATTCTGCAAATTTTTGGTTTAAAAATAATAGTAAAATAGGAGTAAAATAACATGCAATTAATTACTTATACGCATTATTTATTAATTAATAATCTAATATTTACGTTTACATACAGGATATGAAAAAAATTATACCAAGAGCATATTGTACTCATCGAAATAGTAAAAATATAAATTATAAACAATTTCTAAAACGCTTCTGAAATTATGGCCAAGATATTCGTCTTTACTTATCTTGTAAATAAGTTATTAAAACTTTTTCACCTTTTAATTGTTTGTATTTTATGTTGAAATTTATGACTTTTGGAGCTATAGTTGAAATGAAAATTTTACATTTACAATTTTGATTTTAATATTCTAAAGGTAAAGGAAATAATAACATAAATAATATACCTATCCATCTAAAATTTGTTTCTTCTGTCTTTAGAAGATTGAAATCACGTTATCGACTTCAGTTTCATACATGCATGACCAACATGAAAATAGTTATTTATGTACCATGACTTGTAAGCATTTGCAATCCGAGGCCCACAGGGCCGAGGTTTGCTAGTAATCGTGACCAAAAAACCGCACTGTACGACTCGCGGTGCACATTATATTTTTCGTCATACCCATGAATCATTAAACTAGAAAAGAACTTCAGGAAAACTAGTATTATAAGGTATAATCGTCAAAGACGCCGACGTTTTAAAAATTTTTATTTCAATAATTTATTTTTACACGTTTTGAATTTTGTAATTTTTAATCCAATTTTTATCATGTACAACTAATAAGGAATGACAAATCACTCTGAAATTATAAATTATTTCGATACGAAAAGTTAAGCGACTGTTGCCGTGCTTAGTATGTGGATGGGTTACTATCCTACTTCTAGCGGCTTGTATATCAGCTATATCGCAGAAGCAATACAAATGTAGGCGAGAGGTGTACGAGTATTGAGGATATACCATCCTTCGGAGGGGATGTAAAGCAGTCGGTCCCTTGTCTATTAAATGTTAGGCAAGTAAAAAATCCCTACTCTTAGGAAGATAACAGGTTCGGCAAAATTTCCAGGTTGGGGGTTGCTCGTCTCCTGGCGTCGGTGATTGGCCCTGGTAGCAGAAATAAGCCGACGTTAAATAAGTGATAAAAAATTTTTTTTTTTGAGTCAACTGACAAAGAATAAATTATTTAAGGAGATTCAGTTTATTTTCGTACCAATTATTTCAAAGTGAAACTTTTTTGGTCGCTCTGCACGTACAGGGTGACTCAAATTGGATGCTTTGGTCTCTTGAAATAGAAACGGTAAAAGATGAATAGTTGCTTAAATGGGGGGGCGACGTTGCGCAATTTTATACCCAATAATGTTTCGTCAAATCGCCGCCAGCCATGCTTGACTTTGTTTTTTGAAATACGGACCTGATATTGTTTTTCCTTAATTCATTAGTATTTTTCATCCTGATTCCGACGATATATGACACTCGTTAATTTCAACAATATTTCCAGTTCCAAAACTAAAACTAAGTCTTTAAGTAATTAAATCCATTCATTACATTTTTTTAATAACTTTTTTTTATCTGTTTTATAAGTTATACTTCCGATTTATATACCATGGCATATTATTGGATATAAAATTGCGCAACTTCGCCCTCATTTAACCAAATCTCTATCTCTTATCGTTTCTGAGATCCCAATAGTGAGCATCGAATTTGACTCACGCTGTACATGGTGTCCCAAATTGCTTGATTTTGGCTGGTTTTCCTATTTCCAGACCAGGTAGAAAAAACTGACATATGAGTCTAGAGCTCGATTTTTCTGAAACGCCGTTTGGTGAAAACCACATTTCGATATCTCTAACCGATTCCGAGATATCGGCAAAAATTGACATTTTACAGATTCCGAAAATTTTTTTTGTAATGTTAAAATATATGTCATTTTTAAAGAGAAATGTGTTATATTGGCAGCAAGGATGACTAGACATATCATGGCATACATATTTTTGGAAAGCTTGTTTTTTTTTCCTTTTTTCTAAAGTCAGCCAACTATGGTTTCCATTTGAAATAACAAAGTTAGCTTTGATATCAAACAATCGAAAAGCGATATATTTTTTTTCACAAATGCATCTTATTCTACGTCAAAAAGTGCCTGTAGAAAGTTTTTACCGTTTGAAAAAATATCCACAAATAAAAAAGTTGACAGTTTATCGGAATCTGTAAAATGTCAATTTTTGCCGATATCTCGGAAACGGTTAGAGATATCGAAATGTGGTTTTCACCAATCGACGTTTCACAAAAATCCAACTCTAGACTCATATGTCAGTTTTTCTCTACCTGGTCTGGAAATAGGAAAACCAGCCAAAGTTAAGCAATTCGGGACACCCTGTACAGTGTACATTGAAGTAACTTACAATTTGTTGCAATTGTTGCACTGGAAAAGATCGTTGCTAAAAAAATGTAAAAAATTGGACTGAGACAGTTTTAAGTGACAGACCCTGTATATTGTCAAAATCTGGTCACACTAATATAGGTACCTACTGAAATAACATTGTCAAATACACATTGACAAATCAAAACTAACCCACTAAAAATGGGTTAAATCTAAATATTAACGTATCAAATATCTCAATGTTTTTTGTTTTTTGTTAAGAACAAACTATAATAGCTGTCATCAAATATGAAAATTTTTGTCTGTACACGTCGATCATCAATCTGTTTAAAAAAAACATCCCGTAAAATAAATAAAAGATGAAAGACCCTACATGTGCATGTAAACACCTAAATGAACCGAATGCGATTTCAACTTTTTTTAGGGAATTTTTCAGAGAAACTACAGTATACCTCACTTTTTGTTTACCTCTTTCAATATATGGTAAAGGAACGGCATTTTTATACAATAACTTCCGTTTAGCGTTTTTATGCTAGCGCCACGCTGTGGTGATCGACGTTACTTTCACGTCACACATCGCTATTAAATAAAGGTCTCTCTTTACCAATGACATCGCGCAAATCAGCTGAAACTTTCGCAGCCAATTTGCACAGCCTCGTTCAAAAACGTTAGGTGTCGCTTCTTTATAATTCCTATATTCAATGACGAAACATAATGTCAGTGATTTTTTATTAATTGGTTGCACTGATTGCAGAATTATTTACTCTTGTTAATGTGTTTTTCAATATTAAAATGGATGAAGCTGCTGCACTAAAGGCTTTTTTTCTTAATAGTTTGACCGCACAGCGTCGTATTTTGTAGACGTTTTCATGTCGGGAAATTCTTTTAGGCTATATTTCGTAGCGATCCGTCAAGTATTAAGAAAATTATTTACATTTCAGTACCTCCATGTCGGAGGATTGTGTAATATTTGTGAGATTAGAAAGGGATATGAGAACAATGGCCGCGCCAGGAAATTTCTAAATTTTAACTCAACTTTCGAGTTTCCGTAAACGTCAAAATTGCACTTTTTGATTCGCTCCTGCTGCCCCGAAAATCGCAGCAGGACCGTGCGATTCACGGCCCGGTGGCATTTTTTCGTTTGGTTTTCCGAGTTTAATAACTCACCGCTCCTTCATGATGGACCGGAAATCTCTAGGCGTAATTGTTTTGTTAAGGCCTGATTTTCCACAATTTTGCCTACGGTGTCAATCAACCCGTTGCAATGGTCACAAAAAAAACATAGTATTTGGATTCTAGAGAAGAAGATAATATAAAACCAGGATAACTTATTAACATGGTCATTACCTCATATACTTAATTCCATTTTAGTTATTTGTTATTTCTAAATAATTATTAATTTATGACAAACCAATCGAAGAGAGAAATGACAGCAGACAAATATAAAATAAACACACCAGAAATCTACCAAAGTTACCAACTAGAATCGTGGGTCGTTGTGGTGACATCTAAAGTACCAAATTTTTCAGGATGGCGTACCGTAAGTCATCCAGATGTAACCAGCTTTTAGCAGTTTGAAGTTTACTGAACGCTTAAAACAGCAACCAAAGCGACCAAGTTGACTTACGGAACATATCTTAAATAAATAAGCTGTTTTAAACCACCAGTGCGACGAAACTAAGCCACCCAGTAAAATTTTATTTGCTCCTCCTATACACACCTACTAATCTGGAATATAGGTCAACCAGTTTGAGTTTCAAATTTATTTATAAAATCGCGAGCTGTCCCAACTTTCTCTGTATTATCTGACCATAATCTATAGATTTAATTTCGGGCATGCCACCAATGTGTGGAAATTGCTAAAATTGTATTCAATTCATCAATTCATATTACAAAGGTCCATTTTTTTAATCAAAATTGGTTACCTGTTTTAATTTCTTCAGCTTCCACCCACAGACTCGGTGGAACTAGCTAATATCTTTAGCTGATTTATGCCTCTTACATTTGTCAGAGTAGTGCGATTGTATGTAGAAACAGTTCAGCAGTTACGCTATCTTTATGGCTTATAGCTGTTAGATGAGTTTGTTGTAGTGTTGTAAATTAACCAGTTAATTACAATTTGGTTTTTTACTGGATAATTAATTTGAATTCTTGAGGTGGTAATCTGAGGATGAATGCAAACGAGGCAAGGCGAGGCCGAATGAGCATACAAGACGTGTACAGGGTTTTTCCTATAAGATTTTACCCCCTCCCCCCCTTATTTCGGTCAATTACCAATTACCACCGATTTTAATTTTTCAAAAACCGGTCTAACACAGAATTTTCTGTAGATTTTGAATATGCTGTTACTTTTTTTCCTACTTCAACCGTATGCGAGGGGCAGAAAAAAGTATGCCTACCAAAAAACAATTATAAGCTGACCTGTCGGTTACCATTAGAAGAAGTAACTTTCTTTATTTAAATGACTTATAAAAGTGGTGAAAAACAATTTTTTTAAATGGAACACATTTTGCTATGTATCGTGTACCTATACCTAACTCGTAGCGTTTTCGATTTATAAGCATCTATTTATAAATATGGATGGAATTCCTAGTTTCCTAGTCAAAGAGTGCATCCATGCTTTTGCCACCCCATTATGTAAAATATTTAATCTATCATTGGAAACATAAACCTTTCCTTCTTGCTGGAGAATATCAAAAATTTGTTTGATTTTCAAAAATGGTAATATAAATGATATAACTAACTACCGACCAATATCTTTAATCTGCGGGTTTTCCAAACTGTTTGAAATGCTTTTGTATGATTATGTCTATACAAACAGCAAGCAGTTACTTTCAGACTGCCAGCATGGCTTTATGAATAAACGATCTACTTCTACAAACCTATGCTGTTTCTTGTACGTATCCAATGGTAGAGGGCAAGTAGATGTGATCTTCACAGATTTCACTAAGGCATTTGACAAAATTAATCAATCATTAATTTTTTCAAAAATAGATGGGTTTGGGTTGGCTGAAAATTTCATTGCATTTTTCAATTCATATTTAAGAGGCCGCCATCAATATGTACAGTACAATGGCTTCAAATCTCCTGAGTGACATAGCTGAATAGCAAAATGTGTAAGCTTTGTAATGGCCTTTTAATTGTGCAACCTGTCCTGTTTGTAACTGACTACCTACAGACAGGACTCGCTGGCGTTGTGATACTTTTCGGACGGAAACTCGGTCGCCAGTTCCTTGTTTTTAAGTGCAAGTAACAACACTTGCCTGGCTCACCGGGGTGAGAACGCTTGCGGGGTAGGTAAAACAGTGGAGATACGGTTATTTGTCCAGAGGGTCGAAAGATTATTGTCTTGTCAACTGGACTGGACAATTTCTCAAACAGGTTAAGTAGAAATAGACAACGGAAATAATAACTCATAAATTTTACCTAGCATACCAATGTATTTATTTATAAGAAAACAATCATGAACAAGTAAGGTAAAACTGGACCGGTTAATGCAGTGATTTACTTTGCTGTCGGTTATGTACAATTTTTAAAACGATCATATGCAAGCTGGCTCATAGTGATGTATCCCGGCATTATATTCTGTCCTGCATAGTGACTAGTTTCCCATACAGATAGGTTTTGTTTTATTTAACATTAGTTTTTACATTTCTTAAAAAAGCTCGTTCTTCTCGTGCCAGATGTCAATGTGTATGTACCTCGTTATTAGATAACGAAGTGCTGTATACTTGTATAGTGACTGGTTTCCCGTGAAGTTTGATTTTATTTTTATTAACAACATTAATTTATGCATTCCTGAGCTGGCGTGAAACACAATGGGCTCATTTAGGAAAATTTTTTTAATTCATATTTCGAAAGTACACCTTGTAATTAGTAAATGTGCAAAATATTAAATTTTTTTTTCAACTGCTTCTCCCTCAAAATAAATAATGAAAATAGAGCGCTGTGACGTCACACCACTCGTAGCGGTCGGCTACTCGCTTCTTTCCTATAATTTCATACCGGCGGTAGTTACTACACACACGGCGGAAGTGGTAATTTCGTTCATCTTTTAAGTGCTTCGTCCTTGGTACAGTGAAATCTAAATACCATATATCCGCATAACTCATAGAACCAGTGGAGTCGGGTGGTGTGACGTCATAGCCGTTTCAAATATGTTACGGATATGAAATCAAATATTAGGGTTAATATTAACGCTAGCGATCTAATTTTTTCACTATATACTTAGAGAATGAAATACTTACGGAAAATGCTAAAATAAATTAAAAAGCAAATTCTTTAAATGAGCCCATTATGGTCTCTCTTAGCTCTTTTAAAATTGGGATTACACGAATTATTTAAAATATACCATGTTAGCAATCACCGAAATCTCCTATGCAAATAAGATAGATTTATAAAAAAGACGCATAATGAG
Source organism: Rhagium mordax (assembly GCA_963680705.1). Taxonomy (NCBI): domain Eukaryota; kingdom Metazoa; phylum Arthropoda; class Insecta; order Coleoptera; family Cerambycidae; genus Rhagium; species Rhagium mordax. The sequence goes on along the minus strand of OY796658.1, from coordinate 26,116,085 downwards.
ACAACCCAGGGCTGAAGTGTCTCACTATTGGCCTTTTAACCCTTTCACTGCTAAGCCTGAGTTTTTGGTTCTCTCCCGTGTGCGAAGAAATTTAAGCGCTGCGTTTTTATACGTCTGGAGCAGGTCCATAGTGTATATATACGTCCGGAGCAGTTAACTGTAAAACAAGCCGATTTTATGAATATGTTCAGGGCCGGATTGTTTACTTTTTTGGCAAAGGTAGAATAAAACAATCAGTGGTTATTCGTTTACATATTATATTTAGTATAATAAAATCAAATGTTACTCTTATTTGACAGAATTTATATCTACAGAAAATGTAGGAATGTAAAAAAAAGACTTCAGAAAAACGACATTACCGCATGGTAACCTTCAAAATGAACACACAAAATAACAAAATAAAATCCGATAACTAAATAAAAAATACCATTAATTATTATTTCTGGCATAACTTTCACTACAAATAAACAATAAACAAAAAAATGTGCAGCTAAATTAAAAAACTGCAATAAATGTAGGTAACTAAAAAAAGGACTTTCGAAACACAACTACTACATTAATAGTTTTTTACCATATGGTATCGTTCGAAACAATTATTTATACAAAGTACAATTGATTCATTGTTACTGTTTGCTAAAAGGTCCTCCAGTTCTTAATTAATTAATTAATGTCGAATCGTCAACTCGGCTGCCCATCTTAGCGCCAAAGAACCGGATACGGTTCAGATACGAGGGTGGGGAACTCTCGGCGTAATTATACGTCTGGAGCAGTCAACATATAAAATATTTTTTTTACAAAATATGGCTGCCAATCGACATATTTGATGCTAAAAATATAATATTGACACAATACAAGACCTTAGTATTACTTTATTATACAAGTTAAAATGTACTGCGTTTATACACATATTATGAAGGAGTTACTGGATTTGTATATTATGTGTATATATACTACGTTTAGAGCAGCTAAAGGGTTAAATAGAAATTTTTTAATAGTAGTTCTCTAAATAAATTTTGACACAATTATACAGTACCTAAATTAAGTTATTTTAAAAAAACCTTGTTTTGCCCTCTAGATCGTAAGAAAGATTTAGTGAAACTACAAGCCGGCGAATATGTTTCTTTGGGTAAAGTGGAGGCACAGTTGAAGACCTGCCCTCTCGTAGACAACATCTGTGTTTATGGAGAGTCCTCAAAACATTTCTGTGTAGCTCTTGTTGTTCCTAATCAACAGCAATTGAAAGAGCTTGCTGCGAAGAAAGGTATTACAGATAAGTCTTTTGAAGAACTCTGTGTAGATCCTGAATTAGAGAAGACTGTTGCCCAAGAACTCGCAGAGCATGGAAAGAAGAGTAAGTAAAATTCTTTTAAATTTCACTAAATGCAAGTAAGTTTATAAGTGAATAAAAATCCCTAACCTTGACTGGTAGACATTTTTGGATTTTTGCCAAATTTAACCCTCCAAACGGCCCCTTAAAGTGCTTCATCGTCGAAATTGCACGCCATACTAGAATGTACAATGTGTCATATATACCTTTTTACCTTTTCTTTAGATCTCGGTGGGATAAAGGACAATAATTAATAACTAATGTAATTGATAATGAAGACATTTTAAATTGTTTTTTGTTAGTTTGTTAATATAAAATACTAAAATAGTTTAGTAGTAGTAACATTTCTATTAGGTTTTAAAAAATTTTTTTCTATACTATGATTTAATATAAAATTAACATTTTTAGAAATACTTCCAAAATAAAATCCCTCAAAAAATATACTGGTTAGCTCAGCAAAAGTTATACATTGGAATAATTCAGAGTTAAGGCGGGTTTACATTGGTATAGTAAATGGGTTAGTTACTTGCACCAGTAACTTGCAAGACAGTAACTAACCTAATGTAAACCACATAGGAAAGTACTTGTACTAGTACTGGTACAAGTAATCAGGACAGGAAAGTGAATAGCTATCTAGGCTATTTACTTACCACTTGCAAAGCCACTATCCTTCCCCTACCAACGTCTACAGCACCTATTTACCGGCTGCCGTGTCTACTACACCAATGTAAACACTTGCTCGTTAGTATCTGCGTTGACAGTAAACAGTGTGATTTCGATTATAAAGAAATTTAACAATGAAAAGGTGGTCCGAAGGAGATACTATAAAGTTTATAGAACTTTATCGCGATTATGAGTGTTTGTGGGATACAACCAAGAAGAAGAAGAAGAAGAAGATGAAGAAGAAGTGCTGATGTTCCTTTTGAATCCCTTCTGCGGATCCAATCCCTGACCCATATTCTTTTTGGACGGCCATTTTCCTCTTTAATCTCACTGATAAGTTCTCCAATAGCAATTTGCATTACTCGCACAAATATTTTTCTTAATTCTTCCTTGTGCAATATTCTGGAACGACGAGAGACATGACGACGAAAAGGATTCATCCTGGCAATGTGACCGTACTACTGGTACTAGTGCACATAAAATACACTTTCAAGTGTAGACATCCACTGTCTTGTGTATGCGACAGTAGGCTAGCCAGGCTAGTTACAAGTGCATGTAACTGGGCTTAGTAACTATACCAATGTAAACCCGCCTTTACAAGGGGTCCATAATTACTGTCTTTTGCCATTAGCCAGCGACGCCATCCCACGTATTCCTATGTATAACTTTTGATTGAACTGGTCAGTAGATAACTGTGTGGTTAATACATTTACAGATGTTAAAGGATTCCTGCACTCGGAGGTATATTTTAAAGGCTTACTGAGAATTATTGTTGTTTAAAATATAGATCAGTATTCATCGATCAAGATTTCTCCGCCTTAGTATTGAGATTTTTTTTTGTTTCGCAGGTAAATTAGAAAAATTTGAAATCCCGGCAGCTATAAAATTAGTATCAGAAGTATGGTCCCCTGATATGGGTCTTGTAACTGCAGCTTTCAAACTCAAGAGAAAAGACATTGAGGAACGTTACAAGCATGAAATCAAAAGAATGTACGCTTCCTGAAACTTGGCATGGTTGTAATTTGTGTCCATAAGCAAATTGTAGGAACGTGCATTTTTATAATAATTGTAAAATAGCAAATTGTAAAATATTTTGTATTTGCCTTGTAAAATATTACTGAAACTACGGAGTAGGTTATTTATATATTATTGAACTTTTTTATTTATATTTAGTTTATTTTAATTATACAATTTTTGTAAATAAGCACATATATGTATTATGTATATATGTATACATATATATATACACACATATTAAATGCATCTTCTTATCCAGTTGCTTATGATGGCCTTTTTTTCTAGTTTTCATAGAAACTACTTTGTATATTTAGCTTGTGAATACAAAATGTTGTAATTTTGTAGGAATATTGGCTAATTTTTTAAGTTGTTTGTTATATCTGTTGTTATTTTGTTTGTTACGTTTTAAATTGCCTCCATAAAGACTGCGAGTCATTAATTTTGTAATACTTGTCAATTTAATAATTGGTCCAACCATTTCTTTACAATATCCAAGACAAGTACTTAAATATAGAAAATTATATCATCAAAATATTTTCTATGGTGTATATAATCTTAGAATATAAACCTAGTACTAGTTAGATTATTTTGTGTATCGTTACGAGCGACTAGGGCTGGGACACTTTGATATGTAAACGGTAATGTAACATTGTGACCAAACAGAAAAGGAAGTAGTTAGAGGTCTTTAAAAGCTTTAAAATTGTTTTAGGTGGTAATAGTTTTATTGTTTGACATTCTCTAGTTTTTTGCTGTAAATAGTATATATTCTAGGATGAGTTTAAAAAAAATGTATAATCAAAAATAAAACTATGAAATAAGATTAACATTTTATTTTATTAAATTTATTATATACGGCTTCAGGGGTATTGAAACGGCAGCTTTTCTCAAAAACTAGATATTTTAGAAAAAATGTGTAATGACAATTGTAAAAGTTTCATACATTTTTAGAAATATATTAGGTCACAACGGCAAATTTTTGTATAGGTAGATTTTCAAGGTCATTTGAATGTCAACTTTAATGGATTATTTTTTAGAGACTAAACCATTTCATTAAAGTTTTCTAGATTTCAGAAATGTAACGACAGTAAACTTTGTGTGAGTGTAGAGATTCAGTAATTCATAAGTACTTTTTTTTAAATTTTAGCTTAGTTTTAAACATATGCCACGTGACCTCAATAAGGTTTCTGTGAAGGAAAAATATCTACCATTTTTTTTCTAAAACGTTTATTCACCAAAATTTTGTTTCCATACATTTGAAAAAGAGTATTTATATTTTAAATAGTAGTCAAAGTTGATTGTGTCCTTAGTACTAGTACTAAGTAAAGTCTATTTACAAAAAAATGCCGTGCTAAAATTAAAGTGCTAAAAAAAATATTGAAATATCTTATATATTTTAAGATAAGAATATACAACACATGATGCAAGTTATGAAATACTTTTACCAAAAAATTAGTAAGCGTCAAGAAACTGTTATATTGCACAAAAGTGAATGCCAAAGCCTTCCTGAAGTTTGCATTTGGTCAATATTTTAAAATGGTGTGAAACATAGTCGTCACTCTTATGTAGCTATGCGTAAAGCTATTACCATTGTAGTCATTTGACGAAGCAAAAAAAGAAACTCAAAAAATAGATGAACTGATAAAGTGTGGTTATGTACTGGTAGATATGTTAATTTTGATCCGTTACACCCTCTGCCCAGCCCTTAAATGAAGGAACAATACTAAAGAAATTGGTGCTCTAATTTTTGGCAATTTTAGTTTAGATTCGGTTGAACAAGTACATCACAATTCTCTTAGCTAGGTGTATTATAAGGAATATTATTGCTATGTGTGTTTTGTTAAGGTTTTGATAATGTATTATTATTTTTAAGAAACTAATTTATTATAAAATTATCAATAAATAACGAGGTTTTACATTTTATGAGCTCTTATTTTATTTATTTCGCACATGGAACAAGTAAAATAAAATGAGTTTCTAGTTTTTTGTTTTTTTTCGTATATTATGTAATGTTCCATTCTATTTTAATTTTGTTTTAATGTATGCGGTGATGTAAGTGAATGCTAAATATGTAATGCGTGAGTATATACCAAATGTACCATGTGCAGTGGAGCTAAATAAATTTACATATTTTAAACAAAAGTGTTTTTTTATTTATTGAGTAAAATTTTAAAACAATCACGTTATGTCAACGTAAACACAATGCTACATTGCGTTCCTTTCAGTCCACCGGTAGTTTTCGTTGGGGAAAAAAGCTAGAAACGAAAGTTAACTACTTTCCAACTTTCTATAAGCTGGCAATTGAAGCATTACGTATATGATTGTGAAAAAAATAATAATATTCTCGTTCGATGATGTGATTTCTTCAGGGAGACAATTATTAAACAGAACTTTTATGATTTCATCTGCTGTTATCTCGGTTATATATTCCCGCCCCTGATTGAAAGTCGGTAAAGTCTGTTTTCTTCCTGAATGTATTTTTCCAAAAAAGATGGCTATAATGTCTCAATCACCTTTGCATTAGCAAGTTAATGTCCTTTCTCCCTCTTGTTTAGCTTTCTTTTCTCAACTTTCATATGTGTGTTTAGCTTCTCGTGATATTATATACTTCCATATTCCTGAGTTTTTGCGCCAAGTCCTACCAGTAAATTGAAACGTGATTCAACTATAAGCTGTATTATCGTTTTATTCCAAGTCAATACAGCCACTGTATTAAAATAATATACTTTCCTCTATTTTATATCCTCATATGTTAGATATTCAAACATTTAAAATAGTTTAGTAAAATGATGTAAAATCATAATGCAGGTCAAGTAAAAAAAAACTGTTTACTTATACAAGTTGCTGATAGTCCTTCTTTAATACTTTGATGAAACAAAATTTTCACTTACCTGTTTGTATCAGTGGGCATATTTAATCAATATATTAAGTTATTGTACATTGTAGTTTTTACATGAGTGAAAGATAAATTTTACGTCCGGTCTATGTTTTTAACACCTCCATCCTAAGATACATGAACACTGGAGAATGAGAAAGCAAAAAATGAAAAATAAAAGTGCAGCAAAGGGACACTACCTTTACTGCACTTTTTTTTTTCTTCAAGGATACACAACGAAAATTACGATATAATTTTTAATAATGGCAGAAATCATATTAAGATTCCTTTTAATGTTCTATGATTTTACCTTAGTTTTCAATTATATTTTTAGATTCTTTTTTATGAGGCTTGTATATCAATCATCTAATTTTTCTAGGGAATAAGTTGTAAAGCTTGGGAGCGAAAAAGCTATGTATCTTTGTCTCAAATATTTATATTTAAATCTTCTATCCTATAAACATTTCAACATTCAATATATTTAAATTACTTACCTAAAATTATTTGGATCTACAAAAATTTTGATGTGTATTGGTCTGCCTATATGTGCAAGTTATATTAGATTTTCTTTTTATTTTTAAACTTAGTAAAGAAAAACAACGTTTAATAATTCAAATTAAATTTAAAAAAATACAGAAATGAATAAATGCATAATTAATCTACTGGGTGTCAACGAAATTATTGACAAGTCATAGCAAACATGCATGTTTTGAAACTGGAATCCATTACAAAAATGAGTCTTTAATGCTGCATGAGAGTAATACTAACAAAACACAAGTTCGCTTTATCGAAAATAATAATTTTTGAAAGTACAAAAATAAAACGATTTATATTAAATATGAAAAATGTATTTTATACACCTCGATGTTATTACAAGAATGTAACAATATAAAATATTTGTAAATGAAAATGCATTAAATAAATTGGAAGAAGGAATGATAAATATTTAAATATCCTAAGATCTGGTATACTTTCCCCATATGTGTAACATAAATACAGATGCGATGAATAATAGGGACATTACTAAAACTGGAACTGGACCTCTGCAAAAAATAAATATAATCAGTAAAATATCAAAATTGATTTATTAGTCAGGTCCCATCAGTTCCATCACTGCACATTCTTCAAGACTTAAATCAGATAATTTATTTCACTTTCAACATAGGATGCAATTTGTTATTTTAATAATATTATTAAAGCAACAGCGGTTACTAAAACAATTGCATATTTCTTGATTTAGTTAATCCATCGTCATCCACATAAGAATAACTTAAGTCTAGAATACGAGCATAAATTTCAATAATCAATCAGTTAGGGAACTATCATTGACACTATTTCTTGACGTATTCAACTTAATACAGTATACTCCGGTTATAACGTACCCTCTAGGGACTAATTTTTGAGTAAACTATTACCGGAAGTAAATTACAACAGAAAAATGTCAAAGCCAAAATTAAAGTTGGGAACTGGAACTATCATTGACACTATTTCTTGACGTATTCAACTTAATACAGTATACTCCGGTTATAACGTACCCTCTAGGGACTAATTTTTGAGTAAACTATTACCGGAAGTAAATTATAACAGAAAAATGTCAAAGCCAAAATTAAAGTTGGGAACTGTGTAAACGACCTTTAAAACCGAATGTACATTATTATATCCTGGGTGCATTATAACTAGGAAAAAATTGTGCAAGCAAATATAGAAAACGGAATGACGTTAACATATAGCAATTAACGCACATTCATAATACAATACCACTAAATTAATATTTAAATTAAGGTTTTTTCCTAACATGTATTCGTTTTAAACTATTCATAGTCATGTTTCATGCCAGTTTTCGTAAAAATATCATATGATTATATGCATAACCTATTTTTTGTTGGTTAAAAAACAGCATTTAGACTTATTACATGATATGATATCAGAAACCGATGAAATCTAACATAAATGTCCTGCTGATAATAGGCGTATTCTTTCGAAGCAAGTGTTCCGATCAAGTGAATCATGATTTTGAAAACAGGATCTAAAAAGTTCTTGAACAGGATCTTCATATTTCTTATGAGAGAACGCCGCGTTTGCCCTTTCAATAGAATGTAAAAATCTTTTGATGCTGGTAGTTTTCTCAATAAAAAAAATAAAAAAAAAAATACGTACCATTTTTCGCACGATTATAATCTTCTTACGTTACCATAACAGTAATTATACGATTGGAATTGTTGTCGAAAAGATTTAATTCTTTCAAAATATCGTTTTCTCGTTTTCCTTCCGCCATATTTAAGGTTATGTCAGAGACACCTATGTTATTATTTTCCGTTTGTATATTTTACGATCGGATCACACAAATCATAAATTTTGTATGTTCCACAGGGGCAAGGGGAAAACGGAACAATATCTCAACCGCGGTGGTGGGAGTTAATGACATTTCAAGAGAACAAACATTTTAGGATCCTGTTCAAAAAATCCTGTTTTGTTCCGAACATTGGTGTCGAAAGAATACTGCTAATATCATATTTTTACTTTTATCACACTGACTCGGTGGCGTAGTGGGCTAGAGCATGAGTGACAGTCATGGCTCTGGCCACACTGCCTATCGTGTCCGGGTTCGAGACCCAGCACCGGCAGATGGCAATGTCGGTGGGTATGGATGATTGGCTGCGTTTTTTCTAATGTGTAGCCCCCTTCCGGACAGCCTTTGACTTTGGATTTGGGGGTTGTCTAATTTCTGTGGTGTTTTGTTTTTTTTTTTTAATCAGGAGGTAAAAATCAATTCATTTATTTTGTTTCTGATTAATATTGCCAGCAAATAAATTTCTAACGTACAGTGTGACCCATTTGAGAGCGGACCACCTCTGTAAAATGGTTATTTTTTATCCGATTTCGAACAACTTGCTCCAGTAAAAGTAGGACAGAACGTGTATACCGGGCAATTCAGTTTTAAATATAGAACCTTTAGAAATCGATAGTGATGTAAAATAAGTATGGTTTATCTTATAAATAGAGCTCGAAATTTAGGTATCGATTCCAGAGACGGATCTACTGAAACATTCCTAAGCAATAGAAAAACGATAATGTATACATGATAAAGTATTATTTTACTTCATTTTAAAATATTAATACGTGAACTAGATTTATGGTAAAAATACTATCTAAGTATATCAAAATTCAAAACACATGTTCGATGACACCTGGTGCAAATCAACTTAGAACAATGTGCGGGGAAATACATCATTTTGTTACATTGCGCTACATACTACTACATCTCATTCTACAACTTCACAGGCTACAGTAAATTTGTGGATTCGCGATATACCGGAATTACAATTTGCCAATACACGATTTCTTCAGAAAACCATAAAAGAAGTGCGCTGATGACAGGCAACGCAATTTTAAATTAGATTTAGTGAAAGTAATGGTTGGATGTAAGATGTAACATACCATGGCCAAAACTGGAACATTCACTTTTTATATAAATTAAATGCCGATTTGACACGTTAAATAACACGTTTACAATTATGTAGGTAATTTCTTTACCATAAGCTTTACTCAAGGACAATTTTGAAAATAGTTTAGTAATTTGTTAGTGTAACGTATATTTGCCTGAATACATAATAAAGGAATCAATTAAATTCCCTTGAAGTTGATCTACACAAGTAATATTCTCATGAAAGATTAAGTCAAATCGCTGATTGTAAGGCCGACCCTAGACGCTACTATGCACTTGTACGGTATGCTTGCGCAAATCACTTGCGCCAACTGTTTTTGAACTGCACAACTACACAAACTATTCTTCTACACGCTCAGTTCTGCTGGTAACGATTCACTTGTGCAAGCATACCATAAAAGTGCACAGTAGCGTCTAGGGTCGGCCTAATAAATACTTCAAACATTAAAACTTTTATGCTGGTGCAAAATTACGTAACCAAATATTCTTGACGTGCACTCTACCATATTCTAAATTAAATACCGACTTGTGAATTCCATTTTTCGAAACAGAGCCAGACTTGAGTAAATGTATGTAATAGAGATAGGAGATAGGTATAAATATCTACTTAAATATTTAATAACAGTAAACAAGAAAGAACAATACCTATCTGGATATCTATATTCTTACAATATGGTAACAAGACAAACTTACACTTTAATTCCAGGAGAATCATCTGTGTAGAACCTCCACATACCACCAGTACCAGCTCCGGTGTTTCTTCTGGCTGTTGTTGTGGTTGTAGTTTTTCTTTGCCTTACAGTACTTCCTGTGGAAGACCTAGGAGCAACAGCTTTTGAGGGGGATCTTCCGCCAGACCCAACATTTGTTGCACTGGGAGATGCTGGCTAATTTACAGAAAATACGAATTGAATTTGATATATTATAACGTTAAAGCTAAAAATGAGTTAAAACTTACCATTTTAAATTATTTTGATATTTACTGAATATTTGCACCTCAATATGCACGTACTTCTTAAGTAATGTTTTGGTAATGCAACGATTGCAACGTGAACGTGAAGTTAATCCGCAAGTCTACGAAACAGCTATCTGACACGTCGACATACGTCAGCGGTCAGAGACAGCAACGTTTCATTATGGCACGCAGGTCTGCCAATTATATCCACGTGTTCTTTACTCCTTTTTACGTTTTAATGTTGGTAGCTATATTGTCATTTGTTTTGTTTATGGAGGTGACAGGACTGACAGGTGACATTTTGACACATCGGATGATTGACATCAATAATTTTTTAAGTAATGTATTATTTATCCAAATTTTGCCGAATATGCGTTCAAACAGATGTAAAATTATTAGATCTCGACACTTTCGATTTCGACGAGGTCAAGTTAAGTGAAAAACTTGAAGTTTGTACAAAAATGGTAAATATAAGCAATAATTTCATAACTTTTCATGACCTATTGATTTTTCGTCACAGGTTGTCAGTAGAGAAAGTTTATCCACAGACATTTGCATACAGTGCATTGACAAATTGAGGATATCATATCAGTTTCAGGATATGTGTAAAAAGTCTGCAAATACTTTACAAGGATATTTAGAGGCTTTATTATGTGCAAGCGGTGAAAAAATAAATCCAAAAAATGTTGTTAAAACAGAGTTAAACGTTATTGTTACACCTCTCTCAGGAAATGTTGGCAGCTCTATTAGTCACAGTAATGCTGATATTGAAAATTTTCAAAACCATAGAGAGAAAAGGAAAAGGATTACCAAAGAACAGCGTTGTTCGTTGCTAAAACGTTTGCTGACTCCTACAGAGAAATTTAAAAAAGAAAGGGATAAGTTTTATTATAAACACAATATTTTATCGAATAACTGTAGAGGGGGTTTAAAAAATATTATACATTTTACAAGAAATTATGAGTTTGGATTTAATCTAGATAAAAATTCTAATTATGAATCCACACCTTTAGACAAATTGACAGCGTTTTCAAATGAATTTTTTACGAAAGATTTTTCAGAATTTAGAAATACAATTCTATATATAATTGAGAATAAAGATAATTTATACGATAGTGGTGACAGTGAAGATGATGACTTTATTATTAGTCCAGATGAAGAAGATACAAAAGAAAATATAGTTAAATTTGAAGAGGTTATTGTTGAACCTGACATAAAAATTAAAACAGAAATGGAATATGAGGATGAAGGTGAATGTATGTATAGTTTAGATGAAAATTATATAGAAGTTGAGTATAAAAGGGAAGTGGAAGAACATGACAGAAGAGTAGAAGTCTCGACAAATCATCATTGTTCAATGTTACCTATATCAATGCCAACTAATTATAGTGAATATATGAGAAGTTTTGGGCATATAAGTACCTCAAACACTTCGATGCAGTTATTAGACAATTTGGTAGGTAATTATCATCATAGTCAAAGGAGGACGTTTTCTCAAAACAATGTTAGATGTAGAACAAGGGAAAATCCTTATATTAATCCACTGTTAAAAGATCAATTTTTATATAGAAGTTTCAAGTGCGAGAAATGCAATAGGTATTTCAAAAGTCCAGGCTACTTAAAGGCCCATTATTCAAAAGTACATTAGTGATAATTAAATGTTTATATTTACTATGTAAATATTAATAGATGCTGGACTAAAGGATAATTTATCAATAACTAATTATCTGTTGTACTATTACCCCCAGTATTACTTACCCCATTTGACGTCATGAGTAATGTTAATTACTCTTTTGTATTATTAAGTTAGGGCGTCGGTCTCAGCTTACTTCTATAATTGATATACATTACAGTATGGTCTGCGACATTAAGAACATGACTAGCAATCGACCAAAGAAGTTTGCTAACGATTAAACGTTAAAATTTCAAGGTTGAGTATAGTGAGCAACCACTTCACACGTATGACAGTGATACACTTGTTCACATTTCCGCGGTCTGTACTGTATTTATATTTTAAAGGCATATGGAAATCGAATACCCAACATAGAAGTATAATTTTCTTGTTTAATTTATATTTTGTTATTGTCTTAACAGTTATTTGTGACACCGTTTAATTTTCTTTCTTTTCTTATTTGGGATTTACTACCACATTCTTGAATATTTTGAGGTCTTGGATAATGTAAAAAATACCTGGATTTAAAAAATGTTTACCTGTATGCCTGCGACTTTATGTCAAAGGAGCAGTTAAAGGACATAGAATAAATTGGGATGGGGCAAAAATTTTACCAAAAGGGCCGGACAGTAAAAAGAGAAAAATTAAAGATTTGGCAGTAATTTTACTAAATGAAAGTAAATGGGTACAATCTATTCTATAGATTGTTGTTACCGATGCTAAAAGAAGAACTTAGCAACGTGAATAACTAATCTGATCAACATTTCTGTGAACATAGTAAACATCTAAGGTTATGAATTTTCACAAACTATACAAATAAAAAAGAATCTTAGCATTGGAAAAGAAAACAGGTTGAGTTTCTGAAACGGGACTTCAGAATATTCAAGATTCTGGTAATAAATTCCAAATAACAAAGAAAATATGTTGTTTCTGTACAGTAGAGTCTCGGTTATCTGAGTCACGATTATCTGAGTTCTAATTTTCAAGCCTAAGTTTATTTAAAAATAAATTTCTATATTGTCTGGGTTGCGTCAAAAGTTGCACGTGTTATCCAAAGTTGCAACTGTATCAATAAAGCAGACTTAAGACTTCTGGTTTTGCATGTCTGGGCCTGCATTATATTTGGGTATATGTACTCTTGCGAGCAATAAATTTTCAACGATATTTAATCAAGTGATATTGGTTTTTGTAAAATTAGTCTTTGTAAAAATGGTTTTAAAGTGATATTTGACATATTATAAAATCTTTGACACAATACATTGACGTATCAAAAGAGAAATCTATAAAGGAAACATTAAATTTATTTATTCTCTATATAACCAATAAGTAAATAATAATAAAGAGGCGCAACCTCGGGCGCAACTGTCAAGGTTTCGAGATTTTAGTGTTGTATCTTTTTGCCAATACCTACAGTGTTATCTACAATATTTAGGGCTATGCAGCCGAATTACGAATACCTTCCAGTAGCACTAAACATAGATAACAATCCTGAAGCTGAAGCGAAAAAATACAACACTAATCTAACATAAAATTAGCAATATGTAAAACTTAAAAACCAATGTTGCTGAATTCTTCAACGGCTTCTATGGGGCAGTTGAATTAGATGCTGGAAAATGTGTTTCTTCCTTAGCCTTTAATGCTGTCGAAAAAAAATAATTTGTGTTATATTCCACCAAAGCAGCATCTTCCACATTAGAAGACGCGGACAACCAGACCCCGGCATACGAGCTAGATTTCCATTTTGTGTCCACTTGCGCTTTAGGTAAAATATTGTTGTTTTGTGACAATGTAACTCATCTGCCATACGTTGTAAGGACTATTCAGCTTTTAATTTGGCCATTACAATCCCTAAATTCGACTTCTGTAAGCTTGTGGTTCGACATGTTTTAAAAACTAAAAAATACTTAATGAGACAATTAATATAAAGTGACACTGACAGTCACTAACAAAATAGAGTGACATCCGTCGCCACTGCGTTTTCTCCTATTTACAAAGCTAAAATAAACCGTTGAAAATTTATTGCTCGCAATAGTACATCCCGAATAATAGTCTACTGTGTAATGGCACAAAACATACATACATACTGAGTTATCTAAAAGAAAAATAGTTTTACATGAATCTGGGTTATCTAGATTTTTAGTTATCCGAACAACTGAGACTTCTCTTTTTTCAAAAATTTACTTTTCCCAATAATTTTTTTTTCATGTTAAACATAATGGGGACGGGGAGTGAGCATTAGTTGTATTAATATTAGCTTTGTTCGTAGAACCGATTTGTGATAGTTTGATGACTGTAGAGATGTGATTTTTAATAGAGCTCTGAAATTTAAAAGTGCTTTGACTTAACACGCGCAACTCTACAACCAAATGCGCATGCGTCGGACAGTTTCTGATGGTTTCTGACTACTCTACGAACAAGGCTATTGGCTTGTCCAAAATACGGTGTTTTCAAGCTATATTCTATTATATAAAACCTGCAGTCTAGCATTTGTCTTAATCCGAATTTATAAATGTGTACTAAGTATGTAGTAAAAGTGTTATACTTGAAATTATTACTTGAATATTTTTATACTGATTTTTTCCAGATCTATATAGAAATTAATACAAGTTTTCGTAAACCAAAGACCAGAATTTTGGGATACCAATTCACTCTGTAGGGCATTATCATTTTAGAATGATAAGAAACGGATCATCTGGTCTAAGCGCAAAAAATTATTTGTAGGAGACCAATTGATTTGTAGTTTTTATAGCTTGATGACTGAATCACAATACATACTTTAAAGGAAATGTCAATTTCAAGATTCGTTCCTATGTTAAATTATATTTGTTTAATCCTTACGTTGCCTAACATACTGCTAAGTTACAAAAATATTTAAAAATTAACATAGCTGTATATGATGGTAGGTTATGATAAATATTGGATGTATAGAACACTGGCAGCTGGTGAATTTTCGATGTTCGATTTTTTCTATTTAGACATGGAACCTCTACCAAATACGCTCATTTAGTGAAAAAGTCATCTGACAGATAATTGGATGCAAACAATGAGCCAAGTGAATAAAAAGTAGTAAACACTAGAAAGCATTTACTATTTAGTAAAGTAGAGTCTGACAAGTAGAAGCAAATACTTAATTTTGAGAGAATAACCGTTTACTTTTAGTAGGTAGTATTTGCTGGAAAATTGTAAGTAATTACTAGCAAATATTTACTTATAAACGAAATAATTAAGTATTTGCTCCACTGCACTGTTAAAGCTTTACTGATTTACGTATTTTCCTGGTCTTTTTCTTTTGACATGGGTACAATCTAACGACAGATTACAGTAGGAATTGTGAAACGCGATTGCCACTTTAATTTCGCTTCATTGAGTTCAATAACAGTTGTTGAAAATTTAATCTACTGATCTGCCTTTTGGCACACTTTATTAAATTCTATCGTTTTGCAGGCTTTAAGTACAATGAATCCCAAAGTCTTCTGCTACTCCGCTCTGAAAGACCAGATCGCTTAGATAACGAAGAAATATCTAAATATAATTTTTTTTCCTAGGAGATAGTGCTCCACCTCTTCGTGGTTTGCTGGCAGAAACTCGTTACACAATTACACGTTCATATTCAAACCTTAACAAACATTTCGAATGACTAGGGCTAAGACTCCTTCTTTCTCGATAATTTTTACTCGCACGTAAATGCATGAAAGCTGCAATTTATTAACCATAAGTACATTGTTAATCTACCTTAGAAAAGATCGAGCATTTACTGTCACCAGAAAGTATTAACTTCGAATTATTCACTCGATTTTAAGTAAACATTTGGAAAAACTGAGGCTTTGCTACATATACAAGTAATTACTACAAGTAGAAGTAAACGCTTGATATAAAGTATTTACTTAATATTTTATTCACTCAACCTTAAGTATTTACCTATGAATGCCCTAGTACAAGCATTTACTACATTTTATTCACTTGGCTCTCAATGTTTGAAGTTAGTAAAAGCGATAATAATTTAATTAAATAAAAATATTTAAGCACTAAAAAGGTATGTATATGATTGATTTTCCAGTATTTTATAACCTGTTATAATATAACGTAATATAATAAAGATTTAAATTTATAAACAAAAATAAAATAGTCTTGTACATACCTTGCAAATGGTTATTTATAAATAAATACAGTTTATTTGATCAATTTTACAAAATTACACGTGTTTATATCAGTAGATGTTATAAATTCATAAATTGTTTGCATCCAATTTTGACATTACATGACTTATATGACTCGCACTAAATGTGCGTATTATAAGAGGTTTCCATAAGAATCCCAATGTCATGTCAGTCAAGTTATATAATAAACTCCCTACATCTCAAAAGTTTTAATATTATACAATACAACTATTTAAAAACACTCTTCGTGCCAGTTTAATTGAGCACAACTCCTACTCCATAAGCGAATACATGAGGTTAAATTGCTTAGACGAATGTGTCTAGCATAAATATCACATTCTTATTTTTCTCATTGTGTTGTGTTTATTTTATTCTTTTGCCCTTACTGTTTTTATCAATATTGTTTTATATTATCTATACACATGTATCTGTCCTTATCTGTTATATTGTAACGATATTTTACTGTATCTCCATACCTATTATTTGGGGCAATTGAAAATAAAGATTATTATTATTATTATTATTTGGGATCAAAATGAGAACATTGGCGGTAAAAAAAAAATGAAAAACAATTTACGAAATAAATTTCCGAAAATCCCGATCCTCACCTGGAAAGCCCAGAAATTTTATATATTTGAATTTTATTTTAAATATTAGAATAGTCTTCGATATAAATTAAGACAAGGTTTTTTTACTTTTGAAGAAATATTGATACAGTCGAACTTGGATATAACGAACACGGGATATAACGAAAACTCGGTTATAACGAACAAATCGAAAAGTCCCGTCCGAAGTCCCTATTAAGCGCATGTATTTTTGTTCGGCTATAACGAACTCGGATATAACGAACACTCGGTTATAACATACCGCATTTTTGGCCCGGCGGACCTCTAAACTCGGTTATAACGAACTAGCGAGTGGTTTGTTGACTCAATGTCGAACGAACGGCGCGCAACGAATTTCAAAACAAGTCTCTGCAAGTTATAACTTATTAATTGTAGGTATACCTAAAATTAATATTTTGTTTGAGTGGGTGCTAAACTGCGTGTTGAATTTGCATTTGAACAATGGCTAATGTTGAAAGCAAATAGAAAATCCATTTCTTTGTCGGATAAGTTAAATATAATTCGCAAGCTGGAAAATGGCTGTGCAAATGCACAAATTTGCCGTGATCACGGGCTCTCTAAGTTGAAGCTGTTTTTTTGTCGATCTTTTATAACGAACGTTCGCATATAACGAACAGTTTTACGGGTCCCTTGGAGGTTCGCTATAGCCGAGTTCGACAATATTTGGAAAAGTTACGAGAATTTCAAATTTTTTGGAACTGATCCAAGCTATTAAAAATTTTAAATGCTGGCATAACTTTTTCAAAAATAAATATTTTTTTAAAAGCAAAAAACCTTGTCTTATCAAGATAATTCTAATATTAAAAAAAAATCAAATATATAAAATTTCTGAACTTTCCAGGTGAGGCCCGGGATTTTCGAAATTCTTTTTTTCTCAAACTGTTTTTCAATTTTTTTACTGCCAATGTTCTTATTTTAATCCCAAATTCAAATGAAACCTCTTATTATAATTTGGTCTCTAAATAGAAAAAATCCTAACATCGAAAATTCACTAGCTGCCACTGGTATAGAAAAAAATAATCATTTGAATGTGGCATTGCTGTATACTATATAGAAAATATATATAAGAAAACAGCTAAGATAGAAGAAAAGGTTGTCGACAACCACAAGAAAGACAAAGAGGTGAATGTCTTTTTGATATTAACTGGGTACTGGTTATTTGCAATTGCTGATGAAAATAAAAATTAAAAATAAGGAAAAACTGCCTGATTGTATAGAGATTTCATTTCATAAAATTTGTTCTTATTTATTTATTTATTTTTGTTTCAGTATCAATTCCACCAAGAACTCGGATCACTTATAATTTTTATTAATTCTGTTTCGGCAATTAGTTTTTGTTAATGTGTTGTGTATTAGTGGAATATTCTGAAACCAAAACACATTCAAATTTCTTACACATATACATATACCACAAACAATGTTTATTATTGCATCTAATACATCTATTCGGCAACATTTAACCCCATATCTTGAAAAGTGCAAGGACCCAAATTAAAATATGACACTGTTAAAATCACCAATGAACATTTTAATTAATGTGTCACTCTTCCCCTATTCCCATTGAAGATTTTAATGTGAGGATAGACAGTAGTTCACCAGTTATGTCAAAAAATATAAGCCTGCAATAAAAATTAATCTTTTAACAATTTTATCTGAAATAATTTGTCTGGGGAGATCATATAAAAGGTTTTTTTTCTATATGGATAATTATTAAGTCCTAATAGGTTATGGTCTTTTTGGTAGTGCTCTCCTAATACAGCTTGTAATCGTTTTAAATACAGAAAATTGAAGATTCGATAAATTTTAGAGAAATAAGTGGTTTTTGTACTATGAACTTTTTTTCATAGGCGCGTAGTTTCTGAGATACAAGGCGCTGAAATTTTTATTTGAGTAATGTTTTCTTGACATAACTTTAATGGTAAAAAATATGTTTTAAAAATATCACCAGTGGCGTAGATAGAGGCAACAGTACCCTTTTATTTATTTACAACTTTTACGCCAGTGGTCGATTACACCAAATTAAAGTATTTTAAAATTATTCACAATTTTCTACGAAAAAAACATCTCTTGCAATTTTATGATATTTTGGATAACTCTCCGGTAAATTGAGTTCATATTTTGTTCCATGTCTCGGTTCTGCTTATGTACATTCTTTAATAAGCGACTTTAAATAGATATGTAAACATAGTTGTTACAACTGCCAAACAGTCAAACCACCATCACAAGTCACTTTGCAAATAGTATTTTCATTCGAGACTAAAAAAAATTGAGCAAATTTAAAAAATCAAAAAAATTTAACAAGCCACCTATTATAGAATGTATATACTTTAAACAGAACAGAGATATGGAACAAAATCCATCCATCTACACCGATTTTAGCAATGCTTTCGACAAGGTTGATCATAATATATCTTGGTTCAGAAACTTGCTGAACGATATGTCGATGGGAATCTTTTATTGTGGTTTAAGCCTTACATAACTAATTGCAGTCAAAGCAGTAGCTATTTATATAAATGTTGCGTCTGGTGTCCCACAAGGGTCCCATTTGGGATCTTTACTGTTTAATATAGTAAAGCTCCGCTAATCCGGATAAATTCAAACCAGGACAATCCGAATTAGAGAAAAATCCGGATTATTGGAACCCATTTAAAATTAAAAAATAATAGGCAGAATAAAGTTTTATTATTCAAAACAAAACAGAAACAGACCTAAATATAAAACTGAAACAAAAAGAAACAAAAATTCTATGTACATATTTATAATAAAAAATACAAACTCAACAAATATTTCGGTACATACTTAACGTGAAACCAAACTTCATAGGTACAACTAGGATTTCCTCGTATTAGACGAGGTTATAGCACGAATTGAGTGGCAAACTGCGTAATGCGTTACGATCCGGATTATTGAATCAATGATTATCCAGATTATGAGATACATAATGTAATAAGTGATATTTCAATTTAGTCCAGATTACTGGGAAATCCGGATTATTGAAGTCCGGATTAACGAAGCTTCTCTGTATATATAACTGATATCTTTGGCTGTTTTAGATCTTCCAAATTCTTAATGTATGCAGACGATTTGAAAATATTTTCTGCAGTTCATCCTATTAACAATAATTAAACTGATCAACAGTCAAAACGTCACACCGTAAATTCCCTTTTCAAATCGGCATAACTCCTGATTGCTTTGGACGATTCGGAATTTCTTTGCCTTATCTTTCGGCAATACATAACTGTGAATAAGACCTCGAGATAATTCAAGTAACGTTTATACAGGGCGATATGTAAAGCGGTGCAAAATGCTATTTTTTCAACATGCTCCCATTTGAAGAAAAATGTTTTTTCTTGGATTCCCATGTCAAAGGTATAAAAAATAACTTCATTCCTCGAGACGTTCCGTGATTTACTCACGCACCCCAGTTATTTACGGGGTGGTATAGAAAAACACAACTTTGTGTTTTTTTAGTGATAACATTTTCAATTTTTTACCGATTTTGAAAATCCAAGGCTCAAATTGAAGCCGAAACATCAGATATGAACAACCCAGAATCAGAACCGATTGAAAACATACGGTGAAAATGTAGACTTGCAATCAAAAATGGACCAAAGTTTCATCGGCTTCGGAATCTGGCTTACGGTGAAAATTAATTGAAAAGCAACTTACACTTGGAGTAGTTTTCCACACACACCAAAACACTTTTGCACACACTCGACGCGCGTTTCGCCAACCAAGTTGGCATCATCGGGAATTGAAAAGCAAAGTTTGAACATTTTCCGGTATTTCGGGATTAAACGAGACAAAAACTGTTTACAAAGAGACCAAATTACAACTGCAAGACGGAATCCGTTTTATTCACAGATATGTATTGCCGAAAGATAAGGCTAAGTAACAACGCAAAGAAATTCCGAATCGTCCAAAGCAGTCAGGAGTTATGCCGATTTGAAAAGGGGTAAAATTTACGATGTGACGTTTTGACTGTTGAGCAGTTTATTTGATCCAAGAAGATCTCGACAGATTTTTTGAATATTGCCAGTCTAACTACCTATTTTTAAACTATAAAAAATGTTATCGTATTACTTTTTCGAGGAACATTAGTGTTATATTGACGCCAAATACAAGTTATTCAATTATGATATCAAAAAGGTATCTGCAGTTACAGGTCAGGGGGTATTATTAGATTCAAAAATGACATTTTATGACCAACTTGTATTTTTAAAAAAGCCAATAAAATTTCGTGCTTTCTTATCGGAACATGCTGTGATTTTAAACAGTTTAACAGTTTTCGGATGTTATACATGGCGTAAATAACATATTGAGTTATGGATCACTCATATGGAATCCGCATTATAATTATAACAAAAAACTATTTCCTGACCTACCCATAGTCAGTCTTTAATAAAACGTAAGTTAGGGCTCATGTCCCTGATGGTGAATCGAAGATAGATTACGGATTTAAAATTATTGTATAAAATAGTAAATAATCTTATAGATTGCGTATCTATTAACAACTCCATATATTATATTGTCCTTTCTCATAATACTTGTAGTAAAAATTTGTTTTATTCCAGCCAAGCTAATACTAACTACTATCTCTATTCTCCTCTGCACAAAAACATATAATTTCATATTTAATATTATAGAAGTTGATATTTCTTCTAATTTCCTTAAACACATTTACTATAATACTTTAATAAAAAAGTTTTATTTTTCTAGAAGTGTAAGTATACCGATTATTTTTTCTTATCATTTTTAATTTTTTTTGTACCGTCAATTATTTATTATAAATGTAACACATTTGAAACAATATTCTTATAATTAGCATTTTTTAGCATAAGCATTTAAATAATTTTTTGATCTATTTGTGAATACAGAATTTGGGTTTGTCCTGTATGTATTTCTTAAACAAATAAATAAATATAAACTCAATTTACTGGAAGACTGAATATCAAAATATTGCAAGAGACGTTTTTTTCATAGAGAACTGTAGATAATTAAAAAATACTTTTATTTACTGCAATCGACCATTGGCATAGAAGTTATAAAGAAATAAGAGGGTCGTGTTGCCTCTATATCTACGCCACTGGTGATATTCTTAACACATATTTTTCACCATTTCCTAAGGTTCCAGTTAACATAAACGACTGCCAAATGTAGCATGAATATATTGAAAAATGCAAAAGTTGTGCCACAAAAACATTACTCAAATAAAAATTTCAACGTCCTGTACTTGAGAAACTACGCGCCTATGAAAAAAAGTTCATAGCACAAAAACCACTTATTTTTCAATAATCTATCGATTCCTGAATTTTCTGTATTTAAAGCAGTAACACCCTGTATATACACAATGCTACTATGTTGTACGCGAGGTTGTACGAGACCTTATTAATAATTTTTATGTAGCAAAAAGCATGGCTTGGTTTGCGGTATGTGTAACATAATATTATCTTAGTCTCTAGGAGACTTCATATAAAAATGTTCAAATAATAAGACTGTTCGGAAGTTAAGTTTTAAGTGTTGTGTCGCAAATGTTGCAATTTTCAAAATTGTTTATTTTATAGGTGATATTTATATTTTTGATATTGTTAAATTTATTTTTGAATATTGAATTAGAGTTTATATGCTTTGTCAAATTGTTAATTTGAATGTCTCATTCTGAAATAATAGAAAAGGTTTTCGTAAATATAGTTATAGTTATTTTATTGTTATAAAATTTATCTATTTATAATAAAATTTTAAAATACAAATAAATTTATGTGCCTAATTATGTACAATTATCCTACTAAAGATCTCTCTGGTGTCATAATTATTAAAATGATGTTAATATTAGTCTGTAATATGTTGAGGTGTCTGCTGTCTACCAAATAAGGAGCAGTGCCCATTATAATAGGACCATGCTCTATAAAGTAGTTATGGTTATTTAAGCTAGACGAACCTGTCTGCCAGGAAAAGAATTTTAAAATAAATAAAGAACAAATTTTAAAATACTTAAATACTAAGATTTAGACACACTGGTAGTACTCAACTAAATTTAACGTTATATCGTATAACATAAAATGTAATTCAGAGTTGGAATCATCGGTTATCTCTAATGATTTAAAAGAATATCTAATGCAGTTTATATGTACATATGTTTTCCAGTACCTAGCCGGCAGCCAGGTATGGCTATTGTTTGAGGAATTTACTTTAAGCGCATTGGGTTTATACTGCACGACAAATAGGTAGAACAATGTGTACAAAGCTTTTGGCCATTTCAGATATTAGGTAATCAAGAAATGGGGTTAGGTTAGGTTGTCAGGGTCCTCTTTCGAAATAAATTAAAAAAATTGCATAATGAGACGAATGAGCCCATTCTTGAAATACGAGGGTGTATAGGTACAGGGTGTATGTATGGATATATAAGTTATTTTATCTTGATAAACAATTTGATCTGATATAATTTTTTTATTTTTAAAGTTATTACTATGAACCAAAAACCAAATTGCAAGGTCGCTTAACAAGTTTTTTTTTGTCATCAGAAAAACAAGACTTTTATTTTTGTTCAATAAAATTGCTATTTAATTCCTATTTCGCTTATTTGAAGTAGCTAGAACAATATATATGTTTATTTACCATGCAATAATTTTCCATACTAATTTTATGCAGAAAGCAAAATATAGGATATGGCAATTTTATTGAACAAAAATAAAAGATAAATAAGTATTTTTTAAGTAGGTAGGTCAAATAAAAAAATGGGGTTCCTATCTTGGTTTTCATGATATCGTGGGTTGTTTAAAGATTTCTTTTTAAAATAAGAAAAATCTAATTAGTCAGTTCAGCTACTGATTATGTCCAAAAAAATATGAGACACAAAGTAGTAGCGTACCAGGTCTTTCGATATCACGGCACACTAATCATCAATATCTGCCAAGGTTCATGTCTCGGCTGCCTAGATTTAATCAATATCATAAAATGGCTATTAACTCTCATTTTAAAAACAAATGCCAATTTAGGTACAGGCCACGAAGTATAAACTTATATACAGGGTGTTCCGAAATAACGTGAAAACCCCTTAAGGGTAGATTCCTCATCAAAAAATAAGTATAGTAATAAGTAATAGTCTTTTATATACAGTAAGGTCGAAAACGGCCTCCTTGAGCCGCTAGATCTCCTCAAAGGGGGCAGCAAAAAGTGATTTTTTTGGCAGATTTGATTCATGACAATAACATGACATTATGGTAACAGTGACACATGCCTACATATTCTTTTTGTATCAAACTCCGTTTTCAATTTAACAGAAACGGCTATTATGCATAAGGGGTCAGAAAATATTTTTTTATTTGAAATTGATGAGATTTACGATAAATTTTCAAGAGAGATGAAAGTAGTAGAATACATACATGTGGCTTTCTGAAAAAAATTTAATTTGAAAAAAAAAATTTATCTGTTTAAAAGTTCTGACTAAAAATTCAATAGGGGTTGTTCATTTAACTTATTTAAAAAGTAAGTAGAAAAATAAAAATGCATTGAAAAGAAGACCTGCTTCCATAAGTACAAAGTCGTACCCAAATTTCATTCCGCTAACTTTAGTCACTTTCGAGAAAAAAAAATAAAATCACTTTTTGGTGCCCCCCTTTGAGGAGGTCTAGCGGCTCAAGGAGGCCGTTTTCGACCTTACTGTACATAAAAGACTATACTTATTTTTTTATGAGGAATCTACCTTTAAGAGGTTTTCACGTTATTTCGGGACACCCTGTATATTATACTCCGTGGTACAGGCTCGTGATTCCATATATTTTGCCTCCGTGCCTATGTTTCTCTTCGCATAAAATTTTGGCATATCTTTATGATTTCAACATTCAGGAATTCAGGTTATCAGTAAAAAATTTGGCAATTCAGCCAAAAGTAAGTGACAGTAAAAATCAATTAAATTTGACTCCTTCGCAACGTCTTGTCAATAACAAACAACCCTGAGACAACAAAAAAAAACATATCTTACCCCAGTTTAAATAACGGGTGAATGGCATTACCGAGAAAAAGAAAATATATGAAATCCAATAAGTTTAATATTTTACTGTGCATTTCCGTATTTTCGGAAGAAATTCATTTTCGTGAGCATATACATATCATTTTAATTCCATTTCTTTCCAATAATTAATTAAACACATATACAGGGTAC
Source organism: Rhagium mordax (assembly GCA_963680705.1). Lineage (NCBI taxonomy): Eukaryota > Metazoa > Arthropoda > Insecta > Coleoptera > Cerambycidae > Rhagium > Rhagium mordax. The sequence goes on along the minus strand of OY796658.1, from coordinate 26,091,190 downwards.
TCCAGATTTTAATACATTAATTTTGAGAGGCGATAGAGAATCGCAAAATAAGGGGACTTTTCTTAATAAACATACCTCGAAAAATGCACCATAACTTAGATACAGGGTATTGAAGTTTCATTAAAAAAAACTTTATAATTTAATACTCAAAGGCAAGACAAAAGCCATCTTTTTCAAATTTGGCACACCGCCTTTCTATGTAAATATATTCATCTACTGTTCAAGTCAAAAATAGTAACAGAAAGGCATTGGCGCAGATATGGGGGTTACATACCCCCTTTCTAGAAATATGTAGTGCGCCACTGCATATTTTTGAAAAAATTATTAAATTGCTAAATTGTCAATGGCATTCTGAAGAAAAACGTGTTCTTGTAAAATTTTGATAAAACAAGCCGTTTCCGATTTATTTACAGTTAAACATACTTTTGTGCAGGCATAATAAAAAAAAAAATGTTTTATTGATATTTAATAAAAAAATTAACAAAAAACAGAACGAAAGAAATTTACATACCTATGTATTTACAATAAATTTTCAAAGTGCCATCTTTCGGCTTCAATAAATTTTGACATTTTCTGGAAATGGAGTTGATTGCTGCCAATATTTGAAGTCGATTTTCGCGTAATTGATGGCAAGCTTGACGAATAAATCGGAAACGGCTTGTTCTATCAAAATTTTATAAGAACACATTTTCCTTCAGAATGTATAATAATAATTTTTTCAAAAATATCCAGTGGCGCACTACATATTTCTAAAAATGGGATATGTAACCCCCATATCTGCGCCAATGTCTTTCTGTTACTATTTTTGACTTGAATGGTAGATGCAGATTTACATAGAACGGCGGTGTGCCAAATTTGAAAAAGATGGCTTTTGTCTTTCCTTAGATACTAAATTATAAAGTTTTTTTAATAAAACTTCAACACCCTGCTGTATCTAAGTTATGGTACATTTTTCGAGGTATATTTATTAAGAAAAGTCCCCTTATTTTGCGATTCTCTATCGCCTCATTCGCCTTTCAAAATTAATGTGTTAAAATCTGGACCACCCTGTATAAGGGGTGTTTTTTTAAGCATGATCAGCTGTCAGTTTGCGCGCTGTTTGTCATATTTGTATTTAATATAGTATGGCAAATTACCATGAATGCGCTTACGCTTGACCAACGCTACTAAATTGGTCAAATTTTTCTTTGAAAGTTGGTCGTCGATTCACGAAACGTATTCAGTAAAGACCGAGGAGGTTCGAACATGCGGTATTAGTTTGCGCGATTTACTTGTGCCCGTTGTAGGCAAGCGGACACAGTGGTAGGAATCGTGGATCTCCGCGCTGTAACCGATGGCTCTCGCGTCTACTGTTCCTTGTTTGGATTCTTTTATAATAATTTTTATTATACCTGCAACACTCGAGGTGCAGCGACAATTAATTTTAATTTTATGTTGTAGTATCACATTTTTGTTGCGAAAAAACAAACAATAATAGAAATATTTAAATGTGTTTTGAGATTTTTTTTTTTAATTACAATAGTAATCCTATCTAGGATGAATTATTGAAGTTAGAAACATTTGAAAACGTAAATCAAATTTCTTTCAACCATGAATTCTACATCCCAACACGGTTAAGGCTTAAACACAATGAAAAAAATAAGAGATAAGAAATAAGAAATAAAAGAATATGGAATAGAATTAACAAATAATGATATCCGAAAAGCAAGGAACAAAATTAGAACAGTTGAATTTTAAATCGAATAAGAACTAATATTATTATCGCCCAGAGTATTGTATGTGTATTTAAAACTTGGAATAATTATTTATCTTATTTCTTATTCCATTTTCTTCTCTCTTATTTTTTCATTGTATTTAAGCCTTTAATGAGACACTAACAGTCTGCTGACTGCTGAGCGAGCAGTGAGTGGCCACAGCGCTCTGCCGCGCCCTTCTCCTAATGTACAAATTTCGAACTGTTGTCGGCCACTCGTATATTCGTCCCAATCCCTGTCGTGTTCGAACCATCCTGGACTTATCTGTAGACCACTTCGGCATCCATAATCTTCCATCTGAACAAGCCATTCGCAGCACTGTGGATACCACATAGGTACTCCCTTAAATGATGCAAAAACATCAATACGTTGAAGGAATGTACGTACTGATGAGAATGCCGTCGCTGTAAACAAAAGTGTGCAAGAGAATTCAATATTGTCTATTATCGTAACTGTCCATTCACTATTTGGAAAATTTTGCACAAAAATCTTGGCCTACACGCATATAAGATCCAGCTGGTGCAGCAATTAAAGCCTCAAGACCATCGCTTACGTCATTCTTTCTTTAATTGGGCTTTAGAGCAGTTGCAAGCTGACCTGTTGTTTTATCGGAAAATTAGATTCAGCGATGAGGCTCATTTTTGACTTAGTGTGTTTGTTAATAAGCATAATTGCCGAGGTCCTGCGATTTAACGCCTCCGGATTGTATGGTGCTACGTGAAGTCATGGTTTACGCTAACAAACCAGGAAGAATGGACGCCTTGGAAGCCAACATTGTTCGTGTTATTCAGGACATACGGCCACCATTGCTCGTAAAAATTACCCAAAATTGGACTGACTGAATGCGCTCCGTTAATATCAGCCTCGGTGGCCATATGCCTCAAATCATTTTTCAATTTTAATGCCATGCCATGTATCGATCTAAAAACAGGTTTTTGATCATAAGTTAATTTTTGTGGTATTTATTCAAGTTTAAAGTTCTATCGTGTTTAAAAAAACAACCTTTATTTATAGTAGAGTGATCGGCGCTCCGAAAGACGCTTAAAAATGACTTCTGTGGGCGTTTCGGGGTTATAACTTGAAACCTTGACCAAACGAAAGTTTGTATTTTGATGTTTCAAAATCCAAAAGCCGTCAAAAATCTCCCTGTTACACCAGACAAATTAGACAAAATTAGGGCGATCGGTGGAAAAAATTCCCAGAGATTTGGAATTTTTTTTAAACGCTTCCTTTACACCTGAGTAGAGATATATCAAAAGTCCCCGAGGGTGGGGAATGAGCTCGAGGAGGGGGGCGGGTTTAAAGGTACCACTTTTCAGTTTCTTGTTTATATCTCGGAAACGATCACTCCATCAATTTTTACCTTATTACCAAAATTAAAGCTAACAAAATTTACTACAAATGGTTCACCCCATTTCGGTCGTAGGACTAACCGTAAGCGAGCTACGAGCTTCTGAAGTTTGGATTCTACATAAATTGCATTAAAAATCCTTCCAAACACATTTCATTAGTATATGGTAAGTATTTATATATATGGAAATAGTGTGTGTAGAGCGCCCCCCAACTAAACTGGCATGCCTGAAGGGGACTCTTTTTTTCCCCGCGGATGAAGGAATATTGCTCTACAGGGCGACAATTTGGCAACGCAGCACTCCTTGCGTAAAAATTCAAGTTCACACTTGATTGATGGTGGATTCCTGTTAAATCGAGTCCAGTGGGGTATAGGATCAACCTTCTCAGTGATATTCAATCAATATGTTACTTACTTAAAAAACACTATGGTGAATACTGCACAGTCGCACCACCATCACCACCGCCGCATCAGTCGACATTGATTTCACCGAAGATATGGTAGTGAAAACTCAGCAATAACACTCTTTAGGTAATGAAAAAAATAAGGACAGATTCATCAGTATGCTGTCTCGGAAAATGATTGCAGAGGGGTTAGAAGTTAGACAGGCTGATGCTGATGCGGATACAACTATTGGTGCGCTTTGGAGAAAGCAGAATGTGGTTGTTCACCGCTTGTCATTGGCGAGGATGTGGATCAGCTGGTCCTGCTAATCGCTTTGGCTCCAAAGGAACGAGAGATAAAGTTTTTCAAACCTGGGAAGGGGAATGAGGGAAGCAAAAGTTATTACTCTCCAAAGAATTGCAGGAACTTGACTTTGCCAAGAGCATTTTGTTCATTTACGGTTTTAGCGGCTGCTATACAATTTTCCGAAAAGGTAAGTCAATAATTGCTTAATTACTCATGAGGGACAGCATCCTACATTTGATCTCCAAAGTATTTTACACAAAGACTTCAACAACTGAGAAAGTTGCAAACGCCGGGGAACAGATGTTCCTAGCAATGTACAACGCCAGAGTAACAGACCTGGACAAACAGCGTTACGCAGCATTTCTAAAATCCAGCACAAGGGTGAAGTCAGACTTTCCCTCTCTACTACCAACTGAAGGCTTTGCACTGCAACACTTATACAGAGTCTATTTGTAAGTTCAAGATTGGCTAGGCAACAAACTGGAACCTACTGATTGGGTTTGGATGAAAGCAGCAGATGGAGATCTTCAACCCTTGACAATTTTAGATCAACCTTGCCCCAGCTGCTATCCTTTCAACAATATTCTGCAGCTGCACCAAAGGTTGTGGGGCATGTTGCGGATGCCGCAGAGCAGGTATCCATTGCTTTTCAATATGCGGTAACTGTGAGGGCGCGTGCATACTAACGGCACTCTAGTTGGAGACGACAATTCAGCATATGAGGATGACCCGGAAGACTTGTCACACTCGAATGAACATTCCCTCCCGAACAAAACTTTTAGAGTCTTCAGGGATAAAGGAGGTCGTATTATTTATTCAATTTACTAAGTTTTATTTAAATCATCTCTATTAAATCATCTATCTATTAATATTATACTGAACAAGACTGTAATTCGGTTTTCAATGTTTAGGTTGAAGAGAAAATGCAGCATATGAGGACGACTCTGAAGACTTCATGGACCCCCGTGACCCAACACCCTCATCTAATGAAGTGTTGGACCCAATAAATTCAATTTACTGTCAGTTTTTTTCAAATCACAATACTAATTCTCTTTTAAATGCGGATAAAGCACATTTTTTGAAATGATGATTCTTTTGTCGTCCTATAACTCGCTTACGGTTAGTCCTACGGAAAATGCTTAAGACCATTTCTGTAGGAAATTTTGTCAGCTTTAATTGTGGTAAGGGGGCAAAAACCGATAGGAGTGATCGTTTCCGAGATATAAGCGAAAAACTGAAAAATGGTACCTTTAACCCCCCTCCCCTCCTCGAGCTCACCCACCACCCTCGGGGACTTTTGATATATGTCTACCCAAGTGTAAAGAAAGCGTTTAAAAGAATTTCCAACTCTCTGGGAATTTTTTCCACCGATTTGTCTAATTTGACTGGGTTATGTGCAGAAAGGCACTATAATCAAAATTCGAGTTATCTAGCGTACTGTATAGAAGAGAACGTGAACAATTCTTTGATGCCAAATTTGTAAATAGTTTTGTGGAATTGAATTTTTTATGAATTTTCGAAAATTGCTTAATGCACGGGCTCTTATCACAGACCTAAATAATTAGACTGATTATGAACGCACTGCGCAGCCATTGGCGCATGCAAATACAGGAGCCGTCCATTTTTCAATACTTTTTGTTTACACATATAAATTGAACCAATGAAATGCTATCAAGTTTGTTTTGTTGTGAGGGTTGCATAATATGACTTTAGCTGGCATTTGGGAGACGATCCGAAACAACAGTACTTAGAAGGGGAAAGTAGTTTTGTACGTTGTACGTTGTATGTCCTCTATGTAGTTTTTACATAGATATATTTAATTTGAGAATTTTATGGGATTCAAAAGTAGTAATTAAATATAAATTAAGAGTAATTTTAATTTCTAAAGTACCTTCTACTTTTTTAGTCCTTTATCTGCAATACTGTACAAGAATGTTGAAAAACTTCTAACTCTGAAATAACTTTTCATCAGCATGAAATACATTTGTAAGCAAACGGAAATGTGTATATAAGGATTTACCAAAGTCATTGGTCTTTCGAGCAAAAAAGAAAATTTAGAAGAGGATAGTGACCCGTTCGAAACCTTCGAACACGCTGTCCCGCCCAGTCGATACGTCGTAATCCCAGACGTGTCGAACCCAAGCCGTTCCAGAAGAAACATAGTACAGTCGATACGTCGTAATCCCAGACGTTTCGAACCCAAGCCGTTCCAGAAGAAACATAGTCCAGTCGATACGTCGTAATCCCAGACGTTTCGAACCGAAGCCGTTCAAGAAGAACATAGTCCAGTCGATACGTCGTAATCCCAGACGTTTCGAACCCAAGCCGTTCCAGAAGAAACATAGTACAGTCGATACGCCGTAATCCCAGAAGTTTCGAACCCAAGCCGTTCCAGAAGAAACATAGTCCAGTCGATACGTCGTAATCCCAGACGTTTCGAACCCAAGCCGTTCCAGAAAAAATATAGTCCAGTCGATACGTCGTAATCTCAGACGTGTCGAATCCAAGCCGTTCCAGAAGAACATAGTACAGTCGATACGTCGTAATCCCAGACGTTTCGAACCAAGCCGTTACAGAAAAAACATAGTCCAGTCGATACGTCGTAATCCAGACGTTTCAAACCCAAGCCAAACCAATACAGAGACAGTTAGCCTTTCAAACCACAACAAGATGTCTCCCATCGACGAAATGAATCAACTCGCTAAGCAACAGGAAGAACTAGGCAAATAAATCGCGCAAATCCTCACCAACGCCAAAAAAGATACACAATCAAGGAAAACCGAGGCTTATATCTACAGCAGACTAACCACACTAGAGGACACATGGAAAAAATCCCAAAAGATTCATGTCCATATAAGGACGCTGGACATTCCACAGCATCCATACTTCGAATCCGACTACTACAGTCAAATAAAGAAGAAATATGAAGAAGCCAAGCTATACCTTCGTGACTGCCCAAAAGCAATGAGAGATGGAGGCGATGACATGAATGAACAATCCGTGCGTCTCAAACGACAGATGCACCGAATTCAACAACTTGATGAGATCATTCAATCAATTACCCATGAATTGCTTGATACAGAACCAGCAGCCAGCCGTTATGAATCGTTGCTAAAGAAGATCAATGATCAATGGAATTCCATCCAAGAATTACAAGAAGATATCATAGTCTACGAAACCACGTTTCAATCCAGCTACTTTGTAGACAATGAGTACCAGGGGAGCAGTCAACGATACAACGAAGCGGTGAAAAAATTGCAAGCAGCGATCACCGCATTCGCCGTTAGTCCCAATGCAGCCAAACCAAATTTAAAACTCCCAAAGATCACAATTCCAATTTTCGATGGAAATTACGAACAATGGCCCACGTTCAATGACATATTTTGCAAAATCATCCGTGAAAATATGTCCCTATCCAATATTGAGAAAATGCAATATCTCAAGACTCACGTCCGGGGTGAACCAAATAGAATGATCCAACATCTCCAAATCACTGATGCCAACTATGATGCCGCTTGGGAAATACTCCAGAAACGATATCAAAACAATCGGGTGTTGGTATCTAGGCTAATTGACAGAATCATGGACATACCCCACATACAGGGCGAGTCCACATACAAGTTGAAGCAGCTTCATGATGTTGTTACAGAATGCCTAAGAGCACTGGAGAACGTAGGCATTGACACGACGTCTTGGGGGGCCATTAATATGCCGCATCATCACTCGAAGATGGGATGTAGAGACCAATCGGTTATATGAACAATCCCTCAAGGCTCCACATGAAGTCCAGGATTTGACAGAGATGATGGATTTCCTGGAAAAAAGATTCCCCTCCTTGGAATCCGTGGGTGTAGCCAAGAAGATGACATCTAACACAATACAGAATGGGCCAAACAACGGTGATAGCTTCAACTCCTGTAGCTATTGCAAGCAGCATCATTTAATATTCGTTTGTCAAAAATTCCGAGATTTATCCGTCAGTCACAGAATCCAAGCCGCAAAAGACAAACGCCTATGTCTCAACTGTTTGAGCCATGACTACAGGGAAAAATGCCGAAGTCAGCAGCGATGTCAAACCTGCGGACGTCAGCATCACACAATGTTACATAAAGAAGTAACATCGAGACCAACTCGAGGTGGAGCCATTGGTACAACGTCAAGAGTTGTTACACATATTACTAGAGCTACCGAACAGGCAAAACTACGACATAGAGAAGAAACTTCATCCAGCAGTTATGTTGCACGACAGGATCATACAGTACTATTTTTGTGTGCTTGTCAACAAAAGCCATTCATCTAGAAGTTGTCAGTGACATGAGCACAGATGCATTCATGGCAGCCTTTCGCAGATTTACAGCTAGACGAGGTAGCTGTGCGCACATGTACAGCGATAATGGCACCAACTTTGTCGGTGCTAGCAAAATTCTCAGCAAGGAAACCCTCGCCATTGCTCACAAGTCTGAAGTCCAAGAATCAATGACGGCATCGGGCACTCAATGGCATTTCATTCCTTCGGCAGCTCCTCACTTCGGGGGATTATGGGAAGCAGGCGTTAAATCCATGAAATACCATTTAAAGCGCATAATTGGTAAATCCACACTGACTTACGAAGAATTAACAACACTCACACACCAAATAGAAGCGTGTTTGAATTCAAGGCCATTGTGTCCCTTGAGTGACGATATTGACGACATTGAAGCCCTCACACCAGGACATTTTTTAATTGGAAGAGGCATTATATCTCCGCCTAACCCAGTAACGACAAATATCAACACAAATTTGTCGTCAAGATGGCAGCTAATCCAAAAAATAAAAAAAGATTTTTGGCGAACATGGTCCTCGGACTACCTGAATCGACTTCAACAGAGGTATAAATGGCAGACCCGTCTGGACAACCTTAAAATAGGTGATCTAGTTATCCTCAAAGAAGACAACATTAACCCGAGTCGATGGCCATTGGCCAAGATCTCAGAAACACACCCTTCTGCAGATGGAATCATTCGAGTAATCTCTATTAAAAAATCAGAGGGACATACATTGAAAAGAAGTATCCACAAGGTCATTCCCCTACACGGTGCCTCAGAAATCGATGTACCTAATGTAACAGATGAGCACGTAGCAACAAACGTCGCTACTACAACCAAGAAACCGTTCCAGAGAAATAACCGAAAGCCTTTCAACTTGAAAACTATACTGCTATTATTTGGTCTATTGGTCAGTGCGTTACCAAACCCTACCCAGGTGGGGTATAATATTCAGTATCCATCACCTGGACTATATATTGAACACATTGGACATACAAGAATAGAAAGAGGCACCTTCAGAGTGGAGTTGAAGTACGCCAAGGCCAAATTCGAAAATGATACCAACATCGTCGCCGATGTTGTTACACAATTTCAAAGTCTGTGTAACACTACCAAGCTGTTGTCCCAAGAAACACAATGCTCTGCATTAGTCCATCACCTAATTGAACAACAGAATTAATTGCTGTGGATAAAAAGTGGAATGGATGGAATTATACACAATCGACCCAAAAGAGGATTGTTGGGCAAGCTGTTAACTTCCGTCTTCGGAGTCAACGACGAAATTTATCAAGATATTGACTCACTTGATAAGAACCAACAAGAATTGATCAGAGCATCCAGCCATCAAACCAAATTTATGATAGCCGCATTATCAACATTTAACGACACAGAAGCACGGATTAACAATCAACTCGAACGATTCCGAATAAAACTAAATGATGGCATACGTTCAGCAAATAACATGCAGCATTGGTACACGGCCACTGATACTAATAAATTAAGCATCCATCTATTGAGCACTTATCAAGTTGCCTCCAACTTTATAAGTGAGCTATGCAGTTACTACACGAAACTGTTAAACGCTCATTTTAATCGAGGAAATCTCTACGACCTCATCTCACCAGTACATGTAAACAACATCATTCAGGACGCCAACAGCAAACTCCCAACCAACCTCAATGTAATGTTTCCAATTACAAAAATTAGTGTAGAACACGATGAGACATATATTCATATTTTTGGCTACCTCCCCATTGCTGACGTCACGGAATTTGTCATAACCAAAATAACACCTACACCACTGAGGACTGAGAACGTATCGTACTGGATATTCGATATACCTAATGACATCTTAGCCATTGACTACAACACACAACTGTACTTCCAGATAACAGATCACGAGTTTAAGAACAGGATCGTCACTGGCAGTAACAATTATATCTGCTCCCCGGGAGTAGTAAGAAACATCGAAACGAGTCCAAATTGCGTAATCGACATGATATATCAAAGGAGCAACCCTACGAAATGCAAGATCAGAAGGAATAACGTCCAAACCATCGTGTGGAAACAATTATCCATGGCTAACACATGGATGTATATTATCACAAACCCAACGCAAGTCGCCATTACGTGTAGTGGTATCAGAGAAGATGTCATGCTCAACGTCACAGGAATACAAATTTCGCAAGACTGTGTCATTAAAACCAAAATGAACATCTTGACCCCACAACGAGCCGACCACATCTCTGTTCTGGCCAGCTATGCAAAATCAATCCCCATATTTGAGAACATAACCATCGACCAACAATATGACGAGGACATCCAGGAAGAACCAGTTTTCGCCTCTTCTGACAGGCTATAGACAACAGATTAACCGACCTAACCAAAAAGGAAGAAATCTGGCAGTCCCGGCTTCACGAGACAAGATGGCATTCAATCCACCATTCCATCATCACCAGCAGCACTACCACTGTTGCAATCATAGCCACAGTATGCATCGTGTTGGGAATCGGACGCCTCATAACGAAGCACAGACGTGGAAAGGAAGCACGAGAACACCCGACTCCACAATCCGAAATGATTGAACTGCAACCCCTACAATGAAAGAGCAACACACAAGCATATATGACTCCTGTTGGGGAGTCGCCAGAATGTTTAATCCAATTAAACATAATTTAAAAAAAATCCTTTTACAATAATACATAAATCGTATTTACTATTTGTGTTCCACATTCGTTGTTTATTGTTATTGTTATAATTTCATTATCACTTCGAATATAGGTGCAGGGTCACCGAATTGTAACTCTGCAAATAATCGCAGCGCTTGCATATTTCTCTATATTACTAGAGCAAGTTCACTATTATTACATACATTTGTTTTCGTTTTTGTTATGGTAATTTTAGTATAAATTAAATGTATTTTTTTAATAAAGACAGTTACAACTAACCTGTTGAGACTCACTGATACCCCTTTCCAAGCCATAATTAGAACGTGAGGCTGCGTTCAGGGGGTATTAACAACTCTACAACACATCTTGGTCCCTGTACCAAAAACAACCCCAACAGCCATATATTTCTACGTTTCGTATAGTGGCCCTGTTCGAATATATGAACCCACTATTCACGAACGTACACATACAGGGTGTCCCAGCCTCGCGTCGGCCAAATGTCCTGGCTCTCCTATAAGAGATATCGAAATATTTCAAAAACGAGATGATAGAGGACACAATGGTGCATAGTATATAAATATTTTGAAATATACAGGGAGATCGATTTAGGCGTGATGTCATAAACTTATGTTTTTTTAAATGGAACACTAGGTATATTATTACATATTTGAATTATCCTTTTAAAGACGACTCAATCGATATGCCACTTGATGGGTCTGCGATGGGTCGGTACCATGATATGGGTGAGTTTGTACCAAAAACGTGCCAAATTTGTGAGCTCACTGTGGCGTAGCGGAAAAGCATTTTGAGATCTAGTTTGTGCCAAAAATTGTCAAAAACCCTGTAGTTTACGCTGCTGTTATCAGATCTAACGAAATCGGTCATTTTATACCGGGTGAGTCAGGAGACGCCAAATCTACTTTTTCCCATTTTTTTTAAATGGAACACCCTGTATATTATGACACCAAAGGAGAGCCCTTTGAAAGACCTTTCCACGCGGACGCGGAGCTGTGAGTCCCGAAAATACCATAATTTTAACATGTGATCACATTTAATTGCATATCTCGTTTACAAAACCATTAAAAATTATAATTCTTATGTGTTCGGATTCTACATAGACAAAGCAAACTTTTTTAAAGAATGCATATTTTCGATAGGGCGCCGCGTTTCCAAGTATCGGCAGGTTGGGCGGAAAAAAAGATGAAATTGAATTAAATTTTGCAGTGGTACGAATCGAGATATCGAAGATTTAAGTTATTTTTATGCATAAGAGCCCGTGGATTAGGCAATTTTCGAAAATTCATAAAAAATTCAATTCCACAAAACTATTTACAAATTTGGCATCAAAGAATTGTTCACGTTCTCTTCTATACAGTATAGGTACGCTAGATAACTCGAATTTTGATTATAGTGCCTTTCTGCACAGGGCGATTTTTTACGGCTTTTGGATTTTGAAACATCAAAATACAAACTTTCGTTTGATCAAGGTTTCAAGTTGTAACCCCGAAACGCCCACAGAAGTCATTTTGCGGGGCGTCGATCATTCTACTATTACACGACGAGTTGCTTTATTCACCGGTGGATCCATCAGATGTGTACGTTTTATCTAGCTCGTTCTATCTACGAAGTTAGAACAAGATAATACACATTTGGTGGATCAACCGGTGAATAACAACTCGCCCACATCAGTATAAAATAGTGTTGAGCATAAATTAATTAAGAATATTCTGCATTTTGTAGAAAATGTATCGACTTATATATTTTTTTTTCATTCCACTCAGGTGAGTTCATAATTTATTAAACAATATTTTGTACTGGTAGAATTTAAAAATATTTGCATATTATCAATTAAAATTAAATTTTATTTATTTGAAATTTGTACCCGCCCATAATGTACGCCTGTGTACGTGTGTCCTTTTGTACGGAAGCCCGGTAGCGCCATGCACTACTACATACATAGAAATGACGTCACATCTAAGCACGCAGAGAAGTGACGTCACATCTCTGTATAAACACAGAACAGGTTACAATTCCTGTTCTGTGGCATGAGCTCTCGAACTGCTCTTGCTCTGAGCAACTTGAAATACTTTTGAGTTTTGAATGAAGCAAACAAACACCAAACTAGGTTATAGTTACTTTTTCATATTATTAATTTATTAGTAGTACTCTAGCAGATTCAGTATATCGTGCTCTAGTAGGTACATAGGTACATGATTTATGTGATACGTAGGAACTAGGAACAATTAATATTAATTAATAAGAATAACTATAGATAATCCATTATTATATTAAATTATTTATTACTACTGACAAAAATAACGGTAATTTGTTTGCTGCACAGGATTACAGAATAGTTTGCACAAGCTGCACTCCAAGGCTGGTAAACTCTAAAGGTTACCCCATCTGAACCTGACCTACTCAATATACGCCACTCGGCGACCGCAGGCCGGGATCGTCGTTCTCTGTTCTACAACAGCAGGGCAGTATTAGTGTCTCTTTTTAAGCATATAGAACCGCGGTCGCCAGCTCTTCCTCACCCCGTATTTCCCTCGCCCTAACGCTGCTCATTGATGCAACCTCATAGACAAATACATATATAGAATGAGCTTGTAGTATGCGCAAGATGTAGATTTTATGGTGGCCGCCATTTTGCATAAATTATTCAAATACAAGCCAAATGTAAACAAACAACAGGGCCGGCGCGAGGTAAAATTTTGCTACAAGCGCAGTGGCAGACCGTGCTTTTTCGGGGCCATAGGCTGCATGTATATGGCGACTTCTTCAAATTATTAAAAAATTGCTCTATTGAGACAAGAATTTGAGCTAACATGTTAACACAAATTATGAGTTGCATACTAGGACTATTATTATGACTTATGCCCGTTTTTAACATGGCTGGGTTGAATTCATGCCTCGTAATAAAGGACTTATATTCCTTACCGGTGAAACGTTAATCGGAAGCTCGGATTCATTAATCGCAGAACATTTTTGCAGCTGGAGACTGAACACATCATTTTATTCCTGAAATACACTGACGATCAATTGAAGTGACCCAAGAGAAATTTGCATCAACTTCCAACTCATATATCTTTTGATGCAAGAATCGCAGAGCCATATATCGTTTTAGGTATTATAGATATACGCCTCAAGAATATGTGACACATTTTGCTTGTCCTTGTCTCATTTATTTTTGGAGATACGGTGATGAAGGTTGAGCTATGTTTTTCTACCAAAGTTTGAGATTGTGCGTGGAGTGTCCCAAACCGCTTTCGTATATGACAATATAGTTATTTTGTACCCTCATTCATTGCGTTCCTTTTCGATGTTGATTGATTGCGCTAACTTAATTGTTGGATTTTTTGAGAGTTTTTATACAACAGGACATTTTTTGGCTTTAAATGCTTACTTTATTTAATGTTTACAATTAAATCTTATACGTACATACACATATAAATAATTTTAACATTAAATCTCAGTAACGAGTTGGTCCACTTCTTGCTCCTATAACAGCTTGATACCGTCTGGGCATACTGACAATACAATTATTATCTATAATTTGCTGATCCACAAGAGGCCATTCCTCTGAAACCGCAACAGCAAGTTCTTCCAAATTGATAGCTGGTACCATTCGTTTGCGAAGGCGTCTTCCAAGTGCGCCTCAGACATGCTCGATAGGGTTAAGATTCGGCGAGTAGGAAGGCCATACCATTCTTGTGATCTGTTTTTCGAAAAAAATGTTTACTACTCGAGCTGTTTACTACGATGTGGTCTTGCATATATAGAAATTCAGGGCCTCTTTGATTCGCAAAAGGCAATACAATAGGCCGCAAAATTTTATTGAGGTACCTATCCGTATTCACAGTTTCATTTGCGAAAACTATCAATTCAGTTCTTCCCCCTGCGTATAAAGTCAAAAAATGTACTGTTGTATAAAAATCCTCAAAATATCAACAACAATTAAGTTAGCACAATCAATCAATAATGAAAATGAACGCAATGAATGAGGGTACAAAATGGCTATATTGTCATATCCAAAAACGGTTTGGGACACGACCTCAAACTTTGGTAGAAAAACATAGCTCAACCTTCATCACCGTATCTCCAAAAATAAACGAGACAAGGACAAGCAAAATGTGTCACATATTCTTGAGGCGTATATCTATAATACCTAAAAAGATTTATGGCTCTGCGATTCTTCGATCAAAAGATATATGAGTTGGAAGTTGATGCAAATTTTTCTTGGGTCACTTCAATTGATCGTCAGTGTATATAAAAATAGGATATAATTTGTTACGTGTTATGTAAATTTTCAAATAGGCTGAAAAATAGGTGATGTACATACAATATTAGTTAGTTATGTTATGAGTACCTACCCTTATACATTACCTAGTTTTATAAGCAATGACAAATTCTTTTTACAGACAGTCTTAGCTCATGATACTAAAACCTACAGATATGATCACTTGCTGAACGAATTTTGAACCAATTCGCGCATGACGTCAACCTGTGACAAAAATGTATGCCGATATATGGGGAAGCTAGTTTTTAATGTATTTTTAGTTTAAAGTTATTGAAATTTTCGTTGTATTCGACTGTTATAACTGTATTGGATATTATTTAAATATACAAAATAGAAAGTAAGACATTTTGCATAATATGAGGCCTGTAAATGCCGTGTAAATGCAGAAGATGCTTTACGTATGTGATCTTATTTTGAGCTAGAAACAAAAAACTTATATACAAGTAATTGCCATAATCACAGTCTTGTATGCATAAAGTATATATTTTGTGTCTACTTTCAGATTTTAAACCGTAATTTCGGTGTTATAAAGCTGGATATGCTTCTAAACAAAAACCCTACCAAATTGCTTATAGTGTGTCGTGGTTGAGTGGTAGAATAGCTCTAAGCTAAACTTCGCCAGGACGTTAATATAAATAAGTCCTTAAAAAAAAACGGGAGAGGGTGGTACTAATAACTAATTTTTCGTAACTTTGTCCTAAAAGCAGGTTCTGCATTTACACGCCTCAATATAAAATATTTATAGAAAAATAAATTATATTAATTCGTTCCAATTTATCTAGGTAGGTACTATGTATTGTAACTTTCCCTCGTTCCGCGGAGGTTCTTAGATGGTTATTTTGACGCCTGAGGGGCGGCGCGGCGGTGTTATTTGGACGGTGTATCTCGAGCGCCAGTTTCTATTTTAGAATGCAGAAACACCATTTTTTCTATTAGCAGGATAATAGACGCTTAGGTTAGTGAAGAAACTGTTAAGACAGGGGTCTATATTAACCTATAAGTAAAACTCAGGAGTTTCGGATTAAGACTTTATAACAGGTTTTATTCAGGAATTGTTAACAATTTAACACAATAAATCAATTTTGGCTACGGTTAAGTAAAGCACAGGTATATACAGGAAACTTAAAACAGGCAGGCTACATAAGGCAAATATTAAAAGCGGCAAACTTCCTCTTATTTTTAGGCAATTGGAATAGTTTTTCTTTAATATAAAAATCATCATCCAAAAAATGCTTTGAACATATTTTACCGTTATTAATATTAAAATCGTACATTTGATAGCACTTTTGAATCCATAAACAAATTTCTTTAGCAGCAGGAAAACTAAAGTATCGCAACTAGACGAATAGCTTTTACTTCTTCTATTATTGTTACTATAAATCCAACACTGCACAGTAAACCATTGTTTATGCTATATTAAATAAACCAAAACACACAGCCACATCTGGTCAAATTAACTAATATAACGTATTCACACCGAATTAAAACACAATAATCGAAGTAAACAAACTAAAATGCGTACATTTAGACATTATCTATGACAGCCCTCGCAAAATTAAAAAATTTGTCACGAAGTGACGTCAGCGATTACATATCATGCGCGTGAGCTTATCTGTATTGTTTTAGTATCATGGTCTTAGCTATTCTTAGTTGTTTGAAGGTTACGCACAGAATGTTTATGCATTAAAACGATACTTCATTCCAACGGCGTAACCTTAAAACAACTAAGAATAACTAAGACCAGCTAAGACTGCCGGCAAAAAGAACACAGTCTGTTTCACTTTCACTTTTATTTCGTATTTTGAGGTTAATTTAGACAATATAAACAAAGCTCTTTACCACGGGTACGAATTCGCAACATCACACGATGCAAAATGTAAACAATGAAATTCGTACTCCTAAGAAATCATGCAAAATGGCGGTCACTATTGAATTACTCAGAAACAAGATGCGCAGACGGTCCAAGCTCATTCTATATATGTATTTGTCTATGTGCAACCTGTACAAAGTCTATAAGCCTTGGTTGCACTCTACCAGTCGTGCCACAGATCAGGAATTGTTACCTGTTCTGTGTTCATACAGAGATGTGACGTCTCTTCTCTGCGTGCTGAGATGTGACGTCATTTCTATGTATGTAGTAGTGTATGGCGCTACCGGGCTTCCGTACTTTTGCTATATTCACTGTTGTGCAGATGTAAACTTCATTTCATGCCAGAGATATCTTCGTATAGAATGGTCTGTTGGCGCAACGCATTAGGCGCTACCTTTATGTTCTGTGTTAGGCGCATTGGTCTTAACCAGAGACAATGGAGTACTTGCCTTCAAATACAACTTTTTATGCCAATATCTTAAATCAGAGTAATCAGAGTAATAGTCCATAATAATTGCAATGTTCAAAATTATCAGATTTGCCGGCGACGAGGCTGGAGTTTGTTTACTTTATAAGCACGTTCTTCAATGGTTTAGAATACCGTAGCGATGACCAATATATTTTAGAATAAACACCGCAAGGCACAGGTACATATGTATACCTACGTACTTACTGAAATTACATTTGTCTTGGTGTTTTGTTGTGAAACGTACCTAGCAGCACAGGCTGTAGCAGTATAACAACCCTAAAAGCAGTAATTTCTTTGAATTTCCCAAGAATATCAATAGATAATATAGGTAATATAATAATAATAATAAATGTTTATTTTCTCAATAATAATAATAATAATAATAATAATAATATTTATTAGTCCATTCTATCATACTACATGATATATAGGATAAGTCAAGAGTTTTACATGAAATATGCTAGTTAAAATATAAACAAAAAGGTATAATAAAATATAAACATAAATGTATATAACAGTATAGTATACAATAAACAAGTGTATATAAAGACATAGGATTTAATCACTTTAAAAAGAAATCCTCAATTTCGTAACAAATTTTAGCTAACAAAAATTTCTTCAATTTTGATTTAAAAACATGTACATTCTTGGCAGATTTGATGTCATTGGTTAGAGCATTGAAAAATTTACAACCATTATAAAAGACGCTTTTTTTATATAAAACAGTTCTGTGTGATTTTGGCTGTAGTAGTTCTATAAATCTCGTGTTGTGATTATGGTTTACCTGATGGGCAAGAAACTTATTCTGATTTTTGTAAACAAACACACAAACTTCGAAAATGTATACACTATAGCTACAGTTAAAATTTTAAATTGTTTAAAAACTGGACGACAGCTATCACGAAAACCTAAACCCGCAATAATTCGAACAGCATACAAAATTTTTGTAGTACAATACAAATTTTACATTACCTCTATGTCTAATTCCTATTGCAAATAAATATGAATATTCACTGAAGTATAAATATAAAAATATAAATAATTATTAGGCACAAATATGTATATGTATTTCTAAAAAAGATATTGAAGTATTCAATCGATTTAATAATAATAATTACGTTCACCATAAATAATAATATTACACAAAAATAGTATATTATTCAACGACCGTATAATGATGGGTATTAATCACGAGGTGAAGTTTACGGCCACGAGCCGCAGGCGAGTGGCCTAAATCACCGAGTGGATTAATAGCCATTATACGGGAGTAGAATACTACTTTATCCACGACTACTAAATATTTTTGTTGTCTGTAGCAGAACAATATAATATTATAGCTAAATCAAGGAAGCATCTGACAGTAGTGATTAATGAAGCATTAATCACTGCCGTGATTAATGACAGACGTATAATGGGTACATATACAATAGTCGTGGATAAAATCAAGGAAGTAGTGATTAATGACTCATTAATCACTGCCGTGATTAATGGGTATTATTAAGGTCGAGCAAACAGACGTATAATGGGTACATTATACAATAGTCGTGGATAAACATGTTTATTGTATTACAGCCGGGTAACTAAATAAGTATAGCCCATAAGAATCTACCTACCCGATTATCATCTTTTTTAAACACTGAAAACATTCCCAGTAGGTACCTTATGTTCTGTGATTCCCAGCTAGATAGATATTCTGTGATTCCCACGTGCCAGTTGATACTTGATAGCGGCCATGGTATAAGGAGAATGGTATGCCCGCGCGCAGAGGCACGGTGACGTCACTCAGTTTAAAAAGTGGCAGGGGTGACATCACAATTAACCTCAATGTATTTTCTAAAATTATCGAATATTATGTCAATTTTATTAAAATTTCTACTTAATTTCTGTACTATAAACTAAAATCTTGTTCAGTGCATTATTAATAAAGTTTTAATTGGCTTAATCTAATAAAATAAGATGCTTTTTGTTAGTTGGAATTCTAACCTAAAATTAGTAGTCTATTTTTAATATTTTTTCCATCCTAAACGATCTATCACAATTTATTTTCCTTTTACGACAGTCAAGAAACAACACCAGGCATATTAACAGTTGGAACTGCATCAGATCTTCAATTTCTACTGTTTCTGGGGGGAATATAACATCTGCTGTATTAAAGAAATTTCAAAATCTGTTGATTCTGTTGGGTTGAAATGTACAGAAGGGTAATTTTCTATATTACGGAACGTCCGATTTTTGAAATTTTTTTGCTTTTAACATACGTAGTTTTGCCTCCTGAACAACAAATTCTAAAAAAAAATCGGCGGTCGGCAACGGTTTTCGAGATATTTGGCCCCAAAGTCTCTGAAAGTCGTATTTTTCCACTGCCATAATCACTTATTTTCACCAAATTTCTCACTTTATGCTTATGAACACCTCTAATACAACCTTATTTAAACATTATTAAATAGTTTCAACATATTTATTCCATCAATAACTATTTTCTGAACCTTCTTATAAAAGCCATCCAAACATAACCTAAAATTTCAAACAACACTAAGATCATCCGAGGTTATGATAGTGCCGTAAGATCTAGGGTACGGTATAAAACGAATATGTTCCTTCTTTGATATAAAAATATACTGCACCCGCCCGCCCCCGGGCGGGTGCAGTATTTTTATATCAAAGAAGGAACATATTCGTTTTATTCGCGGAACTTGTAATGTTTGAAATCTAGAATACGCATAAAACTAATATGTTCCTTCTTTGAGATAAAACGATAAAAATATATTGCACCCGCCCGCCCGGGGGCGGGCGGGTGCAGTATCTTTTTATGTTAAAGAAGGAACATTAGTTTATGCATCCGCGCCACTATCGTAATGTTTGAAATTTTAGGTTATGTTTTCATGGCTTTTATAAGAAGATTCAAAAAATAGGTATTGATGTAATAAATATGTTGAAACTATTTAAAAGTGTTTAAATAAGTCTGTATTAAAGGTATTCATAAGCATAAAGTGAAAAGTTTGGTGAAAATAAGTGATTATGGCAGTGGAAAAATACGACTTTCAGAGACTTTGGGGCCAAATATCTCGAAAACCGTTGCCGACCGCCGATTTTTTTTTAGAATTTGTTGTTCAGGAGGCAAAACTACATATGTTAAAAGCAAAAAAATTTCAAAAATCGGACGTTCCGTAATATAGAAAATTACCGTACAGAAGAAATACGCGCTATAAACAGACCATAGGTAAGGAAAAGGATAAACCGGCGAAATAAAAAATTAACCTGCTATTTTTCAAATTAATTTGATCGCTGATCCATATACTTTCGCGAGCTTTTCAACGCGAAGAAATGTAAAATACTTGATGTCAGTACCTTTTTGTCTTCATGTAATAATTGTTACACCCAGCCACAGCACAAACAAGCATGGTGCTATTCGTTAACACTATTAAAAATATTAAAATAAAGATTAAATGTGCGGAATCACAACTGACTTTCGACGTTTTTTTAAACTGAGTGACGTAATGCGCAGTAGATACACAAATTGGACGGCAACCTGACATACCATTATCCTTATACCACACTCTGTGCTTATACTATGATAGCGGCCCATGAAAAATATAAACCAACCATTTCGATACGACTGTTTTTAACCAAAGGATATTTAAAATAATTCAACGAAAAAAAAATACCTTA
This sequence comes from Rhagium mordax, assembly GCA_963680705.1. NCBI lineage: Eukaryota > Metazoa > Arthropoda > Insecta > Coleoptera > Cerambycidae > Rhagium > Rhagium mordax. Next base: position 26,070,114 of record OY796658.1, on the reverse strand, counting down.
ACACCTTGTATAAAAAATTTCATATCTCTAATCTAATACTACAAAATTCTAGTGAAAGTGACGAAAATGTTATATATTCCTGTATCTTGACGAAACATACGGCAACTGTAGAACTAACTTGAATATGTGGTAATATTTTTGACATTTCAACATAACCTCACTAATTAAAACTGACTCATACACGTTCTTTTCACAGACCTAAATAATTCTGCGGTTCTTTTGTGTTCTGTGAAATTGCTACTATCAGCGTCGCCAATTGCGGTGTAAAATGTAAATACACCATTTGATTTGGGAGTAATTTGGAAGATGTGGTGTAATTTTCTAACACTTTCTAATGCGGTGTAATTTGGGTGTAATTGGGATAAATATGAGGAATCATAGATTTTGTATTAATGTTTTATTTCGGAATTTCAGTCATCTAAAATTTGATAACTCCGTATCCATTCTGCACCAGCAATGATAGGTGGATAGATTCTTATAGGCAGCAGCATATTATGGCAAGTGCACCGATGTTGCTTCCTGGGATTTTCTTGAAATAGGATTAAAAACTTTTTAAATTAAGTAATTTCTATTGATGTATGTCGATGGTAATTTCAATGGGGGTGTAATGCGGTGTAATTTGAAAAAGCTGGGGGTAATTTAGCGAACATGTTGGCAACATTGGTTTCTATACAGTGGTGTGTAGTGACACTAGTGACAGTGAGAAGCGGTTGAGTTGAAATTCCTACGAGGGGTTTAAAATTTTCTGAAATGGAAATAGCAAATGCTGTAGGGACCACACCAGGAGTCCCTCGAAATCCTAGAATGATGGAAGGTGTAGGGGCCAGGGTAATTAGAGGACCCGATTGGAAATGGGGAAAACAGGTTAGGTTTACAAAAACTGACTTCTCAATTTAACAGTAGAAGATACTTTATTTTATTAATTAAATGACTAATAATTTTAGGATGGTGGAGAAGGGCATGTTGGTACTGTTAGGAATTTTGAGTCGCCCGATGAAGTTGTTGTAGTTTGGGATAATGGCACTGCTGCAAATTATCGTTGCTCAGGTCAATATGATTTGAGAATATTAGATAGTGCCCCCACCGGAGTTAAGCATGAGGGAACAATGTGTGATACATGTAGGCAGCAGCCAATATTTGGGATTCGATGGAAATGTGCGGAATGTGGAAATTATGACTTATGCTCTGTTTGTTATCATGGAGACAAGCACCAGCTACGCCATCGCTTCTACCGTATCACTACACCAGGCAGTGAGCGCGTGTACTTAGAAACTCGTAGAAAGACTAAAAAAATTGCTATTCGTGGAATTTTTCCGGGTGCTCGGGTTGTGCGTGGCGTCGATTGGCAATGGGAGGATCAGGATGGGGGTAACGGTCGCCGGGGAAAGGTACAAGAAGTCCAGGACTGGTCTGCTGCCAGCCCTAGATCTGCTGCTTATATTGTATGGGATAATGGCTCTAAAAATTTATATCGTGTTGGATTTGAAGGTATGGCAGATCTCAAAGTAGTGAATGATGCTAAAGGCCAAAATGTCTATCGAGATCATTTACCCTGTTTGGGTGAACAGGGTCCCGGAAGATCTGCCCCACCAGGTTTGAAAATTGGAGATCAAGTTAATGTCGATTTAGAACTAGAAATAGTTCAATCCTTGCAACATGGTCATGGCGGTTGGACTGATGGCATGTTTGAATGTTTAAATAGCATTGGTACTGTAGTTGGTATAGATGAAGATCACGATATTGTTGTAGCCTATAACAGCGGAAACAGATGGACTTTTAACCCAGCAGTTTTGACGAAAGTTGCTACGCCAACAAATTCTGCAGGTTTCAATGAAACTCCACAACAGCAGTTTGCAGTTGGGGATGTTGTACAGATTTGTGCTGATATGGAGAGAGTGAAAATGCTACAGAGAGGCCATGGAGATTGGGCAGATGGAATGGCTGCAGTAAGTATCGTATAGTATATATATTATATTATGCTGCATTTCATTGTGTGAGCTTGTCAGTTTGGTGAAAAATGTATTGGTGTTGAGAAATGTCTACTATGTGTTTCAAAAGTACTGAGCTTACACTTTGAACTAAGGCGACTGAATTAAGACCACTTATTATATATGGACAAAGGTTCATAACACAAGATAGTGATCAATACTGGATTGCCATATTGCGCTTGTTTTGCAACTATAGCTATATCATTAAACGTCGTCTATTAGTTCATTATATTTCAACAAGGAATATGAAGAGGCATTTTGATAAACAAAAACGAAATGTTTGTAATTTTCCAACAATGTATAATCATGTTTTGCAGTTACCTACAGACTACTTGCATTAAAAATTCCGGAGTACTAAATGCTGTACTATGTTTGCGGAAAGGACACAGTGTATGTAAACAGTCGCTGCACGTGATCTATTAAATTAGAACCCGTTTGTGTGATTAAGTTAATGTTTTGTGCATCATATTATGTAACACTGATGGTCACGCATCAATTATATGCCTTTGTTAATCTGCACCGCGTGCTATTCGCGAATAGACTGTAGAATATAAGTTGTTAGTGCCTTTGACACAGTTTGCACAATCGATATGTAAATAAGATATTATTCATTTTCTAATCTGTAGGTATTGTAAGGGGTATACACTTATAACACAAACAGAAATGAAATCAGCTGATACAAAACTGTGTGTTTCTACAAATATTTTCAGTTTTATAAACTAAGAAAAAAAAGCAACAATTCACGTGCACAAATTACATTCCGGGAATGACAACCTGGTATCCTAGCTCTACTCATAACATGTTAAGGGTTGTTTAAATATGCATATTAAATAAGAAAATAGAAGTTGTATCAATAACAAAAGTCCCTTTAGTTATTCCTTGTGACGCCTTGCTATTGGTTAAACTTCCAACAAATTCGTTTGTCTTAGCTTGACTGATGTTTGCATCATCACCCATTTTGACACCATAACTTAGTGACGGCTGATGAATTTTCGATGTTCGATATTTCAATTTGGAGACATGGGACCTATATCAAATTTAAGGAATTTTATTTGGGATCGAAATGAGAATATTGGCGGAGAATATTTTAATGGCTTGAATCTTAGTTTCAAAAAATTTCAAACACTTTCCAAAAATTAACATTTTTGCAAAAGCAAAGAACCTCGCAAAGAACCTTGTCTTAAAATGTATCGAAGAATAGTCCGGTATTTAAAAAAAAATTCAAATGTATAAAATTTCAGGGCTTTCAGTTTTCAGAATTTTTTTTCGCAAATTGTTTTTTAATTTCTTTTCCGCCAATATTCTCATGGGGTTTATCACGTTTCGCCGCGGCCGTTTCGCCACTGGTCCAGTTGGCTGGCGCGAAGTGATATTATACGTCAAATAATTGTCGAGGATAAATACTTTCCTGACATTGGTAAGGGGAAAAACCATACCTAATTCTAAAACTTTTCACAGCCGCGCTTACTTAAAAATCAGAATTCTATTGCTTCACAACTGATTGATGGCTTATTAATTGAATATGATCGCAATCGAGACATACTGCCCGCCGCAACAAAAAATAATGTTTAAAAAATAATTAAAGTTTTATAACACAACACAACACAACAAACTGGTTTTATGTATGTCTCTCTGTTTTCCTGTGTTGATGTCACAAAAATTTTATAGATTAATTACTACGTTTTCGAACATTCTTTTTGCGAGTCTTTTTGTCCTTAAATGGAAAATACTAGTAAAAAGAAAAAATACGAGCTATTTTAAAAATACTATAGTCTGGTATAATGCAAAATTTCGAGAAAGAGCCCATTTTGCATCATCATATTTTTAGTAATTTAGTGTTACTAATAATGAACACTTCCATTTTAAACTCGATTTTAAACGGGAGACATCGGCTTCCAGTGGCACTCTGTATCTGTTATCAGATGCAAGCAGGCTTGCAGCTTTGACGATTTGGAACCAAATTGGTTATCTTTTTTGTTTCATTTACTATATTTTTTTGGCAACAATACCCACTATGAAAATATTGAAAATAGGATTTAGAAAATATTAAAATTTACCTACAATTATTATTTTATAATTCTCACAATAACAAACAAAAATTTAATTTTGGTGTTTGAGGATGAGGCCCCAACGATTCTGAGATTTCTGAGGCCCCAGGTGCGCGCCTCATGCGCCTGTGCGGTGATCCGCCACTGACATAAGCTGTTAAATAATTTGAAACACTGCGTTACCAAACTTATAATACAACTACTACATAATCCCGAGATATTCTTAATTATTATAAATATTAAGCATAACTAAAGGAGGTAGTAAAAAGCATATTTCGAATGACAATTAATTTTGGATTACAGTAAGAGACTAAAATTATTTTCTGATTATCTATACTTATCATCATTATTATTATTCACATTTCATTTTTAGACCCTTGGAAAGGTTGGTCATGTTCAACAAATCTACAACGATAATGATCTAAAAGTCGAAGTTTGCAACACTACCTGGACCTACAACCCCTTGGCTGTGACTAAGTTAGCCAGCAAGGATGGAACCATGCAAGGTACAACCTCTGGTGAACGACTAAGTGCTTTACTTAAAAAATTATTTGAAACTCATGTATCCGGAGATGTCAACGAAGAACTAGTAAAATCTGCTGCCAACGGAGATGCACAAAAATGTGAAGAAGTATTAAAACAAAGTAACACTGCTGGGGCAGGCATAGGGCCAGATGTTAATGGAGTTTTTGCTGGTCACACTGCATTGCAAGCGGCAAGTCAAAACGGTCATTTAGAAGTAATTACGGTCCTCCTGCGTTTTCATGCCGATGTCGAAATCGAAGATAAGGATGGTGATCGTGCAGTTCATCATGCTGCTTTTGGTGATGAACCTGCTGTGGTGCAGCTGCTGGCACATGCAGGCGCCGATTTAAATGCCAGAAACAAACGTAGGCAAACAGCCTTACATATTGGAGTGAACAAAGGACATATTGGTGTGGTTAAAATGTTGCTGGACCTGCAGTGTCATCCTAGTTTGCAGGTAAGTCTTTAATTCTTTTTGTATCAGAATGTGACATTGCTTATTTTACATATAAAATGTATAAGAGGATGAAAGTAAACAGTACATTAAGAATTATAAATACAAAACTCTGCATACAACTTGTACAGATTGTAGCGTAACTGTCTGATCTATACGTTACATAATATATTAGAGTAAAAAAATGACACATCGGGTGCTTAAAATAGTTTACGGAAATATTACAGCTTCATCGAATTCACACCTGTGTATGTTAGTTCACTTGTTTATACACGTATGTAATGTCATTTTAAATTTGTTAGCATGTTATAGACCAACAGTTTTATACTACTACAAGGGGGTGCTTCTAGCTTACCTACAAGGGAGTGCAAAGTTGCATGCCCCCCCCCCCCCCCTATCTCTTTTATACATATTTTTTTTATTTTAATTTCTACTGATGTTTACTGTTTATAGTTTATTTTGCAGTTCGCACCTAGTGCAAAAGTATGCTAAATTCTATTACCGAGTCGCCACAAATTTTGTAAATTCATTTACCAGTTTTTATTATTTACTAATTTAATTAAATTAGTAAATTATTATTAGTAAAATTGAAGTAACAGTACGGACGTCAGTTTACGCCTGTTTGGTACATGGGCATAATATATTGGTCGTAAGTGAGTAGTTTACAAATACAAGTAAAATATATAAAAATACTATATTATAATTCTCGTTATAAGTATTATTAGGCAAAAAAATTCCTAATATAAGTTCATGTTATTTTATTTTACAAATGAGTTATTTAAAGTAAATCCTACCTTTTAAGTTCACCGCATTTAAAACTGAAATTAAATAATTAATTAATTGGAGTAAGAATTAATTTATATCGATTTACATTTATACATATAAAATTCAAGATTAGTAGATTAGTGTTAGTAAAGACATTATACAGAGTGTTAGAAAAGTATGGGAACGGTGAAAAATCTCGAACACTTTGTATCAAATCGAAAAATAAAAATATGCGTGTCAAAAATTTTTCGAAAAACTATCTACTGATACCAAAAATGACCTCCCCATCCACCACCCACCCACCACCCAGTGGGTGGGGCGGGGGCAACTTCAAAATTTCGAATGGAAACCCCTATTTTTTATTGCGGAATCGGATTCCATGGCAAAAAATACGTAAATTTTATTCCGGACCTTTTTTCGATTCTTGCATGGTGTCGCTGTAATCGCAAAAAATGATAAGAAAACATGACTGTTTCAAGAGTAGCGACTTGTGCCCATAGAAAACATCCAATTCAAAAACTGAAAAACACGTATTTGTTATTTTTACGAAATCTATCCAATGCCATTGGATTCGACTCTCCCACCCCCAACCCAGTGGGTGGGGCGGGGGGCAACTTTGAAATTTGTAATGAAAATCCCTATTTTTTATAGCGGATTCGGATTCTACGGCCAAAAATACGTGAATTTTATATCGGGCATTTTTTTTCACTAAATCTCGTGATTTGGAAGAGCTGAGGCAACGCATAATAAACATTTTTGCAGAAATACCACCTCAAATGATAAGAAGTGCAATTGAAAATTTTTACGTTCGTCTCGGACAATGCCAAGAAGTCAATGGGCACCATTTTGAACACCTAAGATAATCTTGAAATTAAAACCTGCTAGTGTAGCAGTTAAGCTGTAAACTGTAAACTAATTTCCTCAACTGGCTGAAATCCTCACCTTGCCTTAAATGGCTGAGTTACCTCCGTACCATCACTGGCTGGGATCAAGAACTTGTCTGAAGTGGTTGAATTAAGAGGTAAAACCACTGTTAGTTTTTTTAAAAATTCGAGTTTTTTTATTGCCATGTAAAAAATGTAAATTGAAAATTACTAGCTGCTACTAAATTTACAGAATGTTTTTACTGCTCTGAGCACATTGATTTTACTGTCGGGTTAGCAATAAATTAATAGTTGCTGTAATTTTCACCACGACCGTGTAAAATCACTGGGGAGGTCATTTTTGGTATCAGTAGATAGTTTTTTGAAAAATTTTTGACATGTATTTTTTTTATTTTTTGATTTGATGCAAAGTGTTCGAAATTCTTCACCGTTCCCATAGTTTTCTAACACCCTGTATAGGAGCGGCTGGCATTGAATTTAAAAAAATCACCTATATTAGGGCTGTCCAACTGCAAGTGCAGGGACGGACTGGGTTAAGAAAAGGTAGAGGGCGACATGGGCAAGGGGGCGCGGGGGCGCCAAACCTAAGCTTTTCTTATGTTTATATATTATTTACTTTTTATGACTGGAAATAACTAAATATGTGTCAGTAATTTTTTATTATAAAGAAAAACAAAATAAATAATAAACTCTTTACAATAAACAAACTTAAGAAACGATGTCTTACAACATAAAAAAATATGAAATACTTTCATAAATAAATAAAAATCTCTCAACTGACTAGTAGGTTAGACGTCTGTTGCGAAGCAACCATGTTCGTTGCTAAGCTACCATCAGAAAACCGTCCGGGAAAGTACTTTCCCGCACGGTTTTTTGTCTACATTAATTAATTTATAATAATATTGATTGCGATTTCAGAAAAAATAATATGTGTACCGCGTAGTAAAAGCACATTCCTGGACTCCATGTGGCTTGTCGAGGCGCAAGCCGAGCAATCTTCACGGTCGTCCGGGAATGTTAGGCTTTTCCTACTAGGTACACAATGTACTGTTATTTTTTATTTTTTGTAAAACTACGCGCTTAACAAACGGTATAGGGGAGGCGCTGGCAGGCACCGAAGACAGGAGCCAGTCCGCCCCTGTGCAAGTGCGCCAAGGGCCGCTTTAAAAATAAATGCGGTTTGGAGGGCCGCATTATAAAATACTTCGTATGCAACTTTATCAGTGAGTTTTAGTAGATAGGGTATACAAAGAAAAAACGCGTTTGTATTATTATTTTAATTTATTCAAAAAATATCAAATTACTGATTAAATATTCTACTTCCCCAATGGTCATTATAAACTCGATGTTCGTTCGTTATTTTTCTTTTCTGCGAAGACATATTTCACCGAGTATTTCACTTAAAAAGGCTTTAGAATTGGTGCATACCGCTATTTTTATCGTTAATGTAAGAATTGTGCATATTTCGTATTTGAGGGTAATTTATATATAAAGAGGCCGCAAAAAATGCGGTCGCGGGACGCATGCGGCCCGCGGGCCTCATCTTGGACAGCCCTGACCTATATATTCAAAACCTTGCTGCCACCACAGGTCCTGGTGCCCAGGTGCAGAGCATCTCTTGGACCCTTGCAAAGTTGCCTCTGATCACCACAATTAAATAGCTTATTAGACATCTGATTTGTTTGAAATTACAACTATGATAAAATTATTTTATTTATACTGTATATTTAAGATTATGATCAAGCAAATGTTATCTTTATTGTAAATCGGCATGCATTTACTCAGCATGTGATGAAAAGATGAAATTAATCTCAGCTACGTAAAATAATTTGTTCTTCGGTGTTTGGTTTGCAATTTACTACTACTTTAATCTGTAATACTTAATCTCTTGATAAGCTAACCTGTGATACGTTCTCCCCCATCACTTGCCCTTTATCCAGGATTTCTTTTGCTTCATGTTGACCATTTTTGTTGAGCATTTTTTTGAATTTCTCCTCCTTATCCTGTATTTGAATATTATAGTTTGTTGTTGGTACTATTATATAGCTCCTCTCAGATGATAACCTGCTCGTTCACTTTTCCTGGATCCTGTTAGAATAACAGCTTCGGTGTTTTCTTCAAATTTTGCCTCTCCTGTACGACCAGGTTTTACATGGCTGTATTTAACACATTTTTTATGTTTATCCACTGGAGTAAGGGCAAACCATTTATCTTTTTTTTTTTTTTTTTTTAATCACTTATTTAACGTCGGCCTATTTCCGCTACCAAGGCCAATCACCGACGCCAGGAGACGAGCAACCCCCAACCTGGAAAGTTTGCCGAACCTCTTATCTCACTAAGAGTAGGGATTTTTTACTTGCCTAACATTTAATAGACAAGGGAGCGACTGCTTTACATCCCCTCCGAAGGATGGTATATCCTCAATACACCTCTCGCCTACACTGCCCTATTAAGAAAGACCCCCGTATCTCCACTAGAACAAGTTTTGAGAAAACCGCGTTTAAAGATTTTTGTTTGTGCCATTATGTCTTTGCTTGACTAACAAAAAAAAATCATTCATGATATGATTTGTAAGGCCATAGCAAACTTATTTAAGAAAAAAAACTGCAAAACTAGGCCATGACTATTAGTTATGCTACATACGGGGTAAGGAAGCAAAGCATTATACTAAAATTAATTAGTTAAAACCCCGTATAATAAAAATTTTCCTTAAGCGTGGTTTTTACTATGTAATTATTATAAAATTTGTAGCCTGGGCCTAGAGATTAACATTTTATATATTTTAATATTGTTTCTTAGGAATATAATGTATAAAAAAAACACATTTTTTTATTTACCTTTAAAAAAACTTTATGTACTACAACCTGGCATAGACAACGACGATTGCGGGCTTGCCGTATTCCTTGGACAAAACCTGGCATGTTAATTTTCCTTCGTTAAAAGCCCGTAACTGCTGACTACATACCAGGTTTTTGCTAAAAAAACATAATATACGGGGTTTATACTAAGCGAAAAGGCTATTTTTGGCGTTTACGGGGAAACTATTTTCCTTCATAGAATATTTAAAAATGTAAAATGCGGGGTTTTCTCTACGTAAATATACTGTATAAATCACGATTAGTTGTCTGGTGCAAATATCTCCATTTACGAAATTTATGGAGATACGGGGGTCTTTCTTAGTAGGGCAGTACAGTTGTATTGCTTCTGCGATATAGCTGATATACAAGCCGCTAGAAGTAGGGAAGCGAGACCACGTCTTTCCGTGGAGCCCGTCCAAGTACTAAACACGGTAATGTTGCTTTACTTTCATATCGCTATGAAGTGAGTGAAGTCAGTCCTCCGCTCGCTGCCCCCCCATTTATCCTTAGTTTCTTTTTTTTTTTCAGTAAACTTAGATGCTGAGTGACTGTTATTTGTAAATGTGTAGCTTTCTTTCGCACTAGGTCTCATTAGAGATAAAAGGGATTATATTGTCTTGATGTTTAATTTTGTTAAACTCTTAACAGAATATTAAAGTGTAGGCCTCCAGCATGAGATGGCGAAGTTTTCTGTAATTAACGTGTCCATGTGTAGAAACCATAATGATTTATAATCTTCATAATTATCATCAGGAAATAATGGTTTTTGTAGAGCATTCCAACGTATTTGTCATATTTCTTAGTAATATCTGCCAAATAGTTTGGATGTCATTTATGATCCTATTTTAAAGAGAAAAGAAACTTGAATATCCAGGATGCTATTTAAATCAATGACAAATGTTATAGTTTACATTTGTCATTGATTTAAATTAAGAAAATTGGGGTATTTTCTGCTCCATTGAAAGTGATATTTTTTTATATCGTTTGGTGAAAATATGGATATGGACTCTATGTGGGCACTCGGCATGTACACTAACTGCTTTTGTTTAGTGGTTTTCTTTATATCTGTATTAGGCACTACTGCGGCATGATATTCACATTTCATTTTGTGAAAAAATTTGAAACGCTTATAGTTTTAGTTTACAAATGTGATACATTGGCGTGTTATTGAGGTGTAAAAAGATTTCTATGTGCAGTAGAATTATATCCGTAAAGAGTATAATCAGTGGCTGGTCTTGTATACTTGTTTTGACCGGTTTATTAAGAATGTAGTTAAGTATTTGTAAGTAAGGACACGGTGTGATATTGGAAAATGAAACTGGGAAATAAAGTGGGAAGTTGCTAGTGATTACTAAATAGTAAAAGACTTTAAAACCTTACAGCAGCATTTTATAGTTTCGTGGAATAGAATTATTGCATTGGTTGAATCGTTAAATAAAAGATTTATAAAGAGGGTTAACGCAGTAGTAATACTGGTTGTTAGATATAGGTGGAGCTTCCTTAGTATGAAGCCTTGGGGTACGTCAGAAGTTGCAGCAGTTTTGAAAGATATGTGACTACGGTAATCAAAATACTATTTTCTTTCAGTAAGATATATAAAGAAATATAGAAATGCCTACCCTATTCGCAGCTTGTCGAGAAGAACATCATGGTCCAACTTGGTCAGTAAGGGTTAATGAATATAGATTATTAGAATATTATGGTCACATTATTCCCCATGCAAGCGCAACAATTTTAACCACACTGATAATTTCTGAACCATTACTGCGGAAGCGCCACCTATATCTCACAATTCGCATTATTACGGCGTTGCACCGTTGCACCACTTTGTAATTCATACACTCAAAGGTTGAGTGTAATTTAACAGTATCTGATTTGAATATAACAATGTGATAAACTATTGCATTTTGCCTATAACTTCACCTAACTTAAATTATTAGTTTTTTGGGAAATATTATTTAATATGTGGTTCAATTATGTACCGTTAACATCATATACTCTTGTCCTATCCTTAAGATCATCCAAATGTTTTTCTGTGCTCTTTTCTACAGCAGATTGGCACAAAAGTTTTGAGCGATTTGGTACTTATTGATAACTGTCTTTGATTGGCAGAAATAACACCCTTCAGAACTTTCAAAGAACTATTTAAGAGCTGTTAACGGTGCGTAGTTTGAGTAATTCATTATATCAATTTTTGCTTCAATCTTGACTTTATAATCAAGGAAATACATAGAAATATTTATAATTTTATATTTACATATGCGTACTTTTACTTTTGTGTACAACCTCAAAAAAAGGATTCCAGTAAATTGGATCAACTACTCCTATAAAATAGTTGCATTTATAGTGAATATTAATTTTTCTAGGTTGCAAATGTCTGGCCTGATTTGATTTTATGATTTTTTTTTATAGTTTTCTAAAAATAAAAATCCATTGATAAGTTAGGGGATATACTTAAAAAAGGATACCAGTAACTTGGATCAACTACTACTATAATTTTAAAATAGTTGCATTTATAGTCGATATTAATTTTGGTAGGTTGCAATTAAATGTCTGGCCTGATTTAATTTTAGGATTTTTTTTTAAAGAGTTTTCTAAAAATAAAAATCCTTTGATACATCAGGGGATATATGTAGCCATTTAACTAAAGGACTGTTTCGTTTTATCCACCTGTTCAAAAAATGTTCACCAAATCAATTGGTCTTGTTTCATGAATGAAATCATGACGTTTAGATCGTTTTATGTAACTTTTGCTTTAGCGTTATTATTATTGAGTCATATTATTATCAATCCTTTGAGCCTCAAAGGCTAATAAAAATTTCTTGCTTCACATTGTTCAATTCCTGATCATTCAATAAAAAAATTAATAAAATAATGTTTTATTGTAAAGTTTTTATGTAACATTGTTGTGGTGTACTCGTTCTTAAAGATATTAACTAGTTTAAAAGAAACACACAATTTAGTGATCAAGGTGTACATGCTTACGAGCGGCAGCTGTTCATAGTTATTAAGAACGGCACGTAACTTAGAGGAAAATCGCCCAGAAAAATGATTTCTTTAAAAATTCCACTTATGGCGGTAGAAGGATAAGAATTTTGCACAAATTAGTTTTTAATGATGCCTATAGGACCTAGACTAGAACCTAGAACCGTGAACTTAGAACTCTAAAATTAACAATTTTTATTAAACTCACCTTCTATTGAAAAGAAATCAATTTATTTGAAATGATAAAAGACAGATATGTTTTAGTTTGAGACTACAAATTCTCGAAAGTATATCAAATCTCAACTTTACTGAAATGAAAAAAAAAACAGACACTATATGTGATAATTCAACAGATTAACACTTATAAAAACTTCGGTAACATTCTGGATTTCATATAAAAAAACCATCCAACTTTCAGAATAATAGCTAATCGAGAAACTCTAAAGGAAAGGAGATCTTTTGCCTGTGGCGAAGCTTTTGAATTTCCTATTCTCAAATCCAATTGAATGGAAAAACGTTTTAAAACACTAAACAATTCACAACTTCAATATGTCTGCCCAGAAATAGATAAAAAAACCTTCTTGGGAGGACTTTATTTAGTAGTTTCAGTGTCGTTTTGTTAATATCAATTAAATTTTATAAAAATCTATTCCAATGTTACCCGAAGCAAAATAAAATTCGAAAGAATGAAGAGAAGGTACTATTTAACAACTAGTAATTATTAATTGCGAAGAAATAATCATCAAAATACCTTTCGAATAAATTACGGAGGAACTAGCTAACTAAAAAATTTTACAGGTAAGTGATTAAAGGTAGGTACTATAACGTGTTCCATGAAACATAATAAACTCTATTTATTTTTAAGTTATTTCCTTCCAGGCCTTTTCTACGAATTTTAAGGTTGCATAAAATAATATGGAGAAGTTTCATAGTAGACCAAGGAAAATTTTTAGAAAATGATGGACAATTTAAACAACTAATAATTGGGAAAGCCACTGTTTGGATCTCAAGATGACCAAATCGTGATTAATAGTCAATATAAATATTATAAATACATTTTTATATAAGTTTGTAAAGTAGGTCGGTTATATGTTTTTTTTTACTGTTATTTTAAGTTGTTAAATATTTGTGGTGGTAATAAAAAGATATATTTTTTGTTTAATGAGGAAGTCTCGTTTCGTCAAAAATTTATCAAGCAACCAACCATGCACATAAGGTGTATTGAGGGTCATATTTATTAAAAATTTATGGTGATTAAAAGATACACTTTTTGTTTCAATAAGAAAATACTTATTTCGTCAAAAATTTATCAGCAACCAACAATACACGTAACGTGTATTGAGGGTCATATTTAAATAACGAACTATAAGTTCCAAAAAATTATTCAGCTCAGCCTCAGTAATGTTTACTCTGTTACACTAAATAACACAAAAAAAAATTACTCTAGAAATTGAGATTTTAAATAACTAATTTCTATTGAGTCCTATTCTCATTATTCCTATGAGGCTTCTAATAATAATTCCTCCTTCGCATTGTCCAATTTCTTATTAAATAAAAAAATTATTTGATATAATTATTTGTAACTTCGAATAATTAATTTTTATAGGGTTTCGAATTATGGTATGATAAGACAAGTAGGGTATACCTGTATATAAGAAAAATAGTAGAAACTGATCCAAGTTATCGGTGCCATATTTCAGTAATTGTAAACAAACTGTGTATTATATAAAAAAGGAAAAATGTTGACACTCATGATTTAAAGATTTATTAAATTGCCCATTAAAAGTTTCGTTGAAATCAAATTTAATTTCATTACTAAAATTTAGTGCTGTTTTTCTGGGAATTTAGTAATCTCGCGAAAGAGTGCATGTTATGTGCACCCTATTTGCAAAGTTTGTCGGCAACAAATTATCAAGTGCATGCTTCCTTGCAAAACTTTGGGGTTTAATAATTTTTAATTAAACTGGAGGATGGTTAGAAGGTCATTCATTAAGATGTGAGATTTAATTGAAAATTATTCGTGGAGTTTTGAGAGCATATATTGTCAATTATTTTATGTTGTGCATAGTTAAAAGAGGATACATAATATCGAAATAAAGTGCGTATTCATTCTTATAACTTAATACTGCAAGTATAGGCAAGTATTTTTCGTGATTCAGTTTCTTTTTGATTTGATTTTCTCTTTGCGTTAAATAGGATGTATAGTGTTTTATAGGTACCTACATTTGTAGATTTTTTACCGTGTTTTCGAGCAACCAAAAAACAATAAAGACATAAATAAAACAAAGAAAACGGAATAAACACAAATTTATTATTAAAATAATATTAGAAACTTCATACATTTTTTCATACTTTTTCAGCAACAAAATCTTCAAGTATACAAGTCTTATTGCTATAAACTATGAAAATTTTTACTGTAATGCTAATACATATTTACAATTTTATAAAGCGACTGTCAAAAAATGTTGGCGATATTATTCTTCTATGACTATAATAATTATTATTATACTCACTCTTCTATAAAGAGTTTATTGCTATAAACTATAAAAATTTCTACTCTATGACTAATATTTACTTACAATTTTGTAAATCGTCTGGTAAATGCTTACTTATTACTTTTCCGTGAAGAGCATAATATATATTACATATTAATATTATACTCTTCTATGAAGAGTGTAATAATAATTATTATAATTTTTACATTTTTCATAGATATGTTCTGTTCACTGACTCTAGCTTTTAATACATTTTTTAATTTTGTTTCATTAATCATTACTACCTATCAAGGGCGTCGCCTCCAAAATTTCCAGGAGGGGGGGCAGAGCAAATTTTTTTAGAAATGGTTTGGCGTTTTTATTGGAAAAATAGATACCGAATTGTTACTTAAATAAAGAATTTTATTGTAGGTAACTTTGATACATGGATGAAAAATTGCAGGAAAATTTATTTGTGATTATTAATTTAGCCAATTTTAACACTATCTCAAATGCCGGGAGGGGGGGGGCGACCGGCCCCTCCTTGCCCCCCCCCCTGGCGACGCCCATTGCTTCTTAAACACGATTATGCACTTGTGAATTCTGATATTGGTTTAACAGTTTCTTCCGTTATTTTTTCAGTACCATAATTGCAAATCATAGGAATTATTATTGATATTTAGAAAGTTATAATTCGTTTAGGGTTTAGGGTTAGGGTTTGAATAATTGTTAATTTGAAAATTTCGGTAAATATCTAATTCACCTTTTGTGTCATGCGTACCGTGTCTAATAACGTTCAATAAAATAATTATAAAGAGGCGCAACGCCGTAATCATGCTGGTTCTGAGGTATAGGTGGCGTTTCTGCAACCCTGGAGATTGTCGCATTCATATAAACAATGATGTTAGGAACCTTTATAACATTTCAAACCATGCCGTTGTCAGCAGGAGAGATAATTTTAACCCTATAGAGTATTTGCGGCACGTGACCTTATGGGCGTGGCTAGTTTGCTTGGAGGTAAAACAAAACAAAAATAACCTGTCAAAATAACCTCAAAACCTGCTGTTATGTTGTGTATTTTATGCCAGGCTCGATATTATGTAAAACCTAAATTGTAATAGGTACTTGGCTTCATTGTGAATGACATATTGATTTGGATTATTTGTGTTTTTTGCGTGTGCTCCAAGAAAATTTGACTTTCTGTGTAGTGATTATTACACCTTGGATGCTGAAAATGCTCCAGATACAAAGAAAAATCGTCATAATTAGTGGAGAACCGTACTTAATAGATATAAAACAATGCAGCAGAACATTTTCCAGATAATCTATCTAGATATCGTTAATTACTTAACTGTATACTAAAAGTGCGTAGACAATTTATTTCCACGTGATGCCGCTGAGGTTAAATACACAATCAATATTTTTTAAATTTTATTGTTCACCAGATAGGTATTCGCAGTCGGCAATGCCCGATTTTAATTTTCTTTTGTTTTGTATAGAAGTTTATTCAAAATACCTTAATAAAATTTTAAAGTCAAATAGGTAATATATCACTGAATCTACATAGAGTTCGTTGGACAAACACACTGTACAGTGCAGTTTCGATATCTTGTTCGTATTTTTATGTGCTTAATCGAAAACCTTGGTAACATTTTGCTCAGGCTTTTTTAATTTGATATTTGAATTCAGTGTGTTATAAATAGGTATAAATGCATTAGTACTTATTTACTTGGTTGCAAAGATCGATAATCTTGGAGCAAATAAAAAATGTATTGAATGATTTGCCTCGGATTTAGATGGAGAGAGAATTATTGAAGCCCTGAATGGTTCGGACTCCACAATAAAACTGTAGGGCCTCGTCTCTCTTTACCTAACACAAACTTCTAGGATTTTCTGGGGGATACTTCGGTGACTTGAGAGGCAGTTAAGAAAACATTAATTCAATGACCTGTACCTAATATTATATGTACATATTTGATGTATAGGTATAACAGTCACAGAAAATGTGAAGTATACGATCTGTTATCTAATATTTAAAAGTTATTAATTCCTAGAAAATAAAATAACGCATGTTAAACCTGCAACCTATGTAAAGAAAATGTGGTTAAATCCTCCCTTATTTAGAATCGTCCCTCTTCAAAACATTTGTCCAAGCCCTTCTTCTGTCGCATGATAGTTGAATAAACTGTTTGTAATTATCAAAGATCTTTTTGTGTTGCTTCCACAATCAACCACAATATAAAAACTCTACATTTTTACTCAAAATGTAATAAAATAAAAATTAAAGCAGTTCTTTAAAGGCCGATATTAATATAAGGAACTAAAGTGAGGTTATGATGTTTTTATTTGTTTATCCTCCAGGCAAGGACCTTGAAATCTGTGACGTCACGTGCAAAGTGCAAATGCCTTATTGACAACTTCTGAACCGTTGATCGGAAGTGCCACCTACTTCGTAACCAGAATTATTACGACGTTGCGCCTTTGTATAATTATTCTTTCACACATGCGTTTATAGTAAAAAATGGCTAATTAATCTATTGTTCGGTTTCTTTAAAAAGAAAAAAGAACTAGCCCAGTTACAAGTCCAGAAAAAAATGGGAACCACAATAAATTGCACAAAAGATATACGAAAAGTATTCAGCTAAATGTAAATGAACATTCCCAAGTTTATGATAAAACACATTCAAACTTTACCCCTTAGAGAAATTTTGAGGTTTACGTTAATTCCACAACTCTGCACAAGCAGAACTTAATTAATTTATATATAAATTTCACTGTCCATCACTGTATATGATCATGGAGTGACATGGAATTTGAAACTGTAAAGTTAGTTCCACTAAAATACGAAATACGATTCATCGATATATCAACGAAACGATGTCAGGACAATGTCTCAGTTTTAACTTGCATAATTATAGGCATTGTAAACGTAAAAATTAAAATTACGCAAAAATCCACAATATAAAAATTGCGATAGTAATAAAAGGTTACAGTACCTACCTACTTTCCTGAAATCATTTAGTGATATAGTACTGAATTATTTGGGTAGGTTTAATAAATGTACCAAGTATTATTTTTTTAGATAAAAACGTTTTGAAGTTAAGAAAAAATGATGAAAAGGGTCTATCTTTGATGACCTTCGTTTGGAAGCATTTTCTCTATAATATGTACCATAATCTCACATTTTATAAAAACTTGGATGTCATACAATAATTACGTTACTATCGCAGTGGCCGATTAGGTATTTTCTGTTAATCGTTCTGTTATTCGTCGCCGACACTAATAACTATCGCGATTATGGCGTTAAGTGTTAATATATTATATTTATAAATTATAATAATTATAAAATTTGTCATAAAAACACATTGAAACACACATATTATGGTGAATTTCGGACCGCGGTTTAATTTTAACAGAGAACCAACCGTATTTGCTTAGTGCTTTAAAGGTAAATGTTTTGATTTAATTACTTTTAAGTCCAAATCAAATATAAACATGACATTCGTAAACATCCCTATTGTTTACATGTTTGTAAAATGAGACTTTTTTAATGTAGTATATTCTATGAAAATTACGGCAAAATTGTTTAAATCTGGCTATGTGCAAAATTTAAATATCGATAATGTGCTTTTTATAAAAGTATAGAACTATTAAACCATATGCACAGTGCACACAATGCCGTTAAAATTAAACACTTAAATGTTTTGTTATTGAAAACAATATATTTTGGATATATTTGCAGTATAATTACGAAATATTAAGTCAAAATTATACTACAAATAATATACTATACCTTCATGTTTTAAAAGTAAAATAGTACAAAAGGTTATTCGGATGAATCGGATATCATAAATATAGCACGGTTTGCAATGACATTTTACTATTAACCCACTTAATTGAATTTCTACTACGTTTCTACTAGTTACTACAGTTTACTCAGACCTCTCTACTCGTATGTATTCCTTTTCTTTTATTTTTTAAACTCTGCTTAATATCTGAATGGTTGTGTACAGTTAGTTTTCTCATTTTAACCTGTCTTATAGTCTTCATATTGTAGATATACATTTTCAAACATAATTTAGTTTAGTTTACCAATTTCTCAGATAGCACAAAGATAATCCTCTGTTATTCCTAAAATTTTTCTGTAGAATATCTACTTGTTCTTAAAATAACACGAAAATAAATAATATCGTTTGAGAATATTTATTATATCAAACGGAAGATCTACTTGTCTCTTTAGAATAATTTCAGAATAGTTCGCAGAATAATCAAGAATATTTTGAGAAAGTTATATTGAAATAGGTATTACATATCTCGTTAATCAAGTCCTAAATTAAAATTTTATAAGAATAAGAAAAGTCAGGGAAAAAAGTATTTTTTTAATAATAATTATCTGGAGACCATATTGCTTACTCATAAAAAGTTGGGGGGGGGTAATACGTTTAATGGGTAACACACCCCCTTTTCCCCGTTTGAGCTTTGAATTTGTTTACCATAATTACACAAAAAGTGTATCTGCATAAGATAAAAGTCTGTGGAAAATTTCAAGTAGAAATTTTAAAAGATAGCAAAATTATTAATAAAAATAATTTTCAATATTTAAACTTTTATACCCTCTATAAGGAAAACTACGTGTCAAAATAAAAAAATCACACCATAAAAATCACCTTATTTTGAAGAAGAATCTGTGGTTAACGATTTGACCCCTACTTTTTCTTAACACCCTGTATATTAATCCCGGATAATCAAGAGTATTTTGAAAAAGTCGAAGAATATGTGGTTAAACACATTAATATTTTCAAGATATACTTATATGTATATTAAAATGGCAAATTATATACACATAATATTAAATAGGTAATTATTCTCGGAATAGGTTACAGTGTATATCAAAATTGACGTCCGTCCATTTAGGTGCTAATTCCACATGAAAAAATTGTAAGGAAAGTTCCTGCAAACACGTGTCCGGAAATGCTTCCTAAGGGCGTTAAACTATGACTCTTTAAAGATGGCCTCGAGAAACATTTTTTTTTTCAGGAAATATGCATTGCATATATTGTATAATAAAATATTAAAAATTGCTCAGAATGTAACATTATGTCACTGCACAACATTTTAGAAAAATCGTAGGCCAACTTTGATGAGAAGAAAATCGATTTCATCAAAGATGGCCCAGTAATATATTGTACAAGTACCATTTTATATTCTGAATTTCCTAATAAAATTTGGTTGTACGGCTAGTAGAAAAGGCATGTTACCTAAAAATATAGATATATACAGAATAACATAAGTATTGAAGGGTTGCAAAACAATTAACAGGTACATATATATTTCCAAAAATAATTGAAAAATGCGTATAGATGCATAGAATTGTGGAATTCATCAAGACTGTGCTTATTATTTTTTTAATTTCCACTAGTTTAATTATAGATAGATCTACGTATAAGAAAAAGTCAAAAATTATATTAAACTTCTCCCTCCAAGTCGAATTCGAAATATTCCTTATTGTTCTCTTGCTTTTCCCCTTGCCTTCAGCCGCTCACCCGCTTTGGTTAGCCATAAACTTATTTGGAGCTCTATTTCCTTCACTGTATTCTGGGTAGAGCTTAATTTAGCTGCTTCTGAAAAATAATAAATTCTATTAAAGTACAGTTTAGGGCTGCAAGACTTCGATCAATATGAAATGTTTTCAATAAAGCTCATCTTTTTATTGTTTGATTACCTATTACTACTGAACATAGTACTGTATTCGTAAATGCTTTCTTTGCCTTCCTATGCCCATGAAGGGTATAACAAGTGGCCACTTCATCAGACATTAGTTTTGTCAACAATCTTCTTACACATTCCTTTTAGTTGCTGCCACCTAAACGTGCAAGATGTTGCACCTAAAAATTAAAACTATGCAGTCGTATCTACATGTCAATAAAACCACTATTCCATGAGAACGTTTTTATGTTTACTGTTTAGGGCACATTCATAAAGATAAAAATCAAGACAGTTTTATTGGTTTTTGTAATTATTCGCAGATAATTCCTTGAGAAAATTTAAGGATTATTCTAAAATTATCTGGGTTGATTATGCCCATAATAAATTTTTCAGAGTATGCGTTGTCAGTACATATCTATACACATAGCAACTTTGGGATCATATATCATACTACTGGTAATATGTAATATGTTTATAGATATATCAGTCAAAATTTACATATTTTGTTTAATATTGATCTTTCAGCAGGATAATATTCGTATCACTCGCCGAAAACATGCTCGAAAATATAATATCAATAAAAATATAAGAGATATTCTCAGAGGACGACTCCACTGGAGCAGTAAAATTTAATTTTACGAAGGATATTACAAACTAGCGTAGTTCAGACATCACGCCATGATATCGAGATATATCCTGCCAAGAACTCGAGATCTCGTCAGTTTAAACTTTGCAAACTCGACATTTATTTCCAAGTTTAGTTATAAAAAAATGGAATATTATTGTAAGGGATAATGAAACTGCGACAGTGCTGTGGATCTTCGTGAGTGCTTGGGAGTTTGCTTTGCAGTGTGTTTTTAATATAAAAATGTAGTTGGCGAGTTAGCAATAGTTCTTCATTCTTCTGCATTTTAAATTTGGTAACTCATAATGTTTGCCAATTGTAACCATTACGAATCCAGTCTGCTTCACGATAAAACTTTTAAAAACAAATAATGTTCCCTTTTTGAGCTGTCAAAAATTGTCGGTATTTTATACCTGTGTTGTACCTATAATATTAAATCCGACCTTTAAATTTTTTTTCAGGTAGGTATAAGTAATGAGTAAGTCAAAAATATTTTGTTTCTTCTTAACTGCTTTCTATTTATTAATTCAACAATGCGTTACGTTCTAGTTCAGGCACGTTTCAGTTTCGAATACCCGCTTTTTTATACGATGAAAATTCATAACTCTCGAAAATAACGGAGTAAAGGGGTTGTCAACGTCTGACGTCTGAATTTAAGAAAGACCATATAAATTGTAACATAATTAATGAATTAATAACAAAAAATAGCCCTCATGTTACAAGCAATTTATTCGTAGTGTCTCGTAAAGAGAGAAAGAGTGCCACCGCTCAGTTCTACCACTGCTTATTTTATTTCTCTAATGAAAGTCCAAATAACCATTCATTTAAGACAACATAATATGTAAGAAACACCCTGTACCTTTTCCATAACATAGTGTCGAGTGATCACATTTTATAAAAGTAACTAGTTATTTTCATTTTCGAGTTTGTTTTTGATATTATTAATCTAGACTGTTACAATTGTGACAAATTCTAGGCTAACACGCACATCCAATACACTAAATGAATTTAGTTCGAATCGATATTGGTAGTAATTTCCCAAATCTGTGTTATTGGCAGTTTTTATTACTTGTTTTATTGTTGTTCTGTAGTTAAGCTAAAACCACAGTTTTTATGAGTCTCTAATGAAAAATCTACCAACGAGTGAAAAGTTTGCTGCGATATTTGATTTTCACCATAGCAGTTCGGTTTATCATTACTTCACCGCACGGAGCAATGAACTGATGCCAAAGAAAACTGAATAATATTATGTAAATACGAGCAAATCAACAGTAATATACCGAGATTGAGGCGTTATTTTCGAATATATTGTAGATTTTGTGCCGTTGCTTGGCAATTTTTTATTAGATGAAATTTGGGGATTTATATAACCTGATTATATTGCTCGAGGGGTACCTAATCCTTGTTTATATAAATGTCCAAATTTCATATCGTAAGGAATTGCTTTTGGCAATAGGGACTTGAATGAAAACCAACAATGTAAACAATAATTTGTCGATGATCGAAGTGTGTGTTTGATAGAAGTATATTTCGATCCAATTTTTTTCTTAGTACTACTATTGCTGTCAATTAAGTACATCCTCAACAACAATGCTATGCGATATTTCTGGTAGGTATTGCTTTTACTGTCGTAAATTATATGGGGTATTGAGGCTATATACGCAGCTGTTTTACATTTTATTAGTTCATAAGAATAGAATTGTTAGTATGTGGACCTATACTATTCCTTTTTTTGCTTTAATGTACAGAAAGTAGATGTATAGATTGCTAAGAATTACAGAAAATTATGTTTATTTATTAAATATTGGGTATAATTTAAGACAAGAAAAATCATTTGCAATGTGAAATTTGGTCTGTATATTTAATACTAATAATATAAAATTTCCTAATGTAAATGTACATTCATAGTTCTATACAGGGTGAATCTTAGAGTGGCGGCCATATTTATAGGAAGCGACACCGTTCACTATGGGAACACAAAACTACAATTTTTTTTTTTCGCTCTATGAAAAATGAATATTGTTTAAACCCTTTTTATTTGAATTTGGGTACCCCGCCAGTGGAATGCGCTAGCGAGAGTTTTATATCATCTACACTTGGCAACACTGTCGACCGGTCACACGTAATGCAGTAAGTGCTTGCCCAGCGGCGCCGGAATTACAGGAAACTTGATTCGCAAATTTTTAAAAAAAATTCATAACTCGGCCATTTTACAACCTACAAAAAAAAAATTCGGATTCATGTTCATGACGACTAGTACTATTAACTCCAAAAATATGGCCGCCACTCTAAGATTCACCCTGTATATATATGTATGTACCTAGGAAATTTTAATTTTTACATTTAAAAATTAACAAAGCTTTGAATGCGAATATCGACTTAAATTTGTAACTTATTGACGATATTGCAAAATAGGAATTTGTTAGCTAAAATGTCGGATTCAGATCGGGCGATTTAGCATGCCACGGTTAATGTGACATTCGATCGGCTTTCAAATATTCTTTTATCCTGATAGCCACATAAGGACGTACATTATCATGTATTAAAATGTATTAAAAATAAGCTTGTACCCAATAGTAAGAGTCTGATCAGCACCATCTATTGAAAATCGAACATAACGAGCATAATCTATTGGTCGTGGCGCATTCGCCATAAATTAGATTCGATTGCTTTCCGCCAAATTTCTATCAACTTATTATTTTTAACTGGCTTTTAATAAATATTTGATCCCCATGTGTGATTTTTTTTATTAGTTAAATAGTAGGTATCTACTTAAAGTCATTAATAGAAAAAAAATACCTACCATACGCGTTAAAATATTGACTTGTTTGTCCTTATAGGTATGTAGTTTTGATTTCATTTACATTTATGTCAGTTAAGGAATACGGGGGGGGGGGGGGGGGGGGCGGGGGGGCGCAAATAAATACATCCTCTTGTCCCTTTTTGGGCTCCTTTGATTTGATCCTAAAAGCAACCTTGATACACCGAAATAATTTTTCACTAGTCATATAATAGATATATTACCTATGTCTTATTTCATTTTTGGACAAATATTTTCGGTATGAGCGTCCCCAGTAAAAGTTATCATTTATGTGGGTGTCTAGGAACTTTACCTTCAATTAATGTTGCAATGGATACCTGTATCATATCGTTTGACAGATCTATATGTGAGGGTTGTACTTTTAAAATCACTTAAGCCTATTGCATTGAAACCGCAGGCGCTAAATTCATTCGTGGTCCTGCTTGCAGATTCTGATTCTTGAGGAGTATCTATAACTTCTATAATACTTAATAGTATTATCATTCGTAAACATTGTGATCAATCCGTTGGTAACATAGTTAGTTAAACCGTTTATATAGGTCTGTATACTAACAAAAGTAAAAGCCCCAGAACACAGCCCTGGGGAACACAAAATGTGCCATCGTGTACTCTTCATTTGACCCTATTATTATAAATGACAAATTTCCGCTCCTCCCTGTATGACTTAATTCAGTAAAGAATTTTCAGTCCAATAATAATTAATACATTAATTCTGTATATGTGTCAACACTTTCCAAAAATCGAATATTAATGAAGTAACTACAGTCCTGGACAATTGAACTGCTTATTTGGATTTTTTCCTCAAATTTTGGAAGAAGATATCTCTACAGGGAGGAATATTATGGAGTTGCGGTTTTCGGCATTTTGTTGCAAATTTTATTGACAATAAGCGGTTTTGTCTGTTGGAATGAGCATTTGCAATAAATATTGTATACAGCGCTTAATGCAAGACCCGTCCAAAAATGGAAAATTTCATTTGACACCGAGAATTTACAATAGCGGTAATATTGCATAATTTTTATATTTTTTAAACTCCCTGTAAGATTAAATGAATATTGACATATGGCTATAGTTAACAATACTTGAATATTGACATATGGCTATAGTTAACAATACTTATGCGTAAGAAGGTGACGAATAAAAATATCCCATAAAACACCTGAGTGGAAAGTTACAGGTTAGAAATGAGAAAAATGTGATTTTTTCAAAAAAATCGCTGTATTTTTTTTAAATATTGTAGATTTTGAAAAAGTGACTAAATTGGTTTTTGCAAATAGTCAGTAGATTACCCCTATCCCAGTAAGAACACTGTAGTTGAAAAAACGTTATAATAACGTTGCAATGGTGAAAATAACGTTATTGGTTATAAAAATAACGTTTTTCTTATAACGACTTTTCAACTAAACGTGTGTTAAACGTTAATATAACAATTTAATGTAACCTATGGTCGAAAAGTTATTCTTAAAACACGATAAAATAATTCGATTAACAGACGTTTGTTTGAAACTATATAAATACGACAAATATTTACCAAAATTAAACTGATCGTGTAATTTATAACGTAATTTTCTCGTTAACAATTTAATGTTTAAAACGTTTAACTTTTTCGTGTTTGCAACGTATAAATTAATGCCCAATATAACCTGAGGTCGAAATTTTTACATTAAGACACGTTCAAATAATATGTTTAATAGACGTCTATTCGAAACTATATAAAAACGGCATAAATTTACCAAAATTAAACTGATCGTGTAATTTATAACGTAATTTTCTCGTTAACAATTTAATGTTTAAAACGTTTAACTCTTTCGTGTTTGCAACGTATAAATTAATAGTTAATATAACCTGAGGTCGAAATTTTTACATTAAGACACGTTCAAATAATATGTTTAATAGACGTTTATTCGAAATTATTATATAAAAACGGCAAAAATTTACCAAAATTAAACTGATCGTGTAATTTATAACGTAATTAATACTTAATATAACCGTAGGTCGAAATGTTTACATTAAAACACGTTCAAATAATATGTTTAACAAACGTTTATTCGAAAATATATAAAAAACGGCAAAAAATTACCCAAATTAAACTGGTGTAACGTAATTTTCTCGTTAACAAATTATGTTTAAAACGTTTATTTTTTCGTGTTTACAACGTATAGGTTAATGCTTAATATAACTTAAAGTCGAAATTTTAATCTTAAAACACGTTAAAATAATATGTTTAACAGACGTTTATTTGAAACTATATGAAAACGACAAAAATTTACTAAAAATAAATTAGTCGTGTGGTTTTAACGTAATTTTAACGTTAACAAATTAATGTTTAAAACGTTTAACACTTATGTGTTTGCACGATATAAATGAGTACTTAATATAACCTGCAGTCGAAGCGTTAGTGTTAAAGCACGGTGAAATATGTTTGATAGACGTTTATTTAAAACCATATAAAAACGATAATAAATTACCAAAAATAATCTGATCGCATAGTCTTATAACGTAATTTTTACGTTAACAAATTAATATAACCTGAGTCCTGAAGTCAACATTTTAGTGCACTGTATACATATATAGGTATGTACTTATTTTTATTGTAACGTATAAAAGGGACGTCTACATAACGTGATATTTTACCGCCATATAACGACAAATGTAAATGTACACCTGTTTATATATAAAAGTGTATATTTATTTTTATTATAAAATATAAAATAAACGTCTGCATCGCGCGATATTTTGATATTACATAACGGCGAAATAGCACGTTGTGTAGACGTTTATTTTGCATCTAAATGCAAATACATATTGTATATATACCTACAAATGTGTATTTTTATTTTTATATAACGTATAAATTAAACGTTTGCACCACGTGTTATTTTGCCATTATATAATGGTAAAATATCGCATTGGTATTCGTTGATGTCTCGACAGGTTATAGCACTGACCAGCAGAGGGATATACTTATTTCTCACCACGTCTGTCTTGCTGAGCTTGCTTTAGACTAATTTCCAATCGCCTATTATGGCATACTAACGAAATCATAATAAGTTTGAATGTCTGGTTAGGAAAAGACAAATCTTCGTTTCCAATCAGGATTTATAGAATTGCAGGTGTAATCTAATGCAGGTCGGAGTTGACTGAATAATAATTTCCTGCAATCCTATTAATCACGTGGTATAAACGTTTATTTTATACGATATAATAAAAATAAATATACACCCTTTTATGTACATATATGCGGCTAATCAACGCATCCAAATCGTATATTACATTGTCGTTAAAAATTAACATATATTTAACGTAATAATTTAAGTTATATATCACTTAGAAAATGACGTTAGATATGACGTGGTTTTGCGGGACATTTGTGCATAATAAAGACGTTTCATCGAAAGGGGTAATCAACGCATCCAAATTGTACATTGTCGTTAAAAATTAACATATATTTAACGTAATAACTTAAGTTATATATCACCTAGAGAATGACGTTAGATATGACGTGGTTTTGCGGGACATTTGTACGTAATATTAACGTTGTTTGAAAAAGGTTATTCAACCATTGGTTATCGTCCTGATAAACGTTTTTTTAACGTTTGTGTTCTTACTGGGATATAACAAAATCAAATTTAAAGCCGCTATTGTAAATTCTCGGTGTCAATGAAATTTTACATTTTTGGATGGGTCTTGAATTAGGCGCTGTATACAATATTTAATGCAAATGTTCATTCCAACAGACCAAACCGCTTATTGCCAATAACATTTACTCCATAATATTCATCCCTGTAGAGATATCTTATTCCAAAATTTGAAGAAAAAATCCAAATATAATAATAATAATAATAAAACATCTTTATTAAGGGCGAAGTTAACCTTATAAGTATGATTCTCTAACACTATGCAGTTCAATTGTCCGGGACTGTAGTTGCCAAAAATTTAAGAAAAATTAAATATAAATATAATTATAACGCACTTTCCAGCTGTCGAGGTCTCACCCCTATTTCTGAGAAAGATAAGTGTGTACAAAAATATTTTTTAATTGGCCGTACAGACAGCTGAAGAAAATTACATTATCATTTATATTGGCCAAGTTTGTATCTTTCTGTAATGGAAACAGCACAGGCTAATTACACATAAATTCGCTATTATGGATGCTATTCTTAATACTTGAAAACATTAATGAAATAAAACCGCAGCAGAATTGCGTTTTGTATCTTCCGGTTGATTAAAAGAAAATTAGTGAATGTACAGTTCAAGACGTTTCAACCGAATAAAATACAGCATTTAAATATATTATTATTCATAGTTCTTCATTAATTCATTCAAACTGATAAATTGCTCCTCTTTATTATTATTGTTATCTTCCCGATTTTATGTAATACTTATCAATAATGAGTTTCTTTGAGAAGTTTGCGCAGCTTTGACATGATGGAGGTTAGGATTTAGATGTAATTTCAACAATTCAAGTTCCAAAGTTTAGAAATTTTATAAAAACCAAAATACTTTTGAGGTTTTTCTAAACAAACCTTAGTGGTGATAAAAGCAAAATCTCATTTTCCACCCTCAGATGTTTTCTGTTTAGGCAGATTGGGAGGGGTTAGTTTGTAGATCGTGTTTATTAGTGACGCTGACGCAGAGGTTATTTCTCTTTATAGGTACTGTAGGTATTATGTTGACAATCAACCATAGGTGATTTCTGTGTTGGTCATTGGGTGTCGGAAACTTTATAGGCATTAGGTAGACATAATATATTTGTCAAGTTTACAGTTTTGAGTGAGTTGTCAATACTCAGCATTCATAATTTCCTTGTGCGGCAATTTTAAAATAATTCCCATAAGAAATGTTTTATACCAGATTTTTTATAAAAGAAATTGAGTTTCAAATTAGTATTTGCTTTTCAGTAATAGCCGTGTACTCTTGGTTTATGAACGATAACATAAAAAACTTGATTTATACGCGATTAAGCTGCTATAGAAAAGTTTTTAACTACCATTTTTTGTTAAACTTTTGGTTCAGTGAAATTTTAAACTTTGCACAAAAATTGGGAAAGTTCCTTATAAATCATTCAATTTTTACAACACTGAAACTGAAAGGTCTAATTTAATAAATAAAATATCTAATTTGCTTTTCCTAACTCGGTGTAATATCCCACCAGTATATATTTTTTCAGATACTTGTACGTCAAGCTCTTTTTCCAATTAACAAATTGGCAAATTCGATGAATAATATATAATAATATAATATAACAACTTTTTTCTATTATACTTATTTAATTCGAACTACATTTTTTATATACCTACGATATAATATTTTGTGACATACGTATATTAGGTTTAAGCAAATTTCTTTTAGTTTTATTATTTAATATGAAATCAAATATCACCGATTTATATACTGTCTGTAATAGCCAGAGTACGCAAATATATAATTTAAGGCAAAATAAACTACACATCTTAAATAGCATACCAGTATTATTGGAGAAGATAATCGTGTACTACTAATACTGAAAATTTATTAAACTACTACTAAAGATTTAATTCTTAATATCTTAAAGAAAAACGACAGTTAATTTAAAAATGGTGGTACAGTTTCGTTTAATCTTCCTTATTTTCATCTGTTTATAGGTATACACGAAAATACCTAATATTAATTGTAGTGCTGTGGGCTTTTCAAGTAGTTTCTATTGGACGCCGAAACACTTGATCTCAATCTTCGTTTACAACGGGAAATTTTCAACTTTCCACTATTATTAGTTATTATGGGTCTCCTCATAACGTTCCGGTACATTAAAGCCAACCGCGGGTATAATCCAGGTATCAGTGTAATTAGTCGGTGTTGTTTCCTATTTATTTCTGAGTATGTATATAATTCACGGGCTGGTTGTCGTTTGGGGAGATAAAAACTTGCCCAATATAAATGATAATGAAATGTTTTAATTGCCGCAGTAAGTTCGACTTGACCCTGTGAGTTATGGCGTCGTTAGTGTGCTGAACAATAACGGCGCACTGGCAGTCTGTGTTTTCATATCTAATTAAAATCTCCCAGTTTCAATTTCCTGCATTGTGTTTTCCTATCTGAATTCTAGAATGTGTGTGAGATGAGGACAGAGGCGCGTATGTTAATAACATTACAGGAGATTGTGCTTTGTATATATATATTGTGTTTCAGATGAAACTGCTTTCTTTCTTTGGGTTGGCTCACATTAGGTCTTTTTTGTTCTTTGAAATTTCACATCACAAGCTTACCTATCCCAATGTTTGAAAATGGAACGGCTTGTTGACGCAACTAATCCCATTAATACATCTAATAAAAGTTGATTAAAAACGAGAATGTTTTTGCTGTCCTTATAAACAATATTAAAAATGATCTTAATTTGCTGATGAGATAATTTCCTCCGCAGCGTATAAACACTTTTAGAATTATTGTATTCATTGGATTATTTAATTTCATACATCCAAAAATACTTATTTAGTGCAACCAATTTTTAGACCCTTTCTTTGTTTATCTTGTAGCTGTGTAAACAAAGACATTTTGCTTTTTTGTTCACTAGGAATTGAATTATAAGGGATTTTATGTAGCAACTTTTCGCGATATTTGAGCAAACCTCTGAAGTAGCGTGCAAAATAGTTTCAGTTCTAGTACTTCAAACCTGACTTTTTTATTGTGGTTGCAGCGTGGATTGATTAATTCGGAAGTTAACCCCCTAAATAACTAATAAATGTACCTAAAAGAAGATGTTTTGATAATATTGCTTGATTGTGGTGTTCCAATTTCGGAGACAATTATTAAGCTGTCCTATGTTTTATTTTAAACTCGTAAATAATCGATTCGTTGAAATAACTCCCTAACTAAATTTTGTAAGATATATTTCCCTTCTAAAACAATTTTACAAAGAATTTGATAAGCTTTGAAGATTTGCTGGAGGTCAAGAATGCAGTAAATATCTTGGTTGTTGTTAAGTTTAGGGTCCATATTACCTAGCTCAGGGTCGGTTAGTGCCGTTTTATAAGCAGTTAAGTTTAATATTTAAGTCATATAACTCTCCTAGAATTATACAAAAAATATATAAATCTCTTATTTCCTAGAATTATATGCTTATTGGAGAGATCTAAAGGAGTAAATAGCATTTTTGTTACTTAAAAAATACTTTAGTATCAAGTTTTAGTGACCGGTTACAGTTACAGTTACAGATTCGAAATTTTGAAAAAAGTTGCCAGTAAATTAGGACTTGTTTTCGAACCAATTGTGAAATTATTTTAGAGTCTTGTTTTTTAAAATATATCGTGAAATTTTACATGAATAATTTATAATAATGTCCTTTTTTAGTACTAAAATGAGTAAGTATTTTAATTTGAAGAAAAAATATGTGGAGGGTAAAAAATAATAATGTCTCCGCAACGAAGCATTGATGGACCCATGTTCATGCGACGTTTTTTGTGAAATTTTAGTCCAAGGGTTTAATCCCCCAACAGTGGCGGCGCACGGTGGTGCCTTTTGTAAAAAATTGGCGTCAAAAATCTATCGCCACGCCAATTTTTGAAAAAAGTTAACAAAACTTTCTACACTAAAGGATTTGGGTACGCTGAATTTAGTTTTGCTGCCTAAGTTTTGTTTTTCAAAATGTCAACTTCAAAATTTCGGTCAGAATAAGGAAAAAGGTGAATAATTCGATAAAATCATTGTCTAAGTTAGAAATTCAATAAAAATGATGTCCAATTTGTATTAAAATGTTGTGTTTGGATGTATGCATTTATATAGGTACATAGATATAATAAGTGATTTTAGTACAGATATTTTATAAATTTAAAATAGCAAATCCAATATGTTTTTCAAATCTCTCAAAACTAATCTAATGGTAAATTGACGATTTTAACAGTTGACAGCTGAGCCAGCTGTCAAGTCAACATTAACAAATCAAAAACTTGAAAAAATCTATAATAATGATCTTGAAAAATGGTGTTGTATTTTTCTGCTGTATGTATTTAAATGTGACGTTCTAACAATTTACAGTTGACTGCTGCTTGACAAAACTACTTTTCACAATTTTCATTATACTTAATTTGATTTGAAATTTGGTTTTATATTATTGACGATTTTATCGGTCCATATTTTTTTACTGTCCATGCAATGACTACCAAATTTTTTTGGAATAATGGATTTAATTTGAAATTTTTTTTATCTCTTGATACGTTTCGATTAAAGAGGCGGTTTAGCCAGAGAAAAATATTTCGCAAATGTCTGCATACCTTTACCATCTTCGCAAAAAAGAAGACAATCCATTGAAGCGTTTTCGAGTTATTTAAAAAAAATTCTTTTCGAATTTTGAAACCCTCTTAACAGTTAAACGAAGCAATTTGGGATAATAGGTAAGTTAGGATAAACCGAACTAAGTATTTTAACCCGAGGAATATGTGGTCTTATGTTGTACACGAATTACCCGGACACCCTGTATATTTATATTATTTGTGTTTAAATACAAAGATTACCAAATTTTTCCATTGTAAAAAAATTAAACCATCATTCTATATTCTAGAAGAACAATTCTTCTATATAAAATATAATACATACACATCTTAAACGATTTCCTTCCCCAGCAGCACAACTTTAATGGCCCAATATGGTTCATAAATATTGGGTCAACATATAAACGTCAGATTTCTTTATATTGGTCCTACATTATGCTTCATATTTTGCCTATGTTTGTTTTCTTTATTGCAGAAATATTGTATGAAATCTTGCACCTATATTTGGTTTCTTTATTGTACCTACGTTTGTTTGGTTTCTTTATTGGAGAAATATTGTATGAAATATTGCACCTATGTGGTTTCCTTATTGGAGAAATATTGCACCGATGTTTGGTTTCTTTATTGGGGAAATATTGTATGAAATATTGCACCTATGTTTGGTTTCTTTATTGGGGAAATATTCTATAAAATATTGCGCCAATGTTTGGTTTCTTTATTGGAAAAATATTGTATGAAATATTGCACCTATGTGGATTCTTTATTGGAGAAATATTGCACCAATGTTTGTTTTCCTTATTGGAGAAATATTGCACCTATGTTTGGTTTCTTTATTGGGGAAATATTGTATGAAATATTGCACCTATGTTTGGTTTCTTTATTGGAGAAATATTGTATGAAATATTGCACCTATGTGGTTTCTTTATTGGAGAAATATTGCACCAATGTTTGTTTCCCTTATTGTAGAAATATTGCACCTGTATTTGGTTTCTTTAAGGGAGAAATATTGTAGCCAATATTGTACCTATATTCGGTTTCTTTGCTGGTACAATATTCAATATTGAATGTTGGCCTATAATGATTTACTTTATAGGGGGAACGTGGTAATATTAATATTGGTCATATATTTATATACTTTATTGCATGTAAAACAAATACAGGGTTTCCGGGTAGTCCATAATTTCACCAGCAGTATCTGGGAAAGAAAATAGATTGATACAACCCTACTGAACTTTGTACAAAAATGCACCCTTGAGGAGTTACAGCCCTTCAAAGTCGACCACGTAAAAACAATATTTTGCAATCTTCTTCCAATTCTAAAATATTTGTAAAATATTTGGTGTGCATTGACATGCCAGACCGCTACATAATTTGTCAGACCGCTAGATAACCCTGTATTTTTACCAATTTAAGATGCTGCAGCTCGGAGGAGGTTCATATTTTACTTAAAAGCGAAAGCCTGCAGGAGAAAAAGTAAAGAGCAATAAAATGTAAAAAAATGTTTTGTACATTTAGAAAAAAAATCAGGGACATTGGCGTAGCGCGATAAAAATTTTGGGAGGCAGAAGGGGGTCTTACCTCCCCCCAATTACCGCTGTTAACATAGAGCTGCGCAGCTGAAATTTTGTAAAATTATCTAGCGGTCTGACATGTCAATGCACACCAAATATTTTAGAAATATTTTAAAATCAGAAGAAGATATCGCAAAATATTGTTTTTACGACGTCGACTTTGAAGGGCTGCTTTTTTATAGTTATTTTCATACTGCTGGTGAAATTTTCACATAAATATATTATTATCTAAATAATAAAAATAAAAATATTGATAAAACTATAACAAAAAAGAAAAAATATAAATGTATATACAGGGTTTTCCAAAATTATGCGGCCAAACTCTTAGATTGTGTAGAGGGGCTAAAAACAAAACGAAAATTATCTATAAACATTTGGTCAATAGTGCATTTTAAAGAAGTTATAATCTTCCAAAGTTGAAGAGAATCAATTTTTTTTTATACTGTAACCGAGGCTGTAACTCAGAATCCAAAAAAAGTAGGCACATCAAAATTTAGATGTTACGTTTTATTTAGGTTCTCAACCATGTCCATCATCCAATTTTGAAAAAACTGCTCAGGGGCGGCGCGTTTGGGGCTTAAGTTAGGTACATTAATAAATGTTTTTGAATCTGTTGGCACTATTAAAAGTTTTACTTTAAAATTTGATTTTTCAATCATTATTACACAAAATGATAAAAATTTGTTTGATTGAAACCTACTATAATTATTATTATAATATTATTCTGGTACACTACTTGAGGTTTGAAGTGCAATTAAAATTTAAAAGTGAATTTTCTCGAAAACGGCCCATCTTATTAAAATGTGAAAGGTATACATACCATTTCTCTGTAATAATGATTGAAAAATCAAATTTTAAAGTAAAATTTTAATAACGCGAACGGATTCAAAAATATTTATTAATATATCTAACCTAACTCCATACAACCGCTCCTGAACAGTTTTTTCAAAAATTAATTTAGGATATGGCCGAGAACCTAAATAAAAGGTAACGTCTAAATTTTTATGTACCTATACCTTTTTCGGATATTGAGTTATAGCAAAAAAAAATTTATTCTATTCATATTTCGAAGGACATAACTCCTATAATATGCAGTATTGACCAAATAAGTATAGAACATTTTCGTTTTGTTTTGAGCCCCTCTACATGCTGTAAGTGTTTGGCCGCATAATTTTGTATATTTATATAAACTTAAAACTCTTAAAAGTTATCTACAGAGTGTTGTAATAACGTGCAAAAATTTTAAATGTAGATTCCCTGTCGAGAATTAAGGTGGATAGGTGCTTCATATAAAATTTTTCAAAATAACCCTTCCCTGTCCAGCTGCACCCTCTTAAAGAGTTGTGCTGGAAAGCGCTTTTTAATTTATCTTTAATTTGTAATGTCTCATGCAATTTATAAGCACCGAATGATCATATCGGTACGTAATATTGTCAAATTATATTTTGCCACCAGCCTACTTATAGTGTTTCATACTAATATTAACATGCTAAGTGGATGAAATAATTTCGGTAGGCCTTTTGATTAGTAACCGAGATGTGCCAAATTTGGTCTCTTTCCGATTAAGCTGTTTTGAGATATAAATTAAAAATCGTTTTTTGGGACACCCCTTTAAGGGGCTGCAGCTGGACAGGGAAGGGTTATTTTGAGAAATTTTATATGAAGGATTCACCTTAATTTTCGACAGAGGGAATCTACACTTAAAATTTTGGCACGTTAATACGGGACACCCTGTACCTATAAAAAAATAACATATATAAAAGTTAGCGGGCACTTCTGCCCCCTTCTCTATCTTTTGACCCCGCTAAATAGAGGGAAATAGATTTTTGTATTTCCAAGTCAGTGGCATTAGGAAACCTCTTCCTAACTGCACCTATGGAATAAATATATTTATTAGTAAATTCCTCTAGTCCAATCGGCAAGGCAATTGTGTATGGCAATAATTCCGAGCAAGCTGGAATAAATTTTAAGTGGGTCTCAGGCATCACATACTAATTTTGCACCACCTGAGAGGTTTTTGACACCATCTTGAAAAAATTACATTTTTACATTACATATTAGCAAATATCTACTTAGCGGCAAAATGATCAGAAAAATATGAAGTTACCAAATGAAATCAATGGGTAAACTCCGGTAAACTCTATCTACACAAAATGTTCTATACATTTTTTTCTATCGTTTAAATTTATTTCACATCCACCACCATACTACTAGTTCACACAACGCTGTACCTCCAGGGGTATTAGGATTCCCACTTCGAACGAATGAGCTGGTGCCTGATGACGACTGATATACCTAAGCCGTAAATAATTGTGTATACATTATGTCGGCAAAAGAAAGTATGCTTTACCAGAAAGTTATTGTTAACGCAGTAAATTAAATAAGGTTATACTTGAAGTTTATAACAAATTTTATTAATTCCATTGAGAGGTAAAACATTAGTAGGAAAATGTTGCCTGCCAGACAGTGCCAGATAAGCAAATCAATTTAATATTGGGTCAGAATTATTATTCATAAAAGTTTAATGTATTTACATCCGTGTGCATGCTAACAGGTCAACAGGTGGAAAACCTGTTGACCTGTAGCTAGAATAATATGCAACTTCACACCACACAATTTTTTCCTAATAAAATATATCTATTGCAATAACACTATACGGTGTATTTTTATGACCAATAAAGATTGATTGATTGATTTTAATACATAAAGAAGTAAACCAAAGCGAATCCTCACTACATGAAATCAGCGTCCCTAACCACTTTGCCAGCCAAGTAAGAATCTGCTGTCAACCTCGGATCCATCAGATGACGAGGTAATATCGCAGCCGAAAAAAAGTTATCGATTTTTTATCAAGTAGTATGTTTTTCCGAAAAATTTTCCTTTTTAAATGAGAGTTTTTACATTAGTTAATGTCAATTAAATTATTTTGACAAGAAATCATTGGTAATAAGAAATAAGTTGTTAATATTTTTTAATTATAAGAAAACAATGAATTAGTATGATTTTGAGAAAAGCGGAAAAAGGGTACATCATCACCAAACTTGGAGAAGGGTGGTGTCTTAACAACGCATAGCAAGTGAAATTAATTGCAGCAAAAGCACAATTCAAATCCTAAACTAAAAGTCAGAATGCCTTCCGCTATTATCTGTTTTGTGCAAATATTCTTTATCAAACTTATGACTCCTGGGACAACTCGCAGTTGACCATTGTAGTAGGACTGAGACATCTTTTTGTCGGAAAGTATTTGCAAACTGCATTCTTCCCTCTTTATTAACATCTGTTAGTCAGGGCTTTTTAGCACTGGCACAGCTAAATATACCTTGCTCCCGCAACCATTTTCTTGCTGTCCTAACAGACGCTGGGAAGTTGGTTTGCTCTTTGGCTTCAATAGAATTAGAAAATGGGTTTAAATTCACATAGTTAACCAGGGTATTGTCGATTTCTAACTCTTTCCAGAATCCACTGCCTTGCTCAGATCATGAGTTTCTATCCACTTTTTGGTTAGTTTTTGAATCGTGCTTTTACTGCAATTAATTTCATTTGCTATACCTTGTTGAGATCACCCTTCTCCAAGTTTGGCGATGATGTAGTCTTTTTCCTCTTCACTCAAAACATGATAAGGCATGATTAAGTAATAAAAACATTATTTTTGCTTAATATGACAATGACGACACTAATAAAAAAATATTGAGATTGATGCGACACTGAATAGAACCATAGTTACAACGGGAAAATCAGTCTTTTGATTAGTAACCAAGATGTGCCAAATTTCATCTTTTTCCAATTACGCTATTTTGTGATAGAAATTAAAAACTATTTTTTAGCCCACCCCTTTAAAGGGGTGTAGCCGAACAGGGAAAGCTTATTTTGGAAAATTTTATACGAAGTACCCATCTTAATTTTTGACGAGGAATCTCCAATTAAAATTTTTTCACTTTATTACGGGAGACCCTGTTTATAGAATCAAGCATGGGGGCCGGGTTGCCTTGCAAAATCTTGCCCCAATAAGTACGTTTAATTAGAGCAGTCTTAACCACAAAATTTAATTTATTTGTTTGAGATGTAGATGAAATTAATTATCCAGGCTTATCGTGTATAGAATTTGTAAATTGTAAATTTGGTCCCTACGGACTTTGGTTGCCTGCGTAAATGCTGCAGCAACTGAAGGTTGCCAGCATTTTCATTAGGGAAGTGAAAACATTGATAGCACTATCGATAATATTTGACTATCGAAACCATCGATAGACTTAAAAACTGTCGATAGTTTCGCTATCGATAATCTCGATAGTGCTTTATCGATGTTTTCACTTCCTTAATTTAAATGCTGGCAAGCAGCAGCTTTTATGCGGACAATCAAATTCCTATGTGTAGAGACCAAATTTACTCTTCGATACACGATAAGCCTAGATAATTAATTTTATTTACATCGCAAACAAATAAATGAAATTTGTTAAATTAAAACTGCTCTAATTAATGTTGTGGCAAGCTTTGGCAAGGCAACCCGGCTCCAATGCATGACTCTATATGTAATCTTTTAATCAAATTGTATTTTGATAAAATAACATATGAACGTATATATCACACGGTGGGATCTTATACTAGAAGGTATGACGTTCAACATAAAGAGCGCCATTTCGTGTGGTTACTCTATCTAGTACACACCAACTATAAACCCATAATGAGTAAGAAGCGTAAGTAGGAAGGTAAATAAGTACCGACCACAAAGCATTTGATATATAAGGGGACGTTATCAAACTCTAAGCAACAACAAAGGAAGGACAAGTGATTAAATATAATAAAAATTCATTCGTTTATGAATGCAGGGGGTGGAATCTAATATTTATTATAGCAAAAAGAGAAAAATTAAAGAATCTGCAATAATTTTATTAAATGAAGACAAATGCGTATCAAACTATTCTGTAGATTGTTGTACAATGTGGCTACCGATGCTAAAAGAAGAACTTAGCAACTTGATAATCTAATCTAATCAACTTTGTGTGAGCGTAGTAAGTATCTATGGTTATGATGTAAACATTAAAATTGTGTAATTTCGTGAAATTACACAAAAAAACAGATTATAAGCATTGAGAAAGGAAACAGATTAAGTTTCCGAAACGTCAATAAAACAGCATTGTTTTTATTTTAGTTTATATATTTTTTATGTCAAAAACCAACCTTTAACTGTTCCTTTGACATGTTCTAAAGTGTGGCAGTAAATCCCAAATAAGAAAAGAAATGAGTAATGGAGTTAACGTAATTACATGGTGATTTAAAATCCATTTTTTTTACTTTATGCAGCTTTATCTTTTATAACCACAAGTTTTTTTGTTATCTTGACGTTGATTGAGATAAGTATTTGCTAATATTTCGAAAAATGTAATATTTTCGGCCATTTTTTCAAGACGGTGGAAAAAAGTTCAACCTCTCAGGTGGTGCTAAATTTGTACGTGAAACACCTGAGATCCACCAAAATAGATTAAAATCAATTCCAGCTTGCTCGGAATTATTCCCACACTTATTATTATTTGAATTGCCCTGCTGACTGGCCAATTTTTGTTCATGAACTTACGTAGAATGGTTCCATGGCACCGTAAATCTTTAAATGGTAATTTTCCTCTCTTCTTTCCTTGCCCTGAATACAACGAAGAGATATTTTTACTTAATAACTTTTTCATCTGGTGAAATACTGCCTTGTGTGATGTTTCACCACCACACAGGTAAAGACAATTCACCTGAAAGTACAATATTAAAGAAGTCTTTTCAAAATATAGGTTATTAAGTATAACTTACAAGTAAATTCACCTTATCTTCTGCTAATAAAGAATCTTCGAGGGAAGCGAGATCTTCTTCATTTGCAATCGGCAGACATCTTAAAAATGCTACACTTTCATTGTCATTTCCAATAGCTCCACTACAGTCATCCTTAAGTAAACTGACCTTGGTTCCTAGAGCACTCACAGTTTTCTCCAATTCCCTCATTGTGTGCTCCATGCCAACTACCTTGTCAAAAATTGCTTTTTCACCAGCTAAAACAATCGATTCGCTATGATCTACTACATCATGAACCGATGCATTACCTGTCATTGGAATGACCCCTTTTGGTGTTTCTACCGGTGTACAGGAACCCGATGATCTTGCCAGCGCCGGTGAGGAGGTTCTACTCTCATTGATTCTGCTATTGTGTCCATCATCCTCATTATTTATTCTTATTATAGGTAAGGGCTGATTTCCTTTTTTCTTGCCTGCAATAAATGCAATTATAATGTTTTTAAGATTTCAATAAGAAAAACCTCTGGACAACTTACCGATGACACAGTAGCGCCTGCCTATTGATTTTGGATCATTATTTTCAATGAACGTCCTCCTGTTGTTTCCACTGAAGGATTCTT
The DNA here is from genome assembly GCA_963680705.1 of Rhagium mordax. Taxonomy (NCBI): domain Eukaryota; kingdom Metazoa; phylum Arthropoda; class Insecta; order Coleoptera; family Cerambycidae; genus Rhagium; species Rhagium mordax. The sequence continues at coordinate 26,029,778 of OY796658.1, read as the reverse complement.
GGTTCCGTATAGGGGAATCAAATCCTAATACAGTTAAAATTAATAACAATAAATATTAGCACAAGCCATAAAAGTATATGACTTACGTTTATGATTGTTTGCTGTTTGTTCATCTGAGGAAGACTCATCGCCATTTGTGTTTTGTTCTGGCTCTGATGATTTGGCAGATCCCTCATCATCTTGCGAATCCAGGTTTGAAGTATAAGTTGCCTTATTGCAGAGTTCTCTAGCCTCCTCCAGGGTTTTAATGTTCTTTTTACGTGCCTCTCCTTTACACAGCCTAAATTTGATATCGTCTCCATTCAAGGGAGTACATCTGTCAATTAGTTCTGATAAGATATTCGTAGAAATTCCCTTTGGCCATTTATAAGTGTCATTTCCAACAGCCCATTCGGATGGAACGTAATCTACTGCTTGTTTGTTGGACCAAAACACAATATCCCACGACATTTTAATCTACAGTTGCTGCGGTCAAATAAAAACGAAATAATCACATAATTCTTTCAAACATTTTTTTTTTAGACTTGGATTTATATCTACCTTTTTTAGTTATAATACAGTTAAGTTATAGAACATGCTCCCGATCGAGTGCTTTTGCTTTATACAGGGTATTTCAAAAGTAAGCGTAAACCTTCTGGGGGCGTAATCCTCGGATAAAAATAAGACACAAAGTTCCTATCAACATGGGTCCGGAAATGCTTTTTGAGGAAGTTACGGCCCTTTAAATAGCGAATAAAAAAGGTTCTTTCTTACTCGGGTTCTTATTTTATTGAATCTTTTAATTTTAATATTTACTAACTAGACTGGACCAAAATTAAATCACATGTCACAATGACAATCAGTATCAGTAAAACTTCAAATTACCTGAAAACAATGACAAACGTTTGTATGATCGAGTGTTGTATCTTTTTATCTCAATTTTCTCAAAAACGGTTAATTCCATCGGGATGAACTAAGAGTACCTCTTTTACGTAGAAAACTTTGAAATTTTAAAATTCTCAACGAAAACCTTAATAAACTGAAACGAAAAAAAATGGGGTTATTTTAGCCCTTAACCTTCCTGGTATGTAACGCCCCTGACTAAAATTTTTATATTCTGAAATCAGCATCAAGTTCAGCGTCAAAAGTTTATACAGTCTGTTCGAAATTTGATTGTTAATGGTTTCGGAAATATTGCGGAAAAACTGTCTTCAGGGTGCCCCATTCGAAGAGTCGTAACTTCCTCAGTAAGCATTTCCGGACCCATGTTGATAGGAATTTTTTGTCTTATTTTGATCCGAGGATTACGCCCCTATATTGCAATTGAAATAAAGATACTAAAACAATACATAATCAAAATTTAAACTATAATGGAGATGGACATGAAAGAAAAACAAAGATGCAAATAACATTAGTCATTCTCAATTATTCTTCATCTTGTAATGTTTTAAAATTGTTTTTAGGGCGGGTTCTACTTTTATTTAATTTCCGTTCGATTGATACTGGCAGATTCCAAAGTGTAATTTGTAAAGTGTTTTTAAGATGCAAAAATTACCATGCAATGCACTACATGCAATCATTTTCATTGCAAGGCATAGATGTAAAGTGGTTTTAAATGATCTGCAAAGCGAACGTTGCAATAACTCTCTATTTATAATAAAATAACACTTTTCTACGGTAATTGTGATGAATTATATTCTGTAAAAAGTAATTAGAAATGGTTATGAAGTACAATGTAACAGTCATTATATTGAAAATTGAAATATTAAAAATTAAGATGGGAAACAGAGAATTCATCTTTTTTATTCCGCATAATGATCATATGTGTGTAGCATTTCTATTGCAGTGTAAAAATTGTCATTTTTGTTTTGAATAACAACCAATTTGCTCACAATGTCCTTTGTTTCAAAGGAAATTATGTCTTCTGAAATATTTGTGAATTGATAAACACCAACTTTTGCCGATGAGAATGGATAATCAAAAAAATTATTTACATTGATACATTTATGTCCAAATATTACGTTTCCATTTACGTTAAATATTTTGGCAATAGCATCAGCCAATAAAACAAAACTATTTTGGGACTGTGTCGATAAAATAAAATGTTCACAATAAATTATTTGATCTGAAGTTCTTCTTTGCTCTTTAACGTAAAATAACGACAATTTCCTTTCAGAGAGACGTTTAACGACCTGAGAGAGTGTTTTATTAGGCGTCCTTATCATATAATTGTTCACTAATCTTCCTAAAAAACTTTCGAAGGAAAAACAACTCAAGTCATTCAATGACATTTGTAAGTTTTCCACATCATCACAAATATGCAAAAGACAATGTACATTATAAACTACTGATGTTCGACCATATAAATCACTGAATGTCTCTACGAAAGCTTTTAGCAAATTTTTAGCGCAGGTTATATTGTGAGGTGATCTCTCTTGCGATAGGAGTAATCGAAGAGCGCAATGGAATAGAAGAAAATGTTGATACATTCGTTTAGGAAGTACATTTTTCAAGACTACGATTCCCACATAAAGCAAAAATAGACGTAGTTCAGTAGCTTTCCAGTTTTCAAACTCATCCAAGGACCTTGGTTTTCTATTGAATTCACTTGGAATCGAAGTCGCCATATTCTTCAAGTTGTCTGAAATTAATTTTCTGTCTCTGATGTGTAGTTTGGTGCCCACTTCTTTTATCCAGTAACGAAGCAATTTTTTCATCACACCGATACAGCACAAGTGCATGTAATCCAGGGCGAAATGCTTTATCATGTCTAGATTCTTAATTTTGATTAAAGGAGTCGAATTAACATGATGCTCTTTTTGATGCTTATTTCTAAAACTGCTATCTGTTCTTTGCTCAGCATCTATATCACCAAATGTCATTCTTCTCTCAATGTAATACCCTTTCTGTATACATCTCTCGCAACCATAATGACCATTGTGAGATTTTATGCCTTTAATGAATGCCCTAGCCGGGGCATCACATGTAAAACAGGTAACTCTGATAATGTACATCTTGCCCTGATACATCAACCCATTAAGCAATAAATCGTTCAATTCAGTGATAAAATCCTCCAAAAATGAGGATAAATATGGCTTGGATTTGCCAAAAAAAATTGCGATTGGAAACGGATGGATGTTGAATTTTTCAATATAGATTTTTCCCAGGATTGGCCAAAAACTTCTCGGTGGACTTGCACTAACAGGAACACCGTCAATGTTGAAAATTAATTGTAGTACGTTATCCTTGATTTTATATATAATGGTATCACAGCTCAAGAAAGGCAGTAAACCCTTTGAAATCCCTAAATATACAAATTCCGCCCTATTTCCAATAATATCACTGACATATTCAATATTAGTTGTTCTGCAAGTTTTTAAAATAGTTCTTGGATCCTTTGGAAGATTCATATGCAAGTGATTGTTTAAGCCATTTAGCAACGGAGCCAGCTGGTAATGCTTGATTTTGTATTTCATAGCCCAGTTTTCCAGAAAAAATCGAAATGTTCCTGGTGATATTGACCAATTGGGTGTCTCACTATGTATGTTTACATTTTCAGCCTGATCGTCAACTGTAAACAATGAGTCATAACATATGTCAACATCAACTGTGGGACAACTGTCTTTAGTTTCTAATAACGCACCCGTAGTGGACTGCTCAGTTTCAAATGAGGCTGAATTAGACGAACATGCAGCTGAATTAACTCCCAAAATTCTATCATCTTCCGATTGGCCAAACTCATTTTCCCCTACTTTTTCCTCATTCACAACGATAACATTCTGACAACTTTTTTTCTTATATCTATATTTTGCTGAATAACGGCGACTAGACATTATGTTTCCAACTGAAGTTCAATCTTGCCCAAGTTCATTATCCGGAACCTAATAAGTCAAAAATCGATTTGTTACAACTCGCATATGAGGTCTGCTTCTACATCCTCAATTTATTTTCAATAGACACAATTATTGTAATAATTATATGTTTCCCTCATGTTTTAGTTGAAATGACGTCAAACTTACAAGCAAAATTTACTCCTCGGGTGAAAAACATGTAATGTTGACGGATATTGATTTTTACAGTAATTGTTCCTATTAGAAATAAATTGATGACATAAACGACATCTTCCAAGATTTGTACAGTCTGCATGATCACCACATTAGAACACCAAAACGATGCACGAAAAGAGTCTAACAATCCACCAACAATTACATTAAAAAAAATAACATTACGTACCTAAAGCCGTTTCCACACCATACATACTCTTACATACAGTAGAAAGTAGAAACGATACATTACTGCGAACACGAGAAATCTGGGTAACTACGAGTGGTCGTTTAGTTGTGTATAGGGATATCCAACGAAAATGACTACCCCTAATAACTTCTTTATTTTTGATGCTATAAAAAAATCTTTTCTATAAAAGTTGTACGGTTTATTGAAAGCATTTAGAATGTGTATTCAGAAAAATAAATGAAAGTCGTTTAGAGGAGATATGGTTTTAACCCGCATTTTTTCAAATGGAGCACCCGATTTTTTTTGCATTTTTGAAATCAAGGATCTTTTTTCATTTTGAATATATAAATACATATCATATTATCTTTTAACATTTTCTAATTATTGCAATTTTTGTGGCCCAAAAACAAGGAAATAAAATAACAGAACAAATTTTTATTTTTAGAATGCATTAGTCTTGGCTAATTTAGATATGAATTACAACTATAAATAATAGTATATTATGTTACTAGGAGTAGAAGGCGAAGATTATTGTTGAGCCCAGAAGCTTGCTCAGCCGAGGCTGAGCAACTGGGCGAAACACATAATAAGCCTTCTACTCCGAGTGACATATACTATTTTTTCTTCAAGCGTCAAAATAAAAAAATTGCGACTTTAATTTCGAAAAATTACATAGAATACGTTCAATTTAAAAAAATAAATAAAATATTGGTAATACTACCCATTTTATTTATTAATTAATCATAACATAGTACTAGCCACTTCATTTATAAATTAACATAGGTAACATACCTATTAGATCTCCCAAATCTTTTATATCGTTAACTTTTATATCAACAAGTTCCTGTGAACAAGCTCCTGTGAATCCAAATACTAGTACAACTTAAAAAATATGCTATATCAATTTTTTAAAAGTAAAATAAAGTTAGAAAGACAAAAAAAAAATTTAAGAGAACGGGATTTGAACCCGAGCCTCCAAACTACGAGTCTAACACTCTGACTAATGAGCTATATTCGCAGTACAGCGAAGCATTCAATTCCTTGTATCTATTACTTTCAGATCGTAGAGATAATAATAACTAGAATTTTATAAATTATAACAAAATTTTATATTACAGATATAAAAGAGTTTAATATATATCTGCGTGGAAAAGCAAATACATTTATATTACCACTACTACTGTCACTGTCACTTTTGCACGTCAGTGTACATTGTTTCATTTTTGTCCTAGGAAAAAAATGAGAAATATTTGTACTAGTACAATAATAGGCTCTTTCTACAGGACGTGTTGTACAATATAAAGTAAGTATTATTATACGCTTGAGGAAAAAAGTAATTAAAACTATTCTACATAAACTGTTCAAAATGATGCCCTTCATGTTCGATACAAAGCCATAATTGTCATAATATAAGAAATGTGTTTTAACACTGTCAATAAAGTATTAACCAGCTAAATGTTGTCTTGATTTTATTTTGCTGTGCTGTCTGTCATGTCAGTGTGACATTTTGTTTTTCATCCAAGGCTATAACTAAATGATTATTAAGCTAAAATCTAAGTTAATATTTTCGGACCACAAAAATTGCAATAATTAGAAAACCCTAAAAGATAGTATGATATATATATCTATACATATATTCGAAATGAGAAAAGTACCTTGATTTCAAAAATGCAAAAACATTCGGTGCTCCATTTAAGAAAATGCAAGTTAAAACCATATCTCCTCTAAACGACTTCCATTTATTTTTTTGAATACATATTCTAAATGCTTTCAATAAACCCTACAACTTTCATAGGAAAAATTTTTTTACATCATCAAAAATAAAGAAGTTATTAGGGGTGGTCATTTTCGTTGGATATCCTTGTACAAGTACAAATAATGACCTTGGTAATATTTTTGTACTGTGTATTCGTTGCACTATTTGGATGACGTAAGTATTTACATTTTGTGTCTAAGTGAGACAAATATAATGACTGATTTTATTTTTGTACTGTGTATTCGTGGCATTATTTGGATGACGTGAGTTTTTCTATTTTGTCTCTAACTCTAAGTGAGACAAAATAAATATGATCTTGATTTTTTCCGAGACACAAGATGGTATTTTTTATTTTAATACTTTCATTAGTTATACCATTTTGTTAATAACATTGCTATTATAAAAAATTGTTCGACAACGAAATTCTTTTTATTTATTATTGTATAGTGATATCAAGTTTATATCACAATATCACCGAATAATTAAGTCGTAAAAAACAAGAAATTAAAAAAAATTACAAAATAAATTTTAGGAAAAAACATTTTTTACAAGCTTTGAATGAATTTTTAAACGATTTATTCCGAGATGGTATTTTTTATTTTAATTTAATATTTAATTTGTCAATAACAATTCCGTTATAAAAAATTGTTCAACGGATTTTTTTTAGGATAAAACTACATTAAAGAATTTTTTCTTTGTCAAACAATTTTATATAACTTATTAACAAATGGTATAAATAATGGAAATAAATTAAAATACTACCATCTTGTGGCTCGAACAAAATCATTTAAAAACTCATTTCAAGCTTGTAAAAAAATTGTTATTCGCGAAAATCAAACAAATGAAAACGTAAGGATTTACCTTGGATACACAGTAATACACACAAATTTACGTGTGATGAAAACTTCGATTGATCAAAGTTGACACTTTTGCCCATATTTTTCTGTCATCACTTTCACATATTTGTGAATTTGTGTGTATCCATGGTAAATCCTTAAGTTATATTTGTTTGATTTTCGCGAATAATGTAATAATATCACACTTACTCAAAGTTGAAAAATGTTAATTTATTTTAACTTTTAATAACAATTAAACAACAATGGCTGCGTAGAGAGAAAAAAGAAAAAGTCAGAGATACTCCAAACAGAATTGTTAAATTTGCAAAGAAAGAAATTCCCAAAAAAAGGCTGGAAACAATGTTTGTTATTTGTAAATAACGGCGCTGCGGTTGCATAGGTAATAGGTATATGGCGGCATGTCAAGAGATTGATTTCATAGAGACGAAAAGATTTCAAAAAGGTCGATGTAAAACGATAGTAAAACAAAATTAAACTTTCCAGTGAATAGAAAACTCTTTACAAACAAGATGGGAACATTCCCAATAAACACAACATACACGTGGCTCAGTAATGGCAAAGTACAAACTGCCATAACTGCCAACTGGCATTACCGGCCATTATAGATCTTTATAGATTTATTAGATTTTGCCAGCAGCTGAACTAAACATTATTAGCACGGAAATGGCAATAATGCAATATATAAAATACTGGTATAACTCAGTAAACCATTATTGGTATACTAAAATGGCAAATGTCACTTATAAACTACTGGTAGGACTGTACACAACTTGTATTGTAATGAGCCATTAATGTTTAACCAGTAACATCACAAAACCATCAATAACTCTACTGGGCCAACAGAATGCCACAAATCATGTGTTTACTGGGTTACTAATGTATAGTGTCTTCATGCATTTAAAGAAATATTACGTACTTACCTACATATTTCACAAAATCAGTACTTAAAACAAAACTAACAGCACAAAATGCGCGTCACTCAACAACAGTCATCGCCATTTTGCCCTATGATGCTCTCACAGTTACAGACTGTTGCCAGATTGTGAAAATGTGATTATCAGAAAATATCGACGAAATTAGCAGATTTAAAAATTTTCCAGTCTGCTTCAAACAAATACGTTCAACTTCAACTTATGTTTTTAAATATTGTGGAATTTTGTACACATGAAATTATTTTTTTATTTTTTGAGTAGGTACCCATATTACCCTATAATAATTAAACATCGCCAAATGTTCATCGCAGTTTGTAGAGGTACCTATAAAAAATAAAATGGAACAATATACATTGTGTATGCACTGTATATTATAAATATACGTGTGTGTGTGTGTGAAACGAATTAATTTTTCAGGATGTAAATAATTTTATAGAATAAATGACATTCCCAAAAAATTATCGTATATTGTAATTATTATCAGAAGACTCAGCTAATTATCGTAGATTTTGGTAATTACCGGGCATCTGACAACATCGACCATGCATACGTGGTGCTTAAATGCATCTTAATGTAATGTCAGTCCGCTGCGGCGCTGTTGAGATGTTAGCTGACATGAAGATTTTGCGCGAATTTTGAAAATATTTGATACCGCGGAATAAATACAATTTTAATTTAGTCTAAAGAATTGTTAGAGGTGTTTTTAAGAAGGGTATTATAGGTGCATATAGTTCAATAATCCAGCACTATCAGCGAAATAAAATGTATTTAACCACTATATTACCTCAAGGACACTTAAAATTATTGACTTTCACCCAGGTGTCCCGCGTTCGATTCCGGCCGAGGCACTAGGATTCTTTCAAACAAAGAAATGCATCCTAGTATACTCGGATATTGGGTGTGTGTGCAATATGTTTTTGTCTGTAAATGTGTATAGCCCCCTCCCACACAAGGTCCTTTCTCAGAGCCTTCAGTAGGAAGGCGGTCGTATTTCCTGTGGTGTTATTTGTTGTTGTGTCTTTTGAGGATACATGGTTTTCACTGACGTGACGGGTCCTACACATTGGCGAAATATAGATTTTTTCATATCGGAACAAAATTTTAAAACAATATGTGTCCAATATATTGGTTATATTTACTCTGAAGATATATGGATTACACTGATGGGGCCTACATTGGCGAAATGTGTTTTTCATATTGGGACAAAATTTTAAAACAATATGTGTCCAATATCGGTTATATTTCCTCTGAAGATATATGAATTACACTAGACGGGTCCTGCATTGGCAAAATATAGATTTTTTAATATTGGGACGAAATTTCAAAACAATATGTGTCCAATATTGGTTATATTTACTCTGAAATATATGAATTATACTAGACGGGTCCTGCATTGGCAAAATATAGATTTTTTCATATTGGGACTAAATTTCAAAACAATATGTGTCCAATATTGGTTATATTTAATCTGAAGATGTATGGATTACACTGGACGGGTCCTACATTGGCGAAATATAGATTTTTTCATATTGGGACTAAATTTGAAACAATATGTGTCCAATATTGGTTATATTTACTCTGAAGATATATGAATTACACTGGACGGATCCTGCATTGACAAAATATAGATTTTTTCATATTGGGACGAAATTTCAAAACAATAAGTGTCCAATATTGGTTATGTTTAATCTGAAGATATATGGATTACACTGGACGGGTCCTACATTGGCGAAATATAGATTTCTTCACATTGGGACAAAATTTTAAAACAATATGTGTCCAATATTAATTATATTTACTGTGAAGTTATATGAATTACATTGGACGGGTCCTACATTGGCAAAATATAGATTTTTTTCATATTGGGACTAAATTTCAAAACAATATGTGTCCAATATTGGTTATATTTAATCTGAAGATATATGGATTACACTGGACGGGGCCTACATTGGCGAAATATAGATTTTTTCATATTGGGACGAAATTTCAAAACAATATGTGTCCAATATTGGTTATATTTACTCTGAAGTTATATGAATTACATTGGACGGGTCCTACATTGGCGAAATATAGATTTTTTCATATTGGGACGAAATTTCAAAATAATATGTGTCCAATATTGGTTATATTTAATCTGAAGATATATGGATTACACTCGACGGGGCCTACAATGGCGAAATATAGATTTTTTCATATTGGGACGAAATTTCAAAACAATATGTGTCCAATATTGGTTATATTTACTCTGAAGTTATATGAATTACATAGGATGGGTCCTACATTGGCAAAATATAGATTTCTTCATATTGGGACGAAATTTTAAAACAATATGTGTCCAATATTGGTTATATTTAATCTGAAGATATATGGATTACACTGGACGGGTCCTACATTGGCGAAATATAGATTTTTTCATATTGGGACGAAATTTCAAAACAATATGTGTCCAATATTGGTTATATTTAATCTGAAGATATATGGATTACACTAGACGGGGCCTACAATGGCGAAATATAGATTTTTTCATATTGGGACGAAATTTCAAAACAATATGTGTCCAATATTGGTTATTTACTCTGAAGTTATATGAATTACATAGGATGGGTCCTACATTGGCGAAATATAGATTTCTTCATATTGGGACGAAATTTCAAAACAATATGTGTCCAATATTGGTTATATTTAATCTGAAGATATATGGATTACACTGGACGGGGCCTACATTGGCGAAATATAGATTTTTTCACATTGGGACGAAATTTCAAAACAATATGTGTCCAATATTGGTTATATTTACTCTGAAGATATATGGATTACACTGACGGGTCCTACATTGGCGAAATATAGATTATTCATATTCATTTCATATTTTCTTAAAATATGTGCCCAATGTTGGTTATAAATGTCATATATTGGGCCATCATTCGTATATTGGGCCTATATGATTCGTACATTGGTCCAATATTTTGTGCTGCTGGGGTTACTATTGCTAGTTCAGTGTCAAATAGGTATTCTAGAATATTGTTAACAGGCCCTTTCTGCAATTATTGATTTTTTTTACATACCTATATACAGGGTGGAACAAAAGTATCAAATAATGGCTTTAACTTTGTTATTTGCAAAGTTACAAAGTTGTTTGGTTCTTTACTGTGCATGTTTTGAGTTTTTTAGTTTGTTGATATCTTCTTCTGGTTTGTTCCTATGGCAACCAACTTTTTCTTTTTAAATGGCACCCATAATTTTTTTTTTTGTAAATTTGAAACAAGCATATTTTTCTCCATTCAGATATAAAATTTTGCAATTTTTGGAAAAAAATAAGCGTGAAAAAAAATATTTATTACTACTCATAAAATTTTGCAATTTTTGGAAAAAAATAAGCGTGAAAAAAAATATTTATTACTACTCAATCGGAACTAAATTAATTAATTTCACATCACAACACTAAAATTTAGTTGTTTGTTTGTAAACATTTAATTGCCAAACTTCCATGGCATTTTACCAAAAGTAATGTTTGTGTTTTATAACTGCATGACTTTTTCCATGGCATCCTTTATTAAGAGGCGACGAGTGAGTCGTAATAAATGTTTTTTTTCTCGCTTATTTTTTTTCGAAAAATTTGCAAAATTTTGTGACTGAATAGAGAAAAATATGCTTGTTTCAAATTAGCAAAAAAAAATTATGGGTGCCATTTAAAAAGAAAAGGTTGGTTGCCATAGGAACAAACCAGAAGAAGATATCAACAAACTCAAAACATGCATGGTAAAGAGCCAAACAACTTTCATATTGAACATTTTTTTGTAACTTTGCAAATAACAAAGTTAAAGCCATTATTTGATACTTTTGTTCCACCCTGTATGTATTTTCGTACCATTATTGTATACTTTACATAATTTCTCGTTTCCCTTTCGTACGTCCATGTGCTTTCTAGACTACCACAGATGAGGGTATTGTTCCATATTTCGAGTACATCTGCATCTAATGTGTGCCTATGAATAGTTAAATGCAACAGCGTCTTCTATTTATGTGGCAATTGTGTATGCTTCAAATCATCCTATCTTCTAATAACCAGGGTGCAGATATGGAGATGTTATTACAGAGGGTTTACAGAGAATCCGCAATAGGGTATGTGCTTTTGTTGGTGCACAGGATGCTGCCATTAATTCTTTGGTGTGGCCACAGATGCATGCCGAGTTAATTTTTATTTTCTTACAAATATAATTTGTTTTCACTATACAAGAAAATATCGATTAATGTACTATGCGGCAGTAAAAAAATATATGTATTGTGTGTGTTTCTACTGGACTTTACATAGTCGAGTAAGTGATTAAGAATTCGAGTAGTACTAATGTGAGAAGGAGAATTTTTGTCAATTTTTTATTTTGCAAAAGGCACATGAATTAAATCTTTCTGCAGCATATTGACATCACGAATAATGTGCTTAATTTAAAAAGTGTATTATTTGAATGATTTTATCAAATACTTGGCTTAAAGATAAAAGCCCAAATAATTAAAATTTCGCTTTGTTTACACATATATTTAATATTTATCTCAAACTGTAAAATGGTGCTCGACTCACCTTTAAACTGTGCGAGGCATGTATCGAATCAGTTGGTTTCTTCTTAAGGTATTGCGACTTAAGCTATTTGAATATTTTTGTTGTAGAGATTAATGGATTGATAGATGCCCCGGTTACATTTGCATTTTGCAAAAACCTGATTAGAAGCAGCATTCTGTGTTTGTACGTTCCTGATTCTAGGTAGTTAAAGCCTAGGTACAGGGTGTTTCCTATAAAACTATACCCCCCTTATTTCGGTCAATCACCACCGATTTTAATTTTTCAAAAACCGGTCTAACACAGAATTTTCCGTAGATTTTGAATATGCTATTACTTTTTTTCCTACTTCAACCGTATACGAGGGGCAGAAAAAAGTTTGGTTTTTTTAAATGGAACACCCTATATATTTTTACATATTTGAATTCGCCTCGTCCTTCTGATTACAAGTATATATGACACTTATATATTTGTTATAAAAATGACGTAAATAATTGAATTTAACCTTAGGGCGTTTCCTTCAAAACTATACCCCCTCTTATTTCGGTCAATTATTAACGATTCAAAATTTTCAAAACCTGCACATAGAATTTTTCGTAGATTTCATATATGCTATTAGTTTTTTCCTCCCTTCAACGGTATACGAAGGGTGGAAAAAAGTATGTTTTTTTTTTATGGAATGCCCTGTATTTTTTTACATATATAAGTATTATATATATTTATAATCAGAAAAGTAGGGCGGATCTAAATATGTAAAAAAATACAGAGCATTCCATAAAAAAACATACTTTTTTCCACCCTTCGTATACCGTTGAAGGAAGAAAAAAGTAATAGCATATAGAAATCTACGAAAAATTCTTTGTAGGTTTTGAAAATTTTGAATCGTTAATAATTGACTGAAATAAGGGGGGGTATTGTTTTGAAGGAAACGCCCTAAGTTTAAATTCAATTATTTACGCCATTTTTATAGCAAATATATAGGTATCATATATATTTGTAATCAGAAGGACGAGGCGAATCCAAATATGTAAAAATATATAGGGTGTTCCATTTAAAAAAACCATACTTTTTTCTGCCCCTCGTATACGGTTGAAGTAAGAAAAAAAGTAATAGCATATTCAAAATCTACGGAAAATTCTGTGTTGGACCGGTTTTTGAAAAATTAAAATCAGTGGTGATTGACCGAAATAATGGGGGGGTATAGTTTTATAGGAAACACCCTCTGTACTTCCATGTGCTGTAACAATCCATAACGAAATATTTGGACGTTTTCCGTCGATGTCGAAAGCTTCTTCCTCATAAACAGAATCGTGATTCGTCACTGATCACTTTTCGATTGCTGAGTAATCGCCTTCGAACTGTCTGTAAGAAAAAATCCGATTGTTAATAACACGAAGTTTCAAAAATTTTATGAATTATTAAGAGATGTGACCTACGTTATGGCTCAGTTTGAATTAAAAATTTTTAATAAATTTTTAGGTTCAACAAATTGATCCATATTACAGCTTAACTGGAAACCAAAGTTATATTGCGGATAACTTTATAAGACAGGGCGGGACAATTTTTATTAGCCAATCGAATAGAGTAACGATACTACTTTTTGTGTGCTGTAATAGTTTTGGGAAAATCGTAGAGACCTTCAAACCACCTGGGGGTAGGAAATTATATGTTTCCCTCCCCCACATTAATAATAGTTATTTTCAACTTTTTGCTCAGAAAGCGGCATTTTTTTATGCTCTACTGTTGACCTTACCGGTAATGAATAAATATTATAATAATTTGTTATATTATGATTATGACATCTAGTTGATATTTAATTTATTTTCAGATGATGTATCTATGGTTTTATTAACTGTTTTGTAATATGTAATGTGCTACGGTAGACAAAACCGTAGAAAATGGTATATTATTCAACAAGCATATAAAAATGCATATTGTTCACGAGAGTCAAAGTTTACGGCACGAGCAGCAGGCGAGTAAATCACCCGAGTGAATAATAGCCATTATATGCGCGTAGAATACTATACTTTGTCCACGACTATTAAATATTTTTGACTAAATTTAAATGAATATGTAAAATTGTAAACAGCCGTTCAAATTCAACTTATGTCAAACTAAATTAAATACAATAAGTGTTGTTGATTTTCCTATTAGACCTATAATCCCTCAATTAACTGAAGTGTATAATTATTGATACATTATTAAAAATAGTCGTGGATAAAATCATATGTGCAACTTGGAAATAAAATGTGGAAGTGTGATTTCCTCCCCTTAAACTTTCTTTTGTGGGAGGAAATGATGGAGTTCACTCTTTTGTTAAACAAATAGGTATTAAATTGGTTCGAATTAAGTAAGTAATTCAGAATTAAGCAAGCAAGATAATTAAAACATGTTTAAAAATAAACCTGTTAACAAAATTATCAAACATCATAAATTATTAACAATATAATATATTATTTAAATAAATATTTTAATTGTATTATAAATAGGAAATAAAACTAAAAAAGTTTCGTAAACTGTATACCTCAAATTTATGAAATGATGTTAATCTTCTTGTTGAATTACATGCCTTCTAAATTCCAGAAATTTGATATACTTAATTACAAATGATTGTATTATTATGAGTTTCCTTCGTAAAGGAAGAGAGTGGGTCTCCAGAAACTTCATATTCTGCAACAACAGTAATATAATATCTTTACAACCACGCAATAAATTAAGGAACGACAACGCATTAATATTAAACTTATGAAATGGGGATATTATTTAAAATTTTGAAGTGAATTTTATAGTAGGTACTGTGAAATACAAGCAATACTTTTATAAAATATGTAAACTGCATAAATGTGTTTTACTTTTTATGATTATATCGCTTTTCAGATCAAATCATACACTTACGATAATTCGATATAATTAATGAAGTACTCACTCGATTTTTTTGATAGGACGTTGACACTGATGTACAGAGTAGTTCCCTATATTTTGACCCCTACCTACAGCCTTTATATTTAGAGATATGAAAAAAGTGTAAATACAAAAAAGATTTTGGTGTCAAATGTCAAATATCTTTTGCCGAAAAAATATAAAACAAAATAGCATCGGAAAGTAGAGAAAGAGAGACAACTTGTGCTTTTTTAAACGGAACGCCCTGTATATATTTGCATATTTTGAAAGATCATTTTTGGCTGATTTCAAAAATATATAATATGTTGGCATTTGCTCGGGTTGTTTTTAAAACACTACACCTAAGTATGCACTTTTGTGTAATAGTTCGCGTAGAATAAGGTTACCATGAAAAGAACTGACAAAATATTTCCAATAAAGGCTTACTGTTATAAAAACAACCCACGCCAACATGTATATTTTTGAAATCAGCTAAAAATGATCTTTCGAAATATGCAAAACATACAGGGTGTTCCATTTTAATAAAAGAGCACAAGTTGTCTCTCTTTCTCTACTTTCCGATGCGATTTTGTTTTATATTTTTTCGGTAAAAGATATTTGACACCAAAATCTACAACTTTTGTATTTACACCTTTTTCATATCTCTAAACATAAAGGCTGTAGGTAGGGGTCAAAATATAAGGAACTACCCTGTATATTGCTCTGATACTTAAATTCTGAATATTGTTTTTAGCGCACATTTCAACCAAGTAGGCATTATCAGAAGATAATTTCCGTTTTTAAAGTAGTTTCATTATGTATTAAATGTTTTATATTGTAATACATATTACTAGGTGACTTGAAAATATCAATGAAGCCTAAATAACGCAATGATGACCTAAGTGTCCAATGATAAATAATCGTCCAGTTGTTAAATTTCGAGGTAAATTTTAAGTGAATTGGTGTATAATACTTAAATTTGTTTATTTACATGCTCTCTAAGTAACCCTCTGAAACCTAGGTATCCCATACTTTTCAAAGGAGGCATAAACCACTACGTGGCAATAATTCTTAATAAACAATTATTTCGCTATATGTCTGCCTCGTCGCAAGCCAAATGCGCTATCCATACTGAACCGTCTCCGTAAATGTTATATAAAAATTGACTTCGGTGAAACTATTAGTCGTTTTAGAAAAAAATTAGAAGTGAATAAGGCAACAAAGCAGGTAGCTTAAAATATATGAAATTTTATTTTAATTCTACGTTCTAACGGCGCCACCTGGCACCTTCGCCACATTTTTAAATAAAACATTGAATGTCCTGTTTAACAATTTGTAGGTATCTGTTTGTTGAAAAATTATTCCATAATTATTATTTCTCTTTAGGAACTCATACTTCGTCCATAATTAGTAGAAAACAAAACGAAACTTGTCCAAGCCAATAAAAAATAAGTAAATGTTGATGTTTTATATTTCTCTAAATTGGACTAACTATAGGTATTAGGACTGTATGAGGAATAATATTGAGTTGAGATGTTTAAATTGTACATTTGTCTTATGCCATTGAATAAAAAATAACAAAGAGGTTTCGAGGTTTTAGTATTGTATATTTTTGACAATAGCTTCAAAATTTTCTTCAGTTTAGGATTATGCAGCCGAATTACAAATACCTTCCCGTAGTACTAAAAACTGATAATTGATGATAATCCAAAAGCTTTGGTACTCCAGTCAAATACGGATTTTACCTCGAAATGAAAGATAATAAGCTATAAATTTCTACAAATCTTATTTGTTTTGACATTTTATAAGTTAAGTTAGGTCAAAAGTCTCATAGAATCTCGTGTATGCGAATCAAGATATTCAAGGTCAAAGGTCGCAAAAACCGTTTTTTTGTAAATATCTTGTTTCTTTATTCTAAATGACATTTGGAATTATTAGAAGAGTTTTAGAGCATAAAATTCTCTACAAATTTGGTCTTAAGCAGTATTTTATATAATTAACCATTTTTGAGATAGAGGTTAAGAGCGAGAAGCGCTTAGTCGAAATAATAAATAAAAAAAATTGCTGAATGGGCCCATTCTAATACTTTTCTAAAAATTCACGTGACGCTAAAGAAAAAGAAAACTACTAAACATAATGCACATGTGTTATATGTACATATATTTTTGAAATCAGGAGATTGGCTACTTTATTTCAATTGTTTCATAATATACAGGTTGTTGCCAAAGTTTTGTCGGATGTTGGCTACTTCCGGCTAAACCGGAAGTTAGAGTTATGAATGGCGCATGCCTTTATAACCACAATATTATACCATATCGATTTCCGTAATAATGTACAGGGTGAAAAAAATTGAAAAATTGGTTTTATGACAATACCTCGTATATTAGAGTAGTAGTATATTATAATAATATACTAGAGGTCCTATCGTTTATTCGACTTTAGAATCGGATCCCTCATAAAGAAATACCTAAGACTAGATTTTGATTTTTTATTTTAGCCCAATGATAAGGCCATTAATAAAAATGCAAGTTTTCCTTCATATTTGCAACTACTAGCTGTGGTGTAACTCATAAAGACGTATAATGGCGGCAAAGCAACATCATAACAATAATAGTCAAGAGTTAGTAATAGTTATTTAAATTACAAGGGAATTAGGTGTTACTTACCAGTTGAGAGCCGCTTTACGCCCGAGCGAAAGCGAGGGCCAGTAAAAAAGCCAGAAGTTGGTCAAGATTACCTACTTGCCGTGTTGTTTATGATAATTTTTCCCTCCCTAATTAAAAATCAAATAAAAAGATTATTTAATTATTTTATAATATCTGACATTTTACTATTTTATTTTGATATTACTTTAATTATTTCTGTCAAGTATTATAATGTTCTACGAAACAGAAAAAAAGTGCAAATCCAGTTATTAGTCGTTAACTTGGATAATAGTGAAATAGAAGCTGCCAGCTCTTTTGTACTGCCAGACAAGTCAAGCACAGCTTACAAAACCGATTTGTTTTTACTTTTTATCACTAGGAAGGTAAGTTCCCAATTACTTCCCGCCGCCAATGATAACCAATACCTATACTAGTAAATTTCACTTAGGTATATCTCTTAAAACCATGTAAAAATGGTGTGTTTACTATATGGGGAGTGGGAAGAGTGATATGCATACCTGATAATGTTTTGTACTTACCAATGATTTACCAGCACCACAAACACTGCACTTCGCCTTCAAAACAACAGCAACTGGAAAAAAAAAATGAATTTGTAAGCAAAATTTTACACTCGCCCTGCATTTAACGGTCTCAAATTTCATATGATAAGAGTGTCAACGATAAGAGTAAATTAGCCGATCATTTCCGATAATTCCGATTACTTCTCGGTTAGTATAAACAAAGATTATTATTTCATACCCTAGATAGTCAAAGCCATATGAAAAGAAACCTAAGTTGAGGTCCATTTATGAGCGATGAAATTAAACAATAAGTCTGACTATCGACTAGTGTATAAAATGTTTGTTCCAACAAACTTTTTGTGCATTGATTTTGTTTATGAATCACTTTATACGCAAAATGGATTAGTTTGAAACTAGGTAAGTATTTCAAATTCCAAAATAGTGCGATGTTGAAACGAACCTCGACTAAGTCGAACAGTTTCAAGAGCCATCTATAAAAGATTTCACATTTATTCTTGACATGTTGGAAAACTTGATACTGAAAATTTTCCAAATCATCTTCATTGGACTCAGAAGGCGCTTTCATCTTCTAGGTCACTCATAATATGAATAATTAATTATATTAAAGAAGGACAGCCGATTTTTTTGTAACTATGATGAGATATAACAATAACAAACAATTTTATTATTTACATATTTTCTCGCATATTTTGTATTATACGCGATAAAAATACTTTACTTTATATTAATTTAATACCTATTTGTTTTAAAAGCGGGTTCTCGGCGCACAGTGGGACAAAAGTGACTTGTCTTGTTCAAATCAGTCTGTAGGTCTTAATACCTACTTAAACAATCGGAAAGTTCTTTATTTTCAAATCTTCGTTTTTTAATTACCTATCGATCTGTCGAGGTAGATTTTTGTAATAGTAATCACAATTTTTTTTTGAAATCTTCGTTTGTTGATTCTTTATTGATCTGTCGAGCTAGATTTTTGTTATTGCCACTTTTCGAAAATCTTCAAATTTCATTGAAAATTTTTGAAAAATTAGGGGCAAAAACGAAAATCTACCGTAACAGATCGATAGGCAAAAAGCGAAAATTTCAAAAAAAGCTTTCCGATTGCGTAAATATTAAGATCTGCAGACTGATTTGAAAAAAGAAAGTTATCAAAAAACGTTCTTTTTTTGTGTAAATATCACTTAAAGACCTTATTTCTTAAGTAATTACGGCAAATTTTTTTATTTTGGAATCTTCACTTTTTATCTTCTTTATTTTTTTTTATCTTATCGATCTGTCGAGGTAGATTTTCGATTTTTCCCCTAATTTCTCAAAAATTTTCAAAGAAATTTGAAAATTTTTGAAAAATTAATGGCAAAAATCGAAAATCGAGTTCGACAGATCGATAGGCTATCAATAATTGAAGATTTTAAAAAAATTTCGTGATTACTTACTTAAGAAATACGGTCAGTAATAGTACATTAAACAACAAGTTTAGAAAAGCAAAGTTTTACTAAACGAATATAGTGTTAGGTTAGAGAAAACAATTTAGAAAATTGTTCTGAAGACATTTTAAATGCCGCTCGAGAAGCAACTTCGAGCTTACTTTCTTTAAAATCCAAGGAAAAATACGAGAATGTATGTGAAATATTTTCTGTCAAACTGTTTTTTATTAACACTCACATTACCTACTATAATAGTAAGTGACATTTTCATGTGGTAAAGTGCCTCTTTATTAAACGATTTTGAATTTAGTAAAATAGCATATTATCAGTCAAAATGCGAAAAAGTGATATTTACACAAAAAGACGTTTTTTTGACGAAAATTAAAAATTCTATTGAAAATTTACCTTGACAGATCGATAGGCAATTAAAAAATAAAGATTTGAAAAAATAACTTTTTGATTGCTTAAGTACTAAGACCTACAGACTGATTTGAACAAAAAAAGTCACGTTTGTCCCACTGTGCGGTGGCTCAGCCGGCCCTGTAAGCTAGCGGTCCACCGGGCATTTGCCCGGTTGCTCGCCGCTCCAGTCCGGGCCTGCATCCGACTATCAGTTTATATTCTTCATGAGTTTCTTGGAATGTCAATTTTTTATTGCGTATATTCCCGACAGTGCATGAACTCGGTTTTTCCGTGTGTTGGAACAAACCTATGGATTATTGCACTCTGCTAATAATTTAAACACATAAGTAAAATTTGTCCAACATGTCTGTTTTTCAAAATTATAGAAACAATATCTCAACCTGGTAGAATAAATTAACTTACCGGACTATTCTTGGATTATATACGTGTTCCTTCTATGCTCTTTAAACTGGTAGAGTAGGGGGTAAAAAATGCCTGGCGTTATTAGCATGAACTTTGCCACTTTAAAAGTAAAGTAATACAACTTGAAGCTTTTTAACTTTGCTAAGCGCAAACTGACAGTAATTGATCGACCACCACTTGTAAGTTACAAAAGCTCAAGTCAAGGGTGTGTATACATTTTTTATCATGTATACCAATAATTATCAATCAATCTGTCGGTGAATGTGGATGGAAACATGTCAACGGATACAGTACAAATGAATTCGCAAGCGTTAGTTGAACAATCTTTGCTGAATTGAAGAAGACAATAACATACTTCAATGTCATGCTTCTTTTGCGTTTATTTTGCAATTTGAAGTGTACTGTGCATTGAAATATAATTAAATTTGGACTTTTTTGTTTAAATGTATTATGTGATTTAAATACATGAAGTTTTTTAAATCTTAAAGATTTTATTGGAAATTGTTTAAGCCTATAAAATGTTTTGCTTACTTTGTCGTATATTATCGAAACAAGACGCTCATACCTTGCTTAGCTTCCATTTATTTATCATAAAATTTCATAAAGGCAAATTTATAACTGTCTTTGAATAAAGTATGGCTTAATACCAAATTTAGATGTTTGAAATATAAAAATGTTTATTGCTTTGAATAGTAACAAATTTGCATATTGTATGTTTTACTCAAAATTGGTTATTTATGGCGCAGATTGTGCGAGAGCAAAATAGAGTTCTAATTTTACTTCCAGTAGAGATATTGTCACGACTGGGTTAAATAAGTCATGGACTCGAGGTTCGTTTTAATGAGATAAATTACTAGTATACACTAATATGGTTATTTTACTGTGATAGTTGACGTGGCTTAAGTTATATTAAGAAGTTTACTTTAACAGGATGATCGACTCGCGTGGCATACGAGAGGGTTCTACTTATACCATAAGTCATAAGGGTGGTCCTTGGTAAATTAAAACAGCGGTAAGGTTCCAACAATTACAATATTTATTTTGCGAAAATACAGGGTACTTACGAGGGTTAAAGTAACCTGGGCAGGCGATATGCACTAAATATGTGCCCGGCGCCTTCACCATATATCACGACTGGGTTAAATTCGGGGGTTTATTTAATGAGACAAATACTCACACTAATATACTCGTAGTTATTTTATCCACTCTTATTAGGTTATATAGAGAATGTTATTATTTAGGTTATATATATTATTATTTAGGTTATATATATTATTATTTAGGTTATATATATTATTATTTAGGTTATATATATTATTAATTAATGACTGCTTTTGAATAATTAATAGTAGATATCCATAAACAAATAGCGTGAGTTATATTCATAAAAAGTCATGCGCGTGATTGTTTACACCAATCTCCTTCAACTTCATGCCTAGCCTGTCCAATAGAAATACTTTTCCGACACGGTGAAATTGAATGGTCTATTATTATTGAGGGGAGGAAAGTGATTTGGCATTTGAATAGTTTTGACGTTTAATTAAGTTTAGTAATAAATTATGAATTCGGACTAGCAAAGGTTAGTATTTATTGTTATAATCGTAAATAAAGTATAGTATTCTACTCGTGGTAATGGTAAATAACTTACTTGATGAATACAGCACCCGCCTCGTGCTGCAAAATTCATCGGCGTGAGTTATTTAGTACATTACCACTTCGAATAATACTATTATCATATTTTATAACATGCACAATGTGATTCTATTAAATAAAAGTACCATTTTATATATAGGTTCCATCTATTCTTAGTCAATGGATGGAATTTACCGTCTAGGTAGTGCAGAGTGGGCTAGAGCTTGTTGTGACCAAAATGATTAGTCATTCTGTCTATCGTGGACTGGGTTCGATCTCCAACACCGACACTGGCTATGCGTAATGGCTATGTGTCTGCATTTTTTCGAATGTCTTCCTGACAGCTTGTGCCTGTGGATTTGAACGATGTTTAATAATAATAACCAGTCTTTATTAAAATACCTATACAATATGATATTATATTAATCTGCTCTTTCCCATTGAACCAAAAAAGACTAACTAAAAAAAGTCTAACTAGAATACTGAAAAATTACAAAAATATCGTAAACTACTAATTAAGAAACATCTCTAATTTAAATGAATTTAAGGATATTTATTTATTGGCAAATGATATATTATTAAGATATTTGGCAACATTGTACATAAATGATCGTTTAAATAAAGTTGTACGATATCTAGGTAAAGATAAGCAATCTTCTAGGCGAATGTTGATATTATGATAGCAAAGCGAAATTTCAGTTTGTTACGTAAATAAAGGGGAGATTATTGTTTAAATATTTTACAGAATATATACGTATGCATAGGCGAACTAACATCTAATTTTTTTTTTTGGTGGGGGGGGGGCTAAGGTTTAAAATTGTATTACAATAAAATAATAAATAAAAAATAGTTGATTGAAGATGAAGTTACTTTGTGGAAATCCATTTCTAGTAAAATTTTTGCAATAAAAATTTGCGAAACTGTAAATTACTTGTCAATTTCCACTTTATTTTATTTTATTACACTACAACTAGTTTCATCCTATTCGGACATTATCAAGTAGTAAACTGAATATACATAGATTTTAAGATTTTTAACTTACATTTTAGTACGAGGGTTGAAGGGTCGGACATGCACTTATAATTAGATTTATGTTTAACAGATGTCTTAAGATATGAGGTAGGTATAGGATGTTTTTTAATCTATTTTATCGGTTTTATTGTTTATTATTGACTAATATTTAAAACTGTTAAGTTATCTGAACTAAGTTTAATAACGGGGAGTTGTTTAAATCTATTTGATCATTTAATAAATTATAATTTTTGTTTTTATTTAATTTATTGATTTCGAGGGCTTCTAATAAATTAAGTTTTTTGCTTTTTTCGTAGATATGTAATATTTTGGGTTGGTGGTTATTGTCTCTTTTGTGGTCAGAATCTGTTAGATGTTTATAAAAATTGGAGTGTTCTTTTTGTGTGTGGATATGTTCTCTATATCTTATATTAAAAGATCGTCCTGTTTGGCCTATATATGCTGCATTACAATCTGGGCAATCTAAGCGATACACTCCACATTTTTTAGAAATGTCTGTTTTTTGTTTAGCATTAAAAAGGTATCTGCCTACATTTTTGTTGGAGCTATACCATGTTTTTAAATTAAATTTGGAAAATATATTGCTGATTGAATTAGAGAGACCCAGAAACAATAAAATAATAAAAATATCTAAACTGTAGTTTCTGACGGTCTTCTAGAACAGAATGAAAATGATTTTAATTTGGGGATGCTTAGCAACCCCAGCACCCCCCCTAGTTGCGCCTATGTACGACAATGTACGTATGTATTAGGCGTCTGTTAGACATATTTAACTAATTTAATGTCAGCAATGTATGAGATACATATTCTATCGTATTATATCCATTGTATGACTGATGGTCGAGATGGTAGAGTATCTGCCTCTCACCCAAAAGTCCCGGGCTCGAATCCCGGTCGTGGCAATGGAAAATACTGTGAGAGGGATTTTTCCATTATACACGGATATTGGATGTGTGTCCCTTGTCCTTAAATGTGTAGCCCCCTCCCGCACAAGGCTTAGCCTTCTGGGATAAAGGGGGTCGTAATTACATGTGGTGTATTTATTATATATCATAAATCAAGCGCAAGCATGTGTTCTGTATGCGTTGGATTCTTTGCCAGTCTAGAGAAAGGCACGGGTCATACAAAAAATCACAGAAATTAAATTGTGAATGAGCTAATGAGTCACATAGACTTGATTTTATTTCTGTAATAAGAACTTGCCGGTATTGAAAAAGTACTCCTAATGTAGCATAGGATTTTTGTAATAATTTGCTTATGTGTAGTTTAAATCGTAATTTATCATCCACACCCAAGTTCTTAACATACAGGGTAGGGTGCACGTTTTTCGACCCACAGCATGGGAATCTCGCTTATCTTACTTAAGAGATACGAAGTCAGTCAAATTAGAGCAAAGTTGCACATTTTTATGCTGATAAATAATCTGGAAAAAAATTTGATCTGTCGTTTTTAGTTTTGAGCGAGGTTTTGAGATATTAGAAAAAAAAAACGAAAAATCGTGTTTCTCGTTTAATAAAACTACGTATTTTAAACAAAGACATTCTGAAAGCACCTTTTTCCGAGGAATCCGAATATGACATTGTATTTGTCATGACGTCTAAGATCATCATTTTTTTCTGGTTAAGGTGATGTACGACACATGATGGTTTAGTTTTATATTTCGACCAAAATTGAAAATTATTCATTTTTGCAAAGGCTGCTTTGGAAACAAAAACATCACTTCTGTTTTAAACAAACTTTTGACAGTTTAACTCCACTTATTTAAGACTCGGTACAAGTGGTAAGGCGACCCACCCCCCTTAAAAAGGCTTTCCAATTTATATTTATTTTTCATATTGCATCAAATTAACCATAAACTAGATCTAAAACTTCCTACCAAATTTAGTTGCTCTGACTTAACACGTCTTGATTTAATTCCGATTTCTTTGTTTTTCTTCTGCAACTTTGACGGGTTATAACTCTTCAGGGAAGCATTTTTGGATAACAAAATAAGTTGTCAATCATCATGATTTGTATAGGTACTCAAGAATTCCCAACTCGGATATTTTAACGCATTAAAGAGACACCCTGTATAAACACACTCTTCCTATTAGATCCTTCTTCTCCAATTTATATCCATGTATATGTATACTTTCATTTGTGATACTTAGATTCAACGATTCTTTTGCTTCTTACTCCAACGGTTTTACTTAAATTAAATATTTTCTAAAATCAGGTCAGTAATGACTGTCAACTAAATAACTTGATTGAAAATGATGGCGTAATACGATATTACAATAGAATTTTTAATTAACTGGTAACCTGATCTCAATATATACTTTGTACGGACTATTACTGTGATACGAGTAATTTTCTTAATTAACTAAGAAGGGCTTCTTAACTGAGACGCTTTGTACAACAATAAATAATGATTCTCAAACAGTCAGTTTGCTGTATGGAATTGGTATGTATCTCAACGTGTACATCGTATCGAATTAGGCAATTTGAGCTTATTGGGCAGTCCATTCAATTTAAACTTCCGCTGTATGTTACTTGATGGTTGTGACCAATTTAAGTCCGCGGACTCGACGGCAACACTAGTAATGCAATTCCCAAATCGTTCACGTTCTGCCAACACGGCGTTTTATGGTAGTCAATTTTTCCGGGGTCGGAATATCGGGGCCAGGTGGCGTTGCTTTTTCAATTGAAATCGGAAACAAGTGCCGAACTACATCAGCAGTTTACATGCGGGACATACGTGTCGTTATTACACCAGAGAAATAGTGGTCGTTCTTGCACTTTAGACCAGTCGTTTAGAAGTTATAAAAATTTTGGTGCCATTAGGGCATGTCGAAAAAGTGTTTGGGATCGGGTTTGCACGTATTTTTATTATGGGAAGATTGTCCAGATATTTACATTTGGTTAAAACGGCACAACAGCTATGACGATTTTAAAATATATAATTAGTTCAAGGAGAACAGAAAAATGCAATGTATTGAAACAAAAAAATAATACTTACCTGTTTTGATGTTCCATTCATGTTTTTCGATATGTGAAATAAAAGGTATACTGGTATACGGTGTACATGTTTACATATAGTTGAACCATCAATACCAGTCACAAAAATCGTCTGTATATCTTTGATGGCGGTGAAGGTACTTCAAATACGCCTACGTTTTTTATGTGGCTTATATTATATCAATTTACTTGTTGAGTGAGAGATTTACTCTTTCATCCAACGATATAATATATCTAACAATTAAAATATTTACCTGGCTACTTACGGATCACTATTTAAATATATACGTAAATTATAATAATTTTATGAACATTTGAAGAAAAGTTTCCGGGTTACTATGAATTGATTATTCTTGATGTTTTTACCATCGCGTCTGGTTTTCGTCTAAAGGAAAGTCGGTAAACTCTGCTACAAATTGAATGGAAATGTTATAAACAGTCTTTTTTTGGACTTAGTAAGTTATAAAATAAACTCCGTATTTATTTACCCATTTTTTCTTCTGACCCCCGTCACTTCTTATTTATTAACCATATGGCTTAGTTATTTAGCCTGAAATAAGTTAACTAAGTATCTAATAGCCATACTTTCGGACCAAAAGTTTAACGTAAGACCGCGAAAATATAATTGCTTCCAAATCTTGTTGCCGATTTTTTTCACGAGCACTATACTTCTTTTATAATAATTTCATTATGGTAAGTAGTTAAAAATAGCAATGAAATTGACGCAGTAATTATTAGGGCTTTTTACATACTATGTGTGTATATCTAAAAATACATTTTTCAATTATCCCTTGCAAATATATTATATAAGGAGGCGAGGCGGTTATAGGGTGCAAAATGTTCACGTTGGTCGTACTAATTTATTAAAGCTCGGTACAAGTCAAAAGTTATTTATATAGGATAATACATTTTTGTTTAACTAACGTTTTGAGTTCGGATTAATTAAGCAGAGGATGACATGGTCAAAGTTTTGTAATCTCATAAAGTATCACGCCCTATAATGGGCTCATTTCAGAAAAATTTTTTAATTCATATTCCGAAAGTACACCTTGTAATTAGTAAATGTGCAAAATATTAATTTTTTTTTTCAATTGCTCCCTCAAAATAAATAATGAAAATAGAGCGCTGTGACGTCACACCACTCGCAGCGGTCGGCCGCTAGCTTGTTTCCTATAGTTTCATACCGGCGGCAGTTACTACACACACGGCGGAAGTGGTAATTTCGTTCATCTTTTAAGTGCTTCGTCCTTGGTGCAGTGAAATCTAAATACCATATATCCGCATAACTCATAGAACCAGTGGAGTCGGGTGGTGTGACGTCATCCCCGTTTCAAATATGTTACGAATTTGAAATCAAATATTAGGGTTAATATTAACGCTGGCGATCTAATTTTTTCACTATATACTTAGAGGATGAAATACTTACGGAAAATGCTAAAATAAATTAAAAAGCAAATATCACGAAATGAGCCCATTTTATGATTATTGAAATAATTATTGATTACTTATAAAATTAATTATAATTTAAAAAAAATTGGAAATGTTATTTAGTTTCTTTATTCATCGAAATCATTAATAAATAGTAGAAAGTATGTATCGGGCATATACAGGTTAGGGAATTTCTTCGGTCACATTGAGATATACTGTGAGATAAATAGAACAATGTGTACGAAGCTTTTGACCATTTCAGATTGGCGTCTGGCATTTATTTGTGAATATCACAATATCAGCCGTGCAACCGCGAATATCCTATTCAAAAGGCTTAGTAGGTATATGTATATGTAGAATATTATACCACCTTTGTTATCTAATCCTACTTAAACCTTTGACGAGTTTGAAACAATACGAATTACTTCCGATTAATGATTTACTCCATTTTTTCGTCAATTGTTTGCATACTAACCCCATTGAGTACTTGATGTCTGAAATGATCAAAAGCTTCGTATACATTGTTCTATTTATCTCACAGTATAACCCAATGTGATTTAAGAACATTCCCTTAACTGTAGGTATAGTTATAGTCCGGCGCTGGAACACAATCAAAAACGTGACTCTGCAACCAAACTCGAATTTCGTGCAGTCGCGAGTCAAGTGAAAACACAAAAGTGATGATAAATAGTACTATACGACAATAGTGAATAATAATTAAGAAATTAGGTCAAGAAACATCTCTAAAGAAATTTGTTTGTTATGGTTACATGACAGTTTATTAATTATTGTAAAATGCAAGTTTAAGTAAATAACTTTATTAGCGTGTTTTCTCGTCCTCCTGATGAGCAAGTGTGATAGCGTGTATATCTTCTTGAAAACATCGTTTTTTGGATTGGTGACCATAATGAATGAATTTTGTGGTGAGTTAAAAAAATGTTTTTTCAATTATTAATTTTTAGACGTTTTGATTGTTTTAATGTTTAATCCAATCGTGTATTAAAAAAAGTGCAATAGATTTAATAATTGTATGTTCATCAATATAAGTATATCAAATTGAATATGTTTGTTATTATTATGCTTGGATAAGCCTAAATAAAGTCATTTATAAGTATGGATACTAACCACAAATAGGTTAGTTTAAAACGCCGAGTAAGGATAGCGATAATAGCAACGTGCAACAGAAACAGGACCGGATCGAGGTAAAGTGCTGTCGGGAAAAGTGTAATATGAACAATCGGTACGGAACCCATTCGGAAAATGAAGATAGCAAATAAAAAAGATGGAAGTAGCCCCGAATTTATTTTTGCAAAGTGTAAAATATCGAGAAGAACACCAGTGGAAAAACGAGAAGAGAATAAAACAGAAACGGGTGATAAGCTAAAGTAAACAAATTAAAAAGAACCAAATAAAACAAGGCGAAAAGATGGAGCAAATATTAAAAGAAAACACAGAACTAAAAAAACACATACAAGAAAATTGAAAAATTAGATACCGTCATTTGGGGTGAAATTGATCAAAAAAAATCTATTTTCAAAAATATTTCTTAAATCTTACATTTTATGTTAACGAGCAAGGCAAGATTCGGTCTAATTAATCGTTATGAACATTTTAGAACTAAAAATTTTTTTTTTATTTTGACAATTTTCGCTTGAGAATGCAAAAAACACGTGAACAATCTCATACATGAATTGGGGCGAGATTGATCACTCATACTTTATTGCGTGTATACAAGGCAAAACATATGGGGAACTGATCAATCTCACCCATTTTGCTCTATGTGAAACGGTTCACAAATTATGGCTTTTTTAAGGTCGTGGGGTGAAATTGTTCAGGAAGGGTGAGATTGTTCAGTCGAATTATTTTTATATTTTAAGTTGATACTAAATGAACTTTTATGCAAAAACGTTTAATTGGCTCCTTTAATGGTCCTACATTCAAATAAATACATAAGAATGTTTACAAAAATTAAAAATAAACATTTATATTATATTTCAAACACATCGATAGCATTTTGGAAATAATAAATGTCGGAACCATCTTTGTTTTTTAGTTCAGGATCCGGCAAAATAGCTATTATGTCAGATATATCTACGACAAAATCATCATCAGCCTGCACATTAAAGACCTTTCTAGTTTTGTCGATTGATTTGAGACCTCTTAACTGGAATTCTTTATCGCCTTCATCTTCTACAATGCCTTGTACCATTGCGATGTATCTGTAAATCGATTTCTTTCTGGAACCACCTTGTACTTTAACTAGAACAAACTTTCCAACTAAAATATCCTCGGGCTCGGGTTGGAAATATTCGGTTTCATGTTGTACTTCGTCGAGTATGTCGTCCAAATTTGTATCATTATCAGAATTTTCATCGTATTGTGGGTCTTCTTCATGCGATGAATTACTGGAGTCCGCGTTATTTGCAACCACACTTTTACCAGGTTCTACAGATAGTTTTTGACGTTTAATATTTCTTCGGGTAGGCACAGTAGTAAAGCGTTGTTGCTGTAGATAATTCACAAGGATGTTGTTTACACTACCATCAACATTAGCGTTTTCATCTGGATTGGGTAATTTTCGCAAGACGCTTTCAGCATCAAGAGGAAAAATGCCAGTTGCTCGGAAGGAATTAATCAAATCCTTTTGGATTGCTTTGTCAGATTTATTATTCATTTCGTCTAGTGTGGAAGCCAAGAGATGAGGAAAATCCTTCTTATCTAGTGATGACTGCTGAGGGTGAGCCTTTTTAAAGTTAGCTAATTTGGATCTCCAGGCGATCTTAAATGGTCGGAAAAATCCTACATCCAACGGCTGAGTAAGGTTAGTTGAGCATTTCGGAAGGCAAACAAAAGCGATGTTATTTTCCTCGCAGTGGCGTAAAACGGTTTCTGTAAAGCGGAATGACAAGTTGTCTCCTATTAACACTTTGCGTCCAGGGAGTCTTTTTGCGTGAGGTAAAAAAGACGACTCGAACCAATCGGTGAAGGTTTGGGCATCCATCCACCCATGTTGAGTTCTATTGAACCTTGAACCAGTCTTACAACATCTGTCATCGCAGCATGGAATACCCTTTGGTCCACTCTCAATCCATTGTTGCCACATCCTTTCAGCTTTATATATGACATATGGCGGCAGCAATACGCCAGCAGCAGAACCACACATCATTATAGTTATGGCACTCTTTGTAAAATTACAGACACGCTCGGGATACTTAGTTCCACGCCGGAATAACATTTTCTGTTTGCCAGGATCGTCTTGTAAATTGGTCTCGTCATAGTTGAATATGTTAGCGGCCGGCACGTCCTTAATGGTCTCTTTTAAATTATTAAAATACTGCACGATGATCTCCCTTGATACGTCAGCCCTTGCTTTTTTAATGTTTGAAGCAACTTTTTGGCTTATTTCATTCTTATGTCTCTCTATCAAAGATCTAGTCCAATCTACGCCTGGCATATTTAATTTAAATCTTGTCACAGTGCGACCCTGACTATCTAAATAATTTTTGGCAATATATCTCATATCTGTTAGCGTTAGAGGAAAGCCCCATTCTCCGCATAAATTAGCTGCTTTAATAAATGCAGCTTCTTCTCCTCGAGTGAAAATAGTTTGCCCACCGGTCTTTCTAATTCGAATTCCTTGAAATTTGTTTCGAAGCGTTCCAAAAGGGATTTTGTAAAATTTCGATGCTTTACGGATAGACCATCCTTCATCAGCTATTTTTTTTAGAGCAATTTCTACGGTTTCAAACGGATAGTCCATATAAGAACGTGATCCCAATTTTCTTATATGTTTTCTAGGCATAGCTATATTCTTTCTACAACAAAGAAATTTGAAATAGATTTCTAAGAAATCGAAAACCAATACACTAAACCGTCCATGGGGTTAGATTGTTCAATCAATCTCACCCCATCAACCTGATCAATCTGACCCCACTTAGCAAATTCGTAAATAAAAAAAAAGCAAGCAACTGGAATGCCATGCAGTAATGTAGGATGCACAAACACTCTTTAATGTTTATGTAAACCTGAAAAATATTGGGAAGAAATGAAACAATTTGGACTTACCAGACAAATTTTGGAAGTATCACTATAATAGAAAAGTGTTAGGTTATAAGATCACGTGCTATTCAGCGGTAAATTAAAGCACATCCACCTTCGATGCCTACTCAACACAGACTTACAAGTCTCGTCTTCTAGAAATCGTGTTAGCCGATCAAATCGTTCCAGCGAGAAAGGCGCCAAATTTAAAAATTCATTGTGATGTAATGGTTATCAATCTCACCCCCGCTGATCAATTTCACCCCAAATGACGGTACCTAAAAGTCGAACAACTGGAAAAAAAGAACAATAATCTAATAATAATGGGATATGAGCCGCAAGCAAAAGATAATCTAGGATTGAAGTATGAACTAGAAGATTTCAGCAGAGATACACTTAGAGTTGAGACAAAAATTATAAATGCAAAAAAAATAGGAGATAAAGTCTGTGTGATTCAGATGGGGAATTGAGAGAAAATGGTCAAAATACTGAAAGCTTTGAGAAATATAACGGAAGAATTTATATCAATAACGACCTAACCGATAAAGAAAAAGAGATATACAAGCTTATATGGTAATGAATCTTGGGTCCTAGCCAACAGATTATAACAAAAAATTAGGGATGAGATGAATGTGTTAAGGAAAGTGCGGGAGTGACCGGATTAAAAAAAAAATGAGAAGTGAAACTATAAGAAATGAACCAAAAGTGATACATATATAAGTAATGTAATAAATCGAAAAAGAAAAACTAAAGTGGTCCGGGTACATGGAAAGAATGAAGGAAAACATGACAATAGAAGTGCTTTGGGAGGCAGAAACTGGAAAGAGGAGAAGAAAAGGGAGGCCAAGGAAAAGACTGAACGAGGATATGGCAGACATTAAAAATACAAAGAATTAAGTTGCACTCAAGCGAAAATTTTGCAAAAAAATTTAGTATCGAAGTTTATTTTTTGAATTTTAACTGAGAAGAGCGTTATTTATTTTATATAATAATATATATTTTTGGTATTTAAAAACTACGGTTCAAAAGTAATCATCATTGATCTTATGCAACTAAATAAAACAACACGAAAATGGAAGGATACGAAATTCTATCTCATTAGACAATAATATTTTGGTAACGGGGATTACTTTCTGCAGTTAGCTATTGTGTGTATTCGAGTGTATTATACATTAATGCAGCAATTTATTTTTGTACTGTAACCCTACCTAAAAAATAATTTGGGAGAATAGATAACACGTAAACATTAATTTTTATTGCAAACATAAAAATTACCAGAGATAAGAAATGCCGCAGACCCCAAAAAAGAAACATGATGCAGCTACGGACACGTGTTTCGGAGCACGAAACACGTGTCCGTAGCTGCATCATGTTTCTTTTTTGGGGTCTGCGGCATTATTCTTATCTCTTGTATTATTTAACCCTATTAAACGTCACTCTTTTGTTTATAAAAATTACCTTCTTTTAGAGAAAAAATCTTAAGTCTGCAGCCAGGCAGCGACCCAGATGGTCTCAAAAATTTCGAAAAGTACCTATATACGAATAATTTCGGTTCGTATCTTTTTTAAGTCATCTTCATTTATTTAGTGTATGGTTAGGTACTTTCAGAGGTAGGTATTACATTTGTAGACCTATAGCCATTTAATTTCCCTTTTATTCATCTTCTGGGCAAAGTTTGGTTTTTAAGCAGTCTCGTACGGCTGGTCAATCGATATTCTTTTTTTTCCATATTTCTCAATTTAGGGAAAATCTTATTTATTTAAGTAATTTTCACTTCGCATAATTTATTGTAAGGCAACACCGTAACACCGCCTGGTTAAATATTAATGTCGTTATATGAGTTTATAAGAATCTTCGTTTGGAAACAGTAATGCGAAGGCAGAAATTAACTCCTCAAGAAATTGTAAGTAAATACCGGTTAAAGTATTTAAAAAGAGCAATAAGGATACATAATTATGTCACATACAATACCTCATCTTACATTCTCTTTCTGGAGACGTTTTGTTTGCTTGTATGCGCATTACGTTAATGAAAATAACTTTTTTCTACTACCGATCGTAAAGTACTAACTTTCCACACGCTGTAAAGTGCGCAAAGTTAAACTTTACACACTAGTGCGTAAAGTAACATAGATAGATAGATAGATAGATCTTTATTGGTCTTAGATACACAAATAGTGTTTAGACACGTCAGGTGTAGGTAGGTATACAAAATAAATATAATATAAAAAACACACTAACGATTGCATACCTATTAGAGCACCTATAATAGGGTATGCGCATATGCGAGATTTTTAAGCAAAATTGGTTATAAAAGATAGTTAATGCTATAAAAAAATTAATAACAATAAAATTTTATTAACAATGTACCCTATATTTATGTATTTGTTAATTAAAATTCATATTATTTTTTAGTTTACGACCACTGGCCGAGAACAAACGATGGAATTCGAATCTCACCGTGACGTCAATCACTGGTTTTTTTGACAGAACTTTAGAGAATCTTTTATGTTTGCCGTTGTGCAATATGTTATACTGTTTACGTGTAGATTCAATGTGCGATTTCGATGTTAAATATTAACATTTTTCACGGAAAAGTGAGTGGAACAGATTTTGTAAAAGCCCAGAGAGATAATTTGGCCAATGTTGCTCTCTTTGTTGCTGTACTACTTTTAAGTGGAAAGCGCCTTTTTCTACCATTTCGACAATCAAAATACATAATCTTTTAAATGTATGTAACTACCCATTAATTTAAACAGCATATAGTTTTCTAAATCTTCCTCTAATTGAAAAAAAAAGTAAAATATACCTAACCTAAAATTGTATGATTTTAAAAAGGTGCAAAATCGCACTTACGTTGAAATGATCCTCACATACAACCCCTTTAGTGTTTTCTGATATATCAGTTTCACTCTTCATGGTACGTAACCATAATTTTCGTTTTTTCTTTAATTTAGAGCTTCATCATATATTGGTAATGAGACAAATCGTTTTTCTGGTGTTTTTTTTTATGGACGACTGGCAATGCGGTATTTAACAGTACTTTGGATGCCTAAAATCCTTGTTTTCCATTGTAAAATGCTGCATTAAACGCTATTTTAACAAACATTAAATGGAAATGCGAGTTTCTGACGTCACAACACCACAGCAGCCATTTGCATGACGTCACAGTCATTTTTGGAATAACCAATTTTTGTTAATTTTTTTTGGATAATGTGTTACATTTTAACCGTTTTTTATTATTGCGATAGCCATTTAGTAAGTTAATTTACAAAATTACATTTAATTCAAAAATCATGCGCATACCTTATTATCATATCTTATTTTGAAAACGTCAAATGTGGTTATTTAATTTTATGTAGTCCATTTACTTTATATCACGGTATATTATTATAAATATTATATTATAGACATTGATTAGTTTCACTCATTTAAAATTAAGTGGGCTATAACAGCATTGTGATTTTTAAATGACATATTAAGTTTTGACGTAATAGGTAAGTTTTGGTTTCGCATTATTAGAGAATTTAGTTCCATTTCGGTAGTAGAAAAATATTGTATGCAATTCGTGCGCAAAGTGAATTTATACATCACTTGACTGACGCACTGTATGAGTAGTTTGTTATTTCCTAATTTTTTGATAAACAAGCACTGTTTTATAGTTAAGAACCTATGCTAATACAGAAAATCATTTCAGCACTACTACTTCGAAAATAAAGTCGAAACTTTTTAATCGAATTAAATCCTAGTGGCTCGTTTATCACCGCCGTCTGTGGCCTGATTTTGTTAGGTGAGATGGCGTAGTCGCGTTGTAATAATTTGTTTCGAAAAGTGTAAACTTTTCTCCACAAATAAAAAGTTTATAGCTGTGGCCCCGTCCTCTGTATTTTACAAATTACGCGTTCACACGACCACCTCTATTTAAGTTAATAATTATAGTGAAAATGTATGACTTTTTAATATTCAGGACGGCTTTAAGCTTTAACTTGCCTCTTTTAGTTTTAACTCAGTTAGTAGTAACTACGTTGTTAATCGTAGCGGATGAAAATTAAAATAGATTTTATATATTGTTTAAAATGTTTTTGGTTTATGTAATCAAAATAATCTTTTTAATGTTATTAACTACGAAACCAAATTGGAATTTTTAAATGGGAAGGTAACTCGGTGGGTAGCGTATTGCTTGCAACCCTAGGGTAATCCTTTCATTCATTAATTTTTTTGAACAAGTAGTTAGGATTTCATATAAAATGTTGGATTCAAGTTTTTAGGGATACAAATTTAGATTTTTCAAACTTCAGAGGGTGACTTAAAAGTTTAACGGAGATTTTTAAACAGAATTAATTAAATCTTAATATCTATAAGAATAGAGATAGAACTCAACAAATAATTGTCGTGTCATAGTAATTTCGAATCGCCTTTCCGCCACGAAATGGTTATTTTGTATGAATATATATTTTTACACGTAAACATCAAATCACAAATTTCCGATAATATAATAATATACATACAGAGTCTTCTAAAATCTCGACAAGTTACCTACTGCAGCCAATGTTTGACCAACACCAGGTGCCCCACAGGGGTCGAATTTAGACCGACTTGTAGTTAATGAACTTCTTAATGATATTGTTACCGACAACTGTGAATTGTCCTTTATATATTGACAACCTGAAAATGTTCTTTACAACTTTTTGTCAGAAAGTAACTTATTTTATATACTTGATACGCTTTTATTCATGAATCATGTTATTAAATCTCTCGATTTTCTTATTCGAAATACTCTTCATTTTAGTAATGTCTGTGATCTTAATTCAATTTACTTTCCTATCGTAGGATATAGATATAGATTTGTGTATTTATATTTTTCTGTAATCTTCCCTGCTTATTTTGTAATTGGATCCTAGAATCAAATTACTCTAAATTATTTACGTTCTTTGTAAAGTTATGCTGTAAGGTAGGAATGTATTTAAATAATTCTGCCGACTTCACTTTACCATCTTAAGGAAATCATAGGAGAAGATCTTGTGTAAATTGAACCATTTTACGTCTTAATTAAGAAGTAATTAATTAGTAACCTTTTGTTTTTAAATTGCTTCCAATTTTGCTGATACTTGTTTAGTGAGTATTTGCTCTGCCCTAAGCACTTTAAGGGTATTTTATGGGAATACTGCTTCGTCGCATTAATGTGAAGTATTATAGGGTTATCAAAACAAACTAATGGTCCCAAATTACGTCGTGCCCAACAGTAAGCGCGAATTATTATATTTTTATCATTATTAGTCTATTATATGCAGATTTTTAGGGAAATCAAAGATATAGTTTATAAGCTCAAATAAAACAACTCTTTTTAATTTACACAAAATATAGGTATACCAATTTCTTTCTGGAGAATAAATGTAAAGATTTGTAAAATTACGAGGGATATAAAAACATGAACATATCAATTTATTAACTAATAGGTACTGAGACCAAAACCATAATTCAGTGAAGATAGAATTAGAAATACATATGAAATTGGAACTGAACACGTTTCATAAAAATATTTTTTTCTTTGATAGAATCGAAGCGATATCTTATTCAGATCTTTCAAGACGAAATCACCTGTATCCCTTCGAACAGTCTAAATGTGGTCAATCCAAAATAAAATGATGTTCAATAGTTTTTAGTTACTAGTGTTACTACTATGCAAAAATACAAATTAGATCTAAAATTTTGTATTTACACCTTGCATTTATTTTAAAATTTACCATATAATTAACTCGATGGAAACCTTTCGTTTTCCCACACAACAAGCCCCTTTAGGACTGGAAAAATTTTAGACCGGTCCGTAATATTTTTTACACGTAAAGAAAGAAAGTCGTTATTTTCATCATTGATGGGAAGAAACTGAATTTGTTTCAGTCCAGGTTTAATGTCTGCCAGTGAATTTTTCATAGAAAAATAATACACATCTTTGCATAGTTAACTCTAGGTATATAAAAGAGGCAAATTAAATTGAGTACTCGGTAGATGTCAATTCGTGCGGTATCACACGCTTTAAAAATAAAGTGGATTTTTTCTCATTTTAAATATTTAATTTGCTAGCGAAAAATATTTTTATATATCAACGAATATCGGGATTAATAATGAAAATACATATTGCAATGACAAATCGTATTATTACAAAGTGTGTATTTTACCAGTAATCAGTTTTGATTCGGTCATATGCAAATAGAAACTTTGTTCGTATTTGCAATAAAAAATGAAAAATGTTCGATAAAATAGAACAGGTCGATTATTTAAATACATATTTTTTGGAACATTATTTATATAACCAAAAATTATCTGTGTTTCCTCTGAAAATAATGATGACACACATTTGTTGTAGTTTCCCTCTTTTATGCAGTGATAATTTTATTAAAACACTGGATAATCTTACTTTTCATTATAAATTTTTAGCCTGAGAGTCACCTTAATAAAAGTTTCATAAAAAGAAACATATTCACGTGGGTGATCATTTGTTTATCTTTTTCAACAATAAGACAAATAAACCTGATTCAGAACCGTAGTGATCAATAAAAATTAAAAATGTCAATGCGGCGCAAACGGTAAGGGAAGACAAATTTTCTTTAATTCTAAATTTTGTTCAAACTTAACCAATTATTATAAAAACGCAAATATAGGTACACTTCTGTACAATAAAATTGGGGACATTAGACCAACCATTTTACAACTATTTTACATATTCGAAATTTTGTGTGATTTACTATATGACACGGCATTTGGACATAAGTAAATTAACAACTGATTATTCGGACAACTTTAACTTTGTTACTTTGAAAATAATATTGGTCAATTTTTACACTATGCAATATTTGGTGTCCCCAATTTTATTGCACACAATTGTACATATATATTTTTATTAAGTTCTGGGAACATTCAATATTTTTGATGTGCCAAGTTTTAAAATAATTCTTATAACGAAGTACAGTGTTGCTTTACACTAAATTTTTACCCTGAGGCATTAGGATACCTAAATTTGTTTATTAGTGCTTTAATGAAATACGTAGGTGGAGGGGATTGTCGCAATAAATAAACAATTCTTTGCATTTTGTGCATGTTCTAACTATTATTTTACATTTATTAGCGTTTGCTTCAAGTAGTGTTTGACTCATGCTATTTCTATATGTAAAATGAGTCTCCAAAAATTCATATTCCCTCTGTACCAGCAGGGCGATATGAAAAAATCACATCACTCAGTTAAAAAACAACAAAGGGAAGGTATTGTCGAAAATCACAAAATTGGGAACAATGGAGAGCTCGACGAGGGTTGGTTGTTGATATTAATTATGATAGGTATTGTGTTTGTCTTTGGGCGTTGCCTTCTTGTAGGGTATTATACAAGAAACAACCGGAGCGTGTGTGGGTCACAAAGGCTGAACTGGTCCATTAACAATAAGCTTTTAAGGAGGTGTGATTGCTAGTTAATTAATTGCTTTTGGTCTCTTAAAATCAAGAGTACAATGAAGTTTATTTAATTCTGAATGACGGCATGTGCTTTATAGCATAATTAATAAGCGCAATATTTTTCTAGTCATTAATTATGACGCAAATGTAAGTAAAAAAATGTATACCGTGTTTTCAGTTCAATACGAACTGCACGGAATATCTGTAGTGTAGTGATTATTTTAAGTAAAAATAAATCGATTTAGTAATCGAGGGACAATTTAAATATGCTCCAAAAATAGTATAATTAATCCACGTCGTATTCTCAATTGTTTATTTATTTATTTATTTATTTATTTATTTATTATTATTACACTATTCAATAGGTAAAGTACCCAATTGTTATCCAAATAATTTCAGATAATGCGTAATGCAACATCGTCCGCGCCCTGTAGCACGTTTTTTTTCTGATGTAGAGTGTTTCGTCTTTTTGTTTTATTTTATTTTATTTGTATTAGAAATGATAAAACTAGTAACAATCGTAACAATAATTTTGGATTTAAATTATTTCAATAATGAG
This sequence comes from Rhagium mordax, assembly GCA_963680705.1. Lineage (NCBI taxonomy): Eukaryota > Metazoa > Arthropoda > Insecta > Coleoptera > Cerambycidae > Rhagium > Rhagium mordax. The sequence goes on along the minus strand of OY796658.1, from coordinate 25,990,028 downwards.
ATTGGTAAACCTGCCGAAAATGGGCCGACGCGCCCGAAGTTGATACGTTCTTACCAAGGAGAGAGAGATAGAGTTGTTTTTTTGGCTATAATCACGCTACTCATCATTTTTACATTCGTCTTTTAATCATTCATTCGTGGTGTTGTGTTTTGTGTGTGGTGTGTGTGTGAGGATTAAGGAAGACATATTTCAACCAGAAAGAAACTGGTGAGATGTCTACCAAGAAGTTCCCTGGAGACCTTTTTCTCAAAGCAAATGAAGGTGGGCGCCTTCTTTCATTATCTTATTGCATAAAGTTTAATGTTTATTAAACTTTTGATTTGAAATCACACATTCATGATATTCGTCTTAAAAAACACCACATAAATTAGACATTATTGCTGGCTGTTCATTTTTGCAGAAAGATAAGATTATTAGGTTTAGGTAGGATATTATAGAAAGCACTGTAGCCGAGTGTGCAAGTACGTTGATACGTTCTTACTTGGTTGCAAAGATCGATGGTTCAAATCCATCCTGGGGCAAGTGTAGTTTTGTTGGCATCATTGAAATATTATAAAACCCCATACCACCAGAAAGCAAAACAAAACTCAAATAATGAAAAGAAGATACTACATATTTAACAATTATTAGTAATTAATAATTGCAAAAAAATAATCGAAATATTTTTTGAAAAAATTATGGAGAAACTAGCCAACTACAAAATTTTACAGGTAAGCGATTAATTAACGCACTATAACGTATAACATGAAACAAAATAACCTCTATTTATTTTCAGGATATTTCCTTCCAGACTTTTCCTTGGAATTTTAGGTTGCATTCGATAAAGTTTCAGAGTACACCTAGAGAACCTGATGGGCAATTTAAAACTAATAATAAAATTGGGAAGTCACTGTTTGGATCTCGAGATAACTAAATCGTGATTAGAAGTTAATACATATTAATATACGTTATGATATAAGTTTACAAAGTAGGTGATATAATGTTTTTCTCACATGTTTATTTTAAGTTATTAAATGTTTGAGGTGATAAAATATTTGTGGTGATAATAAAAAGATAAATTTTCTGTTTCATTAATCGACTCCCATTTCGACAAAAATTGATCAGCAACCAACAATACACAAGGTGTATTGAGGATTGAGGGTCATATTTGATTAATAAACTACAACTTGTAAAAAAGTTAATTAGGTAGCCTCAGTAATTTTACTCTTTTAAACTCCACTTCTGAGGGTAGCAATAAGGCGAAGACATAGATTTGCTGGTCTTGTTGATTGCATTCGCTCCACCAAAAAGAAATATACTAGGAAGAGGGAAAGTGAAGACTAAAACATATTCCTCCTTGAAGTTACAGAAGCTGGAATTCGCAAAAAGCATTCTCTTCATTCATGGGTTCAGTGGGTGCGACACCACCTCATCCATCTACAGAAAAGGTAAAGCATTGATTGTTAAATTGTTTGAGAAAAATGTAAAGCCTCACAGCCATTTGAGATGTTTTTTATAACCACTCATCAACACCTGAAGAGGTTTTACAAGCGGGTGGGCGGATGTTTTAAAAAGTGTACAATGCTCGTCAAACAGACTTGAACAATGAACAACCACAGGTACTCCGCTTTCTTAAAATCTGCTAACAATCTGGAGCCAGATCTTGCGTCTTTGCCACCAACAAGAGGCGCTGCCTAATAGCATGCATACGGAGTCTTTCTGCAAGTACAAATATGGTTGGGCAACCAGCTGACACCTGAGTGAGGCCTGGAGATGGAAACGAGACGTGGATGGCACCCTCGAACCTATCATGACCAATGATCCTGCTGCCTCTGACTCAATCATGACAACCATATTTTGTAAATGTACAGGTGGTTGTGAGGTACGATGCGGATATCGTAAGGCTGGAATGTGAGGGAAGCTGCACGAATAGCCCTCCACCAGAAGACGATGAGTTCGATGAGGATGTAGCCTTGAGTGTCCACAAAAATAATTTGATTTTACTATAATATAAATATGGTGTCGGTAATTGTCATAACTTCGTTCAAATACACAACATTTTCTGTAAATTTACTTATGGAATGCTAATAAAGACTTTTTTATATATACCTATGTTTTTGTACCCTACGACTCCTACGAGTAAAATGAATAGGACCATCTTTATAGAAAATTTTGTCTACTTTAGTTTTGTATATGGATGCATTTTCCGTAGGGTTGATATAAGCAAAAATCGAGGAAAGTCTCATTTAAACAGCTCCCCCACCCCCGCTTGCCCCCATCCTTCAGGACTTTTAGTATGTTGTACTGTAGGTACCAACGGACAACCATACCAATTTTCAAAACTCTTAGATTTTTTTCCCTCGATTGCCATATTTTTGTCTAATTTGATTGGGATATATACGATAGAAAATCTGTCGTACTCTTTGTGTATCATATCCTGAACTAAATACTGATTTGCCCCGTTGGCGTATCGCGATCGGGTATTTCCTTAGAGCCATAAAATATATCCGAATAATCCTGTAAGAGGACTCTAAAAATATCACTCTTTCCGACTGTTAATGTTATTTGTTGAAACCCTACGGCCGCTTTGCCCACTTGGCTCGGAAAATACAACGGAAATATTTTCAAATGGTGCACGATGTTCATCAAAAGAGAAAACAGAAAGGGGACAAATTACAGCAGTTTATGAGACGTATAAATTTGTTTTGGACTCCCTGATAATAAATTTAACACAACGGTTAAGTTTTAGGGAATCTTTTAAAATAGAGTACCAGTGCGGCTGGGACGAGGTGCCCTTTTACTGTTCCAGCTGTAATTCCACCGAATCTACGTTTCATATCGTTTATTTACAATTTGAATTGTAAATGGCTGGTGTGAGTGGCAAATTTGCATAGCAACTATTTTTTCACACCAAACAATTTAATACATACAATGGGGGAGTTGATGGGCTAACGTGAATATCGACACCAATGAAAAGGGGATTTTGTTTCACTAGCCATAAAACTAATGACCACTGTACCACACAATTACATCAACAAAAAAGTTTTAACTATAAATAAATCGGAAGCATTCTATCAAAATTTTACAAATTTAGGAATTTTCAAAAAATCCAGTGGCGTACTACACATTTATAAAAAGGGGCAACTTCCGTAACTAGGTGGCCCTTTCTTTACAATTTTTTACTGGAACTTTAGATTCCTGAAGAGGGGTTGGAACCTTTGGTGTAGAACTTACACTTGGAGTAGTTTTCCACACACACCAAAACACTTTTGCACACACTCGACGCGCGTTTCGCCAACCAAGTTGGCATCATCGGGAGATGATTAAAGTTTTAATCATCTCCCGATGATGCCAACTTGGTTGGCGAAACGCGCGTCGAGTGTGTGCAAAAGTGTTTTGGTGTGTGTGGAAAACTACTCCAAGTGTGGAACTTTAGATGCTTTAGAAATTTACGTAGAAAGATGGAGTGAACAATTTGACAAAGATAACCTTTGTATTCTCTTCTATATTAATTTATAATTTTTTTTTTTACTAAAATTTCTACACCTTATAAATAAGTTGTGGTGCATTTTCCGAATTCGAATTTTTTATGTACTCTACACGTTCCTGAAATTCCATTTTTATTTCATACATTGAGGAGATTGAGTACTGATGTTTAAATTCTCACCATTGAAAAAAAGAAACATTTAAACGTTATTTGGATTTAAACATTACTTACTTGAAATTCAAATTAAATGAGCCGAATTTCTTTACTTTAATTAAACAAATGAACAAACTTCATTTGTTTGGTAACCGAACTATAAGAATTGTTTTCTAACGGTTTGTACATGTTCGTATGTCATTATACCGAGTGAACAACAAATAATGTAATTAAAATGTATTTTCAAACACAGGTCTTTAACTAGACTATTACTATTTTATTGCTATATGCTAGAATGAATAGAATAGAGTAGATTACCAAGTTGAATTCCACTGAGGTTCGATGAGGCAAATACTCACAGACCGGTCCACGGGTAATGAAAGTAAGCTCCTCACATTAAAAATAACCTCTCGATATTAATAATCGTTAAAAACAAATGCTACCTATTGATTTCAACGATTCTTTTGCCACTTATATGTAATTTATTAGTCGCATGTGTACTAAATAAATATTGTCTTTTAGGCTAGGAGATTACTATAGTACTCTTTCCTCGCATTAAGTATTATTTGTAATAATTTGTGTAAATAATTATTAATTTATTATTTTCGCTGTTCTGTTTTCTAGTGTTCCTTTTACATGTTTTCAAACGAAGCTGCGGAACAGTTCAAATCAACAAAAAAGTTTTATTGATCGATATTTGAAACAAAAAAATTTAATTTATAGCTGGCACAATAAATATTTGTTTCCTCTAGACAAGTAAAAATGCTCCACTAAACAATAACGATGACTTGGAACATCTTAAGAAATCTCATCACATCCAACGGTATTCAATATAAAAACCGCACGAGAAACTTGGAAAATTTTTGATAATTGCTCCATTCCCAAACAGCAGACGTAAGCACTATTAATCCGGTAAGGAAGCAAAAACCATTTAACTGGACGTTTTGAGTTACTGCCCCTTAGTCTGCTCATTCATCCACGGGCCAATAACCAATATTTTATCGATGCGGAGATTAATTTATATTATACGGGATGGCATGGTAGTTTTATTGCAACACTTGCTCACCTTATAAATGAGTGTCATAATAGTTCCTGCAAGCGTTTTTCAATAATAACCTTAGACAATGATTTGAAACTAGTCGCTACACCATATCCATAATATTAATATCAACGTCTGTTTACAGGCGGTAAATTGTTAGGAAATAAAAAAATGCTTCCTTTATTTAATTTTATTATAAAAGAAGTAATAACCAGTAACTTTAAGAAACGTCATTGAGCATAATGATTCTTCACAATCCACTGTAAGTTAAAATGTGTCTTTGCTTAGTATTAGTGATCCAAAAAACCAAGATTCCAACAAATTCATGATGTTTTGCGAAATACTTTGTTAAATTTTGTTGATTATCATTATGTTATCATAGTACCTACTTGGCTTTATCACAAATAACTGACGACATATTTAGAGCTTGTGATAATTTGTGATAATTATGAGAGTAGTTGTTTGATTCTACTCGATTATAGTAAAGCATTTGATATCCTAGCTAGATCATGCTACCCTGTGCGCTAAATTAAAATATTTTGGCAATCTCTTTCTTATTATTTTACTGGTCGATGCCAAAAAGTTGTACTAGGTGCAGACATTTCTAAGACAGTTAATATTGTAAAAGGTGTGCCACAGGGTAGTGTTATAGGGCCACTGCTGTTTTGTCTTTACACTGCTGATTTTAATAAAGTCTACAATTCCGCACTTATGCAGATGATACACAAATCTATTACTCGGTTACCTTGAATGATATGAATATGAATACAGCAATAGGGATATTAATTTCGATTTAGACAATATATCTGAATTTTCTGTTAACCATAAATGAGGGAAAAATGGAACTATTGTTGTTTGGTAAACATCGGAGTAGAGGACTTATACCGGAACCCGGTCTCCCCCCACCACTTTTTTTTCTGGTGGGGGGTAATTAGAGTAATTAGAGCATTGTCGGTAATTAGGGTAATTAGAGCATTGTCGGTAATTAGGGTAATTAGAGCATTGTCGGTAATTAGACTGTAATTACAATGGAGGTAATTAGAGTATTGTCGGTAATTAGACTGTAATTACAATAAAGGTAATAAGAGTAATGTCTGTAATTAGATTGTAATTACAATATAGAGGTAATTATAGTATTGTCGGTAATTAGACTTGATGTAACTACTATGGTGGTAATTGGAGTGATGCAATTGTAATTGTAATTAGCATATGTATCAATAAGTATTTCAAGTATGTAAGTGTATGATAGTAATTAGTATGGTTGGAGGTAATTATGGTTGTGGGAGGCAATTAACTGTCACATTTCATTCTCATACGCAGATGGTGGGGCGAGTTCTATCATATCTCTATAAAAGCGGGAGAGGAGTTAACATGCGATCATTGTGTAGCCTAGTGTTCTAGAGTAGTAAAAAGTGAAAATGTATGTGTGTACTGATTGTGGTAATAATTTTACACGTGGTGACAATTTGCGACGTCATCAAAGGCAATCATGTATACAACCAAGCCATGATGGATCTCCACCAGCAAAGCAGTTTAGAGCGGACACATTTCCTTCAACATCAACAAACATGCAAACGTGTAATTGCTGTAATGTGACTCTAACAACGTCTCAGATGAAGTCACATAAAAGAACGTTACAACATAGAACAAGGTCATGTGTTCCTATGACGAATGGTGTGGAAATTGTCCAAAGTGCCTTCAGGAACAGGATTGTGACGTATCGTGTGCACAGTGAAAATAATCATATAGACTACACAATGTTCTTCAACGAGATCAGACCCAAAATTTTAAATCTATTGGAAGAAGTTTTAAAAATACATAAAGCCATTAAAGTGAATATGGAAACGTTCGCAAGATACATATTACCTACACAGGATCTGGTAGAGATGAAATCATTTAATACCAGTAACAGAATTTTGGATGAATCCATGGATCTGAGGAATATCTTGGACAGCTTTGTGGATTCTATGATTATGCAAACTACGGAGTTTCAAGAACGTGATTCGGGTAAGTTAATATTTATCAAAATATGGGAATAATAATTAACGACTATTCATTTTTTAGGGTGGGCTCTTGAACGAATTACATTTCTTGAAATCAATGTCAACAAGTATAGTCCTATGGGAGGTTCATCCTACATTAAATTACCAAAATATATTTCAAATAAGGGAGCTGTGATAAATGTAGAAAACCAGGATCAAAGTTGTTTTTTTTGGGCTGTGACTTCAGCATTATACCCTGCAAATGGTCATACATCGGACACAGCGTCATATCAGCATTTTTCAACAGTATTAAATGTAACAGGTATGAGTTCTCCAGTAAAATTACGAGATATTTCAAAGTTTGAGGAAATGAACAACATTTCAATTAACGTATATGGGTTAGAACAGATATTTGAAAATAATAGAGTAAAGTATGAAGTTGTAGGACCTTTGCGTTACTCGGGGAGAAAACTGTATACACACATAAATTTATTATTGATCTCTAGCGAGTGTGATGATGATAATCACCATTGCAATAAAGATTGTGCCAACAGTCACTACTGTTGGATAAAAGATATATCTAGGTTAGTTTCCACCCAAATTTCCGGTAGCGATCATAAAAAACATTTTTGTGACGGTTGCTTATTATATTTTAATAATGAACGTCAACTATTTCAACATCAGAGAAACGATTGTAATCACATTTACACCACAACGCCAACAACAAAAATACGGGTAGATAAATTCGGTAAGGAAGTTGCTGAAAATATATTAAAATTTGAGAATTTCGAAAGACAAATGCAAGTGCCATTTGTAGTATATGCTGATTTTGAATCGATTTTAAAACCTATCAATACTTGCGAACCAAACCCCGAACGTTCTTTCACAAATAAAACTTTTAAACATGACCCTTACTCATTCGCATATTTCATAAAATGTTCTTTTGACAATTCTCTATCTAAGTTTGAGCTGTACCGAGGTGCTGATGCGGCCGAAGTATTTGTATCACGTATAGAGGCTGATTTAAGGAATATATATAATCAACATATGAAAAACATAGTCCCAATGGCTCCTCTTACACCGCAAGAAAGCCAAGACTATCAAAATGCAACCACATGCGGTATATGTAATAAGCCTTTCGAAAGAGAGGATGTAAAAGTAAGAGACCATTGTCACTTAACGGGTAAAGTGCGTTTTGGTGCTGCACATTCCATCTGCAATTTAAATTATAAATTACCCAAATTTACACCTATTATATTCCACGGGTTAAGTAATTACGATAATCACCTATTCGTGAAAGAGTTGTGTAAACACCGAGACAAGGTTGATGTAATAGCACAAAACAAAGAAAAATATATATCCTTTACGAAACACATTTATATGCACGATTATGTAAATAAGAAGGGTGAAACAAAGAAAAAATTTTTACAACTACGATTTATCGATAGTTTCAAGTTCTTGTCTGCATCATTACAAAATTTGGGTGTGAGTTTAGATGATAACCAGTTGGTGGTAACACGAAGTTTCTATAACGATAATGCCAAATTCAATTTAATGAGACAGAAGGGTGTGTTTCCATATAGTTTTTTGGACAGTTTAGAAAAATTAAATAAATTGGAATTACCAGCCAAAGAGGAATTTTTTGATAATTTAAACAATGAACACATATCGATTGCGGATTATCAACGTGCTAATGATGTGTGGAATTTATTTGAATGTAAAAACTTGGGGGATTATTCAGATCTTTATTTAAAATCAGATGTGCTTCTTTTATGCGATATATTTGAAAACTTTCGTGAAATTTGTTTGGATAAATACAAACTGGATCCAGCTCAATACTATACAGCTCCAGGTTTATCGTGGGATGCTATGTTAAAATTAACAGGGGTGAAGTTACAATTATTAACTGAAATCGATATGATTCATTTTTTTAAAAAAGGGATACGGGGCGGCTTAAGTCAGTGCTCAGAAAGAAAGCATATTGCAAATAATAAATTTCTACCCAATTACGATCCCAACGAGCCATCATCATTCATAACTTACCTCGATGCAACGAATTTGTACGGATATTCAATGAGTCAATGTTTACCAACGGGGGGATTTCAATGGCTGTCCAAAGCGGAAATTGACGAATTAGATATTATGAGTATTTTGGAGGATGACCCCCACGGATATGTTTTAGAGGTAGATATACATTATCCACAACATTTGCACGATTTGCACTCGGACCTCCCATTTTTAGTCGAAAATATTGTTCCGCCCAAATCAAAATCAAAATTAGCGAAGTTAATACCAAATTTAAACGACAAAAACAAATATATCGTACATTATTTAAATTTAAAGCAGGCTGTTAATAATGGTTTAGTGGTTTTAAAAACACATAGAATTCTTAAATTCAATCAATCGGCTTGGCTGCAAAATTACATTAACCTTAATACTCTTTTACGAAATAACGCAACAAATAAATTTGAAAGAGACCAATACAAATTAATGAATAATTCCATATACGGTAAAACAATGGAAAATATTGATAACAGATCCGACATAAAGCTGGTTACTCACTGGGAGAGTATCAGGCGTAGTAAAGGTGCAAATGCACTAATATCTCGCCCAAACTTTAAAACATGTTCAATATTTACCGAGGATTTCGTGGCTATTCATATGGGTAGACAAAAGGTACTTTACAATAAACCAATCTATGTAGGATTTTGTATATTGGAATTATCCAAGACGGTACTATACAATTTTTTCTATAACATAATTAAAAGTCAGTTTGGTGAGAACGCGGCTTTATTATATACAGACACTGATTCATTAATTATTAAAATTTTTACAGATAACTTCTACGATTTTATAATAGACAATCCCGACAAGTTCGATACTTCAAACTATCAAGTGGGAAATATATTTAATGTACCTAAGGGTGTGTCAATTTTAGGTAATTTTAAAGACGAATTCCCCGCGGACCCAATAATTAGTTTTTACGGAACAGGCGCGAAGGCGTATTGTGTACAATCTGTGGCAAATGAATTAAAAAAAGCTAAAGGTGTAAAAAGATCCGTCATTCAAAAAGAGTTATCAATAGACGACTATAAGCAAATCGTTGAACGAGGAGGTTTGATATTTAGAAAGATGAATACGTTTAGAAGCTATTTGCATGATATATATACCGAAGTAAAGAACAAAGTGGCTTTGAGCCAGTATGACGATAAGCGATTCGTTATTCCCAATACAACTAAGACATTACCGTGGGGGCATTCTGATGTACAATTCTTTCAGGACGAACCTGAACAAAACATACGCTGGTTAATGTCAGCCATAAATGAAGTTGAAAATTGTTCTGTAAAAAACGAAAAGTTGGATAAATTACTCGCAGCCATAGCTGAGTTAAGTCAAGAATAAAAATACTTCACTGAAAAACTTATTGAAACATTATTTTTTCAATGCAAGGGTCTAAAACTAAGTTAAGTTGTGTACTTTACGAATATTATTATTCTTTTTGGAAAATGTGTTTAATAAAATATATATATATAGGAGAACTCATACTGATTTCAACAAATACATTATAAATTAAATTCTTAGTTTAACTGTATACTTATCAAATATTGTATGTATGTAAGACATTTTTTGACAATTGTACAATTTTAGGTTAAGGTTAAAATTAATTATGTAACTAAAATGTAATAATAATTGGTTAATAAATTTCAATTTGAATTTGAATTGTTGTTAATTATTACCACAAAATGACAATTTAAAATAATGCATCGCTTTATTATGTGGCTGGGTATTGTAATATGGCTGCAAGGATAAGCACACCTTCTTTGTTAAATTTGTGTTTAGTTTCAATGATGTACAGATTAATTTAGGTTATGTGACAACAATGCTGGCGTCGACTCTACTAAATTTGTATCGTGTGGTATTTGGCTTGGGTTACGTGGCAACAATGTTGGCGTCATTTCATAGTCATGGATGTAATTACATCAGTTGGCACGGCGTGGCTTGGCGCCACAAACGTATAATGCTCTCCGTTACGTAGTGGCGTGGGTTTCCTTCAACCAATAGAAAGCGAGCATTGGTGGCGTGATATTATATCGACCAATGAGAAAGAAGTTGACCACCCCAACCTCTCTAGTAGTGACAGAGGTGGTGGGGCGAGAGTGGTCTAGAGCTTCTTTGAGATGCTACAAAAATTCTTTCCACCTTCAACTTTCGTCGTGTGTACAAGTGCCACAAAAAGTGCTCCGTTTTCGCATTTTTGTAATTGTTTTTTTGTGTTCAATCGTTTTTGTGTTCGTTTTGTGAAAATGGTAAGACACCTAAAGAAGAATGCGGCCGGTGGTAGTCGCAAACGCCCGTTGGAGGGTACATCACCTGCATTAGTAGGTTTGAATTTGATGGCCTATTTGCAAAATTTTGTGCCGGACCCTATTGTCAGCAATATTGTTGAATCACCCACAGAAGCTGGTACTGTAGTGCGACAGCAACATGCTAATAATGCCGCAACCAGCGTGGGTGAGGGTTCGGCGAACGTTGCAACACCGCCGGGGCCATCTACCAGCGGAATAAATATTTTGCAAAATGTTGTAATCCCGGCGGAAAACAATATATATGAGGCCATCTCGCAAGCCTCTAATAATGGTGAAGTACAGCTTCAACAGGCGTATTTTGGCTACCAACGGACGCACGCGATTGACCACCCTGACACGGAATATCCTGTATTGCATTTGCCCGAGGATGGCGCCGGAATTAATTTCGATGCCATCGTCGACCAAAATGCAGTACAGCAAATTCAAGATAACCTTGAAGCGGAAGGTGAGGTGTTACTTTTGAGAAATCAAATACTTAAAAGTAAATCTTTACATTCCGGCTCAGGTGGTCAGGGTGGACGACATCATAATAATAATTTCTCTGGCTCTCAACACCTACCCACGGTGTCGCTTGTAGATAGCGACGACTCTGATGACGATTTTGTGAAAAAACCAAAGATCGACAAAATCATAATTCAAAGGATAAAATCGTCATCATCGGCTTCGCTAGGAAGTAGACAGAGAAAGGCTGTAAAGAAACCGAAACAAGGATTGCGTCGTCCTTCTCGGAATCCGACCCCAGTAACTGTTGAAATAATTAAATTGGGGCCGAAGACTGAGGAGGACAATGCAATCCAAAATATAATCGATTTACAGACCGCTATGCCAACGCCTCTTACCCCTCTTACGCCCGCAACACCACCAACACCTGTTGAACAGGTTTTCAAAATTGTTAAGGGCAAGAGAGGTAAAAAGGCACCAGCAAAAAGGTCTGTTTCGGTTTCTTTACCTGATAATATTCCGTTAGAACAACCTAGTTGCTCTAATGCAATATTACCGACGCCTTTAAGTGGTAGCAGCACATTAGAACAACCGAGTTGTTCTAATGTGGTGGTTCCAACACTTCCTCTGGTGGTGTCGCAGCCACTTGCAGAACCGATTCAACATCCCTCAGAAGTTGAGTCGGTTCCACAGGTGGCGCTATCACCACCACTACCTATTCTAGAGCCGGCTCAGGATTCTTCAGATTCAGAGCCGGATGTATTTCTGTCTCAGCCTGAGAATAGAAATATTTTAAACAAATTCTTAAATTTCTATTCTGCGGCTAAGACAGAATATCAGGAGAAAGTGGCAGCAACCCAAGGTGATGCGGACCGTGAAATTGAGGTTAACGCAAGATTAGCTGAAGCCATTCGCCAGGCTAACCATGAGTTAGCCGAAATAGCTGGGCGCCGCGTCGCTTTGGAGAAAGCCGAAAGGGCGTTGAGAGCAATTGAATCGGGTCTAAGTAGAGTCGGGCGGTAAGGCTTGTACAACACACATGGTGGAGAGGCTTTGTTATGCAGTTTTTTTCTAGTTATTAAGTTAGGTTAAGTCATTGTAAATATATGTAGTTAGTTTATTAATAATAAGTATTGTACATAAAAAAAAGTGAAAAAAAAATATAAAAAAAAATATATATAAACTTTTTTATACGTATAAATGTAAAAAAAAAAAAATATTGATTAGTATAAGTATTTGTATATATTAAATTAGCGTATAAATGAATAATTAGGTTAAGTAATTGTAAAGAAGAAAAAAAAAAAGTTAGGTTAAGTCATTGTAAATATTTGTAGTTAGTTTATTAGTAGTAAGTAATTGTACATAAAAAATAAATATAAAAAAAGTTGAAAACAAATTTTAAAGAGTAAATAAAAAAATTTTAAATAAAATATGTTAAAAAAATTAATTAGTTAATAAAATAAATACACCACATGTAATTAATTAATTGTGCATATTATGAGTACATGTTTGACATGAATAATTAGATTATGTAATTGTAAATAAACACATAATGTAAAGGTTAATTAATTTAAATAAATAAAGAGTTTAAAACATTTTTCTTAATAATAAAAACTTTAATAAAATTACAAACTTGTCTTTTATTAGTAGTAAGTAATTGTACATAAAAAATAAATATAAAAAAGTTTAAAACAAATTTTAAAAAGTGAATAAAAAAATTAATTAGTTAATAAAATAAATACACCACATGTAATTAATTAATTGTGCATATTATGAGTACTTGTTTGACATGAATAATTAGATTATGTAATTGTAAATAAACACATAATGTAAAGGTTAATTAATTTAAATAAATAAAGAGTTTAAAACATTTTTCTTAATAATAAAAACTTTAATAAAATTACAAACTTGTCTTTTATTAGTAGTAAGTAATTGTACATAGAAAATAAATATAAAAAAGTTTAAAACAAATTTTAAAAAGTGAATAAAAAAATTAATTAGTTAATAAAATAAATACACCACATGTAATTAATTAATTGTGCATATTATGAGTACTTGTTTGACATGAATAATTAGATTATGTAATTGTAAATAAACACATAATGTAAAGGTTAATTAATTTAAATAAATAAAGAGTTTAATAGGTTAATAACAACATAAAAAAAAAATTAAAAAAAAAAAAAATAAAAAAAATCGAATTTTAAACACATGAAAATCAAAATTAATGGTTAATTAGGAAAGGTCAAAGGTCAAATTTAAAAAAAAACCGGAGATCCACCTCCTCCTTTCTCCGGGGGGCGTCCGAGATTCGATCCCGTGGTCTTCTGAGTGGCCTCAAGATCGACGCGTATTTGCCCGCTCGGCTATTCGAACGTCCCGAAAGAGTTAGGTCTATTTCATAATTTCAACAAAAAACTACCTGCTCGTCGATCCGTATTGACCAGGCAGGGTCGCAGCGCCTTGGGGCCTTATGCTATAAAATCAACCCAAGCTATCGGCTTTATACATTTAGAACTGTATTATTTTGAATCAGTTTATATCTTGAGATATTTTAATTTAATTTAAATAATAATAAATAAAAGAACCATTTTTTTTCAAAATACTTTTTAATAAAATCATTCATATGTTCATTTGTTTTAATATTTATATGATTTACTAATTTTCACAACTTGTAATATACAGGGTGGCACAAATATTTTTATTAATTAAAAAATATATACAATTAAACTTAAAAATAAAATGAAATATAAATTTACATTAATAAATACTAATTATAACGAATCATCTTCTTCTGGTTCCAATACTTGGTCATCTGTGAGGTTGGACACAGTTGAATCCGTTGGAGATGATGGCCTAGAATTAGGAACCGTCTCTATTGACCAAGCCGACGGTGAAGAAGCACGAGAATTGGACGTCGTCTCCATCGACCACCAGTCACTTGGGATACTGGCATGTTGTATGACCTCACTGTCTATAGAGCATGTTGGAGCCATCACTGTGGAGTCACCAGTAGTTGAGGAGATGGTACTATCTTGTACAGGTTGTTCGGTCTCCATCTCAATACAAACTGAGCAACAGCAGCAAAGAACTTCATTTTATACATTTACCCCCTCCAAAACATGTGAACACTTAATATCATAATAATTTCTTGACATTTGTATATAGAACAGTACTATTTTATACTCATACTATAAATAACTACCATAAATATCTAATTTAGTAAAACACGTTGTATCGTTCACGCAATTGTTTTATTTACATTATTACATGTATGACATACTTCAATTCGATGCAATTGCACCAAGTTTGTGCTGCAACATTTACATTTCGTTATCATTGCACCATCCAACGTCGTCGTTTTGTGAATATTTACATGCTGGTGACGTCCGGACACTATCCGTGTATAGGATATATAACATAGCCCACACAGGAAGTGTTTGGTTGCATCCGGCCTGGTTCTGATTATGACAAAAGACGCTGACGTGCAATATAGTCTCCGCCGATCATCATAATTGTTTAATATTTTTCCGGAGAAGGCTAACTCTCCCGCTTCGTCTTCCACATCATCCCCAAGACCTTCATCTACACTGACGGGAACCAGGTTGCCATCTCCCCAGTCGGCACCCTCTTGGTCGACATTGATATTTTCCACGATGATGGGATCCTCCCTGTGGACAGCATCTTGATTCAAGTCCTGAAGCTCTTGATTTACACCATCTCGGTGTAACACCATTGCACCCATATCATTTTCTGCCAGTTCAGTGAGGAATCGTCTATAAGCCATCTTTAAATGTTGGAACTCAACTGATTTGATGTTAAACCTCCTCCGTTTTATATTCTATAATTCGTGACGGTGACGCCCTTCCTATGGCGTCAAGTTTACTATTAGCTATTTATACCAAGAGTGACCACAAGAGGAACGCATTCAAACTTCTTACGTAACACAATCGTGTCTTAAAACAGAAGTGCATACAATGGTCCTACCAAGAGAGTGGAAATTAAAACCAATAATAGCAGTACAACCGTATAGTTACAATAATTCAAGAATTTGCCATAATTGCTATACTGCATGGAGGAAGCAAATTATCAACCCATGCACTGGACTGTGCAAAAAGTGTGTAATTCAGAACCCAGTGCAAAAAAAAGAATTTCGAGACAATTGTCCAAATGAAACACAATGTCGCAATTGTCTTACCATACTCAAAAGAACGAATTTTGGTATACATCGAGACGTATGTGAAGCTTGCAAAGCAGACCAACCACAATTAAGACAACGATGCGTGTACTGTAGTAAGTACGAGGACAATTGTTGGAACAACATTTGCATAAAATGTATGTCAGGGGCACTCATCTTGTGTGATCGCATTGGTGTGTTTTATAGTAGTTGGACTCACCATAATAGGGACTGTTGGTGTCTTAATTATAAATAAATTATATTATTTGTATATATGTATGTGTGTATGTAATATATATTATAACCATAAACTGTAAATATATTTTTAGTATTGTAATAACATATTATTTTGTAGGAAACTTTTAAAATTATACAAAAAAAAAAAAAAAAAAAATGATTATTTTTAATTTTTTTACAATTTAAAATGAAGGAAATAAATTAAATAAATATTAATAAAGTATATTCATTTTATTATTCATTTGTGACACATATTAAAATATTTCAATCGACATAACTATATAATGATACATTAATATATTTTTCTAGTTAATGACAATTTTAAACAATAGAAGCTATATCAACCCACGAATTGTGTTCTATAGATAGCCCCAGCCACTTTACCAGCACTTTATTTCCTTTCTTCTTTAATACATTTTCAACTAGATACACATCGGGGTATTTTGCTTTTAGTAGCTCCATTTCATAAAAACATCCCTTGATTGGGTGTCCAAACAAGTCTTCTATCAGGTAAGTTGTGGGATTTGTTATGTTTATTTTGGTAATTTTAAAAAGTTCTGTTGAAAAGTTCGGTGTAAACCCTTTATCAAATACACCTTTATACTTGCTAATACGAACTATATCACCGAGATGAAATTTCGGTTTCAGAGCAATCTTAATATAATTATATACGTTTAAATGTGTAGTTGGTTTGACATCAATGGGCTTTCTGCCAGTTGTACGATGGACTTTGTCATTGTAACTTTTTGTAACGTTTGGTAGGATATCGAGCCATTTATATTTACCCATAGCTGAGAATTCTTTATACAACCAATTTTTTAATGTGCGGATTACTCGCTCAACAATTGCTGCTTTTTTGTGCTATACGTAGAATAATGATTAATTTCGTGCCGCTTCATTAATGCGGAGAACTTTCTGTTATAGAATTCAGTACCATTATCGGTCTGTAAATTTCTCGGTGAATAATTTGCTTCTTGAATAATAGTCTGCATAGCCTTGGTAACTTCTACAGCTGCTTTATTTTTAATAGGTTTGGTCCATACGTACTTGGAATAGCAGTCAATCACTACAAGAATATAACGATACCCTCTATTTTTATCAGCGTATGGCTGCATTTCAGCTAGGTCTGCTTGCCACAAATCACCAAACCCCTTAATTATGGTTCGCCTTCTACGAAAATTTCGTCGAGCATTTCTATGTAACTCGTTAACAACTTGTAATTTTTCGCTGCTAACCTCCATTATAAAATTGTCTTCAGCTATATATCAATTTCAGACATTAGTTCTGGTGGAAATGTTAGGCCTCCGGATTGCACCTTCTTTGGTTGGAGTTCGGTGGCAATATGCTCTAATTTAGAGATTCTAGTGATTAAAGTATTGTGATTGTTTATGGCCGAACGTTTAACTTCAGAAATTGCTTTATCAACATATTTCCTCATTTCTATTTTCATTTTCTGCATCATCTCATTATTTTGTTTATTGAAAATAGCGCGATTTTCTTCTCCACTTCTTATAAGTCCCACATCAACATATTTTTTCATTTCCCCAATAATTACATCGGTTGTATCAAAAATAGCTTTGGCAGCATTTTCATCATTTGTTTGTAGACGCTTGTTAACGTAATTACATGTTGCACCATCTTGATCATCGACAGGTTCCCCTAAATTTTTTAAACGCTTATTTTCAATATCATAGTGATTATCTCTGGTAAGTTTAAAACCCACGCCAGGTAATCCACGATGGGCTATTAACTTACTCGCACTAATTCTTTTGCTGCGTCCAAATTTGTCGATAGTGTTTACAGTAGACATTTCTGGTTGCATCTGATCCAGTTTATAAAATTTCAGACTATATAATACTTATTAAGTATAATGATACTATGTTTTATTTCATCTTTAATACACTATTTTTTCTTCCCTAAGTTCTGATATTATTTCTATTATTTCATTGTCGTGGTTGTTATTTCCCGCTATTTTCGAACTCCATAGTAGACGTAGACGATCCACGAGTTCGCTGGGTTTATTCCAAAAAATATATTCTTTATCTTTATTTCTGTACAATTTGTGGGTAGGTACACGTTTTAAGCCGTGACCACTTGTTGACGATCGTGTCGCAATTGTAGAAGATGTTAATGGTTTGATAATTTTGTGAAATTTTCCACGCTTAGTAGTGTTATAGCCATTCGCTACATCGAATTTTTTGTAAGGTGCCTTTGTTTTTCTTAGTATTTCTCCATATATCTTACTCCATTCATCATCGAGAACACCCTCTCTATTATCATCTAAAATTGTTGGGCGTTTTAGAAATATTAGATCGTACAATTTAGGACTACCTAGATACACGCCAAGTTTCTTATTGCCATACCATAGCGTAATATTTCCATGGGAAAAACGTATTTCGGCATTGCCCATCAGCAGTTTGCCTGTCTTGGGATCTACACACACTCCATATAAACTATCATACTTGGAATCACCAGATTTTAAATTTTGTATATGTCTTTTTACAACCTCATGTCTTTTTTCTAGTTTACTAGCTGGAGAAGTTTCGGATACAGGGGTTGTTCTTATTGACGATGGTGGTGTTTCCATAATGGGGATATAATGTGGAACATCATCACCACCTACATACTTATCGGATCCTTCTTCAGAAGCACTCTCCCATGATACAGCCCTCTGGGTGGACACCCTTGATGATGATGGTTTTGAATGTAATTGTTGGATATGAGATTTGTTCTCTGCTGCTGAAGATATAACATTTAAAGGTTCAGTTATCGGTTGGTAGATCTTTTCAAGTGTTACGTGCATCTCCATATCTTTGTTCTTGATATAGTTAAACTTCTTCCGCACAGCATCTGTTGCCTCAATCAGCTGTCGCTTGAGTGTTATTTCGCTACTGGGATGTGCAAGATTGTTATATTTTTTATTATCTTTGGTAACCTTCATCTTAGCGCATACGTAAACGAAGTAATCCTAACGACGTATGTAATTCAAGTGAAGTTTTTAATAAAATGCATTATGGATATATGAAGCTATCAAACCCTTTTCTATATCGCCCACCTTGTACTTCTCTATCCTTATCAATCACTAGAAATCCATATTTGTCATTCCAGCACTTTGCACACATATTTTGAAATACTGTAAACGTTACATCAGGTGACACATGATCGGAAAAGATGTGATGCAGATTCATGTCGTCCTGTTTAAAGACAACAATTAAATTACTATTGTCTCTTATTAGCTGCTTCGGGATTCGAGAGTATGTCTGGCCAAGATAAAAACAATCCATATTTCTATGTCGGCCCATACTGAAATATCCCCTTATAACATCTTGTTTCTCACATATTACATCGTCAAATATAAACACAGACTCTGGCTTTGCCTCGGATGGTTCCACTATTTGCGTACCATTACTAAATGTATAAAATCCTAACCCCTCAATCGGCGCTAATACATTACGTAGATACTCATACTTGGGTTGATTTATAGACTTTGAGTATAGGTAAATATTTAAAAAACGTAAACCTAAACGATGCGTGATCAAAGATATTAAGACATTTGTTTTCCCACAATTCGAGGGTCCTATTATGAGGGCACGTACAGTTGAAGGTAGTAGTGGTCCATGGCGATTATCAGCACTTAACCCACGCCCAACTTTTTCATCCAAATTATCTATAGAAAGCGTTTGTTTCTGTTTCACAATGTGCATTGTACCGCGGCTAAATGTTATATAAGTAGATGTGTGATTTACAACTCTTATTTAAATGGTTTCTACGATACGATACACACGTGAAAAACGTACGAAGCGCGGTGGAGGATTAGTTAATTCCCTGATTAATAAGCTCCCCTTTGAATTGCATTTGCCAGGTTATCAATTTTGTGGTCCAGGCACAGATTTAAATAAAAGGTTAGCACGAGGTGATTCTGGCATAAATCAGCTCGATAAAGCGTGTAAGCAACACGATATTGCGTACGACAAAAATAGCAGTAATCAAGCAGCCCGCCATAAAGCAGACTATCAGCTTGAACAGGCTGCGTGGAAACGAGTGAAATCTAAAGACGCAGGACGTGGAGAAAAGGCAGCTGCTTGGTTAGTCACAACTATAATGAAGGGAAAACAACGTCTTGGTATGGGATGTAATTCAACAATATCTCGCAATCCAATAAGGAAACGAATCATCAAGAAAACAAAGAAAGGTAAGAAGAATGTTAAAAAGACAGCGTTTGGATCTGGGATAGTACGAAAAGTGCGTGACACACTGCGAAATGCTGGAGGCAAAAGAGTAAAAGACCAAAAGAAGGTGACTGAAATTGCTCTAACAGCTGCACGTCGATATATAAAACAGGCCGGTGGAAAACGCAATATTCAAACACCTCGAATTATACCAATTCCAAAAGTTGGTGGTATTTTACCTCTAATACCCATTTTTGCTGGATTATCTGCATTGGGTAGTTTGGCTGGTACGGCTGCTGGTATTGCTAAAGCTGTAAATGATGTGAAAAAGGGTAGAGAAGAATTAGCTGAAGCAAATCGACACAACAGAAGTATGGAAGCAATCGCTATGAAAAGTGGCAAGGGGATGTTTATGAAGCCATATCGAAAGGGAATGGGTCTTTATCTAAAACAGAATTCAAAAAACTAATAGACTCCCTACCTCGGAGACCTCTTACCGACATTGATCTTAAATATTATGCTAAGAAAATGAAGGTAGCATACTTTCGAGGTGTGTTTATGCGCGACTCACTACCAAGACATGGGCCACATTACAATGAATCTTCAATAATCAATTTGGATAGTATATATGGTCCTGGGACACATTGGGTGGCATATAAAAAACGAGGTGGTTTAGTAAATTACTTTGATAGTTTTGGTGATTTACCCCCACCTATAGAATTAGTTACATATTTCAATACCGATTCAAGGAGGGCCAACCAAATATTCTATAACTACAAACGTGTACAGAATTTTAACACAGTGTGGTGTGGACATTTGTGTTTAAAGTTTCTCTCTACAAAACAAATATAAAACGCCATGGAGCTGAAATCTATAACCCCAGCAATGGATCGAGAAAGTATCAAGCGAATGGGTCACTCACTAATTGCATTCTCCCGTTTGCGTAGTCTGTTGAAGATGAGCAAACAACAACTTGCAAATATGCCCAAAGAAGTGATGATTGGGCTTGCTTCACATGAAATTGCATTAGTATGGGATAAGCTACCTATACTCGGGCCAAAAAGAGTAGTCGTAGAGCAAAAACTCACCGGCAATTCTTCAAAGGATTTAGCTGTTATGGAATACAGAAGCGGCAGCTCGTTTTACCATATAATCCCATATAATTCAGAGAAATATATCCAGTTTTCTCCGCCTACCAGAGATGAAAACCACAACTAGGTCATTATGTTTAATTGGTATAGTCAACCAAATACAGTAAATGCTTGAACGTGCCGCCCTTATACCCAATAATTTGTTCGGCTATTGGAAAGGTCGTCGAGAGGGCTTAGATAGCGCATTCAGTGGCGTCACATATGCTGCAACGCAAAGGATGTGCATTGTTCAACTGCGTTGCTATACCTAATTCGTGGAGATAATGTTGCCAGATGTAAGCATATTATTTAAAATTTAAGACATGGTAACTCATATTCATGCATAATTAACACAATCCGCTTTCATTTGTTCGAATTATGGAATTTATGAAATTCGTAAATCCGTACGCCCCTGGCTCTACTGACTACTCTTTTTGGCCCGAGTATACACATCTTCAGAATGATATCGATATATTAAAATATCAATATTGCACAGAACATTACCTTAATGATTATGAAAGCAATGTTGACGTAAATGATGGTCCAACACCTAGAAAAATGTTTTGCTGCTATTGTAAGGTAAACGATGTAAATGTGGCATCCAATAACAATGTAAATATATTACCATCCACTTCTAAGAAGAGGAAATTATACCATTATTGCTGTAATCCACAATAAATTGGGTAACACAATTTAATTATATCAGTCATGTCGTACACGTTCACACTAACGAGCCGCTTAAGTGAGCTAAGTGTCAACTTTGATCCACCCATTGAACTGGATAGGAGCAGTCGTCATGGGTTAGGTTTAATTGGATTCTACTCTTACAACTCCATATACAATGTGGATGAAACAAATAACATCTTCCAATATAGGGTTAGTGCTAAAGATACATTCACTACTGTTCACATACCTCTGGGGGCTTATGAAATTGATGAAATCTATGCTGCAATGTTGAAAGCTATGAATATTGATGGAAAGGATTACACGCAAATATTCACTTTAAGGGCAAACAACAATACCTTAAAGTGCGAGATTTTGTCAAAGTATGAAGTAGATTTTAGACAACCAAATTCAATAGGAAGTCTGTTGGGATTTGGACCAATATATTTACAACCAAATAAAAATTACGAATCAACACAGCCTGTTGATATTATGAAAGTAAGGATGATACGCGTAGATTGCAATATTATTTCTGGAGCTTATCTGAATGCAGAAGAGTCACACACTCTCTTTGAATTTGACATAGACGTTGAGCCTGGCTACAAACTTACTAGAGAACCCAAAAATATCATATATTTACCTGTTAGACCTAAAGGGCGTCAGTTAATAGACAACATCACACTACGCATACTGGACGACAACGGTGATTTGATCGATTTTCGAGGTGAGAAAATTATTGTAAGGCTAGAATTGAAGAAAGTCGGATATCACCAACCAAATGGGTTTTCGATATAAACAGCGACAGCAAGTACATCACCATCAGTATGATACTGTAGCGAACAACAGTATGGATAAAAAGAAAGGGAGATGTGGAAAGCAATTCATTCAAAGTCTATACCTTAAACAGTTAAGACATAGATTGTCAGCTGAGGATCAAGCCTTTTTAAAATCTATTGGATTAAAACTGCGAAAAAATTGGTCATAATAATGGTGGCTACTGCAACTAGTGACAAACTTGAGGTGTTTGATGAACCTGTGTTAGATCATTCCCTAGTTAGCCTACATGAGCATACATATAAACCATATGGATCCCCATATTACAGAAACTCTGATGAAATACGTATTCCCATCAATTTTCAAGATGTTATACTCGACATTTCAGAAAGTTATATATACATAGAGGGAAAATTTACTCCTAGCGACACCACAAAGCGTTGTTATTTATCCAATAATGCACTAGCATTTCTCTTTGAAGAGATACGACTGGAAATGGGTGGTGAACAAGTAGCAGTAGTTAGAAGACCTGGTATTACTACCACAATGAAAACTATGGTGTCGTATGGGCAAACGCATGCACGCTCATTAATAACAACAGGTTGGGGTCTCACTGAAAAGAGACAAGATATTTTAGATACCACCAGTCACGTGTTCAGTGGCAAACTACCCCTTAAGTTCCTTATGGGTTTTGCAGAAGATTATACCAAAGGCATTCTGAATGTGAAGCAAGAATTAATTATGATAATTGCACGCTCATTTAAAGACCAAAGTTAAGATGGTCTACCGTGCGTGGGATTTTTATGAGCTTCCCTGTCTACGCGATACTACCTATGACATATGGGCTCTTAAACTCTCCACCCGTCTTGAAAGTCCACTTTTCATCCTTCTTGGCTTTCAAGGCACTGATCAGGCCAATGATAGAACAAAGGATGTTACACAGTTCAAACACGCAGACATAAATAATATTCGACTATTTCTAAACTCTGAAGTATATCCATATGAACGTTGGAATTTAGATTTCGATAAGAAGCTCGATTCTGCAGCATATTATGCTTATGAGAACTTCCAACGTAGTTACTATGATAAAGATATGAGCGAACCCATGATGGATCTTGGGGAATTCAGGAAGAATCCTTTGTTTGTCATTGATTGTTCACACCAACCTGTTGCAGTGAAATCATCTACAGTCGACATAAAGATAGAATTTGAAACACGAAAAGCGAAATTTCCGGAACAAACTCGAGTGTATGCACTTATACTTCATGATACATATTTAAGTTATAACGCATTAGATGGCTCGGTTCAGAATGGCTTTCTCGATGTTAAGTAAAAAAGAAAACATTTATTATTGTGCAATTAAGTAGTGCAGCATACCATTTCTATCAAGATGTCTGGAACATTTTATCAATAATAATCATGATGTACTTACAAATGTTCATTTTCTCAAAAAATGTTATTGTAGATTTAAATATAAAATTACAATGAAAACTGTTTTAATTATGCTAAGGTATTTTTAATTATGTAATAAAATGAATGTAATCTTTTAATTGTATTTCATTTATTTATCCTTATAATACAAAATACAGCACCATATTGTTTACTGCAGACATATACAATATTTGGTGTAATGAATATGTCAATCAAAATTAACAGATTATAGTATTTATTTATCTACATTGTCCTCATTATCTTCTTCATCAGACTGGTTGAGTTGATATTTTTCAATGATATTCTTAGGTAGGTACTCCACTATGTCATATAGAAAGCGTTTTAGATCCACTACGCCCATATGCTCACAAAACTCATCCAAGTTTAGGAAGCCACGAGAATATCTACCACATAAATTTACACCAATGCTACACGCCTTGGAAGTTTCTTTAACACGTCGAACTTCTTCAGCATCGAAGCAGACATTTATGTCATAATTCAAACAATGCAGTGAATCCCTCCTTATGTCATCTAGTTTACAAGACAATCTTTCAATGGCAGATTTAATGTCTTCTGCCTTTACCCATCCGTGAGATGAATATTGCATCCACATGTTTTTTTGTTGGTTAGAGTTAACCTGGAATTAAACAAATAAATTAAAAATAGATATAAAGAGAATAAATCTAATCACATACTTACACAAAATATGATATCTATTCAATTTAAAATTGATATATTGTTCAAATCAATAATTCTATATTTACAAGTGAACAGATAATTATTTTTATAATACCCCCAAAATTCTTTCTAAATGTACCCCATTTTATTATATAGTAGCAAATGTAAACTAATAACTAACTAATACAAATATTGTTTCTTAAGTACTAGAAATTAAATACCAAATTGTATTATTGCGCTGGATTTTGCGCCGATATACATTGGAGGACGTTGTCCTAAATATGTTAATGTGTATTTACCACCGCTTGAATTAATTTTATTAATAGTATCTTCACTTATATTTTCTACAACCCGTTTTGGTAAAAATGATTTAAAATCTGTAATCGCACTTTCCTCAAATAAATGTACTACGATTGATTTTCCATATCGCGTATTGACCAATGACATTTTCTTTATAATATAAGGTTTATTTATAACTAACGATGTAATAGATCTTTGCACTAAAATCTCTGTATTTTCATTTATAATCGCATTAAGTGCCAATAAATCGAATTCGGAAAGTGCCATAGTTAAAATTTAAAATTGACGTACACAATGAAAGAATCGCAAAGAATAATATAATATATTGCTCACTTGAAATATATTGCTCACTTGAAATAAATTGAGATAACTGCACTACTCTCACTAGTTAACTCTTGAGTGAACAACTATGGATGTGATTTTGAGCTACCAAAGCGTTTTATTTATAGTGAAACATTCGCCCCCTCCAACCTACTTACCTCCCACAATACTAATTACTATCGTACACTTACATACTTGAAACACTTATTGATACATACACTAATTACAATTACAATTGCACCACCCCAATTACCACAATAGTAATTACATCAAGTCTAATTACCTCTATATTGTAATTACAATCTAATTACAGACATTACTCTTATTACCTCTATTGTAATTACAGTCTAATTACCGACAATTTTCTAATTACCTCCATTGTAATTACAGTCTAATTACCGACAATGCTCTAATTACCCTAATTACCGACAATGCTCTAATTACCCTAATTACCGACAATGCTCTAATTACTCTAATTACCCCCCACCAGAAAAAAAAGTGGTGGGGGGAGACCGGGTTCCGGTATAAGTCCTCTACTCATCGGACACAAATTATGATTGATCCTAGTTTTGAAATTGTGTTGAACCTTTAGAATTTTACAAAAATCTTCGAGTAACTTGATACGAGTTTAAGATTTACCAAATATGTGAATACTATATTAAAATACTCTTATTATAAATTTAAATCATTATACAGGGTGTTCGGAGAAAGGAGGCCAATCCGGTCAGCAGGGATTCCTTGGGCAAAAATGATACGACTTTCATAATGCCAATTTTCATTTTAGATCCTCATGTTGGATATACACATACAGGGTGTCAAAGTTTAAAGTTTAATTAAAAATGATTTTTTTTAATAACTCGAGTAGTTTGAAGATATTTATTTAAAATTTGGTACGGTACTTCAACTTAAGGGTCACATGTTTTGAAGGACCAAAAACAAAAAACAATGGTCAAATATTCAAAATAGAGGTTAAAGTACCCATTACCCCCTCAGTTTTTTAGTGCCTTCGCCAATGACTTTCAAACTATCTTTTTTGGATTATTTTTTGTCTCTTAACAAATTTTGGTAAAATGCTTCGTTTTAGAGATAAGTTGAAAAAAATATTGGTCCTTGATTGATTCCTACACGGGTTACGGTAGTCTTATCATTTTCAAATTAAATGAAATCAACCGCTTTTGTAAACAAATGGCAATAATAAAGGAATAGCCAAAAATAATTATTTCTAAAGTCACTGGCGCACAGACAAAAAATTAGTAGGCTCAATGGATTCAACAATCTATTATTTTATTTATAAATTAGAAGCATTATAACAAGATAACAATATTTAATGCACCTTAGTTTCATTAGGAAACAAAAATATGGAGATCATATCGATCAATTTCTTTAGACTGGCTATTTTTTTTATTTCTACTGTTTTTCTGTTCCTAATGAAAATAAGGTGCATTAAATATTGTTATCTTATTATAAGGCTTCTAAAAAAAATAAAATAATAGATTGTTGAATCCATTGAACCTACTAATTTTTTGTATAATACTGCTTTTTTATTTATTAATTTTTTGTTCTATTTGTTCGATGGAGTGGTTATATGGAAGAGCATATTATATGAATATCACCACCCAGACTGTATCTTATCTATATACGTGATTGTTTGTAAAAGTAAAAATAAAGACACTTTAATTATTGTTATTATTATTATTATTATTACTGTGTGCATGCTATTTGAATTGTAGTGATTGAAGTACACACCCCACAAGAATTATCGCATCACTAGAAGTTGACTATAAGTTTGATGTTAATTTTTTTCTGATTCGTTTGTCCGATTTGGTTGATCTTCTTTTGCATTCTAGGTTGACTCTTCAGGAATGTTACTGTACATACAAATTTCTACAAAAATAAAATTTGGGATACAATAATTTTTAATACCGGGTACTTCCCCCTCTCGCCCTAATTACAGCTTGTGTTCGCCTTGGTAGACCTTAATACAGGTTGGGTATACAATTCTCATCAATTTGGTTCCAATTGACATTTAAATAATTTTCAAGTTCTTCAGATAGGGTTCTACATGGAACTTGGTTTTGCTGAATCACCCATTGTAAATGGTCCCATACGTGCTCTGTATGTTTAATATCTGGGCTGCAAGCTGGTCAATTCATTGCAGTGACATTAACCTCTACAAAATATTCTGTCACTATCCTGGCAGCGTGTGTATGCGCAAAAACTATCAATATAAGTCAATAAGAACATGTTGTGCCATAATATTGTATATCTCATCTGTTAATATAGATAATGAAGTAAACCAAAAAAGATAATGTTAAGAAAAGATCAGGTTAGAGTTAGTATAGCACTGAATTGTAACGTGCTTGTTGTTGCTGGTGCACTCCACGTGATGTTACGAATTTTCGGAAGTCCAACATCATAGTTACACCCGGTATTCAACAAAAGTGAATTTTTACTAAAAATTCAGTAGCACAGTAATATTCTTGAAGAGTTAACCTACAATGCAAAAACGATCATCCAAGTCGGACAACCGACTCGGAAGAAAATTAACATCAAACTTATGGTCAATTTCTAGTGATGCGATAATTCTTGTGGGGTGTGTAGTAGCGTTTATTCACTATCTCTCATTAGTTTGTGAAGTAGATTTAGGTGTCAGACTTGAATTTGCAAATACTAATCTTTTTAAATTATTCAGATTTGCGATAATGCGAAAGTGTTAACAAGCAAGAGGCCATTAGGTAGCTAAATAATTGTCTGCCCTAAAGAAACTCGCCCTTCTTTTGTATCTTTCAGATCATTATATTCTAAAAATAGACGAGATGTACAAAAAAATCAACCTAGACTTTAATTGCTCTTTAAAGCCGGTAATTTCGTTTAATGCCGGTGCTTTATAAAATTAAACGACATTGCTAGCAAGAATAAATGACAAAAGTAAATCAACTTTACATCTCCCTCAGCTTACATGTATAACTGATTAACTGCCCTAGTGGGGCAGGAGAAGTTACAGAAAAATTTATTAAAACGCAGTTAATTAGCTGTTTGTGCAATTTATTTTGTATAAATCTATGCGTTCATCCAAAATGTAGTCCATTATATTCTCAACAAATTAAATAAAATAAAATGCCAAATATTGTTGAGAAACTAATACTATTTAATACACCGTTGAAACTCTCCTTACAATAGCTGCATGTTAAATAATTAATTATTGTTATACTTGTATTTTGTATTACTAAATAAACAATCACATTTGAATCGCCACGATAGTTGCAATTCTTTAACTGTATTGCTGAATTTCTCTGTGGGTGAGGGCGCATGTTAGTAGAAAGCAACGTAATATTTGAAATAAACAGAATAAAGTCTTATTGTGAGTGAAAAGGAAGTGCCACTTTCATGAACCTGCAAATTTATCTGCTGTTGAAAAATTCGAGTAATTAATATTTTCATCTAGATCTAATTTTGTACAATGGCAGTTATTCTACGAAATAAAATGGTTTCTTATGGTGCATAAATTTGCATGTAAAAAAATTTAATACGGATATACCTTTTGGAACGAAAGTAAGATTATTAGGTGGTTGTTGGATGTCTTTATTAATGTGTAAAGCTCAACTCGAAAGATATAAATTGGATTACTTAGGTTAGAATTGGAGGTAGTTTAAACTTTATTAGTCGAACACAAAACACATGATTAATGTGTATAAGTTACAGAAGTGAGTGTATTAGTGAGCTTATTGTCTAGATAATTCCCATATGTGCACAATATAAATGAAACTAAGTTAAATGGCGTCGCAATGCGCAATTCGGTGGGACGTCTTATCAAAGCTAACGTATTTTCTGTAATTAAAGCTGTAATTAAAGTATTAGTGGGCCAGGCAGGAGCGTAGAACAGAAAAAATTTGCCCCAAACTAAAACATTTATTACATTATAAATAATACATGTAAATAATCACATATACTATTAGTAATTTTTTTTGCATTAATAATTTTTTGAACTTTGGTTTTGTCTCAAAAAGAAGAAAAGGGAAAAAAATTTAAATATTCCATAAACAATAAGGAACCGATATAATATCTGGTTTGTGAAGTACGAATGTGTGCTATTATTGGAATAGATTAGATACGTTAGATTAGATATACGTGAGGCATAATAACTAATAACGTACACAACACTACTTCCCTTTATTCCATAAGGATGAGAAATAAGTTTACTCTCTCAAAATCAGTTGATAGCAATACCACCAATACGTTAGCAGTA
This sequence comes from Rhagium mordax, assembly GCA_963680705.1. NCBI lineage: Eukaryota > Metazoa > Arthropoda > Insecta > Coleoptera > Cerambycidae > Rhagium > Rhagium mordax. The sequence continues at coordinate 25,960,457 of OY796658.1, read as the reverse complement.
AATAATTTATTTTCTATTTTACGGATCCCCCTCAGGATGATACATCATCTGTTGACCCGTTCCTAATCGGTACGAAACGGTGAGATGTACGTCAACATAGTTCGCCTAACAGGAAATATAAGTTGATGACTCATCATACTAATAAGTGAATCCATCTGATTGAAACTCATTTCAATCGAATTCCTACATTTGTATATTATTATGTACTAGATTTTTTAAATTTTTATCTAATTTTTTATGCTTATCCGTTACCTATTTGAATGGAATTACCTGGAGGTCCAAGAATATTGTTTCTATTTTTGTTGATAATCCTTTGAGTTGACAAAATAGTAGGTAAGTATAACCTTGTGATTTGAGCATCTTCGGTGTTCCTGGATCTATTTACGGCAATTATCAAGTTCGAGCTGTGTACCGGTAGACTTGAGAGAATTGTTTGATAAGAAAGTTTTTTCGCGTTAGGGAGCAGGTTTTTATGGTGTCGAAATTGAAAGTGAAATATTTTTCCTCTAGGTAAAAAAAGTGGCCAAAAATTACTCTAAAGAGTTTTCATTATTTTATTGTTTTAACAATAATAAAACGGGTAAATTACAATTCTATTATTTAACATTGACTGTAAATGTTACAGATCCACGATCACCAAAATGAACATTTGAGGGAATTTCATTAACAAAAGAAACATTTTCTTTTTTATATTGTAATAATACTGGTTTTAATAAGTTTTAAGAGTTTGTTAGTACATATTTCTATTTTTAAAATACCTATTGGATTTTTGTGGTGTTTCTACTTCCTGTCACCGAAAAGTGTATGGCTCGGGAGAAACGCAATTTCTCCTCTGTGTATTTCAAACTACACCTCGGAGAAAATAACGCGTTTGTCTCCCTTGCTATGTACAGGGTTATTGATTATAAATGAAACCCCCCTTAACTTCTTTATTTTTTGAGATAAAAAAAATTTTCAAAAAGTTTTAGGGCATTCTATGAATTTTCTTGCTACCATATTCAATAGTATACAGGGTGCCTCATAAATGCAGGACGAACCAAATTTATGTTTTTTTAAGTAGAACACCCTGTATATTTTTTAATATTATGAAAGTCCTCGTTTTCTTGATTTCAAAAATGTATACATACTGTGACCATTTTCTGTATACATACATACATAAAAATCGAATGAAAAACAGTACGCCATGATTTCCAAAAACAAAAGGTTTTAGAAAATGTATTGATGAAAATGGGGACATGTTGAAAATTTATTACAATACTTTTTTATATTGACGAGACAAAAGAATAATTCTCACAAAATTCCTTTATTTTTGTGACAGGTTTCGTGAACAGATTTGCTTCACATCCTCAGACACAGAATTTTTTTATAAATATAAATAAGCAGGATAGTCAAATATAAATTGTTTAACAACATAGTCCATATGTAAATGTAATAAAGTTATTGTTATATGTATCTATATTGAATATTAAAAATTTATTTTAATAACAAGTCTTTAAATAAAATCAACCAAATTAAAAATTAACTGTACACTACAACAAATTAAAATCAAATGTGTTAATGTGTTAATTTGTTGTAGTGTCCAATCAATTTTTCATTTTGTTGATTTTATTTAAAGATTTGTTATTAAAATAAATTTTTAATAATCAATATGGATACGTATAACAATAACTTTATTACATTTACATATTATGGACTATGTTGTTAAACAATTTATATTTGACTACCCTGCTTTATATTTATAAAAAATCCTGTCTGAGGATGTGAAGCACATTTGTTCACGAAACCGGTCACACAAATAAAGGAATTTTGTGAGAATTATTCTTTTGTCTCGTCAGTATGAACAATTAATCATATGGGATTAACCTACCTACGTTAATACTGTTTTAATCTTTATTATGTATAGAATCTTGTTATTAATAAAAATTTCGCACTGTTTTTGTTCATTGCAAAACTGAAATATTGATCTAATCAATTATAATTATGCATAGATATATGTCATAGTAAACGTCAACATATTATACATTTTTGAAATCAGGAAAACGAGGACTTTCATGTTATGCAAAAAATACACAGGGTGTTCCATTTAAAAAAACATAAGGTTGCTTTGTGCCGCTTTTATGAGGTACCCTGTATACTATTGTTACTATTGTAGATGGTTGTAAAAAAATCATAGAATGTCCTAAAACTTTTGTGTCAAAAATTTTTTTTATCTCAAAAATTAACGAAGTTAAGAGGGGTTCCATTTATAATCAATAACCCTGTACTATTGTATGTTACCTTGTCCTTGCTCTTATTTTAAATTATACAAAATGTACTCCTGCTACTTTTGTATCCAAGTGATTTACGGTATCCAAGCAGATAAATGCATTAATACCTACAGGTAGCGAGGATCGATGATTGTTCAGTTCAATTTTGCAGAAATGTCACTGATTTGCTTCGGGCTTAGATCGTAGGGGAATTGTCGATGCCAAAGGTGTGGTTCGGACTCCACTATAAAATGTAAAGCCCCGTGTTTCTTTCCCAACACAAAATCTTAGATTTTCAGGAAGTTATTTTGGTGATTTGAAGGACAGGAAAGATTTTATAAAATCATTTTTAGTACTAAAGCAATGGGAGAGTATTAAGATAAAAAGTAAGTTAGTAATATTTACACAGTTTATCTATACAAGTAAGTGAAAATATGGGTTTGGCAGTCTATGTTTTGTGAATTTCTGACGTGGAAGGCGAGGCAATTTTTTTGATACAACACGTCAGAGTCATTAATTTAATAGACTATGGTGTTAAAATATCAATATTTTTATTTAATTGTTATAATAAATAAAAAATATATATGAAGACGATCTTCTGTTTCATTAAAGTTTTCATACTCTATACATTTCATAAGTTTTAAACTAATAAAACGGTTGTTTAATTCAGTAAGTTTCGTAGTTTTAAACCGCACTAATTTCTATTCAAACAAACAGTGTTGGTGTAGATTTAAAGACATCCAAAACACAGTGTTTATATTGAGCAAATTTTACCAAGTGATCAATGATCTTCGCAAAAAATACTGGCACCTTCATCATTATCTTACTGTGTTCTTATTCTTTGTCTTTCTTTTTCATTACAAAGATTGTAATAGGTCTGTTTTAGGTATTTGTTTTTCTTTTATCAGGTTCTTTCCAGTTTTAGGCACCCCTGGCTCAGATTTTGGGCATGCCTCTCTATGTGCGCCCCTGACGTTTCCAACACTCTAAATGTGTTATTCTATGCTATCTCGGAACACCTCGCGTTGTGAGATTCTCCACCGCCTCCAACCGCAATAACACAGACTATGCCATCAACAATTACTTAAATCCTCTGCTACTATTCAGATTTTCCAAGTTATATGTTTGTTAACCCCGACTTGGGATGGCGTATAATGCAGCGACTCTATCTTCTTATAAACCTGCCAGAATTACTGTTTGTAAGCCGACGAAAAAGAAATATTTTTTTAGTAAGCTTATTGATTTTGAAAAAAAAGGACAACAAAATATATGTACCGTGCGTTCATTTTAAGTGTGAACGGTTTTAAATGATTATTATGAGGTTATTATTAAAGATAGAATGATGGGACAAACGTCGTGTGAGAGGATTATAGACTAGGCATAAAATCTCGTAAGAGGCCTAGAAATCACTTCTAACGGCAAATCGTGTAACAATTGATTAACAGGTGAATCCTTAGGTTTTTGGGGTCGCCGAATACGCCTAGGGGTGTTAACAGTCCAAATTTTTAGTCCTTATGCCTCAAATTCAAGATGGCGGCCAAATTTTTGGCCCTTAATTACAAGATAAATATTTCTTGGACGATTTTGACAAGATCGGTGTCGATATATATGTTTTTGGGTATGCTGTACACGCCTATGCATGTTATAACCTCAAATTCCCATTCCTTGTGTGATAAATCCAAAAGTGTCTTATGCATTAAAGAAAAAATGAAGCCCGTTTTGGAAAATATATAATTTTGAAGTCATGGCTATCTTTCAGTAATATCACTGTTGTAAGTAATTCTATAATGGCAATAGTTTTTAGCTATATTAAAAATAAACTATCCATCCAAACTACTATATTATGCACATCATTGTATTAAAAAAAATTAGTCTTAAATGGTGCAAAAATATATAGAGCGTTTCATTAAAAAAAACACGCCTAACATTAATATTCTCCAAAACGGGCATCATTTGTTTTTTTCTCTTTAATGCATAAAAAACTTTTTTTCTCATCCTCTCACACAACGTTTGTACCATCATTTTATCTTTAATAATAACCTCGTAATAACCATTTAAAACCGTCACATTTAAAATGAACGCGCTCTACATACTAAGTTTTGCAAATCTGTTTATATATTTGCATTCTTCTGAACATACAAATATAAAAACTGTTGAACATAAATACTTTGGAATATAAAAAAATAATTTGATTGAATTTGGCATTATTTAATGTTAAGCAATGCATAGTAACCATAACATATATAATTCTTAGATTCAGTATTTTATATTTCTTTTAACGGATTCGACAATAATTGCATTTTAAAGTGTTTTCAATAATTTTTATATCTAATAGTTTTATATATGTATATCCAGAAATACACCTTCGATATAAGAACGTCTAATTTTTGTTATTATTAAATTGAGTATAAAAGTTGAGCTTGTAATAAACCTATAACCAGAGTTGTAAATAATCAAAATATAATGTAGAATTCTGCACTTCACACAATTGTGGGGATTATAGGTCCAAGGGAAAAAAATCAACAACACTTATTGGATTTTATGCCGACGTTTCGAAAAATTTATTTTTTCATTATCAAGGCTCACTGCAATTAATAAACACAATTTTTTTTTTGTGTACTAATAAAATTGTACTTATATTACTTACATTCATAGTGTTGTTTGTGTCTACAAAGCAGGAGTTTGTTACGAAACACGATCTCATGATAATTATTACAAAATAATTTTCAAATAAATTAAAAAATCTTCGTTAACAAAAGTTAAAAACTTATACAAAAACCAGGTAAGAACCATACATATACACACATTAAAATAATTACTATAATACTATAATCCCACAATGGGCTCATTTAGTGATATTTGCTTTTTAATTTATTTTAGTATTTTCCGTAAGTATTTCACCCTCTAAGTATATAGTGAAAAAACGTTAATATTAACCCTAATATTTGATTTCAAATTCGTAACATATTTGAAATGGCTATGACGTCACACCACCCGACTCCACTGGTTCTATGAGTTATGCGGATATACCTATGGTATTTAGATTTCGCTCTACCAAGGACGAAGCACTTAAAAGATGAACGAAATTACCACTTCCGCCGTGTGTATAGTAACTGCGGCCATATAGGAAACAAGCGAGCGGCCGACCGCTACGAGTGGTGTGACGTCACAGCGCTCTATTTTCATTATTTATTTTGTGGGAGAAGCAGTTGAAAAAAAATGTAATGTTTTGCACATTTACTAATTACAAGGTGTACTTTCGAAATATTAATTAAAAAAATGTTCCTAAATGAGCCCATTGTGTGAAGTGTATGCATAATGTAGAATATACCTAGAAAAATAAGGCATTATTTTATGTTTTCGACCGTGTCTGATCCAAAAAACTGTTTCATAATAATGTTCGTCGGTTTGTCGATCTCTTGCCTTATATGTAAACTGGATAAATTGATAGTCTTTTCAAAATTTTCGGCGAAATTTGGTCAGTCGTCTAATGGAACTACAAATACTGAGCTCAAAAATCATGCGTCTGTTTCTTACGATAATATGTGAATGGGATGAAGTTTGTTTATATCGGGTGATTATGAAAGTACGGCCTACGGAAAATTCGAATTATTATGAAATTTGGAACGTGGATAATGGTCACTAAAGCCAGAATATAACGCAATTGTGTACAGGGTTAGTTTCATTAATGTAAACCCCCCATTTTTATTTTTGACCGACTCCAAAAATTAAAAAACTGGCCATACATAGTTTTTTATGTAGATTCCACTCCTGCTAACGAATTGGCAGTAGCGTTTTAAATATACAGGGTACGCAAAAAAGTTAAGTTTTTTTAAATGGAACACCCTGTATATTTTGACAAATTTGAATTCTCCAATCATTCTGATTACAAATATATACACATATTGTATAATCGCTTTACTGGTTTTTGAGTTATTTTCACTTTAATAAGGATACGTTGAAACAAAAGCATTAATTTATAAACTCATATAATAAATTAATAAATGGAATAAATCAAAAACAAAACAAAATATATGAATTATTAAAACAAATTATATAACATTTTCAACATAACCAACCACCATTAACTTTGATACATTTCAACCCACGTTTAATAAAATTCGAACGAATTTTTCGCAGAGAAAGTACTGCACCCAAATTTAGCAAAGTTATGTTTTTTACAATTTGAATTTTTTATTGTTTAAAATTTTCCACTGGTTCACTGTAAATTTTTTCTTTGAGCGTTCCCCAAAGAAAATAAATGGATTAAGGTCTGGACTCCGTTCGAATTTTATTAAACGTTATTTGAAATGTATCAAAGTTAATGTTGAAAATATTACGTAATTTGTTTTAATAATTCATATAAGTATTTTGTTTTGTTTTTGTTTTATTCCATTTATTGATTTATTGCATGAGTATATAAAATAACGCTTTTGTTTCAACGTATTCATTATAAAGTGAAAATAACTCAAAAACCAGTAAAGCTATTATACAATATGTGTATATATTTGTAATCAGAATGATTAGAGGAATTCAAATTTGTCAAAATATACAGGGTGTTCCATTTAAAAAAACTTAACTTTTTTGCGTACCCTGTATATTTAAAACGCTATTGCCAATCCGTTAGCAGAAGTGGAATCTACGTAAAAAACCGTGTAAGGTCAGTTTTTTAATTTTTCGAATTGATCAAAAATAAAAATAAAATGGGGGGGTTTACTAACCCTGTACAAAATACTACTTTCGGTTTAACCGAAAGTGACACAAACTTTTTTATTTTATATAGAACACCTTATACATTTTTCTTGTTCGGCGTGTTTCAGCGACATTTCACAAGTTGACATTTGCTTAAAGAATGGCGTCGAAAATGTGAAAAAACTGATAAACAGAAGTAGGCCCCTGCAGAATTTTATATTTTAATCTTATTGAGTATAGGCGTTGGATTTGACACGGGCGTGTTTTTGTTACTCCATTTATGCAAAGTTCTTCTTAATTAAATAAGCGTATTTTCCCAGCAGACATTGCATTTTTTAAAATGATGGAAAATAATTAAATTGAAACGAATTTTAAATGGGAATATATATTTTTTTCACTTTCAGCCTTCATTTGATATCAATTACAGTAAAGCTTCGTTAATCCAGACTCCAATAATCCGGATTTTTCAGTAATCCGGACTAAATTGAAATATCACTTATTACATTATGTATCTCATAATCCGGATAATCATTGATTCTATAATCCGGATCGTAACGAAATATTTGTTGAGTTTGTATTTTTTATTATAAATATGTACATAGAATTTTTGTTTCTTCTTACAGTTTTGTATTCAGTTTTGTTTTTGAATAATAAAACTTTATCATATTATTTTTGAATTTTAAATGGGTTCCAATAATCCGGATTTTTCTCTAATTCGGATCGTCCTGGTTTTAATTGATCCGGATTAGCGAAGCTTTACTGTATGTTTAAATTTGTTAAGCATGTTTGATAAAATCTGTCAAAAATAATCTCCATGTTGTTATCTATCAAAAGAATTAGATTTTACATTCGACACTTTCATGGCGAACAAAAAAATACTGAATTATATAGGGTGTTTCATTTCCAATAAGAAAGTTGGAGTCACTTCCGGTTAGACAGGAAGTGGTAATTTGTGTACAACTGTATCAGATTCTGGTTTATGTGACGTATATTATCCACGTTCCAAATTCAGAAAATGATATACAAAATATAATCACGTTGTATATAATTAAACACTGAACTAAGTTAATTTGTAATGCCATGTTATGCCACTTGCCTTCTCATTAAAAAAAAATAAAGATTTTAAAATTATTTGTTTGCAAGTCAGGTACCAATGGATGTAATGCACACAAAATACATTGGCGGCTTTGATGGCGGTAAAGATCATCAAACACGTCGACTCCTTTTATATGTGATATGTCGATGCCGTCAGCTTTAATGGCACTGTCTAAAAGTCTGTAACTTGTAATCAACTCCTCGAAATTATTTAAGAGTTAGGTCGTTTCTTCTTTTTTTACTTTAATTATAATAAAAAAATAATCACGAACCCACTACAGAAAGGATAATCCGCTCCTGAACGTAATGCAATGGGATAATTCATGTTGCAAACTTTTCCTCCAGAGCGATTTCCATTCATTTTACTCAATTACCATGCAAAGCAACTCCTTTTGGCTCGCATACACGGCTTTTATTTTTAGTTTTCTACTTCTGGAAATGTCTTTTAGGTAGACGTATTGACGTTTATTTCACTGTGCTGAAACTTAAATAGAAAACGTGTTTCCGCGTTCTCGCAATTGTCAAAAAAGCGGCGAACGCCTTACGACTTCCCGTTTATTTTCGTTAGGAATGTACGACGTAAAATAAGGTTTTAAACATAATACGGGATGCAGTGTAAAACAACAGTACCTACATCTTTTTTGGAATTCTTAAAACAAGGAAAGAGTTAATGTTTACGGAATGGATTATTATGTGGCAGAGTTAACATCACACTAGTTTTGTTATATTATCCATGTTGGAATTTCACATCCCAACACGGAATTATATTTTATTTGCAAACTTTTAACTTTAACGTATAAGGTACCTTTGTTTCAGATTGAACACCCAGCGCGATACGTACATAAGCGCGCGCAATAATAATTAAGCCTACGGTCCACACAAAGAGTGTTAAATTTTGATTCCCGCGAGATACCGTAGATCTTTGAATATTTCAGACGGTATGTAGTCTCATCTCGAGCTAATACCAAAGCTCTCTTTGCCTAAGGCAGTCACATTTTAACTCTCATTAATTATACTTGTTACCTCAGTGCTCAAATCTCAAACTCAAAGTTATCTCTCAACTGTATAAACAGTTTTCAACTCAAAAATTATTCACTAAATTCGCAGCAAATGTCTCTGGTCTCCAATGAGTCCAATTATTGTATAAAATAAGTTGATTTTTATTGAACAATCATTTTATGGTTCTTGTGGACTTTAATATTGCCTGACATTAAATTTAGTGATGTAAGTAAGTGTCAAAGTGATAGTGACAAAACTTAAAGGTTAATGTAAGCAAGAAAGGACTTGTATTGCTGTTGTCATATGGAATAACGAAAAATAGTATTAATTAAATTTAGTTAGTGCAAAACATAGCTTGTTTATTTTGGAAAGAAACCACCCCCTATATTATTCAGTCCTACACAAAAATATAAGAAAATAACTCGACTGCAAGGGAAGCAACCCTGCAACCCCTACTATGTGTTGTCAGGACGAGAGAAACCACAACATATAAATGGTCCTTCGAGCCGGATCCAAAAGGATTTCGCAAGCTAGTTGAAAAAAGTGATTCTTTTCTGAAGATACTCTACAAAAAGAGGGAGACGTGAAAATTGGGAAGAAGAAGCCCGTAGACAATAAAAAGAACAAACCCGCAGCGCAGCAGTTACCCAGTGGTAAGAAACACGCAGTACTCCAGTACAACAGAAGAACACATCAGCAGAGGTGATCTTGGTTGGACAGGTATTTCAAATAAAACAATTTAAAGGACAAAGGTCAGTGACATTATTTTATCCTCATGTAAATAACTTTAAGAAAATATTGTAATAAAACCCTTGTAAACTTACAGTGTAAATTGCATATTTTTACTGTAAAATTGTTGATTTGTAACTCATTAAATATGGAAGCTTTACTCAAACAAAGGGCCCATGTAAAAGGCACATTCACACGTCTTGAAAATTTCTTAAATAAACTAGATGACACAGAGGTAGATCTTTTACAATTTACCACTAGAGAACAATGTTTAAATGAAGCTTTCATAAAGTATACTAATATTCAAAATGAAATTGATGAATTGGATAAGTCTAAAGCTCAAGAGGAGGACAGAGACATGATTGAAGCTAAATATTTTAATATTTTAGCACGGTTTCAAAAAATAATTCAGACAAAAACTAATAAAAAATCTGAAGGTTCACCCAAATCTCAAATCATTATACAGGGCTCTCAAATTTCACAGTCTGTAAAACTCCCGGAAATTCACATTCCGATATTCTCAGGAAAATTATCGGAGTGGACCTCATTTTTTGAACTTTTTAAGACTCTAATAATAGATAATACTCAGCTTACAGATATTCAGCGTTTTATGTATTTAAAAAGCTATTTAAAAGATGAGCCACTAAAGTTGATAAGCAATTTAAAATTGACGAATGAAAATTTCAAAGTAGCCTTAGAATTTTTGAAGGAAAGATATTCTAACAAAATTGCCATTATAAATGCTCATATTAAAAATCTATTGGAAGTTCCCTCATTGACAAAACCTACCTCACAAAGTTTAAGAGATTTTATAACACAAATAAAACAAGATATTGAGGCATTAAAAATATTAAACGTCCCTGTTGAACACTGGGATTTACTTTTGATTTATTTCTTTACACAAAAAATTGACTTTAATACTCGTAGGGCTTACGAACAAGAAAAAGATCCTAATATTTTACCAACGTTATCAGATTTTTGCAAGTTTCTTGAAAGAAAGTCACAGGTTTTGGAAAATCTGTCAATTCCTAACAATCAAATACAACAGAAACAAAAGGTTTCTTATCACACAAACGTTAACCCTAACTCGCAATCAAATGCACAATTCTTACGTTGCATTTTTTGTAAACAAAATGATCACAAAATTTATAAATGTGCAAATTTTAGAAATTCACCTCAAACAGAAAAAACTAATTTCGTTCGATCGAATAAGCTCTGTTTTAATTGTTTAGGTTACAAACACTTAACAAAGGATTGCACATCTCAAGGTTGTTATTTTTGTTCTGGAAAACATCATACAATTCTTCATGTAGATAAAAATCAGGACATAAATAGGTCTCAGAATTCACATTCAACCTCTGCTCAGAATGGGAACAGTAATTACAGAAATAGTAATTTAACCAACAGACACACACAAAACACGAATATATCGAACAACACTCGTACATTCTCACGTAATCACGATAATAGTACGGACTCGCACAGAAACAATGACTCAGAAAATAATGCACCTAGAACATACAGAAATGTTAATAATACTCAAACATCCCAAGCAAAAAATACCACGGTTCAAAATAATCCCCAAACATCACCTCACACAGAGGAAGATTCTCAGGTAGTCTCAGCCTTCTCTACAAAAAACTCTCAAGTACTTCTTGCTACAGCTCTTGTAACTTTATATTCTGCAAATAAGCAAACGTTCACCGTAAAGGCTCTCTTAGATGGGGCTAGTCAAACCTCATTCATCACAGATAAGGTAGCAAAACAACTGGGCTACAAAACTTACTCAAAAAATTTAAATATCTCCGGGATAGGTAATAGTAACACACTTTCTACTCAAATCATAAATGTGACGATACACTCGACTTTTGATCAAAACGTGGAATTTAAAGTGGAATGTGCTATTTTAAATAAAATCACTTGCAAGCTACCCCAAATTCAAATTAACGAAAACAAATTTAATATTCCAAGTTATGTAAAATTAGCCGATCCTATTTTTAACACCCCCTCAGATATAGACATGTTGCTTGGAGCAGATGTTTATTATGACTTACTTACACAAGGCATTATAAAACTTGGAAAAAATCTCCCTGTTTTACAAAACACACATCTTGGGTGGATAATAGCTGGTAATATTCCATATAACCTAACATCCTCTCACATTTCCACTCAAAAAGATTGTACAAATGTTTCATTGTTAGTTCAAACTTCACAGCTTGATAATTTGTTACAAAAATTTTGGTCTTTGGAAGATATTCCCAATTCGGAAAATCTTTTAACTTCAGAAGATGAATTCACTGAACAAATATTTAAAGAGACGACTCAGGTTTTAGAGAATGGTTCATATCAAGTGAACTTTCCCTTAAAAAATGATAAGGAGCATTTCAAACTAGGCGACTCATTTATTATAGCAAAAAAACGATTTTTAAATTTAGAAAAAAGATTCGAGAAAAATCCAGACTTATTTCTCCCCTACAAAGACTTTATTGATGAGTATTTAACACTAGGGCATGGTAAATATGTACCTTTAGAATTACAAAATGAAAACAATGAAAATAAATATTTTTTACCGCATCACTGTGTAATAAGAGAAGCTAGCGGAACCACAAAATTGCGCGTTGTTTTTGACGGCTCGTGCAAGAGCACAACGGGCTATTCATTAAATGATGTAATGTTTAAAGGATATCAAGTTCAACCCGATTTATTTGACATCTTAAGTAGATTTCGACTCTATAAATATGCAATAACTTGTGACATTGAAAAAGTGTTCCGACAAGTAAGAATAAACCCATCTCAAGTGTTCTTACAAAACATTTTATGGAGAGATAATCCTAATAACGCACTTAATTGTATTGAACTTCAAACAGTCAGTTTCGGCACAAATTCGGCACCTTTTTTAGCAACTCGTGTTTTAAATGAAATCGCAATAAGAAACAAAACAAATTTCCCATTAGCTGCCGAAGCGTTATTAAAACAGTGTTATGTCGATGACATACTCTACGGCGCAGATACCGAGCATGATTTAATAAATGCCTATACTCAATTAAACAATTTGCTTAACTCTGCAAATTTTAAGCTACATAAATGGTATTCTAACTCGAAGCACTTTCACGAGACTTTGAACGAAAGTAAACAAGAAAATGTTTATGACATAAAAATAGAAAACACTTCTAGTAAAGTACTGGGGTTATCCTGGAACACACAGTTTGATTATCTTTCAATTTCCGTTCCGCAAACCACGGATGACGGTCAGTTTACAAAAAGAGAAGTTCTTTCAAAGTTAGCACAAATGTTTGATCCACTAGGCCTTATTGGTCCTGTAATAGTGGTAGGTAAAATTATCATGCAACAAATTTGGATAAGCAAAATAGACTGGGACGAACAATTGGATTCGCAAACACTCACTGCATGGAAAAAATTTATTTCAAAGGTCCCCGATTTAGCCAATCTAAAAATTTCGCGGTACTTATTCAATGACAATAAAATTCTCAAAGTGGAACTACATGGTTTCTCAGATTCGAGTATCAAAGCTTACGGAGCTTGTATTTACTTACGAGTACTTTATGAAAATCATACAGTTTCTTGTAACTTGGTTACTTCTAAGTCACGAATAGCTCCCATAAAAACCGTTACGCTCCCTAGACTTGAATTGTGTGCAATGTTACTACTCTCAAATTTAACTCAAAAAATAAAATCTATTTTATCAAATGTTATTGTTGTTGATTCTGTAAACTTATGGACAGATTCAGAAATTTCACTTTATTGGATAAAATCTCATGCATCAAGATGGTCGATTTTCGTATCAAATAGGGTTTCGAAAATACAAGAAATAACTGCAGATTACCAGTGGCGTCACGTAAAGTCGGCACATAATCCAGCTGACATCCTCTCACGCGGAAGTCAAACAACAGAATTTATTCATTCAAAACTTTGGTGGTTTGGTCCTAATTTTTTGCAAAATTTTGACTTGGACTTAAACGACTTTAGGTTTAAAAATGATGTGAAAGATCCTCCAGAAGAACGGAAAATTACTTTAACTATAAATACGAACCCACCAACTGAATTTTGGGAAAATATATTTCTCAAATTTTCTACATTCACTCATCTTCAGAGAACAATGGCTTACTGTCTCAGATTTATTAATAATTCAAAACAAATTTCCACGAAACGCTATGGTCCTCTTTCAGTAGAGGAGTTACAAGATTCACTTGACAAAATTATTATTATTTTACAAAGCAAATATTTCTCTAGGGAAATTCATGAGCTACAGTCTAACCGCATACTTTCAAATAAATGCTTAATTTCTTTAAAACCATTTCTAGACTGCTCCCAAATTCTTCGAGTAGGCGGACGTTTAGAAAACTCAGACTTGCCTTATACACAAAAACACCCTGCATTATTGCCTTCAAAAAATCACGTAACCACATTACTTTTAAAGAAAGAACACTTAAGATTAGGACACGCTGGAGCTCAGACAGTTTTATCTAATGTGCGATTAAAGTTTTGGCCTCTCAATGGGCTACGAGAAATAAAAAGAGTAATAAAAAATTGCATCACATGTTTTAGATTCCAAGCGCACCCGTGCCATCAAATCATGGCTGATCTACCTAGGGACAGAGTATCTGTTGCTAGGCCTTTTCAAAAAGTAGGAATAGATTATGGCGGTCCATTTTTTATTAAATCATCACGACTCAGAAAGGCTCCTGTTACAAAATGTTACATGGCAATTTTCGTGTGTATGACTACAAAAGCCGTACACATTGAACTTGTTTCCAATCTCTCTACCGACGCATTCTTATTGACTCTTAAACGTTTAATATCACGTAGAGGACAACCATCAATAATCTACACCGACAACGCTACAAACTTTCTTGGCGCTCGCAATCAGCTAAAAGAAGTTTATGATTTTTTCAAAAACAAAGACAACTCAAACGCTATTCAAAATTTTTTAGCCTTAAATGAAACAAAGTGGAAATTCATTCCACCACGCAGTCCCCACTGGGGTGGGATTTGGGAAGCCGCTGTGAAGAGCGCTAAATATCATTTATACCGCATAGTAGGAAATTTACACCTGACATTTGAGGAATTAAGTACTGTTTTAGCTCAAGTAGAAGCTATTATGAACTCAAGGCCACTATGTGCTCTTTCACACGACCCTACTGATTTAGATTATTTGACTCCTGGACATTTTTTAATAGGTACTAACCTCACTTCTTATCCTGAAAGGGATATAACAGATGTTCCTGAGAACCGACTTTCTTTCTATAAAAAATGTACTCAAATTCAACAAACGTTTTGGAAAAGATGGTCAGTTGATTACCTCAGTAGATTACAAAACAGACCCAAATGGCTCAAACCTTCTCAAAATTTGAAAGTTAATGATTTAGTCTTACTAAAAGAGGATAATACACCACCTCTAAAATGGCCTCGTGCTAGAATTATTGAGGTTATACCCGGATTAGACAATAAGGTGAGAGTGGTTAAGCTCAAAACCAATGGTGGAACTTTCACTAGATCAATCACTAAAATTTGCCCACTCCCTCAGAGTGATTCTCTTTAAACAATCAATCTTTGATTTTCATTTAATTTTATTTTTTATTCTTTCACGGGCTCTCAGCAGTTATTTTTGAAGTAGATACTTCAACCCGGGCCAGTATGTTGGAATTTCACATCCCAACACGGAATTATATTTTATTTGCAAACTTTTAACTTTAACGTATAAGGTACCTTTGTTTCAGATTGAACACCCAGCGCGATACGTACATAAGCGCGCGCAATAATAATTAAGCCTACGGTCCACACAAAGAGTGTTAAATTTTGATTCCCGCGAGATACCGTAGATCTTTGAATATTTCAGACGGTATGTAGTCTCATCTCGAGCTAATACCAAAGCTCTCTTTGCCTAAGGCAGTCACATTTTAACTCTCATTAATTATACTTGTTACCTCAGTGCTCAAATCTCAAACTCAAAGTTATCTCTCAACTGTATAAACAGTTTTCAACTCAAAAATTATTCACTAAATTCGCAGCAAATGTCTCTGGTCTCCAATGAGTCCAATTATTGTATAAAATAAGTTGATTTTTATTGAACAATCATTTTATGGTTCTTGTGGACTTTAATATTGCCTGACATTAAATTTAGTGATGTAAGTAAGTGTCAAAGTGATAGTGACAAAACTTAAAGGTTAATGTAAGCAAGAAAGGACTTGTATTGCTGTTGTCATATGGAATAACGAAAAATAGTATTAATTAAATTTAGTTAGTGCAAAACATAGCTTGTTTATTTTGGAAAGAAACCACCCCCTATATTATTCAGTCCTACACAAAAATATAAGAAAATAACTCGACTGCAAGGGAAGCAACCCTGCAACCCCTACTATGTGTTGTCAGGACGAGAGAAACCACAACAATCCATTTATTGTAAAGTATATTACTCATATAATGAACGAATTGTATCACCAAATTTTATTTTACAGAAGACTGGAAGCATGCTTGTGTGATACCAATTCCAAAAATAAACCGTCCCACTGAACTAAAACATTTCAGATCTTTAAGCATCCTTCCAACATTATAGACAATTTTAGAGTTACAGTTTAGAGTTACAGTTTAGAGTTTAGAGTTTACAATTTTACCGGAAAACCAATCTGGATTTAGATCGGCTCTCGCTGCCGTGGAAGACGATGTTAGCTGTGCACAATATGATGGTTATCTAAGAGATAACCAAAACCTATGTGCACCTATCCTTTTAGATTACTCTAAAGCGTTCGACTTACTAAAGCAGACCGTAACTGGGTGATAGAATAAGGTATTGCAGGCAGTTGTATTTTGGGGTTGTCGTATGGTGTATTAAAATAATTTGTGTTGAAGTTTTTAATGGTGAACAATAAAATAAATTCCATAAATTACCAAGCTTAAATAAATAAATAAATACACCACATGTAATTACGACCCCCTTTATCCCAGAAGGCTGAGCCTTGTGCGGGAGGGGGCTACACATTTAAAGACAAGGGACACACATCCAATATCCGTGTATAATGGAAAAATCCCTCTCACAGTATTTTCCATTGCCACGACCGGGATTAGAACCCGGGACTTTTGGGTGAGAGGCAGGTACTCTACCATCTCGACCATCAGTCATATTAAAACGAAGAGAGAAGCAAGAAAATAAAAACCATTCCTCAGTTTCATATAGTTACTATAACGTGTTAACATTCTAATAATTAGGTAGACCGTTCCTTTGGTGCTTTTTTTTTTTAACTATTCTTCTCATTATACTTCCATACGTTATGAAAATTTTGCATTAAGGATTTTAATACGATATTAAATGGCAACATATTGAATTAGTACGGACCTGAATAGAGTTTTTAAAGTGCAGTTGTGCGAAACGGGCAACTGTACCGAACTGTGTCACTGTAATGGTGATTTACAAAGACGTTAACAGGAATTAATGACGACATTATGGCACATTTTGGGACGAAGTTACTACCGTCGTGTTTTTATTATAAGTTGGCGTGGTTTCTATAAATTTCCACCAACTTTTCATGCTGGAAAACATGACGTGTCATTATTCTCACCGAATAAGGTGTTCGGTTAAACTGCTATCGGCTCCTGCAAATACTTTAGTAGAATATATATATCTTTTGTTTTGAAAGCGAGAACGGTGTAGGTTTATGTTTAGGAAAACTGTAGTTACGTACGATATGTGATTATTACTGTTTTGTTGAATTTTATACGCATTAGATTTATACACAGTTTATTTACTAAAATTAAAAAGTAAAGTAAACAAAGTTTTGTTTTCTTGATTCATAATTTACATATCCAAATCTTAAACTATTTAGGTTCTTATAAATAATATTGAATTAAAGAAGTAATTTAGGTAGCAGCGAACTAAAACAAAGAAATTTTTAATTTTTTCAATATAAATAATCAAAAACGGATAAAAATCAACCATATTTTTCTCAATACCAGTTAATATATTTGCAATTTCCATTATACTCCTTACCAATGACAAAATCAAATAGCAATAAAGGAACTTTACTATGATAAAATTGTCAATTACCTCCACCAGAAGAAGGGGGCCAAGAACTTTGACCAATTAAAAAAGTTTTCTTTATAGTTAAAGTTGGCTTTGGGGGCATCTGGCGCCAGTCGAGCCGTTATTATAACAAACTCCGTTATCATATATCGCCAGCAGCCTCTGTTCATCGATACTTCTGTCAAAAACTACTCTCGTAAATAAGGCTACACTTGCACGTTTTTAGGATATTAAATTTATTTTTCTCCGCTGGCGCGATAAAGCGATGAATCGATTCTGTTCCAGGAACAAATTGTTTTTAAGATATTTTTATAAAATATTTTTCCGGTGTTTATGTTCTGTCAAACTAAAGGCTTTATACGGAATGTTAATGAAGAACGCAATTTGCAATGCAATACAATTGAGGATTTACAGCTATGAGACGCAGTAAATATTTTGGATTTTTAAGATTTTACTAGAGACTACTGTGGAAGCAGTCATTAATGTTTTAAAGTTATATGCACATGTACAGGGTCGTTTATTATGGATAGTACGCTTTCAACATGCAATATTTCCAAATTTGTTTCAGATGGTGATTTATTTAATGCATTTTTCTGTATATGTTTGCTTTATCTTAAACACAAAATATATACAGTGTGTCCCATTAAAATTAAGACACCTCTGGTGGCTATTTTTAGTCCGATTTTGATCAACTTTTTTCAGATTGTTGCTCATGGAAAACGGAATTACGGAACAAATTAATAGATTTGTATCACAAAAAATCAAGACCTACTTAGCATTTTGTTTCGACGCGAAAAGGAAAAAATTAGTCCACTTACCTAATCATTTTAGAGCATGCATTTGAATATTAAAATTAATTTATCTCGAAAACGGTGCCTCCGATCGAAGTTGCACAACAGGGCATTTCCTTTGTGAAAAACCTGACAATTCATAATTTGAAGTCAAAACTCAAAAAAATTTACAAATAAATAAGTTGCGGTAATTTTTCCCCCCACCCCTACAGCTTTTTGAGATTATATTTACCTCATTTTGTTAGGCTTAGAAAGTTGTGGATGTGCAAAATTTCATTACTTTAACTTGAACAGTTTCGGAGATAAATAAAATCTTCAGGGGCCCACATTTAGGGGCATGTAGCTCCCTTAGCAAGCATTTTGGTATAGAGGTAAGTTTGGTCCAATCGATTTATTTTGACCTCGGGAATATGTGGTTTCTTTTTGATCGCTTACTTTTGAAACAGCCTGTATAGGAAACCAATTTTTATTTTTTTTTTTCATAAAAATAACCCTTTAATATTGACATTCGGTCAATTTTGAAAACATTTTCTAATAATTTGTTAAATTAGTTAAATAATAATTTGTTGTCCTCTCATAATTGATCAATTTTATTCTAATTTGACTAAACTGCATGATAAACAGGTTAGCCGACCCGACCGAATTGTAGGGAAAGTTTGTCTCTATTTAAGGAAAATTTGCAACATGCTTTTAACTTCTGTGATATATTTAGTCCCGCATGAGCTGGGCGGAGTTGACGCTGTTAGGAATACAAATCCTTGTTAGTAGTTGGTGCATATAATTTAGAATAAGTTATGATTGTCTGCTGCAACTTTGATAATGACTTGTTTTCAGGCTGGTATACGAATGCAATGTGACTCTCATATGTGGATTTTGCATGAATTATATTACTTAGGGAAGTTATTCAGAAGCTGCAGATGACATATCGCGAAGAGATAAAGCTCTTCCAACCTCCGTCACCCACTAAGTCACATAGGGTGCGCGTCATTGATTTTATCTGGTTTGGATGCAGTGAATACATTAGTTTTCCTCAATAATAATTGACAACACATTTAACTCATATACAGTAAGAACCACGGAGGTGCCAACATGATTGAGGATAATTGCAACTAATTTTTGTTGCTCGAGTGTTAGACGCGAATTGAAGTAATGCAATGGACAATCTCTCTCCATTAGTGGACAGTCCCCTAAAAGTAAAAACCTTTTATTAATGGGTTTATGTATTCTTACCCGTTAAACAAGATGAGTAAATCGTTGCAAGGTCTGGTCGGGGTGATATCTCGATGGAAAGACATGTGAACAGGATCTGTCTCAAAATTTCAAATTTTGAAACGTTCATTAGCATAATATTGCTTTAACATTATTAATCTTTACTTAGATGACGATTCATTCATATCAATGTACGGCTTCGATGTAATATACAAGGTGCCTATAATTATATTGGAAATATATTGAAACCGATCTGAAGCATCTAAAAGCATAAATACATACCTCATGTTTGGTTGCCACCAAGTTCCTCACAGTTATAAACTACTGCCATTATTATTAAGCTCAAATCAACTCGAATCACCACAACAGAAACAATAGTGTCTCGTAACGTGCAAATCATTGCTAAATATGTTGAACTACACTTCCTCTTCCAAAAATACACCAAAAAAAATAATTCGATGAAAACAAATGGAAAATTAGATTTTCTTTGTCGATCATGATTCTTGATTACTGAAGAACGCTCAGTTTGTTACTGTGCAATTACTGTTCCAATAAATGGGACTTGTCTACGTTGCCTAAAGGTAATATAAGTTGTATATTTGCAAATATAAAGGTAACTCATGAATATTTAATTACAATTAATTGTATTTAAACCTCCAGATGATAAGATACTCACCTGAGAAAATAATGAGGCATTTCTTAAAAGTCAAACAGAACATAGAAGTCTACCTAATGTTTCTAGTTTATCTGTAGAAGCAAAAGTACTTCGCTTTTTATTAACATAAGAGGTATACCGGTTAGCACAGAAAAAAGTTATACATAGAATATTACATGTGGAGATTTGGTTTTCCCATTTACTAAGTATGACTTATGGCCTTCATACTTACCGTATAGCTGCAACGCTGCAGATGTATCCACTTGTGCCGTCAAGAAGCCAATGGTATAGTTTGAATTATACCTACACAGAACTAAGTCACTAAGATACTGTAATAGTGTAACAAAGAACAGAAGAATACAGAGTTGTTATAACGTATGGGACATTAGTTTTGAGAAAAAAATCGACAGGCTTAATCAGCAAAACAAGGAAATATTATTCAAACTTACATATTAATTCTTAATTTCACATGAAAACTAATCTACATAAATGATACCGGACCATGGTCCTCAATGGCACGCAATTTGGCTAAGACTCATCTCATCTTCCTTTGGACGATGTTCAGGTCCACTTCCCGAATTTTTATAAAAATTTATGCCCGCAATTGTTGTTAATTTTGGGCCAACCGTTTTCATAAACCTTTCCAAACAATAACGATCAAAATTCTTTTATTGACCAAGTTTCATGACCAAGTTTGAGGGAAATTTGGGTGGCTATCTTCTCACGGTACATAATTGACGTTAATCTGCTCCGAATATTCCCGAGTCCTCCTGGCATTATGGCATGAAATGAAGCAAATTAGTGCAAGGTATACCCTCCTCGCATACTCTTATTGCCCTATACATCATTGCCTGGCTAACATTTTGATCTCTGAACAAGCTAACAATTTCACGTTTGGGCAACCGTCCAACTAAGCGAATTTCAAGTTTGTACGACATTTTGACCTTGGCTGTTGACTAAATTTGACGTTTTCAATAACAACAAAACATGATTTGTTTACCGGTTTCAAGGTAACTAGATCAGACATTAAAATCAAGGAAAAATAATTTCAAGGCAAACTTTTTCTCAATACTTATGTCCCATACGTTAATTCAATCATAATTATTTATTTTCGCACTATTTTATAATTGCCTTGATATAGAGCACTAAAAGGATATAATAAAGGTATGCGCATGATTTCTTAATTGAATGTAATTTTGTAAATTAACTTACTAGATGGCTATCGCAATAATAAAAAACGGCTAAAATGTAACCCATTCTCCAAAAAAATTAACAAATATTGATGCAAATGGCTGCTGTTGTGTTGTGACGTCAGACACTGGCATTTCCATTTAATGTTTGATGTTTGATGTTGTGTAAAACTTGTCAAAACAGCGTTTTTCGCATTTTGACCGATAATATGCTATTTTACTAAATCAAAACCGTTTAATAAAGTGGCACTTTACCACATGAAAATGTCACTTTACTGTTATAGTAATGTCAGTGTTAATAAAAAACAGTTTGACAGAAAATATTTCATATACCTTCTCGTATTTTTCCTTGAATTTTAAAGGAGTTCCTACGCTCGAAGCGGCATTTAAATTGTCTTCAATTTTCTAAATTGTTTTCAGTAGCAAGATTCATTTTTATAATTAATATACATATAACTTAAATTCAATTCGACTCACAAAAATTATACTTGTTATTATATAAATAAACAAAGCCGTGCCAGTACTATGATTACGGAAACAAGTACCTACTATGACTTTTTTTAAATTTCATTTTTTAAATTTCAAACTTTGTAATGCTTTTATATCTATCACTATTTGCTTATAATTAATTAACTAACACAAAATGCGTAAAAATAGTATAAACAAATCTAGTAAGAAAAGCAGTTTTACTAAACTCATATAGTTTTTGAGTTACTCGCTCGCTGCGCTCGCTCCTACTCAAACACTATATTCGTTTAGTAAAACTTTGCTTTTCTAAACTTGTTGTTTAATGTACTATTAATGCAGCATTTTACAATGGAAAACAAGGATATTATTGATATTAAGCATCCAAGGTACTGTTAAATACCTCAGTGCCAGTCGTCCATAGGAAAAACGCCAGAAAAAAGATTTGTCTCATTACCAATACACAATCAAGCGCTAAATTAAAGAAAATACGAAAATTATGGTTACGTACCATGAGAAGGAGTGAAACTGATATATCAGCAAACATTAAAGGGGTTGTATGTGAGGATCATTTCAACGTAAGTGCGATTTTGTACGTTTTTAAAATCATACAATTTTAGGTTATGTATTTTACTTTTTTTTTCAATTAGCGGAAGATTTAGAAAACTATATGATGTTTAAATTAATGGGTAGTTACATACATTTAAAAGATCATGTATTTTGATTGTCAAACTGGGAAAAAAAGGCGCCTTCCACTTAAAAGTAGTACAGCAACAAAGAGAGCAACATTGGCCAAATTATTCATCTGGGCTTTCACAAAATCTATTCCACTCACTTTTCCGTGAAAAATGTTAATATTTAACACCGAAATCACACATTGAATCTACACGTAAATAGTATGATATATTGCACAACGGCGAACATAAAAGATTCTCTAAAGTTCTGTCAAAAAAAACAGTGATTGACGTCACGCCCAGCACGGTGAGATTCCAATTGTCGCGCTCACAAAAAGCTACCCGCCTTTTGCTGCATTCGACGGTTCGATATTAATAAAAGTTCAGTATGTACACAAAACATTTATTTATAACCACAACAGGTGTTTCTCCACTGGCACAACAGAACGCAATTTTCTAGGTACAAAAATACTTATAACATTTAAAACAGTGTTTAAAACAGAAAACAATAACATTCGAAACAACAATAACAACACACTGACATCTGACATTAGAGATCAGTGACTTCTACTACTAAAAACATAAAATGAGGTTCCCTAGATTATTAAGGTGGCACTACAGTCAAACCTTGTCTTAAGCTTCGCGCACATGACCGCGAAACGCATACACGCACGAACACATGTAATACGGTTTCCCACACCAATCTCGCAAATGCGCATACCCTATTGCATACGAATCTTTTTTTGATGTTTAATCACTGTTTTAATCTAAACAGTTAATTGTAGGATCTTCTGTAGATAAGTTTTTACTTGTATAAATTTCATAGATTTGGTGCTATGAATAACGGCTTCGCTGACGTTGAAGTTATCCTAAACAATTTTCAGGGCAATTATTTAACAGACTAGCGTTTTCCTTGCAGAATGGATAATGTATCTTATTGGAGGACGCTTTTATCCGAAATTATTCATTTGGAGTGAGGAAAATTCCACAGCTGATTCGGAACAGCTCCACCGAATATCAAAACTCAATTACGAGTCAGTTCAAATCTTTGCCAATAGTGACTTGTCTTTGAACGATTTATCTCTAATCAGAACTGTGGATAATAGTATATTATGTTACTAGGAGTAGAAGGCGACCATTATTGTTGAGCCCAGAAGTTTGCTTAGCCGAGGGGTAAGCCGAGGCAGCAAACTGGGCGAAACACAATAATAATGAGCCTTCTACTCCGAGTGACATACTATTTTTTCTTCAAGCGTTAAAATAAAAAATATCAAATATTTAATTTTGAAAAATGACATCAGGTCAAATGCGTTCAAGCTTAGTAAAAAAAATATATATAATACTAACCATTTTATTTATCAATGAAACATGACATAGGTGAATTTGCAATTTCCAAGTATTTCAGGTGGTACGCACTGCATTTCTTCAAACTTTTTCGCTTTTAAATTTAAAAATCGGCTCGACGCGCAACGTCAGCTTTTAAAATGACAGTTTATGACAAGTCGTAACTTAGATTTTTAATTCGTTGCCATGGATACATTATTTCATTTTTGTACTAGGAAAAAAATGAGAAATATTTGTACTAGTACAATAATAGGCTCTTTCTACAGGACGTGTTGCATGTATAATAAGTAAGTATTGTTATACGTTTGAAGAAAAAACTATTTTCGTGAAGAATATCCTTTTTATTAGTATACATAAGGTTGCTAATGAAGCAACAAGATATGACAAAGTCAGAATATAAAAAATCTCCTTCTAAACCGAAGTGGGAATTTTATAAACAAATCCGTAATATCACAAATCATGCCATGTCCACCAAAAACCAGTATACTTTATTTATGTAGTAATGTGGTTTTAGACGTAAAAAGTCCTAAGAGCTTTGCACTGAACTTAAACCCTCAACATATCTAAAAATAACAAATCGTCTTTACCACCAGGTTTTTCGAATCCAGATTTAGTAAACAATTTCTTCTTGATAGTATACCGGAAAACAACATTACTCATGTCGACATACGTAATTATTGTCAGCTATAATGAACCAAGGGCAATGATAATCACGCGATAATTTTTTCTAATAATGAGCCGATAGCTTATTGCTTAGTAACTATCCAAAACCGAGGTGGAGGGTCGTTCCTTAAAGCAACAAGCTTGAGGGTCATTAGAAAAAATTAAAAAAAAAAAATTTTATTATTGCATGTGGTTCGTTGGGTGAGAAATGTATTTGCAATTCAGTATAATATGTTGTTAAACCGTGATTTTTAAATAAATTATATAAAACTGTTAAGAACTTTTCGTTGTATAGCAACATTATGACATCCCCATGGGATAATTTCACTAGTAATCTCCCTAGTGCTTGAATTATTACTGGAAATTTTTCAAGTGCACAAATTTTTTTAAAATTAATCCGAGATAATTTTCTTAAAAAATTTATGCACGAGAAAAATTTCCGGCTATCAATTCAAGCATACGCGTGATGGATTCGGTAAGAAAATTTCACACCTAAGTTAAATGAAAAAATAATTAATCGTATTGCTTCGAAAATCGCGATGTAGTTCCAAGTTGGACCCTGTACCTTGAGTTTCTTGCCAGAACGGCGTACCTGCGGCGGTTTTTTGTTCGGACATAGCGTTTGAAAAGCAAATGTCAAATATGATCATATTTAAATAATTTGACAGAAAAATTTCCACTTGTTAGTTTCGCTCAGGGTACCCTGGAGGATAAAATTTTCCGCCATGGTAAGGAAACCAAAAGCAAACTTCTGAATTGCTAAAAATGCGACGTGTGAATTTTCAGTTAAATTTTACTATGATTGGTGTGACGTGTGACATGTGACTAGAAATTAACGGATTTTATTGATTTTCTATTCAGCCAAAATATTTTCGTACAAATAAAATTTGTAACTCTCCGAAAGGACTTTTAGCACCTTAAATGGAATGCGGGTATTTCGAGACACCATGTATAATAAAATTTGTTAGAAATGTTTTTTTCAGTTTTTTGCCTGCTTGCGCGCTTTTCAAGCATTATTATTATTCTGCAAGGGTTACGTGGTACAGCACACTTGTTGATATATTTTTTCTTGTTTATTATATTGCTGAAAGGCATTATTATTATAATTATTATTATTATACTTATTTACAAGAGATTTTATACAAAATACCTATATACGTTACACATAATTCAATAGAATAGAACAGAGCAGAATATAATAGAATCACAATAAATTAGTAAATTATTTATACGAGTAGTTATAATACTTATTAAATTGATCATATCGTTATGTAATATACAGAGTGATCCAGAATGACTGAAGGTGACGCACGTCGCACAGTGGTACCAAGCTGCTAAAACGTGGCCAAAATATGAGAATATGTATAAATATTCTTGAAAATTTGTATCCTAGGTTTTTGACGTCGCTGATTACGATTCTGTAGTCAAAATTGCAAATTTCAAAATGACGAATCAAATATGGCGGATCACTTTATAAAAATAAGTATATAATTTTAGTAAAATAAAATAGTACGGGGTTTTAGAGGTTGTTAGTTACAAACTTAAATCTAAATTTGCAAAATTTAAATGGCGGATCCAATATGGCGGGCTAGTTTGCAAAAATAATATCGAATGTTACCAAAAAAACGTATTATGAGGCTTTATAGGTTGTTATATTTACGAATTTAAACTTAAATTTGCATAATTCAAAATGGCGGATCTAATATGGCGCAAAAATAATATTGAATTCCAAAAAGTGTCAGAAACTACGGAAAAGATAATGAAATTGAGACTCATTCACTGTTTTCTGTAGAAAAATCTATCCTCATTTCGATTTACTGCTTGATATTTGCATCTCTTTGTACGAAACAGGTTTGTTAAGGTTGGCTTCACATTATCGTTTATTTTTAGCAGAACATTTATATTTCTCAAAAAGGCAATTTTGAAAATTTTCAATTATTATGCTTATGTCGCTCTTTATATGGTCTTTCATTATTATAAAATTAATGTTATTCAAAAATTAATTTAATAAAAATATTGAAATGGTAGAACAATTAAGTAGTTAAATTTGTTTTTCGTTCAGTGTTTCTATTAACGAAATTTTGATATTAAAAATTACATTTCAAACGTATAATTACGAGTATAATTATCTCCTAACACATTTGAAAAACTTTGATAAAATAATGTAATTTTTTTCACATATTGTGTGGTGGGAATATTAAACAAATGACAATATTAATTCCGACGTAGTTTCCAGAACCACCAAAACACTAATTCTGCAGTTGACACGCGTTTCGGAGACGATGACCACTGTTATCATCACACCAAAGGTTCCAGTTCACTCCAGGATCAAAATGACAATATTATTTTAAAGGACATTATTATTTATACAGGGTTCCCCATATTAAACTACCCATTTTATTATTCGAATAAAATCCTTTTAAGCCGAGTAAAAAAATCTTTTATTACACTAATGTACAGCTGATTGTATGGGATTTATTACTCGGGTGCCGTTATGTCGGGAGACCCAGGGGGGCAAGGCAAATTTTCAAATCGAGAAATTATACGGTCGTTAAAAAATTCTCGCAGAATTCCCTAGGTCTCCCGACATAACGGCACCCGACTTTTTTCTGTGGGGGTATTTGAAGGGAGCGGTCTTTACAAGTCGCCCTGCAACAATTGAGGACTTGAAAGACCGCATTCGAGAATAAATTACAGGGATAGTTGGAGATTTTCTTCGCCGGGTGATGAACAATTTTGCATTCAGAATTGAAAGTTCAAGTTGATGGAGGGCATTTAGAAGACATGATTTTTAAAAGTTGAACAAATCTTGAGTACGAAGTAAATCCCATACAATTAGCTGTACATTAGTGTAATAAAAGATTTTTTTACTCGACTTAAAAGGATTTTATTCGAATAATAAAATGGGTAGTTTAATATGGGGAACCCTGTATAAATATACTCCTCAGGGCGAAATTTTTTCAAATACTTGTGTAAAAACATATAATTACGGGTTTAAAATTTAACTTTAAATAGATTTAAATTTTTTTAAAGAAAATACTGCACGAAAAATTGACCCAACTTTGATTTTAACAAGATACGCGATGAACAGTTTTATGCATTGTCCGCTATATTGCTGAATTAAAAAAAAGGAGCAACTGTGAGCATGTAACTTTTTCAAATAATTGAAGTTAATACTATATGTACATATACCTATTTCAAGACTATATAAGAATTTTGCCACATATATATAACTTTTTACTTAGCTTTGTAATTGTTAGAATGATATTCTTAACGATAATTTGTTTCAAACAAAAGAACAAAAAAATCAAACTAAAACATTATTATTAAACAAATACACGCGTAATGGTTTTACATATGTTCAGGAATTGCATCCAATTTGAAAAATTCAAATGTCTATTTTCTATTTATATTGACTGATGGTCAAGATGTAGCGTACCTACCTCACACCCAAAAGTCCCGGGTTCGATTACCGGTCGTGGCAATGGAAAATACTGTGAGAGGGATTTTTCCATTACTATACACGGATATTGGATGTGTGTCCCTTATCTTTAAATGTGTAGCCCTCTCCCGTACAAGGCTCTTCTAGAGCCTTCTGGGATAAAGGGGGTCGTAACTACATGTGGTGTTATATATATAAATTTATCTAAAAAATTCTGTCACTTAAAAACAACGACAATTTTGCCTGCCTCAACTTGCCACGTGCAATACAAAAGAAGGCTATGTTTACGCTGAAATACAAGCTTAACTATAAACAATATGACTTTTTCTTCAGTGCGATTTAAGAGCCTAATTGTTCGTATTGTCAACCCAATGGTTAAAAATATCTAAATAAAAACTTCATTTTTGAGGTTTTGGGCTACGTTTTTAGCGTTTCGTAACACTGTGTGACGGCATAAAATATATGCATCAAAACAATCACAACTGAATTCCGATTGTTCATAATATTATTTTTTTCGCAACCTAAACGCCACTGATTTAAGAACTGAAGGATCAGAGTTGCCAAGTTATGTGAAGCAATTTGTAGGGAAGCGGCATAAAAAATATTTATATGAAGCGGCATGTTCAGTCTGTATGAATCACTCGTTGTATACAGATACCGAAAGTGCGAACCTTGACATTTACCTGAGTATTGCCGCTTGCTTAGTTTAGTTCACTAAAAATTTTAATAATTCATGTAATTAAATATTTTCGCAAACAAAATTTACTTGCAATTTTTTTTTTTGCAAAAACTAGTTAGAATTGCAATGATAAATGAAATATCGCTGCTCTAATGTAGACTGTTCGAGACGAGCTCACGGCGACGAGAGACGGAAATGTACTACTAGTAAAATACATGTTTCTTTGCAGCGGCCCTTAAATCTTATCAGAGACAACCCGCGACGGTTAATTAGGTGTTTTTAGTTAGTTCGTGCCAAAATGCGTAAACAATTTTTTTTGGTTTATGGATACGGGAGGGCTGCCACTGCGAAAGAAATGAGACTAAGCCAAGCTAAGCGAAGAGAACGCCAATTAAACTAAACTAAGTTTGAGCGACCAGTGGAAACGATTTTCGTTTATTTATCAGCTGTGTTTTCATACGGAAAGACGTGTTTAAAATGAGTTCTGTAGCAACAAAAGTCATGTTAATGTCCTACTACTCTGTTATTTTGCAATAATGGTCATATTTTGACATATATTATATGAGAAATAACGCCCTAGGGAATTATAAAATGAGAAATGACGGGAATTATGAAGTCATTACCATGGAAATAAATAATTTCTGCAATAGAAATGACAAGTAACCTTCATCATTCGTCAGTATAAATTAAATGTCAAACAAATGTCATATCAGCTATTTTGTGACATAATTTAAAAATTTTCGAATTAAATAACAGAGTAGTAGGACATTAAACGTTGACGGCACCACGATCAGGATTAATAACATTCCTCGGGCCGGAGGCTCTCGGAAAGTACACTGCCGATCTCGGGCATTATTATCCTTATAACTCCCTTGATACCTTAATAACTATATTGGATTTAAGTTTGGAATCAGAAAAATCAGGTTTTTTTGGAAATATTGCCGATGAAGTTTTCATGGAGAAGAAAAAGAAAAAATATTGGATAAGCACGATAAGAAGAAACGAGAAAAAATTGAAAAATTTTTGTTCGTCCGCAGTCAAAGGCGTATTGGGAACAAAACGAAATTAAACCAAGCCAAGATAAGTTTTCTATAAATCAGCTACCATACTTTCAAATCCACCCACGGTCACTTAAGCTAAAATAAACGAAAATATGTAAACGAAGATAAAAATCTTAGTTTCGTTTTGTTCGTTTTAGCTCGTCAGAGAAACGGTTGGTTACTCATGCTGTGGGATCAATTCATACAATTCATAAAATTGTTCTCGAGTTACTCTGAAATAATTTTCGAATTTAAAATCGTCAAGTTCATTGATCGATTTACGAAATTCTCCAAATTTTTCTTTTTTTTTTCATGTAACTGCTTATCCAACATTTTTTCATTTACTTCTCCATGAAAACAACATCGGCAATATGTTCAAAAAACTCCGATTCATCTAATTCCGAACTTAAATCCAATAACACCATTTTTGTTGTTACAGAACTCATTTTGAACACAAATAAACGAAAATCTTTCCCAGTGGCCGGTCAAACTTAGTTTATTTAGTTGGCATTCTCCTCGTTTAGTTTCTTTCGCACTATTTCGCAGTGGCCGCCCACCAATTGTGGCCGTCTCGGGTTGTTTCTGATCGTATTTTGAGGTTTTCAATGTAGAGGTGTGCACTTTCGTTATCTGTATGTCGCGCTCGTATACTTACGTTATTGCTTCTATAAAAGGGTAGGAACAGGCTAAACATACCATTAGTAAGATGGGTTGATAGCTCTGAAAAAAAAATTATATATATTTCCTATTTCATTAATATCTATTATCAAATTTTAAACCAAAGTTTCATATTGATGTGCATGCAGGTTGTCTAATTTTAGGCAAAAGATCCATATTGACTGGAATACGCTAGCTTGGGAAGTTAGGCCAGTAGAATTAGACGGGAATCTGTAACTAATGTTTCAGATAGCCGTAGGTAAAAACAGGTGTATTTAGTTATAAGGAATATACCTCTGCGATTCCTCCCAAATCAAATATACAGAACATTGTTTATAAGTCACTTGTATGTGAAAAAATCATGAAATTTGGAGTTTTTTAAAAATTGCAGTAAGACTGCAGTAGATTAATTTTTTTGAATGCTTCTGTTTACTAGGTAATTCCAAACCGGTTAATTTAAGCCCCGGTTGATTTCATTTCATTGATTATTTATTTAAATAATTGCCGAAAACCATCGAAATTTTCGAAAATTTCAAGCATTTTTTAATCTGAAAGGAAAAATGCTAGACTCTTGAAACTTTGGTGGAATATGTGTCTCATTACCCTCAACTTACAAAACCAATTTCGTTTCAAAATGTTTATTAGTTTTCCAGAAATTCTATTTGTTTATTAAAAACGTCCCAAATGTTTAATGAAAAATTGACCTATTAACGTTATCAAAAATAATTCAACCACAGCTCATTTTTTTCGTCAAGACGTCAATTTTACGAATCTGTTATGGGCGTATCGATTTTCAATAATTTTGACCATCAAAATGGCTTTAACAATATTGCTACTTTTCGGATCAGCGTTTTTTGCAAATAACTTTACAACAAATTAACGTATCTGCACACATCTTTCATATTTGAGTTGCTGGTATTTTTCTACGAATTTATAAAAAAAATTGTTGCTCTGGGACATGTAGGAGCCGAGATAATTTTTTAAATTGTTTAATGCGCCAAACGTTTATTTATTAATATTTATGGCCAAAATTGAAACTGGTTGTTAATAAGATCTTGAATTTTGTGAATTCATCAAGTCCTATTGAAAACGGGCCCTTTTTGAGGTCAAAATATAATTTTTAATAATTAGTGATTTTAGAGCGTCTTCAATTTGTTTGGCTTAAGGGACAGGGGAATTTTTTATCAAACGATTTTCAAATTGGGGCAGCGAGAAAAATTCGTCATATCTCCGTTATTTTCCGGCCAATTTCGACGTTTTTTTTTTTTAATTTGTTGTAGCTCACGAAAATAATAACAATGGGCACATTTGCAATATCCAAATAATAAACAGATAATTGTTATAAACAATTTATTATTATTTTTTTTAAATTTTTTCTTTTTTGGGCTTATGCAACTTATAATGTGCTAATGTATTAAATATAAATTTATAAAGATTATATAATGGTAACAATGTATGCACAAACTATTTCTCCATCAAACAATATACGATGTTACAGCATTTGTTACCATTATATAATCTTTATAAATTTATGTTTAATACATTAGCACATTATAAGTTGCATAAGCCCAAAAAATAAAAAATTAAAAAAAAAAAAAAAAATTGTTTATAACAATTATTTGTTTATTATTTGGATATTGCAAATGTGCCCATTGTTATTATTTTCGTGAGCTACCCCAAATTAAAAAAAAAAACGTCGAAATTGGCCGGAAAATAACGGAGATATGACGAATTTTTCTCGCTACCCCAATTTGAAAATCGTTTGATAAAAAATTCCCCTGTCCCTTGAGCCAAACAAATTGAAGACGCTCTAAAATCACTAATTATTAAAAATTATATTTTGACCTCAAAAAGGGTCCGTTTTCAATAGGACTTGATGAATTCACAAAATTCAAGATCTTATTAACAACCAGTTTCAATTTTGGCCATAAATATTAATAAATAAACGTTTGGCGCATTAAACAATTTAAAAAATTATCTCGGCTCCTACATGTCCCAAAGCAACAATTTTTTTTTATAAATTTGTAGAAAAATACCAGCAACTCAAATATGAAAGATTTGTGCAGATACGTTAATTTGTTGTAAAGTTATTTGCAAAAAACGCTGCTAAGAAAAGTAGCAATATTGTTAACGCCATTTTGAAGGTCAAAATTATTGAAAATCGATACGCCCATAACAGATTCGTAAAATTAACGTCTTGACGAAAAAAATGAGCTGTGGTTGAATTATTTTTGATAACGTTAATAGGTCAATTTTTCATTAAACATTTGGGACGTTTTTAATAAACAAATAGAATTTCTCGAAAACTAATAAACATTTTGAAACGAAATTGTTTTTGTAAGTTGAGGGTAATGAGACACATATTTCACCAAAGTTTCAAGAGTCTAACATTTTTCCTTTCAGAGTAAAAAATGCTTGAAATTTTCGAAAATTTCGATGGTTTTCGGCAATTATTTAAATAAATAATCAATGAAATGAAATCAACCGGGGCTTAAATTAACCGGTTTGGAATTACCTAGTAAACAGAAGCATTCAAAAAAATTAATCTACTGCAGTCTTACTGCAATTTTTAAAAAACTCCAAATTTCATGATTTTTTCACATACAAGTGACTTATAAACAATGTTCTGTATATTTGATTTGGGAGGAATCGCAGAGGTATATTCCTTATAACTAAATACACCTGTTTTTACTTACGGCTATCTGAAACGAATTAGTTACAGATTCCCGTTCACATCGTCTAATTCCACTGGCCTATGTGTAGTTGTAGGTAGTACTTCTGTAGTTTGATATAAGTAAACAAAAATCTTTAGAACATAATAGGTTCATCTGAACTTTTCTTCACTTCACATCATACATCCTCTGAAGAATTACTTCTTTAAATATTTTGTTATTTAGGAAGCACTCTGTATATCAAAACAATTTTATTCATTACAGCAAACCAGTAGTTTATAAAGAAATTAAGAGTCATGTTTTTAGTCACTTTAACGTTAAATTTGCTACGTTAATCCCTAAAGTTCATTCCCTTTTGATTGAAACAATTTAAAAGAAAAACAGAAATACAAAATAATATATTACCAAAGACAAATGTAAACTATAAAGACATGGAACGACATTGTTGTAATTGAAGCAAGAAAATGTATAAAATGCGGTTGGACACTGCCAGAGGGCTACATTAATTTTTTCTTCTTACTCTGTTAATAGTATCCTTAAAACATATATTACAATATTACTTTAAAGTTATTCCAAAAAAAACGTATTAAATATTTAATACCAGTAGTATCGGTAAAGAAACAGAGAAAGAACAGTATCGCCCTCTGTCACTGTCCAACCGCATTTTATACATTTTCTTGCTTCAATTACAACGTCATTCCATGCCTTTACAGTTTACATTTGTCATTGATATTACTTAGCAAAAATTTTAGTTAAACGCACATAACAGTAGGGTCAGTAGGTAGTAAAGAACACTCGACCATTCAATTTTATTAGTACATATTAGTATTAGTATTAGTAGATTATTATAGATCGTAGTAAAGTTTTGTACATATTTTTTATTATTATTTATAATTAACCCATTTTAATAAACACGAAATTTTAAGAAAAGAAAAGTATATTTTATTCGCTACGCGCCTCTGTCAGATATCAACCCTCGGCTGTAATGAAGTACCTCCCAGCTCGGTATGTAAGGTACTATTACATTACATACAATTAAAACTTATCTAATTTTAAGTCTATTAGTATTACTTACCTACACTCTAAACGTGTATATATTGTGTAATTATTTTTCACAATAGTATTGTAAGGGGATGCGTGAGTCGGGTTTCTTTTTTCCTTTTTGTGTGCTTACATGAGCGATTATAACAGAGACGGTCTTGTTTTTATTGGAACAAAGAAGCTGTATGGAATAATTTCATATCGGATTTTTGTTCGAAGGAGATGTACAGACGAGTCAGTTGTAGACCATTTGTTAAACTAAGCGGACGTGTCCTAGTGCAGTTATAACAAAGTAGTTTTAGTAGTGAACCTCGAAACCAGTGGGTGTATCAAGGAACAGTTGGTGATAATAGGAGTGCGCTGTTCACGGATGATAATTACCAATAGGTCTTTACTAGCAGTAAATGAGTTTTATTAATGTGGCTAATGCATTTTGCTTATTGTTCATGAATTATGGGTTGCTCTTAATTTGCAACTGCTTATACGTTTTATTTACAGCTTGTTACTGGAAACGTTGTCGACACGTTTCCACCCTTTTTAAGTTTAAAAGTCCTCAGTTAACTAGTGTAACTGTATGTATATTTTCTAACTGTGCATGTTATTTTGATGTATTGTTTATTTATTATGTTTTGTGGTGAGAGCCATAGTCACTGACTACTCGCCGGTTTATTTATTGTTTTGTGCTGAGAGCTATAGTCACTGACTGCTCGCCGGTTTATTTATTTATTGTTTTGTGCTGAGAGCCATAGTCACTGACTACTCGCCGGTTTATTTATTGTTTTGTGCTGAGAGCTGTAGTCACTGACTGCTCGCCGGTTTATTTATTACGTTTTGTGCTGAGAGCCATAGTCACTGACTACTCGCCGGTTTATTTATTGTTTTGTGCTGAGAGCTATAGTCACTGACTGCTCGCCGGTTCATTTATTTATTGTTTTGTGCTAAGAGCTCTAGTCACTGACTGCTCGCCGGTTTATTTATTTAACTTGTGCTGAGAATGGAGCCCATGGCCGCTCGCCTGTTTATTTTTTAGGATGTGGCTAGCCTCCCTGAATTTGAGAGTTTTGAGAGCGAGAGATAACCTCACCAAGTGGGCATTGACATATCATATCTTGATTATCCATAGTCGCCACATGTTTGGCCTCTAGCCGCCGGTGTTCATCCAGTTACCGTTTGATTAACCTATATATGTATATATTTGTAATAGATGCATATATGCGTGTGCGTGTGTATCGATAAACTAAGTGAATATACTAATTTGTACTGCTTTTGCAGAATATCCAGTCCATTGTTGGCCAAAGAGGATTCACCTTTGTTGCAATGCCTGCCTACTGGAGCCTCACAACTTTAGTTTATAATTCAATCCAAATCAATGTTGTAATATGATAGCTAATTTGTCTCTGCTGCTATTACCATTAAAATTGTATTTATATTCAGATCAGTTGTTTTCTTGTTCATGCAATTAATGTAGCCCAGTAAAATACATTTTACCCTTACAGTATTTGTCCAGACCACTTGTTTACACCACATACGTAGGTACACAATTACTACACATTCAGACCAACTTGTGCTGAAGCCTGAAACAGCCTCGCGCTGGCGCAGCGTCCCAGGATTCTATTGGTCATTTGAATTTTATCTCTCTCTCAGAAATAATTCTAGCCTATAGAAAGGACGTATTTGTTTGAAAATGTATAGCGAAAATGTAACGTGTTACTAATTATGTAAATTTTTCAACACTTCACAACTGACAAATTACTTGTTTCAATAATTCCGTAATTGTTTCAGCTACTGATGGAATACCGCATCAACAATTGCGTAATATTCTCAAATTTTAACCATTGAAAGTATGGCATTTTGAAAGTTACGAAACATTTACGTTTATCGAATTAAGAATAACATTTGTTAGGTAACAGTTTCGAATTTTTTCAAACCCAACAAAGATGTTTTGTACTATATTAAACAATTTCAAAACAAATCTTTCAGGTACAGATATATACTTAATAATAATAATGCTTTAAGTAGCTGTTGCTTATGGTTTCTCTCAACTGGTCGAAGGGCCTACTAGGATCACTGAAGTCTCCCAAACTCTTCTTGACTCTATATTTATTTGTAATAAAAATATAGCTTTAAATTGTGCCATTGTTAATGCTGATTCCATATCTGACCATCATCTTGTTCAATGTGAAATATTGTGTCAAGTGCCAAAACGCAAACCTAAATTTATTACTTATCGTGATTATGCAAATTTTAATTATCAAGTATTTCTTCGAGACTTGCTTGAAACCCCTTGGTACAATATTTTTAGGTTAGAAAATATTGATGAAAACGTGCATTTATTTACTTTATATACTTACTTTATTTGATAGACATGCTCCTGTAAGCAGGGTAGAGAAAAAAATCATATATAGTAAGGACGGGCATTCGTGCAAAGCTTGGGCGTTTCTCTAATCCTGATGAAATAAATAGATATTTTCTAAGCAGTAGTCAAGCAAATGATCAGGACTGTATTGAAACAATTGATTTTTATGAAAATCACTCTTATGATAATAACTTGCAATTTATATTTAAACTAACTACTGTTTCCGAAATAACTAAAATCATTAACGACTTAAAATCAAATGCTTATGGTCTTGACAATATATCTAACGTTATGCTAAAATACTGTACTCCGCACTTAGATTCATACATAACTCATATTATTAATTGTTGCCTAGAAAAAAACTATTTCCTAAATAGTTGGAAGGAAGCAGTGGTTAATCCTTTACCAAAAACCTCTAATGTTTTATCTATTGGTGATTTAAGACCGATAAGCATTCTTCCCACTTTATCGAAGATATTGGAGCGTATAATGTATATACAAATACTAGATTACCTGACGATTAACCATTTGCTCCCTATTCACCAATCTGGTTTTCGCAAACAACATAACACTGCTTCTGCTATCTCTGATGTTCTGAATGCTATTATTTCCAACTGGGATGAGGGTATGCTCTCGGTTTTAGTATTGTTGGACTACTCTAAAGCCTTCGATAATATCAACCACAAAGTTATTACTTCTAAGCTTAGGTACCTTGGATTTATGATACATCAGCAACTCTGTTAAACAACTACTTATCGAATCGTAATGAGAGGGTCTTCGTCAATGACAGTTTATCACCCCCATTGTTTACTTCAGCTGGGGTCTCACAGGGTTTAATCCTCGGACCCCTTCTTTTTATAATTTACGCCTCAGATATTTTAAAATCATTTAATAAATGTAAATATCACGCTTATGCCGATGATACTCAATTATTGTCCAGCTTTAGATCCAATCAATTTGACCAAATTGAAAATATTGTGAACTCAGATTTAATTGATCTTTTCAATGTGTCTAAAAGGCACAACTTGAAGCTAAATTCATCTAATTGTAAATGTAATGTTTTTTTGGGAGAAAGGAAGATGTTGAGAAGACTTCGCTTATTATTAAAATGAATGACGACATTTTACCTATTTTAATAATAAATAGGATTATAGGAAACAACTACTGGACGGGCAAAGGCCCCTACTCCCATTGAATTATACCTATAAATCCAAATTGGCTACCAATTTGGATTTATAGGTATAATTCAATGGGAGTAGGGGCCTTTGCCCGTCCAGTAGTTGTTTCCTATAATCCTATTTATTATGCACGTTTTAGTCCATCAGGGCTAGAGGTCGCCGCTCTTGGTGCTTGCTTGGCAAGCCGCTATCGGTCACAGAGACATCGTCGATGTCTCGACTGGTAGTAGCAACTGACCACCAGAGGGATGCACTTATCCCTCACTACTTACCTATTTTAAGTCAAAGCAAAAATCTAGGGTTTATCATAGATGATAAGCTTAAATTTAGCATCCATTTAAGTAAAGTCATACAAAAATCATATTTCTCATTAAAAGTTCTTTACACGAATAAAGATATTTTATCTATGAAACTGAAAAAGATTCTCGTCGAATCGATGGTTCTGTGTCACTCCAATTATGGTGATTTCGTCTTTGGCCCTTTTTTGGTACAAGTGGATCAGCTTCTTTTACAGAAAATTCAAAACGTTTTGTGTACATGCTTCGTAAATATGATCACGTTTCACATTTATTAAAAGATCTGAAGTGGCTCAATATGGCCAATAGACGAAAACATCACTTAGCAAATTTT
Organism: Rhagium mordax; assembly: GCA_963680705.1. Taxonomy (NCBI): domain Eukaryota; kingdom Metazoa; phylum Arthropoda; class Insecta; order Coleoptera; family Cerambycidae; genus Rhagium; species Rhagium mordax. The sequence goes on along the minus strand of OY796658.1, from coordinate 25,921,975 downwards.
ACACATAAAGTAATTGTAACATCCACTCCCCTGTATCTTAAGCAAGCTTTAGTCTATCGTAGCCACCTGCATTCTGTCAATTTAAGACATACAGCGTGTGTAAAAAGTATTGAAACATGACCATAACTTTTAAAATATTGATTGTATAAAAAAACCCTTGGACAGGTCGATTTTTATTTTCGATTACGCAACTTTTGGTGTGATTTATAATTTCTAGTTCTACACACCCCCTCCCCCAGCCACCCCAACTTTTTTTTTTTCAAATAGCAACCTACCCTTTGTGATGCCCCAAAAGAAAGGTATTTTAATAATAATAATAATGCTGTAAGGAAATCCGAAATCCGCCGATGCAATTGGCTTCCCAAACGCATGAAATACATTTTTTTTAAGAAAAAGGAAAGATTAGTAAAACTTTATTACTGAAAAAAATTATCAAATTATCTAATAGGATGTTGAAACTGAGCTCCGTTAACAGCTAGGCACTGTACAAGTCGCTGTCATTTTTTTGACACTTCACATGCATTCTTAAAATTTTTAAATAAAAAAAAATGTATTTCATGCGTTTGGAAAGCCAATTGCATCGACGGATTTCGGATTTCTTCATAGAAGTGCGACCTACACTCTACGTTAAACAATTAAAAGACTATAGTGACCGCAATAAAATGCAAAAACTGTGGCTTGATGTCTACGAAGCTATGATTAAGCACTTTATAAAACTGTCTTTTAGACGATCACTTATGAGAAGGATGTACCCAATATCGCTTTTTTCGTTTCTTTTGGCGAAATCTAATAATAAAAAAAAAAAAAACACCACAGAAATTAGACAACCCCCAATTCCAAAGCCAAAGGCTGTTCGGAAGGGGGCTACACATTAGAAAAAACGTAGACAAACATCCATACCCACCGACATTGCTATCTGCCGGTGCCGGGCTTCGAACCCGGACGCGATAGGCAGTGTAGCCAGAGCCATGACTGTCACTCATGCTCTAGCCCACTGCGCCACCGAGTCGGTAAGGTATAAGAAGGGCTAAACTACACGCAATCTTTATCTAACTCATTTTACAACTGAGCAGAAAACACGAAATTCAGTCTAATCGGCCGACTGCTAATCGTTCGTTGACGCTGGCTGGGACCAATCAGTCGGCTGCAACATCGTCTATATGCGTAAAACCTCTGATCGGGCGATTTTGATCGCTCGACTCTTCAATCGTTCATGCGCGCCTGGCCTAAGTGTTTCATTTACTTAGAGTTGCATATTTATACCGGTCATTGGGCTTTCAAAATACGCATAAAAAATTCTATGTTAATGGTGCCTACAGACTAGCATACATGTGCGTCATATATCTGCGTCATCCATGCTTGCGTGTTGGTGTTTGCTGGTGTGTGGTCGAAAAATTGCAAACATGTGCGTCGCACAAGTTTTCCGTCATTTCCGGAATTCGTCAACGCGCAAGCATGAGCTTTTAGACAAGATTGTCGGTGTGTGGTCAGGTGTCACACTTCATTCGCATACATTCTGAATACAGTGTCTCGCGTATTTAGTTAGTTCAGTTTGATTTCTGCCGGTTCTACAATGTCTGATTTAAGACACTTTTCGAAAGCCTTTGTGGCAGATTTTATTGAAATTTACAATTTATCCATGTTTATGGAAAACTAAAAGTAGTGATTAGAAAGATCGAAATAAAAAAGACGCATCTTATTCAGTTTTATTAAAAAAATTACAAGAAATTGAACCAAATGCAACAAAGCAAGCTGTAAAAGCTAAAATAAATAGCATACGCGGTAGTTTCCGAAGAGAAATGAAGAAAATAGAGGATCGTATCCTCTTTTTCAATTATCGGAGACACCAATGTTAACAGCGTTATGTAACTTTCTTCATCCATCCTCAGATAATTTCGCCAATCATCAGGTTCTAAACGTAATTCTTCTAGAAGATTGATATGGGATGGGTATATTGTGAGCGTTTTAGAAGCCATTCTTTCCACCCATTTAGTTTGAATTTGCCGTTGTTTAACGAATTTATTTCTTTTCTTTTTAATTAAAGCCGCTGCTAAGAGAATATAGGTAATCGTCTTCACTGCTCATCGTGCACCTCCAAACTAACTTGTTTAACAAGCTATATAATAGGTCAGATTTAAAAACAACCACATCAGTTCAGACCTGAAAATAGAGATTAACTAGTTGGGGCTATTCAAAACGAGTGGAATTCTTTGGAGGAAAACTATAATATGCAAAATTTAACAAACTCCATGAGTACAAGATTAAGAAGTGTTTTGGAAGTTAATGGAGGTTGTACTAAATATTAGTTCAAAGCTGCAACAATTATATATTAATTACATTGTAATATATTTTGTGTTAATCAATTATATTTATGCGTTTTTATCTCCTGTTGACATCATGCGTCTCTATGCACTTACTTTTTAAATGAAGAATTGCGTATTTGTTGCAATTAATAGCATCTGCTCCAGCGACCACCCTTGCTCCAGTCTATCTGGCAAATAAATATTGTATTTTTATGTTCTGATTTAATAAACGTATTATCATTTTATTATAAATAATGTATTTTTCTCCCATTTCTAAATGTGGAGGTATATTAATTAGCAGATACATAATATGTATATATTTAATACCTACATTTAGGTAATTTTATATTAAATTACCCTTTGATACTTCAATGTTACAAACTGTCTTAAAATGACAGACATTTGATGAAAAGCCATTCATACACAATTAGAATTTTATAAAAATCAAATCACAGATAAAAAATCGTTGAAAATTTTTCGGCCGCGATAGTACATCACACATGTATGACGCACATGTATGCGTGCGTATGCTAGTCTGTAGGCACCTTAACGTTGAACATAGATGATTTTCTAGGTGAATATGAATTAGGATGCATATTATATGACTTCCAAGTTTGATAAATGTAGCATCAAGATTGACCGAACTTTTCTTCTCTTCATACATTATTTTTAATATGCAAACTTGAATATGTATAAAATATAAAAAACAGTTTATTAACAGTAAAACATCTTTTCCATTTTGCAACAAGAAATTACGGTTACTTTAGATTAAAAAAAAAAACAAATGCAATTGGGTTCTTTACCTGTAAGATTGATTAAATAAATAAATAAATAATACCTTTAAAACTCCTTTGTTGATAAAATTTTCTTGTTTCATTTCTAGAGGACACATATGTACAAATTCGGTTGTAATGCCATTTTCGTCTGCAATTATCTTCTCTTCATCCGATCCAATCCCACATTCTTGTTCATTTTCGGTACTGACTTTTCCTACTAAGTCTCTGAACAATTCAACACTTTTGCAATTGCATTCCCAGTGATTTACATATAAGTATACCCTTTTTAAATTAGGTAAATTTAAAAATATACTGGAGTCCACATGTTTAAGTTTGTTATCTTCTAGTATAATTTCTTCAAGTGCTGGCAGATTGTCAAAAGCATCCGATTCTATCTTGTTTATTGCATTATGGCGAAGGTCCAATTTCATCAAGGCCTTTGAGATGATTTTTGGAATAGATGAGAACTGATTGAGTTGCAAGTCTAGATATGTTACTTTGCTCCCCTCGATAAGATTGGTACTTAACGTTGATAAGTTATTTCTCCTCAATATGAGACTCTCCAGATTTGGGAAATTATTTAAAAAGGTTTCCTCAATGTACAATTGCTTGTTATTTGTTATAACAAATAATATTATACTGTCGATTATGTAATTTTTCTTATATTTTATTTCTACCCAATCATTATTGTCTATTTTCAGTCCTATCATGTTTTCCCCGACACAGTTTTCCAGTGCGTCAAAATAATTTGTTAAATTGTTGCATTCACAGTATGATCCTTCATTCAGGGGGTAAATGGCACAATTTTCAATCGTTTCGACAATAGAGGTCGCAATAATTAAACCAATGCAAAGCACGCGTCTTAATTCTGCAAAAGAAGAAAATATTAAACTTTTTAATTTAATTTAATTTTAACGTGGTTTCTTTTTTTATAGCAAATTGAAATGTGAGATGTTGAACTCATTGCTGATTTTGCGGAAAAATTTAAAGTAACGGTTTACCTGTTGAATGGGTGAAAACATTTCGATTTATAATAATTTATTCATGAAATTTTTTTTTAAATCCTGCATCTGACAAAAATATTCAATCGTAGTAATAGTCCGGGAGCTAGCGACAGTTTTTACTATCTTATTTGTTCGTCGATCAGAGTATACTGTGATCGGCAATTTATATGTGTACATCACCAAAAGCGACTGCTTACTACTAGGTAGCGGGGCAACGCTCACCGAAAGCGTTTGTAACATGCAATAAATAATTAAAAAAAAACTATTTGCTTATTGTTGACCTTTGGTGAGCTTGTTAATTACGAGTAGCATCAAACAATGCCAAAAAGGTACTGTTTATATTTGTAGATCGCGACAATATACCGGTTACAAGTGCAGAAATATGTAGAAAGAAATATAATTTTTTTTTCGAAATTCGATCAATATGCTCTTACTTGAAATTGATCATGGTTATAATAGACTGAATTATAGAAGAAATGAACTTGTGCTTACAAACGATTTGTGGGACAAAGCGGTTGTCGTCAAATTTAACAAACATCCTGTATCTCATTCACTAGGAACATTTTACTTAAGCATATTTGGTTAAATCCTCATATTTTGAGCCAAAGAATCTCCAGTTACTATATGTCTCTTTATGACTCACCCTGTATGTAAATAAATATATCACAAAAAATACAATGGGGTGAATTTGGCGAAGTCTCACCCGAAATGGACGTTTTTCAGCTTAGCTCAGCTTTTGTATTTATTTTTCTTAACAATTTAAGTGAATAAAAAACTAATCTCGCTTAATTTAAACTCTTACCTTTGCAGTGGTAACATAACGTGAGATGACAGAAAATCATTCTGACTCAACGAATACAGTTTAACTGATAAACAAATTTGTTCTATTATAAATATCAAATATTGATAATATAATCTTATCCGTATGGTATAATCTATTACAGTGTGTAACACGTAAGTTGGGAACATGTCTGTATCGTTGTTAATATTCATCGGACAAAAAAAATATTCTGCAAGTTTTTTTTGCTCCCGATTTCGCATCTATATATTTTTTCAAAATAATATTCAGGGAACTTCGTTACAGTGCGAAAGTACCTTGTAACGTCAAATAAAATATTACTAACACATGTTTCAAAAGCTTTATTCAAATATTTAACAATCTTAATTATTTAAATAAATATGAAAAGTACAATTGGTATTGTTTGAAATATTAAATCTTCGGGTTTTTAAGTCAGAAGAAATGCTGTTCAAATTATTATTGCTAACATTCTCGGAAATCAGTGAGGTTTCACTTCCACTTATGGCACTCCCAATAATGTTTGAAATGTTCTTACTACTTCTAATACTCTCTTCAACGTAACTAGTCGCCACATCTACCGATTTCCATCGTACTTGTCGTTGGATTTGATCTATTGTCATGCCACTATTCGCCATAATGTTAGCGGACGTACGTCGAAACGCATGTCTCGTGTATTTCTCAGGATCGTCCAATTTAAGATAACGTGCAATTTGCAAGGGACATGATCCAAATGTATTAATACCAACCACTTGATTGGTGCACTTCCCTTATCATACCGTAAGAAAACTCGGTCTGTACCTACTTACATTTTGGGGGCGCAATAATAAATACTGCTTCACCAAACTAATTCCAACACTCTCGGCAACAGACCAAATTAAAACTGGGTAATAATTATTATCTTGAACCCTATGATTGGAATTATCATTTTTTTCGATTTTTTTTGACTATATCGGCGGTATCATATTTTATTCTAACTAAATTTACCATTTCAGACTCTGTTAACTTATACTGTGATCTCACAATCTCACGCAAGGATGATTTAAAAAAAAATTATTCATTATGTTAAGTTAGAAGAATAAACTTTAAATGATCAAAATTATCCAGTGAGGAGGTCGAAAATTATTCAGTGTCTGAAATGTATTTTCTGTAATAGGTGCATGTATTTGCTTGTAGTGGACGAAGATTGATTGAATCCTCGCAATGTGATAATGAAAAATAAATTTGTGCCATTGTAAAAATCATTCCTTTAAAATTTTACAACGCAGATTTATATCTTAAAGGAGTTTAAAAGTAATTTCTTACACGAAGCGGCGTATTTCTTATTAGTTAGTTGTCTTAATGACGACCATCCCGAATAAATCTTAATTAAAAATTAATTTAACACCGACGACTTGTGAGCCCGCTGCGATTCCATGAATGAGTGCAGTCTTAGGCGGAGCTTCTTGAGCTGCGATATTGTGGAAATAAATTATTTTTGGTGAGCGATTTATACTTTGAGACGTTTTATTTCCTTGCGCAATGTTCCTTAATTTCGAACACAAATGAGCAAATGCATATATTTTTTTGAACTTGAGAGCGTCTTTTAGAAAAATTGAAATTAGCATTTTGGTTCTAGAAAATGATTCTAACATTACAATAGGCATGTCCACAAAATTTTAATTTCAATTGGAAATGATAGATTTATTGGTATTATGAACTAATGTAACAATAAAAAAATTTGTATATTTTCATTTTGCCAGTTATTCGCAATAGAAATCACCTAAAAGCAGAGAGGCTAAGAAACGTTCCCAAGATAGAGGCTAGTAACATGACGTCACATGCTCGCAGGCACGTTGCCGCGCGCCGGCCGGCTTGTACGGGTTCGTCATGCAGTGAGCGTTCTCTGTGTTTATGAATATGAGCAGTATTATAAAAGAAATATGGTGGCACGAATATGGTGTTTTGTTCCTTGCTGCAATAATACAACTACTAAGACGCCAACGAAAATATTTGTAAGCGTCCCAAAGCCAACTATAAAAAAGAAAAAATGGTTTGAGGCAGTAAGACGTGATATTAAAAACATTTCATCGACATCTACTTTGTACTGCTGCGAGGATCATTTTAATGCAAGTTTATTTCGAGGTTTATTTACTATAATAATAAATACTATACGATTAGTTCTCCTCAGTTTAAACCCGAATTTAAATGATCTACATTAAAACACAGCTTTTTTTCATGATTTCCTTTGGGGCTGATTAAAATCACTGTTATCAGAAAATCGGATACCATAATTAAGCTTACATTTGGCAAATTATGTGAATCTCCTTTCTGGAAACCTTCTTCCATATTTACTAATAAGAAGATGCAATAAACCAACACCTCAACGCTGTAAATAATAGAGCTACTGTAAATGTAGACTGCATTCTGACACTTCTGACAGCTCGGCGCGCGCCGTGCGAAAATTAATCACGCGTGTCAGCCAGGCTAGCGAGCTTGTGACGTCAAAACAATCAGCAGGCGTTTATTTAATTCAAACGGAGGAAAAGATTTCTTCGGTCGCTGTTATGGTTAGGATTAATTTTGTTCAAAAAAAAATTTCAGATATTGGTACCAGGGGCTCCAATGTACGATTTTAACTAATATTAATGTATATTAATTTTTTTGTGGACATGCCTATTATCTAACATTTTTCTGTTTTCATTACGAATGCTAAAATATATTGACCAGAACAATTTGTAATTAATTTCAAATGAGTTATTTAATTATTGCTAGTCTAAAAAATATAGGTAGGTGTAGAAAAAAAATAACATAACATTAAAACTAGAAAATTCGAGCTATAGAGTTAAATAATTTTTATAGTTATTAATATACTTAGTCTATCTCAGCGATGGGCAAACTTTTTCAGTGGCGGGCCGAATTGCAAAATGAAAATTTGCCGCGGGCCAAAATAAAATAATTTACGCAAATTTCGTATGTTAGGGAAAAATCAAATAAAATAATGTTATTGATATTGTTTATGTACACGCATATTAGTATAATATCATGGTTTAATAAATAAAATATGATAATTAACTTTATCATAAAGGTTATTAAAATTTTGCTAAATTCATGGGGAGCTGACTGGTAGTCGCGGACCGATTTTCAGTGTTGTCTTTTTAATTAGTCGCGGGCCGGATAAAATATACCCGGGGGGGGGGGGCGTAGTTTGCCCATCACTGGTCTATCTGATATAAAAAATGTTTAGGGGATACGACCTGAACCAACCTGAAAGGAGATTGGCGGTGATTGGTGTGGTTTCCTCATTCCTTTAAAGAAATTTACTACAGGAACCATCAGTATTATTTTAAGCCACCAGTGAACACAATATTTTAAATTTCCGGCTTGTTACCACAACGTTTAGATGTTGATCAATTATTTTTAAATTTACACGAGTATTCTACAGCGGAAAACATAATGGCGGGCATTTTAACATTACCAATATAAATGCATAACCTTTACCGATACCGACCATATCAATAACTAGTATTACTACAGTTGCAAATAGGTACCTTTTGTGTACAGTTTATATTGTACATACATGAGACTATTGTGTGTGTCTTCTAAATAATCCCAAATTATTAAACCGTGATGTACCGGCCAGTTATTAAATGTTCTATATAGACTAGGTCCGTTTTTTGCCTTAAAAATATCCCACCCCAAATAATAAAAATAATAATAATAATAATAATAAACCAATAAGGAATATTACAATTATGAATTGTGGTATAAAAAGGCGAAGTTCAGTTTCCGCAATAATACTATTTTTACAGAATCTGTTATTAAATCGTTATTATTTTTTTTCCTAGTAGTTGGCAGAAACTGGGATTACTGTAATGAACTGGCCAACCAGAAGCTCAGACCTTGATCATATATGGGCACTTAATCCACCACAAACTTTGGCTCGGCTAAGATTAGTTTCATCGGAGGTCTGGCAAAATATTGATCAAATGTTAATTTGCAATTTAGTTTTAAGGATGCCAAACCGGTGTCAAACTGTGATAAATACTCGTCATTAACCTTGTATTAGTTTAATTTATTTAATGTAATTATTCCAGTTTTTGCTGTTGAATAAAATTTTTCGGATGCGAGTTATTGAAATTCTTTTCTAGCAGTGAATACAGTAGAAAAGGCCGTCATTGTAACACTTATAAAATAAAAGATATGTTCATAGCTTCCTAATTGCTAGAGATGAAATTAAAATTTTAGTGATTTTATATGGCCTAATACTTTTTGAGTTTTCCTGTATACATGTACATTCCTGTACAACACTTGCGGCTTAACCGAATATGCGGTATTAACTTGCAGAAGAAATGAATAATCCGCATATAAAAATGTACTGCGATGAAATTGCTTAAATATTGACGAAAATATGAACACGTAAAGTTGATCTATTTTTTTTTACATATTCCATAATTTTTGTGTGAAGTGTATATCCTTTTCGTTTTGCGTTCCACGAAAATTAAGGTAAATAATCTTGTTTGTTGTACAAAAAGTTTTTCTCGTAAAAATCTCCAGAGAAGATAGTCGTTTCTAAATCTTGTGAGAGAGCGTCCTAGTAAAGTATGGCAAGTTGAATTATTCAAAGGAACTCCATACGACACACGTAGGACTATCACTAACTGAATGTTAGATAAGACCTCTTTTCCATTTTATACACTATCTCTACAAAACGTATTTTTTTGGCCGCAAGTGTTCTCATTAACATATATTATGTATTTCACGAGAGACAAAAAAATATGACTAGGTTTTCGCAAAGGAGTTAATCCCAATTAAGATTTTATCATTTACTGGTAGATGCCTTCAGGTCTCAGTTGTTCAGTTTTATGGTCTCTCTGATAATTGCTGGGTAAATAATAATTATTTAAATATAAGTTGATGTTATTAAATTCTGCTGTTTGTTTTAAGTGTCCGCTTGAAATCCTACTTTAATCATCAATGGTGGTTGCCTGTATGTAAATAATTTCTAGAACTACGTTATTATGTAAAACACCTAACACTTGGACGAATTTGCCCAATTTTCCACATTACTTACCGTACAATTTTCCTTATTTGTAATTTTGCTAAAGTTTTCGAGATGGTCTTGTCTTGTTCAATCTCGCCTACTTATTCGCCCAATTAATATAGTTTGTTTTCTAAACAATCGATTAACTATCACAAATCTAGCTATGCTTACGCAGTTTATATTTAACGCTGTTGATAAATAGGTAAACTATGATGTACTTGCTCAGACTTCTCGAAAGCTACTTACAAATTAATAAACATATTTTGATTTTTTTATTCTTAACACCACTTTACAGTCTTATATCTAACAGAATGCAATTTGTGTCTTTCAATGGATCCGATTCCATGATCATGCAACTTCGGGTGTGGTGTGTCCCATAACTCCAATCTTGGGCCATTTCTGTTCCTGCTATTTATTAACGATCTTACTTACATGTACAAGAAATCAATCTAGTATACAGTAAATATTGAAGGAGAAACGGCAATACGTTCTGATTAAGTTTAAAAATTTTGAAATTGTTTTTAATTCAAAATCAAGATTTTCTAAACATATTAATGGTATCTTAATGAATTCTACGATTAATTGTCAGGAACTCTAGAAATTTTACTAATTAATATGAATGTTTTAAAAATGGTTTATTGTCATACTCGTATATACTTTTAAAACTTGAATATGAATCTTTGGTGTGGTGTTTATATTATTATGGTGTAGGAAATAGTATACAAGGGAAATTTTGAGAAATATTGTTGATAGAGGTATTTGTCCTGAAAGAGGATACGTCATAAATCACTTCTTATCAGGTATGATGTCAAAAGCGTTGAAACAAGAACAAAACGTCTGGCTGCATGGTCTTATGACTTAAATCCAAAAAAGGTATCAAGGACAAATTCAAGACAAAATTTCATTTTCATTTTACTGATTTTATTCCAGAACTAATTTTTTATTAAATATTCCAATAAGTAATCTAATTTGTGACTATGATAATAAGATACCCCCCGTATATGATATTCATTGTGAATCATGCCGGGATTAGAATAGCTATTAATAATTTAAATGAATTGCTTTTTTAAAACAAATGTTCATTATTTTGTTTTTAATTTTGACAGTTCATTTAAGATGTTATTGTTAATCACATTTTTAATAAGTAGGACTTAACTTAACCAAACCTAATTTATTGTATTATATTGTTATTTCTGTAATTGTTCTAATTATTGGGTGTTATCTGTTGAATATATATAACAATAATAGTCTAATACCTTTATATATAAAGGTATTAGACTATTATTGTTATTATTATTGTTTACTGTGTCTAGAATATACTTTAAATGGTTTGATCGCCATGGGATTGTGTTCAACGTTCCTAATAATTTTGAAATTGTTGAAGTTTCGTCTTATGTTATGTGCTGTAAAATATAAAATAAATATTATTTTTTTTTGACCATTAAATCTATTCATTATTTTAAATCACAAATACTTACTTGTAGACTGATATAAAGGGTATAAATGTATACATATTGTATGTGCATTTGGCTGTCCAATAAAAGTTTGTAAATATCCCATTTGTATAAATTTCATTGTTAAATAGCTACAAAAAAAAATCTAACATGTTTTATGCCACTGCAGATAGATTTTGTTTTGCACATTTCTGTTCTTCCTCCAAACATAAATTACTGGAGAGTTTTATCGCCAAAGCATTCTGTCAGAAAGTACAATGTATAATCTTGTAAAATATGTGTACTCAGATAAGTCTATTTGAAAATATATATATGTAGAAAATGTAGATGCTACTTAAATATACAGTAAAGCACACGATTCGAATTAAGTCTCAATTATTCTGAAAGCTTATGCACAGTGAACTTTGACATTTTGTTGGTGTTTTGTATTTCAAATATTAAATCAAACATTACAGAACCGACTGCAAATGTTTCTTGGACTATTGTATACCTAATACTCGTCGAAAAAGATATATTGTCCGATGTAGTACTTCGATTGGTTCCTTGTTTAGATTTTTTTTTAAATTTTAATATTTTTATATTTAACTCACTGACATTGAAAATTACATTTAAATTTAATATATCACATTCCTTATCAACAACAACAATTCAGAATATGTTTGTGGCCTTTGCTGACTAAGTTATTTTCATATCTCAGTATTATCCTTATTCTACGGTCAAATAATATATGATTTTGGCTGTCGTTTAAATTAAAATATTTTGTATCAATACTATTTTTATATTTTTTAATATAGTAGGTACATACAAATCAACTTTCAGAAAAGTTATTCCTGTCAATCTTGAATTATTCATTAATCCTATGCATGGCCTCCAGTAAGTTTATATATCTCTACAAAATAAAATTTTGCATATGAATGAGTTTAATTTATTGATGCGTATAAGCATAGCACGTCCTCCCTTACTAAATGTCACTTATTTTCCCTGCATGCATGTAATTTTTGTTCTTACTTGTATTCGTGTATGTTCTCTATATCTACCCAGCATTTCTGAATTCTGATGCTGTACGCAGTCAAGGAGAATTTACTCTCAAAATTACTATAGCAAAATGATTACGGCAATTTCAGTTAATTTCAAATTACTTTTCAAAGTATTTTCCATTCTACTATACCTTAAATTTTGCTTCGAGCGCGCGGGTTAAATTTACCGATTATTATGGCCTGTTGATTTTAAAGTATTTAACATTAGAACAGAGTTTTCCTTATAAACATTCTTAACTGCGGATCTTTATTTTGGTATGTTTTATAACAACTATTTAAACATTCCTCTATTAAGAACTGTCAAATCGTTGACAAATACTACATAAGCTTTGAAAGTCAGATTTATATTTAAAGCAAAGACCTTTGAAGTCACTGAAATATATTCGGAGAGTCCTAGGATTTTGTGATAAGTAAAGAGAGAGATGAGGCTCTATTGTGGAGTATCCCATCCCAGTTTTTAGGAAAAAACAATCGTAGCCTAGTTTAAAATATTCTACGTTGCCATTTTTAAACAAAGCCGATTTTAGATCTGCAAATAATTCGTACTGAAAAACGTAAACTTTACATTAAAATGATGAATATTGTATTTATTCTGTTTTTTATTTTCAGGTAAGTTCTCCATGTTTATCAATGTTTTGTCGTAAAAAAAGGAAATTTAAATCTAGGTGAGTAATGTTTAGTATAGAAACTATAATAATTAAACTAATCTAAACATAGTGATTATTTCCCGTACGTTCCTTGAGAATATGCACACTTCTTTTCAGTAAACCAAATATATGGAAATCTCTCCGTATCGTAAAAATAGGAAATATAAGAAGATTGCGCATCTAAATTCTTATCCGAAGTAAATATCGTATAATGAGCAGCCAGTCGAATGTTTTCATTTGGCAAATGCAATTTTAAGTTGGCGATGTAAAAATTGCTCACGATGCGGTAAACCATAACGCAAAATCCCTGGATATGTGCTACTTGCAGCGTCTTCGAACTCCAGCTACGCGCTCTCTCAAGCAGCAGACCACATGCTTGATTTCCTCAGACGTAATCTTCCGCAAGCAAGTAAGAGCCAATGTTTGTCTAAGTGTTTTAGCAAGAATGTTAATATAAATCCGGGCGCGCTGCAGGAAAGATGCTGCATCTTCAAGTAATTCCTGCCAAGCTTCGACTAATTGTCGGAGCTTTTGAGGCGCCTATAATTTATTTCACTTATGTTCTTCGACTTTACCCTCCATTACTGTTTTAATTACCGTGTTTTTATGGAATTCCGATCGTACAGGGTGGTCTAAGAAAACTAGCAGCTTTTGAGCTGTTGGAACTTAATAAAATTTAACTTTACGGTTTTAACGTAATATATAAACAAGCTTTCAAGACACTGAAAAAGAAGGGAAAAACTATTTTTACATTTTTAATGTGGAAGAAGAAAAAAATTCAAATTCAAATCAAATTCTTTAATTATTCAAAAGTTAAACTAATTGACGAAATACTATGCAAGATTAGAATCCTTTAACTCATTATTAATGTCGGAGGTGACTGAAGCAAATGTAAATATGATAAAATTTTACCAGCAGATGGACTGTTTGAACATAATATAGGAAATTCTTAAAAGTTTATAATTTATATTTTGAAAATGAAGAAGCTACCAGAGATTAGCATAATATTAGATTTCTGGAAGCTCCGAATTACTTTGGTAGACATGAGTGTATAATATTAACCAACAACATAATTGTGTCTGTAAGGTAGCGCATAAGTTAGAAAATATGTTTTAATTTAAGATGAAACAAAATTTTTATAGCAATTTGCTTTTTAATGAAACGAACTACACAAACCCATGGTAACCGGTGGGCAAATGAGTTGATGCCTGATTTTACATGATTCCTTTTATTTACTTGTATTTAATTTAAAAACTCTTGAACCTTATCCATTTGAATGTTTCTTGCATTTATGAATGATTCTTTTACATATTTATTTATGAACTATATGTGCATTTATAATAATGAAAAGTCCTATGGCCTAATAAATCGCCGAGAAATTCATTATTCTATGTAAAAGGCGTAAGGTAGATACGTAATTTTCTCTCAAGTTTACAAAATGATTTAACTTATAAGAAAGTTTAGAGGAGATGAAAAATATTCTGCAAGATTAAATTTTTCTCAGACTTATTATAACCACTCTCGAATACAATTCCCGAATTATCTGTCTCATAAAGCGAATTGAATAGAAAAACGCCGGTAACATTATTTCTTAATTTAAACTTCCATCCAACCTTACTTAAAAATACAGTTGACGTCTTCCTTCTCAATTTTTTTAGCAATTTTTTTAGCAATTATTTAACAAGGTACATGATCAACAGAAGAATAATTAATAAAATGACCTGAAACTGACCATTTTAATTGCAACAGTTTTGTTTTACCCACTATTTAAAAATGCGAAGGTGACACCAACGTATAATCTACCAAATTTGTTTTAATTGCAAAGGTAGCCATGTTGCAGTTCGTTTGACATGTAGGTATTTTGATACAGGGCGGTGAAATTTTTATTTTGGGTAGCATAACTTTTGTATTTTTGAATATATTCATTCCACGTAGTGGTCGCTTAAAGTGCAGGTATACGAGGATAGTACTCGACAGTACCGAGTAGCTAAAACCGATACTAAAATTTAGTTCCATGCTTCGTGTAGGCGATTGTTTTTTTTTCTGGAAACAATGGACTACACGAAGCAAGTAACTAAATTTTAGTTCGGTTTTAGCTACTCGGCCGAGTACTATCCTTGCGTACATGCGCCTTTATGTTAAGTATAGTCGAGTAAACTTTAACTTGGCGTGTGGATGAGTTGTTATTGTGCATACTATTTCATTTTCTCTTGCACACAAAGTTAAAGCAATAACCCAAAAACATTGTTCACGTATGTTTATACGTAAACAATGGTTTTGGGCCATTGCTTCAATTTTGTCTGCAAGAGAAAATACATTAATACGCACAATATCAACTCATCCACACGCCAAGTTAAAGTTTACTCGAGTATAGAATCTGAGAAAATGAAAAAAAATATGTGTTCAAAATATCACCAGTATCGTAGATAGAAGCAACACGACCCTTTTATTTCTTTATAACTTCTACGCCAATGGTCGATTACAGTAAATTAAAGTATGTTTGAATAATTATTCACAGTCTTCTACCAAAGAAATGTCACTTGCAATTCTTTGATATTTTCGATAATATTCCGGTAAATTTAGTTCATATATATTTTGTTCCATATCGCTGTTCTGCTTATGCATATTCTTTAATATCATTTTTTAAAATTTGAGTGGAAGAAGTGGAGTATAATTTTGATACATAGACAAATAAATTAAGGTAATAAATAAATACATTTATTTGTTACATACATACATACTACATCATCAAACATACAACACTATAATTTCATCTGAAGTAGTTGCTTGAATTGCAGTCCGCCAGCTTCAATACATACTTCTGGCATAGTTTAATTACATTATTTACAGATACACTAATAACAGCATGCTTTTCTTTTAATGTATTACAGTTATTTGGTGTAATTTTTCTCGTGTGGGCACTGGTGTATTATAATTTTTTTCCTTTAAATAACTCCAAACGAACTAATCGAGAGGGTTAAAGTCGGTGATCGAGGCGGCGAAGCAGTTGGCCCCACACCGCAATTTCTTTGTTCATGTGGCAATCGACTAATCCAACATTGAGAATAGTTTACATTCAGTCACTCACGAATTATCTCATAATGAGTGAGTGCCGTCCATCTGAATCCAAGTTTGATGCCTTATATTCAAAGGTAGAGCTTCCATTAATTGATGGAGATTATTTTGGAGAAATTCATGAAATAACACAGAATTTAACCTAGAGGGTAAAAAATAAGGTAGGTACGCAAATATTATCACCTAACCAGACATTGATACCTACTAAATTCATTTTGGAATGACGATGGACGAATTTCGTGGGGGTTTTCATGTGAAGGTTGCCACTCGATTAAAGTTGGAGTCATTCGTCCACAATTTTTTTTAATTTAATCATGTTTTAAACACTTTATTGCGCGGCACTTGTTGCAAAGCACCTCTTCTTGAACTTAATGTGAATTAATATCAAACAGTTGAATAATTCTATTATTTCTACGAGATTGATGAGCTTCTCTACCACTAGTTTTTCCAAATTCCAGTTTCAGCAAATCTCCTATGAGTATTGGAAGAAATCCTTCGATTGGGATATCTTCGAATTAATTTTCGCACTATGAAGTTGTAAAGAAGTAATGAGGTCGTATTACCTCTACCGAGACCTCTACGCTATTGGTGATATTTTTTTACCATTTCCTCAGATTCTACTTGACATAAACGACCGGCAAATGTAAATTGAATGTATTGAAAAATGCAAAAGTTATGCCACGAACACATTACCCAAATAGAAATTTCAACGCCCTGTATCTCCGAAACTACGCACATATGAAAAAAGTTCATAACACGTATTTTTCAAAAATTTATTAAATCCTCAATAGTATTTAAAACGGTAACACTTCGCATATGATTTAGAATTTAGGTGATATTGACAGTAAAGTACAATTTTAAAATAACAATATGTATAGCCTTATTAGATTTGCATGTTCCTATTACAACTTTCAGAATAACTAAATTTTTCACACTGGCTAACTGATACGTTGAGAGAAAGATGGCACTTAGAGTTTGTTACTCTACAAGAGAACCCAAAATTTAATGCATTGGCAAGATTATAAACATCTCAAGAATATGGCAACTGTAGTTGTCAAAATATAAGAATAAGTTTATTTTAACCAAGTAATTATTCACACTAAAATCGAAAATTTCTTTGGTGTAAATTAAAACTTCACAATATACCACACAAAAAATATTCTAGTGGATTACTAAATCATTTTTCATAATGTTTTCATAAATAGCAGCAATGTTAACTTTTCATATTTCTATTTAAGTAATCCTCTATAGTATATGCAACCCAACGTACAACAGTTACAAGCAATTGTAGTTGTCAGTAATTATACTTTCTACATCCAAATTATCAGTTTCCTTTTATCTTTTATCTTCTAATATATAAAATGAGTGTTTACTGTTTATACGATATGGTGGAAATAAATTTACAGTTCATGGCATACTTTCCAGGTTATGAAAATACCAAAAAATATTAGCCGATCATAACTTGTTCATGGTTCATGATATAGGAATTAGAAAAATACACTTTCTTGATGAAAGTTGATGGCAAAGAAAAGTAGTTTGATAATACGATTTCATAATGTTCTAGGCGAAAATTTTCTAGGTATGCTTGTGTACAGGATGGCCCATTTTCAAGCCTCATCACTGGGATCTCGGAAACCGTAAGAGATACAGGGTCGGTTATATTATGGCAAAATTGCGCAATTTGATGCTTACCAATATGCTGTGTTGCAAATTGGAAAATTCCGAATACTTTCGGAGATATCCGGAAAAAAATTCATAAATAATTTTTTTCTGACGTTATTTGAAGGAAAATTTTAACACTTCGTCCACTTTTCATTCTCTACAAGATGGCGCTGTGAAATTTGAAATTCGACGTTTCGTCTTCCAGAAACCATCATCAATTTATTTTTTTTAAATACGGACCTGGATTTTATTTTTGGTTACCTTTGAACTCTCTAAATTCTCTAAATGTTATGAGCCATCACAAATTTTAATTTTCAAACGTTGCGGTGACAAAAACTGACATTTTAGGCTATTAGGCTGTAATTTCTCACTTTTAACAACAACATACATTCATCTTGCAATCCTGCTGATCCTTTATTAGTATCTTAGCGATTTGAACTCGTTTGTATTTGAATTGGGAAGGCCTAGGTGAAAGGACGTCCATTGTTGTACATATCTCTACCGAATCGGTCTGTCGAAAATGAAAAATAAAATGGAGATATTTAGTGCAATAAAGAATGGCATTTAAGCTTTATTTAATTTAAAAAAGTATTTGCAGTTAATGACCCAAAAGAAAGTATTAAAGTCCATTTTCGTGCAGCATTACAAATTGATAATTTAGCAACATTGCAGCAATGTAATAAATTAACCAACATTTTTAAAATAAAGCTAATTTTATTTTTTTCAATAAATAATGTCCGGGATATTTATTACTGTAAATTATAAAATTCTAAAATTATCCCATGTTTTCATTCTGGTTTTTAATGCAAAATGTGTTTCTATTAGAACATTTAGTTAGTGTACACGATAAAGAATAAATTTTGTACAGGGTTATTGGTTATAAATGGAACCCCCTTAACTTCGTTATTTTTTGGGATAAAATTTTTGAAACAAAAGTTTTAGGGCATTCTGTGAATTTTTTTAGAACCATATACGGGGTGCCTCATAAAAGTGGCACAAAGCGACCTTATGTTTTTTTTTAATGGAACACCCCGTGTATTTTTGAATACTTAGTATAAAAGTCCTCGTTTTCCTAATTTCAAAAATGTATAATATGTTGACGTTTACTATTATATCTATGCATAATTATTATTGGTTAGATCAATATTTCAGTTTTGCAATAAACAAAAACCGTACGAATTTTTTATTAATAACAAGGTTCTATAAGGAAAAAGATTATAAAATAATTGTAATAAATTTTCAACATGTCCCCCGTTTTCATCAATACATTTTCTATACTTAACCTTTTGTTTTTGGAAATCGTGGCATACTGTTTTTCATTCGTTTTTTATGTAAATAGAATAATAATATAATAATAATTCTTTATTTTCCTCAAAAGACAATACACATTGTATAGGAATAGTCAGGTAAAACAAAAATAAAAACAGAAACTCTATAGAAGAGGTTCCGAAATATTAATAATTAAAATTATAACATAAAATCACATAAAATCTGCTATCGTGTAAAAACAACGTTCTAGCAAAAACGATTTCAGCTTGCTTTTAAATGTTTTGATGTTTTTAATAAACTTTATATAGTCGGGTCGTAGCCATCGCAATTCCCGATGGCTACGGTCGGGTAAATGATTAAAAATTCTGGCACCAATATGAGAAGACGCTGTATATCGAAAATGGCCACAATAAATGTATGAGTATGGTATCACGAGAATTCATAGAATGCCTTAAAACTTTTGTTTAAATTAAAAAAAAAAAATAACGAAGTTAAGGGGAGGGGGTTCCATTTATAAATAATAACCCTGTACAGGGTTAGTTTTATTAATATAAACCCCCATTTTTATTTTTATTTTTGACCGATTCAAAAAATTAAAAAACTCCTGGTTTTTTACGTAGACTCCACTTCTGCTAACGTATTGGCAATATCGTTTTAAATATACAGGGTATGCAAAAAAGTTAGGTTTTTTTAAATGGAACACCTTGTATATTTTGTCAAATTTCAATTTCTCCAATCATTCTGATTACAAATACAGAGTGATTCTAAAATGTATGGCCAAATTGATACAGCGTCATCAGGAGACCAAAATAGGTTGATTCAACCCAATTTACCTATATACAAAAATACACCCCTAAGAAGTTACACATATTGTATATTCGCTTTACTGGTTTTTGAGTTATTTTGGATACGTTGAAACAAAAGCGTTATATTGTATAAACCCATATAATAAATCAATAAATGGAATAAATCAACAAACAAAATATATGAATTATTAAAACAAATTACGTAACATTTTCAACATAGCCACCATTAACTTCGATACATTTTAAACAACGTTTAATAAAATTCGAACGGAGTCCAGACCTGAATCCGTTAGATTATTTTCATTGGGAAACGCTCAAAGAAAAAATTTACAGGTTTTAAACAATAAAAAAATCAAATTGTAAAAAATATAACTTTGCTAAATTTGGATGCAGCACTTTTTAGAAAAATTCGTTCGAATTTTATTAAACGTGGGTTGAAATGTATCGAAGTTAAAATGGTGGTTGGTTATGTTGAAAATTTCTTTTAATAATTAATATATTTTGTTTTGTTTGTTGATTTACTTCTTTTAATGGTTTATTATATGGGTTTATAAAATGACGCTTTTCTTTCGACGTATCCATAAAGTGAAAATAACTAAAAAACCAGTAAACCAATTATACAATAGGTGTATATATTTGTAATCGGAATGATTGGAGGAATTCATATTTGTCAAAATATACAGGGTGTTCCATTAAAAAAAACCTTTGGTCGATTTTTTAATTTTTGGAATCGGTGAAAGATAAAAATAAATACAAGCACGTGTCCCTATCCGCAAATCCTACGTGACTGTTTAAATTGCAAATACGAAGTGCATCGGTAATGAAATTTAAAATAAAAATGTTCAATTAAAATAAATAAAACTAATCAATAAATGAAATAGTTTTTTCTATCAACACATTAAAACATCTGTCATGTTTATTCATATGGACATTAAATCCGAGATTAAATCTAAGTGGTTAAATATATTTGTTGAATCATTTTGCCATTTTATGAACAAGTTTTAATTCATGTTTTTTCAAGTAATTGTTGCACTACCTAAACGTTGTATGTGTGTGTGTGTTTATAATTGAAGTATTCGTATGCCAGTTGTTTGTAATCATTTCAATCGCACATAACTGTTGTTTGAAATTGACATGTAAACTTTATTAACAATAAAAGTAATGTTTTCAGTCTAAGAATTTTATAAAACGCTGTGATGTATGGTGATAGCTAACATGTATTTACAAATAATACCTTCCCGTCGTACAATGTAATGTGGGCTTTTGTAAAAGACTCTTAACATATTTAAATCAGGAAAAAGTTTCTTTGTGATCCACTATGAAGACCTAAGTTTTAGCCGATACAAACTGACAAAGAAGCTATTTGAGCTTTCTCCAACCTAAAGCGATTCATTCATAGATGATTAATTCCCAATTCAAAATAGTTAAATCCGAATTTGCAAGCTAAAGAAGATGGATTTCTTTACAGTAAGGTGGATGTGTTTCGTTTCAAGTGGAAAAATAGTTTATAAAATCTTAAAATCTCAAATTTGAAATATGTATATGTTTATTATCTAATTATTGTATATATAGACCATTTTCAGAATCAAAATAATGAATAAACCGAAAAAATTATGTACTAGATTAACAGATTTGCATATGGCCGGCACTTATTACCGAGCTACATAAAACGGCATTTAAGGTTACCAAACTATAAAATATATGCGTATCTTGTATAAAAAAAAATTAAATAAAGTGGTATTATGGTCTAAAATTTTTGAATTTGAGAGATATAAATACCTATTTGAAAATCGTGTTTATTTTAACATAAGTGATAGCTTTGTAAAATTAGTTGGGGGTGTAGCAAAGCGAAAATTCATGTGCTTATCTTATATTTTTTTAGCCACATGTGTTGGAGAAGCTATAAATTGTGTATGTAGTGATTAAAAACCGCTAATTTTCTATTGAATTTTTAAAAATTACAAAGCATTTGTTTTATTATTTTCCTTCCGTTTTCTATGTAGGTATCGACCGATACCGTAATTGATATGGGTATATCGGCCATATCGGCGTTGTGGCCGATTATCGGTATCGACCAA
Source organism: Rhagium mordax (assembly GCA_963680705.1). Lineage (NCBI taxonomy): Eukaryota > Metazoa > Arthropoda > Insecta > Coleoptera > Cerambycidae > Rhagium > Rhagium mordax. Next base: position 25,900,045 of record OY796658.1, on the reverse strand, counting down.
TATTGGATTGTAATATCGGCGCGATGTCGGTATCGGTCAAAAATATTTTTTTTAATTTTTAAGGTTAAAAACAACTCGAAACGAAATAATATTTATATTTATTTAATTATTCAATATTTGAAGTTATACTTACATGGGCTCACTAGTGTAATACAAAATTATTATTATACTAGTTTTTCATAAAGTAGGTAATTAACAAGAGAAATTTTGACAAACGTCTAAAAACACTATAAGTATCTCAACAGCAAAGGGTTTTTCTATACGGGCGATTGTATTTTGTATTACTCCCGCTGATATTCACTATCTGTGTAAACTCTCGTTCGTTTTGTGATTCAACATCCTGTAGTTAAAACATAGATGCAATTGTAATTAAAGCTGTATCCATAGAAGCACAATACCCCTCCCCCCGTAAAATATACATATTTAAAAGAAATCCATTATACAGTAAAGACCGAGGAGGTTCGAACATGGGTAGGTATTAGTTGGCTCGATTTACTTGTGCCCGTTGTAGGCAAGCGGACACAGTGGTGGGAATCGTGGATCTCCGCGCTGTAGCCGATGGCTCTCGCGTCTACTATTCCTTGTTTGGATTCTTTTATAATAATTTTTATTACACCTGCAACACTCGAGGTGCAGCGACAATTAATTTTATGTTGTAGAATCACATATTTGTTGCGAAAAAACAAATAATGGAAATATTTAAATGTGTTTTGAGATTTTTTTAAAATTACAATAATTAGTCCTATCTAGGATGAATGATTGAAGTTAGAAAAATTTCGAAACGTTGGTCCAGAATACGTAAATCAAATTTCTTCCATATATGAGTTCTACATCCCAATACGGTTAACGAGATACTAACAACAGCCTGCTGACTGCTGAGGCTCAGCAGTGAGTGGCCACAGCGCACTGCCGCGCCCTTCTCCTAATGTACAAATTTCGAACTGAGGCGAGTTGTCGGCCACTCATATATTCGTCCCAATCCCTGTCGTGTTCGAAGCGTCCTGGACTTATCTGTATACATCAGTTATATTATTCTGCGTATACTTCGACCATTTCGACGAGGCAAATCAACTACAACTCAGCATACAAATATAAATTACTCTTATTAGAGTAGTAATTACTAATAAATGATTTGTGTTGGCGGTGCAAATTTGAATTTGAAAATTACCGTTATTGAATATCAAATAAAATAATTAAATTGTGAAATACATCAAAAGAAGTTAATTTCGAATGTTTATGCATATTATGCGTCGATAATTGCGAATTCGAAGTAATTGACAATTCAGTTAATTATTGTAAAATTAGATATTGTAATTCGGGTCTCACTGTAACGCATCACATACTAATTATCAAAATAACCTAATTGTCAATTAAATTTGACTTAATATTATAAACGTAGAACATTGGGCATTGCTATAATTAAATATTTATACCCAACGTGACTCGAGCTACGCAGGAGGGTTACATGTGGGATGCATTGATTAATGTACCTTTTATGAATAGCGCAAAATACTATTGAGATAATTATCCGTTATTATTTGGAAGTCGATTACTTAGTGCATTGGGTAATTATTTTTCTGCCTAAAGTGAGATATTGGAGAAAATTTTCAATATTCACAAGCACAACTGAACTGTATATGGTTGCTGTAAATGACTTTCCAGTTCAGTAGTGCTTGTGGATGTCGAATGTTCTCTGTAGTTTTTCACATTATGCAGCTAAATAAAACATTACCCAATGCACTAAGAGGCCCCGAGACGCCTTCGCAGTACTCTGTCAAAATTATATAATGCTTAGAAATAGAAATAGAAATAGGTAGAAATAATTTTATTGATGTTAGGAACTTTTACAAGTTTTACACAAGTCAGTTAAAGTATACAATATTTGTAATATTATAAATTAGTTACAATACAGAGTAATCAGTTAATATACAGACATATATAAATTACACATAAACATTTTTGTAAAACAGATAAAAGAAAAATAGATAAAAATCACAGTTAAGTATTTACTTGAAAAACAATTATTTTTTACATCACTCAATTTCCCTCAAAAATTCAGTCGATAAAAATTCTTGAAAATTATAAAAAGCTCCGCTTATTAATAATTTTTTAACTAGGCTACAAAATTGCTTGTAAGGTAAAGAAGCAATTTGAATTGGAAGTTTGTTAAAAAAAGTAGGAGCAAAGTAGTTAACCCCATTTCTACTTTTTTCTAATCGCAGATACCTCAAGGATATTTTGTTATTAAATCTTGTGTTATGAGTATGACCGTGTATGTCCTCATGAACTACGTAATCATTTAAGTTTTCTTTTACATGTAGCAAGCATCTATATATGTAAAAGGATGGAACTGCTTATATCCAAAGTGCCAATGTTTATTATTTTCGCAGAACTTTATCACAAAATTGGAATATTAAAGTGCAGAAAAATGTTTTTGAGAATAGTGTGAACCTTGCAAAGCAAAGGCTAATGAATTGTTTTCTCATTTTATCTATGTAGAATAAAATGAAAAAATTCGGAAAATTTAGAAAATTCAGATTTGTTTTTCTCTAGTTACACATTACATCTTGGCGATTAAAAATTGAATACCTAATATAACTCTAGAAAAAAATCATTTATCAATTTATTCAAGGTAAATTCTAATACGGATTGTTAATAAAATATTTCAAGTTAATAGTGCTTATTACCTTTAAAAATGTTACGCAGCCTCGTTAACGATAATTAAGAGGACATTTGCATAGTGGCTTTCCTTTTCTCGTAAATCTTAGTCGTTTTTTTCACGGTTGCGCGATCTCAAACAGCATTTTAACGGACGCCATCGGGGGGTCGAACAGGAGATGCCTTTGAATAAATACGATTGTTCATTTAATTAAGTACCTTTAGGCGCAATTCTGGAAGAATAATTAACTGGAAGCACTTTTTCTGTCTACGGCCAGTTTAACAATTTCGCTGTTTTTGCGCAAGAGCCCACTAGTTCGTCGTTGTAAATTTCACGGACGACGCCGTCGGGAACATTCTTTCGTTAAATAAGCAGGGCTTATTCCAAACCGGAATTGTATACATCAAGCGGTTCATTAGCTGACGTGTTTTTTAAATACCCGTCTATTCAACATTTCCCCTAAATTAAATACACGCAATTTTACTTTTTTCCAGTGGAACAATATTTTTGTACTTGTTGACTTTTCATCAAAACAATGCCGACTGGTTTATGAAACGCTTATCCACCCACCCACCTGGGTCATTAATATTTGGAAATAATTCAGTCAGGTTAGAAACTAAATATTTGGATTAATAAAACCAAATACTTTGGACCCGTTAGAAAGCCCTCAATAAAAAATGGCTCTAAAATTCTATCACCCACAATTCCTGCGCAAACATTCAGTTTCTATGTGAACTGATTATTTGCTTCCTCCATCGTCCAGTGGAGATTAGTTGGAGCCCAATAGCGACAGTTTTGTCTATTAACGGTCCCATTCAAATAAAATGTAGTCACATCATTATATCAGGTACCTATATTTAGATTTTTTATTATTATTAATTATTTTAAAATGTGCTGTTTTTGTCTTCGCGTACAGTGTAATCTTTATACACTTCTGTGAAGTATTAGTTTATTAACACAACCACAAATAAAATTCTTTATTGTAAAAAATATTCTATTAGTAAATAAACTTTAATATTATTATTATTACCTGAAAAAAACTACGCGTTTTATGAAATTGGGATCTAGTAGAGGCGCGTAGGGCAGATTTTTGGCTTTCGTGGGAAATTTTTGAGGGAAGTTGTCACCCATGCTAGATCGGTACTTTGTTATATTAGCTACCAAAAAAGTGATGGTGCCACTCTGGCATTCGTGTCTGTTACCTTCTACACTCTTATTAGTTGGGTTGGGATTCAATTCACATATTTGCAATTTTATGAATGTAAACCGCACTGTAAAAAAACTATAGAAGCTATCGAGATGATTTTTTTAAAGTTTTGTAGAGAAAACTTAAGCGCTCGTGACAGTTAGTTTACAATTTTATAAAATCCTATACTTTTTTTGACAAATTTATTATAAACTTTATATTATAAAAATATTGCAACTAAAACTTTAACCTCTTGGTGATACGTTAAATATTTAAAAAAAAATTATACATGCAGTGAGTAAATTGTAGCTTATAGATGTATGAAGTTTTTCAAACAAAAATTGCGTCGGCAGATAGGAAAATAAAAACTAATGTTGCCCATAAGGAGGTAAGGTACCTATAACCATGGTAATTTTATCATATATTTGAGATTTTTTGTATTTGAACACAAATTATAACTAAATTCCAATAGAAATTAGTGCCTGCTTATTTTATTGTTTGTATGTTTAACTTAACATTAATTTTAAATTCATGTATTGTTGGAGAAAATAAAAAATGTGTAACTTTAGACATGAGACTGTACAGGCGTATGGCGTATGCAATATCTTTCCCATAAAGAACCTACAAATGGGATCTTTAGATCTGATGAACAACATACAATTATGGCTGAATTGCGAGTCTTAGGTAGTCACATTGAAGGATCTGGATTGTCAGATTTATGGAGTAATATTTATAGTGACATATAGTACATCATATTGGTGGGGAAACATGTTCGTGGGGCAATACATAATCATGTATTATCCTTAATAGCATTATATTCTTTATATATTTTAATGAATTTCGAAAATGGCCCCCTGAATTTTTAAGTCTGAAAGATTACTACGAGTAATTACATTTTTTTTAAAATCTTTTGATGAACAAATCAAATAAGTTGCTAATCAAACTATGTTACAGAGAATAAACGGATTAAATCTGAAAGAAAAAATTGAAAAAATTTGAATGATTGGCCAACCTTTAAGACAATGAGAAATTATATGCACATGATCTTTCGATCTATTTGAACTAACTGGTGGTGATTGGTTGTTACATTTATTGTCTCAGAAGATTTGTTAAATATCTTTTTGCTCTAGGCCTTGTTAACTACTACACACATAATACATTTGGTAGAACTGTAATAATAAAGAGAACCCGATATTTGGCAGGAGTTCATGAAAGGTAACTGAATTGTAAATAAGTCAAATATGTCATTTTGTTATTTGGGAAGCGACGAAGCTTTAAAGCAGGAAAATAAAACATTAAAAGTTACAGGTGGAATCGGGGGCTTAACTTAAAACATAGAGGCTCACCTGAACTAGGACGATTTCCAAAGAAGCAAAACTACGAGCCAAATAAGAGCGAAAAAATCACAGTTATACAGAATAAAAATTTTCTGTATAACTGTGAAGTGAAAAAGAAAGTGAAAAATTAATTCGGGCGTTTTCGAAACTACTAGTCCCTTTCAATAAGCTGGAGAAAAAGCAGCCAAAAATATGTCGGAAATAAAAACCATCGGACAGACATAAATGGAAAGACTTAAAAAAATGATATAAACTAAAAGTACGTCACTATGGGCTCCTCTTAAAAGAAAAACGATTTAAAACTTTGTAAAGAAGCAAATAAAAATATTAAAACTACTAAAAAGGGAAAATTACAGAAAAGAAACTTCAGAAAAATGTTATTCCTATAGTTTTAGTTTTATCAAGAACGAGAAGGGATTTAGACCTAAAATAGATTGTCGATGAATATGAACTAACAGCAATACCTAGATCTTTACTTTCCTCCTATGGAAATATGCATATCCATCGTTACTGATAAATATAAACTGATGCATCTATTGGAAAATTAAGTCGAAGACAATGATACCATCTCTGGTAACCAATTAAAAGCTAGCAATGTTCTTATAGACGCTTGTATGGCCTAAAAAGATATGGTTGAGAAGGAACAAAAAATGGAATATTACTATTATGTGACAAGAATTGTCCACTTCCTAAAATATTACAATAATGTGCAGGAAGACGATGCAGGTGTTTTCTAGAAAATATTAATTGTACAGAAATGTGTTCCAGTAAGGAAGAAGATGAAGGATGTGAAAATAATCAGCTAGTGGGTCGTATTCTAATGATGATAAATAATGATGATGATAAAAAATGTCTTTAAAAAATTATTTGAGCAACCTCTACTCACTAAAATATATTATTAGGTTGAACAAATTAAGTACCAACATATGTGTTATACTTATTTTAAATGAGGAATTTATTTTATGCCATGAATAATTTTCAGACTCGTAAACTATTTTACTAATCTCTTAATAACTGTTCCAAAATTTAAATGGCATTGTCCGATAATTCGTGCGCCGTCTTTTTTATTTAGTCTTTTAATATCGTCTATTATTTGATCATACCTCGCTTTGCACAAGTAAGAAATAGCGCTATTAATGGTTGTAATAATCATTTGTAGTCTAATAATTTGATATCATAGTAAATAATTTTGAATTGGGGGTAGTTTAGGATGATGGGGATTATTTTTAATATTCCGGTAATTACCAGCCTTCCAAAAGTAAACAATAACATCACATTACCTAGACTTGTATGGCCAACGTTGTTTAGCCATCACCTTTTTACAAAGAATCGTTTTTTGCATTTATCTCAAAAATTTTCCTCTTCAAGGTCACAACTTCTTTCTACGATTGCATTCCAAAAAAGTACTGTATTAGAAATCTATGAAAAAAATTAGGAGTGTCATTTGAAATTATAAACTTAGAGTGGCTGGGGGTGAGAGGGTGGGTTTTGGATCACACCACTTTCGATTAAAATATATCCACCTTGGCATTAAGAAAATACCGTTTACTACGTACAAAAATCTTGAACGGTTCTCGAGTTATTAAGGGTGGCTCGTTTCAAAAAATCACCCGGTATATTAAATAATATATATGAAGATCTATATATGGAATTAAATCGGCATCTCTAAAAAGAAAGTTTGTCAAAATGTCTTAAGTAGTAAGGAAGATAGAGCAAGTTAAAAATGTCACCCTTTGTAGGGGGTTGCAGGGTGACAGACACAGATTCAAACGTGGCACCATGACTTTTCTTGTTACTTTTGATACAATCTTTCGTTTTAACGTAGGTGACAACTTCCCTCAAAAATTTCCCACTCAATGACCTACGCGCCCCTACTAATCAGCGTCGCATCTGTTCATTTTATCTTCGTAAAACTATCCTGCGACCTGCGATGCGGATTTTCTTGTAGATCCAGCAGAAGATTAAGCTGTGTATCTTCAAAAATTTGTTACTTTTGCATATTGCCATTTTCAGAATTGGATCCTCTATCCGAATTTGTCAAAAAACTGGGGGTCAAATGACGTATTGACGCGACACAAAAGGAAATAAACATTCACCTTTTTTTTTTTCGCAAACAACCGGGGCAATTTATATCTCCAGGTTTCCATATTAAACGAGCGCACGGTATATCTATAGAGAATTTTAAAATGACCGATGACCAAAATAAGACAACTGTTATTCATGCCTTTTCGATAATTCCTAACCTAACCTAACCGACATAATACCTATTATGTATAATGTTAAAAAAATAGTCTAAAAACTTTAAATACAAATTTTTTCTTTTCGTATTTTTTTTATTATGTACAGTGTTATCATTTTGTTTTGGTACACATTTTAATCAGAATTTGTGTTTATAAAAAAATTATAAAAAAAATTTACACAAAAGTTGCAGGGTATTTACTAAATTTTTATTTGACAGTAATAAAAAGCAACTGAATGCCGATTTTTTCAGATATGGATGTAACTTATGTTTTTTAAATGGAGCACCCTGTATGTTTTTATGTAGTTAGATCTGGTTTTCTTTTCTGATTACACTGAAATAGATAGTTTTATTCAGAACGTTTTGAATTATTAATAAAAAACAAGAACATTGTAGGTAAGTATTCCTACTAGATCTTAAACTTTTTGAGTTAGCAAAGAGGGCCGAGGATGAAAACAATATCAACACAATAACAGTTTCTATTGTCATCATCCACGGCCCTCTTTGCTAACGTAAAAATTTTAAAATCTAGTAGGAATACGTGACAAAATATTTCGCTCAAATCGAGTAATGGCGACAATATCCAAAGCAGTACTTACATACTTTTTTTATCTAAGGTGTGATATATTCATATAATTTGAAGAAACTGTAATTAATTCTATGTTATTAAAGATAAAGGTACCAAAATTGATCCAGCAGTTGCCCTGACCGGTAATAATTTGCATCGACGTCTCGCTGGGATAGCAAACACTAGATCTTTACGACCAGTAAAAAGACAACTGTAATGAAGTGGATAGGATTATGACGTTATAAGTGATAAAATTGGACGGCACATAGTTTGCGGGACGACATGGGCACGAATAACCAAATTACTGAATTAACGGCGGGCTGTAAAATTAATATGAAGGCCTGGGGGCGGTATTTTCATGCATTTAATCAGCCAAACGTGCGAGCAAAGAAGCTTTATTGTTCGCTAAATGTCTTCAGTTTAAGTCAATGTATGCTTTACGCGCCATTTATTCGACGTAATTTTTCTAAGTAGAAGCTTTTAAAACCCATTAACTCGTTATGGTGTGTTTAAATTGCACTTTAAAAATACTTACTGCACTCTTCCATCTCCATATAAATAGAGAATAGCCTTATATTTGAATTGTGGCAATTACTGAAACGTACTCTTAAATTATTCGTAATTGCTTTATATCTAAATGTCGCAAGAAGTGTAATTTACTTACGAGGAACAGTCAAAATGTAGTACCTATATGTGAAGTTTGAAAATCATTAAATTGATAGTATTTAAAGAAATATATGTAATTGAAATGTCGAATGCCTCAGCTATTGAGGCGAATAACCATTCGCTCGCCTCAATAGCTGTTGTAATTATATAAAAACTATGCCTACAATAAATATGATAAGTATAGAAATTGGGATGATCTAGATCGTGACAATGATAGTTATGCTAGAAATCAAAATTATTTATCCGAGTGTAGACTAACATTAAGCATTAAATGTCAGACGCCTGATAATTGTCACGGTTTTATAATTTTATAGATATACATTTAAAGGTAAAATATATTCAGTATATAAAAATACAAGTTAAATGTACGGGGTGCAAACGAAAGTAAATTTTTACATATACCTAATTATTAATTTAAAATGTGTGACCCAGTGTCAGTAGTATCAAAAATAAACAAATCGTCGCGGTTTGAGCTAAAACCTTAACGCGAAAAGTTTTTCTCAGCACCATATCTGTACAAGTTGATTTCTCAACTGAATTTCTCAATGGGCCAGCAATCAGTAAACAGGACCGATTTAAAACATTTCCAGCATTTTAAATGAGGATATCCCTTATCAAAACTACGATTAGGGGGATACAGTTTAATATGAGAGTATTAGTCGGTATTAAAAGAAAGCCTTACTTTAAGTTTCGTCCTGTATGATTATTATTATTATTACTATTCTGATTTAACTGAAGAGTGCTTCTTAGTAAATCATATTAAAATTTGGGATATCTACAGAAGTTGTGATAGCAAATACATATAAGTAGTCTGTTAAGATATTTTTCTAGTTGCCTAAATCCTTGCCTAAATCGTTAAGTGACTGAATTATAAAAAGATGCAAAGGCGTATAACTACGCTTGTCGCTTGTCTCAAAAGGACATACCTGATTACCCATAAAATAAGTTTTAGTGACCACATTGTATACCCACAAAAGAAAATTATAAACACAAACGTTGATTGAAATATAATATTCCAATCACCGAAACGAGGTATGCGCTGCCAAATTTATGATCGTTTTATTAAAAATGACAGAAGCTTCCTCAATGAGTATATGAGGAAAAGCGCACTTACGATGTCTGGAGCAGATATTTCTCTTTCAGCAGACTTCAAGGAGTTGATAATGAATACCTATGACGTAAAGAAAAGTTAGGAATAAAATATTCTCAATGAAAAATCGATAATCCTCGTATATTTAAAATTCTTTTTCTTTTCTTAATTCCGCGACGTCCAACAATTCACAGACTTCTAGAATTGATGGCCCAGTTTAAACCCGATCCAAAGTGAATTAAGCTCGAATATCCATAGAGTGCAGCTATAATTTACCAAAGAGAAGACAGTGTAACGAATCTTCTTAAGTCTAAACTAAACTGGAACATAGAAATGTTGTCGGGATCTTTTTTATTTTATTTTTAACAAAAAAGTATTCGTTAGTGGAAAGGATTAAATGAACTGAATAGAATTATCGGCGCATGTATATTACTCTTCCATATTTTCTGAATTATTTTAGGCAATCTCCATTATTGTAAATTCCATTCAAGTCTTGTTACACATATCTTATGCTATGTGTTCGAATTATAATTTTTTGTTCTCAGGATCAAATCAACTTACTAAATGTCTGAACAAAAATACGAAGATGTATCAATATTTCATCATTGTTTAATGACCGCTATTTTTTTTTATGTAGAATTATACAACGTTATATACGAGGTTATACGTTATATTATTGTCTGATAGTGTACTCAATTACCACCACAGTCCACTAAAATATTAACTGGCGGTCCTCAGGGTGTCAATCTTTGGCCATTACTAGTTCTTAACATATTTTAAAGGATATTATTTCTTACTTCACTGCACATATATCTCTGTTGTAAGCACATGATTTAATCTTGATTTATTTTTTAAAGATTTAGATAATGTTTCTTTTCATCAAATTTTGAGTTGCCCGATACATGTGATCAAAGTTATATGAAAAATACATGGAAAACTTTACGAACATTAACCATAAAGAACAAGTAACATAGATATAACTCTTAGGGTAGTTGAACAAAATCGGTCCACTTGAACGGAGTCTACCAGACCCCAAGATTTCTATTTCTAACTTTATAAAAAAATGTATTTGTCATGAAAGATTATAAATAAGATCTGATATAAAAACTCATTATAATATTGTGTCCAAATTCTGAAATAAACAAAATACGTCAAAAATTACTTTTATTATAAACTCCACCACACGGTGAGGACGTTTTGATTCCATAATTGGCAGCGGTTTTCTTTTATTTTTCATAATAACTTTAATTAATGAACAATGCAATTGCTTCTGATCAGTTCTTCTCAAAAGTGGTTTATCTCAGGACTTTTTGCAAGAATTCTTTTTTCACATTAAAACTATCAAAGAATCATAATAGTAACGCAAAATATAGGAAAATGGCATAGTAAAAAAATTATGGATCAATACATTCGGTGACCTGTCAGTTGGTACGCCTCTGGACATTAAAGTTGGTATTCGCAGGTTGCTTAATATGGCTCTTATTAGTGGTAATTTACATATCAAAATTCCAAAATGCATACCTGGACTCAAAGTGGTTTTGAAGACATTAAATAAAATCTACTTCTTGGGCGCCATCTTCTACGGGCTCTAGCGCCCTCAAGAACCATTTGCGAATCTATGAGCTTATAAACTTTTTTAAAATTTGATTTCCGGACACCCTGCGTAATACGAATACTTAGCAGCTTAGTATACACATGTTTAGGGTTTTGATATTTTAGATGCTGTTTCTTTATTAATTTATTATTTTGCCGAAGAAAGAATATTTTGTTTCTTCCTTTGTGGTTAAAATGCAAGAATAATTTTAGATTTCTACTTGCATTCCGTGTAGTATTAATTACGCTCTCTGTAATATACGAAATAATATACGTAATGCCCTCTTTAAGTTTCGTGTATCGTGATTAATTTACTATAGTCAGTGTATTTTATTCTCCCGTTGGCGGCGTATACAGACTAAATAAGATAAAATAAAATATCGCAGGGAAATGTTGAAAGTCTAACTGCAAAGTTTACTAGTTACGCTACTGATCGCTCTGCTGAGTCGCATCAGGAAAGGAGCTGGTCGGTGCAGACGAGTAAGGACCGTGAGAAGGCTCTGATGAGCGTCCTAAGGGCACGGACTGGCTTTATGGGACTCTTGAGGCGCGTTATAACGCCCGGCTACTATGACACCTTTCAGTCACTTTCCGGTTTATGATCGCACTCAACTAGTCTGCTTTATTGTTGATCATCTAGAAATTTATCACGAAGAAATAGTATATCGGAACACCATACAGCGAATAATAATTTTTTAGGCAATTGAAATAAAATGTGTGCTAACATGAAATTTTTATATTAGAAAATTATTTTTTGTGTTTATTTTATAATGTAATATAAATATACAAGATTTTTATTATGTAAGAGAAATATAACGTGAAATAATTCTAAAATGGAGTACAGTGTGTTGTTCCTTCCTCTTTATTTTATGCACCAAATAGTTTTATATTGAAAAGTTGATATGGGGTTAAGCAGACCAGTGAACTAAGCAAACATTTTACAATAAACTCACAAGTCATGAATCTTTTGGATATCTATTTTCAATTTTGATATGCAATCCTACTTCAAATTCAGAACATTCAGAACCAGCACTCCGGATACTTACACCTATAATTCCATAAATATAAATTTAGTAATTTCTATAAAATATTTGCTCATCAATCTAAGTCTAAGAATGGTGTTGGTATCGTCCGTTCTTTTATTAAAAACGCAACATTTTGATGTGAGCTAAATGGTGATCCATATGTTTGGTAGAAACTCTAGTTATTGATAAAACTTAAGTCTTACCTAGAACCATTAATCTATCATAGTTGTCATTTCAGACCCGTGTCATTGATTTATAAAAAATTAAATGTACAAATATTTTGAAAACTTTCAGCGAGCTAGAGGCTATAAATATACTTTTAGTTGTGCAAAAACCGTATTTAGGGACTAAATTGTGAGGTTATTAAATTAACCAAAATCGTTATAGGTTGATTACTTATTTTGTTGCTAGTGATAAGATGGATATGAAACAAAAATAGGACGAAAAGTGGGTTTGGATAACTTGGTTAGGTACGTATTTAAATTGTCCTAGTAGTGCACCATTTAAATTATCCTTTCACGTTCATGTTTGCCCATATTAATGTGAACTAGTTGAAAATCTGGTCTATTGCGATGGAAACATTATATACATTATTATATTGTTATAAACTTTATTATATTGCTGTATTTACTAAAAATGTTAAAATATATTCTGGAAATATTTTAAGTTATGTTAATAACGTGCTCCCGTTCATAACCTTTGTTGCGGTATGCCCTTTTGCTGTTGCTTAATCTGTATGTGAGTGTTAGGTATAAAAAACTGTCATGAAGAGCAAAACTATTACAGCCTTAGTTAGAACCTACTAGAATAAGGATTGGTTTGTTTTAAACTAGTTTTACTCCTGTTAGACAATAGACAGTGCCAGATAATCGGTTGTGCTAGTAATGATTGTATCAATAAATTATATCTGTAGAATAATAAGAGTTACTGTTATAGTTTTTATCAGTTCTCTGGGTTGAGGATACCAAATATTAATTTTAGAAAATGTGTAATATATTTGCGTAAACTTGTATTTTAACAAAAGCAATTCAGTTTTATCCCCAATTAAACTAAGCACGATAAACTTTTAACAATGACGGTTAAAAGGTATAAGCAGGCCGCTCCCACCATGTTTAAGCCGATCGCGGGTCTAATTGTCCAGGGATTACGTGCCACCAATTATTGTTTTCGAACAGTTTGTTATCTGATTTGTTGTTCTGGTCTTTCAGCGCCATTTCCCCCTTATGAGATTACCTTTTGCGTTGTTCCACTGTTTCTCCATCATTTAACACGTCAAACTGCTATCACATGCCCGTGATTATTTCAAGTGATACGTGGGAAAGAAGTTATAGGCTTGAAATTCTGATTTATATGTACAGAAGAGGAAAGTTACATGTTGTCATTCATTATCTGGGTTTATTTGTTAAATATTTTTATAGTAGTTTCGTGTGTACAGGGTTATCCAACGAAAAGGCCCACCCTTATATTTTCTTTATTTTTCGAGTATACCACCAGCATCTGCATGCGCATCAATCAGGTTAGCCATGGATGAAAAACAATTAATTTGACACTTATGCCTTACAGAATAATTGAATAAATTCAAAAAGCAAACTTTTCATCCATGGCTAACCTGATTGATACGCATGCAGATGCTGGTGGTATAAATAATATTGTTCACGAAATTTGCAATAAATAAAAAACAGTAAAAGATAAGATACAACATATATATATGTTTGAAATCACGAAAAAACACAGATTTGAAAAATGTAAAAAAATATAGGGTGTTCCATTTAAAAAAATGTAAGTTAGGTTTGTCCCGCTTTTATGGAACACCCTGTATATTCTTTGCAGGGGTTTTAAATGAGTTCATTTGATTCACTACAACTTTTATTTGAAAAATTTTTTCATAACTCGAAAAATAAAGAAAATATAAGGGTGGGCCTTTTCGTTGGATAACCCTGTACATAAATATGCCTTCGATAAAGTTTAACTATTATGTATTTGTCTCCCGAACGTTGTGCTTCAGACGAATTGACGAAAGCAATGTGAATTTTTTTGGAGGTGCGTTCATTCTTTTTTAAATGCAGCATCCGTTTCAAATATTTCAGTTTTAGATATATTCAAGAACCAAAATGTTATTGTTTAATTGTCAAGGTTTATGGGGATAAGTGAAGGAAATTGTATGCAAGATACACCAACAATTAACAGTCCAAAATATGAAGGAAACGATAATAACTGCCATTAGATCTATCACACCGACAATTTTAGGAATAATAGAAACCTTATTTTAAAAGCTCATAGAGATGTGTGTCAACCAAAATGGACAACATGCGGAGCAATTTTTTCTGTTATATTGAAAGCTCTATTTTTTTAAGTTTATCCGTGAATTTTGTAGGTACTTATTGCTCAATAAATCGAAAATAGTTACAAATAGACAGGGATACACATACAAAAAATGTTTGTTTTTCATTTCTACATCATATCGTCGAAAAATATATAGGGTGTTCTATGTGAAAAGAAATGAAGAAAATTCAATTGAAAACATTTTTTAATTTAAAAATAATTTTTGGCCACCCTTTATATTTTTAGGAAGTCAAAATGATTCAAAAACATTAATTAAATGTCTCGTAACTAGTATTCTAGTATTTTTTTCTTATAATCTCATAATTAATTGTGACATTTATGACTGTAGTGATTTTTTCAATTTGCATCTGCAGATGGTATTATTCGAGGTATTATTTTAACAAAAAAGTTCATTACCTACATCCAAATGGTTGGGAGATTGTCAATAATAATATAGGAGTGAAAGGAGTCTAGAAAGAGGCTTAAAAAAATGTACCGATATACAAAACTTCCATAAAAAAGGCACTTGGTCCTTGGCTCGACCTGTATATCTGAAAATAATTTCCGGTTATCGACTTTTTTTATCTAGTTTACTTGTATTCTTTTTTAAATTTCTAGCTATCATAGAACTCGAGTTGTCGAAATTGGATGAACTATTGCCCCACCCTATATGAGTACGCTAGATGCAAAACTCTGTATTTACCAAAATGTCAGAAAATGAGTTGTTAATGCTAACGCACATATTACTTCAATAGCTAGCGTTGCAATAGATCAGTCAGGCGCAAAACTTGATATTTTTTATGTAAAACGCATTAGAAATATAGCCTCAGATGCAAAACTCTGTATTCATGAACAAATGTCAAGTGCAAAACTGTGTATCTATGCCGATAACCAATCACAATGCAGGGTATAATATCATGTGATCGGCCATGTGTTTAAAATTTTATACGAATTATAATAATATTTATTACAATAAATAATAAAATAATATAAAAAATAATGTTTATTTAAATCGAATAAGTTTAAATCTGAAACAATTTAACATTACAAAATATTGTTTTCCAAAATTTGCTATTTTTATCATGTATTTGCACATTTCAATTGCAAAAATTACACACTTCACTTGCAAAACTCTGTTTTTGCATGTTTTTTTTCCTTTTTGTGAGAAACTTATACATTTTTTAGCAAAAACACTGAGCTGATTCAACTAAGTATAGGTGCTGTCATGACATGAAATAACCCAGCACACATTTGAAGCTCCAAAAAAAAAAAAAAGAAAACAGTTTTCCCTCCATATCTCAAAATCACTTATGATTCAAATACAGAGTTTTGCATCTAGCGTACTCATATATAGTCGAAGCGTTTGATTTTATCCGGTACATTTTAACTGTAGTTACCTACATATTGATTCTTATACCGGGTGGCCACGAGTCAATGTACGCCCCCCATTTTTTGGTTGTTTTTGAATTAAAAAATTTCGTTTTTGGTATACGTGAATAAGACAAAAGTGGGCTATTTTTAGACTAACAGGAACGAAAATATCACTTCCGGTTGACCCGGAAGTGACATCAACTTTTTTTTCTTAAATGGAATGACCATGTTTTTTTTTTGTGGTGTTTTATAAAACATGAAATTCTAATTGCAGCAGTTTTTTCGAATTTCAAAAATTCCAAAAAATAAGTGAGATACGAACGATTTTTTATTTTGTACAAAATGGCCGCGTCAGATGAATGCGATGTAAGAAAATTATTAAGTAGGCTATGGAAATTATTAGCAAGGTAGCAAGCTTGTCTGTAAACAATAAAATAGTTATTTAAATTACTGATAGATACGACTATTTTTAGGTTTTTCTCAAAAAACGGAATTTAATTTTCATTTTCATTTCCGTAGGGGTCCTATGAACAATTTTTAAATGGGACCGTACTATTTTTTTTTATTATTCGGACATAATGATTCATAAGCTTTAATTTTTTCGCCAATAATAATTTCTTAACGATATCCTTTGTAATAATAAAAGTGTATTCAAAAGGTAAGCACAAATTTAACAAGAAATAATTTGAATGAACCTTTTAAAAACACTTTTATTATTACAAAGAATCTCGTTAAGAAATTATTATTGGCGAAAAAATTAAAGCTTATGAATCATTATGTCCGAATAATAAAAAAAAATAGTACGGTCCCATTTAAAAATTTTCCATAGGAGTTTAATGTCATCTTACCTTAACGTGCAATAATAAACTCCAAAACATCAGCTGAGGAGAACTTTCAGTGCTTTTTATTTGAAAGTTCCGTTTTTGATTTGGGTGGTTTTAGATGTGAGCAACTTTTGTATCTTGTCTAAAAAGATTTTGTGGCACCGTTTAATATTCTTCGTTTTCTTATTTGGTATTTATCACCACATTCTTGAATACCTATATTAAAGTCAAGCAGGTAATATAATAGTGTCTGAATTTAAAAAAAATAACCTTTACGTCTTTGACTTTACCTCAAAGGAACAGTTAAATGTTGTTTTTTCTTTTGACAAAATATAAATAAAACAAAAGTAAAAATAATGATATTTGGCAGACTTTTCGGAAACTCATTCTGTTTCCCTTTTCATTGCTAAGATTCTTTTTGATTTGTATAATTTGTGATATTGCACAATTTGAATGTTTATCTCATAACCATACCTAGACGCTCAATAAGTTCACAGAAATGTTGAAAACATTAGATATTTAAGTTACTAAGTGCTTTTAGCATCGGTAACCACATTGTACATATTGTACAACAATCTACAGAATAGCTTGATACGGATGTATCTTTATTTAGTAAAATTATTTCCGATCCTTTAATTTTTCTTTTTTTACTGTCCGGCTATTTTGTTAAAAAAATTTTGCCACATCCTAATTTAGTTTTCGAAAGCGTGTGCACAAATTTTGGATTTTTCTGTTCCATTTTTTCTAATATAACTTGTATCTTATCTTACCTTGTAGGGTGTGAATGTGAATGACTTACCAACATGTCACATCCGTAATATGGAAATTTGTTTTGGTTGGTATAGAAAATAATCTTTGGTATAGATCGCAAGGTGTTAGTAGTTTGAAATATAGTTCTAAAATTATATTTATCAGTGATACTACGTAGTTTAGGTAATCTTCATACATAAGGAATTAACGCTAATGTTGTGTAACGACGTGGAAATTGCAGGGATAAATTATTAAATTCCCACGATTATTTTCTGTACGGCCATTGGTTAGTTCTTAATAGTAGGGAAAAATAAATTGTTGTTGGAAATATTTAAGTAAGGGTGGTGAAATAAATGTTGTTTAAATAAAATTAAAAACTACATGGATCAACGTAAAAGCGACTTAAAAATATTTGGGATATCCCATTTTCATAACCTGCAAAAAATGTCTCTTAAATAGAACGAACAGTATTTATTAAAATAATTATGTCCTTTTTTTATTTTAACTTATATTATAATCTAACTGTCAGGTCATATAAAAAAGCCTTACCCAGATTAACTAGGGAAGTTTTCAAATTTGGCGTTGTAGATTTAGGTTTCTAAAACTAAAATCCACATTTTGCATAAAGCAATACCTGCCACCAGCGCGGCGCCATATTGCCAAGATGGCGTTCAAAAACAGTTTGTTTCAAATACCGCCTTTACCTTGCACTCTAGATTTAAAATACTTAATACAAAGAATGGAAGAAGAGCAAATTTCCTTATATGTTTTTTGGAAAATTAATAGTTGTGAACACATTCGTTTTACTTTCCCTATCGGCGTTTACCGTAGTCCGATATGGTTAAATTTATATGTTTTAAATTAATACAGCGCTATTGAATTAAATTTGGTTGCAAACCTTTTCAACTGAAATTCTTCTTGCGTCTTGAGCAATATGGCTCCAAAAACGAAGAGAATGGTCTCTGGATTAAATATCGTTATCAGTGTTCTTTGAAGTCGTTAACAAAAAGTAAATTTAATTACCACTCGCAAGCGCTGCTGCAAGGCTACATTCATTGAGAACTTATCACCAAGTTCAACGATGGTATGGCTTTTAAAATAGGTAAAAATAGGTGAAAGAATGGGGTTGGAAGAAAACTCAATCTGGTATCACCCCCAGTAACTACTTTAAAAATGATCTTGCTCCTAAAACTACTTACTTTTATATCATGCAGTTGCAAGTGTGATGTGGAAAAACGTGCGGTTGCACGTTTTCCACACACACTGCAAACTGCAAAGTCAGATTTGAAAATGACATTTGCAGTTTCTGTAATAGAAAATCTTGTGAAAATGTCGGACAAGAGTGACAAGACATACTTGAGGCATACGATGAAAATGAGGAAATTGGTTTATCAGGTGAATTAAAGAAAAGCGACATTGATTTAGAAACAGAAACAACCACAAATGCCGTTGAAATACTCATAAAATTAACTCATACATAAATACTCATACTTAAACTAATCTAATCGATAAAGGGTATAACAAATGTGCTGTTGTGGAGTAGGCCTCTACGGAATACCACATTAAAAAAACGCGCAGTGTACCTCTTGGGTGGTGTGGAAATAAGCAGTACATACTGAATTGTTTCGGCCAAATATAGTATATTAAAACAAATTACGTGACTCTGGCTTTTATCCATCGAACACCACACGACCACTGACTTAAGATTTTACATAAATATCTGTCTACAATTCTAAAATACAAATTTCGAAAAATCGGTCACAACAAACGCCTTTAGACGAAACTTAATACGAACATTTTCAACTGAACTCGACTGCTGCACCTAAACCGTTATTTTTAGAAAAAACATACATATATGACATATTTCATAGAAAATTTCCTACTCTTTAATTGGGTGATTGACGGTCACCTTGTGATACCTAAGGTAGGTGTCATCATACCCTGTGGCATAAACTATGGAAAAAAAAAATAGGGAGAACATTATTGAGACCCCAACATTCCAAACTAAAACAGCAAAAAAAACAATGGAAATACAGAAGTATTTTGACACAAAAACAACCAAACAAAAAGGGCCACCACCATAACAACGAAAACAACAAAACTAACATGGTGAGGTGATAAACAATAAATATAGTAAACACTACTCATCCCCGCGTATCAATTCAGACAATCTCAGAGTAAAGTCATAACAACATAACAACCGGAACTAGTGCCATTCAGACAGTAGCTTCGTTTAAAATTAAATACTCGTGTCGCTAGAGGTGCAAATAATATGTTTTATCTGAGTGAGCTTCTCCAAGTTAACTTTTCTGCATTACGTTCATTATGAAAGTTAAACAAATGTGAACTCGTTGCAATCACATTCCTCGAATGAAATAAAAGGAAGCAAAACAGTTTAGGAAAAAGCAAATCATTAAAATTAAATGAGTCAGGAAACGTGGCACGTCGGTCACGTTTCGCAACTTACCGGTAACTATAAACGACGGCGGCGGTAAAAAATTTGCGTGATTTTTTATCGAGAGCTATTTGAAGATATACCAACACTGTTGTTAGCTTTGATGGTTACGTTATACCTACTGTCCTTCCTAAATAAAAATATATTTCTTTTGGGCCACATCTAATTTGTACTTTCTTCTTACATCTATGTACAAGGTGTTTTCGAACAAAGCTCCATTTTATTTATTTACAAACCGTCGCTGTGACCTAAATGTCCGAAAAGCATGTGAGTACTCCTGGACCCCAACATGGCTATTTCTTGAATAAAGAAACCCGCTCTTTGTGAATGAAGCTTCATCTGCCCAAAAAATATTTCGAAAGAACTGGAAATTTTGTCGAGTATCTACACTCCAGAAGCCATTCATAAAACTCCTGACGACGCACGACGGGAAAAGGCTCCAGGATCTAGGACATGTTCTCTTCTTAAGGGTATGGGCGAAAACGATTCTCTCGTATAATAATACTTATATCAAAATTTTACAAAAAATCCCAAATTTCATTAAAAATTGGTAACCCAGGCCTTTTGGCCGAAAACGGGGGGTTAAGTATCTTTATACTTAACCCCCCGTTTTCGAGGAGGGGGATCGAAATCCGGTGAGCTTTAACCGATCGGTTCCCCTCTTCATTCCTAATTAGGGTAAAACCACACTTTTTTTTTAAATTCTCCCTGCATAGTCGAGTGTGCATGGCGGGGGGGTTACCAACTTTAAACGGCAATTTACAAAATTTGGATGTAATAGGTATAATACGTCACACCATATTCTGCGTTAACCCCAGCCGATGGCTAATAATACGGATACTTATTGAAAGATCTTTATCCAGTAATTCTAGAACTCCATCATCAACTGCAACAGGACGATTTACTTCACGTTTTCTGTAACTTGGTAAACAAGACCCGATATCACTGCACCCAAAATTGTTCTGTAGTTTGATTGGCGCGTGTTGGGAAATTATCAATGTTAAAATGACAAATGAATTAATTTTTTAATAAATGAATTTAGGGGAAATTTTGTATTTCTTAAACCCTTGGTTTGAAACAAAATGTTAAAGTTAGAGAAAATAATTGGGTATTTTAACAAAATTAATAATAAAAAGAAATTAAAGAGCCATTAAAACTTTTTAAAAATTTAAAAAAGCATGTCGTCGGAATTGTGTTTAATACGCTTAAAGTAAAACATATATATACTAACCGTTTTCATATTTAAGTATTAATTTATTTTACAGACATTAATGTAAGGGACGAGTGCAATAACATGGTTTTGAATAGGAAAATTAAATGTTGACCATAGCAGATTTATGTATTTATAAAATGGATTAATGAAATTGTATATCATTAATTTTTCATTTTTAACTTAATAATCTGTTGCTTATGCGTTCTCGAGACTCAGTAGGAAATTTTAATCATTTCCATAATTAAGTAAAGATTTCCTGCCACTGTAGGCAGATAATGACATTAATTAATTAATCAGTTCGGTAATTAATTCAACAAAAAATAAACTGTTAGCCCAGCCGTTAAGTCGAAAAAAAAAAGACTGCCTGTAAATAGGTCGAGAGGATAATTGAATACCGGTAGGTTAGGTGGATCCAATGGTTATTAAGAACACAAATTGATTTTGTGAAAGGACTGGGAATTTTTTTAAATCGAATTATTACCGATATTTTTCTGCATAGGTAGCTAGTATATGTCCTTCACATACCCCAATTATGCAGGCAGACTAAAACTGTCGGTAGGCGCGCGGCAAATGGAGATTGAAAAAGAAAAATTTTGTTTTACAATCTGATTTTTGCATAGCAACTGTTTCAAGAGTCCACCATTGCTGAATGAACCCATTGCCTTCTAAGTTGCCAAAACAGTCCTTTGAAATTTAGGATATCTTATTTGTTATAGTGAAGGAAATGCGGCCTCACACTTTATAGTTTTATAACTAATCATATTACAATTTCTCTCCCAAGTAAGAACGCAACTTTTGTAGACAGGTCTGCATACATAAGGAGTGTCTAAGTAGGCGACGTCAATTTGTTTTTATTGCCGGATTGCATTCAGGGGGTTACAAAAATGGGAGGGCAGCATTAAGCTGGTCATGTATCAGGCGTTCATCGGTGCGTTCCTGTGCAACCGGCCGTTCTGTCTTTGCACAATACGATGCAGGGCGTAAACTGTGCATAACATCTACATTAAAAATTGCTACACGGCAAAGTAATAAAATACACACATAAATTTAGCTCTAAACCATTACCTACCACAGTTTTCAGCAAGAACGTGAGGGTTTTTCTAAAAATCCAAAAGTAGTTTAATCTCAAATTATTATGGTTTTGTATTCTCGTTCTTTGTGCGGTACGGATATTTAATAATCGTCTCAAAGAATAAGTTTGGCGTATGTTAGAAGATAATCATGATGTATACCTACGTTTTTGTTAAGACAAAGTCATACTATAATTTATGTTATTGTAAGTTAAACAATGGATGTATTGGTAGAGAAGGAAATATTTCCATTTGTTGTCGAACAATATATGTACAGGTTAATTCTTCCAAATAAATTATTGCAAAGTCCGACTCGTCTAACAGAATCATTTACCAATGTTCTTGCAAACAACATAGTTCTAGAGGAGATGCTTTTCATTCCTTAAAAATCCTCGATACTGATCCATTCGAGGATTCATTGCTAATATTATTGTCCGTTCCAAACTACCCGGATATAAAAAATTATCTTGGTCAAAAGTGGTCATAGAATTAAAAACTGGTGTTTTATCCTTTTGTAACAATTATTTTCATATTTGGATTGTCAAAATGCAATATGCAAAATTCTGTTGAATTTTACTTTTTTTTCTAATTTTAAAATCAGTTTTTAAATGATTTTCACCGCGGAGTACAAACCTATTGAAGCCTATTTTTGAACTGGTTTGCTAGTTAATAGAATTTGGGAATCCAGTCGGCGTTTATGTTTGGACGATTTTCAGGAGCACTGCCCGAATGTATCCGTAATACCAAAGAATTTTTATGCATGGGTTACTAATTATGTTGGTTTGTTTTGCGAAATTGGCTCTATAGATCATGAAAAAGCTGCCCATAGGCCAACCGTTCGTGTAGAAGAAGTTGTTAATGACGCTCGTCAACGTATGGAACAAGAGCTTGTAAAATATTTGAAACGTCTCTCTCAGGAATTTGAACTTTCTTATGGAATATGCCAAAAGAGTGGTCAAGAAGGAAAATGCAATCATATAAATCTCTTTTCCCTACAGAACACCCCCAGACGTTTTGCGTACTGACAACCTGCTAAACTTGACATTTTTTTCTGATAAAGCGTGGTTTCACCTTTTGGGGTACGTCAAATCTCAAAATATGCGTACATGGAGCTCTGATAATCCGCATATTTACGTTGAATCTCCATTACATATCCTTCACGTCGGTGCAGAGAGGTACAGAAACAACACTTTGTTTGTATTTGTTCAACAACTACACGATAATGAATTTATCCTCCATTGTTATGTTCAGCAGAACGGAGCAACAGCGACTTTTTTGATGAGTTTACATAATTATTTGCATATTATTGTACTGTGTATCCCTTTTCATTTCATACTGTGTAGCATCTTTATATTGTATCCAAATGTATGGACATTGTAGTGTCTGTTGGATTTAATAAACATTATTATTATTATTATTATTATTATTATTATTATTATTATACGCAAGTTGAATTTCTTTCGAGGTAACTGTGTTTGAACATTACGTGCTATTTTGTTAGCCCTTACTTGAAAAATAGTATATTCGGAACTCCTGCTATTAATGCAAAATGCTTGTAGCAGTATGAGTTGCCGCGTAAACTTTCAACAGTCTCTTTAATTTCGCTTTTTGGTTAATAAAAACGTTAGTAGTCTTTTATTCAGTATGAAAATAGTTTATAACTACCTTTTTAAAGTTTTAGAAATAGTGCCCATGCTGATAGGTAGAAATCGAATTTCTGTCATTAAAGATATTACACACTTCATTAAAAATTGTCTTTATATCCATTTGCTACATCATAAGAATCTCGGCTATATTAAAAACATCTACGTTAGAACCGAGATTACTAGCCCTGATATTAACACTTAATTCGATTGTGAGTTTGTTTGTTTAGTTAGTTTATCCGTTGTTTTTGTTGGTTTAATATTTTTTTACGACGTAATAGAAAATCTTTAATTTTTTCTCTAGAAAATTTAATTTTGTAACATGTTTGTACTGCATGGTTGTATTATTCTAAAAAGCATGTACTTTTCAAAACCGTCCTCAAAAACAAAAGTTTTCCAAAAAAATACACGTTAAGGCTGTACGACTATACTTCCATACTTTTATAAGGCACTGTATAGAAACAAATCAGTAACAAATTAACGAACAACTAATTTATTTAGATAACTGTAATTTTTAGAATTATTGATTAGAAGTTAGTTCAAAGTCTGCTTAATCCCTGGAAAATATCCATTTCCATTATGACCCCTTCTCCGGCGTTTGGCGTTTTGCAAAGTTCGAGGAAAGTATCAACTACATCAGTTGGGTTAGTGGGTGTGTAAATTCATTCCTGGAAGTATTCCGCACTGAACTTTGCCAAACTTAGACCATTGAATTACGTTGGCAAATGATACAAAAGTTTAGGATGACAATTACCAGAGCTCCAAGCTACATCCGCAGCGCACCTTCAAAATGTTATCCTGAGATTAACAATAAAAAAGTTTGCTGAAATATCGCCTCAATTATCTAATCTTTTAGGTTTAATTTAAATTCGGCTGTAATATTTTACGTTGAATGGCAAATAATATAAAATATTCTCTAGGTATGAGTTTCACTAAAATAGATGACGCGCAATTGGTTTTTACGGCTTAATTATTATCCTTTTTCGGTTTAACTCATTACGCCGACTATTCTCTTTACTAGTCAGTTACCTTCTGTAATCATAGGCGCTTCTGACTTGGAAATTATGCTGAACCGTCACTCAGACATTTCTGAAGTGCTCATATGTCAGATATAGGGACCCATTTTTACGTCAAGTTCACGTCTCGGGATTTGAACTCAAACAAGGTGGGGCACTACTGTACATCCCAGCTTTATCGTCCAATAACACATTCACACCTTTCTTTTATATCTGGATCTGAAGAATAGTACCTAACAATTGCATAGAATATATGATTACCAAATTAGTTCTTCTTTTTTAGACTTTTTAGACTCGTATTCGGTGTATCAATATTATACTACTCTAGAGCAAATTTCTAGACCATTCTGCTGACTTACTGCGAAAACTGTCAAGAAGTTGATTGTAGAGTAATTAGAAATAAAAAATGTTTTAGCAGAAATGATAATAAAGGGCACATTGTAGGGCACATATTCTTTGACTCTCATAATATTAAACGACCCACTGTTTTGATTAAACGACTTTGTGTCTGTATCTTTTGACGTTTTATTTATTTACTTAATTTTCTTGGAAAATTATCTGTATAACGGTACAATTAGGCAGAGGATCTGCACAGTTTATTAGACAAGGGAAGTTAAATTAGAAAATGAATTGTTATTGTACAAAATAAATTGAGATAATATCTTTTATTGCCGTTATATCTCTCGGCGATGTTCTCGTATCTGCTACATTCTTATGACAAACCGTTAAAGTCGTTTATAAAATCAGTGTAGTAGCAATTAAAATGATAGCACGAGAGCCAGCGGCCCTTCGCTATATTATAAACTGGCTTTATTACACCTTCGGGTACGCTTTGTTATTTTGATCTTGCGCGAAATAAAATCGACTTTGTAGTAGATTAAAGGCGATTCTTTGGGAAATAAGATTTTGTTTGGTGTTTCCTAATTAACACTACACTCAGCAACATTATTACAACTCGTTTCATGATTCGGTAATATTCTTCATTGAATGGCTGCAACACAGTCGGGCAATTTAGGCATTTTCTTTAATAATTGCTGCTGAAAATGACTTATTTCTGCAATCCATGTTTATAAAAGAATCGCCATACGTCAGACATTAAACATAATACTAATGAGCAGGTAGCCGATTTTTAACATCAGCAAAGCTACCCAAGAATTGGCATACAACAAGGAAATTAATTCTCCGGATGCAGGCTTATGCAATACATATAGCTAAGAAATAATTTTGAGAAAGATTTTAGTGTTATTGGTTTGGGCAAAAGTTGTATTAGTTAGTGGTCACTGGTCACCATGTTTGTGATATTCACTTAAATATGTTGTATTAGGTTCAAATTACACATAGATCTTAATTCACTTAACCTCTAAAAAAATTGACATTTATTTTTTAATGACATGCAGTATTGGGGGTCCGGATATGGGCCGCCAAGGATAGGCACAGTACGTGCTATGGGGTCCTGTGTCTCATGTGCAATATGTGGGCACATGAGCAAATGCTCTGGGGTAGAGAAAGACAAATTACGTTTTCGACTTTTGTAGATAATTTTTTCAAATATCTATTTACTTGTTTTAATTTTTTATCTATTGTTGTCATATTTCTTTGGTAGAATGATATATTAAGTTTTTTTGACGTAAAAATAAAATTTACTTTGTTAAACTTAAGCTTTTGTACCATTTTTGACAGGGACCCATATTTCATACACTCGGCCTCCATACAAGAAATTTACCAATTTTCATATTTTAATTGATATCTTAGTAATTTTTTACTTTTCGACACCTGGTTACTCTCAGTATTGTAGACGGGTCCTTAGGCAAGGTGTATACCAATTTATAGATGTATTTTTCTATAAAAACTAATTAAAATCTATAGAAAACAAAATGGGTGCCCATATTCGGGTCTTTTCCTCTAGTATCTTTCATCTGTGGGTAGGTTTTGTTGTAGGCTGAAGGTAATGTTTGTAACACAGTAAGTACATGTCAGTTAGAGAACTACAACTATTATTTAATTTATGTTTCATATCAGCGACTTGGAAGAATGAATATGTACCTTGTATCGCGAATGAGTTAAATATTTATTTTGAAGTAAATTTTTAAATAGGATACATATTTATACTGTGAGAGGGATTTTTCCATTATACACGGATATTGGATGTGTGTCCCGTGTCTTTAAATGTGTAGCCCCCTCCCGCACAAGGCTCCTAGAGCCTTCTGGGATAAAGGGGGTCGTAATTACATGTGGTGTATTTATTATTTATTTATTATTTAGCAGTTTGTTTCTATTTTTATTCTTAATAAATCGGTCGTTTAGCATTATCTGCAATTTAATGTATATAAAATAGTACGATTTTTTTAAATTTAAGTAATAATTTGATGCAAGTTATTAACGAGAAGAGAGGAAATCTGCTTTGCGTCAACCTCGTATAAAATGTTAATATTTCATTAAAATTTATGGTGGGCTTAAAACAGAGCGAGGCAATAAAGAAAACAATAATGATCGGGGATGAAATTTTTATAGGGTGAAGATTATAAAATGAATTTAGTGCACAAGTCCACAATCCGAAAAGTAATTTCGCGGGTGCTTTTCATCTCTTTTAGGGCTATCGAGATTCTGGCGGTTTTATACTGGTTTTAGAATAAAATATGAAGTCGTTTTATGTTTGACAAAGCATTTAATAAAATTTATGTTATGCATATATTGGAAACCGTTTGGTTAAATTTTATCACTCTGTTCGATATCGTGTGAAGTTCAGACGCAATATCAGTGGAAATATAAAAAACAATTATGAAAAATCATAAAACACATGTTACTGTTTAATTGGTTTTGTGAATTGCTGGTGTTAGCAATTTGCTTTTTAATTTGAAATTGTTACAGAAGGCGTTAATTCACGATATACCCAAATGTTATTCTGTCTTTTTTAATGTTAGTATTCTATTGATAAATGTTTGCTGATTTGCCATGTTTCTTCTTTTGTAATGAATAGACACGTGTGCATTGCAAATTCATATTTAATATCGCTTTTGTGAATATTTAATAAAGTTTAACGATTTTATTTGTGTTGATGTTTCTTAATAAACTAGTAGAAAGGGAACTATATATTTTAAATTAGGGAATGTACCTACGGTCTTTAAAGCTAAATTTTCCTTTGTCATTTACTGACAATGGAAAAAGAGCTAATCTCATAACACTTCTTAGGTGGTAGTGGAATGTCCTTTTCTTTATTTCCTTTTAGAATTAGAGAATATAACTTTGATTAGAATTCTACATGACATTTAAGCCATTTTAGCAACATTACTGTCTAAAATATTTTCCCAATAGGAGGCACAAAGGTGGTCAGCAATTTATTACGCAGTTATTGAAAGACTGTATATTGTTAAGAATCCTTAGAAATTTTTATTATGTAGGATAATATCGTTTAGATGAGAGTAAATTTTTGTAATAACACATTTTTTAAAATTTGAATGCGATATATAACCGGGTTGGTCCCGAAAGTATTAACTACGAAATAACTCGACTACTATGTACTACTAAAGATAGACTAAAATGAAACTTGGATCACTGAAGCCAGAATCTGATACAATTGTGTGCAAAATACTACTTCTAGTCTAACCGGCCGAAACACAGCGATGCAAGGCCAGAAAATGGGGAAAAAATAGTCTAACCGGAACTGACTCCAACTTTTTTATTTTAAATCGGACACCTCGCATAGTTTTGCATTTTCTTGTTCGTCAAGAAATTTTGATTTCAGCAAAACGTCGCAAGTTCGCATTTGTTTAAAAAAGTGGCGTCAAGAATGTGAAAGTCTCAATTTCAAAGATTGTTTTTTTTTTGTTCAAAATAGTCCCTCACTTTTATTTGCTTTTTGATTTTTTTCTAGAGCAATAGGGTTTTTCTATTAGTTACTTAGCTACATTTCAAATTTTATTATCTATGATTTAGCCCCGTCCCATTTTGATATATCTTGGGAAAAAATGTCAACTATGTCCTAATTTTGGAGATAAGGCCTCATCGGACTCATTTTGATACTTATTTGATTATAAATATTATTATTTTTACATTGTACAGAGTGTTTCCTATAAAACTATACCCCCCCCTTATTTCGGTCAATTACCACCGATTTTAATTTTTCAAAAACCGGTCAAACACAGAATTTTCCGCAGATTTTGAATATGCTATTACTTTTTTTCCTACTTCAACCGTATACGCGGGGCAGAAAAAAGTATGGTTTTTTAAAACACCCTATATATTTTTACATATTTGGATTCACCTCGTCCTTCTGATTACAAATATATATGATACTTATATATTTGCTATTAAAATGGCGCAAATATTGAATTTAACTAGGACATTTCGTTCAAAACACCCCCCTTATTTCGGTCAATTATTAACGATTCAAAATTTTCAAAACCTACACATAGAATTTTTCGTAGATTTCATGTATGCTATTACTTTTTTTCTCCCTTCAACGGTATACGAAGGGTGGAAAAAAATATGTTTTTTTTTATGGAATGCCCTGTATTTTTTTACATTTTTAGATCCGCCCTACCTTTCTGCTTATAAATATATATAATACTTATACAGGGTGTGCGATTTAAGACCGGAACTCGTTGACCGATATTAACATATTTATTTTTTTTTTTTGGGACATAGTGCTCGATGAGCTCTATTTGACCATGTGGAAAAATTTTAAATTTTTATTTTTTCAAGGCCTGCTAAGACCCGCTAAATAGGTCGAAATTTAGAGATAGACCCATTAGGCAATTTTTTTTCGAAAAAATGGATAGCGCATTCGATTCAGACGTACCTCAAATTCCTTTATACAAAGATTGAGCTCAATACCTTATATAGGGTGTTATTTTTCGACTGACCCTGTATAAAAATCTATTATGCGTACAAAAATGGTAAAGTATTCATTCGACTTAGAGCCATGTCAGATATCTATGTACGAAGTTTTATCGCTGTAACTTCTACATGTAGATGTCTGGATTTCAACAATAAAGTATCTAGGTACTTAATAAAAAAAAAGTGATTTTTGAAAAATTAAAATCGGTGGTAATTGACCGAAATAAGGGGGGGTATAGTTTTATAGGAAACACCCTGTACTGTGCCTTTTTGAAACATTGTGTATACATAACGTGGTTAATAAAAGTTGGGTGTTTGCCATTTATACTCGTTTTCCTAATTTAACGAAATCCAAAATGTGGGCAATCATTCTGAATCTAATTGGAGCAAAACGTTTGCGTTAAGGAATACATCTCTTGAATTGTTACTCGTAAAAGTAAAGTATAAGCGAACATTTTTATAGACGCCGGTGAACGTTATCTGTTGTCGGAGAGGAATTAGGCAATATCACAAAAGTGCTATTGGAGAATTCCACTTGATTTGTGTTAATTAACTTGTACAAACAAAGTGAACAAAAATCGAAGCAGTTTTGCTGCGAATCCAGCAGTTAGAACAATGTTTTTGATGCTACGAACTAGCGCCTACCCAAAGCTCTAAATGTAAATTTTTATATAGGGTATCACAATAGTCCTAAGACTATATTTAAGTAATTTTAGAGTGAACCTAAAACAACTTTGGTTAGTGAGTAGCAAATTAAAGAGATACGTGATTTCCTTTCTAAACTTGACTAAGGCATTTTGTGTTATAATCTTATGATAATAACAATAATAAACATAGTTTAATTGCCAATAATATATGATTGAACCACTTCTAACCGTAATAAGACTATGTTGTTAGCTTATTTACTATGGGATCGTTCATTATATAAAAAAAAATAACCAAATGTTCCCTAAGGCACAGCGTTGTTTTAGTAAAATTGCTATAGTCGTTTCCAATTATTATGTCCTTAATATTAAGATTTTTAAAAACAACTACTTTTTATAATATACGTTAAATTGATGGAATTTATATCTTTAAATAAGTGAGTCGTACTATCCTTCTGATGATTTCCAATAAGAATTAAAGATGTACATCTTCTTCAGGATATAGTTTTCTGATTTGTAGCCCTATTTAATCAAATTTTGTGGGAAGTGAAATATTCTTAAATTTCAATATTTTTTCTTTGGACGCTATATAAATTCTGTAATTTAATTCAATATTTTATAACGTATAGATAGTTATAAAAAAGTAGTTGTTTTTAAAGGATTCGACAATAATTATTGCGTTTTAAAGTTATTTCAAAAATTTTTACTTGCAACAGATTTTATGTTTCTATGGAGAGCATAAGTATGAATATATCAAAGTGGTGATTTTTGTTATTATGCTTGTATAAAACCTAAATCAAGTTATTTATAAACTAGTTTTCAGTGATTGAATCGAAAAATTAAGAATGTTTATCAGGGTGTCCCAAAAAGAATTCCCCAACCGCCAGGGGTAGACTCTACGACCAAAAATCACTTACGCAAAAATTTCGAAGAGTGCCTGCTTAAGAAATTATGTCCATCTTAAATTATGAAATCAAGACATTTTCGCAAATAAAGTTTCCAAATATCCAAGTAAAAACCTAGTTTATTAATTTAAATCAAGTCATCCTTGATGAAGACACTCCAAGTAATTATATGTAAATATTCTTGAATGCTGTGCCTTCTTGGCGTAATAATAATAATTATGAAAACTCACCTTTTTAACGTTGCATTTTAATTTAATGTGACAATTAAGTTTTGACATTCGAAATTTCGTATTCTGTCTTCATCAAGAATGACTTGATTTAAACAAATAAACAATTTTTTACTTGAATATTTGAAAACTTTATTTGCGAAAGTATATTAATTTTAACATTTAAGATGGCAATTATTTCTTTCGGAGGCACTTTTCGAAATTTTGCATAAATGATTTACATCTTATTTTTCGTCGTAGAGTCTCCCCTCGGAGGCTTGGCAATTATTTTTGGGACACACTGATGTTTATCTGGACATTATCTAATGTAAGTAGGAAACTTATTGAAATGGCGCAGATTCCCAATTGCATTTCGACAAATATTATAATATTTAAGGTAATTTTCCGGGGGAATTGCATAAATCCTTCTTATTCAAAATTTGAGTGATATGAATAAAAGTATCGAGAGTGTGTACATGTTAAAAAATCGTTAATTAAAATAGCCTGTCGATCAAGAAAACTTTTTTAACCGTTTCGGCATATTCAAGACCACATCAGGAATATGATTTCTTTTTATTCATTTACTTTTTGGTTACAAATGTATCAGTTACCACTTTAACCATTATCACACTGTAGGTTCTAATTGCTTAGTGTGTATATATGTAGCCAGTAAATTCAATATTGATTGGAAAATACATTGTTTTTAATTTGATGACATTTTAGACATTTAACTGGTTTGTTTACATTTATTTTTACTTCTTGAGTGGCCCTTATTTTGAGAAATACCTTTGGAGATTAATAAGTGTAACGTGATATCTTTGTCTGTTAGCTGGGCGGAATTTACAATAGCTAATATCACGAAAGAGCTTGTTGAAGTAAAGCCATTGGGACAGAAAAAAATGCAATTTCCAGAGCTACTGGAAGCCGTAGAGAAGTGTTTTATTACGTGACAACAACGGTATAAAAGTTGGATTACGCTTTGTCATTTTCAGTTCATTGTCAATTTATAATTTAGTTATAAAAAGCATAAAAATAGCATGCTATAAAGAAGAGTATATGTAGTTGGATTTGAAATAAAGAAAAAGATAAGCTTTATTAGATAATGCCCTATTCTAATGGAATAGCGCAAACTAGGGTTGTTTACCGGCTCCACTCTTGTTTTTTGAAATGCTAAGTTGTTAATATATCTTGACTGTCAAGGCAACAATGCCACTTGGAAGAATAATTTCATTTGTCTGTCAAGGCGCAACTCGCGAGACATGAATATTTTAATTAGGTTCAGGACAAGAACTAATAATATCCTGAGATAATTAATTTATATGGAAGACTGTCTGAAGATTAGACAAACTCCTTAGTAAGTAAATATAAAAACGACTAAATGGATAACAACTTCATCAAGCCTTTCCGCTTTATTATTTGTTTTATACTTTGCTAGAGTGTTTATTTAATTACGCAATATTTTTCTTGTAG
Source organism: Rhagium mordax (assembly GCA_963680705.1). NCBI lineage: Eukaryota > Metazoa > Arthropoda > Insecta > Coleoptera > Cerambycidae > Rhagium > Rhagium mordax. The sequence continues at coordinate 25,866,957 of OY796658.1, read as the reverse complement.
AAGTATTTTCTAGTTATGCCAAAACTATTTTACAATATTAACGTGATGATGATATGCAATTAAAGATCATTCATTATGTATATCTACATGTACAGGGTGTCCCAATATTCCGTGTACGTGACCTGTTACCACAGGTTCTCGAGGTTAAAATAAGTCGATTTGACTAAACTTACGTCTATACCAAGTTGCCTCGTTTAGCCGCTAGAAGGCATCAAAGTTGACATAAATTTCCAGTTTTGTGCAAATAACTTTGTAGCGCCCTGTATGGTTTTATTAAAATTTGGTATGCTAATACTTCCCTCCAGATGTTTATGTTTTGGGCATCTGCTTAATTAATTTGGAAGTGTAGTAAGTCTGATTGTAATCGAATATGCGTTAGTGATATACAAAAGAATTAATTCATCCAAAACTGTTAGGAATACAAGACCAGGCTTAAGATGACTGAACCTGGAGTTGAGAAACTCTTTTATCAGTTTTCTGATAGACCAAACAATCACTGGCCGGTATAGAGGAACACCCTTCTTGATTTAATTGTGGGAGGGATAAGGAGTAGATATCCTTCAATTTTTTGGGACAGTGTGAGGTGAGGGCTTAACTGCAAGGACATCTTGACCAACAGGAGATTAGGAAGGTTTAAAAAGGTAGAGGTAAGATAAACGGTGCTCATCTGTGCGATACTTGCCTGTTACCTGTTTCCTTCGTAACGTATCGTATTCCTACTACTGAGAGAAGACATAAATCAGTGTATTCTACTGCGAAACATACACATTCGCAGGGGAAATATATTGATGTGAAAGCCGCCGCTATTAATTGATTTCATTTATTCAGTATTTGTTAAGCATACAATAGGATGAGGACCCTAAAGAATCCATGATTATTTGGCCTAATGAGAATGTATATTTGCAAAAGTTCTCTTTAGATTTTACTCGTATCCTTAGAGACAAGTAAAGAAAACTTAGTATAGTTGGTTTTGGTGCCTAGGGAGGCAAAAAAACAAACTGCGATGTTTTACATTGCAGTATTGTATGAAACTCTTGACTAGGAAACGAAAATAAGAGATATTTTCCTAAACATAGTATAACCTCTGTTTCGTAATTAATATCCAGTTAAGTAATGTTGGTAGAACCTACTGGTACTGAGGGCATACGGACAGGGTAGTAGCAAGCGTTTTCCTGTATTGACATTTGGAGGAAGCGATTACTCTTCCATTTTGTTGGTAATTATTATTATTTTTCTCGAATAGAAAGACTGACTGACTTATAGAGCTTCAGAGTAAATATTGTTTAAATGTTAATTGTGGCATTTCATAAATTATTTCTCTTCCTTTTCAGAGTAAACTGATCAGTAATTATTTTCATGTATGTAATAGAAATCCTAGTTAGTCGTGATAACATTGGCATAATTTCTGGTGAGCATTCTCCATTAGAATTTTTAATTTTCTTTCTTTTCATTTTTGAGATTTATTACCTCATTCTTGAATAGGCCCAGATAATCTAAAAAATATCTGGTTTAAAAAAAAAGTAATCTTTGCGCCTGTGACTTTACATTGGTTTTTTTGTTATAGATATAGACTGATAGATATAGAATATAAATAAAATTAAAATAACTTTTTTTGCTATGCTTTTTTATTCGTATAATTCGTGAAATTACACGTTTTATGTTATATGTAAAAAATACAAAAAAAAACAACCCTTTGCCGTTTTTTTAAGTCAGGGGCAGGCGTAAAGGTTATATTTTTTTATCCAGTTATTTTGTAGATTACATGGGACTATTCAAGAATGTGGTAGGTAATAACTACCAAAAAGGAAAAGAAAGACAATTAGACGATGTCATAAATAACTTATAAATACTTAATAGAATTTTTAATGTAAATGCCACGCTTCGAAACTATCCTTTTAATTATAACCGACTATGCTGTCTCTACCGGGTGACCACGAGATGAGGTTACACTCTGTAACTTATTTGTTATTAAACCGATTAATTTTAAATTTATAGGTGATGCATAACATCTAAATGCGCAACTTTTGATACTTGGTAGCCTTATTTTTTATTTCCGATTTAGCCGGAAGTGATGTCAACTTTCCTATTTTAATAACAACTCTACCTGTTTTTGTAATGTATCTTATTCGTTATAAAATTTACAACACAATGACATTTCATTTCAAAATGGCCGAAAAATTAAATTTTTTCAAAAATATTAAAATGTCAATTAAAAGATTTGGAAAATAAATTTGTTTCCAAAGTTGGCCGTGAAATCAAAAGAGTAATGAATTTGACATGTTTAATTTTTAATTTGCATCAAAATTTCGTTTTGGCGGCAAGATATTAGAAAAATAGAATAAATATTGGGAGAACTTTTTATTTAATTTTTATATTTTGTGAATAATTCGGTACGTTAATGGCATTAAATCAAAGAGAAGAAACAGGCAATTGCAAAATTTAAAAAAAAGTCAGGTAGGTGTATTAAAAAAAAAATAATTTTGAGTATTTAAAAATTGCAGAAAAATATTTGTCTTATTTTCCTAATATCTTTTTGCCAAAACGAAATTTTTGTACAAATTAAAAATTAAACATGTCAAATTCATTACTCTTTTGATTTCACGGCCAATTTTGGAAAAAAATTATTTTTCAATATCTTTTAATTGACATTTTAATATTTTTGAAAAAATTTAATTTTTCGGCCATTTTGAAATGAAATGTCATTGTGTGACATATCATTGTATTGTAAATTTTATAACGAATAAGATACATTACAAAAACAGGTAGAGTTGTATTTAAAATAAGAAAGTTAATATCACTTCCGGCTAAATCGGAAGTAAGAAATAAAGCCACCAAGTGTCAAAAGTTGCGCATTTAGATGTTATGCCTCACCTGTAAATTTCAAATTAATCGGTTTAATAACAAAGAAGTTATAGAGTGTAACCTCATCTCGTGGTCACCCGGTATATGAACTTATAGAAACAAAGTTTAAATTATTCTGAATGGACCACTAGGACTTAAAATTATTGTTCTTTTAATGTAGACATTGAATATTGGGGTGCAGAACGAACATAATTTCATTTTAAATTTTGCCACTGAAACGTGCCCAGCATGTTAATACAGGCTACCCACAATTGATTTAGTATTATATATGAATATTGCATTGTATTCACGGCGTAAAACTTTAAAGAAATATTTTTTTGACGAAGAAAATAATCGATTTAGAATACATTATTATGCAATAAATATGAATGACTATTTTTTATTTATCTAACATATCGTCGTTATTAATGCCATTAATTTCCGATCGAGTTTCCGATAACTTTGATACCAAGACACATAAATAATATTAATTTGTTACTTCTAGTAGCTCATGAAATTTTTAAATATTCTATCGAAATAGATTTTGAGTTTTATTAAAAGGATATTTTCCAGTTATTAAATTTTTGACCGAATCTACAGTTTCTAATTCTGAATCATTCAACCGTATTGCGAAATGTATATCTTGTTTGCTAAAAAATATGTGTTTGCATTTATTTGCAACTAATAGATATTAATGAGTCTTGCTTACACCATTTACTGATTTTCTAATAAATAATAATAATAATAATAATAATAATAAAAGTCTTTATTTCAAAAGTATTGCACATAAAGTAATACAATACATTTACCCAAGGGCGAAGTTTAGCTTAAAGCCACTCAACCCCGTAGTTATACATATATTAATAATAATAATAATAATAATAATAATAATAAACGTATTTAATTCGTAAATGTAATACATACAATTACAGTTACAAAAACGGCGGAGTTTAGCCACATTGACTACTCTGGCACTCAACAAACAAAATCAAAGTTTATGTCGTTTTGTGCGTCAACGGAATTATCGACAGAAAAACCGTAGTGTATTTGTAACATCTTTGTATACTACAGTAAGCGGGAATTTTTTGTCAATCGAAAGTCGCTATACTAAAAAAAGGGGGCTTAAGAACTGAGGCACCCCTGAAATTAGGTTTTCAGCTTCTGAGAAATTAGAAGGTTCTTTGAGAGAATTTTAACTTGTTAAGACATCAGTACTTATAGAATCAAACACTTTAGACATGTGAATAGTATTAGAGACGTATTTTTTAATTTGTCAAGAATATCATTTATGTTTATTGATAATGAAATTATACTTATTATACATAATTCTCTTATGTATGTTTCATAGATCTTATACACAAATAAATAAACAAAACGTTTCGTTAAAACCCTAGTATTAATTATTGTTGTCTGAATCTGCAACCTGTATATTTCTATAGAAGTATCACAAGTATCAGAAATAGACTATATTTGAAATTAAAACAACCCTTGATTTAACATAATATAATCCATTTAATTAGTAGAACATCATTTTTATATCGATATATTTACCATGCGATTAATTAATTGCCAGTCAAATCAATTAAGCAAACATTAATTAATTTATTTTCGTATCACATTATTTACATTAGGTATAGGTATACATATAATTTAAATCTACATACGAAGATTGATCAACATTATTAATTTTACATTTAGTATACGTTTGTCGTTATATTCAACTTCTCTCACTAAAATATGTTGTTTCATAATCAACGAATTGTGTATAAAGAATATTAAATGCCATAAATATATTCTCGAAACACACTTTGGGTTTAAATTTTAACTTTTCCGTATTATTTGAAAAGTAAAGATTTTCAGCAATTTCCAAAATGTTACGAATTTGTCCATAATAATTGTATGATACCGTCATAAAGTGTGATATACAGGGTGGTTCGTAAATGAACCAACATAGAGCAGGCGCGCGTATGGAAATTGAAAATATGATAATTTAACGCGATTTTCCTATGATGCACTCCAGGATGGGATGTAAGCTCCCAAAAAAAAGGGCTTTAAATTCCGGAAGAAATTAATATCTTTTGGTACAACACTTAACGTGAAACAATCAAATGTGATACACAAATGACCATCCTTGAGATACAGTTCTACACGATAATAATTAAATATTAAAATTAGTTTATATTGTCGGTTGAACTTGCAGTGTGCGGTTTAAAAAGAGTTACTGACTATGCCAGTAAATCTTTTTAATATTGTTAGTATCCAAAAATTTAGTAACTGTCCAACGAGGCGTAATAGTTGGAGCAATTAATATTCCGCCGAAAACGGAGATTGAAAAAAAAAAAATGTTTTTTTAATCTCCGTTTCCCGCGCGCCTACCGGAAGTCTTTGTCTGCCATCGTAATTGGGGTATGTGAAGTATATATATACTAACCACCTATGTGAAAAAATATCGGTAATCTTTCAATTAAAAAAATCCCCCCCCACCCTATCCTCCCACCATACCAAAAATTTCCACACAGAAAAAACTTTGGTATTTATATGGTCGCTTTCATCGTCGAATTTGCACGCCATTTCCCTTATTACATTAGTTAATACAAATGAACGTTTTTAGCTAGTTTGAAAAAAGTGCCGATAAACCTTAAAATACTAAGTAGCTTTTATTTTATAATTTAATGTCTCTACATTTGTTATTTTCTAATATAGTCTATGGGACAGCAAAGTAGTAGCATTATCCTATATTTTGTACTCTTTGTTCGTTTATTTTACCCTACAAATTCGTACCTCCTCGGCCTACCTACTTCTTTGATCATCCGAATACTATTGGTGTGATTTGCTAATTGGTACATAGTGGCAGACTGATTGACTCGTCAAACAAGCAACGGAACAGTTACGTAAATAGATCATCACAACAGATGATAGTTGACGATATTGCTAATCTGTTACGACAATTGCGAATCTCCATATCGAATCGTCCTCAAAGAAATCGGGAGGAATTCGAAAAATCATAACAATTTAATTGGCGAGCAATCTTGCTCTTTGATGTTCAGCCGGCAATAGTCAATCTTTGTGTAAATTAGCGTTTGATTGTATTAGGTATCTCTTCTGGTTAATTTCTATAAACATTCTTAGGTAAAACAACACACAACAAATTTGTATAACTAGGGGGATGATTCCCTCCCGGTGAAGTTTATTGTGCACCGTGGACAGTAATTATTATTCAAGAAAAAAATCACACCTCCAGCTTATACACATGATTTTTGTCTACCTTCTAAATTAAATCATATTGCAACAAAAACACAGGCCCAGGCGGGTTAAAATCTTAACGGGACACATTTTACAGGTTTATTGAATATTAAAGTGTTAACGTCTATTTTTTAATCAAATTTACATTTGTGGTTCAGGACTATAATTGAGGACATTAAATGATGATGATGGGCTAACTCGACGGTATTTCCATGAGGACAAACCTACAGCACGCACTGTTGATACGCTAATCCATTCCTGCGAGAATGTTACAATGCGCGAATGGAGAAAATTTATTTTTATTCCTTTTGCCTAACTTAAAATATCGAATTTATCCAACTAATTCACAAAATTTTAAAGATTTTTGAAATGAAATTTCTGACGAAGTCGAGATAATTATTTACTACAGCTTTATATTCATTACACATTTTTCCCGTAACCTCTGTGGACCTTTTTGTACTCACTTTTAAAAAGAATCTGTACAACAACGTATTTTTTTCATGTATCTAGTTAGTGGCTGATTGTGATAGTGCCGATCAAAGAAATTTCAGAGGTTTATAATTCGGATACATAATGGTAATTGCTCTTAAACTCTTAAAGAGTTGTTAAGTAAATTTTAAAATATAACTTTAGTTCGTGTGTTTAACTAAGATCCTATCTAATTTCAAAATTTGCCAGACTCTCATTACGCACTCAACATACAACACTTGTGTAAATACATTTATCGTTGTACTCGAGTAAAATGATATTTGTATTTGCCGGAAAATACATCAATAGAGCCGCAATCAACATTCCTCAGGTGTTTAAGAGTAAATTTCTCGCCAATTCCCAAACAGCACGGCACTAAGGAAGGAATAGAGCTGGGATGGAACTTTCATTAAAGTAGGACGGGGAGCACGAAACTGTTTCAATAGGTATAGAAATCTGTATTTCAAAGCAGGAATTCTCATTTCAGTTTGATGATATTTTATTGCGGTTAAACAGATATTCAACGAGGGACAAAAGCACAAAAGTATCATTTGATTTTGATTTTATTTATAATTTTATTGTTTGAGGTTGTTTTCAAAGACGGAAATTATATGGTCCCTTTATTCCGGCGGCGTATCGGAATTGTCGTAGATGTGGTGGCGTTTAATGATTCTGAGGTTTCGGAGGTGTGAAATGCTTTTGAACAATTTAAAGTTTGATAAACTAGAAGAACATGAGTTTTTAAATAAATTGAAGTACGGTGTGTATTAAAACGGTGATGATTCAATAACAAATAGCAATATAAAAACGCTGTACTTCTTAGAATTGTCTCAATGTGACACCATATGCAAAGAATGAATATTTCCCAAACGGCTTTTTTTTTAAAATCAATTTACCTTTTTTCTTTTTCTTGACTTGATATCAATTAATTTGAGTAAGACAAATGTAAATGTAAAAACAGTAATTATAAAAATATTATATAAAACTTTCTTCGAAAAAAAAAACAAATAATAGATTTATTGACAAAAAACCACATACAAAATAAAAACTCTGGACCCAACTAAATAAAATTTAAAATTAATAGCCTTGAAATCATGCACCAAAAAAATCTAATTACAGAACAACAAAGAAAAATTAACTCATTACTACAATGGTCACACTATCTACGGCCTATCAAAATTTCACAAAGAAAAAAAAATATTATCTCTTTAAGACATGAATGATTTTTTCTTAAGTTCCCATCCCAGCAAATAAACTGAAAAGATAGAATGATTCCTAATTTTGTGGAAAATAGAACATGATTTATTATATTTACGTTCAATCATGCATTTCATTGAAAATTCGTAAGCCAAATCTCGATGTAGTTCCCTGATAGCTATCTAGATGTCGCTACGATACCATGCACACTTAGTTTCAACTATTTTATGGATAGAATAGTGCGTGATTGAATGTAAAGTTCTATTCTTCACAAAATTGGAAATATCATTCTATCTTCTCAGTTATTTTTTTGCTGGGATGAGAGCTTCAGAAAAAAAATCATGGACTTTCCCATGTAAAGGGACATTCAGTCTTAAGGCCAATAGAATCGAAATAAATTAGCTAACCCATGCAAATGGTGTGTTTCATTTCTTTTTCTTAAAATAATATACCTATAAAGTAAGCCCTTATAATATTTAAAAAAATACTCATAAATACCACAGGATGTAATATTATGCATTTGCTTTTAGTTGTATGTTATTTATTCTTTTGTACCGCCGTCATTAGAGTGTGTATAAAGTTTTTGCAAGATGTAAATTTTCTCATAAAGTCCTTTGTAACATTGTTGTGCGGAATGAGAATGTATAAAAATTTATGTGTTATCCAAAAGGTACGTTGTAAACTAGTTTGTTTGGGAATTTTATAAAGCTGTTACGGCTTTATTTAAAACAGGAAAGCTACTAAATGTGTGTCCCCGTTTTCATGAAAACATAAATATAAAGAGTTTCATACTAGATCGTTGGAAAAATGTTAAAAGATGTGTCGCACTGCGAGCGAATAAAAATAATACACAGCCGCAGAGATATTTACGAATTGAAAACAACTTAAGAATTCTCTTATTTTATCGCAGTTTTACTTTTGCGTTCTTTCTAAACCCGAATAATATTTAAGGATTTTAAATCAAATCATTTTAGAAACAATAAACTTATCTTTTCAATGCTGAATTTCCCATTTGCAATATTTACCTAAAATAATATAATAATGAAATACGGAGAAGTAAATATTTTCTTTAATGATAAAAGTATAATTATTACAGACTGGATCTGATTGCGTCATTCCAGAGACAGATGGGGTGGGTGGCATTTAAAGTTTGGTTTTTCGACGAAACGGCAATAGTACGATGACACATCTTTTAAAATTTCGCGGTTCATTACGCTATTACGCTAATTTATCAGCTCAAGTTTAAGAGAAATTAAAATATTTTACTAGCGGAATTTTAAATATTTCTATCAAATTTCAAACCTTCAAAAACATTTACCTGAAATATATATGGTTATTATGACACAATAAAGAAACTAATTGTTCTGAAATTAGGATTAAGTGTTAGGCTATAAGAACAACCTTATTATTTTAGGAAAGAATCACAATACAAATTAAAAGGTGAGGACTTCTATCAGAAAAGTGTAGGGAAACTGACACTGAAGTCTACAAACAGAAAAACTGAACAGTGTATTTACTAAAGTGTACCTACCCCTACAACCAAGGCGACATTATCGGGAGATAATATAACCCTGGTTTTTCTTAAACAGTCTAACGTGAAGCAACACCGTTACATATATAATTATCTAAAAAGTTAAAATTATTCGCAAAAAAAAACTGACAAGATTAATAAATCTACTACGAAAAGCTTGTTTCATCATTAGTAACTTTATATTGTTTGTTATTCATATGAGATTAAAATATGTACTTACATATTTATAATGTTTTTTGATCACTTTACATATTTCTTTAATTTCCCAGATTATATACCGAGATTATTGTTGCTTTTTTGTTAACAATGTACTGTGAAAAGTAGTTTCATATAATATATGTATGATAAAAAACGCTTACCAACAAATGATAGATAGCCTGGGAACAGCATAATATAAAAGAGTGGAGACAGCAACTTTGTTCCTAGCGGAAATCTAATATTAATGGAAAAATAAAAAGTTATACATTTTGAAACAAAATTTAAAATGAAAATGTTATATTCTTTCCGCACTCTATGTGTAATTTGTAAAGATATGATTAACTCAACGACAACATACCTCCGACAAATGAGATATCCCGGAAGAATATACGCTGCCATAAATTATTCATCAAAAGCATCTTAGTTTACGAGGCATATCCACTTTTCGAGTGGATTCGTTAAAAAGGTTGTTGAAGGTCCACGTCCGCCGTATGTTTAATGCAGTTGGACAGAAACCCATAGTCGCATCCTTTTGAAATTGTTACTTGCAGTTTGTTAATCAGACACCTAATGCTCCTCTATTTCCGTTACAGGTCAAATCTGTAGTTTCTAGAATATTCTAATTATTTATTTGTGCATTCTGTACGACTGGTTACTCTAGTAATAATTTTAAAGAAAAAATTTTGTTGAAAAATATGAATAATGTATTATTTTGAATCAATTAAATATGAATGAATTTTCTACGCCTTGATATTGACAAATACAACTAAAAGGGAGACAGTTGAATATTTGGACATTTAGCCAGCACATTTTTAATTTTGTGATTATGCCTCGTACAGTTTTCAAGATACTCTGGATAATTGGGACATTTCATTCACCTTTTCCCCGTAAGTATTTATTTTCCTTAATAATTATTTCCTTTGTTTTCTTCTTAAAGTAAAATTTTATTGTCGTTTAAAGAATTAACTATTTTAGCCAAACAAAATGAAAATATACCTATTATCGTAAATGATGATATATTGCCTACAAGAGCCTTATAAACTAATATATTTGCTAAAAATATACTGCCGGCGGATGTCATTATATGCATGCGTGCGTATTAGTTTTCGAAATATAGACATAACTTGTGTTTTTTTAAATGGAACACCCTGTAAATTATTTCATTATTCGATCTCAATTTAAATTAATTTTCCAACGATATAATATAATATATTATATTTATCTCTAGAGAAAGTGGTTAATTTTCGAAAAAATAAATATGTTTGTGAGGATGCCATGGAGAACTAACAAACATCTTATAATATAAATTTGTCAAAATAGGAAAACTAAACTAGACTACATGTTCGGATTATCTTCCATTGACATTTACGCGTATATATCGCATTTCTAATATTTATTAAGAAGGCCATGGAAAAGAACGAAAATTGTAATAATCGTAAATGTCAAAACTTAATTTTTTGTGAGATGATTAAGTGATCACTGTTAAAAATGGTTCAATTTATTGATGAAAGTCGTTTGGGCATAAACGGTGAATTATCCTAATTTTGGAGGGTTTGAATTAATTATTTTTAAGCAACGCAACGCAGTTTTGTTTTTGGGAATCCTAAATTTTCATGTATTTCGCGAGATGATATATTAGAATTTTCTCTTGCAGTTTCTAAAGCAACATTTTCTACAGCTTCTCAACGTGCTTTATTATAAAATTTTGTTGTAGCCTTTTGAACATCTTTATTTATCTCAGGCTGTCTCTTTTCTGGATATTATGTAAAGAAATTGTTTAAGCGGCACTTTTGACACACAATTTTATTGTCTATAACTAACTTATTAAAGAAAAGCTCGGAAGACAAATTTGATTCTTCTCCTTTTTTCATAAAACACTTAATCACATCATATTTTTCATAATGAATAAATTGAACCATATTAAACAATGCTCACTCACGATCAATTCACACATTAGTTTTTGACATTTACGATTGTTTCGATTTGCTTTTTTTCCATGGCCTTCTCAATGAATATTAGAAATGCGATAAATATGCGTAGATGTCAATGGAAGATATTTCGAATATTTATTCTGGATTAGTTTTTTCCTATTTTTAGCAAATTCATTTTACATTTAATATGTTGTTTGTTGATAGTTTTCCATGACCTCCTTAAAATATATTTAATTTTTCGAAAATTAACCACTTTTTCTAGAGATAAATATAACATTATTATATCGTTATAAAGCTAATTAAAATTGTGATCTAATAATAAAATAATGTACTGGGTGAAACCCAAGTCATGTCTACAGGGTGAATACCAATAAATCATTTTAATTTTAAGAGTGTTCTGTTGATATTTATAACACAAATTACCAATAAAAAAATATAAAAAAGAAAGTTGAAAAACTGACCTACCCTACGTAAAATTCTGGTAAACTTTTGAGTACCGCTTCGTTGCTCTACTGACCCACTTATGGGTTCACAATGTTCACATGCCTTCTATCCAAGTCACAGACTCCAAGTTCTAATGTAAAAAACGTGACGAAAAACGTCTAATAAAGCCGTTCGACGGTCTTTCATAAATTTGTGGTCGGAGACAAGTTAATTGATATCAGTGACAGCAAAAACTAGTGAATTTATGATTGCAAAAAACAAGGTGAATGCCAGAGGCAAAGACCTATCCTGATTTATTTTCTGTTGAGATAGGTCAGTTACGAAGTTCTGAAAATGTTGACGTATTTTAATTTATTTTCTCGAAAACTACAGAGTATATATTTTTAATTTTTGGTATATGGCCTTACCATTAAGGAACCTTCCATCCTTTAAAATTAAAATGAGTTATTGGTATTCACCCTGTATATCTAGAAAACTGATGCATGTATAATTTTCATTTTATCAGTCGAAATAGATGGATGATCGTTTACGCCATTGTTTCTTTTTCGAAAATCGAGCCCAGGACACCTATGTTTTTTTCTAACTCTCATACTTTCAGAGAGACCCCCAAATCCCATCAAATTTGGTCCACTGTGTACTTCAAATAAATATATATTTTTTAAAATAATGATTTGTAGTAGAAGAATGTTGAAGTTGAGCAGGAAATAGATGTTTGTAAAAATCTATTTAAAAAAACGTTGTACTATCCTGCAAGCAATTTTGACTATGCCCCTGCGCAAAGGGGAAGAAGCCGTTACAAAAGACGGTATAATTGCTCCAATATGCCGCTACATCTTTCTAGGAAAACAAAAACAATTTAATCAAGCATCACAATGATGCAATCTTCTCTTATCCTGAGGCCAAGTAAAATGACGAGCGAGAAAGGGAGACTTGCCCGTCGTTCGAGAATTGCCAGTTACCTAAAGCCCTTCGTACGACTTTTAAATAGAATGGAACAATAACGGGGAGCTTTCGGGCGTAGCCATAAACTGTCATGAATTTCGTGCAAAGTAACAGTTATGTTCGGGTATATGCGAATTCTTGTGATATGTGTGTACATGTGTGGTGTACTGATATAATTTCCGTTGTGAATACGATAACAGAAGGATATAAGCGTGATAACGAGCATGATGTATGACTGATCTTACAACGAGATTCTATTAGATGAAATCCCACCTTGTGAGCGTTGACAAATTCAATCCTGAAATAGGTTGACGTCCGAAATGAAACGTTAACAGCAGCTACTGTATACAATAATAGAAGAAGCGAATGCTAAGTTGAATTAATGTTGGCTTAAAATTGCCATCTGTCTTCTAAAATGGGATTATTTTGAAGCGAAAATAACAAATTTATGATTTATGATATTAAATTATATTAAATCACGATATAGCGGAAATAGTAAATAAAAGGCTTCTTTAATTTACTGAAGTACCTATTCCATCGCTTTATTTTTAGTGGACGTCATGAAACAACAGCTGTCACATATCGGAATTACTAAATGCCCTCGTAGGTTTATTTAGCTGTGATGTGAATATTAATAGAACGTATACCATAATTTTAGTAGAACCACAGAATATATTTCCATAATAGTTGTGTTTTAAAAGTAAGGTTATGTTTAAAAAGGCTGTTGCGCAAAGTTTGTCAATGGCAGTTTTAGGATTACCAATTACCTACTTTAAGAGTCTTATATACCCACTTAAATCGTAGTTTTAGAATATCTCATTTAAAACTTATCCGATTTGAATGCAAAATTTATTAGAATCTAAAATATGTATAGAATGTCGGAAGCCATTTTTTTCTTAAAAAAAAAAAATAAAAAAGTGTCTGCATGCATTTTATAGTTTTTCTGGCCTAATTTACTAACTTTCCGACATTATTCATTGCTTCTAACTTTGAAATTAATTTTCTCCAACTCTTGTTATGAGCTGTAAATTAATTTATTTGAAAAGCAAAAAGTGCATATCAGTAGAGTAGTAATGGCGGAGCTGGGTCTCCCCCCACCCTTTTTTTTTTGTGGTGGGGGTAACTAGGGTAATTCGAGTAATGTAGGTAATTAGACTGATGTAATTGCAATAGAGGTAATTAGAGTATTGCAGGTAATTAGCCTGATGTAGTTGCAATAGAGGTAAGTAGAGTAATGTGCAGTAATTAGACTGATGTAATTGCAATAGAGGTAATTGGAGTGGTGCAATGCAATTGTAGTTGTAATTAGTGTATGTACCAATATGTGTATGAGTACTCCAAGTAGTGGTGGTGGGGTAGCTCAGCTAGACTGCTATAAAGAAGATGTAGTCGCAACACAAAATCATTTCTATCGTGTTCTATCGTGAACCATCTACAGCTAACAAATCAGCCTAGTGCAGTCAGTGACTTCAGTTATTTCAAGTGAGCAATATCTTATATTACTCTTTATAATTCTTTCATTATATTCATTTTAAATATGGCAATTTCCGAAGTTGACTTATTAGCACTTAATGAGCTAATAAATCAAGATATGCAGGTTTTAGAGCAAAGATCCATTTCAGCGTTAATTTTATATAAACCTTATATCATAAAAAAAATATCTTTGGTTAATACAAGATTTGGAAAATCAATCATAGTAACTTTGTTTGAGGAAAGTTCAATTACGACTTTTAAATCATTTTTACCGAAACGGTTTGTGGAAATTATATGTGAGAACACTATCGATAAAATAAATTCGTCAAATGGTAAAGTTACATTGACATATTTAGGACAAAGTTCTCCAGCTTATCCTGGAGCAAAATCTAGTCCATTAATAAGTTTCGGTGTTTAATTCTCAAACAAAAATAATCGTAAAGTATTTAAGTTAGCTAAGTTTAAGTATTAAGTAGAAATGGAATATTGTGGAAGAATGCTAGGAGTATTATAGAATAGTATCACTTGTTAGCCTATAAAGATTCTGATATATCTAAATTGACATTTGTACAACATATTTTTACTTCGTGTACACCAATAGCTCAAACGTAAGTCCATTTAGTGCTGTTTTTTATGTATTTTTTTACATTTCATTTTTTATTTGTAGGTACGCAGCAAAGATGTGGATGCAATATTCAACCCAAACATGGACCCCTGCAGAAGACATTAAATCTGCCATTGAGAGATTGTCTTGTAAACTAGATGACTTAATAAGGGATGCATTGGTTTCATTAAATTATGATATGAATATCTGCTTCGACGCTGAAGAAGTTCGACGGGTTAAAGAAGCTTCTAAAGCGTATAGCATTGGTGTAAATCTATGTGGTAGATATTCCCGTGGCTTCTTAAATTTGGATGAGTTTTGTGAGCATATGGACAGAGTGGAACTAAAACATTTTCTATACGAGATAATGGAGTACCTACCTAAGAATATTATTGAAAAATATCAACTCGACCAGTCTGATGTAGAAGATAACAATGTAGATACATAAATAATATTCATCTTCTATTGTCATATTTATTACACCAAATATTGTATGTATCTGTAGTAAACAATATTCTGTATTTTATATTATATTATAAAACTGAATAAATAAAATACACATTAAAAGATTACATTCATTTTATTTCATATTTCTTATTACACAACAAAAAATACAATCATAGTATAATTAGAACAGTTTTTATTTTAATTTTATATTTAATTCTACAATTACATTCTGAGAAAATAAACAGTTGCAAGTACATCATGATTATTGTTGATAAAATTATCCAGATATCTTGATAGAAATAGGTTGCACTACTTAATTCCACAATAATAAATATTTTCTTTTTTTACTTGACATCGAGAAAACCATTCTGAACCGAGCCATCTAATGCGTTATAACTTAAATATGTATCATGAAGTATAAGTGCATACACTCGAGTTTGTTCCGGAAATTTCGCTTTTCGTGTTTCAAATTCTATTTTTATGTCGACAGTAGATGATTTCACTGCAACAGGTTGGTGTGAACAATCAATGACAAACAAAGGATTCTTCCTGAATTCCCCAAGATCCATCATGGGTTCGCTCATATCTTTATCATAGTAACTACGTTGGAAGTTCTCATAAGCATAATATGCTGCAGAATCGAGCTTCTTATCGAAATCTAAATTCCAACGTTCATATGGATATACTTCAGAGTTTAGAAATAGTCGAATATTATTTATGTCTGCGTGTTTGAACTGTGTAACATCCTTTGTTCTATCATTGGCCTGATCAGTGCCTTGAAAGCCAAGAAGGATGAAAAGTGGGCTTTCAAGACGGGTGGAGAGTTTAAGAGCCCATATGTCATAGGTAGTATCGCGTAGACAGGGAAGCTCATAAAAATCCCACGCACGGTAGACCATCTTAACTTTGGTATTATTACCACTTTTATTAATTCGATTCAATAATTTTAACTTTTGTCGATCTTCAGGTACAATGTGCCTTATCTTCCACTCAATTTTGCTGATTTCCAACTCTGCATCAACCTCACCGATATAGGAGTCTTTAAATGAGCGTGCAATTATCATAATTAATTCTTGCTTCACATTCAGAATGCCTTTGGTATAATCTTCTGCAAAACCCATAAGGAACTTAAGGGGTAGTTTGCCACTGAACACGTGACTGGCGGTATCTAAAATATCTTGTCTCTTTTCAGTGAGACCCCAACCTGTTGTTATTAATGAGCGTGCATGCGTTTGCCCATACGACACCATAGTTTTCATTGTGGTAGTAATACCAGGTCTTCTGACTACTGCTACTTGTTCACCACCCATTTCCAGTCGTATCTCTTCAAAGAGAAATGCTAGTGCATTATTGGATAAATAACAACGCTTTGTGGTGTCGCTAGGAGTAAATTTTCCCTCTATGTATATATAACTTTCTGAAATGTCGAGTATAACATCTTGAAAATTGATGGGAATACGTATTTCATCAGAGTTTCTGTAATATGGGGATCCATATGGTTTATATGTATGCTCATGTAGGCTAACTAGGGAATGATCTAACACAGGTTCATCAAACACCTCAAGTTTGTCACTAGTTGCAGTAGCCACCATTATTATGACCAATTTTTCGCAGTTTTAATCCAATAGATTTTAAAAAGGCTTGATCCTCAGCTGACAATCTATGTCTTAACTGTTTAAGGTATAGACTTTGAATGAATTGCTTTCCACATCTCCCTTTCTTTTTATCCATACTGTTGTTCGCTACAGTATCATACTGATGGTGATGTACTTGCTGTCGCTGTTTATATCTAAAACCCATTTGGTTGGTGATATCCGACTTTCTTCAATTCTAGCCTTACAATAATTTTCTCACCTCGAAAATCGATCAAATCACCGTTGTCGTCCAGTATGCGTAGTGTGATGTTGTCTATTAACTGACACCCTTTAGGTCTAACAGGTAAATATATGATATTTTTGGGTTCTCTAGTAAGTTTGTAGCCAGGCTCAACGTCTATGTCAAATTCAAAGAGAGTGTGTGACTCTTCTGCATTCAGATAAGCTCCAGAAATAATATTGCAATCTACGCGTATCATCCTTACTTTCATAATATCAACAGGCTGTGTTGATTCGTAATTTTTATTTGGTTGTAAATATATTTGTCCAAATCCCAACAGACTTCCTATTGAATTTGGTTGTCTAAAATCTACTTCATACTTTGACAAAATCTCGCACTTTAAGGTATTGTTGTTTGCCCTTAAAGTGAATATTTGCGTGTAATCCTTTCCATCAATATTCATAGCTTTCAACATTGCAGCATAGATTTCATCAATTTCATAAGCCCCCAGAGGTATGTGAACAGTAGTGAATGTATCTTTAGCACTAACCCTATATTGGAAGATGTTATTTGTTTCATCCACATTGTATATGGAGTTGTAAGAGTAGAATCCAATTAAACCTAACCCATGACGACTGCTCCTATCCAGTTCAATGGGTGGATCAAAGTTGACACTTAGCTCACTTAAGCGGCTCGTTAGTGTGAACGTGTACGACATGACTGATATAATTAAATTGTGTTACCCAATTTATTGTGGATTACAGCAATAATGGTATAATTTCCTCTTCTTAGAAGTTGATGGTAATATATTTACATTGTTATTGGATGCCACATTTACATCGTTTACCTTACAATAGCAGCAAAACATTTTTCTAGGTGTTGGACCATCATTTACGTCAACATTGCTTTCATAATCATTAAGGTAATGTTCTGTACAATATTGATATTTTAATATATCGACATCGTTCTGAAGATGTGTAGGTAGCTTATCCCATACTAATGCAATTTCATGTGAAGCCAACCCAATCATCACCTCTTTGGGCATATCTGCTAGTTGTTGTTTGCTCATCTTCAACAGACTACGCAAACGGGAGAATGCAATTAGTGAGTGACCCATTCGCTTGATACCTTCTCGATCTATTGCTGGGGTCATAGATTTCAGTTCCATGGCGTTTTATATTTGTTTCGTAGAGAGAAACTTTAAACACAAATGTCCACACAACACTGTGTTAAAATTCTGTACACGTTTGTAGTTATAGAATATTTGGTTGGCCCTCCTTGAATCGTTATTGAAATATGTAACTAATTCTATAGGTGGGGGTAAGTCGCCAAAACTATCAAAATAATTTACTAAACTACCTCGTTTTTTATATGCCACCCAATGTGTCCCAGGACCATATATACTATCCAAATTGATTATTGCGGATTCATTGTAATGTGGCCCATGTCTTGGTAGTGAGTCACGCATAAATACACCTCGAAAGTATGCTACCTTCATTTTATTAGCATAATATTTAAGATCAATGTCGGTAAGAGGTCTCCGAGGTAGGGAGTCTATTAGTTTTTTGAATTCTGTTTTAGATAAAGACCCATCCCCTTTCGGTATGGCTTCATATACATCCCCTTACCACTTTTCATAGCTATTGCTTCCATACTTCTGTTGTGCCGATTTGCTTCAGCTAATTCTTCTCTACCCTTTTTCACATCATTTACAGCTTTAGCAATACCAGCAGCCGTACCAGCCAAACTACCCAATGCAGATAATCCAGCAAAAATGGGTATTAGAGGTAAAATACCACCAACTTTTGGAATTGGTATAATTCGAGGTGTTTGAATATTGCGTTTTCCACCGGCCTGTTTTATATATCGACGTGCAGCTTTTAGAGCAATTTCAACCACCTTCTTTTGGTCTTTTACTTTTTTGCCTCCAGCATTTCGCAGTGTGTCACGCACTTTTCGTACTATCCCAGATCCAAACGCTGTCTTTTTAACATTCTTCTTACCTTTCTTTGTTTTCTTGATGATTCGTTTCCTTATTGGATTGCGAGATATTGTTGAATTACATCCCATACCAAGACGTTGTTTTCCCTTCATTATAGTTGTGACTAACCAAGCAGCTGCCTTTTCTCCACGTCCTGCGTCTTTGGATTTCACCCGTTTCCACGCAGCCTGTTCAAGCTGATAGTCTGCTTTATGGCGGGCTGCTTGATTACTGCTATTTTTGTCGTATGCAATATCGTGTTGCTTACACGCTTTATCGAGCTGATTTATGCCAGAATCACCTCGTGCTAACCTTTTATTTAAATCTGTGCCTGGACCACAAAATTGATAACCTGGCAAATGCAACTCGACGGGGAGCTTATTAATCAGGGAATTAACTAATCCTCCACCGCGCTTCGTACGTTTTTCACGTGTGTATCGTATCGTAGAAACCATTTAAATAAGAGTTGTAAATCACACATCTACTTATATAACATTTAGCCGCGGTACAATGCACATTGTGAAACAGAAACAAACGCTTTCTATAGATAATTTGGATGAAAAAGTTGGGCGTGGGTTAAGTGCTGATAATCGCCATGGACCACTACTACCTTCAACTGTACGTGCCCTCATAATAGGACCCTCGAATTGTGGGAAAACAAATGTCTTAATATCTTTGATCACGCATCGTTTAGGTTTACGTTTTTTAAATATTTACCTATACTCAAAGTCTATAAATCAACCCAAGTATGAGTATCTACGTAATGTATTAGCGCCGATTGAGGGGTTAGGATTTTATACATTTAGTAATGGTACGCAAATAGTGGAACCATCCGAGGCAAAGCCAGAGTCTGTGTTTATATTTGACGATGTAATATGTGAGAAACAAGATGTTATAAGGGGATATTTCAGTATGGGCCGACATAGAAATGTGGATTGTTTTTATCTTGGCCAGACATACTCTCGAATCCCGAAGCAGCTAATAAGAGACAATAGTAATTTAATTGTTGTCTTTAAACAGGACGACATGAATCTGCATCACATCTTTTCCGATCATGTGTCACCTGATGTAACGTTTACAGTATTTCAAAATATGTGTGCAAAGTGCTGGAATGACAAATATGGATTTCTAGTGATTGATAAGGATAGAGAAGTACAAGGTGGGCGATATAGAAAAGGGTTTGATAGCTTCATATATCCATAATGCATTTTATTAAAAACTTCACTTGAATTACATACGTCGTTAGGATTACTTCGTTTACGTATGCGCTAAGATGAAGGTTACCAAAGATAATAAAAAATATAACAATCTTGCACATCCCAGTAGCGAAATAACACTCAAGCGACAGCTGATTGAGGCAACAGATGCTGTGCGGAAGAAGTTTAACTATATCAAGAACAAAGATATGGAGATGCACGTAACACTTGAAAAGATCTACCAACCGATAACTGAACCTTTAAATGTTATATCTTCAGCAGCAGAGAACAAATCTCATATCCAACAATTACATTCAAAACCATCATCATCAAGGGTGTCCACCCAGAGGGCTGTATCATGGGAGAGTGCTTCTGAAGAAGGATCTGATAAGTATGTAGGTGGTGATGATGTTCCACATTATATCCCCATTATGGAAACACCACCATCGTCAATAAGAACAACCCCTGTATCCGAAACTTCTCCAGCTAGTAAACTAGAAAAAAGACATGAGGTTGTAAAAAGACATATACAAAATTTAAAATCTGGTGATTCCAAGTATGATAGTTTATATGGAGTGCGTGTAGATCCCAAGACAGGCAAACTGCTGATGGGCAATGCCGAAATACGTTTTTCCCATGGAAATATTACGCTATGGTATGGCAATAAGAAACTTGGCGTGTATCTAGGTAGTCCTAAATTGTACGATCTAATATTTCTAAAACGCCCAACAATTTTAGATGATAATAGAGAGGGTGTTCTCGATGATGAATGGAGTAAGATATATGGAGAAATACTAAGAAAAACAAAGGCACCTTACAAAAAATTCGATGTAGCGAATGGCTATAACACTACTAAGCGTGGAAAATTTCACAAAATTATCAAACCATTAACATCTTCTACAATTGCGACACGATCGTCAACAAGTGGTCACGGCTTAAAACGTGTACCTACCCACAAATTGTACAGAAATAAAGATAAAGAATATATTTTTTGGAATAAACCCAGCGAACTCGTGGATCGTCTACGTCTACTATGGAGTTCGAAAATAGCGGGAAATAACAACCACGACAATGAAATAATAGAAATAATATCAGAACTTAGGGAAGAAAAAATAGTGTATTAAAGATGAAATAAAACATAGTATCATTATACTTAATAAGTATTATATAGTCTGCAATTTATAAACCGCATCAGATGCAGTCAGAAATGTCTACTGTAAACACTATCGACAAATTTGGACGCAGCAAAAGAATTAGTGCGAGTAAGTTAATAGCCCATCGTGGATTACCTGGCGTGGGTTTTAAACTTACCAGAGATAATCACTATGATATTGAAAATAAGCGTTTAAAAAATTTAGGGGAACCTGTCGATGATCAAGATGGTGCAACATGTAATTACGTTAACAAGCGTCTACAAACAAATGATGAAAATGCTGCCAAAGCTATTTTTGATACAACCGATGTAATTATTGGGGAAATGAAAAAATATGTTGATGTGGGACTTATAAGAAGTGGAGAAGAAAATCGCGCTATTTTCAATAAACAAAATAATGAGATGATGCAGAAAATGAAAATAGAAATGAGGAAATATGTTGATAAAGCAATTTCTGAAGTTAAACGTTCGGCCATAAACAATCGCAATACTTTAATCACTAGAATCTCTAAATTAGAGCATATTGCCACCGAACTCCAACCAAAGAAGGTGCAATCCGGAGGCCTAGCATTTCCACCAGAACTAATGCCTGAAGTTGATATATAGCTGAAGACAATTTTATAATGGAGGTTAGCAGCGAAAAATTACAAGTTGTTAACGAGTTACATAGAAATGCTCGACGAAATTTTCGTAGAAGGCGAACCATAATTAAGGGGTTTGGTGATTTGTGGCAAGCAGACCTAGCTGAAATGCAGCCATACGCTGATAAAAATAGAGGGTATCGTTATATTCTTGTAGTGATTGACTGCTATTCCAAGTACGTATGGACCAAACCTATTAAAAATAAAGCAGCTGTAGAAGTTACCAAGGCTATGCAGACTATTATTCAAGAAGCAAATTATTCACCGAGAAATTTACAGACCGATAATGGTACTGAATTCTATAACAGAAAGTTCTCCGCATTAATGAAGCGGCACGAAATTAATCATTATTCTACGTATAGCACAAAAAAAGCAGCAATTGTTGAGCGAGTAATCCGCACATTAAAAAATTGGTTGTATAAAGAATTCTCAGCTATGGGTAAATATAAATGGCTCGATATCCTACCAAACGTTACAAAAAGTTACAATGACAAAGTCCATCGTACAACTGGCAGAAAGCCCATTGATGTCAAACCAACTACACATTTAAACGTATATAATTATATTAAGATTGCTCTGAAACCGAAATTTCATCTCGGTGATATAGTTCGTATTAGCAAGTATAAAGGTGTATTTGATAAAGGGTTTACACCGAACTTTTCAACAGAACTTTTTAAAATTACCAAAATAAACATAACAAATCCCACAACTTACCTGATAGAAGACTTGTTTGGACACCCAATCAAGGGATGTTTTTATGAAATGGAGCTACTAAAAGCAAAATACCCCGATGTGTATCTAGTTGAAAATGTATTAAAGAAGAAAGGAAATAAAGTGCTGGTAAAGTGGTTGGGGCTATCTGTAGAACACAATTCGTGGGTTGATATAGCTTCTATTGTTTAAAATTGTCATTAACTAGAAAAATATATTAATGTATCATTATATAGTTATGTCGATTGAAATATTTTAATATGTGTCACAAATGAATAATAAAATGAATATACTTTATTAATATTTATTTAATTTATTTCCTTCATTTTAAATTGTAAAAAAATTAAAAATAATCATTTTTTTTTTTTTTTTTTTTAACACTTGAAAGATAATAAACATACACATAAATGTTTTAATTCCTTTTTATTTTCCTACAATCTATATTATAAGAATGATACAAATATACATATAACATAAAACATAAAATTAATTAAATATAATTAAAAATTATAATTAAACATTAAACAAACATAAAAAATAATATAAAAAGTACAAACTAGAAAATCTAATATTATTATATGGGTACTGTTCTTTTTCCAGTATTATTGCACACAAAACAACCTTCGATGGCACCGACTGTCACTGTGTCATCGCCACAAGCTTTGCACTTTATGGTAGGTACGTCCCACCACTCAACCGTGTTGTGCAGACTTGCGTGTTGGTGAACAGCCCCCTCTACGACCATGCGAGAATACGATACGTAGCACCTAGTGCACATAAAGTATTTTCCCTGGTCAATGCTGCATACCACAACGAAGGCCGCTGTAGCACACACCTTGTCCATTGTACCAGCCACCATATCTTTTATCTGGAAAGCCATCTCGTGCTGGTCTTCCTCGATGAGGTCCGCAACATCGACTTCTATACCATCGTCCACCATTTCGTCGACTCCATCGTCCACTATACCATTTTCGCCGCCTTCGATGACTTCCTGGATATCGATGTTGGCACCATTGGCATCAACATCAGCAGGTGCTCCAATCTCCACAGCCTCAGCAGGTACCCCCATCTCCGCAGCCTCATGATTAAACAGCATCCAATTATTGGAATCTTCTTGCGCCAACCGTCTTAGAATAGATATAATAGATGGATTTGCCATTTCGATACGTGGTATATAGATAGAAATAGTAAATGCAACTAAGTTTGGTTTAATATTACTCCCATATATATAGTAGTGTGGGGAGGGAGTCACTCTAAAATAATAGAGGGGGTATTCATATCCAATCATAGGATACGTGTTATTATGAATTTTAATTAGTGAAGTTTGACACCTTAACCACTCGGCCAACCTGACTTATTCATTGATTCAGTAAAACACTATACATTAAATGTTTACCCCCTCTCCATCATCAATAATAGAGGTGCCTGTAAAGTAATGTTTGTAGGAGGCGCCACTGCTGGGGGTGGAGATTAGTTTGCTTTATATAACACACAGCAACGCTCTTGTTTGTCAGATTTAAAATTATTAACATCATGGACACTTCTCAAGTAAATTGCGTCTCCTCCAGCACCGACTCAAAATCAACGTCATCGACCTGGTCAATGCCTAGTGAATACGGCCCAGACAGCAGTGATTGGTGGGAACGGTCACCTCCATCGTATTCGATAGACGAAGAGGACCAGGAAGACGAAGAGGACCAGGATGACCAAGCTACCCCAGATAGCATTGACGACAGACCAATATCACCTTCATCTTATTGGATAGGTGAGAATCTAGGCGAGGACCAAGATAACCCCCCGGACAGCAGCACTGATAGGGCAACATCACCATCAGCATGGTCTATGGAAACGGTGTTCTACGATCCAGACGGCCAGCCATCA
Organism: Rhagium mordax; assembly: GCA_963680705.1. NCBI lineage: Eukaryota > Metazoa > Arthropoda > Insecta > Coleoptera > Cerambycidae > Rhagium > Rhagium mordax. The sequence goes on along the minus strand of OY796658.1, from coordinate 25,842,260 downwards.
CCTGACCAGAGCCACTGGTCAGATTATCAGCTCTTGATAGAGTGCGATAATGTCTGCGAGGGAACAGATTAGGCATCCATATAAATTAAACATTGTAAATAATTTAATAAATAGTTTTAGTAAATAAATTAATTGTAAGTCATTTAATACATTTATTTACTTAATAAACTCTTAAATATTTATTTAATTTATTTCCTTCATTTTAAATTGTAAAAAAATTAAAAATAATCATTTTTTTTTTGTATAATTTTAAAAGTTTCCTACAAAATAATATGTTATTACAATACTAAAAATATATTTACAGTTTATGGTTATAATATATATTACATACACACATACATATATACAAATAATATAATTTATTTATAATTAAGACACCAACAGTCCCTATTATGGTGAGTCCAACTACTATAAAACACACCAATGCGATCACACAAGATGAGTGCCCCTGACATACATTTTATGCAAATGTTGTTCCAACAATTGTCCTCGTACTTACTACAGTACACGCATCGTTGTCTTAATTGTGGTTGGTCTGCTTTGCAAGCTTCACATACGTCTCGATATATACCAAAATTCGTTCTTTTGAGTATGGTAAGACAATTGCGACATTGTGTTTCATTTGGACAATTGTCTCGAAATTCTTTTTTCTGCACTGGGTTCTGAATTACACACTTTTTGCACAGTCCAGTGCATGGGTTGATAATTTGCTTCCTCCATGCAGTATAGCAATTATGGCAAATTCTTGAATTATTGTAACTATACGGTTGTACTGCTATTATTGGTTTTAATTTCCACTCTCTTGGTAGGACCATTGTATGCACTTCTGTTTTAAGACACGATTGTGTTACGTAAGAAGTTTGAATGCGTTCCTCTTGTGGTCACTCTTGGTTTAAATAGCTAATAGTAAACTTGACGCAATAGGAAGGGCGTCACCGTCACGAATTATAGAATATAAAACGGAGGAGGTTTAACATCAAATCAGTTGAGTTCCAACATTTAAAGATGGCTTATAGACGATTCCTCACTGAACTGGCAGAAAATGATATGGGTGCAATGGTGTTACACCGAGATGGTGTAAATCAAGAGCTTCAGGACTTGAATCAAGATGCTGTCCACAGGGGGGATCCCATCATCGTGGAAAATATCAATGTCGACCAAGAGGGTGCCGACTGGGGAGATGGCAACCTGGTTCCCGTCAGTGTAGATTAAGGTCTTGGGGATGATGTGGAAGACGAAGCGGGAGAGTTAGCCTTCTCCGGAAAAATATTAAACAATTATGATGATCGGCGGAGACTATATTGCACGTCAGCGTCTTTTGTCATAATCAGAACCAGGCCGGATGCAACCAAACACTTCCTGTGTGGGCTATGTTATATATCCTATACACGGATAGTGTCCGGACGTCACCAGCATGTAAATATTCACAAAACGACGACGTTGGATGGTGCAATGATAACGAAATGTAAATGTTGCAGCACAAACTTGGTGCAATTGCATCGAATTGAAGTATGTCATACATGTAATAATGTAAATAAAACAATTGCGTGAACGATACAACGTGTTTTACTAAATTTGATTCGTTATAAGTAGTATTTATTAATGTAAATTTATATTTCATTTTATTTTTAAGTTTAATTGTATATATTTTTTAATTAATAAAAATATTTGTGCCACCCTGTATATTACAAGTTGTGAAAATTAGTAAATCATATAAATATTAAAACAAATGAACATATGAATGATTTTATTAAAAAGTATTTTGAAAAAAAAATGGTTATCTTTTATTTATTATTATTTAAATTAAATTAAAATATCTCAAGATATAAACTGATTCAAAATAATACAGTTGTAAATGTATAAAGCCGATAGCTTGGGTTGATTTTATAGCCTAAGGCCATGCGACCCTGCCTGGTAAATACGGATCGATGAGCAGGTAGTTTTTTGTTGAAATTAGGAAATAGACCTAACTCTTGTGGGGCGTTCGAGTAGCCGAGCGGGCAAATACGCGTCGATCTTGAGGTCACTCAGAAGACCACAGGATCGAATCCTCGGACGCCCCCCGGAGAAAGGAGGTGGTGGTTCTCCGTTTTTTTTTTTAAATTTGACCTTTGACCTTTCCTAATTAACCATTAATTTTGATTTTCATGTGTTTAAAATTCGATTTTTTTAATTTTTTTTTTTTTTTTTTTTTTTTTTTTTTTTTATGTTGTTATTAACCTATTAAACTCTTTATTTATTTAAATTAATTAACCTTTACATTATGTGTTTATTCATGTCAAACATGTACTCATAATATGCACAATTAATTAATTACATGTGGTGTATTTATTTTATTAACTAATTAATTTTTTTATCATTTTTTATTCACTTTTTAAAATTTGTTTTAAACTTTTTTATATTTATTTTTAACAATATATTCTTACATAATAATACACAGTAATTTATTTTTTATCATTTTTTGTCTTTTATTTGTATCATTTTTTTGTAATTATTTGTCATTTATTTTTTTGACAAACTTTTTAATTTTTTTTAATATTTTTTTATTAATAATATATTTTAAACCTAATTAACAATCTTATCTGACTAACAATATTCTTAAATAACTTAAAAATCTAACTTAATTAATTTGCCTTTATTTGTATGCTCTTTTAATTATTTTTGTCATTTATTTTTTTTGACAAATTTTTATTTTTTTTTTGGGGCATTTATTTTTTTAATTATTTTTGTCATTTATTTTTTTTGACAAACATTTTAAATTTTTTTTGGCATTTATTTTTTTAATGTTTTTTTATTAATACTATATTTTAAACCTAATTAACAATAATCTTATCTAACTAACAATATTCTTAACTAACTTAAAATCTAACTTAAAATAACTTTCCGCCGCGTGTGCGCAAGTGCTCAGCCACCCATTTGATCCGAAATAAACCTCATCTGCTTTGCAGTTTTGTCGAGAGCCTCCCTTTGTCTCTTTACGTCGGCCTCTAATTTTGCGGCTCTTTCCCGCATATCAGCAGCACGACGCAAGATTTTCGGATGATCCCGACAAAGCCTCAAATTTAAATCATGTGTTCTCTTAAGTTGACCGTATATTTTAAAAAATTGTTTAACAGATGTTTTGGTGTCAACTTGCGAGAACACCTCCGATTCAGAATCAGAGTCCGCTTGTGCTGGGAGCGGATTCTCATTAACAATCGGAGCTACCTCTGGCGGCGGTGGCAACACCGCATTAGAGCAACCCGGTTGTTCTAATGCGTCATTGCGTGGTGGTGGCAACACCGCATTAGAACAGCTTGGCTGTTGTAATGCGCTATTGCCAGGTAGAGGTACAGCCACAAACGACGCAGACGGTTTTACCTGCCCTTTACCTGCCGAAACCTTATTTTTTTTTGGTGAAGCAGGTAGCGGACTTAGAGGGGCAGGTACAACTGTCTGCGCGAAATCCATTATCTCGTCCCATAAAGTCGCGTCACAGTCTATGGATTGTGTTTCTGTACGTCTACCTTTACCTTTTGATGGCGCCGACGACGACTTTGTGTTTTTATTGTTGTTTACATTACTAGGCAAAAAGTCGTCATCGGAGTCATGTGCCACCAGAGACATAGATGATTTGCGCGGATGAGATGCGCGTACATCCTGACACCCTGAAGTAGATGGTGTGACTTTAAATTTTTTGTTTAAAGCCAAACCATGTAATTTCGGGGTATGAACGGCTTTACCTGCATTACTCCTGGATACGGTGACATTGACGGTATTGCCGAGGTCACCATCTTCAAGGTGCAAAACAGGTAAATCTGCGCCAGGATGTATATTGCCGTGCATCTGCTGATGGTGCCCATGATACGCTAGCTGACTACCGCCTTCGTTAGAACACGAAGCGCCCCCAACGTCAGCAGCAATACCATCTTTAACAATAATGTTGTTTAAAACATTAACCCTGCCAGAGGATGGATTTTTTATTGCTGACTTCACAGCACCGCCATTAATGGCGGAACCTGACGCCGTAGATGCGTCAGGTGATGGTTTAAACGTAGCCAAATACGTCATTAAAGTCAAGGGCGGTAAAGTTGGTGGCGGTGTCGACGAGCGCCTTTTACGCCCACCAGCAGATGATACATTTTTAACGGTTCTTACCATTTTGTTCACAAAAACTGAGCAATGAAATTCACGAGAGCACACTTGCACACACTAGCACAGGCGAAGACGGAAAGAATCTTGTAAGCGTCCTCAAACCCAAGCCAAGCTAACTTCCCCCTCCAACGGTAGGGAGTGGGTGACCACTCTCGTCTCTCATTGGTTGGACGACATCACGTGATTTATGCAAGCCAAGCTTTCACCCCACTGTTGATTTTCTTTGTCTCAACAGAATCCCGCTACAAAGTGACGTCAAACTTTTCTAAATGTCATGCGCACATCGAATAACTGACGCAACAACTTTCTATTTGAAATGACATCACATTCCTGACTGCAGCATAAAACGACATTTTAGTTTTAGCAACGTCACCTACTCTTACATTGTAAAACTGTATCATTACACACACCTCTTCAAGTCACTACCTACATTATTTATAATTTACGATTTAACCTAATCGATATTTAACTTATTTTGGGAGAAAGGTTTACTAATAACAACACTGTGATTTTTATTTAGATATTTTTATTCTATTATTTGAAAGTACTTAAAATTATCACAATAATTTTGTATTATAATGTTACAATTAAATATTGGTGAAATTTTGTAGTTTGAATTTTCCAGTTTAGTAGTTCATGTATTCGAATTTTCGACCTTTACGTTAGAAGATGAAATAAAAATTTTAAATTAATTATTGGCTTAAATCAGCTATTGCTGCAAGTAAAGCGTCCAAGTTTTCATTTTTTTTCTCCATATTATTTATGGCAACTATCAGTCGTTCTATATTTTGTTCTTGTTCGCTCTGAAAAAATGATATGTCACGGTGCCCCCACGGTAATGTTTTAGTAGTATTAGGAATAACAAAACGTTTGTCATCGTGTTGGGACAAGGCCACTTTGTTCTTTATTTCTGTGTAAATGTCATGCAAGCAACTCCGAAACGTATTCATTTTTCTAAATATTAAACCTCCCCGCTCAACGATTTTCTTATAGTCATCTATTGACAGCTGCTTTCTAATAACAGATTTCTTCACACCTTTAGCTTTTTTGAGTTCATTATCCACCGATTGTATATAATAAGCTTTCGCACCCGTACCATAAAAACTAATAATGGGATCAGAGGGGAACTCGTCTTTCATTTTACCTAACACCGACAAGCCCTTATGAATATTAAATTTATTTATTTCTTCGTAGTTAGATGTATCGAATTTGTCTGGATTCTGTATTATGAAATTATAAAAGTTATCTGTAAATGTTTTTATAATCAACGAATCCGTATCTGTATACAGCAAAGAAGCATTATCGCCGAAATGTTTTTTGATAACGTCGTAGAAAAAGTTGTATAATACTGTCTTAGACAACTCCAAGATACAAAAACCAACGTAAATTGGTTTGTTGTAGACTACCTTTAGTTTACCCATATGGATGGCTACAAAATCATCAGTAAATATTGAGCATGATTTAAAGTTAGGGCGTGTTATTAATGCATTTGCACCCATACTCCGCCTAACGCTCTCCCAGTGGGTAACTAATTTTATATCCATTCTATTATCAACATTTTCCATTGTCTTACCGAATACTGCGTTATTTAATAATTTATACTGATCTTTTTCAAATTTATTCTTAGCCTTATTTCTCATATCGGTGTTTAGGTCAATATATTTTTTAAGCCAAGGTGATTGTTTGAATTTAAGTATTCTATGTGTTTTTATAACCATTAACCCGTTATCTAGCGCTTGTTTCAAATTTATATAATGCACAATATATCTCCTCTTATCGTTTAAATTTGGTATCAGTTTTGTCAATTTCGATTTTGATTTTGGTGGAATAATATTTTCTACTAAAAAGGGTAGGTCTGAGTGTAAGTCGTGTAAATCTTGTGGATAATGTATGTCTACTTCGAGAACATACCCATGGGTGCTTTCATCTGAAATGCTCGTAATATCTAAATTCATGATTTCTTCTTCGGACAGCCACACGAATCCACCTGTCGGCAATTGTTGCGACATACTATGCCCATATAGGTTCGTGGCATCTAGATATGTGATGAATGAAGAAGGTTCTTTGGGGTCGTAGTTAGGGAGAAATTTGTTATTCGCAATATGTTTCCTTTCCGTACACTGGCTTACTCCACCACGTATTCCCTTTTTAAAAAAATGGATCATATCAATGTCCGTTAATAATTCCAACTCCACTTTGGTTAGTTTTAACATAGCGTCCCACGAGAGACCCGGACAAGTGTAATACTGAGCAGGATCAAGTTTATATTTTTCCAAACAAATTTTACGAAAATTTTCAAATACGTCACACAAAAGGAGTACGTCTGATTTTAAATAAAGATCTGAGTAATCGCCCAAATTCTGACAATCAAACAAGTTCCACACATCGTTAGCCCTCTGATAATCTTTATCTGTTATATGTTCTTCATTTAGGTTATCGTAAAATTCATCTTTCGAGGGTAACTCTACATTATTTAGTTTCTCTAAACTATCCATAAAACTATATGGAAATACACCCTTTTGCCTCATTAAATTAAATTTTTCCTTATCTGTATAGAAACTTCCCGTAACAAACAATTGGTTATCAGTTAAGTTGCCCCCTAAATTTTGCAACGATGTTGATAAGAACTTAAAACTATCGATGAATCGTAGTTGTATAAATTTCCGTTTTTTCTCCCCTTTCTTATTGACGTAATCATGCATATAAAGGTGTTTCGTGAAAGATATATATTTTTCTTTATTTTGTGCTATAACATCAACTCTGTCCTTATGTGCACAGAGCTGTTTTATAAATAGGTGACTGTCGTAGCCACTCATATTGTGAAATATGATAGGTACAAAATTTGGTAATTTGTAATTTAAGTTACATACAGAGTGTGCGGCACCAAATCTTACTTTACCAGTTATATGACAATGATCTCTAACTTTTACATCCTCTACTTTAAATGGTTTCTCACATATACCGCATACGGTCGCATTCAGGAAGTCTTGTCTTTCTTGTGCTGTGAGTTTAGCCATTGGGACTATATCTTTCATATATCTGTTATAGATTTCCCTTACATCGGCTTCAATACGCGATACAAAAACTTTGGCTACATCAGATCCTCGATAGAGTTCAAATTTTGATAAAGAATTGTCAAAAGAACATTTTATGAAATATGCGAAGGAGTAAGGTTCGTGTATAAAAGTTTTATTTGTATAAGAACGTTCGGGGTTCGGTTCACAAGTATGAATAGGTTTCAGAATTGATTCAAAGTCTGCATACACTACAAATGGTACTTGCATTTGTCTTTCAAAGTTTTCAAATTTTAATATATTTTCAGGTACTTGTTTACCATATTTATCAATCCGAAATTGTGTCGATGGTGTTGTTGTATAAACATGATTACAGTCATTTCTCTGATGCTGGAATAACTGACGCTCATTATTAAAATATAGTAAGCAACCATCACAAAAGTACTTTTTATGATCATGAGCTGAAATTTGAGCGGAAACTAGCTTAGACAAGTTTTTTATCCAACAATAGTGATTATTAGCGCAATCTTTCTTACAGTGATGATTTACACCACATTCACCGGAAAGTAGTAACAAATTTACATGCATAAATAGTTTTTTTTCAGAATAACGTAAAGGCCCAACAACTTCATACTTTATTCTATTATTCTCAAATTTTTCTTCTAACCCGTACACGTTAATTGAAATATTATTCATCTCCTCAAATTTTGAAATATCCCGCAATTTTACTGGAAAATTCATACCTGATAAATTTAAAACTCTTGAAAAATGTGGATATGATGAGGTCTCAGATGTGCAGCCATTTGCAGGATACAACGCTGAAGTTACAGCCCAAGCAAAACAATACTGATCCTGGTTTTTTACATTTACCACTGCCTTCTTGTTTTCTATGGATTTTGGCAACTTGACATATGATGAACCACCCAGAGGACTATATTTATTCACATTGATTTCAACAAAAGCAATTCGTTCGAGGGCCCATCCTAAAATTAAATTATAATTAGTCATTTTCTTTCCACCTTAATGTATGTTTAAATACCTGAATCACGTTCCAGGAACTCCGTAGTTTGTGTAATCATAGCATCCACAAAGGTGTCCAAAGTATTGTTCAAATCCATAGCTTGATCCAAGATTTTGTTGGAAGTGTTAAATGATTTCATTTCAGATAGTTCCTGTGTCTGTAATACGTACGTAGCAAACGTTTCCATATTTACTTTTACTGTATTATGAATACGTAACACTTCCTCGAAGAGATTTAATATTTTTGATCTAATTTCATTGAAGAACATTACATAGTCTTGGTGATTATTTTCGCTATATACTCGATAGGTTACAATCCTGTATTTGAAAGCGCTCTGCACAATTTCTACACCTTCTATAAACGGAACACATGAATTTGTCCTATGCTGCAATGTCCTTCTATGGGAATTCATTTGGGTTGTGCTTAGAGTCACATTACAGCAATTACAAGTTTCCATATTTGTAGATGTTGAAGGATTACATTCCAGTTTAGGATATTTTGCTTGCGGACCACTATCATGTATCTTCTTACAAGATTGCCTCTGATGTCTTCGCAAATTGTCACCACGTGTAAAACTTACACCACAAGAAGTACAAATATACATTTTATGTCTTTACTCTGGGAGACTAGCACCACAAATGGCTGTGTGCTCCTCATCCTCATTTATATACACGGAGTGAAGCTGCCCCACCACCTCTACTTGAAATACTCATACACATATCAGTACATACACTAATTACAACTACAATTGCATTGCACCACTCCAATTACCTCTATTGCAATTACATCAGTCTAATTACTGCACATTACTCTACTTACCTCTATTGCAACTACATCAGGCTAATTACCTGCAATACTCTAATTACCTCTATTGCAATTACATCAGTCTAATTACCTACATTACTCGAATTACCCTAGTTACCCCCCACCACAAAAAAAAAAGGGTGGGGGGAGACCCAGCTCCGCCATTACTACTCTACTCATATCTATGCCTTAAAAGTGCTGCCATCTCGCACGAATTTGCGAAAACATATATGCACCTGCTGCAACCTGCAGTCGCGGTAGTTTCGGTTTGACTGCATCATGTCAAACTGATCAGTGCGGGGTGTGGTAGAATCGAGACCTGCGCCTGATACAGACCCTTAACAAAAATGCTTGAAAAGTACTTCAAGCACTTTGGGTGCTTAATAGAGAAAATTGATGCTTTGTTTGATGTTCTTGACAATTTTATTGGTAATTTACTGAAAAGTCAGGAAGATTTTTAACTATAATATTAATGACGTCACAGACCGATCTCACACTTAATTGCCATTCAGTATATATGGGATTGCAACCCCAAGGTTGAAAACGATGTACTAGACTAATAATAATAATATTTATACATTATACTTAGATTTTCCCAAGGTTTATTTGTAAGCGAGGCGAGGCATTATTTTCTTGATATGTTGAATTTTATGACACAGTTTTATCTTTAATATCTAATAATTATTAATATCAAATACACACAATTGTTTTCCCATTGCAAAACGTAGTCAGCCATGAATACAAAAATATTTTAATCCGAACAGATTACAAATTTAATCCTGCGGCATCTGTTTTGAAGCAATAAAATTTTAACGGTGTTAGTTTTTAATTCAATAATTAAATAATATGAATATTTGACTTCAATTTAAAGTTAGTATTTACAGTGCTTTACAGTTATAAAATCCAATTCTCCCTACAATATACATTTTGCGAAATTATTAATGTGTTTAATTGTTATTTAATAGCAATTAAATCATCCAGTTTTATTGTAACTAAATTGAAATATTAGGCACGATGTGGCATGGATAATTTTATCGAATGTTAAATGTTTTAGTAATTGATCGCAAAGTTGCCAAATCTTTTTATAGTTATTGATTTTCTTTACTACGTCAATAAATATTGGTATTTTATACATTGGGTGGTACCTAACCTAGAATGGCTAAAATGGGTACTCTACAGATGTAATCTTTCTCTATAAAAAATTGTATGCTCGCATTCTAATATTTGGCGAACACAAAAACTGTTGAGAAATTGAGAGGGTAATAATATTTCATTTTATATAAATTGCATTGCGTTAAAATTATCAAGATTATAAATAACAAAAAGAAAACCAATAAGTTCACATTTGAACAGAAATCATACAGTTATACCAAATAAAATTAGAATAAATTATTTCATCATTAGCTATGCAGAAGCTGTTAAAAACTGTTGCGCTTCTTGCAAGCGCATAATTCAAGACAATGTTTTTTGTAATTTACTTGAAAATGATAAAGGTATTTTACAAAAAAATTGCCACCTAAAAATGGATTTTGGATATTGTAGTATTACGGTGTAGAATATCATCTCGTGCATTTAAACTTTAGAAAATTGTATAAATAACCGTTGTCTAATATTAACTAAACTTTGTCATTATTTTGTTACTAGCACAAAGGACTCAAAGGAGACAGTTTCAAACATATACCGTTGGTATCATTCATGTTTTAGCTGTTAAAGTAATTTGGTGAGGGGTAAGTCTCGAAGTGCAGTTAACGTATGAATTATGGCTCTACATTATCTAAATATGAATATGACTGAATAGTGAAGTTTAATTACTCTTTAGTTGAAGTTGGGAAAGCTCTATTAGCTCTACAAATATGCCATCTAACTCCGGCGGTTCTCTTTAAGTTGCTTTAAATAAAAGAAATTTATAAGTTCATATATTCAACTTTTGGAATACGGGGTACCTTTTATCAGGTAACAAAGAATACTAAATTGGAAAAAAGAAACGAAAACTGATGATGTTGAGATTTAGTGTCAGATTAAATTGTCGTTATGAATCATCCTTCAGTGGTGGATTTGGCGAGCAAAAAAATCTTAAGGAGAAGGAAATTAAAAACTCATTGGGAAAATTGATATACGATAAATTGGGAAACTTTGAAAGATAATATTTAGATGATATTGGTGATATTGCGCCGATCAGGTCTATATGTGTCAAATATTATATTTAAAACGTGTTCTCTTCTTTTATGATATAATTAACCAACGGACCACTGGGTAAATTTTTAACTTGAAACGAATATAATTATCTTAATAATTAATAATATAATTAATGAATAAAAAATTATTCTATTGTCATATTGACTTTTTAATTTAGAGTTAAAAAGCTGCAAATTTATTTGGGAATATAATCCACAAGTTTCTATAAAATATTTGAAACTGTTTAAAAGTTACTGCGGGAATAACTAATTTTTAGGCCTTACTGTACCTATGTTATTTTATATGTATATTTTATTGATGGCTATTATTTTATTAAATATGTAAGTATGAGGAGTAAAAATGTTTTTATGTGATAATTCTATTTGGTTGTTGTAATTACAATAAATCTGTCCCCCCTCCAAAAAAAAAAAAAAAAATTGAATCAGAATCAATGAATTCATTTTTGTATTTAAATTCAAAGAAAATCTGTAATAAGCTTATGCAAAGTATAATTCATGGGAGATTTATTCAGGTTAAAAAGTGACCCGGTAATCGAGGTCTGCCGTGACCGTAGCGTACAGCTACTTGTATTTATCATGTAAATTAAGTCGAGATCACGGTTCTATCTTCACCTCAATCATAATAAGGGCGACGCTTCGTGCCTTCGCCCTCGGGCTTTACATCAAGTTGGTTGCCTGGCTGCCCGACTATCTATTTGTGCCAACCCATATACTGCATAACGGGATATTATAATGAAGGATTTATTGCTATTTCAACTATTATTAGCCGCATTTTTATATATGCATCCAATTCGATTATAAAGTAAAACTGGTAGCAAGATGTGTGATTAAAATTTTTGTAGGCAGCGTATACAGTGTGGTGGAAAACGGAATTGCGGTGTATTCAATTCAATTTAATTTGTTATGGTCAAACCTTGTAATTTAATTTACAAAAAAAAAAAAAAAATTTGTGGCTTCCAACTTTTCCAAATATAGATTGCTTTCACTTGAATTAAAACTAATATACTTTGGTATTTAGAGCGGTTGACTACGAATATGGTTTTTACAAATTCATCATGGCAGATTCAAAATGGCGGTAATCCAGTTTTGATCCACATATTCGATCAATTGGATACTTTGCACACATACATAGTTCCTACGACAAAACAGTATCAAATTTTACAAATCCAAGATGATGAATGAATTGGTCAAAATCGATTATCCTCATTTTGTTCCATTTCCCCTTGATCGACTTGATATTTTGCACACATACGTAGACTACATAATATTTTAATTTAATCTAACGAAGATGACTTCTAAAAAAGTAAAAATAATAAAATAATATATAAACAAAAAAAAATAATAACAAGCTTTTGTTAAAAAGTTTACAGTCATAATTTTCAATATTTACGCCCCACGCGTTTTGGTGATGCGAGTCAAAATAAACTGTGATGTGACTCGAAATCATTATTCAAGGCTACGACTAACTAAGCCTATTGAAGTCTTCTCTTTAGAGAGTAGATCTTCTTCAATGGCAAAAATTTTTTTTTAGTACATTTCAATGAAATTTTATTTTTTTAATTTATATTGTTCTATGTAGGTACATTAGCACACTTTTATGTTTATTATCTCTTGTATAATCTTTGTTTTCGTGCGGTTTCGTTCTGTTACTTCTTATATATACATCTATAACCAGATATTTGACAATAATTATTCCCGTCATCAGTAAATTATAAACGCCTATATTATTTATATATTTGGTTAAAGAGCAACTGAAGTTTTGTCCTCTATATACATAACTTGGAAGAACACGTATAAACAAATAAATTGGAAACGTAAGAGTTTAATAAAAGATAACGTCACGTCTTATATATTTTTCATATTTAGGGAGCCGTAAATGGCACAGATTTCATTTTATGGCAACACTTGCGGTTCTCGTTATTTTTATGTAGGACATTTTGCGAGTGAAAAAGTGCATCCTTTATTTTCCTTTCAGGACCTTGAAGGCGATACACCTCTACACGATGCTATTTCGAAGAAACGTGATGACATGCTAACCCTCTTACTGGACCACAATGCCGACATCACCTTAACCAACAACAATGGTTTTAACGCCCTACACCACGCCGCTCTCCGAGGAAATCCAAGGTAGGGAATATTTTTATAATAACCGGAATCTCATCGATACAGAGTGTCTGGAATTTTGCGTTGTATGCCATTAAGAGTAAATAAATGATTAAATGCGACTACAGGGTAGCTGAGTGGTTGAATGCATTGATATGTATTCATGGATGCGAGAATCGATAGTTCGAATCCATCCTGAAATAAATTAAAAATTGATTTGTAATTTGCTTCGCCCTTAAACGGGTAGGGAACTGTCGATGCTCTAGATGTGGTGCGGACCCTACAATAAACTGTAAGACCTCATTTTTCTTTACCTGACAAAAATTTTTAGGATTTCCCGGGATTATTTCGGTGATTTTGAGAAAAATAATTTTTTTTAGAAGCTTTTACAAATCACATTTCTCTTTTTGAGTTTATGATGGTTCCAGCATATTACAGAAAAATATTTTTCTAAATGGAAGACCAAGAGACTGGCTGATAGAATCGTCCATGCAGAGTGAATTTTGCATAGTAAGTCATCAAAGGTATAAAGCAATAAATAAATATCTATCTTAATTTAAATAGATACCAAATTATTTATGGTTTAATGTTTAATGTAGTTACTTGGTTGAGAGACGAGACTTTTACGTCGAGTTTCCGGGTTCGAATCATTAACAGGAATATAAATTAGTTGTAATAATAGCGATATATTCCATGATGGGTTCTAATTGAATTTAATCCCGTTTACTATTCACTGTTGGCACATTGTTAATTTTTTAATAATAGATTGACACATTTACCCGATAATCCTAATATATCGAATAGATTGGGTAATACCCCTAAAACACTAGAGATTTGTGGCCGTTCACAGTTCGATGAACAGACGTAACAATGTCTAACTCAAGTGGACGTTCTAATGCTGGTCAGCTTTGTCGTGTCCTTAATCTGCTTGGATACATGCCTTCCTACACCACTGCCTTTCCTTGGAGCAAATAACGCCCAAAACCGAAAATCAGATTATGAATTATTCATCTGAAATTATCAAATGAAGTGCAGATTGCTATGTTGGTAAATTTAAATAATGTATATTTTTCCCACAATTTAATAACAGAAGTATATTTTCTTCAATCTAACCCACGCGACGTCGTAAATTGAAAACTAATTTCCAGTCGTACATGAAGATTGTGCAGTCAATATTGTTTATAAATACAATAGATAAAAATACAGTCTGATTATATTTCACATTAATGACGGCAAATGTTTAATTCGAGTCAAAAGAAAAGTGTAATTTATGAAGGGAAGTCCCAGGATGTTGCGGAAAGGGTGAAAATAAGTTTTCAGTCATTAAAAAAAATTACGGTGAACAGGCAGACTAGCTTTAATTTTGTGTGAGTTTTTTATGTACTTTGCCGCCTCAAAGGATTTTTCCAGGCAAGTCTCGGCGCGTGGCGTCGTATTTTATATACGTCTTCGTATCGAGAAAATCTTTTAGGCTATATTTCGTAGCCATCCTTCGAGTATTAAGAAAGTTATTAACGTTTCAATACCCCCGTGTCGGGGGATTGTGTAAAATTTGTGAGATTAGAAAGATATGCGACAACAATGACCGCTTCAGGAAATTTGCAAATTTTAACCCAACCTCAAAATGTTCGTCAAAACGTCAAAATTCCACGTATTCGTTCGCTCCTACTGCCTCGAAATTCACAGCGAAACCGTGCAATTTTGCCCTTTATCTTGGATTTCTTACCAGAACGGCGTCCCGGCGGCGATTTTTCGTTCGGAAATAACGTTTAAAGGTTTCGCGTTTTTGGAATTTTTTTTAATTTCTCAAATTTCTCCAAACACGCGGCCGGGCCGAGCTTAATAACCCGTGTCTCTTTCGAGATGTACCGGCGGCGTTTTCTGAAAACTAGATGTAATTTAGAAAGTCCTGAGGCGTAATCGTTTCTCTCGATTTTGCCTCCTAAGAAAGTTATGAATTTTTTAAAAGAGGTGATTTTCTCGGATTTTAGCGGTTTTTCAAACATGTACCCATTTGGAAAGGCACCACAGCCTTTCCCTTTCTATCTAGATCTAGAGGATCTGACCCGGAAGGCGGGCAACATTTCTATTTGTGGAAATTATCTTTGGGCAGCATGGCATTTTATATTATTGGCGCCTCTAGATGAAGAAGAGTGGAGAGTGGCCAATTTTGTACATGCAAAATAGAATAGGTACAGAACAGTTGCAGTTTGGATGTAAAAAATGGCGTAAATCTTCATGCACGGTAAAAATGAGTAATACGCTAAGAAAAGTAAGCGTGCTTCAAAATGACATACATACTGTCTTTTTCCAGTAGCCGCCAAAAAATAGGGGTAGTAAAAAAATTAATCATGGTTTATCGTCACGTAACATTGACGAATAGACACAAAGGTAGAATGGACTACATTAGTTGTGACGTCACGACCCCCACTTCTAGTGGCATACAAGTTTACGGCCGAAATTGTAATATTGGAATTTGACCCGTATTGCGTTGTCCATAAGGACTATAATATATAGTACTAAAACATTGTCGGGAATTTTATAGTATTTTTGTATGTTGAAAGACTATTTAAGGACTTCCAATACCTATTTCACATTTAAGAAATATGTTAAAATATATGTATCCACGTATGATTTATAAAAACTTCATTTTAGTTTTATAAATTAATATGTAAAGCGGCGGAAACTTCCTCCAATAGGAATAAAGAATGCAAAAATTCAAATTATGAGTTTGCAGCTAACTTCAAACACTTAATTCATTTTCGTTCATTTTGACAATGAACTTGACGTTTAACTTAAGTTTTCTCCCAGTTTCAAATATATTCTACTATTTTTTCTAATACACTAGTCTTTGTGCTTAATTTCAAATATGGGTTTGTGCTTTGCACCTGAGTGTGATCATATCAATAAAACTGGATGTAAAATGTTTAGTTTCCCAAAGGATTCCAAATTAAAATAAAAGAGGTAAAGCAATAATGTGTATGTTAGTTTGATTATCCTTTCTTAAATATGGGTATATGTAAATAATGCTTAAATACCTACCTGTGCTTTCTTTAATATTCTATATTTTTTTAAATAGGTTTAATTGATTTTTATTGTATTATTGACACCAAGGTAAGAGGTTGTAAAATTTGCGTCAGCGACACTGACACTAACGATAGCTGTAACAACTTAGAAGTATAATGAAGTTAGCAGCAGTGTAAACTTTATTTTAATATCCGTCTGTCATGATAGTAGTACGTACGGTTGCATAATTATGTGACGTCACACTAATGTGGTCCATTTATCATTTTCTGTCAAAGAAGTCTATGTTTGCAACAAAAGTAAATTTAAAAATAAAACCACCCTGTAGGACCCGCGCGATTTGATGGTGCAAGAAGCTTCAGACAAGCACAATCCACAAGTTATAGGAGTTATAAATATTGCAATGTATGCAGTAACAGCCGGGCCTCCAGATACGCTGAAGGATCTGGCGCTGATGTGCACGGAAACGGATGTGGGTGCCGACGGCGTCAATTTCCGGTTAGAGCAACACGTCCTCAGCTTTACACAGACAACACGTGTGGCAAAAATTATGCAAATGCCATCTCTTGTGCAAAAATATCACGTTATCAATGCCGAGCGATCGAAATTTTGTTCATAGCGAAAAGAGAGGAGCAAGAGAACAATCGTATTCGTTTATAATTTTAGGCATCCGGCAGATAACGCGTTGATAAGAGTAAAAGGAATCTTTATATTATTTTTATACAGTTCTTAGCAGAATTAATAAAAATTATAGTTCCTGTTTTAGTTTTATTTTTATTTCTAAATTCATAGTCGATAGAAAATTATAATTATTCTTACCAGATATAAAGAAAGAAATAACGTGTGACCGTAAAATGTCTTAATTTTTTTGAAAGAACATCAAGTTTATTATATTCTATTCTATTCCAATTATTACCGACGAAGAATTGATTGAAACCGCAGCTCTGACTACATACAAATGACACGTTATTTCAATGTCAATTATGTCTCGATCAAAATGGTTTGTGTTTCGAACATCTCTAGTTTTCTTTTTACTTAATTTTGTATTTATTTTACTAATGGTGCTTGTTTATTTATTTTTTAAATGGGTATTATCGATTAATACTTTTTCTTATTATTGACTTTTTCACGTATAACTGACCATAGATTTGAGAAACCTTTAAAAATTTGATGAAAATGCGTTGGCGTAGAAGTTTTACTTAAAAATGGATCACTATACAGGGTGATTCACGTTGACCGCCTATTAGAAGTATCTCGAGAAAGAAAAAAGATATCGATTTGAAATTTTGGTTATGGTCCTAAGTGGGTAGGATCTATTTAATGAAAATATTTTCAAAATGGTGGCATTTCCTGATATACCGGAAGTTGACCATAACTTTGTTATTTTAAATGAGATGCCCCCATTTTCAATTTTTTTTTAGATTCCTCGAAAAATTTAAAGGTCACTTCATTAAAGGTTCCCTATGTCTAAAATGAATATTTTCTGAGATATTAATTTTTTTCCCAAAATATTGACGGAATCAATAAATCAATAAACATCAATATCTCAGTAACAATTAATGATAAGACGTTGAATTTTTTATTGAGGTAAGACAAGGTATTGGAGCTATCCATCATGTAATAAAATTGTCAAAATCTCAACTGCAAAGTTTCTAAAATTAACGATATCTATCGACCTCATAGAAACAGCAATAAGTCATTTTTTTTAAATGGAACCATATCTACTTAAATACACCAATCGATAGCGAGAAAAAATGCGCATCTAAGCATGTATCATGTTCCTATACCCAAAATGTATGATTCTTTAGATATTTGCGATTTTCTAATTTGATCAATGAAAATTGAAGAGTGCCGTATGAAAATTGAAGAGTATGCTTTGACTTTGACTGTGGACGAAACAAAATACAACAAATTCAACAAATAGGCTTGTTCTGGTTCAAAATTTTCGCAGTTCTAAAACCGTTCCCGTCTTGCGCAATGTAAAAAATTACCAATTTTAATACACAGCGCATGGTTGTTTCTTCATTGCGCATGACGGGGACTGATCCAGAACTGTTCTAATGAGAACCAGAACAAGCCTAATGTGACAGCTAATATGTAACTCGTGTTATTGTTTTGGGTTTATTGATGGTAATTCAGGATACATTTAATTAAATGTTCTGCATGTTCTGCTAATTATTCTGTCACATTGTCCATGAATGTAAAATAAATGGAAAATATCTGAGTTTGAGTAATTATTTGCTATTTTCTCCACAATAAGACACAGAATATTTATAATGAAAAACAATAACACGAGTTACGTATTAGCTGTCACATTTGTTTAATTTGTTGTATTTTGTTTCGTCCACAGTCAAAGTCAAAGCATACTCTTCAATTTTCATCGATCAAGTAGAAAATCGCAAATATCTAAAGAATCATACATTTTGGGTATAGGAACATGATACATGTTTAGTTGCGCATTTTTTCTCGCTATCTATTGGTGTATTTAATTAGATATGGTTCCATTTAAAAAAAATGACTTATTGCTGTTTCTACGAGGTCGATAGATATCGTTAATTTTAGAAACTTTGCAGTTGAGATTTTGACAATTTTATTACATGATGGATAGCTCCAATACCTTACCTCAATAAAAAATTCAACGTCTTATCATTAATTGTTACTGAGATATTGATTTTTACATTATACAACTATTCCGTCAATATTTTGGGAAAAAAATTAATATCTCAGAAAATATTCCATTTAGACATAGGGAACCTTTAATGAAGTGACCTTTAAATTTTCCGAGGAATCTAAAAAAAAATTGAAAATGGGGGCATCTCATTTGAAATAACAAAGTTAGGGTCAACTTCCGGTATAACCGGAAATGCCACCATTTTGAAAATATTTTCATTAAATAGATCCTACCCACTTAGGACCATAACCAAAATTTCAAATCAATATCTTTTTTCTTTCTCGAGATACTTCTAATAGGCGGTCAACGTGAATCACCCTGTATACATAGAACCCTTGTATACAGGGTGTCCACTTTTTCAATGGGATTGTATGGGTAACTTCTAAACCGTAAGAGATAGAAGGTCGGTTAAATTAGAGAAAAGGTTTGCATTTTTAAGCTTGTTAATGTGCCTTTTTCAGATTTGAAAATTGTTCAATAGTTTCATAGATATCCTGAAAATGGTGCAAATCGCCATTTTTAATTATTGCCAATAACTCGTAAATGATAAGGCTTAGAAAAAATTTTTTAGATGAAAGTTGAATGGTGTTCAGTTGCCTATTTGAAATTCTCATTTGTATTTTTACTTTTGTTTTTCTTATGGACGCCTGACTTTTTTTTTAGGAAATTGGTTTGGCATCATCTTGTTACAACGTCTAACCATATTTTTTGATAGATGGGTCTGCACTAGTGTTATTATCACTCACTCGTAGGTACAGTAAAGTAGGCCATGAGAAAAAATGAACTCTTCTAGAAGTGTCACCACTAGTAGAACTGTCATATTATCTTGTTTAAAATTTGCCTTGTTAACATTATTCAATAATAAAATAATTGCAGAATAGTTTGAAAAAGAAAAACAAAGATTGGGCGTCGCGGCGCTTACAGTTGAGAGGATAAAAATATAAATTTAATAATTTTAAATAGGCAGCTGAACATGATTCAACTTTCGTTTAAATTTAGTTTTTCTAATTTTATCATTTGCGTGTTATTGGCAATAATTAAAAATGGCGATTTGCACTATTTTCAGGATATCTCTGAAACTATTGAACATTTTTAAAGTTTGTAAAAGGCACCTTAACAAACTTTAAAATGTACAACTTTTCTGTAATTTAACCGATCCTTCTATCTCTTATGGTTTAGGAGATATCCATACAATCCCATTGAAAAATTGGACACCCTGTATACAGGGTGTTTTGAAAAACACTAGCATATATTCAGGGCCTGATAGAATTTCAAAAAATATTACAATTTGTTCCTATGAACCATGCGCGTATCTTTTTCCTTTTTCAAGATACATGGCGTTAAAAATAATTTTTTTTAAATCTAGTTTCGGTCCTATCTTCCACAAAATTCGACCAAATGAGCTGAAATTTTGCTACGTGGGGTTTCTGGAGATGCTAAATGCTCTGGTGTTATTAATTTTTGGTTATATCATACAGGGCGTTCAGTACAGTACTCCGTGGGAACATTTTAGGTTCTAACTTTTTTGAGATTAATCCTTTTGCCCATTTTGTCACTTGCTGTTATTGGCAAATTTTATTCTAAACAAAAAATGTGCTCTTGTAAGAAGTGCTAAAATTTGCCCGTTTTCAAGAAAAACCAGGTATAGTGCACCAAAGTCAAGCAGCTAGTATCCCAAATTATTGGTTTTTATTTCAAGTATAGGCTTTGGCACCTAGTTGTTATTACTATTAGTTTTATTAATAAAACTCAAAATCAAAGTTATTATTTGAATGGTAATGATAAAAAGTAATAGTTAGTTTATTTTTGGAAAAGTTTAACACATACTGAATACCTCGCTGAATACAATTGATAAAAAGAATAACTAATTATTACTAACATAAAATTAAAATTCAAGGAAAATTATTTTCAACGCCCTGTATCTTGAAAATGGAAAAAGATGCGCCCATGGTTCATAGAAACAAATTGTAATATTTTTTGAAATTCTATCAGCCCCTGAATTTATGCTAGTGTTTTTCAGAACACCCTGTATATCCTTATACATATAGGGTATTGCAGAAGTAAGCGTAAACCTTCTGGGGGCGTAATCCTCGGATAAAAATAAGACAAAAAGTTCCTATCAACATGGGTCCGGAAATGCTTTCTGAGGAAGTTACGGCCCTTCGAATGGGGCACCCTGAAGACGGTTTTTCCGCAATATTTCCGAAACCGTTAACAATCAAATTTCGAAAATACATACACTGTATAAACTTTTAACGCTGAACTCGATGCTGAATCCAGAATTTAAAAATTTTACTCAGGGGCGTCACATACCGGGAAGGTTAAGGGCTAAAATAACCCCATTTTTTTTCGTTTCAGTTTATTAAGGTTTTCATTGAAAATTATAAAATTTCAAAGTTTTCTACGTAAAAAAGGTGCTCTTAGTTTATCCCGATAGAATGAACCGTTTTCGAGAAAATTGATTATGAAAAAGATACAACAGTCGATCAATGGACATACAAACGTTTGTCATTGTTTTCAAGTAGGTAATTTGAAGTTTTACTGATACTGATTGTCATTGTGACATATGATTTAATTTTGGTCCAGTCTAGTTAGTAAATATTAAAATTAAAAGATTCAATAAAATAAGAACCTTTTTTATTCGCTATTTAAAGGGCCGTAACTTCCTCAGAAAGCGTTTCCGGACCCATGTTGATAGGAACTTTTTGTCTTATTTTTATCCGAGGATACGCCCCCAGAAGGTTTACTCTTACTTTTGAAACACCCTGTATACAAGGATAGAACCAAGCCGCAAGTCGATAGTAATTCCCTTCATGATATAAAGAGACATCCTTAAAACATAACTTTGACACCCGGTATCTTTTTAAGTTCATAGGACTTTTTTATCAAAATCAATTTTCTCTATCAGTGGGTATATTTCGTCGATTTACAACTGGGACACCCTGTATACAGATGTCAAATACTTTATTTCGTTTGTTCGAATATTTTTAGTTTTTTATAGAAACTTTTGTACACGAATTGTTATCATTCTGTCCTTGATGAGACAATTCTTAGAAAACAATCATTGATGAGAATATTTCCTGTATGTATAGAACTCGGCGAATGCGGAATATAAAAACAGTAATAATGGTTCTACTAATGATGTTGGCAATTGAGATTATTCCTAAGGGATTAATACCTTAAAGCCATCGAATGAATGATGCAATAATTCTACAAACCACAAAGATTATTAGATCCTTCCTAACAGCGGCAACTCATAATACCTGCAAAACTAGTTTTTGCTCCAAACAAACAAGTGAAAATTTCAAAATATAATGAATATAATGCTCTCAATAATATAACAAAAAAAAAAAAATTAAAATAGTTTTGGTAAGAATATTCCCGGGAATATTCCTAAGAATATTTCTTCTCATCTCATAATTCGACGATATAACAAAATTAATACATTTTTAGATTTACTCTTGCAATTGGTTTAATGAATTTAATTGTAGTTGCAACAAATACAGACACACTTAATTTGAGGCTATTATGCCTCGGTAATCAACGCAGGAAACCTAGTAAAATTTGTTGCAATTAACTGTACGTCCATTAAAACTTGAACAATACAAATTTCAGGTCATCAAAATAATTTTGCTAGATACTCAGAATCCCACAGGACACCAATATGATCGTCCATATCCTACCTATTCTCGAGAGTGATTATTTTGAACCTGAGGGCACTAAGTTTCTTGTTAGAACGGTCCGATAATAATTACAGATAATTTATGTTGCTGAACGAAGTGCCTTTGTACAAGGACGGTATGAAATATTACATCAGTAAAGGCAATTATCATCTGTTACAATGAGCATGTTGGTTTTATGTGGCTCTTGAAATCATGTTATACAGGGCAACGTAACGTTAAAATAAAGGATTTTTTTTTATAAGTGTGTAGTTCTTACATGCGGTTTTGGCAACATAAAAAATTCTTAGGAATATTACATAAAAAGTGCTGCATTCAAATTTAGCAAAGTTATATTTTCTTCAATTTAACTTTTTAATTGTTCCAAGTTTTCTACTCTTCACTGTAAATTTTTATTTGAGCGTCTACGTGGCTACACCGGTGGTGGACATATTAAAATCAACCATCTCTGTTACTTAAATGTTCAAAAGAGTCAAGAGTTCAACTTGTTATAAATTATTGTAATCTATTTTCTGAAAAACAATTTAACCACTCCAGTGGAAACATGCATGGATAATAACAATAATTTAAGATTTTTGAAAAGGTCTAGTTTCCCAAGTTTGTTTGTTTATTGGAAATATTTGTATTAGTTAAAATATTTCTTCTCCCAATAGGGAGGACACTTGATTTCTTATCGTATTTATAATTTTATAAATCTAAAATGAAATATCAAAAGGTAAACTTAAAAAAAATCCAAATTTTTTAAATTGAACTTTAACTTTTGATTGATCAAATTTCCTTCTAATTTTGTAAAAATATAGTTTGCAAATATTTTGATTAATATGGTTTATGTTGCCTGATCTAATACAGAGATATATGGCAAACCTAAACAGGGCCGCTACTGCGAGAGACAAAAACCCCTTTCTGATGTAATATCGTACGAACATATTTATAGTGTTTGTGGGACCAGTTTAACCGTCAAGAAATGCCAGCAGTGGCACCAAGTCTGAAGAGCGATAAGGACTAGTAACTTCTCCATCCTGTGGTTAGTTCTCTAAGGTTCCGAATTAACAAAGTTGGCGGAAGTGCGACTTGGGTGTGGCGTAACCATAATTTGGTTTCAACTTCCAAATTATATGATTCTACTTTATTCCAGTCTAGCTTATCTTGAAGGAAATAATCTGCAAGTTTATATTATAGTTGTTCAAGCCATCATGGGTTTTAAAATAAGATAGTAACATACGTAACTCCATAATAATTATTATCTAATTCACTGCTAGATTTGATTTTAACTAGAGAAAATGAGTATAATTTACATATGGCCATACGTTGTTGTTTTATTACTATTATTTCCATCAGGGACACAGTCAGATCTGACTTCTCTCCATTGTTCGAGTATTCCAGGTGAAACTAAATAAAATTTGCGATTTGGCAGTCATCGAAAAGGATAATCTTTTTCGTTATAGTAGCAGATAAAAGTAAAAACCTCCCACTCCTTCTCTGTGGGATAATCTTTTTCGTTATAGTAGCAGATAAAAGTAAAAACCTCCCACCGTCAGGTGAAAGAATTGTGGGAAGAACACGCTTCTTTATTTTTTTTTAATTTTAATTAAGGAAAACTTTGCGTCCCTATATGGAGTGACAAAAAACACGTCCATGAGTAAAATCCAACACCTACACTTTCTTTAAGATTCAAAAATAAAATATCTCAGAAGCGTACTTGTTTACAGTTTTTGACATTTCTGACGCCATTTTTTAAACAAATACCAACTTGACATGACATATCAGAATTTCACAACGAGCAAGAAAATGCAGACATATATGGTATTCCATTTAAAATAATAAAAATGATGTCACTGCCGGTTAAATTAGAAGTCTTATAGTATTTTGTCCACCAATTGTCAGAATCTGGTTTCACAGACCTATTATCCACGTTCCAAATTTCCAAAGTTTATCTTTGAAAATAACAGAGTTGTTATACTTTCGTGGTCACCCGGTATAGAGTAAATTTTCTAGTACCTACTTATATTTTGAAAAATAGCGTCACGAAATGGAAAAATAACAAATTCTGAGCACAATTACCCAAGTGTTAGTACTTTCCAAAATTTCATCTAACAATGTTTTTATTTTAAATCCTCAACGGAGATAAAAGTAAATGTGCTTACTAAATTTATTTTTATTTTATACCGGCATAGCATTCGCCTAACTATTCAACTGTCGCAACGCTTTTCATCGAGAATATTTGGTTGGCTCAGGATGGCCATGTCGGCAATAAGGTATATTTTATTTGAATTTGGATGTATTCGTTGTGCTCTAAATGTATAGCCCACTCCAACTTGGTCTCTGTAGGGATACAAACGGGTTTAATTATATGTTATGTTATGTGATTTTAATGTCGAATATTACTGTTTTATTAAAATTATTTGGGTTGTAAATGAACATTTCTTAGCCACATCAAATTGTAGGCACAAGTAAAATTATTAGCTTGGTCAATGAAGGTTTTTACTTCCAAAGGGAAGAAAGCACAACCACCTCAATAAATTTTTTACAAATTATGTTTTATATCCATGTTATTCAAACTTTTTTACTCCAAATCCCAAACTTAAAGTTTCTTGAAAATTAAAAAAAAAAAAAAATTAAAGGTTTGCTGTAACATCGTATATTGTTTGATGGAGAAATAGTTTGTGCATACATTGTTACCATTATATAATCTTTATAAATTTATATTTAATACATTAGCACATTATAAGTTGCATAAGCCCGAAAAAGGAAAAATTAAAAAAAAAAAAATTGTTTATAACAATTATTTGTTTATTATTTGGATATTGCAAATGTGCCCATTGTTATTATTTTCGTGAGCCACCCCAAATTAAAAAAAAAACGTCGAAATTGGCCGGAAAATAACGGAGATATGACGAATTTTTCTCGCTACCCCAATTTGAAACTCGTTTGATCGAAATTTCGCCTGTCCCTTGAGCCAAACAAATTGAAGACGCTCTAAAATCACTAATTATTAAAAATTATATTTTGACCTCAAAAAGGGCCCGTTTTCAATAGGACTTGATGAATTCACAAAATTCAAGATCTTATTAACAACCAGTTTCAATTTTGGCCATAAATATTAATAAATAAACGTTTGGCGCATTAAACAATTTAAAAAATTATCTCGGCTCCTACATGTCCCAGAGCAACAATTTTTTTTTTTATAAATTTGTAGAAAAATACCAGCAACTCAAATATGAAAGATTTGTGCAGATACGGATCATTTGTTGTAAAGTTATTTGCAAAAAACGCTGCTCCGAAAAGTAGCAATGTTGTCAACGCCATTTTGACGGTCAAAATTATTGAAAATCGATACGCCCATAACAGATTCGTAAAATTGACGTCTTGACGAAAAAAATGAGCTGTAGTTGAATTATTTTTGATAACGTTAATAGGTCAACTTTTCATTAAACATTTGGGACGTTTTTAATAAACAAATAGAATTTCTCGAAAACATAAACATTTTAAAACGAATTTTTTTTTGTTACTTGAGGGTAATGAGACACATATTCCACCAAAGTTTCAAGAGTCTAGCATTTTTCCTTTCAGAGTAAAAAATGCTTGAAATTTTCGAAAATTTCGATGGTTCTCGGCAATTATTTAAATAAATAATCTATGAAGTGAAATCAACCGGGGCTTAAATTAACCGGTTTGGAATTACCTAGTAAACAGAAACATTCAAAAAAATTAATCTACTGCAGTCTTACTGCAATTTTTAAAAAACTCCAAATTTCATGATTTAACACATAAAAGTGACTTATAAACAATGTTCTGTTTATTTGATTTGGGAGGAATCGCAGAGGTATATTCCTTATAACTAAATACACCTGTTTTTACCTACGGCTATCTGAAACGAATTAGTTACAGATTCCCGTTCACATAGTCTAATTCTACAGGCCTAAATATAAATACTCACAATTTTCAAATTTAAGTAAAAATTTTGAAAAGTTATTGGAAAATTGTTGGAAATTTTTTTTAACTTGGCTCTATTAGTGATGATATAAAGTGGTCCTGAAAACCCCCAGCCATATTTTTTCGTCCAAAATCGGATTTAATAGGTATATAAAAACCTTAAATTTCAAAAAAATTTTCAAAACACTTTTTTGGGGTTTACAAAATTATCACTCATGTTTCTGATTTTGAATACTCAAATAACAAACATTTAAAAAAAAATCATCAAAATTGGATCTGCTTTTGAGATTTTAGAGAATTTAATTATTTTTCGCTTCATTGACTCGTCTATAGTAACATATTAAACAAATTATCTATACGAATGCCTTCCCAGCATCCTGTATGCAAGGTAATAGCTAGCGGATATTTTTTAAAAGGCAGCACAAGAAATAAAACAACTTGCTGACGATAACAATTAAAATTAACTTGTAGCAAACCTGAAGAGATTATAAACCGGCCATTAAGTAAAGTGTTTAATAACTGTGCAACCACCAATAAAGTTAATCCCAGTTCATGCCTAAGGCTTCGACGCAAAGTTTTGCAATATCAATTTACAGGCACGTACGGGAGAGTACGTTGTCTTTTATGGTCGCAGTAAATTTAAACTAATACCAAACAAGGTATCACTGTGGTATGTGCACTTATTATGTACGTTGGCGTATCACGAACGAATATAAGGGATGAAGGGAAAAAATGATTTTTTTAAAAATATATTTTTCTCGAAAAATATTAATTGTCTAGTGTAACAGTACCTACTTAATAGAAGATACAGTTATGTTGTGTGAATTTATTGGAATTTTAACATTGGACTCATTTTACGAAAGTCGGAAGCGTCTGCCCAATATACTTGATAGTCAAATCTATAGGGAGGAGGGTAGGGACAAATGATACAAAAAACAGTCTATGACAAATCCCTCGTCCATCAGTCTGAGCATTTCATTTTCGTAGTGAGACACTGACTCCATTTAAAATTTACGTTTTCTTGGACAAGCACTGATCTCATTCTAGAGAAACAAACCGTATTTAGAATCAACTACCTATTGGAACAGATGTAAGTACATTTTTTGCTCCGTGCCGTTTCTATTTCTTCCTTACCAATGTATTAAGAACGGAATGTCATACAATATACTCACTAAAGTTTAGTTTTAAATTTACATAATTAATCTTTAATTATTCTGAAAAAAAAGCCATCTTTGCTTTCAAGTTCTAACATAAAAAATGTATTTTTGTCATTCTGTAATAATGAAGCCATATTATGTTTTGTCTATACTTAATTGTTTATCAATCAGATTATTAATTAAAAAGCGCCAACTTATTTGATGTTAAAATAGATGGCGTTGCTCAATGGTTCAATGTTATTTTTCATTATCTTCATGAATTTCATTCATCATCTTCAGAAAAACGAAAAAAGTTAACGTTAAGTAGGTATTTCTCCAGTAGGTAAAATGTTTGTTTTTCTTTTTTAAATTAGGTACATGTTAATTGAGTAGATGGTGTTCTGTTCAATCGTCAATGGTTGTCCTAGCGATCATGCAGATCAGTATTCAAATGAAAATTACCACAATTCCAAAAAACGCGAACAAGTGTTTGATGGAACGTATTTCATGAATGTGAATTAATTATCGGTTTAATCGGTGAAATTTTAGCTAACGCTCGTACATTCTCCGTCCGGGTACTGTAATACTTTAATGCGATTCAGAAAGTATCATTTAACAGGATAATGAGCGAAATGCCTAAAATTCGTCTCGTTCAAGTCGAGGTATACGTGCACTTTATAAAGATTAGCCATGGGATTACAATCGGACAAATTATGCGCGTCAGTGATTAGTTTAATAAACATTAGTTGCCAGAGAGTTCTTGCTCAACGGTGCAATTGCTGCAATTGTTATAATACTTCACAGGCACTCAGTTGTTATCGTTAGCCTACTGGGGATTTTACTATAATTGTCTTGTTTGTGCACTAGGAACAGAACACTTTGTCTGAATAATGTCGGGGAATAATATTTTTAGAGTCAGTGAATATTATAATTATAATAGCCCATTCTCCATGAGTTTCAACCAGAAACAAATCACTAATTAAGTTATCTTTTGTGAATACAGGGAATATTTAATTCATAAAACAGGTTAAAAATAAGTTTGCAGAGGTATAATACAGGCTTTGTCATAAAAATCGGTAAACTTTTTCTTAACCGCCTTTCAAGTTACCGAAGAAAAGCGACGAGGCAGTACAGTTTATTGTGGAGTTCGAATCACATCTAGGGCATCGACATATTCGACAGTTCACTCTCCATCTAAGCTGAAAGCAAATCACAAATAAATTTTAAATTTGCCTCAGGATGGATTCGAAGCATTGATCTTCGCAACCAAGTAAGGACCTACATGTCAACACATTTACCCACTTGGCTACTGTACCCTAATAATTGGATAGTTTATGTCTATTTTCTGTAATCATTAGAATCGAGATTAGAATTGAGCTCGGAAAAAAATGTAATGCTATAATATTTGTACGAAATTCGGTTTTATACAAACAAAAATTAAACGCATCTATATGAATATATGAACAAATATACAGAGTGTTTCAGTTAACATTCCCACAGCCGTTATCTCGGAAACTAAAAATTATATGTATTCTGTAAACGGTAATAGAATTCTATTGTTAATGCCTTCTTAATGGAGTAGGTGCAATTTACTATTATGATATCGCCAAAGATGGCGCTGCAATTTAAAAATATTTTTCGGTCGAGGAGGCTTTGAAACATGTGATATTCTATTAAGAACTAAATTTTATGCAAAATTGTTCTTATTCGAAAAAGTCAGATCTGATTAAATTTAATTTTCTGTGTGTTAGTAATCTAGACAAAATATCTTGTTACCCGCTTACATGCGTTACGCAGAAGTCGTTTTGAAATTTTATTAACTGCAGCAGAGAAAGAAATTAAATTTTGATAATTTAACGTATATTTTTATAACAAACAATTTTTTATTATTATTTCTGATCCCACAAAACATAATTTCTGATCCTACATATTATGTACAAATTTGACCTGTTTTAAAAAAGTGTATAAAAATAAGGGTTTTTAAATAAAATGAGAATTTATAAAGAAAACATTTTTTATAAACGGTTTTTGGGAAAAAAAATTAATTAAAAATCGATCCGTCCGAGAGATTTTTGTTTACTTGGTTTGTAACGACTTTATCGGATTTTTACATTAAGTTTACTTGAAAATCTATGAAAAATTCATTGCAAGATTTATCGAATTTAATAATAAAAATACCGGGATGTCAAAAATTATCTTGGTCAAAGATGGTGATGGAATTAAAAACTACTGTCTTAGCTTATTTAATAATTTTATAATGACTATCAAAGTTTTTCCTACACTGACATTATCTGCATTAATGTGCAGATGTGTTTTAAATTCTAGAGATATAATAATAATAAACTAATATAAATAAAAGAACGTTTTTTTACTACGAGCGTGCGGAAAGTAGGTATCACTTTTCCGCACGCAATTTAATTTCGAAAGTTGCACTTTTCCACATGCTCGTAGAAAAATATCAAACCATATTGTAGTCATGACTGTGTGACGTTTCTCAGTCACATAACAATTAAAAAACGGCAAGTTAAAAAGTAGCATCTTTTTAAAGTAAAGTCTAGTTCTTTAATTGAGAAAAACGTACTTATGAGACTCGTAGAAAAAATATTGTTCCTAATACATGCGGAAACTGTCTTTTCCGCACTCGACTGCTTGATCGAACTCCGCTTCGCGTCGTTCGGTTAACGGCAGTCGCGTGCGGAAAAGTACAACTTTCCGCACTTGTTAAGGAATAGTTATTTTTGTATCTAGAGTGCGAAATACTACTTTGGTGATCGAGAGACGAGAATTAAAGTTTTTTGACGTGGCGCAGCCGAGCCAAAAAATCGTTCGAAATGACCAAAGAATTTCGCATACGAGTTGCAAACAATATTTTTTCTACAACGACTTTAATTTGATTAAACTAAAACCATAAAACGATATGTTTTATTATAATATTTAATATAAATTAATTTAAAATGCAATAGTAGCGGATGTCTCAGGTAACTATGGAAACCTATATGTTTGACAACAAACATTTTTCGCTGACGTTTTCAATATTGTGAGTGTTGAATATTGTGAGTTTTTTAAAGTAAAATTATACATAAGATAATAATGGAGAGTCTCGAAAGTGAGGATGATTTATCCTATAGGGGACCAGAAATATAAAATGCAGCCAACCTTGTTACACTGAATCTTCTACGGGAAAAATCCAGACGTCATCGGCAGTATGAACAATAGATATGTGATGTGCACATTAGGGTGCAAAATATTTTGCGCATGGGGTCATGGTAAAGCAAAAAAAATAATGTCAATGAAAAAATGTTAATGCGCAAAATGACTAGGTATGTATATTAACAAAAAAAGCGAAATTAAAGGACTGTTGAAATTGTCCCCCGCCATATTCAATGCACGCAAGGTTACGCGCCTCCTTATGCTACGAAAAGCAATCTGCAACATCAAAAGCGCTTTGGTTGCACATTATTCAACAATTTCTTGTTCCACTGTTTGCAAATTAGGTAAAGGAGTTCTGATTTTCCTTTTTTTCAAGTAGGTAAGGGTTAACAAAATAGTCAATAATGGTCAAACAAGGTACCTCCTCGGAGGTAACTCAATTTGTATTGGTATGTAAATTTCTCATCCAGGCTGTTGCTCCGTCCTACTGAGAATAACAATGCTGGGTAATTTTCTATATTACGGAACGTCCGATTTTTGAAATTTTTTTGCTTTTAACATACGTAGTTTTGCCGCCTGAACAAAAAATTCTAATAAAAAAATCGGCGGTCGGCAACAGTTTTCGAGATATTTGGCCCCAAAGTCTCTGAAAGTCGTATTTTTCCACTGAATCACTTATTTTCACCAAACTTTTCACTTTATGCTTATGAATACCTTTAATACAGACTTATTTAAACACTTTTAAATAGTTTCTACATATTTATTACATCAATAACTATTTTTTGAACCTTCTTATAAAAGCCATGAAAACATAACCTAAAATTTCAAACATTACGATAGTGGCGCGGGATCTATGTTATGCATAAACTAATGTTCCTTCTTTAACATAAAAAGATACTGCACCCGCCCGCCCCCGGGCGGGCGGGTGCAATATATTTTTATCGTTTTATCTCAAAGAAGGAACATATTAGTTTTATGCGTATTCTAGATTTCAAACATTACAAGTTCCGCGAATAAAACGAATATGTTCCTTCTTTGATATAAAAATTGATATAAAATATACTGCACCCGCCCGCCCTCGGGCGGGCGGGTGCAGTATATTTTTATATCAAAGAAGGAACATATTCGTTTTATACCGTACACTAGATCTTACGGCACTATCATAACCTCGGATGATCTTTGTGTTGTTTGAAATTTTAGGTTATGTTTGGATGGCTTTTATAAGAAAATCAGAAAATAGTTATTGATGGAATAAATATGTTGAAACTATTTAATAATGTTTAAATAAGTCTGTATTAGAGGTGTTCATAAGCATAAAGTGAGAAATTTGGTGAAAATAAGTGATTATGGCAGTGGAAAAATATGACTTTCAGAGACTTTGGGGCCAAATATCTCGAAAACCGTTGCCGACCGCCGATTTTTTTATTAGAATTTTTTGTTCAGGAGGCAAAACTACGTATGTTAAAAAATTTCAAAAATCGGACGTTTCGTAATATAGAAAATTGCCCAATGCTGAAGTCCATCATCGTGAACAACTACAGACAAAATGTTGTTTCTGTATGTCTCAGCATGGACGTTTAAGTTGAGAAATAAACGGCCCAATCATTCTCCTGCGGGAAATTCAACAAGTGCAAACACCAACTTTTTGAGAATATAATGAAAATTCAACAGTGCTCCTCAGTCGCATATTTTGATAATTGACGTACTCGCAAGACGAAACCACGCTTCATCAGAAAAAAATGTCAAGTTTAGCAGATCGTCATTCATTAAATTGACATACCAAGATGTCTGTCGGTGATATGTTTGCATCTTATATGGATGCATGCCCAAATCCTTCTTTACAATCGTTTTGCATGTTCCGTAAGAAAGTCCAATTTCCTGAAAGAGACGTTTGAAAGATTTATAGGTTCTTGTTCCATACGTTGGCAAACGTTATTAACAATTTCTTCTGTACGAATGGTTGGTTGGCCATTTTAATGAGTCACACAGAGCCAGTTTGGCGAAAAACAAATTATCTGTTATCTGTTGACTGGAATCAGATATATATGATGAGTCCATTGATGAAAAAGTAGTTTTTTTTGACGACAAATATTGTCAGTATATTTAATAAGCATGCTCCTGTAAAAACCGTTCGTATAACTAAACCAAAAGCACCCTGGTTAACTAAGGTCATAAAAATTATGATAAAGGAAAGAACAGCAGCTTTGAATAAATATAAAAGAACTAAACATCCTGATGATCTCAACAATTATAAGAGATTGAGAAACTTCGTTCTCGCATCTATTCGTAAAGAGAAAAAAGCGTATCTCGATTTTATAACCAACGGGGGCAAGGAAATTAATTCTAAAAAAATTTGGCAGGCTCTTAGAGACTTTAATGTTACACCCAATAAAAGTACTCAAATTCCTTCTCATTTATCCAATGCAGATACTATTAACGATTATCTTCTATCCACTGCAGAAAATTTAGATGAAGATTGTTCTGAATTAATCCGGTATTATCGCTCTAGAAACTTTAACCAGACTCTGACTTTTGATTTTCATCTTACAGATCCGGAAAAAGTTATGGAAATAATTTCTTCGATTAAGTCAAATGCCTCTGGAAATGATAGTATTTCACTTACTATGCTTAATTTATGTTTACCAACGCTTATTTTACCTATTACTAATATTATTTATTCCTGTCTTGAAAGAGGTTATTTCCCTGTCTCTTGGAGGGAGGCGGTAGTACGTCCTCTACCAAAAAATTTAAATCCTAAAAGCATGTCTGAGTTGCGGCCTATAAGTATACTTCCTTTATTCTCTAAGATTTTAGAGAAAATCGTTTATCAGCAAGTTTATGCATATGTAAATGATAATATAATTCTACCACGTTATCAGTCAGGTTTTAGAAGAGGTTATAGTACTGCCACTACCCTCCTTGAGGTTGGTGATGAGATTCTTAAGGCATGGGATAATAGAACGATCACAGCTCTTATTCTATTAGATTTTTTAAAGGCATTCGACACAATTAATCATGAGTTATTAGTCTCCAAATTAATATATTACGGGTTTAGTGATTTGTGTGTATCCTTAAACATTTTTTGACTGGTCGCAGACAAAGGGTTTTTATTGATAAAATCTCTTCACAATCACGTTTATTACCAAAAGGAGTTCCGCAAGGGTCAATACTAGGCCCGCTTCTTTTTATAATATATACGTCGGATCTGTTTCACTCTATTCATCATTGTAGTTATCATTTTTACGCTGACGACTCTCAACTATTTAAAAGCTTTTACCCTAATGAAGTTGATTTATAGCTAATAATGCAATTAATTCAGATCTATTAAATAGTATAACTATATCAAAAAAACATAATTTGCATATAAATCCTGTAAAATCTAAATTGATATTATTTGGTAACAGTAACAATAGAGTACAAGTATCACAAAATATTAATATAAAAATTGGAGAATTTACCTTGCCCACCTCGGACTGTGTAAAAAATCTTGGGCTGTTAATGGATAATAATTTTAAATTTGCATCACATGTTACCAGTTGCCTCCAAAAAGCCTATTGTTCTCTTAAACTCTTATATAGCAATAAAGCTATGTTAAGTAATTATATGAGGCAATGTCTCTGTGAACATCTAGTGTTATCATATTTCAATTACTGTGATGTATTGTACGGACCTTGTATTGACTCTTTTGACTGCCTCAGAATACAGAAAATGCAAAATCATTGTATCCGTTTTATATTTGGTTTACGAAAGTTTGATCACGTATCGTCTAAGTTAACAACACTTAAATGGTTAAACATGAAAAATAGACGTTTATTGCACCTATCCACGCAAATTTTCATCTTTATTTCAAACAGCCACAGTACAATATATTACAATGTATATAACAATAACAGTGGGTTGAAATACGACAAAGAGAAAAAAAGAAAAACAACAATTAGAATGAAACAGAAATGAAAAACATACATATATGTAACCAAATTATAGGTGTGCCTTCTGATAATTCATAAATTCTTGTATTGTGTAAGGTTCGACATCGATTAAGTAATTAAAAACCTCTCTTTTAAACTGTTTAAAATACTTGATATTTTTTAATTTATTTGGCAATACATTAAAGAACTTTAAGCTAGCATAACTTGGACCTCTTTCAGACATACCTACTTAATCTATGGATAGGAAAATTGTAGTTATTGTGTCATGTATTGTAATCATGGTTATTTACGTATGGTTCAAATATATCTTTATATTTAAAATTAAATTAACAATTAAATAAACAAAGATCAGAATGATTTTGCTGTGATATATATAATAATAATAATAATGTTTATTAAGTAAAGTAAGTAAGTGAATAAGTATATAAAAAAGTAAAAAAGTAAGTACAGATACAGGTAAGTATATAACAATGCCATTTACAAATTACAATATTAGTATAAAAAATAATATAAATTACAATTTACAATTATTAGTGTAAAAACAATACAATATTCAATGAAAATATATAATAAACACATATGAACACATAACAGTACTACGTAAACATTAGGTGAAAAACCCAACTAAAGTATACTTGTTCGTGGGCCTAATTTTAACATAACACTAATATTAGTTCATTCACATAATGATTTAATAGAAGTAGTATATCGACTATTTACATAATTTTTCACAGTCGTACAGGCATCTTTGCACACATATACCTACATAATGGTAGCGTTGATAAGTTACAATTCGCGTATACGGACAATGCTTGATAAAATCTAAGTATAATAAATATTTTTTGAGTCTACTATTTGGCTAATAAAGTTTCTAGGTTCATTAAACATCCATTTTTTAATTTCTCTTTTAAAATGCAACTTGTTGGTTATGAACTTTATTGTATCAGGTAAGGTGTTATATATTTTGGGACCAATGTACGTATAGCATCTTTGCCCAATCGTTTTATCTTTTTTGGGAACCTGAATTGATGTATGTTTATTTCTAGTACTATAGTCATGTTCTATAGTTTGATATTGGACTTTATTTTTTTGCAGATTTAGCAGTACTGTATAACAATATAACTGTCTGAGATCAAGGATTTTACTGTCTTTATACAATGTATCAGTTGGGTAAGTGTAACATTTATCGTATATAATTTTTAATAGCCATTTTTGTGTTTTTTCTAGATTTTTTATATAGCAATTCGTTGCACCCCCCCCAACCTATTATGCCATATGTAAGATGTGACTGGACCAGTGCATAATACATTGTCTTTAGTTGTTCTTTATCAAGAATTTTTTTTAAATATCTGAATTTTGACAACAAGCTTCTCAATTTTTTAATAAGATTGTTTATTTGATGATCCCATTTTAGATGACTATCAATTGTGATTCCTAAGTACTTTATTGAGATGGCTGATGTTATTTTAATTTCAGTTCCGATGTAATCAACTGTGATACTTGAAAACTTTGGGAGATTAGGCACATAGCTGGTGAATGGTAAGTAATGCGTTTTTTGCATATTTATAGTTAATAATTTGCTTTTGAAAAAATCTCTTTCAACGCAATTTTTTAAATTATCCCAAGAATTACTTTTAAAAAATATTGCAGTATCGTCTGCGAAGCTAACAATTTCGCCGTTTATGGGAATCTTAAAAAGATCATTTACATATATATCAAAAAGAATCGGTCCTAGCACAGTGCCTTGTGGAACCCCATAACTTATATTTGTCACTTCACTGTTGCAATTATCAATAGTTACATATTGTTTTCTGTTTAATAAATAAGACTTCAATAAATTAAGAATTTTTCCCCTGAAACCGATATCTTCGAGAGTAATTAATAACTCTGGGTGACTAACCGTATCGAATGCCTTTGCCAGGTCAACAAACATGCATAGCGAGGGTTCTTTGGCATCCATGGCCTCATAAATTTTCGCAGTTAAGTTTGCAATAGCATCTTGTGTTGACCTGGCTTCCATAAAACCATATTGTTTTTCTGATATTATTTTATATTTTTTCAAAAAATTACATATTCTTTTTTTCAGTATTTTTTCATATATTTTTGTTAAGTTTGTTATAAGTGACAATGGACGATAATTAGAAACTTTCTGTTTATCACCGGCCTTGTACAAGGGTTTGATAAGTGCCATTTTAAAAGGCTCTGGAAAAATACCAGTTTGCATGGATTTGTTTATTAAATAAGTTATGGGTTCCACAATATAATCTATTATTTCTTTTAATGTCTCTGACTTTAACTTATCAACTCCTGGTGCCTTTTTGGGTTTAAGTTCTCTTATTGTATTTTTTACTTCCTCAACATCAGTATAAGTAAGATAAAAGGAATTTGATATTTGTGTTTTTGGAAGATTATTATTTAGAGGTCGGGTTATTTTTTCTGCCAGAGTCATTCCTACTTCACTATAAAATGTGTTAAAAGTATTCGCCATTACAGTTTTATCTGTTATTAATTCATTTTGATCGTTTATTATACTAGAAATATTTGTTTTATTAATAGTTTTATTTTGAATCTTATTTACACATTGCCACATATTTTTTGGTGAATTCTTATTTTTTTCAATTTGTTTTTTATAATAATTTGCTTTTGTTACCCTTATTAGATCGGTAAGTTTGTTGCGGTATTGACGATATTTATTTAATATAGTAATGTTGTCTGGATTTTTTTTTACTTGTATACGAAGGGAATTTTTATAGTTTATCGATCTAATTAATCCTCTCGTAACCCATTCGTTTCTTTTCAATTCGTTTCTTTTGATTTTAACTTTTTTGGTGCAAATGTCAACATGACTTTGTAATTTTTTTATAAACATATTAGTGGCATCGTTTAAATCTTCTAAATTATAAATTTCATTCCAGTTTTCCGTATTTAGGTTTTGTCTTAAGTTAATATAATTTATAAAATGCTTATTATTGGTATTTATTTCAGTATTTTTTGTTTCAGGTAGCTCATTGGAATATTTTATAAGTGTGGAAAAATGGTCAGTAATATCAGTTTCCAGGATCATCGGAATAAACAAGTCACGAGGCAGTTTGGTTTTTAAAAATATATGATCTAAGCATGACTTGCTAGCCCCTTCAATTCTTGTGAAGTTATTAATAGCGGATATATAGCCATTTTCTCCCAAAATATTTAAATAATCCTGGCAATAATCTGTATTGTTATCAAATGTATTAATATTAATGTCTCCAATAATTAGATTTATATCATTTTGTGTTTTGTTTCTTATTAAAAAGTTCCGTAAACAGGTATTAAAATTATAAGGGCATTGTGATGGAGGACGATAAATTGCCAGAATTTCAATTTTTTGTTTGTTTAGCATAATGTTTAATTTTATAAGCTTTAATAAATCAAAATGAATAATTTCATGCACATAATTTAAATTAGCTTTAATATAAATTATTACCCCATCATTTTTATTGATATCCCCTTCGTTATAAATAAGTTCATAACCTGATAGTTTATATAATTCAATATTGTAAATTCTCCACGTTTCTGTTAATATTATACATTCGAAATTATAATTTAATTCGCCTAGAAGAACATTTAATTCGTCGATATTTCTTGCAACACTTCTTATATTCATATGAAAAATTCTGAATTTTATTGAGGTTTTTTTACTTAAAATGTTTTTGCAATCATAGGTATTGTTTATAAGGAAAGTTTTAATTGTAGGCGTCTCAAAGTCTCTTATATAGTTATCCATTTATTTATTATTATAATTTAATTAGTAGCAAAAATTTTGTTAATGAACTTAATAAAAAAGAAAATTTATACAAATATTCATAATACTATATTGAAAACTTGATAATAATTTAATAATAATAATACCTCCTTCGTTGTCAAAGTCTTTTCTTGTGTAATTTTAGCTTGGGTTGATTTGGTTGCTTAATTTCCTTCACCGTTTTTGTTCCTTGATTGTTGTTTAGATTCTTGATTTCTTGATGAACTCCTAGTTGTTGTTATTAATTTTCTTCTCCTATTCCTTATTTGCTCTTCTGTTTCCTCTTCTTCCTCGCGAGTTTTTCTTACAGTTGGGGTTGCGGGTGCACTATTTGATTTGTTTTCTACATCATCTGATTGTTCATTTCGGATCTCCTCTTCTTTCATATCTTCATTTTCATTTGCAGCTAGTTCGTTTTCTACAAGTTGCTGAACTGTATAAGTTTCTTCATTTATATGCAATGTAAAACCTTTTATATAAGCATTTAGTTTTTTGGACTTGGCTTCCTTGAGGTGTTTCTGCAAAATTTTATTTGCCGCTCTTTCTTCCACAGATAACTCTTCAGATATATAAACTTTTGTTTCTCAAGTATGATACGAATTTCACAATTATCGGCTTATTGTTGTTTTGTTGTTTTCCTATTGTAAATATATCGTTGATATCATTGAGAGTAATATTAAGATTCAATAACGAGTTTAGTTGTTCTACGGTAAATTCGATTAAACTTTTGCCTGAATTATTTTTTAGGCCAAAAATAATTATATTGTTTTTTCTTATAGATTTTTCTAGATTGGTATATTTCTGCTTCAACTCGTCATATTTTTGTTCTAACCGGTTTCTCTCAACTTTTTCTTGATTAATTTCTGTTTTTATACTATTTATTTCTGCTTTTAGTTCTGACGTTTGTTTATTATTTGATGCGTCTATAATATCTATTAATTTTTTGAAGAAGTCATTACTGGGGTTTAGCAGTGTATTTTCCATCATCACTAATAAATATTCCACCTGGTGTACTT
The DNA here is from genome assembly GCA_963680705.1 of Rhagium mordax. Taxonomy (NCBI): domain Eukaryota; kingdom Metazoa; phylum Arthropoda; class Insecta; order Coleoptera; family Cerambycidae; genus Rhagium; species Rhagium mordax. Next base: position 25,802,669 of record OY796658.1, on the reverse strand, counting down.
GGGTTATTTTTATATCACTGTTTTTATAAATTGCTGCCTTGTTTTTATCACTTTTTTACAACTTTCTGATGTACTAGTCAATATGAAAACGTTGGTTTTATTTATGATAATGAATTTTACTGCAGTTTTATATAATATTTATATTGTTTTCTCACTTGTATCAGATACACGAATATACAGACTTTATATACTTGCAAGTTTTAGATTAAACAACAAAGTATTCCCGATTTTAATTTGTAATTTTATAGAGAGCACAATTAAAATACGTCTTGTAAACAGCACGACTACTACTAATATGTATATACATATTTATCAATTATTACGTTTATATGTTTTTGTATGTGTAATTTTGCTTTAACTTCTAATGTTACCTACCCTTTTAAAATTTTGAATAATGTCTCAACTGATTTTTTTTATATATATTAAGTGTAAGAATAGTTGTATAACTAAACTTCGTCTTAATAAAGACCATTTATTATTATTATTATTATTATTATTATTAGTAACACATCACATGCATAAAATTCCTTTGGTATTACTGCCGTGCTTCTGAAAATCGCCCATAAATATAAACGCTGTGTATTTCCAAATTCCATTAACCTAGCACGCCAGTTCAAAAATAATATAAGTTTTGTGCTCTGTGGTGAAAAACATAATTAAAATGATTCAAAAACTGATTTTAAGATTAGAACAGATAGAAAAATTTAATGCCTACTTGTCATTTTCCCATAATTATTTCAAAAGGATGAAATAAGCTAAGTTGGCAGTTTTTAATTCCATGGCCAAGATAATTTTTGATATCCCGGTACATAGAAACGATTCATTTCGTTGAAATATCGAAAGCGAATTATTTCACGATAACTTAAAATAGCCTGTATTCTAGCTAATTTTTTAAATTTATTAAAAGGAACTATTAGATTTAAATTCTTCACAAATTATCACTGAATTATTTATTAGCTAATTCCTTGCCTACCAATCGCCATTCGCCATGTATATGAAGTATATTAAATTAAGAAAAAAGTTAGTTTGTTCCTTCCGTATTATTTTCCTAGTTTATTCAAAACTTGTAGGAGGGATTCACATGTAAATCTGAGTTTTTTTATCGTCTGCAATTTTTTGCTGTATGATAATTAGGATAGGGCGAATACTCTGAGAAGTGGAAAACTTGTGTACTTTTTTCTTAGCAGACAGCTTTGTCGGGTTATCAGGACAAAGGTATTAGTTCCGTGTCACCGGCAGCGATATATTGCCGGAGCTCAGCTATTCATTCCGATACTGATAAGACATCAAGAAAGGAAACATCGATATTTGTACAGGGATCCTCTCTATTTGTCTTCCTTGTCTCTTTACGTGGGTGCTCTTATATTTTTAGTTGTCGAACGATTATAGAACGGTAACTAATCAATTATTTATTTTGCTGTCAATTGTATTTTGCTTGGAATCTTTCTTTAGACTGCTCGTGACAATTTATAATTAGTATAATGTAGTATTTATCGAAATCAATCAAGTAGTTGTCCTTAAAAATGAAATTCTGTCAATGTATTAATGATTAGCTATTTATGTAACCAGTTATAGAAAAAATCCACAAATAATTACAAATTAATAATAACAAGATTTTCTTTCTTTTTTTTAATAGTCTTGTTTCAGGGACATAAAAAAACATATTAAATGTGTGATTACCTCCTAGGTTTTTAACGAATAACTTGTATCCTATTCACCCTACGCTACGTGAGAAATGGTGGTATACAAAATTGAAGATATTAAAATTCTTTATTATAATGGTGTCATAATAGTAATTTTCGTCACAAGTCCGGAAGGTGACTTGTTACAGTCGAGTAGATATTATGGACGAGGCGACGTCAGGAGCCGAGTCCAGAATATCTAAACGAGACTGGAACAACACCTTACGGACGTGTGTCGAATGATATTTTATTTCATCCCGTCATTTCTTGTATATTAGAATATTTGTATAATTTGACACTTGGTTATTTTCTTATGTCATTTGACATTTGACACTATTTTTTAATTTGCGGTTGATTTTGATATGTCAAACAACTGTCAAAAGGTATAATAACAGTTTGTGATTGGTTCGTAATAAGTTTCCGGTGGTTTCCGGTACTTTACCGGCTCTGATACCGTAATGTCTCATTTTCCGGCCTCATATGAATACTGTACTGTTGTACTTTCCGGACGGGATGAAATAAATGTTTATAATTACATAATTGTATCATTTTTCTTATTTTAATTTTCTTTTCGTAACCAGTAAAGAAAAATTTGCCATTTTTAAACTTCAATCAAATTTGAAAAGTCAAAATTAGAAAAAAGCTATATTATACCATTGAGTATAAGATGGTGCCGTGAACTGTTAACACCTGTTTGTAATGTCATTGGTTTGTTAGCTAATATTAGGTAAACCCACTTATATAGTGTTTAATGTTTGAAGATTAATATTAATAATTACATTGCACGCAATGGGTAAATCAGATCATATCTACTTACTTGATTGCAAAGATTAATCCGTCCTGAAGCAAATGAAGAGAGGGAACTCTTGATGCCCTGGACTTCGCTAGAAAATGTTAGGCCTCGTAAACTACAAAAGAGCCAAATTAAAGAAACGTTCTTTTAGGAAAACTTTTTTAAGAGCTCCTCTCTTTTCTCCTGACTTAAACGAATTGAGTTAAAGAGTTCGAACAGAATTGAGGTTGAATTATAGTAAATGAAGTATTTTTTTATGGTGAATTGATTTTTGTAAAATCTAAAATGGGCTCAATTTCATCCTTTTATATGTTTTAAGAGAATAAAATCTAATTATCCATTGTCCAGTTATAAGTTTGATTATCAATAAAGACAAAGGGTTTAAGTGCAGTATTGAATCTTGAATTGATAAAGAATTTGTTGAAAATGGTCACCTAGTAGTTTTTGGCGATAGAAAAATCAATTGGAAATTTGTCACACATCGTGAAATATTTTCTGGTAAAGGATGGACATTCATCGATTATCCCCTGACTTGATACAAAATTTACTCCTTAATTGAGTATTGAACACTTTGTATTTGAGGTAACGCTGTTAAGTTCTAGAAGTCCAAGAAATCTGGCAAAATAACAGGCTATTCGGTCGAGCTACAAACACGACTCCCAATTCATTTCAGGCTATCAATGTGATTTCTGTTTTGAAATAATGTGTAGAGTCTTGGTGGAAACTTATTCGTGGTCACTGTTTTGAATTATTAAGCTATAAGAGCTTACTCAGATTTTCCTCAAGGAAACATTGATACGTTATGATATTCCAGATTAGCCGCGCAAACAAATTCCTGAGAAAATGTGTGTACCAATTCTTTCAGTCATGATTTCACAGCACTCCATTCGTCTTTAGTCATCTCATGCACAATTATCCACATCTAGTGGAATGAATACGATTTGCTCTTTTTAAAAACTCTGGCTTGCATCGTGTAATTAAGCAACCTAAGATGTAGGTTTCTTGGGATTCATCACATTTTTTGTCACAATAGGTATCAATTTTCCGTCGATCATTTTTTTCCGTGTGGACAGAACCGGTCCCCATAAGAATTCTAAAATAACTATTTCCTGCACACGTTCAAGATGTTTCTCATTGAAGATACGCTCTACCGTATCATAGGACATTTTAAGAAAATGACGTTAATTTTATTTTCATCATCATCATTTTCCATACAAAATTCCAGAAATTATAAAAATTTACGTTTTAAATTGGACAACTCTGATGACAACACACTCGTAATAATCTACTGCAATGTTAACATTGACCCAATATGCGAAAATATAATGCAGATTTTACGACTGGATTATAAAACCAAATTAATACACAAAATTCTAATAATCCCCTAAACATGATATCACTATAAATGTTAATAACTAACCTGCAACAATGTTGAATAAAATAAGCTGCCCACCTAGCTCATGCCAAATATTTTTTGATAAGTTCATATTTGACACATATTCTTAAAAAAGTGTGTTATTAAAAAATGGTCAATAAATATTGACGACGTAGGCGTTTTCTTGAATTTATAAATGAATGAAAACCTGTAGCATATTTTTTTTATAAAATGTTTAACATTTAAGAATATGGTGGATGATTAGACAGTTACTTTTGAATTTGTATCTTAAAACCCAATCAGAGTTCCCCTTATTTAAAACAGTAAATGTTTACGGCCAATGTCTGTTTTATATGTAACTAACTATAAAACTGGCCGTTTTGCAAATTGTCTTATCAGAGTTAATAATTAATGAACTGGAACTTACTTAGACTGTATTTAATGAGATACCCTAGTACACCAAAAATACCATTTCTTCTTTATGACCTTCCTTATAGAAATAAAATGTATCTCACGGTACGTGAAACGACACAAGATATTGCAGAAAATGAGAAACGAGATCAAACAGCTGCTATTGTCTCGAATCGAGGACTTATTGCGATAAAACTAAAGCAGCCCGAGCAAAAAGACAACGCACAACGAGTGCAGCGGCAGAGGGTATGGAGCCGTTCATCTTTGAGGTGCAATCGAGAGCCCTAGAGCCTTGCCCGGTTGGCCCAGTTAAGGCCCTTTTATTATAACTGTGTACTTGGTTGTCTGTTTTTCTTTTATCGAGTTTTTTGCCGTCGTTGTACAATAGAGGACAATGGCGTAGTTGGAATTTTGCTAATGTTACACTCGAAAGGTTTTTTCAATACTGCTTTCATCCTTTTATTAATTATTCCAAAATAATGGCATGGTCTCAGAAGTGATTAAAAATACATTAAATGCTTTAAATAAAGGCATTCTAGGCGATATATATTATTTTGTGCATATGGTGTTAGATGCAGATATAGTGTTTTTTTTTTGGAATAGACTCACCAACAGAATCGTTGTATACTACGTTATTGACTCTGCTAATTACTCGCGTATGTTTTGATATATGAGATATTATTAGTTTCATGCATAAGATGTTTGCCGAAAATGATGTCGAAAAAGTTTTTTGTGTTTTTTGTTGACAAAGTAGAGTACCTAAAACAAGTACGTAGAGTTTCATTCTTGCCACTCTACTCACTTTTATTCTACGCAAAAAATGTATAACAACTGTTTAAAGTATGGCATTCTGTAGTATAGAGCAAAAAATAAAATCTCTGTTTTAGACATACATTTTGTATAATAATGCCATAAGATTAATGTTAGTGATTCTGCTTTATTTTAAACTCTAGTAGTTGGTGTTATTTTTGGGGAAAAAAAACGCCAAGTACTTATGGTTAGTTATAAGTAATTTTATACACTTTTACACGCCCCGAAAATGTATACCACACACTCAAGTATAAATTATAGTTTTGTATAATTCGTATAATAAAAATGAATTGTATTTTTTTTTTCACTAGAATTTGGACCATTGAATGTATTGTTAATATATCAGTTCATCATGTTAGTTCAGTCAATTAAGAACACGCAGGTATTAATATTTGCCCTCATTAAGACTTTCAAGTTTTCCTTTAAAATGCGCTGGTGACATTGGAGCCGTTTTTCTGCCATCGCGGATTCTATGGCTCCGCCACAATGCGATGTTAAGATCTGTAATTAATAATAAGCCCCGGCACGTTTTCGCAAATTAATTTCTAGAAGCCAGTATAACTGGGGAACGTGCCCATTTCATAAAAATATAGCAAGGGAGATACGTGGAAGTTGAACGTTGTGTTATTAAAACAAAAAAAAAGCTCCATTGGGAGTTGAAGGAAATCTTCGTTTCATTTTGTATGGTAGATTAAAAATGTCATAAATGTGTTTTGGTTTTCATTTTCATTCATGATTCTAAGATTTGACCTATATTTTGAAATATTTCTACATAGACAGTTTTATTTTTTGTATATTCTTCCTTTTTTATTGATTTTCTCATAAAGAGACTCAAAGACAATTTTCTTTTCAAAAATATTTCATGTCACTTATTTTCTAGTTTTTAAAATGTTCTTGAAATGATCGTTTCCTATTAAGAAAACAAACAATGTTACTTAAATATCTTTTTCCACAACGATGCCATTAGTGACTGGACACTGCATTGTAAAATCAAGGGCAAGGAAACTCGAGTTGCATGAGCCATCATACTCAATAGAATTTGTCCCACCGAACCCAAAACTTCATTTCTAATTTTTGAATTAGCTAATGAATTTTTTCAAATTTGATATAGTGATATGAGATAAAATTTCCAATTATGCGATGTAACGATTCAAAGTGACTGACTTTTTTTGTTACAATTTCCATGAAAATTATATTTTTACATGGGATAATCTGACTTTGGCAAATATATTATATTCTACTGGTCAAAATGCATATGACCATTGTATCTGAGATTTTGTTTTGGTTTTCAAAAAGTACCTAAATATTTTAAAAAACACTAAAGCATTATCTTTTCAAATACTAAGATTAGGTAATCACGACTTATTCTTTATTAAGTTCAATAAATTTTTTTTTTCTAATAGAACTTATACATATTGGACATCCTGTTATTTAATTAGACTTTTAATTAAAATAATATGCGTCCATTCCACTTTACATAAAATTGTAATTAAGAAAAGGACTGTTTCAAAAATCGTTTTTTACAATATCAAAAATATTTATTGAAAATTAATATACGCGTTAATGTTATATGAATAATATTATGTATACAGGGTGTTCTGAAAAACACTAGCAAAAATTCAGGGGCTGATAGAATTTCAAAAAATATTACAATTTGTTCCTATGAACCATCTTTTTCCGTTTTCAAGATACAGGGCGTTAAAAATAATTTTTTTTAATCTAGTTTCGGTCCTATCTTTCACAAAATTCGACCGAATGAGCTGAAATTTTGCTGTGTGGGGTTTCTGGGGATGCTAAATGCTCTGGTGTTATTAATTTTTGGCTATATCATACAGTACAGTACTCCGTGGGAACATTTTAGGTCCTAACTTTTTTGAGATTAATCTTTTTGCCCCTTTTGTCACTTGCTGTTATGGCAAATTTTATTCTAAACAAAAAAGGTGCTCTTGTAAGAAGTGCTAAAATTTGCTCGTTTTCAAGAAAAACCAGGTAAAGTACACCAAAGTCAAGCAGCTGGTATCCCAAATTGTTGGTTTTTATTTCAAGTAGGCTTTGGCACCTAGATGTTATTACTATTAGTTTCATTAATAAAACTCAAAATCAAAGTTATTATTTGAATGATAATGATAAAAAGTAATAGTAGTTGGCCAAAGCCTACTTGAAATAAAAACCAACAATTTGGGATACCAGCTGCTTGACTTTGGTGCACTTTACCTGGTTTTTCTCGAAAACGGGCAAATTTTAGCACTTCTTACAAGAGCACCTTTTTTGTTTAGAATAAAATTTACCATAACAGAAAGTGACGAAAGGGGCAAAAAGATTAATCTCAAAAAAGTTAGGACCTAAAATGTTCCCACAGAGTGCTGTACTGAACGCCCTGTATGATATAGCCAAAAATTAATAACACCAAAGCATTTAGCATCCCCAGAAACCCCACACAGCAAAATTTCAGCTCATTCGGTCGAATTTTGTGGAAGATAGGACCGAAACTAGATTTAAAAAAATGATTTTTAACGCCCTGTATCTTGAAAACGGAAAAAGATACGCGCATGGTTCATAGGAACAAATTGTAATATTTTTTGAAATTCTATCAGCCCCTGAATTTTTGCTAGTGTTTTTCAGAACACCCTGTATATTTTCATTGTTTACTGTATAAACATAAGTTACAAATATATAAATATTTGCCTATAAGTATATTTTGCTTTATTCTAGGTAAGTCTCTGCTCTAAGATCTGCTAGTACCTGGTAAGTTTTTAAAGTTATTTTGTCGTTTTTATCCCTAAAGATAGGTATCTAAAGTGTATAATATATTGAAAAGTTACTAACTACATACAAATGAGTATTTGCTTAGTGCGTAGTTACAGTACCTATTGAAATTTATAAAAAAACTATTTTTCCCGATCTTATAAATGGGAAATTGGACGATACGTTTCGTACATTTTAATATCAACTTCCACCTATTTTCGTTCTTTATTACATTGGCTTGACATACAATCAGACGGACGAACAGACATAATTAAAAGAATAGTTAAAATCGATCATACATTCTGGTCCCAGAATCTGATTGTGTTGTCCATCTATCTATGAATTTTTGGTTGCTAATTTAATAATGGGATAGAAATCTCACTGTAGTGACGCCAAGAGGCGCTCGCATCGATATAAAAGCGGATGCAACGCAGTAATCTAATGCATTGTTTACGTTTATCTCTTCCGACGACTTTGTGTACGATGCTGTTATCAAACAACAACAAAGACCACAATTTTTTGTTTTATTTACCCAAGTACTCAATCACATTGATCATCGGGACACAAAGGGATGTCACCTGCTCGGTGCAGGCCCACGCCAACAGAATTCCACATTACCGATGCAATTTCCTACGCTGCACCGTGCCCGCACCGTGATACATAGCCGTTACGATTTATGTTGCTCCGACTTCACGTACCTATTGAATCACGCGCCATGGGTTATTGAAATCTCTAAGAAATATGACAAACTATTTCTCGGAATAAGATCGAAAATAAATTGCTAATATGGAATAATATAAGGCACACTGGTTATTTTTCATGTTTCAAATTAGACATTTAGTTATTGCAAAATAACAGCTTTCAATAATTAGTAGCCGTACTATATGTTCTTTGCACTGGTTTTTAACATAAAATCAAGTTACTTAACTTGATATGGCATTGCCTCTGAAGTAGTTTCCACTGGAAATCAAAACACCAAATGCTCAACAACTCCCTTCGCCAATCAAATTGAAAATTCACCAGTCCATCATTTTGTATATGATGACTTGGCTTTTGAAATGTGCGTCGAGTGTTACGTATTCGTTGTCTTCAATCTGAAGTAGTTTAGATCATGGGAAAGAACGTGAAAACTAAATCATTTTACGAAGAGATTCTAAATCACGCAATATAAAACTGCCCATGTGGTAGGCAAGGCGGTACGTATCTCATTGATTTCTTTTCGTAACTTCCCGTCTCCCCCTGCTCTTTCTTATCTTTCGTAATTTTTTTTATTTCTCACAATCATTTGTTAACCATCTACATTGTTTCTTTCTCGTCTTCATATCTTTTAATTTCTTCTTCAAAATCAATATCCTCTGTTTTCCGATGCCTCCATTGATTTAGTATTAGGACGTCTACCCTATTTAGAGCTTTTCAATATCTATTTTTAGGACATAGGTCCAACCCACTGCATGGGTTTTAACATTGAGTAATGGTGATAATGAATGATAATTATAATGGTTGAATATAACAACTTAGTATGGTTTTCATAATCATCGAATTATCTACTATTTAATTTACTGATAAAAGTTTCTCACTGACCATTCTCAACGCTGATAAGACCTGAAATGAAATTTATCGTAATGCACATAATTAAACAATTCAATTCATTGCTGTTAACTAGATACTTGTTATATAATTAAACTAACGCCTCGTTAGTAACGTGCATTTTTTTTAAATACTATCGTTTATTTATAAATGACTTTGTTTAGGCTTTATACAAGCATAATAACAACAAACACAAGTATCCAAATTGATATACTTATATTGATGTTTCATCTCTAAACATGCTATTATTAAATTCATTGGACTTTCTTTAATACATTATGAATATTGGATTAAAAATTATAAAATTCAAAACGCTTAAAGACAAATTATTAAAATTATTTTTTTTAACTCACCACAAAATTCATTCATTATGGTCACCAATTAAACTAAAACTAGATTATATTCATTTTGTTTTGAATGTTATGGATTCTGCAATTTAATTCAATGCTGTATGACATATAGTCCTGCAGAGTATTTTGTTTTTGCATTATTCGACAATAATAACGTTCTAAAGTGTTTTCAACGATTTTTTTGAATTCAACATACTTTATATTTGCATGTTCAGAAATGGAACATCAATAAATATATTAGATAATTTTGTTATTATTGGGCCAATATAAGGCTTGAATAAGGTTGTTTATAGACAACAAGTCTTGAATAAAGAGAGGTAGAGTATTTTATAAGAAAGCATGAAAATGTAGGTGGCATTAATTATGGAAATTTGTTTCTTATGGTTACATGACAGTTTATTTGTAAAATGTAAATTCAAGTAAATAACTTTGTTTTGCGAGATTAATCGTCCACCTGATGAGCTACTGATAGCGAAAGAATATGTACAGGGTGATACACTTAACTTTCCCACCCCACTTTTCTCCGTTATTTTTGCAATTACAAAAAAAAGATAACAAAAATTGTAGAACTTTTTCTGAAGTTTTTAAATATGGTATCAAAAAAACAATTGAAAAACAAGTTATGAAGTTACAGATATAACTTGAATTTTTTTAATGGCACACCCTGTATTTTATTACATTTTTCGACATAAAATTTTATTCTGATTTCGACAATATAGCACACCTGGTACTTATTTGTAATACTTTCCGAAATATTTGCATTTAAATATATAAATTATAGACAATATCGCATATTCGAGTATGCTCTAATTTTAATAACATTATTGTTTTTAATTTGTTAAACTAAGTTATGTTTATTTTGTGTTAGTATAACTCTTATTTGTTTATTATTGTTACTTGTTTATTAATTTACAATTAAATACTATTAAAATCAGAGCATACTCGAATGTGCGATGTCTATAATTTATATATTTAAATGCAAATATTTCGAAAAGTATTACAAATAAGTACCATGTGTGCTATATTGTCGAAATCAGAATAAAATTTTATGTCGAAAAATGTAATAAAATACAGTGTTCCATTAAAAAAAAATGCAAGTTATATCTGTAACTTCATAATTTGTTTTTCAATTGTTTTTTTGATACCATATTTAAAAACTTCATAAAAAGTTCTACAATTTTTGTTATAATTTTTTGGCAATTGAAAAAATAACAGAGAAAAATGGGGTGGGAAAGTTAAGTGAATCACCCTATACATACATATGAATATGTACTTGTGGACTTCGCTTTTTAATTGGTGACCATAATGAATGAATTTTTGGTGAGTTAAAAAAAATTTTTTTTAATAATTTATTTTTAGACGTTTTGAAATTTATAATTTTTAATCCAATATTCATAATGAATTAAAGAAAGTCCAATGAATTTAATAATAGCAAGTTTAGAGATGAAACATCAATATAAGTATATCAATTTGGATATGTTTGTTATTATTATGCTTGTATAAAGCCTAAACAAAGTCATTTATAAATAATGCATATCAAGCAAAGAAAGAGAATTAAAAAAAAAAACTATCGCTTACTTTCCATAATAGTCATAAGTGTTGTAGAATAACTAATTATTATTTACACTACCATGCTTGAAAGCTTTGTGATATAGCGCAGTACGACGCACGTTGCAATGTCGCCAATGTCACAAACTGGTTAACCGCTATGCTTCGGAAATAGTCGTAAGACGAAAATCGACTGGGCACCTTACTCATACTTACTTACACCACACGTATTTAATTGAGTTTGGGGACAAGAAGTAGTTTACTTATCTTTTCTCTTTTAAGACGAGAATTTTCGTCGCGATAGTTACAATCAGTACAGCGACATTCCCAAACTTATCTTTGAGAAACTTGTTTTACTAATTTGCTAATTAAATTCTTTTATATTGCACGCCGGGCCAGGCGGCAGCGAAGAAATTCATTGATCGGGAAAAAACTGTTCATTTTTTGCTTTGTAGCGACACAAGTTACAGTATATAGTAGACGTTTACAATGTGAAATTAAATACATTCCAGAATTTTCCTGAAGGTAGGTAGTTCGAGCAAGATGACTGTTTAGTTCTAACTTTTATTTTTTGCATATTGCTTAAAGTCAAGCTGCAATTTGACACTTTCTATCTGAAAATGAACATAATATACTCGTATAATGACCAATTTCTTAAAAGTGACTGACAATGACCGCCAACATAATACAAGGCATACATGCAATTTCTGTTACCCTTTACGTAACAGTGCCTTTTTCCTGATGAGTAATGGTTACAAGTGTTTAAAATAGCGTAACCTTTTGCCCAGGCATAACAAAGAAATAAGAACTTTAGAACCTAAAATAATAATAAAAAAGTTATAATATGGTTAGTATAATCCAAGTGAGGTTATTGAGACTACTTTCCTGAAATGAATAGTTCTGTTGAGTAGCTAGGAAAAAGAATGAAAGCGGATATAGTTTTCTGGATCGTGATTGTATCGCGGTTCTTCTAAATTAAACAAATCCTACTGTTGGTGAAGTGGGTAATAAAAAAAGTTTTTTTATCTCTTTTTATTTAATGTTGGCTGGCCTATTTCCGCTACTGAGGACTATCACTAACGCCAGGAGACGAAAACAAAGTATGTATGTAGTAATTTTTTTTTTTAATTGCCTAACCCCTGATAGAACAAGGAACTGAATGTTTTATATCCCCTTCAAAGGACGATGTATTATCTGCTACATAACTCTCATCTATTGTTATATAGCTTTTAGTATACGTGGGACAAGGTTGGTAGGTTGGTGTGCTTAATGGTTACCGAGAATATCTCGAAAACGAACGCCTCTGGAGATATTTAATAGGAGCATCTTTATTATAGCATTTTGATTGGGGAATTTGAAAATGGGACGATATTTTCAAAATATCTGACAGCAAATTTTTTATTAACAAAAAAGTGTTAGGCTCCCCTTTTTCTACGCCACTGAATGGTGGTATCAGATTTAAAATATTAAACAGTCATTGGTAGTCTTAAGTAACACTCGCTCACAAAAATTTAGATTCCTCTGCCTACTCTGTTTAGAGATATAGCTAAATAACTGATCTGCCAGTCGACACTATAACACCCTGTATTTTGAAAACGAAGCGTTTTTCGACGAAACTATATAGAGATTTTAGTTTTATTTTAACGTTCTCTACAAGCTCTTAAATTTATGGTAGTCAATTTGGAAACACCTTGTATATTAGGTACCTGCTATATTTTCCAAATCCTTATAATTTCCTGATTTCAAAAATATATAATAAGTCTATAATATTTGGACTATCCGTTCTTCAGTTATTCAAAATCAAAAAAAGTGTAAAAACGTGTTATTGGCTATTGCATGGGTTACTATAAGACATTATCATGTTTTTACATACATTTTTATTTTGAATAATTGGAGAACTGATAGTCTAAATATAGAATTATTACAATGTGTTTTTGAAACCAGGAAATAATAAAGATTTCGAAAATATAATAATATACAAGGTGTTCCAAAAAGAAAACTCCAAGTTTATAGAATTTCACCATTTTGCAATTGTCATTTGTTTGTTTTTTTTGCAGATTATTAAAATTCAGGAAAAATATCGCAACTTTTGTATATAAAATATTTCTGTATTTCTCCAAATAAACCCTGTAGGGAGGTGGCTAATTATAATGGAAAACCCTGGAACATTACATTCTTCATGCTCGTCGAGGTGAACATCACATTCAATGATATCGTCTCCTCCGAGGTCTCCTCCTTCATCACATACATAGTCCATCTCTGAATGAGACTCGGCAATAGAAACTTCTCTCTCGGTAACGATGCAAACACGGGTCTGCGCTTCCACTTCTAAACCGCGATAAACCATGTCTATTGTTTGTTTGTGGGGGTAGGACTATAGGAGTGGTTTGCCACATCTAAAACTATTTTTTTCTTATTCAATATCTTCGAAATCTTGGGGGTACATGTTGAAAACAGCAGTGTGGATAATATCAATTTTCCACCCCTAGATAGGGAAAATTCAACCACCAAGGGCTCTTACGCGGTTCTCCCTGGCATCACCCTACTCTCTTCCATCATCCCCGATGAAATCATCACCACTTTGCCGGCAAAAGCAGCATCTCGAGCAATTACCGGTGAGTCGTAAAAAGAGGTGGTTTTTATCCGTTTGCGGGGGTAAGAGTGGATAGCAAATTCTCTAACAGCGATATTCGTGTTCAGCGTTCTCGAAAACGGGGGGAGAAGTAGGTATATTTCGTTGCATTCGGAAATATTCGTAATTTTTGCGAGTCTCTTCCGACTTAACCTATTGAATCCACTAGTATCGAAATTCGTCAGAAAATCTTCAGCGGTTCTCAAAGTATTAAGGATTTAATATTTCCAGCAACCCTCAGCTTTGGAGGTGTACGTAAAAAAAAAAAATGGTATCAGAAAATTCTTCGTATTTTTTTTACTTATAATCGCGTGGTTATAGATCAGTGCAATTTAGGCACCCTGTATATATTCGCCAAGTTTCATGTTAAGCAATAGTGGTTAATAAATATTGCGTTAATGAAAATCTTAAATTCCAAAATTATTTCAGTAATGACAATATAACAAAGTAAACATGCTGGTGGTGTGCTAATAATATTCAATTTATTCTGAATTTTTAAATATCCAATTAATTTTCTTCTTCGGATACTTGCATTTTATATGAAAATTATGTATAAGCGGGAAATGCAGAAGAATCGAAACTGCCTGGGTAATGGGTAGTGTCTAAATGCTGTCTTTTTTATCCACGCATATTGTTTCACTTATATAACCATAACTGCGAAATGTAACGTATTGTGTGAATAAATAATTCCTTAAATAAATATGAAATGAATTAAATAAGTTGAGCGAGATCATCAGCACGACCGACTTTTAAATTACAGACAGTAATTTTTCGGTTTCTACGAACCGAGCGTCATCATGTGGGCTCCGCATTTTATTTTCAATATTCACCGAAGTGTACGATATTATGCGAAGCATGTAATAAGAATCGAAGCCGCGGCAATGCTCAAAGCTGCAATAGGTTCTGGCCAGATCAATCGAATTTTTTGCTTGATAAATGCCTCTAGATATTGTAATGCTATGCAGATGCACTCCGTGAAATGAGCATTTCAAAGTGCATCCGATGCAATGCGTTTTCGATCTCGCCAAGGTCTAATATTCAATGATACCCGACCCGCCGTTCCATTTTCATTAGACACAAATGAGGAATATTCCAGCTGAAAAAACTCTTTGAGTTGGTTTGATTCGCTTTGATTATGAACGATACTTTAGATGGAAAATTCAAGTGTCTATTTCAGGTAATTTATCTTTATGCCCTTCCACGTACGTTTAATCAATGTTCATTATGTGATAACAGTTCATTATAATTATGAACCTTTTTAAAGGCACATAATAAGTAATATCAACAAATAATAATTATTGAAGTTAATGCTGATACATCAGCATTTATCGGCAATAGGTAATAATATTCTTCAGTTCACTGTATTTTTTGTATTTCACGAAAATATTTACATTGATATTGTTGCCTCCGTATTTACCTCGGTATTTACCTCAGTGACGGAATACTATTTCATATGAATATTTTAAAAATAAAAGGCATACGACACCATTTATGACTTGGCAGCATTTCACGTCGAAAATATTTTGTAAGAATTAATTCATTAACAAAAAGAAAAGAAGAACTCGAAATAAGGATTATTTTTGACATTAAAAACCTTGAATTTTGAATACGCTGCTTCCAATAATAAAATTTTGATATGGGATATTTCAAGTTCTCTAGATAGCTAGAAATATGATTTAAAGACACAAGTAAACTAGATAAACACGTCTATAACCGAAAATTATTTTCAAATATATAGGGAGAGCCA
Source organism: Rhagium mordax (assembly GCA_963680705.1). Lineage (NCBI taxonomy): Eukaryota > Metazoa > Arthropoda > Insecta > Coleoptera > Cerambycidae > Rhagium > Rhagium mordax. The sequence goes on along the minus strand of OY796658.1, from coordinate 25,786,989 downwards.
AGACAATTCTACCAGGGTTAAATAAAAATGAAATAGTGAAAATGATGTTGTCTAGTAACTGATTATGACCATATTTTTTCTTAAATGCGGGAAGTTTGTAAAAAATAACCCCTTTAGTCTGCCCTTAAACACCTGAAGATGTGACTCAGAAAAGGTATGGTGAGGTAAGGAATTCCGTAACTTTGTCTTTCTATTTCCAATTGACACAGTCTGTCTGATAAGTTCAAGCCAGGCTCATTTCATTACAAAGCGCTGTCTGCAATGAAATAAAATCGAAATCGTTACTGAATATAACTTGCGATACCCGTATGTATACTGCAGTCGACCACATGAGTAACCGGTATACATAAGACGATAGTTACTGATGGGTTTCAATTGAAAATAGAAATGCCATATCAAAGATGACTAATGATAGTTATGGAGTTTTAGGGTAAAAGGATGGGTTGCTATATTTTGTCTGGTAGCACCATTGTACTTGGCTCACAATGGTATTAGTGTTGTAACTATTGCAAAATAATCTCCACGGAAATACCAGTGCGACGATATTTCAAAATGGTTATTGAATTTATAAAAACACGACCATAACTGTTAAGTCTCTTAATTTAATAATGTTGAAACTGCCTTAGTTTTATTATAGAACGTATGTGTGTTATATAAAAAATTTATTATTTATTTAATAAAATAAGGATGCAGTTATGGTCATATTGGTGCTTCAGATTTATTACTCCCCTCAACATAGTGTAAATTAGGGAATACTATCCGTTGTTAATACTTATCGTATTTCATGTGCCACAGTGTGAGCTTCAGATGAGAACAGTGAACAGAAAAGGCTTACGTGCGCTACCACTTTCTACAAACAGCTAACAAGAGTGACGTGTAGTTTGTCAAACATCAAATCGAACGAATAAAAAGATTGGTGCTTATTGCATTTTAGATCCTACACCTTTCACTTACTCCCATGGAGTCGTTTAAGCGTTTGTTTTATTTCCTAATAGATGAATAACTATTATAACGAAAACTTTGGACCAGTAGTTTGATTGGATTTGCTATAAATATTGAAAGGTCAATAAAGGAATAAGTAGTATTTTAATTGCATAGAATATATTATAAACATAGCTTGCTAATAATGATGACTCATCGATCTTTCTACTACAGTAGTTGATGACTTTAGAGCCGGTTGACGTGTGCTTCTTTATGTTTCCAAGTAAGTATTCGACGAAATATGAAGTATAAAAAAACTATAAACATCTTTAAAAGCAAATATCTAAAGGATGTAGCGGCAGTAAATAAAGTATATTTCGTGGCATGGTATCTAAACCAATCCTGTACTCATATTGAACAGCCCACGCTATATAATAATAACAAGGACTTAGTTAGAATGACTTAATATAAAATATAAGCACAGTTGATCCGGCTTATGTATTTTAATTAGGTAAATATATTTACCGACCCGAATATACAACATTAACTTTAACACAAATAATACGGAATCTAATAAACGGAAATGTCGTTGAGCAGGAGCATCTGTGAGACTAAGAGTAATGGAAACAAATGAGTGTCCCTGGGTGAGATAGTTGGGCCGTAGTATTATATTACAGTAGCGTCACATTTTGAAGCGGAATTACATTTACGATGGATACCAAAATAGTTTTAATGAGATTTAACCGGTGCAACTTAATTAGAAATGCAATACTTCTTAAAAATGGGCGTATATTATTACCGTACATCATTATACCTTGGATTAGTTGACATTGGCGAAGGAGTAATTAAATCATTCGCAAGTTTTATATTACAAGTAACATTTTAGAATGCAATTAGAAGATTGAATATTTTGTAACGGAGATCATCTAATAATTTATGAAAGGTTTCGTGTTCTCATGTTTTTTAATTAATCTACAACCTGTGTCGTTTTATATAAAATAAATCGCATTTAACATTATCTATTAAGGTACTTGTTCTTTTTTATCATTGTCAATTAACTGTAGAACGACGTAAATTCATATTCATAACATGCATTTATATTGGAAACATACAGCTAATATTTGGAAATTTAATTATTTTCCCAAAACATTTTTAGTAGCTACTAAGTTCAGAATAATTGTCTATTACGATACTATTAAATTTGTTTGTGGTTGATTTCCTGGTTCACTTTCGCGTTAATTATTTTGAATTTTTGACGTATCGACTCTCAAGTTATACGTTTTTTTTTTTGACGAGATGTGAGCTGTTCAATTTAAGTATTACGCATCGCACTTAGTGATACCCTGGATGCATCACGCTTCTTCCACTTCGTCACAGAGATATGATCCTCGTATGCGCGAACCGTCGACTCTTATTCAACCGATGCCCAGCGGCACAAGATACCGAGGCCTCAACTCCTGGACAACGGATAAGGAGGCTTTCGAACACAAAACCCTGTCCGACCACAAAGTCCTATCCATCCCGTTTTTACCAATAAATTTAGACTCTTTTCTCTCCATATTCCTTTTCGCCAATTATTTTGTAAACATAGTGAGAATATTGTTAATTCACGAGTTTTTAAGGTCGTTAATCAACATCTGAAGTCAGAGTATTAAAATTCAAAATGATTGATTCAATATGGCGGAAAAATAATACAGAAATTTTTAATGGCTAGGGAAATTCAGGATTATCGTCAGTTTTGTATGTAGTTTTATAATTACGTACCAGAATTTGAAAACTACGAATGAATAGTAGATACATTTTTTATATGAACACTAAAAATAAAAATTACTTATTTCTAGAATTTTCTATCTGATCTTAACAAATACTGGGCAAACTCATAAATCGGATTATAGTATAATAAAAAACGACATTTTTTAACTACCCTACCAATATGTCCCTGTTGTTGTGAACCACCCTGTATATATATTATTTTAGAAAATAACCATATCGTTATATAAATTTTAAAAATCATTCCTATTATCTATTAGCGTGTAATTCGATTATAACTAGAACGTACGACAGTGGAGACGTCAACGATTTAATCTCATATAAATAGTGTACAACAACAAGCAGTATTTTTCTGTATTAAAAAGATGGGTGTACGTCATCTCAGTGGGAGTATACGCTATAACGTTTTATGATATATTTCGGAAAGTTGATGTGAGTTATGGGTCCTTGAAGTTTGAAATGGGACAGAGGAAAAATGCGTTTTCACATATCTGAAACACAAATCTGGCAATTCTTCAAACTCAATAGCGTCTCCCGGATACCCTTTTGTTTATTTCATCCAAACTGAGCTCTCAAATACTCTCAATTCAGATAAGATATATTTTACGATAACTAAATGGATACTTCTGCTTCGCAAAACTTTCAATTGAAATTGAAAACATTTAATTTTCTTTCCTAAATCCGTATCGATCCTTATTTATTTATAAAAAAAACTGAATTTTATGAAAGGATAAAAGTATGGATGTTTTCGTGATATTTGAAAGGCCACACATTAATTTCACCATTACATTACTGTATTTAGTAGACTTTAGGATATGTAAAATTGTGATATCAATTCAATTGCAGGAAAAATTGAAATTATTGTCCGTCTTGTTGTGGTTGGGATTATTATTATAATATTATTATTTTCTCTTAATACAGTGTGGCCACATATGGCTCCATAAATAGTTGTAAATAACCAAATGTTTCTGAGTGGGTGTTCACGTTCTGGAGTTAGCGGCAACCTGATCTAAACCCACGAAAAAAAAATTTGCAAAATTATTTATATAGGTACAGGACGTTTAAATAAATTTGTGAAAACAAACTTATTTTGTTACAAAAAATTCACATTCTGAGGAGTAGATAGTACCAAGTTATATTGAATTTAAATTTTTTAAAGAAATCAGCCTACTTCGATATTTATTAGATGCCAATAGAATAATTGTCCCTGATTCTCATTTATTTGAATAAATGTTTTCGTCGTTTTTGATGAAAATTTAGTTAAGTATCCAATAAAAAAATCAAAATACTTTGTCAGTATCGTACATAATATAGTACTTATTTTTCATGTTTGTATTCTCATTCTTTAATTGGTATGGTATGGTATACATACTGTTGAATGGTGTAATTAATAAAATAAAAAAAAATAATAAATAAAATATTTATTGTAATAGTAAACAGAATTAGTTCCGCTACCGTTAAATTATTAAAAACGAAACGATCTCTAACATTCAAAATTATTCTACTTAGATGTTCATTTGAAATATTTGTTTTTTTGTTTTATGCTAGGAGCAATTTTCATTTCTTTTTCTAAAGGAACGTTTCAACATAAGTCCAAAAATTGGAATGTATACTTTTCTGTAACTTTATTTAAATGAACGAGATTATCAAAGCCTATACGGCGGCGTTGGCACCTAATAAGAAAATTAGGGTAGGCGGTAATGGACAATATTTAGAAAATAGACTATAAAGAAATTGTCCATTTTGCTTAAAGAACCAGACGATGACAGTGTACGACTTTAAGATTCCCCATTTTCAGTTTTCTTTAAATTTAAAGAAAATATTTATTCATTTTTAGTATCTATTAGACAATAAAGTTATGTGTTAATAATAAATAGTACCTTTTTGCATTTTTAGTAACAAAACGCATTATTTTTGCAATTTTGTAACGTAACGCAAAATTAACATAAATTTTATAGGGCCTCTACATAATATCAGGTTTCCCACATATCCTTTTTATCAGAAGAATGATTATTATTATTAAATTTTGAGTTCTGCGAAGCTCGATATATAAAATAAAACTTCATTCTGTACTAGCTTCTTGTTTGAAATATTATCGAATCTTTAATGTGGATGTTGTTAAAAATCATGAATCGTTCATTTTTAAAAAAAGATCAATATTAAGAACGCATTCAACTGATACATTAGGGAAATGAAAACCACAGTAGATAGGAAAGCGATCCCACCCTGGCTTGGGGTAAGATTATAGGAAAGTATTTAAAGATCAAAAGGCCTCAAAAGCTCATCAGTCAAGAAATTTGACAAGGTCTCGTATCAGTTAGACATTACCTGTGTAAAAAGCACTCCTCACTATGTGTAAGTTTTACAGAGTAAATGTTATTTTATTTAATAAATAAATTAGCATGCCTGCACATTTTGTAACCATCGTAATGTGGAATGATTTGAAAGTTAAATTTTGTGTGTTAAAAATTATGAAGCTTTTATTAAGAAAAGTCAGAGGAAAAGTTTTTTGTTAAATTAAACTTGTTATATACTTTCAAAAGTGTGACAATACCTTTAGGTATGCATTGGCCAATTATTTTATAAAATAATAGAATTATTTTGGTAGTTTGTGCAATGTTGCAATTATAACCTTCCTATCGATTCTCCTGTGATTTATTATTCATAAATATAATTTTATAAATGTTTTATAATTTTACCATATGTACCAAAATGTATGACGCCAAAGTGTACGATTTGAAATTTAATAAGTTTTCCAAATCGATAGTAATGGGTTATCGAATGTTAAACACTGAAGTTATTAGCTTATGTACTAGTTAACATTTACTTAATAATAATTAATATAAACACTGCAATACATCTATAGTCACTTGAGTCTCTACTTCAATTTCCTACCAGTAGGTACTTGTTAAACTACAGATTTATATTGTTGGCTTTTCTCATATGAACGTATACCTGAAACCTACTGCTTTGGATAATTCAGGATCAATGTAGACACCTCTTGAACAATCAGGAATAGATAGCAAACTATTAGCTTGCCTCATCTACTCTACGCCTGTGAAACTATCAACTAATATTTTACAGGTCACTGCTCTCACGTTAGAATATGAACGATGTGTGATTTTATAATCATTTCATTATTCTGATGATGAAATACTATTTAGAAATATCGACCATTTTACAATCAATTTGTTGTTTTAATTAATAGCCTTAACCCCGCAGTTCGTATAAACATATGTCTCAAAGGCTTTTGGCAATCCTATAGGGCAGTGACTTGCAACTAAAGAGTTTTTTTTGGAGGGGAGATGATAAATACTTTTTAAAATTATCACAACGCAGTTCATCTCAATATGCGTACCAAGTTTTAGATTAACATAAATAGACATTATAAACGTTTCATATTTCGAAAAGTCGCTTGAGGCATCACAAGTATTCTAACAAAGAAACATCCTGTATTGTTAACCCATTAAACATTCATCTAACTGATAATTTAAAAACAAATTGTATTTTCAACTATCATTCATGTTAACGCGATGTCTTTCAAATGCGATTTTATACTCGTATAGTCGTCACAGGATAAATTAATCGACCTATATGCGTGGATGTTCTGCTCAGCTGGATTTGTGGCCGCCTGTGGAGGATAGCTTCCTGCTGCAGAGATATCTGTCTAGGAGTCACCCTTAGGCCCTTGGAATGGCGATGGCGAAGTTCCCTCATTCTCCTCATTGTTCTTCCGGGTCACTGGGCCGCAAATTCTAGGAAATTGGATAGTTGTTGCATTATGAGCCACTTGCGCAATGTAATTTTCTTTTTACCGCCAAGTTAAATGTTTTAAGAATAGCAACTTTGTTGATGAAGCGGGTTATTAAAAGAGACGTTCCCATGGAAACGTTATGTTCCATTTATCTTCCTGCGCCAAGTTGAGGGATTTCTTGTTCTTTGTGCAGATCTTACGGTTATTGTTGTCTTAAGTAGGCAGCGAGTTGTGTTTATTTTTAAAACATTCATACAATTGTGTCTCTTAATGACCCTGCTTCCGCTGTATTCGTTTCCTAATTATGGACTTAATTAGTTTTACAATTAATTGGTTCGCCAGCCAACTGATGTTCATAATTGCATGTTTGAGTATACCGGGTGCACAAAGTACATATCCAAAAATTGCCTGTTCTGTTTCAAGGATAAAAATTTGTGAATTGTTCATAATAATTATTAAAGCATAAAATAACTTGTTTTTCTTCTTAATAGAACACCTATTTGTTTCTGATTCCATTCTGATAGAAGTTCATGTTCTTCAAACAACTATTTAATTTTCAAAGTGTAAAAGAACACAAGTAAATGTATAAAAATAATAATCGAATTGTTTGCGCAAGTGGTGGGTGTAACTGCGAATTATCGTATCGTACAAGAATAAATTATAAACACAGTGAATGTTTTTAAAAGAAATATTGTATATTTTATAGTAAATACATCCCTGACAACCATTGGGAGAAGTTAGCTTTTAACTTGTATGACGCTCTTTTTTATTCCTCTACCGGGGCTGTTTGCACCTTGTTACTTACAAACAGTCCCTGCCAGCTTTTCTAATCCTTTCTCGGGTTCCAATTCCTTATTTTAGGATATAGGGAACAACACTTTCTCTATCGGCGGCTTTGACAGAGGCTGGGATAGCTCCGGTGAAGACACGGTTTTGTCTAGGGGTCTGTTGTCGGTTTCAGCGGACTGGACATTGGACAATTATTCGTGTATAACTCCACATTTAGAAAGAACTTCTACATCCATCGACGACACTTTCCCCATAGACCACGTACGGCATATCGAAATTCCCATAGATGTACACTTGCGGTAGACCCTTTGGGTTATGGTACCGAAGAAAAAATTAAAATTATTAAATAATTTAGGCTAACCGTGCTAGGGTAGTTCTTAGCATCCGTCCAAGTTTTGTTGATAGAGTTAGCTTCCATATTCTGCCATCCTCAGTTTGATTTTTACACAATCACAAATGATCATTTCGTGGAACTCTTTGAGATAAAGGTCTATCATTTCAATGTACCTTCAAAATGAACCACAAATGCAGATATAGACAAAATACCTCGACGACATAGCGTTAGGATACGTTGCCATTTGGAATTGCAAGATAACGTCTTTATCTTGAACTATAAAATCAAGTTTTGTTTGTTTCATTAATTCGAATACAGTATGTACTAAGTAACTGTGAGAGATAAGTACATCCCTCTGGTGGTCAGTTGCTACTACCAGTCAAGACATCGAAGATGTCTAGTGACCGATAGCGGCTTGCCAAGCAAGCACCAAGAGCGGCGACCTCTAGCCCTGATGGACTAAAACATGCTTAATAAATAGGATTATAGGAAACAACTACTGGACGGGCAAAGGCCCCGACTCCCATTGAATTATACCTATAAATCCAAAATTGGTAGCCAAATTTGTTATTTGTCTTTTCCCCACCAGACACAGACCGGTTTCGAACTCTTTATGTTCTCATCAGTGTGCCACAGGTAGCTGAAAAGACAAATAACAAAGGCAAACCAAACTGGTCTATGGCAGACCCAGCACATAGTAACTGTGAGAGATAAGTACATCCCTCTGGTGGTCAGTTGCTACTACCAGTCAAGACATCGAAGATGTCTAGTGACCGATAGCGGCTTGCCAAGCAAGCACCAAGAGCGGCGACCTCTAGCCCTGATGGACTAAAACATGCTTAATAAATAGGATTATAGGAAACAACTACTGGACGGGCAAAGGCCCCGACTCCCATTGAATTATACCTATAAATCCAAAATTGGTAGCCAAATTTGTTATTTGTCTTTTCCCCACCAGACACAGACCGGTTTCGAACTCTTTATGTTCTCATCAGTGTGCCACAGGTAGCTGAAAAGACAAATAACAAAGGCAAACCAAACTGGTCTATGGCAGACCCAGCACATAGTAACTGTGAGAGATAAGTACATCCCTCTGGTGGTCAGTTGCTACTACCAGTCAAGACATCGAAGATGTCTAGTGACCGATAGCGGCTTGCCAAGCAAGCACCAAGAGCGGCGACCTCTAGCCCTGATGGACTAAAACATGCTTAATAAATAGGATTATAGGAAACAACTACTGGACGGGCAAAGGCCCCGACTCCCATTGAATTATACCTATAAATCCAAAATTGGTAGCCAAATTTGTTATTTGTCTTTTCCCCACCAGACACAGACCGGTTTCGAACTCTTTATGTTCTCATCAGTGTGCCACAGGTAGCTGAAAAGACAAATAACAAAGGCAAACCAAACTGGTCTATGGCAGACCCAGCACATAGTAACTGTGAGAGATAAGTACATCCCTCTGGTGGTCAGTTGCTACTACCAGTCAAGACATCGAAGATGTCTAGTGACCGATAGCGGCTTGCCAAGCAAGCACCAAGAGCGGCGACCTCTAGCCCTGATGGACTAAAACATGCTTAATAAATAGGATTATAGGAAACAACTACTGGACGGGCAAAGGCCCCGACTCCCATTGAATTATACCTATAAATCCAAAATTGGTAGCCAAATTTGTTATTTGTCTTTTCCCCACCAGACACAGACCGGTTTCGAACTCTTTATGTTCTCATCAGTGTGCCACAGGTAGCTGAAAAGACAAATAACAAAGGCAAACCAAACTGGTCTATGGCAGACCCAGCACATAGTAACTGTGAGAGATAAGTACATCCCTCTGGTGGTCAGTTGCTACTACCAGACTGGTAGTAGCAACTGACCACCAGAGGGATGTACTTATCTCTCACAGTTACTATGTGCTGGGTCTGCCATAGACCAGTTTGGTTTGCCTTTGTTATTTGTCTTTTCAGCTACCTGTGGCACACTGATGAGAACATAAAGAGTTCGAAACCGGTCTGTGTCTGGTGGGGAAAAGACAAATAACAAATTTGGCTACCAATTTTGGATTTATAGGTATAATTCAATGGGAGTCGGGGCCTTTGCCCGTCCAGTAGTTGTTTCCTATAATCCTATTTATTAAGCATGTTTTAGTCCATCAGGGCTAGAGGTCGCCGCTCTTGGTGCTTGCTTGGCAAGCCGCTATCGGTCACTAGACATCTTCGATGTCTTGACTGGTAGTAGCAACTGACCACCAGAGGGATGTACTTATCTCTCACAGTTACTATGTGCTGGGTCTGCCATAGACCAGTTTGGTTTGCCTTTGTTATTTGTCTTTTCAGCTACCTGTGGCACACTGATGAGAACATAAAGAGTTCGAAACCGGTCTGTGTCTGGTGGGGAAAAGACAAATAACAAATTTGGCTACCAATTTTGGATTTATAGGTATAATTCAATGGGAGTCGGGGCCTTTGCCCGTCCAGTAGTTGTTTCCTATAATCCTATTTATTAAACAGTATGTACTGACCAATTTAACCAACGGTAAGTTACGTGCAATGAGAAACTGCATTGGAATTTTGTTTTAATAGAAACGAATCATGTATAAAATGTAATAGTATAACTGCTGTGATAGTATAGTCTGCAATGCGGTTGAGAAAAAGTGAGAACATTTGTATTGTATCTAAGACGTGCAGAATAAATGGGGTTGATATGGAAACATTTTTCAATCTGAAGTGAGTTAGTTGCGGCAAGAAAGTACCGACGGTCCTAAATCAAGAAACTGGCACATGTGCACATAAAATAAAAGCTTTGTGCATCTTTCTTTACTCGAGCTTTGATCAAGTTTAATTATCTCTTTAGAGTAGTTTTGTTCTTTCCTGAAATTCGATATTCCGTTGAGATTCTGAATACCACTGGAAGTTAGAAAATATAGTATTTTCTGGTTGTTAAATATACCGTGGCCCCGTTTCTTGAGATCTGGTTTATTATTAATAAAATAAATTAATGATTATGTATTATAATGGAAATGACAACATTGTAAACTTATTAATCTGTAAATATATTTACAAATTTTAAAATGAAAAGTTGTATTTTATTATATTACGTTCTTTCGTTGTTCCATACTGTACATCTGCTGTCTATTTGGTATTCGGATTACACATCGTCCCGAGACTTATAAAGGCCGAAATCCTTACTTTAATCAGAGACAACCGAGACGTGCAACTACTTGAGAAAATTTACTCCCGACTACTCATTTGGGCGATTGTAATGTAAGGTGAGAGAAGAGGGCGCAAAGTGCCGCATAGGCGCCAAATTTAAAACTGGTCTGTTTTAGTATTCTCATAATTTTTAATTATTATTGAATGTTTTAAATATCGACTTGTTGCAAATTTCACTATAGTGAAATATGCACCAAATCAATTATTAAAACATTCAATTCAAATTGATAGTGAATATTATACTCGATATTATACCTATTTATACTTACCCTATAAATTTTTTTATTCTGCTGATTTTGTGGTTTGTGAGTAAGAAAAGATTTAAAATTCGTTAATAAATTATATAGATCTTATCGAATTTTTCCAGATGGGGAGAAATAAAATTCAAATAAAAACAAACAATATATTGTACGAAATTGCAAAATAACAATAAACATAATAATATGTGCTTACGATTGCTCCTCGCACAAATATTGCTAGTGTTAAATACAGAGAAAAATATGTAAGCTATAGAAGTAAAAAGAAGAACGTTAAAACTTACCTAGTAATATTTCAAGCTTTAACGATATAATATAAAATAAAAATAATAATCTTAAGATAGAAATATTCACATCTAATTACAAATTTAAGTCTCGCTTTGGTGCAAGTTCCGGAAAAGGCAGTTTATTCCCGATCTACAAGGCGTTCGGTGTTTAGAGGCATACCGATTCGAATCTTTCCACACATGATACCACTCCTAGGACAAGGGCGACAAGGCGCTTGATTGATATGATTTATAATAAAGAAGACCATATAAATTAACTTCTTTCTCAACATTAAGTTTCAATACAAATAATTTCCCAGAGTTGATATTAAGTAATCATTACTTGAATCGACTGAATAAAATAACGATGTACCAATCCTTTGTGAAATGTCGACTGCAAATCCTACGACTTCGAAAAGAATCTCCGCTGTACACAATTCCCATATTTTCTTGCCATATCTTTGACCTGTAATATATTTTTATTATATTGTTGTATATTTATTTTTATGCAGCTAAACTTACTTTTTTAAGACTGAGGGAAAATAATGCATTTTTTCAACCTCCGGGTCCTCAAATCCGCATACAAGGCATAGTGCACGTTGTGATGACATTTTCTTCAACTAAACAAATAAAAATAAATAAATATTCGACACTACGTACCACGTTCTGTGGTAAATAAAAAAATAAAAAAACATTAGAAAACAATCTAGTCTGAGGGTGTTATTACATAGTCAGTCCTTGTGTGTTTTGATATTTATGGATTTCAAGAAAACATTACCTACCTCTGATAAAGAATATCGCAACGAACAACAATGTAAATGCAAATCAAAACAAAATCGCAAAACAATAATCAAAATGGCCACAACACAAAGTACACATAAATTCGTGAGCGCATGGCGCATGCCCAGTTTGCCACCGTGCTGCACTCTACATTCACCTTACATTATGTGGAAAGGAGATAGCCATATAGCATATTCATTGCTTAAGACAAAGATGGTAAATTTAACTATTATCGGACAAATTTTCATATGAAGTTACACGTCTCGGTTGTCTCTGCTTTAATTCTTTCAAGCTTCAGGGAGGCCGAGACACGTCTTGCTTTCACAAAAAGTTCTATTTGAAGAACACCGTGAAACTTGACGTCGTTCCGTTCAAAATACTCTTTTGAAAACTTTCCACTTGCAGAACAGTTTTAATTGCAATCTTGGGAGTGTATAAATAAATAATATAAATATGTAAGACAAATTATATGCCTAAATTTATTTGCTTTTGAAGTTGAATTTATTTTTTAATAATTTATTTTGATATTGCCACTCTTTAGGATTTTCTGATAAACATGGCCAAAGGCAAAGTAGTTGAATAGATTTATGTATACCTCCTGAATAATTTGTTATCTCTGCTTATTTATTATTCACTGGTGCCAGAGACGATATAGAAATTCATTTGACAACTTAATATACAAATATAATAAATGCAGATGTACAGGGTTATCCAACGAAAAGGCCCACCCTTATATTTTCTTTATTTTTCGAGTTAGGGAAAAATGTTTCAAATAAAAGTTGTAGTGAATCAAATGAACTCATTTAAAACCCCTGCAAAGAATATACAGGGTGTTCCATAAAAGCGGGACAAACCTAACTTACATTTTTTTAAATGGAACACCCTATATTTTTTTACATTTTTCAAATCTGTGTTTTTTTGTGATTTCAAATATATATATATGTTGTATCTTATCTTTTACTGTTTTTTATTTATTGCAAATTTCGTGAACAATATATTTATACCACCAGCATCTGCATGTGTATCAATCAGGTTAGCCATGGATGAAAAACAATTAATTTGACACTTATGCCTTACAGAATAATTGAATAAATTCAAAAAGCAAATTTTCATCCATGGCTAACCTGATTGATACGCATGCAGATGCGTTCTTTCTGTCAAGAGGTACAAAACACATAACTAAAATCTTATGACACAATTGCGCACCAAATACTACTTCCGGTGTATCGGGAAGTGACACGTAGGTACTTTATTTCAAATACCTTGTATATTTTTTTTGGCACTTTTTAGTTCATCATGTAATTCTGATTTCAGTAATATATCACACAAGTTGTCATGCTTAAAAAATGGTATCGAAAATGCGAAAAAACTAAAGCATACAGGTAGACCCATGCGGGACTATATTTTTGAATCTTATTTAAAATAGGCGTTGAATTTGACGCGTGGGCGTTTTTTTTTGTCATTCGATGTATGCAAAATTATTCTTAATTAAATATTTTACATTTGTAAAAATTCACTGAATGAACGAATTTTAAATAGAAACGTATTTCTTTTGAGCCATAAGGAAGGACATACTTTTAGTTATGAATATGATATGAAGATATGGATTTGTCTTGATTTGTTACGCTCGTGTGTTCATAAAATCTAATTTTTCTGATAGATTACACAAGATGGAGATTACTTTCAACAAATTTCATTAAGTAAACATATTATTATCACATTATTTTTTATCTTTGATAATATATAGAACTACATAATAATATTTAACTAGGTATATAAAACAAGAAATATCGTAACAAATTTTCAAAGCGTTTCTGTTTCTGTTCATTTATTAATTTGCAAGATATTTTCTTAACAACACGTTTCTTATTTTGTAAATCTTAGAATGTAGTAAAGGTTGTCTGGAGTACACTTTTGTTTTTTAAATATCGCCATGAGAAGAAATCACATGGAGTGAAATCAGGTGATCTTGGTGGCCAACTAATAATAATAATGACTTATGGACCAATAGGTCCATAAGTCATTATGAGTCACTCTGCGAATACATTTTAAAGATAATTTCTAACTATTTATTCCGTAGGCAAAACTTTCGTGGCCACCTGGAACATTCAAACAATTAATGCTTAATATACAATGCGATTTTTTACTTTCTGTTTTTAATAAAATAAAACCTATAATAGATACATGCAACAACACATGATTGCCGTCAGCCCATATTGTATAATAATGTTTACAGTTGAATGGCAGGATATTTCGCATGCATTATTGTTGCACCACAAGTTATCAATAAGCTTAAAATAGAGCATATAATTACATTAAAATACAAATCAGCTTATATCGTTAACGAGAGAATATTGGATACACCCAGGTGTTACTATAATGCAGACAGTAATGCAAAGAATATATTTTTTGCATATGTTATTGTACTACATAATGTTCGATTTTAAACTTATGTGGTAAAGAAAATTTAGGCGTTCTTAGTTATGACGTTAGGAAGATTAATTCTTAGAAAGGGTGAAACATAATCATCATAATCATAATCATCATAATCATAATCATCATAATCATAATCATAATCATCATAATCATAACATAAGCATAACATAAGCGAAATTCTGAATGTGTCCATACTTACAAATCGTGACCATCGTGTGAACTCTTTTTTGGACTATGAGGTTTACCGCATCGCCGCCACAAGATGATGCACCAAATTTGAGAAAAATTGTCATTATTAAGGACGATTAGGAATCGTTGAATGGTCGTAAGCCCAATTCTAACGTGTTACATTTGACCCCACGGCACGGAGAGTTAACTTCAAGAACCAGCCAATTAAGGTCATAATTCAACAATTTTAAAGATTCACATACACAACTTGTACTGCTTAAGCAAAGATCCAAACAAATAAATCAGAAAAAAAAAGAGGTTTACAAGCATGTTAACCCAATGGTTTCTGATCTTAAAACATGATTATTATTATGATGTGGTGATTAATTCGTATTGTATATGGTTTGCAGATAATGTTATGGATTTTTCCGAAAATACCTGAAATATTCAATGAAATATTTCTGGAACGATCGAAAAATTTCTGTGGTATCCTACTGCGTGGATATCATCATGTTTGAAACAGCAAGGATATTTTGAAATTCCTTTTTTTTTATTTGAAATGTTGCAATATTATTGTTAACTAACTTCTCCAGTTTCATTTTAATGAGTAAATACTCCCGTTCAGGCAATTTTTCAAATAATAGTGTACGGCTACTATGGAATTTGGTTTGATGGAACATGGAATGGTTGTTTGGTTGTTGTTATGATAATTATTACGAGCATATAAAAATATTAACGACCGACATGGAAATAATATTTTTGTAAATTTGAATAATTATCCGAGGCAGCAGCTTACAGAGGAAAAATAGATTGCCCTGAAATGACGAGGCGGATTATAATATTCATCTCGCCCGAATCGATAAGACTCGGAATGGCGGCCAATCACTTTTAAAACTGGAAATGTGCTACATACAAAAAGCCAGTTCCATATATTCCCCGATTCTTGGGAAATGTATGTACAGTTTCTATTAAATATTTTCTAGATATCATATAACGATTATTGACGAAGGACGAAATGGAAATTCAAATACGAATACATAGGTACTTATTATACGACCTTACATATATTATGCTTATTTAACGAATTTAAATATACAGGCTGTATTTTACTGGAGCCATTATTACGGACATTTTTTTCATTCTAACTAGCGCCAAGATTATCGTTATACTTGTCCTAATACCTACTCAAGTTATTTATTGTCAGATATTTACCTAATTTGGTAATTTTTGATTTGGTAAATGGTTGATCAATAAATAACTGACATACGAAGGCGAGACACATTGAGTGTTATAATTATACGAATTAATTCGATTTCTTTACTTATTGTTAAGATATAAAAACAATAATTGTTTTTTTAATTTGACGTGAAATGCTGCCAGATTTTTTCTGTTTCTAATGATATTAACATAGGTATATCATATTTACCTTTTAAACTGGCTTCTTATCGACCTGGAAAATTTTGAAAAGTTAAGGAATATTTATTTTTGGTCAAAAATCAGGGAATTTAAATATTTTTTCTAATATTTTTACTTTCTTATGCCTACAGTTGAAACTATGGAAATATTAAGTTGGAAATAAATATGACCAATTAACGCACGGCGGTTAGGTCAGTACGTATGGAGTCAGACTGCAGTATGAAATTTTATTTGGGTATGCAGTTTTGAAGAAACTCGATTTTTTTAAAGTATTAATATCAATTGGGTTTGATAGATGGGGTTCAATATGGAGATTTCAAGGAAAATTGTAGACCTTCTAAATGATTTATATTTGTTATTTCTATAAACAAAATAATAATTCTACGAACATAAAACCCAAAATATCATTACAAAAACATTTAAATATTTGTATAGTGTGGATTTATCATCAAATAATGAAAATAAGTCTTTTATTTGTCCCACTGCATGGTTTTAGTGAAACCATTTAATTATTTGTTTCCTCATAGTCAGTAAAATACAACTATTTAGGTAGCTTATCATATGTATCTGCAACGAATTATATGTATTAATTCCTTGTGGTGCGCTCATTTTGTAAGCAGTCGTTATAATAAATTACAGTGTTTTGCTATAGCTTCAATTCACACAGATTTGTATGAGAATGTAGTTCATTTTGAGAGCCGCCGAGAGATCCAGCGGAATGACCGTTCACCTTGGACTCAGCGGGCACCAAAATCGATACGAATCATTAATTAGCATTCTCAATGAAGAAGGTTTCAACTTCTCTGTAAATGAACATCTATGCAATTTCCTATGTGGCTGTTTATGGAAATGGAAATGTATGTTACAGAATAGGTTGTAGACGAGGAAAGGAGCGCTCGGACGGGGGCTGCGCTGCTAAACTGCCCCGAGAGATCTCCTTTCGCGTAATCCCATTACAATAGCCGCCCCAGTACCGACCGACCATCTTTCCGCTATACTCTGTAGTTTATGGCGAACGTTAATTCTCAAATCCAAATCCAATAAAGCCTCAACAATAAACACTAACTGCAAAATGTTAGAATTGTAAATTGTAGACTGTAGAACAGTATATGTTGTTCGTAAATTCGCATGAGTTATTAATAACCGGCTAGTATATAATACGGATTTTATATACAATGTCCTTTATGGTATGCAATTGGGACGCCGATATTACAGTTGTGTTGTTGGCATTGTATATCGCATAAAGAATTTCGAAATGTGTTGAATTGGTTTTATCACTGGTAAAGGAGTATAGGAATTAAATAACACGAGGATAGTGTTGTTTAATTTACCGACATTCTGCGTCTTTCACGCAATTGAAATTATATTTAAATATCAGTGGCGTAGCTTCAGATTTGTGGTATATTTTCATTTTTGTGTTCAATTATTGTAGCTTGTGCTGCCTTGAAATAAGTGGGAATTCGTATAGCGCAACATTTTGATGTTGTTATTTGCTTTAGATACGTCTTGATGTCCATGACATGACGTTCGGTCTTGAACAACGTTCTGGTTCGTAATGAAGTGGGTTCAGTTGAACGCTAGAAATCCTCATATAAATAGGAATGAATAGATGTATTATAGATGTAAATCTTTGTATTTCGTGGTCTACAAACGACCAAGAAATACCTTATAAGATCAGGAGCGTCATCTTAGTTGTGTTGGAAATATGCGACTTTTACCGCTTGTTACACAACAGCTATATTTATTTTATTTAATAAAAAAAAATAAAAATACAAACATGTAAATTAGCTGGATAGTATACATAATACTCAATATGTTTTGAAATATGTTTCGAAGGAACGCATTTTATAATCATTATTGGCTTCCTTATTCACACAAGAGTTTGTAGTAATTAATTGAGCGTGGAATCAACAACACCTGTTTAAAAGAAAATTCTGCGCTAACGAGTCCACTGAAACAGAAATATACCTTGATAGCAAGAAAGAGAAAAGCCGACGTGTTACCCTCGTAAAATGACTTGAAACTAATTTAGTCATAATAACTTGTTACTATATATCTATGTAATTATTTATTTATTGTCTCAGGTGAAATATTTAAAAATTATTTCTAAAATAGTGATTAAGAAGTTAATGAAAAAAATTGTTCATTTGTAAATATTTGCAGCTGCTGGAAAACTATATTTTAATTGTTACCCCAGGCAGGTGGGTAGGTTAACTTCTGGTGGGACAAGAAGGCAAGCGACGCAAGCAGAACCGTAGGCGAACATTAATATATTAAAAAAAGAGACGTGAGCAATAACGTGTTTACACAGCACATGAGCATTCAATGAGGAATATTTTACACCAAATTGTTTTAATAGTAAAATTATAAAGCAAAAAATAAAATTAATAAATAAATTATTAGAAATCTATTCAATTCCAAATTAGATTAGCATTGGATTGCTTTCTTTTTGAGATTTATGAGATGCAGCCAACAAATCTACTTAGATTTCTGTAATGGCGTAGATAAATTTTAATCATTTTTAAGAACCTGTCAGCTTTGTTATAAAAATTATTCGCTTTTTTTAACTCAATTTAAGAAGGAATTAAAGGCATAAATATTTTAAATGCAATTTCAATTGATATTTGAATTTGAATGCACTTTTACAGAGATTATTAAATTTAATTGTGGAAGTCGAACATCTACAATCTCGGAATCTGAAGAAGAGACAATTATCGTTCTATAATCGGTTCTTTTTTACATGTTAGCAATTTGTTAGAAAATATGACTAAGATTATGAGAATTAAAATTTCTTATGACGTTAATTATTTTTCTGTAAAAATACACTAATTATATAATTTTTGTTTTCTGAGAATTCATAGATTTAGTATATGAATTCTCAGAGAAAATATAATTATAATTACTGTGTAATTTTACACAAAAATATTTTTTACATCATGCTCATATTTTATCGTCTCACTATTCACACTAAATTTATATTTTGTAGTTCTTATTATAAACTTTTAAAAGTGACCCAGTTGTTTATTATTTGTCTTATTTTTAATTAACTTGTCATACATTATTATTCTAAACGTATTTTCAAAAGCATGTTGCACATTAGATTTATCAGTTCTTCCATATCTGAAATGAGCCATTTGCTTCTTAAACCTAGTTCCAACATACCGTTTTGTTTGTCCAACATATTTTAGATTACTACCATAGCTAAATTCGGATAGTAGTCTGGTGGCTTGTGTATCGGCGTGGCCATTTTAGTGAAGGAAGCGTGGAAAGTGGCTAAAATCCTTTATTATGCAATAAAGAGTTATGCATTCCAGATAGACTTTTCAAATCCATTCCATAGGCGTACTGCGGGGCAGGGGTGGATAAGTATATAGAAAATTAATATCGGGTATGTAAAGTACTCATATTACTAGTATCTATTTTTTCGGAAAGTATATAATGTAATTGACTTTTAAAACAAAAAAGTCAGAGGCGTACTAAAAAATGAAATAAGAAAGTACATTGTGAAAAAAGCACACCAGATCAAAATTACACTTATTTATCATCATCATCATTTTGTTGAGGTCTTTCATTGTTCACACAATTTTCGCTTTCGTACTTTCACAACTCCGGTGCAGAGGGTATCGTTAAAATGACACTTACATGGAGGTGTACATCTTTTCTTGCAAGTACATTTGGTTATTTGAAAAATCTCCAATGGAACATTTAGTGTGTTTTCGGATAAAACTAGTAAGTACCTATCTAAAAATAAAGAAGAAACATAAGAAAGATTTTTAATTTCTATATGTACTTGTTATTTTCAAAAGTCCATCTAGACACTAGTTTGGTAATTGGCTCTTTTCAAATGAGGCCTAAGGGATGCTTTTGTA
Organism: Rhagium mordax; assembly: GCA_963680705.1. Lineage (NCBI taxonomy): Eukaryota > Metazoa > Arthropoda > Insecta > Coleoptera > Cerambycidae > Rhagium > Rhagium mordax. Next base: position 25,767,020 of record OY796658.1, on the reverse strand, counting down.
GGAGGAAGTAAATCATGTGTTATCTGTTTCTTCGAAAACATTTTCCAACGTAATGTTTCGATGCTTGTAATTTGGATTTTGGGTGCGAAAACTTGACAAATTTCTCCAAGTGGGTAAAATTTTCTGCATTAATGGCATTTTCGTTTGTTAAATTTGCAAGTGCAAGCAAAACATCTTCATCGGTATTAAGAAAAGCATCCAAAACGTTTTTTTTCCTTTTCTTTGGAAAGTACCTGTTGTATCAGAACCGGATATTGCATGTATTCCAAATAGTACACTTACTCGACTTGGTCCAAATGCATGTGAGATTGGATTTAATGAGATTACTCTTTGCTTATCTCCAACTATATTGGGAAGTTGTCTACATTCACTTATTGCCAAAATTAAAACATCTGTGCCTGGAGAGAATATATGAATGTATTATTATTTTGTTTAGCCAGGAAAATGGGATGAAGTAGTATTTTTTTATCGGCTTCCTCATAATCGCGAACTAAATCAGAATAATCTGCATCAAAAGACAATAGAATTTCTTCTTTTAGAGAAACAACCACTCTAAGTTCTTTATCTTTTGCAAAACAAATTATCTGTTTGGACAAATACTTAGTCGCTATAAGTTCCGTTTTTGTGTCACTGTGAGACAAAAGCTTTTTCACAGGAATTTTTTAAATTTTCATTAAGGGTTATATTTAATATCGTACCTTAGTTGCGTTTCTCTTGTCTCTGGTCAAGTTTTTAAGATACCCTTTATTGTATGTATCAAATACAATATGCAGTTCTGTATAGTCCTTATATTTACCAAATAATTTATTGCAGAACTCTCTGTAGCTAAGTCACCACAAGTTGTCAAATTGTCTGTACTCAAACCCTGGATATCAGCCATAGCATCAATAACTGCTACGTGTACGCCTTTGAAATATTATTCGGAGAGTTGCTAACTTCCTCATTTTCAGATGAATATTTCTCTAATTTTTTTTAATGAAACACCTTATATATTATTGCATTTTGGAGAAGCCTTTTCTCCCCTGATTTCAAATATGTAACATTGTGTAGGTATCTTAAATTCTTGACATATTTGATATTCAAATGCAAATTGTGAAAAATAATAAATAAGTATGCCGAATAATGACGGTTTGAAATGTCAAAATTGAATAAAAAAATAAAATATTTACTTTCGTGACCTACCTTATTATTTTTGATTCACTTGTGTTTTGACGCGCATGACTCACTCTTCTTATTATAAAGCAGCTTATTTGCATTTTGAACATCAAATGTGTCAAGAAATATTTAAGATAAACCTTATACAATGTTATATATTTAAAATCAAGGGCTTCTCGAAAATCCAATAATATATAGGGTTCCATTTAAAAAAACATATATTTAAATCGTATCACGTGACCTTTACATGTTCTTGTTTTTTGAACACATTTCAATAAAATATAGGTAAGATCCAACAACTTTTATATGAAACATTTTTTTCTATATTCAATAATAACAGAAATAAAGGGTGGGGGTCAATATATAGTGAATAACCCTGTACCTATACTAAGTACAAATAATTATATTTGTACTAAGTAGGTATTTAATATTCTACCTAATACATAACCCACCAGCATGCTCAGTTGCCACTCGATGCAATACTCCTTCTTTGTCGCAAAAAACGCACTTTATTTTGCTAAAACACGAAGTTTTGGATCTCGTTGATTTGGTTGTAGTAGAAGTTCCAGAAGTTGCTGCATCCTCACAGAGGCTTTCATATTGTTGAGGTTTTTCCGACTTTAGTGATTTAATGTAACTTTTTATACAAGTTCGCGAATAACAACTTTCATGTTATTTGGCGGAATTTTGTTTTAAAATATCCACATTTAATTTTGTAGTACGTTTATAAATGTCTTTAAACAAGTCATCGTTAAGCTCTGCCCTTTCCTGAATGCAATTTACTAGTTTTTCATAAGACGATTCTGAATTTGGAACGATTACTTTTTCTTTTAAACCTTTCTGACACACTACACAAAATTTAAAATCGGTTTCATACAACCTATGAAAAGAAGGAATATCCTCACCAATTAATTTGTCTGTGTTTTATCTAGCGCTTAACGCTTAACAACAGTTTAAATCATATTGCGATATGTATTAACCATAACTAATATATGTATTTTCGGGATAAAACACAGCTATTTTAAAATATTACACTTTTTAAAATAAATTTAAAACATAATTTTTATTTTTATGTGATTTTGACCCAGTAAAAATAGGGAAAATGCCGTAGTACGCCTATGACTTGATGTTGGAGGTTCTATCTGGACATATATGTATATTCTTCAATATATTATAAACAATTTAAGATATAATATACCCTATAATATACCAAAATGGCCACGGCACGGATTTTTCGAACACAAGACACCAGACTATAGTGCCTATTTTTCATTTAATCTTAATTTATCCTTTGGGTTGCCTAAAAGTTGCCGCAGTTTACTTGCTAAAGGGTGAAAGTTTGTTACATCTATGCCTGTAAAATCCTGTAAGGTATATTTTATGGTAGATATTTGAAGTATCTTTATCATTTTATTATTAATAAAAGTTCAACAATTTTTATTTAAAACCAAACAAAAAATTAATTACATATGTGCCTTTTAAATTTTTAAGATTACTTTAGGTACCTATACTTTATACTATATTATATTAAATTAAATTATAAGGAGGTGTGTTTAATGCCGTTATTTTGAAATTCTTAGGGAAAACAATAATACATGATTACATATAAGTTTCTCCGAGACCATCACGCTATTGGATCATAAGCTTTGTAAAAAATATTAACATACATTTAAAGAAGTGATTGTATCGAATCATTTGCACGTAACTTGTGCGGTCGTAAATATAATTATATTTTTCTTATGATTAATATATTTCAATATATTAAAAAACGCGTGCGTTAGTGTTTTCGAATGTTATAACAATTCCATTAATAATGCATTGGAGTTATTTTAAAATATTAGTATGTAATACTACACACCAATTTTTGTAAAACTGAAAATTTTCACTAAAAAAATAACTATCGTTATAAGTCCATGAAGTGGGTGTCCTCAGAGTTTTTTATATTACGTGGCAAATGGTTTCTGTCACAAACACATCTTTGGTGTTTTGCCAGGTACTTAGTAGCACTGACCCCCCAAAGGGGTTTTGCTTGATCTGCCTTAGACTAGTTTGGTTTGCCATTATTATTTGTCTTTTTAAACACCTATAGCATACTGATAAGAACATAATAAGTACAGAACTGGTCTGTTTGGTAAGGAAAAGACATGTAATCTTGGCTACCTATCAGGATTTGCAGATCGGGGTTTTTGCACGCTGAGTAGTTGTTTCCTGCAATACTATTTAGTGTTCAGTTTAGTCACAGACTAAAACAATCAGATATTTCACTCAATGCTATTCCCTATGTTAGCGGTTTCCGTTTTTATGAGTTGACGTAAACATACCACGATTTTGCGCACAAGTCTAAACGCTAAATGCGGGATGATCGTTACAGGACTGGCATCAGCCAGAGATACTTTTTAGACAGGGGCGGCTTGAAATGATTTAACATAATGTGAATAAATATGATAAAATTCTCTTGAATGGTAAAACATATTCGTAATTATTTCGATACATTAATATAATTATTAGTATATATTGTGAAAATGTACTAGGTGATTTATTGGGTGATATTGTAATATTTATCGAGATATCTACTAACAGCTTCGTTTTATGTTACATTTGGTGAATTACCATATTGTATTAAGTAGAAACAACATAATGAATAGAAGTTATATAGATGATTACCTATTATTCTTATACTTACGCTTTATTTGAAAATATAATATACGGTAGGTAACAGTAATGAGGAATTATTGGAACATCCTTTCACACAACAATAAATTCCCATTGTTTCCAAATAAAAATTGTCCAAACTACTGAATTAAATTGTCAATTGTCAATATAAAAACACTTATTTCAAGTCACTTAACTAGAAAGTTACACAAAAACAGTTCTACACGATATAAATGCTATTAATTTGTAATTCACAAAATATAACCTAGCGTCACATTATGTCTATGCTTGTAGCACGTTCTGACGGCAGGCTGACGGCGACTAATTTCTCAGATGCGCAGAATGGTTCGCAAATCGGTGACAACCAGGAGTCGGAGGCGGATACAAGCCAAAATACGTCATAAGTGAAATATCTGATTGTTTTAGTCTGTGGTTTAGTCTACCGGAGCTAGAGTTCGTCACTCTTGATACTTGCTTGGCAAGTTGCTTCAGTCACAAAGACATCGTTGATGTCTTGACAAGTATAGCACTGACTACCAGAGAGTTGTACTTATCTCCTACCCACGTCTTATCATTTTTTAACTATTTGTAAGACTAATTTAATTTGTAACTTCACACCTTTGTAGAATGATAAATTTTATTAAATTATTGCAATTCGGTATATTACACTAAAACACTGTAATATCGATTATTATGAATAAATTCTTATCACTATTTGGTAAGTAACCAATTCTTAACTAATTAAAATGGAAAAATATATATTCTATAAGTATGTTCCAAGAGTCGAACAGTTGAATTTGTATCAAATTTTGTCCATCGCCATCAAGATAGTGAGATTTCATTTCGTACCGTTTTAAAAATAAGGTATTAATAATAATAATATAATAATATAACACGACTTATTTACTTTAAAACTTTTATTTTAAACTAACTCTAACTAACTTTGACTATTTGTTGTTAGTGTCTGAACGATTTTTTTATGTTGTAGGAATTAGCAAAAATGTTTAAGACTGCGGGACATGATTGCTTGTTAATTCTGATAATCGAATATATTTTGCAATTTTGGTAGTTTCGAGTAGGTATGGTTTTCAGATAAAGTTGTTACATCACTTATCCAATTTTCAGTCTCAGTACATTTAATTCAAGAATTCTGAAACTTGCAACGTTAAATTTAAACTTTCGGAAAGGACATTAAGGCCATTCTGAGCGTTAAAAGATTTGTGCAGGTATACTCGTAGTGGTCTTTTTCGGTCTTTTAGCAGGAGAGGACAATTCGGCGGAGATTTGTGGCGGGTTTTATCGCCTGGAACACACTTTTATCTTAGCCAGGAAAAGAAATTTGTAAGATTACAGATCATGCATACCTGCGCTCGAAATGAAAGAATTCTTATTATAATAAATTACTGGAGACCAAGTTTGTGGTTATGGCGGTCGGTGTTTCCAAGTTCCAACTTGAGATTTATGACGTTTTTATTTACAGAGCCATTGCCTGCAACTTTGTCCGTTTAGATAATTCGAGATGGTGCATAAAATACGATGATTCTTACTAAAAGGCCGCAGGAAATCATAATAGCAAAATTTTCAACTCAAAATTTAGGGTTATTTCCTACGGAAACTCTAGCACGGTTAAAAAAAGTTTAGTCGTTTGCAACCAAGCATTACTTTCATATGCTATATTTTTGCGCCAATTTTCTAGATTTATAACCTGGATGTGTATTATTTACACGGTATTTTGTAAGTATAAGTCAATAATAAACTAAATCACACCTGTTGAGGCATTTGAGAAAAAAAGTGGTACATCATGTGAAAAGATCTCGGAAAAGATGTCATTGTGTCCATATTTTTGGCCCTTAAGAAATTTGATCACATGAGATTTTATTAATTTTAAAGTAACTTTAGGCTAATAGAATGGCACTAGTGTATTGAGCTTACGTTGAAGAACGTTAAACCTTCGAATTTAACTACTACGAAACTGCATTAAATAATCGCGGAATATATACAAATTTTATTTATTCAAATGAATTACAGTCCAAATGTTAATAATTAGTTTTTGATTTTATTTATTCCGTAGTCTGGAACCTAGCACGTAGAAAGCAATCGGACTCTTTTTACTTACCTCGCCATTCCTGTACAACTTCTTGCATTTACTTCCTATGTAAATGTCCTGAACCATTTACTACATTTGCACCTTCTCGATTTTTTAATGGGCAAGGCAGAAAACCGATATGTTTTCTGTCTATAGGTCACACCTAATCCTCCTAATGCATTAATGCTTGAGCTGCGGTGCCCTAGAGATTCCAGTGTTTCTTTTCTTGAGGAAAAGAATCATTTCAATCTTCGTAGGATTGACTGAAAGATCCGTTTCGCACATTGTCTTTCTGTAATCTTACCTAACTGCATGATATCGCAGATAACATTTAGACATCGACTGACCTAGGTATCTTCTTGTGCGCTGGCTTTACGTCTTGAATTTGAGGGCAGTCTTATTTATGTGACGTTTCTTTTTTCGGTCTATGGCATTAACCAAAAATTACTTAAAAACTTACGTCTGGTAAATTTCCCGCCCCATGAATTGCAACAATGCTCTAACAATAACAAAATTTACGAAATAGTACAAAAAGTTGGAATTGCCCGCTGTGTAACGGCATATAACTCTGAAAAGTTCCATGCTGCATTGTTGTGTACTAACACTAACAAATGCAAGACATGAAATGGGCACTTAATGCTAACGTCCCATTACCCTGAATATATTTATTGTCGGAGTATAAACTTGCTAGGTAAGCGCCTTCTGTATCCTCCAGTTTCTATCTAGAACTGTAACGGTACATAACACAAACGCGACATCAGCAAATGCTCGACAACTTTTCAAGAATTAATGTGGGGAAAACCGGTGCGAAATGTTCAACAGAAGTTAACAACACCTTTGGACGATAGTCGTGCAGTTGTAATTATATTGAGTTAATTTAATGGAAGGCACCTTAATATCATCTTTACATTCTTTCGCAGAGAGGGTCATCTTTGATGTGGCAATGGCGTTGAGTCAGTTAATAATCAGAATCTTTACAAATAACTTTGGAAACCCTCGATCGTTATGTTATTCCAATTGTTTTGTATGGGTTACCTAAATAGTAAATGGCAAATGTAATTTATTTCTTGATGGATGATTATATTCATTATACTTAGGACTGTGAAATTGATGCGAATTTTGAAATTTTTCAATTTTCGGGTTCTCTTCCGCGTCAAATACTTATTTTGAATGTTTCACTTTGGACCATCTATCCTATCGTGGTCTTTTTCTGAAGCTCTTCGGTAGAAAACTATAACAAGATGGTCCAAACATTAATAATTAAAATTATTTAGCCCAGAAGAAAACCCTAACATGCATCATCAACTCTACAAAAGCAATAGAGGCAAAGTTTTCCAAGACAACCAAAAGTTTATCGGATTCGTACTCTTGGAGACAACGAACACTTTATATTAAAAGAAATCAAAATTCCACTCTCTTGCAACATTATCGATAAATGTGTTAAAATTGACGACTAAAAAACCTGGTTGTTCATATTTGAACACCTCATTATAGAGGGTAAATCAGTAGTCCAGTTAGTGATACAGTGATACATTTTTTATGACTATGACTAATGAGGTTTAATTGTTTAATATATTTCTTACTTCATTGGTTTTTGGAAATGAATTTCTAACATGTATATTATAAGAATAATATTCATTAGGTTGACTACCCTTTGATAATGATCCTATTTATCTGTTTTAAATTTAAGAAATCTTCCTTACGTAACCGTTTGCTATCTTTCTCATGCTTTGTGGAAAGGAAACCAAAAATTGTTTAACAGTTGCTCTTGCGTTAATTTGCAAGAAACTAATTTCGAAAGGTTAGAATGCACCTACTTATTAAATTTCTTGGTTAAAAGTGAAATTTGTATTTTTCCATTATTTTTTGCCATTTATGATGATTTAAAAGTTAATCGTAGCACTCTGGATTAAAACCAAAACTTAGCTCTAAAAAAATCAAGTCGGTATAAAAACTCATCAAAATAGTCCTAACCTATCCAGATCCAGATCCTATCTTAAAAAACAAGGTGCAAAACAGCTGGGGTGCTAGTGATATCGTTGTCACCCGGTATATAAAAGTTGCGTAAAATAATTTTACACTAATCTATCTCTTCCATGGTGAATATTTTTTAAGCAATCCTGACTTGGCGTCAATTTTATTCAAAGGTTAATAATAAAAATTCCAAAATATGACACTAAATCCTTCAAAAATAATAATCAAAGAAACATCAGCGGTGTCAGAAGTTCAACGAGAATAAAAACGGAAAGAATTTAGGATTCATTAATACCAAAGTGTATAATTGTTAATCTCGTAAATAATAATTGAAGCTACCGTGTTTCTTTATGAAGAAACATAATGATTTTGCGTGCAATTAGTAGTTTCCTTAGCTGATTGTAATCCTGTTTAAAAAAAAAATTGGTTTTGTATAGCTTCTACATTTAAATTATGTACGGATGATATTCTGTAAAATCATAATAAATTTAATTTTCATTTTAAATAAATATACCTTATTCTATAATAATTGTATTACTAATTACGACTGTTAATTATTGTTCTGTACTCATTTTCGTTTGCTGTGGTTTTCATTAACAGTAGACAATTAAAAGATAATGAATCCAGTGGGATAAAATGTATCCGACTTTCTCTCCAGTTACTATTTAAAACACATCGAGTGTATTTGTTTTGTCTCTAACTTATAAAGAAACGGCAGATTTGTTGTGGAAATAAACAATGTTCTTCAGTTACTTCACCTACTAAAATATTCATTGAAACAATGGAGCTTTCTCGTATAAAGACGATGTTGTGTTTGCATTAAAGCAGAAGTATAATATTATGTAAATCATGAGGTTGAAAATATATTTTTGTTAAATAAATAGGAATGGTTCGTGTCGTCCAGATCTCCCCTAGGCACAACTTTTCAAGAATTAATGTAGCTGCCTTAGGTGGAAGGCCATAACGCGATATCGCAACTCTGTAGAAGTTTTCAGTACATCGCCAACAACCGTTTGGGACCAACTTGGATTTTCAAACTGTATTTTTAATGATAAATGCATGTTTCAAAGTTTAAAACGTTAAAAATTATTGATAAGGCACTCTACGTGATTTATTGTTATTTTACATGTCCCTCATGAATTGGTAGGTAACTTATTTAGATATTGTGTTTTATAAATCACTATCGAATGTTTAGGTACGGATTTCAGAAATCAAACTAAATCATCTGTGTGACATTTGAAACAGCTGCGATATTTTCTGCTAATAGGTTAGTTACTGAACACTCCCTGATTTACGTCTCTGTTATGTGTGGTCAAATTGAAAATGTAAAAAAGTAAAATTTAATGGTAACGTTATTAACTTAGTTAGGTAGCTTTAAACACAAACAATACGAATTCTTAATCACATTAAAATAACAAAGACTATAATAAATATGTTTTTATAATAGGATCAATGGTATGGATTTTTGTATATTTTATTATCACTTAAGGTAGGACAAATAATTCATCGATAATTGACGGTGGGAAATCTACAATAATAATATTCTTTATAATAATAATAATAATAATTGGATATTCACTAAAGGGAGAATTCCTGAATATGACAGCTTTATGCAGCAAGAACACAGTAGGTACATGGCCAAGAAGAAAATAAAACCCAGTAGCACTATCCAGGAAGAGGTGTCCAAGAAAGGGCTACGATGGACAATGTGACGAAGAATATTTGCTACACTATGCCCCCTACAGTGCACTACTAAGGCCATTATAACGTTAATTGTGCTTTTACATTTCCTTCAATACCTAATTATTGGCCTTCGTTTCGTAGTTATTAGCGTATGAAATTTTAGTCCATTAAGAATTCAGTATCGAGACAGTAATCAGTATTATTGCGAGTGTATAATTCCTTTCCCGTATAGCCTCACTTTCTTCCTTAGCTTCTTGAACTTGAAATAATAGTTAAGCAGGTGTCCAATTTAATCCTCACCTAGGTGGTGATGAGCTTTTAAGGATTAAGGTGAGATTATATTAGTAGTGCATAGTGAATGGCTTTTAAAAACATTCGATTGGCTCGTGTTTTTAAAGGTTACATTACACGGCGTGTGGAGCGACGCGCCTTGCGTGTGGAGTGACGCGCCTTGCGTGTGGAGTAACGCGCTAAGGCGCAAGATCATCGATCGCGATATCACGGCCTGATAACTGCCAAGTTTCACGCCGGCTGATGTGTTTTCTTTTGAAAATTTACCGCTAATCGACGGGAACCGGCACGCCGCGTGCCGACCTGTTCTCTCGGCGTGCGATGCGTCAACTCGCACGCCAGGCGCGTCACTCTACGTGCCGTGTAATAGGACTTTTACCGTTCTTGCAATAAACAACGACTTTTTACACTTGTATCTTAAATATTTATTTTTTCATGGATTATTTTTGTTATTTCTTAAACTAACTTTCTTGTTATGACAAACTTTTTCGAAAATATGATCCTCTTTGAGTAATTTGCTTAAGACTTTTGAAAAATCGGTGTTTTTTTTAAGAATCAATATTTTCAACCCCCTGTAACTTAACGGGTATTAAATCAAAAATAACGTTATACAGCGTGTGTAAAAAGTATTGAAACATGACCATAACTTTTGAAATATTGATTGAATAAAAAAACCCTTGGACAGGTCGATTTTTATTTTCAATTACGCAACTTTTGGTGCGATTTATAGTTTCTAGTTCTACACACCCCCACCCCCAGCCACCCCAATTTTTTTTTTCAAATGGCAACCTACCCTTTGTGATACCTCAAAAGAAAGGTAATTTAATAGTCTATTCAACGCTGTAAAGAAATCCGAAATCCGTCGATGCAATTGGCTTCCCAAACGCATGAAATACATTTTTTTTTAAGAAAAAGGAAAGATTAGTAGAACTTTATTACTGAAAAAAATTAACAAATTATCTAATAAGATGTTCAAACTGAGCTCCGTTAACAGCTAGGCACTGTACAAGTCGCTGTTCAAAGTTCTGTAAACAGTTTTCGAATGCCGTTTGGGGTACTCGACCAATCTCCGCCCGTATTCTATCCTTTAGATCCTCCAAATTATTTGGTCTATTGTTATAGACGCAACCCTTTAAATGACCCCATAAAAAAAAATCGAGGGGTGTCAGGTCCGGAGATCTGGCTGGCCATTCGATTGACCCTCTTCTGCCTATCCATCGGCCCGGAAACACCTCATTCAGGTACTGTCTTACATTAACTCCATAGTGTGGAGGGACTCCATCTTGTTGGAACCATACGCTATCGGCTACTGGTAAATCTCTGTCACCCGGAAAAATTGTAGCAATTGCGGGAACTATTTCGGTTTGTAGTAAGTCCAGGTAAATTTCAGAAGTTAAATTACCTTCTATAAAAAATGAATAAAATGATGTCCAATAATACTCATCCGTACATTTATTTTTTGCGGACGTTGCGTATACAAAGGTTACATCCAATGAGGGTTGTTCCTGGACCAATAGCGACAATTATGTCTATGAATCGATCCATTTAGATAAAATGTCGCTTCATCAGTAAAAAGAATGTTAGAAGTGAATGTTGGGTCATTGTTACGTCTTTCCTGGATAATTTCACAAAATTCCACCCTAGGATGAAAGTCATTTTCGGATAATTCCTGAGTCAAATGAACCTTATATGGATACAGTTTTTCTTTTTTGAAAAACAAATTGCCTATTGTACGACTTTTTTGACACTTCACATGCATGGCATTCTTAAAATAAAAAAAAAAAAAATGTATTTCATGCGTTTGGGCAGCCAATTGCATCGACGGATTTCGGATTTCTTTACAGCGTTGAATAGACTATTAAAATACCTTTCTTTTGAGGTATTACAAAGCGTAGGTTGCCATTTGAAAAAAAAAAAATTGGGGTGGCTGGGGGCGGGGGTGTGTAGAACTAGAAATTATAAGTCACACCAAAAGTTGCGTAATTGAAAATAAAAATCGACCTGGCCAAGGGTTTTTTTATTCAATCAATATTTCAAAAGTTATGGTCATGTTTCAATACTTTTTACACACGCTGTATAGTTTTTTTTGGGGGTAGAATTCGACGATCTACAAGTTCCAACAGTCACTTTTTTTTTCTTCCGAACTCCTGAATTTATTTTCAATATTTCATATTTGACCCATTTTGAATCAAACTATCCAAAAATGTCTGAATTTAAAACTGCCATGGAATTAGTCTAAAGTGAGATCACCAAGTGTCTGTAAACTAACAAGTCTCTTCAGTAACCGTAATAGTACCTATTAAACGTGGCATACAGATTGACTTAATGAACATAAATGCATAAAATGAGAATGAGAGTAAAACTGACGTACAGGGTAAGTCACGTAAAAGGTCCAGCCCATTTATTTGGGTAATTTTGAATATATTGGTTTTCGGGACTCTATTCTACATGATTTTTAACGTAGATTACGATTCTGATCAAACATTTTTTATTCAACCAAACATATACAAGGTGTTTAAAAATACGTGTTTATCTTAAATGGCACGCCCTATATATTTCTACACATTATTTATTTATGATACAAACATACAGGTATTATATATTTTTGAAATCCCCTCGAATAGCTGCATAGAAATGTGTAGAAATATATAGGGTGTGTCATTTAAAAAAAACACGTATTTTTAAAATCCCTGTATATGTTTAGTTGAATTAAAAATCTTTTATCAGAATCGTAATCTACGTTAAAATTCATATAGGATAGAGTCCCGAAAACCAAAAATATATTCAAAATTACCCAAATAAATGGGGTGGACCTTTTACGTGACTTACCTTGTACCTAACGAATTTGCATTGTTGTTTCATATATGTTTTTAATAAAATTTCATTAAATCCACATTCATTTGAGTTGTTATATCAGTAAAAAACAATAATCAGAAACGTTGAAAATAAACAAATAAATTTTCACATTTGCATTCCGGAAAATCAATTACCTACTTTATTTAGCTTGCATTCTAAAGGCGGTAACTGCTGAGGAAAATATGTACAAAAATTCGCATTTTATCTAATATTTTTTATGCGGTTTTCCGCTCCCTGTACACATCATATTGTATTCTGTATTATTCCCTATTGAGATTTTACGACTGACAGCTGCAAATTGTTCGTATTCGATTGATGGAAATAAGAAACCGACATACGTAGTCGGTTCGCCCACATCTCCAGTTTGCAGCCATCAGCAACTTGAAAAATCTTCATAATCAACCATGAGCGTGCCGCTTCATCATTTATCTTGTCTCTGAAATTCATTGTCATCCCGACTTTCAATTAATAGAAAAAAACATCTGCCCTAGCGTCAATAAAAACCTTAAAATGTCATGCGACTACTCGCAACGTGTGTTAATTTTTAGAGAAATTACTGTCATACCATGTCCTATTTTTATTATTCATAAGTGTATGTGTTACGGATGAGCAAATATAATTGGTATATTGACAGATGAAACATGTGTTAATAACTAAGTATGTACAGTGCGTAAACGGTTTTAAATAGTTATTACGAGGTTATTATTAAAGATAGAATGATGGGACAAATGCCATGTGAAAGGATTAGAAAAAGTTTCTTATGTATTAAAGAGAAAAACAAATGAAGCCCATTTTGGAAAATATATTATTTTGAAGTCATGGCTTTCAGTAATATCACTGTTTTAAGTAATTTCTACAATTTTAATAGTTTTTTAGCTATATTAAGGAAACTAATCATCCAAACTACCATATTATGCACATCATTGTACTGAGAAAAAATTAGTCTATTTAATGGTGCAAAAATATATAGGGCGTTTCATTAAAAAAAATACGCCTAATACTTTACAAAACGGGCATCATTTGTTTTTTTCCCTTTAATGCATAAAACACTTTTTTCTGACCCTCCCATACGACATTAAATTAGTCCCATCATTATATCTCTAATAATATCTAACCTCGTAATAACAATAAAACCGTTCACACTTAAAAATGAACGCACTGTACTTACAAATTTGAAATAATGCCAAATACAAAATTTTCGCGCACACTGCAATTTAATTTTAATTAAATAAAACTCAGTTCCATGTCCAGAATTGCAACCCCCCAAGTACCGTAGCTGGAGTAATTGCGTTTCTCACCAAGCAGCCAAACTTTAATGTTTGATGAAAAACCAAGACATTATTTAATCCAGTAAATATTATAACTTTTTTTAATTAACACACAATCAAACATCAAATAATTTTTTAACATTCCGTTGTGAACAGTGGCTCCCACCGAACCTCCTACATTCAAATTTAGGTAATACCAAGTGATGAGTTTATCTCCGGATATTGGCGATTAGGTCATCGAAATGGAAATATGTGTTAAATAAATGATAAAAATACAATTTTAAAAGATTAAACAGTGAAATTTATAAGTTTTAAACAAATTCTTGATTGTGTCTTCGCTGGACGTTCCTGTAATTCGTAAAAGATTTTAGTTGACATTTGAGTATCCTTGATCTATGCTGACCCTGTAACAAACTTTTATGATGCTCGATTTTGTCTTTCTCAGCTTATACGTGCTCCGAAAGGTGGATTATTTATTTTTCCCACTCATATGTCCTTTTCAATTCTCGATTGCTTTATATACGCTTTTTCATCGCTTTTATTATTCCAGCGCGTTATTAAATTCACTAAAGCGACACTGAACACCTATAAAAAGTAGGCGGAGATGGGAACTTCAAAAGATGGTAAAAACGTAACCGATTTGGCAAGCCTCAGTTGGAATTATTTGTGTTAGCATCGAATTGTAAAAATATGGCTTGATATAAAAATATATCTGAAAAGCTATATTAAAGAATATAAAACCAGTTTATCTGAAAACTGTTTTCGTGGATGTGTATGTTCCGCTACTTCTGGTATAAAACAATACTTCCTTAAGCGAAATAAAATAAAAAAATTGAATCGACTCTAAAAAATTAAAAACATCTCTAAAGAGTATAAAATAAATTTTCACTTATGTTTTAATACCTACTAATAAGGCCCGGGGACTTGAAATGGAAATATAATATAAATTTAAAACGGTACAAAAATATTTAATTTAAAGAATATATTTGTCCGTTTAAATCGAATAGGAAGGTTCAATTAATTCCTTAGTTTTCACTAATGAATTAGATTGTGTAAATTATTAGTGGTAAGTAAAACTAAATAAAATTTCATTTCATACATCTGTTTTGTTTCTTAGAAATGGTGCAATTTCTTTTTTTAAATTTTATTACCAACCAAATTATATCCTATTTGTACAAAATGGGAATAGCACGCCATTCAATGATTATTACCTATTAATTAAAAAATGTAATCTACATCTATACCTAATATTTAATTGTGCTTAATGTGTAATCATAATTATATTTGTCTAATTTTGACATATAAAGTGACATATTTTGTTATTGAAACAAGTGACAAAACGTTCTATTTTATGTAACTGGTTACATAAAGAAAACCATTATGTAACTGTAAATAAGTAATAGTAACGATCAGCGCCACAAAATAGATCAGCATCTATTAAATGTCAAGCCAATGACAAGATAATTTAAACTGACACTGACCTATTGTCATTTAAATTATGCTTGTAGGTAAGTGATCAAAATTAAAAACTTGTATTTCCCATTTTTCGTCAAAATTAGAAAAAATCTTGTATGTAATACGTTATGAAACATGATTTTATGTAACTCGTGCGATATTGCGGGATCTCGCTTCGCTCGTCCCGCAAACTTACACTCGTTACATAAAATCATACTTTTCATAACTGATTACATAAATAGCTATTTTATCCCGTTGATATGTTAAAGGTTACTACCAAATCTAATAAGTAGTTATTATTTGATAAAAATCTTTTTTCGATATTATGGCGAAGGCGCAGGTGAGATGGTGTATAATTTTTATTTATGCCCATCGTACGACTAGAAGTAGCTTGGTTAAACTACTCCAGGACGACCATCAGATAATACAAAATGCAAAACAATTTATAGAATTCGCTTGAACAATAATCCAATGTAATGGGTTATCAAACCTAAATAAAAAATGTAAGAAAGAGGTCGAAGGTTAATAACATCGGAACATCAGAAATTGTGATTTTCATGTTAATTATTACAGAGCTTGGAAAATATTTTGAGGTAAATTGTGTTAATTAATAATTAAGAATAAGTTATACCTATACCTTATTAATATTTCGAAAACTACATACATTTAAAAAATAAATGCGTTTAAATATTTCGCTTAGGATTTTCATTATTTATTTTTAGAATTTCTACATTTCTAAAAATATATTTATGAGGTGAACAAACTAAAAATGTTTTTCCACTTTGGACTATAGAGAATTCCTTTCCGATTATGCGTATTTGTTATTTGAATTTCTATACAAAAGAATGAAATGTGAATTAAAAGCTTATGAATGTTCATGAAATCTAAAAGCAATTTTAAATATAATTTTAAACGTTTTTCAGTGAGAAGGCACGTCCTGTCTACTAATGAAAAATTAAATTAAATGTAACAGTACATGCATTTTAAAAATTTGTAATGTTTAACTTTATACAAGAGCAAACTTTGATAATTCTCATTATTACTCGAAAATGAACGGGTTGTATAAAAACTGGGAAGTAATTAAAAATGCATTAAACGAATTTACATACTTCTGGCAGGGTTTGGTAGGTTTTGCGTTTTTATCAAGAATTCCTTTGGTAGTGATCGTTCTGTTGTGTTCTGGCTAATAAACTTCGTAAATAATTGAGCTTGGGAAGCAGACGGTGATAAGGTTTCCCAATTAGGGCACTAATGTAAAAATATTCCACAGAGACATCAAAAATTGCTTGTTTTTACATTTATAACGAACACAGTTTTTAAACCACACTTATTGTAAACACATAAGCGTCATGCTCACACACAGTCACTCACACAAGTGACAACTTTTGTTTATTAATTAGCAACCTTACTTTTATATTCATTAGATATACCTACAAAAGTTGAGAAGTTTTCGAAATGGTTGATAAGTAGCACTCTTAGAGTCGATTATATCAATCTAATTGGTTACCCAGTGACCCTTTAAAAAGAAACAAAAAGTTCAACAATTTTTGCTTTGTTATGAATCTGCTTAACCAACAGCTGCACTATTTGTCTCAAATATGTAAAAATTATATTCTTTTCTGTAGGGTACGATGTATTTCAATGGGGTTGTATAACAATTTTATTTAAAAAATTAATAAAATGTAAAAAAAGTATCATGCCAAAAAATACAAAGATACCTAGAAACTAAGAGATTCTTACTTATCCTTAGGCTGTACTATTTACTAACTAAAAAAAATGTATCAAAATTGCCCATCGACAGTAATCCAAGCGGCCTCGAACACTTCGTATTTTATTTTCGGACTATATTATTTTTTCAAACAATCTAGGTTTTCCTATATATACTGGTACGCCTTATTTATTTTGCAAGAAAAAATACTGAGGTGTGAAATCTAGGAATCTAGTGGACCAATCCAGATTATATATTCTATCTATCAACCTATCCTTCTAGCTAACTATCCAAATACTTGAACTTCCTGAGAAACATCAGTTAAGTTTAAAATAAAAGTTTAATTATTTACGTTAAATCAATTGGAAAAAAGGTAACCCGTCATTTTTTAAATCGCTAGTTAAGTAGTAGGTATACCTATATATACAGGTACGCAGTATTTCTCGCTTTCTGCATTATTTGTTGTATACCTTGTGATGATGCCTTTTTATTGCGGTGCTTTCGGTCACTATACTTACGTAATCTTTTCAACAAAAATCTCGAGCGCCAGTACTTTAACTTTTGAGTGCAAAGCACAGCATTTTTTGGCTTTCCTATGTGGGAAAGCAATCCGGGGTAGCTAACAGCTGGTGATACGGAATAGCCAGAGGTCGGAGCTGGAGACCTATCTAATGGACTTCGGTCATACTGCTCAAACGGGTTAATCAGAAATAAATGACGGAAATAATAACTCGTGAATTTTACCTCTTTAAAATAACGTATATTCAGCAGTATTTGGAAACAGAATAATTAATTCTAAACCCTCCACGACTGTACAGTCGCGTATATATAAAAATATTTCAAAACAATAAATTACAAGTCAAGCTGGCAAGCAAAAGTCTTTACGCGATTTTGCGGCGGAATTTTCGGAGACGTTGAATTACTGTTTTTACGGTGCACGACAAGCAAACGTACCTTTCCACCAGGAATATTATAAACGGCGGGCAATCCGTTAGCTATAGATATTTGAGGCTAGACAAGATATTGAAACAAGCGGTAAGCTACTGCCGCAAACGTAGAGCTATTTGTTAAATAATTACGTTGAATAATATAAGTTTTGCGAGTCAGTTCTATGCGGATCCCCTGTACGTATGGCCCAATTGAACAGATACACACAGTTGATGCATATAATGACTATTTGGTTTCACGTAGGTTTTCCGGTAACCTATTATGCACTGAGGTATTTGAGATGGCCCAATTGAACAGATCTCAGCAACCGATGCATATTAGCAAACAAAAGACCAACGGAGGTATTACTAAGTAGCTCTAGTTTACTTTGGTAGCAAAATACGGCGATACTCACGGACAATAAAATCTCTCAATATCTATACTTAACTGAAGGCAGCACCTGCAGAATGTAGCAGGTTGCGTTGAATTCTTACCAATTTTCTATTCAGCGGAATTTACTATTAAAACTCGGAGCGGTGGTACAAAAAGATTTACGGCTTCGGTTTGAGCGTCAATTGCTGGCGGTCGAACGGATCTGATGCGGACTATTTCGGAAGGAATCTACTGCTGGTTTTCTCGGAATGAGGATGAGCACGGAATGAGGTGAACTGCTGCCGGTTTTCTCGGAAGGAGGATGAGCACGGAAAGAGACCGAAGTGACTGTTCTTCCCCTTTTTGTAAACTTTATGACGTATCTGTCGTGTTAAAAGAGAGGTGGTCACCGACTTTAAACGACGTACTCGGATGCATATCCCAGCGTAACTTGCAGAGGTGCAGCGGATTATGCATCTTGGTGCATCAACTCAGAACGTATCTAACCGAAAATGAGTTTCTTGTAATTTCTATACTATGTTGCAAAAAGAAACGGATCAAAACGAGCAAGAATGAATAATTTTAGTAACGAATGATTTTTATTTCCGACTCGACCATTATTTATAATACTTCTCGGATTTTGTTTATACGGGGGATTGTCGAAAATTAATCAATTAATTACTTGACTGCTTGTTTACCAGCGGACTTTTTAACAACTCATTAATAACTTAACTAGAACAGAACTTACTTACTAAAACAGCGGCAGGGTGTACCCAAGTGACGGTAATATTTAAAGCAAAAATGAACATTCCTTGATCGGAAAAATCACTTCGTTACAACCTATATGAATATGACGCCCTTAGTGTTTTACACAAATCCAGTGCTGTAACGCACAAATCCAGTGCTGTAACGTGTACCTACCTGCATGAGACTTGTTATTTTTATTTAGATTCTAATTGTTTGATCTTCATTAACCTCTGCATAATTAACGTTTGCTTTGCATAATGCAGACTTTACATAATATAGGGATAAGTAAAACTTATGTAATTAAGTTCCGTACCAGTAAACGACACAATAATAATTGAAATGCAAATTTGTTTGTAAGTAGGTATACACGAAATAAAAGTGCAACATCTTGTAAAATATTTTAGTCATTCTGGCTAAAACTATTAGGTTTAGAAAGTATACAAAAAGTTAAATAAAACATGCAGCTAAGCAACGATATTTACATCAAAATTGATAGGGCGTGAAACACCACGTAATCCTACATATACTCTGCAACCGTACAAGGCATGCTTTGAATTAATTGGCCTTGGGATATGCCCCAAAATATCTGAATTTCTCGTTGTGAAAGCTAAAGATACATTGAAACCAGTAATACAGGGTGTCCTAATATTCCCTGTAAATACAGTAATCGTGGGTTCTTGGGATCAAAATAAATGGATTTAACTAAACTTACCTGTATTCGAAGTTGGTTAAAAATTTAAGTTTTTCCAAATAACCTCAAAACGCTCTGCATGATTGGAATGAAGTTAAGTAAATTCTACCTGAGTTCATTACATTCACAGAAGGCGAAAACTACCCCAACCCTTAGGCCAATCTGCTAATAACTTTTTTAGGAGTGATACGATTTATTCAATTCTTTTTTATCAAAATGATACAGCAATTATTCACAATTTTTCCCGCTTGTAAAATTTTCGTATATGCAATGTACCTAATTGTTTTGGCAGAAATAATTTTTTTAGTTCGACATATTATTTATTTATTTGATAACAAAAATTATAACAATGCAATCTAATTACATTAATCTGTGGCCTACTTTTCTTTCACAATAATTGTTCAAACATCACCACCTTTTTTGGTTGTTGACGAAATAAAAAACGTGTTTTTTGTTATAGGTATATTTTACTTTATGAAAAACAGAGTAGACTAAAATGCCACACAGGCACACAAAAAAGTAATCTGTTCTTTTGACTAGACCAAATTATCTTTATGTGTTTTGACTAAATTCGAATCCAGAGCGAGATCCAGAGTCAGAATTGTTCCATCACCCCCAGTTTTTTTTACCCTCTGTATGGGCCACGATAAAAAAAAAACTGGAGAATTCTGACTCCCGATTTGAATTTAGCGCGTCAAGATATGTAAAGATAAGTTGGTCTACTCAAAAGAACAGACCACTTTTTTTGTGGGGGGACAGTGTTATTGTTTGTTTCAACTGACATTCAAATGTTAGTTGAAACAAACAATAACACTACTCTGTCTTTTATACCTACAAAAGAAATATTACAAAAAACCACCTTTTTGTCTCTTCAACATTATAAAAAGGTGGTCATATTTGAACAATTATTGTGAAAAAAAGTGGGCCACAAATTTTTTAAATTAGATTGCATTGTTATAATTTTTGTTATCCAATAAATAAATAATATCGACCGGAAAAATTATTCCTGCCAAAAATATTACAGACACAAAAATTTTACGAGACAAAATGTGAATAATTGTTGTATCATTTTGATAAAAAAAATGAATAAGCCGTATCACCCGAGACCCCTCAAAAAATTATTAGCAGATTGGCCTAAGTAGGGGTAGTTTTCGTCCTTTTGTGAATTTAATGAACTCGGTTAGAATATCATAAAATGAAGAGACATTATTATACTTAATTTTCCAATCATACAGAGCGTTTTGAAGTTATTTGGAAAAAACCTCGGAAAAAACTTAAATTTTTAACCAACTTTGATGGCGACCTTTAGCGGCGAAACGAAGCAATTTAGAATAGAGACAAGTTTAGTTATATCTTAAATCTATTTATTTTGATCCTAGGAACCCACGATAACTGTATTTACATGAATATTGGGACACCCTGTATATTGGGATATGATCGGGTAAAATTGCAGACCATGACAGAACGTTCACTTTAGTGTCTTACAGATACTTCCTGATTGTGACAGCATTAAGGAGTCTGATATTATCTAGCTGGCAAATGAAGTTTTTAATTTCTGAAGATCATGGGTTACAGGTAATTTCCTTCCATATGCCAGGGTCTTCCATACCCTAGTATCATATCTAATTTTTATAACGAATGGTATTAGTTGATATGAAATCTGACACTTAAAACTAACCAAGACGTACCCTAGACAGATACAATCCGTAGGAAGGCAGACTTGAACATCCATGAACTCAGGCAAACCTCTAATTACCAATGTTGTGGTAGTCCTACCATTAAAAACCAATCTAAGGTATATTTAACAACACCTTCGCTATATATATATAAGTATACAATGTGTCCCACTTTTCATGGAGCCACTCTCATATCTCGTTCATCTGATATCCGAATATTTTGAAATTTTGGTGGTGAATATATACCTATAAAGTGAGTCTTTAGACGTAACCACATTTGATTTCTTCTTTCCAATTCTATGGTGGAAAAAGGGGGTCTATTTTTGGAAAAAAAAGTATTAGCGATTTTTTTAGAAATGAACTAGTAAAATATTCTTAATCAGCACCTTTAGAAACCCCTTTGTACAAGATTACATCGTTGTGGGTTCAAAGGTGTTTGGGATATGGGCCGTCAAAAAACAATTTTTTGCAACTTAAAATAATTTTGTATCTGTAAAATGGATTGTCATATGAAAAAAATGTATTCTTAATTTTCTGTTTAGAATAATGTATTGCACTAGTATGAAATGATTCTACAGCAAAATTATGAATTATTTAATAAGGCAAAAATTCTAATGGTAGGTAACAGTAGGTATGTACAAATTCGTCATCACTAAATTTGTTTAATAGGCAGCACAATACTAGCACAATTCAGCACAAATCTAATTTTATTTAATATTTCCAAAATGGCGGGGTTAAGTTAACGGACATTCCATTGTCTCTTTATTGCCATTTAGAAAATTAAGTAAATTCTATGGCCAAAAGCAAAATACATCTCTAATGCTAAATGAGATAGAGAAACGAAATACTAAGATCGAAAAATGTTCAGGGTTTTTTTAGAAATCGGATCTGTAATGCTCCGTGTATAAGTATACAGCGTGTCCCACTTTTAATGCCCCCCCCCTTCACAACTCAGTTATTAGTTATCCGATTTCAACCAAATTTGGGTTACTATTAACGACATTTGGTGTGATCTTTTTGAATTAAACAAAACTTATTTTTGTCAGTGGCGTGCATTTTTATTAAGAAAAACGGGGTCATTTTTTCGAGAAGTCATATTAGGCATTTTTTTACAGAAAATCTAATGCAATATTATTATTCAGCATGCTTTGGAACCCCCATGTTCAAAATTTTACTACATTTTAATTAGGGTTTTCCGAATAACGGGCCCAGTGAAAATACATTTTTTCAGTAGTAAATAACAGATAACTTGAAAACGGTTTGTGTTTCGAAAAAAAGTCTTACGTCATTTTTAATTTGAACTGATTTACTCTATCACATTAATAATAATAATAATAATATTTATTTGTGGAAAATTGTTTACAAGATTATACGTACAAAAATACTTAATTTATTTACAATAATAATGTATCAACATTGCATAAGTAGGTATAAAAGGTAATATAACAAGCAGATATTTACCACTTAAATCACAGGCGATTTGTCTGTGGCAAATATTTTTCTACAAAAATTTTCTTACGCATATAGTAGTAGTTATTACATTATATTGAGGAAAGTTTATAATTATTATTATTAATGGTGAAGTCTATCAACAGTTAAATGATGAAGGTATTATAGTGTGTCAAATATTTCATTAATAAACACATATTCTTGTTTAATCCAAATTTTTGAGAGTTTCATATAGTAACCATATGACTTGTTTTGAAAGAGTTTAAGCTCCAGAGGTAGTTTGTTAAATATTTTTGCTGAGATATATAAAAAATTTCGTTGGCCTAATCTCTTTTTCATAAACGGAGGTACATATTTAAGTTCTGTCATATATCTAGTACTATAATTATGCTCTACGTTAGTTACTGGTCTCTTTTTAAATAGGTACTTAATTATTTGCAAGGCATATAGTTCCCGTAAATTACTCACTTGTATTTCTAAGAAAAGCTGCTGGGTTGGGTAGTAGAGTGGTTTTTTTAACGCGATTTTTAAAATTAATTTTTGTGCAGTAGATACATGCCTTAAAAGTATATTATAGGTCGCACCCCAGGCTATAATACCATATGTGATCACCGATTGCACCAGAGCGAAATAAACAGTCCGTAACATTCTAAGGTTCAGTATATTTTTTAGTAATTTAAATGTATATATTAATTTCCTTAGTTTGCTACAAACAGCGTACACCTGTTCTTCCCATCTCAAATTGCAATCAATAATCACACCTAGGTATTTCAGCGCTGATTTCTTTTCTATAACGATGTTACATCCACAGGTATCATCTAATTTGCAGTCCGCTTCATGTATAAGTAATTCACTTAAGTAATGAGGTTGTGAGATCGAGTTCGACGAAAATGTAAGAAAATTAGTTTTGTCGTAGTTCAATTTAAGGTAATTATCATCCAACCACGCTTTAATTTTTTGTAAACATTTTTCAGATTTTAATTTGACTTCCTCCCAACTGTTTCCCTGAATATAAATGGCTGTATCATCAGCGTATGATACAATGTCGCATGTATTTTCTACATTAAAGATATCATTGATATATAGAATAAAGAGGATTGGTCCCAGTACGGTTCCCTGTGGCACACCACTTTTGATTACCAGTGGGTCACCGACTGTTGTTCCAATCTTTACCAATTGTACTCTTTGGGTAATATAACTCTCAATTAATTTTAAAATTTTTCCTCTAAATCCATAAAAAGGGAGTTTTTGAATTAATTTTTTATGCGACACTGTATCAAATGCCTTAGCCAGGTCAAGGAAAACTGTCAGGGAAGGTTTTGATTTATCAATACTATTATACAATTTTTCCGTTAAGTTAATGATGGCATCTTCTGTACTCAGTTTTTCACGGAAACCAAACTGTTGTTTTGCAAGTAAATCATGTTTGTCTATAAATTTTACTATAATTTCTTTTATCGCATATTCGTATATTTTTGCGATATTCGATATAAGCGAGATTGGACGATAATTGTTAGGTTGGTCAGGCTCACCTTTTTTGTGGACGGGTATCACGAGAGCCTCCTTAAAAATACTTGGAAATGTACCTTCGTTTAGGGACATATTTATAATTTTTTTTAATGGTAGAACTATACTATATTTTATTTCTTTAATTGTTTTACTAGTTATTCCGTCTATACCTGGTGAAGTGTCATTTTTTAGATTATTTATAAATCTAATAATATCATTTTCTAATATCGGTCTAATAAAGATGGATGCATTTACCTTATTTTCTTTTATTGTGTTACTCTTACTAGATGTCTTAATATTACTCGCTATATTTGTACCCACATTTATAAAAAAGTTATTAAAACAGTTTGCTACCTCTTTTTCATTTTCTATTATTTCATTATTTTCGTTTTTCACGCGCTTTATGTTGCATTGTTTATTATTTTGTTTATTTAATAACTCATTTGTGATTGACCATATTTTAGCATTGTTATTTATATTATCATTTATTTTTTGTTTATAATATTCTTGTTTACATTTTTTGATTAATTTATTGAGATAATTTCTATAACAATTATATTGATTTTTAAGTTGAGTATTACGGGGAAATTTTAAGACTTCTTTATGAAGTCTATCTCGATAATTTATTGAAGTTAATAAACCAGTTGTTATCCAACTTTTCCTTTTTCTTAACTTATGGGACAATACTTTTTGTTCACTCGAAATTTCGATAGCTTCTTTTAAAGTGTTAACGAATATTTCTGCAGCAATATTAGCATTATTGTCTGGGATAATCTCCTCCCAATTCACAGTATTTTTTAGGTAATTGTTTAAAGCATTATAATTAATTATATTTATTTTTTGCCTTTCATTTTGAAATAAATCAAGGTTATTATTTATTTCATTATTTAATGAAAATTTTATTAATTGTGGGAAATGGTCACTTATTTTGCTATGCAGTATTATTGGGTGTATGTTTTTTATATCTAGTTCTGTCTTAATAAAAATATGGTCAATACATGATTTGCTATTATTAAAAATCCTAGTATTTTCGTTTATGCATGATAAAAAATTATTTTCTGCCATGACGTTAAGGTATTTTTCTGTAATTTCATCATTTAACAATATATTTATATTAATATCTCCACATATCATTTCTGTTTCACTTTTACAATAATTATTTATATAGGCCGAGAGATTTTCAATAAATTCCACAACATTTTGGGAAGGAGGTCTGTAGACACCAGTTACTCCCACTTTTTGTTTATCGATACATATAGTTAGTCTTAAAAATTTTATATTTTGATACGAGATAATTTCAGTATGATGATTTAAATTACTTTTTACAAATACAACAACCCCATCATTCCTGTTGACAGATCCACCATTATAATATACAGAATACCCTTCAAGTTTAAAATTTTCGACATTAGAAATTGTGCATGTTTCAGTTAAAACAATGACATGAAAGAGATTTTGATAAGCATGTAAAAATAGTTCAAGTGATTCAAAATTTTTTGATAAACTTCTAATATTTGTGTGCATTAAGTATAAATCATTTTTGTTAGGGATATTATTGTGAATTAAGTACTTTTTACTTGTTTCAATATCATGGATAATACTAGTGCAAATTTTATTATTATTTTCAATACTAAGTAAATAATCATTCATTTTGTTATCTTATAATATACAGAAGCAAAAAATAATAAGTGAGGAAAAAATAAAGACTTAAAGAAATACCACTAAAAAAGAGATACTACAAAACAAATAGGTATTTTATCACCTAAGCAGAGTTGCTGGCCAGAGTCGGATTTGGTGTTTTGGTACTTTTCAATTTCTGCAGATCCTTTTCACTTTCGATGACTATTATGGGGGAGTCCTCAGTTTTTCTCACTAGAACTTTGTCCTTGCGGAACCAAACAAATTTATAGTTTATTGCTTTTGCCAGGTGTTTGGTCATCATCAACAAATGCTTAAAAGTAGGCGAAATATGTTCGTTAATATAAATTTTTTTCTCACTTGGTGATCCTTTGGAAAGAATAGCATATTTTTTTGCCAGGAATTCATCTCTTGTTTTTTTAGACATAAATTTAGTTAATATTGGAGGGGGTTTATTTATTATATTTTTTATTGTTATGTAGGTACTCAAAAGTTTGAAATGCCGCAGTCGTAAATAATTAACTTGACACCGGTTTATTTTTCGAAAAATAGTTTAATTTAATATCAGAGCAACCTTTTTTCTTTTGGTATAAAATTGATCTATTATCACATAAGATCATTTTTTATCACTTAATGCCCAAATAATACAGGTCCGGTTAAAATATTTTTTTATCGTCCAATGAAAAATTTTCGCTTGCAGCTTTTGGAACTTTTGAAGGCATGGACAGATAAAGTAAATCAATTTAAATTGAAAATGAAGAAAGACATTTTTTCAAAACGCAAACCGTTTTCAAGCAGTCAATTATTTACGATTCAAAAAATTTATTTATTTAATTTATTTTTACTGGGCCCTTTATTCGGAAACCCTAAAGCATGCTGATTAATAATTTTGTATTAGTTTTTCTGTAAAAAAATGCCTAATATGACTTCTCGAAAAAGCGACCCCTTTTTTCTTAATAAAAATGCACTCCACTGACAAAAATAAATTTTGTTTAATTCAAAAAGATCACACCAAAGGTCATTGACACCGATCCAAATTTGGTTAAAATTGAATAACTAATAACTGAGTTCTGAAGGGGGGGGGGGGGGGGCATTAAAAGTGGGACACGCTGTATATTTCAACATCTACATATAACAATTTTCAAATTAAAGCCGGGGCGCTTAGTGCAAGGGGCGTCACACGACATAAATTAAAATTTCTAAAAATGCTAATATGGATAGAACTCTTATTAACAAATAATAATGACGAATAACCACAGAAATAATTACTATAAATTCGCTTATCAAAATACTCGTTAAAATATTAGCAGTTACCATACCGTATCGGAACCTAAAATACTCTAAAATATGCATAACAATTATTATTTAGGTATATATATATATATAAACGTAAACACCTAATATTAATTTGCATGTATTATTTTTACCCTACCGCCGCCGGCCCTGTTCAAATTAAATGGTTTTTAAGGATATACATATAAGTCATTATTTACCATTTTTAAGCGCTGTATATCAATTGTGGTCAACTTTATTTAACAGTAAATGAAAATAATATATTTCTGTAGTGCAACATGTCAATTGTATCTGGTAAATATTACGTCTTTTGGACCCTGATATAGGTTGCTGTAATTTTGTACTTAGACGAAAGCAATTTTAACCTGTATAGTAGGTATAGCTATATTGTTTTACTACGATTCATATTACGACAAGTCCATCCCATCAATAGGATTTTTGGTGCGTGACTTCCATTATTACTCCATAGGGATCTGTAGCGCACCTTATGCTTATCAAACATCACTCTGTTGACTCAGATTACGATTCCACTGGGTGTAATTCATACAATTCACGTAATAAATCGTGGCAAAAATCGATATTTAAAAAAATCTGAATTAAATTGGAAGTATGGAAGATTATTTAAAGTATCACTAATTCGCTGCGTTACGTTTTGTGGCACCGCCGGAATGTTAGCATATACGGATTAGTATGAAGTAACTAGGTTTACTGTGTACTGTTTGTGAAATCAAAATGATTTTTTTTTTGTTTTGGGGAGTTGTAACTTGGGTCTACCGCGAGTGTAAATTCAAGTCGAAGTTTGAAGTTATTATTGGAATGCTTAAGAAAAGCGCAGAGTTTCGTTTTTTTTTTAAATATCTCACTTCCTGTAAAATGTTAAACAATAATTAGTTGGTCTTGAAATTCCCTATAATTATGTCCTTTTACTTTTTCTGTGGAATAACATTTTACGTTCTTTAGCGAGAGAAAGGTGAAAATGTAGACCCGATAACTACTTTTTAGAAAAGTTAGAATAGTGTATTATGTATCAAGTTTCGTAAACGTCAGTCACGAGTTTTATTAATCACGAGCGAA
This sequence comes from Rhagium mordax, assembly GCA_963680705.1. Classification (NCBI taxonomy): domain Eukaryota; kingdom Metazoa; phylum Arthropoda; class Insecta; order Coleoptera; family Cerambycidae; genus Rhagium; species Rhagium mordax. Next base: position 25,738,516 of record OY796658.1, on the reverse strand, counting down.
GCGTAGCAGAGCGAGTGTTTAAATTTCCAAAATATTTTTTAGGTCTATTAGAAAAATATTCTCACTGGAGGCCGAAGAAAAATATACTTACTTAGTGGCCACCGTATATACCGTTGTTTTACGAACTAACTTATATCTATTAAAATTTATTTCCATATTACTTTAAATTTACATACGTACATTACATATATTTATATTTTAACAATACATTTTCTATTCAAAAAATTTAGTACGATCACTAAAATTTTAAAGGAGATATTTTGTTTTGTTGTCAAATACTTCGTTTCTTGTTTAAACTCCTGTAAGAGATAGCCAAGTTATTATCTCTTTTATATTTATATTGCCTAAATTTGAAAAAAACTTGAAATTTACATTATAGACTTATTTAAATTAATAGTGTTAATTTAATTTTTAAACACTTTCAAATGGACAAGTTCTTTCAAAAAGCTTTATGCAACTTTTAAAATAGGTACTTCAAGAGTTCTTGCTGTACTTTAAGCATCAACAAAAAGTGCGTGAGAATTGGTAATTGATATCAGCAATTATTTTCTAGACTTATTGATAATAATTTAAAAATTTAAATTACTTCGGTGCAGCTTTAGTGTTTTGTGCTTCGAGTACTGCTTCAACACGCCACTTTAGTCATAGCACTGTTCAGTTTTTCTATATCATTATTATATTTGCTCTTACTTCACTATCATCTTTAAACGTATACATTATTAAATTAACAAGCCCGTGAAAGAATTGTTGCAATAGAACCGGACCGGATTTTTCAATAGTTTTTAGTGAGTTCTGGTATACCGGGTGGCCACGAGTCAATGTACACCTCCAATTTTTTGGTTGTTTTTTAATTTGCAAATTTCGTTTTTGTTATACGTGAGTAAGATAAAAGTGGGCTATTTTTAGACTAACAGGGACGAAACTACAACTTTTTTTTCTTAAATGGAATGACCGTGTTTTTTTAGGGTGTTCTATAAAGCTTGAAATTCCAATTGCAATAGGTATTTCCAATTTCAAAAATTCCAAAAAATAAGTGAGATACGAACAATTTTTAATTTTTTACAAAATGGCCGCGTCAGATGAATGCGATGTAAGAAAATTACTAAGTAGGCTGTGGAAATTATTAGCAAGGTAGTAAGCTTGTCTGTAAAGAATAAAATAGTTATTTAAATTACTGATAGATAAGACTATTTTTAGGTTTTTCTCAAAAAAAAAAAAAAACGGAATTTAATTTTCATTTTCATTTCCGTAGGGGTCCTATGGAAAATTTTTAAATGGGACCGTACTATTTTTTTTTTATTAATCTGACAATGATTCATAAGCTTAAATTTTTTCGCCAATAATCATTTCTTAACGAGATCCTTTGTAATAATAAAAGTGTTTTTATAAGGTAAGCACAGATTAAACAAGAAATAATTTTAATGATCCGGCCTTAAAAAATATTTGTATTATTACAAAGGATCTCGTTAAGAAATGATTATTGGCGAAAAAATTAGAGCGTATGAATCATTATGTCCGATTAATAAAAAAATATAGTACGGTCCCATTTAAAAATTTTCCATAGGATCCCTACGGAAATGAAAATGAAAATTAAATTCCGTTTTAAGAAAAACCTAAAAATAGTCTTATCTATCAGTTATTTAAATAACTATTTTATTCTTTACAGACAAGCTTACTACCTTGCTAATAATTTCCATAGCCTACTTAGTAATTTTCTTACATCGCATTCATCTAACCAGATGCTTTCGAAGTTGCAAGAGTTATACCAATTTTTAAAAAAGGTGATAAAAGTAGTCCTGATAATTATCGTCCCATATCAATCATTCCCATATTTGGCAAGATAATTGAGATTATTTTAAAAAATCGATTAATGAAATATTTTGAGAATAATTCACTATTACATAAATATCAATTTGGATTCAGAACCAAGTGTTCAACAATAAATGCTATTTGCAAAATTATTAGTGACTAGTAGAAGGGTTTGAGGAGGGCAAACATACGGCACTTACGCTGTGTGACCTCAGCAAAGCCTTTGACTGTGTCGACCATAGCTTATTGGTGGAAAAACTTAGCTTTTATGGAGTAAAAGGGCCACCATTATCCCTAATTCAGTCGTATCTGCAAAATAGACAACAGTGTGTCTCAATAAATGATAGAAAGTCCGATTTTAGAACAGTAAGCCATGGTGTACCTCAAGGTTCTGTCTTGGGGCCACTGCTGTTTATTATCTATGTGAATGACTTATTTTATTACTTATTTCCTAATAATATTATTATGTTTGCCGATGACGCTACCCTTCGTGAATCAGATAAAACATTAGCTAACTTACAAAAAACAATATGTGAAACAGAAAATCGGGCTGAACTATGGTGTAATAGCAACATGCTAAAACTAAATCGCGATAAAACCCAGAAATTAATTTTTTCCACTAATAATAATATTACAGTAGGAAGTAATGTCAAACTTCTAGGAGTTATTCTTGATGATACCTTGAGTTGGTCAAGCCATATTGTGCAACTTAGTAATAAATTGTCCAGTTACATATTTCTTCTGCGACGTCTTAAAAATGTTGTAAACAAAGACAAACTGCTGTCCGCCTATTATTCATTATTCCATTCACAAATTAGTTACGGAGTGTGCTATGGGGAAACTCAAGCAATGTGATCAAAATTTTTAGACAACAAAAACAGGCCATCAGAATTATGGCAAATGTTAATTTTGATGAACACTGTCAACCTCTGTTCATCAAATTTGGTATAATGCCCATTCCTTCTTTATTTATATATTTGACGTTGTTGGAAATACACAGAAATGTTAAACTCTATGAGAGACCAGTTGATTATCACAATCATAATACGAGGTCAGCAAACCTCCTAAAAACACCTAGATATCGCCTAACAAAATCAGTTAATAATTCTCCTAATTTAAATCTATATAATAAACTACCTGAACAGGTACAAAATTTAAATTTCTTTATGTTTAAAAAAACTGTCAAGGCCCACATTCTTAAATTCTGCTTTTATTATCTTGAAGAATTTATGGGTACTGAAATATCACTCAATTGACATAATATGAAGTATACTCGCAGAAATATGCATTTTTTATTCTTGTATGTGTGCAATAAATTTGTTTTAAGTAGTTAAGTCCTAAAGTTAAAATGTTTTAAATAATTCTTATTAAGTATGTGTTTTATGTATGTATATGTATATGTATTTATTTTATCCAATACTATTGTATAATAATTACAGAGTGTAAATCGAGTCTTTGACTTGCTACAAATGTATTGCTATATTATACACTATTGCAAATAGAGTTGAATGATTGAATTTTAATAGTATTAAGGTAATAATTAAGATAATTTAAATGTATTGTTAAAACTTATGAAAGGTTGATAACCTAAAATGTTAAATTTGACATAAACTGTTTTGACAGTAAATGTTAACCTAAAAGTAAAATTGTTTGATATCAAATGTTTTTAAAATAAAAGAGTTTTTTGTTTGATGGGAGGGAAGAAAGATTATTGATTGGTTACGAAATTGCGAATTTTCGTGGAACACGAAAAGATTTTGCTCTTGATAAAATTGCAAAAATATATTAATAATCAAATATTTTATGAATATAAATATCAAATTTTCATAAGTTAACAAAGAATAAATAAGGAATATATAAATTTAACAATAATAATAATTTGGAAGAGATAAATTAAATTATGGAATTGCTAAATCAAAGTGGAATGAAATAAATAAATATATGGTAAATCAAAATTTAATTATACAAGACATAGAAGAATCCAAATTGAAACAATTAAATGGTAATGAAATACATACATGGTAAATAGAAGATTCCAAATTGAAATATCCAAGATCACATATTGAAATTAATAAATAAAGGAAAGGTATTTTATAACGTATCAAAATTTAATAAATGTCAATAAACATAAACATTATTTTGACATTGACGTATAATTTAATAATTTAGATTACTACATCTATTGTCATATTTAGAACTTTAATAAGAAATCAAATTGTATAACATATAAGAAATTTAGTTGATAAGTTAGGTGTCGAAGAGGTTGACAGGTAAATTATTTATATTGATATTAAAATTTAATCATTCAAAATATCATTTGGTTTATTTAAATAAATAATTTGTTACTGTTTGTGTATTTGAATTTTATTGAATTATTATTGCATATAAAGAAAATAAAAGTTGTTTGCTGGTATATCAATTGCAGAACCGACTATAATTCCCTGAAAGTAGTAAGTATAAAGATGTATTAAATTAAATTCATAAAATAATACAATATAGTAGTATATTATATATGTAATGTAGTGAAATAAATATCTATCTATCTATCTATCTATCTAACGCTGCCATTTTGTAAAAAATAAAAAATCGTTCGTATCTCACTTTTTTTTTTTAAATTGGAAAAAACTATTGCAACTGGAATTTCATGCTTTATAAAACACCCTAAAAAAAACACGGTCATTCTATTTAAGAAAAAAAAGTTGTAGTCACTTCCGGTTCAACCGATATTTTCGTTCCTGTTAGTCTCAAAATAGCCCACTTTTGTCGTACTCACATATACCAAAAACGAAATTTCTATTTTGAATTTTCAAAAACAACCAAAAAATTTGGGGGCGTACATTGACTCGTGGCCACCCAGTATATTGGTCTAACATTTAGTAACCAATCTGTAGGAAAAAAACATGAGTTCTGTATTTTGTGCTTGTTTTTTTTTGTAATTCTCACATCTATATTACTTTTTACTTTCAAAATATGTATAACCGTACTGCACGAAACATATAATGACATAACATAACCGAAAGATGTTGAAGCATTGAGTAAATAAATAATATAAAGAGGCGCAACCGTCAAGGGGCCGAGATTTTAGTATTGTATTTTTTTGTCAATAGCTTCAAGATTGTTATCAATTTTTAGTGCTACGGGAAGGTATTTGTAATTCGGTTGCATAGCCCTAAATATTGTAGATAATTCTGTAGTTATTGGCAAAAAAATACAACACTAAAATCTCGGCCCCTTGACGGTTGCGCCTCTTTATATTATTTACTCAATGGTTGAAGTCACTAAGTATTCACAATAGAATTTTTTTTTGGGTTGATCTAGTTATTGAATAGTCGTAATAAAAAATTTAATTTTGTAATGCATTTAAGATATTTTCGACTAACTCATTAATTTCTTCATGAATAATTTATTTAATTAATTTACGAATTCCTTTGACTGTAAAGTAACTGTTATATTCTACATTTCCCGAAAAAGTGTCGAATTTACTTATTTCAATTTTCCATTATTTTCTGCTATTAAAGATTTCTATTTAGTAGATTGACTTACAGGAATGTGGTACTACAGTTTTTTAAATATTACGACAAGAGCATAATTTGCTGAAACGCAACCAATCCCTACGACATTGTCATTTACCACAGATGAAAATTGAACTCAGGAGAGAATATGTAGTGGCCACCTGTGTTTCACAACATGACCTAGCTACTGCAGTACCGTCTCGGTATATTTAGGTGTAGGTACATATTGTAAATTTTCAAATAATTTGTTTTATTTGCAAATCGTTCATACATATGTCATTGAATCTGCAATGTTTAAGCATTTTATCCATAATATTAGGTTTTTATCTAACCAAGACACCAAAATATTCTGTTTTAATGCATATACACTATATACTTCTACTTTTTAATTATGATATATACTATAGCTTTATATTTGTGAATCCAGTGCGTGAAAAAAATTTTCTAAAATGCAATTTTATAAATAAGAAGCAAACTCTCGACAAACTTTTTATTGTCCAAATATGAACCTCGACGCTGCCATCTCTCAGATCTTTAAGCCCGTCGTAAAACTTGTATTTGCTGGACTGGGTGATTCGTTAAGGTTATAAGTAACTTGACAGTAGTTTCGCCGTCTATATACGTATGTTTATCGCAACAGTAAAACCACAGCTATGTCGATAACATTCACGGAGGCCATCTATTGTGACCTGGCCTCGTTGAAATACACTGCGAATGACATCGGGACGACGTTCAACAACCAGTAATACAAATAACAAAGTATGAAATGGATCCTTATGACCTCTTCTGGTGCTCGCAATGGCTTATCGTAAACTTTACACTTCACCTTATAGTGAATTCTACCATCTATAGTACCATGTTATGGTCCTCTTGTCTAGAATTTTTACTTTCGAGGCATGCTATTTGATAAAATAAAATTTATTCTTTAGTTTAATATGCTTAATAATTTCTCTTAGGAATCTTTATTTTTTACAGTTGTATGAGATAACTCGCTCATTTATAATAATTGCACATCTACGGTATCGCCGTTTGATAAAAACTATGTGGCAATAGAAGAACAGTTGTTCGATCAAGTGTTCAAAACTGCATTACCTAGAGCTTTGAATATATCTCAATGAAACAACACTTTTTTGACAAACTAAATATTGAATATAATTATGCAACCTATGTCCTATTGTGATGAAACGTGGGTTGCCTGCATTGAAACTTGATCCATAATGCTTATGTCTATAAAGGTTACATTACATATACCAAAGATTATATTAGACATAGATAATTTATGCCTTTATAACAAACTACAGCTCATAAAAGGGATCCCAAATTCGGCTTCGTTGGATTCCAAGTTGTATGACGACGGAGAAGTACCAGAGTGAGATGAAATATTCTAATCGAGTCACTCAGTCGTCGATGTGGTTATCAGTGTCAAGTGCCCGGTGTTGCCGCTTCCGCTTTCTTGTTGCAAATAGTGAAATAAGCAATAATTATTAATAATAATAATAAAGATGAGTGGCAACAAATGTGTTTATATAAATTGTGGGAAAAATCGTCGTCATTATCTCAATTTAAAACAGTACAAGTTTCCAAAAAATAAAAAGAAAGAATAAAAATCCGGGAGCGTCACTAAATGAATAAATTCTAATAAAAGGAAATTGAAATAAGTTTAAAATTGTATTCATAAGCGAAAAGAAATATTTGTGGCTTTATAATACTTTCCATCGGAAGTAAAGTGGCAGTGGTAGTAAAATGGGAGATTTAAAAAAAATCCTAAGAAAACATATGAAAAAGGGTTAAATCAAATACGGCTCAAAAATGATTATTCAGAATTTTACGAAACACATTTGTATGTTATTAAAAACTGATGCCTGAAAAACTGGCGACAGGTTTTTTGCCCATAATCCGATCTGTCGTTATAAGTATGTTGTTTTTATTATAACAATGATTGCCTGAATACCAAATCATTGATTATAACAAAATTATAATAATTATTATAACCTTGATTGATGCAGTAAATAGAAGTTATTATTTTCTATAGGTGTTTGAAATATTTAACATACCTACACTCACTTCTATTTTCATGTATAGTCGAATTCATTTTTGTACCGCAGATAAAAAATTACCGACAAAGGAACACGTGCGGCGGCTTCTTTGAAGGTTAAAGAGGCCGCGTTTCTGCTTTGTAAATGCGGCATTTTTTCCCTGCTTTACAAGTATGAAATGAACTATAACAAACAAGGATTCTTTTGGTATATTTTGAACATCATGTATCCATTTTGCATATCCATAGGACGTCAAATGCTATGTGGGTAGTAAGAACCTTGCACTTCTAAAAAATTACTGACAATAGTTATTTATGTATTAAGGCTGAAAGTTTAACTTTTTATCATGAATGTGGAGTTTAGTCGCCGAGGCCCGTAGGGCCGCGGTAAATAAACCACATGAGTGATAAAAAGGAACTTTAATGCGCTCGGCCGAGGTGCATATTAAATTTTTTTTTAATCCAAAAACTATGAAATTAAGATTAATTAACTCTATTCTGAAGTTATTTTCAGTGACATTAAGAAATGTTATAATTATTTTTAACAATTATAATAGTGATATTACAATTTTGAATTTAAAAACCTATATTTATTTACCTTTTATTACAACACAATTATTATCACAAGCAATAAAAAATTAATGTTTACGTTTATCTGTCACCTCTGCCAACTACAAAAATCGTACAAAAATGGATTACTTTAATGACTATTTCTATCACTTTAGTGACAACTTTGAGGTACATAAATGCCGATTGCCGATTTAAAAAAAAAAAAATTTCATGACAAAAGTGATTTATATCGACTACCAATTGAATCTTACTGTAAAAACATACATTGAAAATAAAGGAACCCGTACTTTTTTATTTGGTCGAAATCCAATTTTTAAGGGGTGGTATGGGGTTTTAAAGGAGTCCCATAAAGAACGTTTCTATTTAATTTTGCAAAAGTACCGAATCGATTTGGATGAAATTTTATGTGCGTCTTCCAAATAATAAATTGTGTAATAACTTTTACCGTATCAGTTTTGCAGTTTTTAATAGGGGCGTCACTTGTACTTGTTTTTTTATGCTAACTTTTTTCCCTGGTGAATAAGTACAAGTTTTCTTTTAATATTCCTATTCAAAATCATTTTTGACTTTTGTTTCGCTAGGAAACGCCGTTTTCGAGAAAAATGTAATAAACCGTCGAGTCGCCTTGCCAATAACTCTCAAAAAACGCTGAGTGGGGAATCTTCAACAAGCAAAATTTATAAATTTATTTAATTCAATGGTAGATCTTTTTAACTGAAATAATAACAGCTAAAAACAGCAAAGAATTTAACAAATTTATAAATTTTACTTTCAAAAGATTCCAGTCATCGTTTTTTGATAGTGGCAAGGCAACGCGACGGTTTATTACATTTTTCTCGAAAACGGCGTCTCCTACACTACTTACAAAATAAGAGGACCATTCTTGTGTAAAAATGAATTTTGAATAAGAATATTAAAAGAAAAATTGTAGTCATTCACCATGAAAAAAAGTTATAAAAAATAAATTGGGTATGTGTACAGGTGACGCCCCTATTAAAAACTGCAAAACTGATACGGTTAAAAGTTATTACACAATTTATTGGTATTTTCCGAGATATAACGTTTTTACGTGAACCCTGCTTTTTCGTGTATTGAGAAATGATGCACATGATGAGTGGTCATAATCACTGCAGAATTGTATAGCATATAAATCAATAGAAATGTCAAGGTTTTTAAATACACTCAGTTCCAAAAAAAGTGACGCATTTGATTTTTGACATAACTTTTTTTCTTTTTTTTAAATCAGTGGACCGATTTTGAATTTTTTTTTATTTATTGGTAGGTAATTCCTTTGTCTTTCAAAAAATAAAGAGGTGGAAATTTATTTCATTGTAGGATCACATTGCTTTTGAAAAAGCAATTGCCGTTGCCATAGCAATTAATTTGTTGTATGCCTCCATACTTTGTTGTTGTGTCATTAATTTAGTGTCATTAAAGAAGTTTTAGAGACTAAAATTACACAAAATGCCTTAAATAAATCCTGAACAAGTTTATAATTTTGTGTTTAATAAAAATGTTTTTTAAAATTCGTATCAGTTTATAAAACTCGGTAAATTCAGAAAGTTGGTAAAACGCAAGGTTTCAGCAAAAAAGCTGTAATTCGGACAATTTTAGAGATAAATCAATGATAAATCAAAGTTGGTAAAACGCAAGGTTTCAGCAAAAAAGCTGTAATTCGGACAATTTTAGAGATAAATCAATGAATAAAAAAACAAAATGTTTATTAAAAAATGGTTCATCGAATGCAGAATGAATAATTTTTCCATGAATGCGAGAATAATCCACAGGGTGTTTTGAAAACCTGTGAAAAAACTTGAGTTTAAAATTGTCCATTAATTTCCATGAAATATGGAAGAACTCACCATTGCTTCCAATCCGGCTCATAGAGAATGAATTTTGCTATAAACTGAGAAAAAAAATGTTCAAATCGGTCCACCGGTTTAAGAACTAAAGAACTTTAAAATTACCCGAAAAATCGAGTGCGTCACTTTTTATGGAACTGAGTGTACTTACTAATAAAGCAGTATGAAACAGTAAACATTTTAGAAATATATAAAGCTAAGCATTTTCTTAATTACTTATTTGTAGTATTTTATATTCAAATAATTTGAAAAGAACCAGTTTTTTTTTAACAAAAAGAAAGAGTTATTAGGACAATATGGTCCGCTGCAGGCAGTAGGATATGTGAATAAGTGAACTGAACCCAACAGGATAAGGAACAGTGACTAGTAGTGAATAACAGTGGTTAGAAATAGTAATTTGTGTTATAGTATAAGTGACTAAATATTGTATTAGTGAGTTAATAAATCAGTGGTTTAGTATTAGTCTTGTTAAAATTATTGAATCCACGCTTGGGGTGTTTACTAAGTGGTGTAAACACGTATAGTCCAGTCAACGAATGTCCCAAAAGGGGGTGTAGAGTGCATGAGCAGGGACCTAAGCGGTTCCTTCAGAAACTTGTTCAGGGTGCTTAGGGAGTTAACATACTAAAAGTCCTGACGTCTAGGAGGTGAGCCGGAGGAGGGGGGGCACAAAGAAGGTCCCACTTTTGGATTTTTCGCTTATATCTCGAAAATGATGCGTCGTAGGGAAAAATTTTCTTATACGAAATGAAAGCCCATGAAATTCTCTACAACTTTCATTGTATAACTTTTTTAGAATTCGCAACCGTTTTCGAACTACACGCTTCGGAAAAGTGAACATTTTCAAAAAACAGATTTTTACGTCACATTTTTCATCAAACATTCCTTCATGTCGTCTAAACTATTCATCTGAGAAAGAAATTCCCTTTGAGGAAGTTGTAGATACTTTAATTCCCTTTAAGAATATATATATACATACTCAATCTCCAACCGGTCAACAGTTACACCAATTTTAAGATTTTTCGTAAAATTTCGTCATTTTCAGAAATAGTATATTGTTTTATTAGGAGTAAAAGTGATACTTTTGTGACAATTTTGTAGGTTTGACACAAGAACAGAGGCGACGATACAGACTGAGGAGGTTGGCTGACATCAATTTAACATGGAACACATCGATACCTGTGAAATAATTAAGAAGATTTTTTGTCCAATCCTACCAACAAAAGTCAGTTCATCTCCTTACAACAGATAACGCTTCAGGAGAATGGAATACAGACTCCCCAGGCCACCAATAATGCTGAGGTCCTTATCTATACTCTATACTAAAAGTCCTGACGTCTAGGAGGAAGGGGTGGCGCAAAGAAGGTCCCACTTTTGGATTTTTCGCTTATATCTCGAAAACGGTGCATCGTAGGGAAAGTTCATGAAATATTCTCCAACTTTCATTGTATATACTTTTTTCGAATACGCAACCATTTTCAAGCTACACGCTCCGGAAAAGTGAAAATTTTCGAAAAATAAATTTTTACCTGAATAATGGAAAATTGTATTTTAAAAGTGATAAAAAAAAGTAACATATAAGGTAAGTAGTTTTATTCGATTTCAATAATTCTGTTGTTCTCACTGTCAATAACTTCTCAATGTTAAACTCTCAACTTTCTCTGGATTCACGTTTTCATCCTCTTTAGACGTGAGAGGCATCTTCATCCTCAGTGGTTCTTGCTGAACGGCTCAACGTCGGCTTCATCGTCGTCCTCATCGTAAACAGATACGCCGTTGAGGCATTTCCCTCGGCAGGTTAGGCACGTCGCAGAACAGATCAGCATTGCTTCCCGGCATCCACATTTGCCACTACCACAATTCTTTGTGCAGCGGCAAAATATCGTTTTCAGTAGAACCTCCGGTTCTGGTGGATCTTCTGTTGTAATTGGCACCAGGGTGTCTCCTACATGTTTCCACCTCCACTCTTGAGGGGGCAGCTCATTCCCGAGCCACTATTGCACTTGGTAGTAGGTGCGCCGGGAATTCTGTTTAACTACGCTCTCAGTTGGTGGGAGGGAGCTGATGTGAGGCTTAATATTTGCCACTGACCTCATGAACGACTGGAAGCGGTATCTACTGGTTGAGGGAGATATGTCTTGCTGGTGCCCCATACCATTTGAGGAAGCAAATCTTCCCAGTCTCCTCAACCTCGCCGTGAATGGAGGAGGGGTTATAAAAGAACACTGCCACATCCTTGATTATTTCTGACTTCAAGTACAATTTTGAGAAGCCCACCTTGCTTCTCCTTAAAGTTACAGATGTTGTGTCACAGCCGGTAAATGAATATAAGAACAGGATGTGTTCAAATCCATGCTGTTGCATCTATCAAAAGGACAGCGAGGCCCACATTCTCACCAACGACAGCCACAGAACTGTGAGTAAATTGTTCCACAGAAGTATTCACGATAAGGACCTCAGCATTATTGGTGGCCTGGGGAGTCTGTATCCCATTCTCCTGAAGCCTTATCTGTTGTAAGGAGGTGAACTGACTTTTGTTGGTAGGATTGGATAAATAATCTTCTTGTGACAAACCTACAAAATTGTCACAAAAGTATCACTTTTACTCCTTATAAAACAATGTACTATTTCTGAAAATGACAAAATTTTACGAAAAATCTTAAAATTGGTGTAACTGTTAACCGGTTGGAGATTGGGTATGTATATATTCTTAAAGGGAATTTAATTCTCTACAACTTCTTCAAAGGGAATTTCTTTCTCAGATTAATAGTTTAGACTATATAAAGCAATGAAAGAATGTTTGATGAAAAATGTGACGTAAAAATCTGTCTTTCGAAAATTTTCACTTTTCCGGAGCGCGTAGTTCGAAAACAGTTGCAAATTCGAAAAAAGTATGTAGAATGAAAGTTGTAGAGTATTTCATGAGCTTTCATTTCGTATAAGAAAATTTTTCCCTACGACGCATCTTTTTCGAGATATAAGCGAAAAATCCAAAAGTGGGACCTTCTTTGTGCCCCCCCTCCTCCGGCTCACTTCCTAGACGTCAGGACTTTTAGTATGTTAACTTCCTAAGCACCCTGAACAAGTTTCTGAAGGAACCGCTTAGGTCCCTGTTCACGCACTCTACACCTCCTTTATTGACTGAACTAGTAACAAACACATCGTCTATAGTAAGAACAGTATTTATTCTACGCAGTCAGTTAATCGTGTCCGGCAGGCTTCGAAATGCTAAAGTTTTTTAAGCCTACAGTTTCAGATTCTATCGCAGTCAGTTCATCTTGAAGTTTCCTGTAACTTCTCATCGAACTATCCGATCAATTAGATTAGTTATTTAGCGCCTAGCTTAAACTCACAAGAGGCTTGGACGACGCACCCTTTATTTTATCAGCGAAAGCGTGAAAAATAATATGTGGTATGAAAATAAACATTGCATCAAAACGGCGCTGTTTATGAAAAATTAAAGGAGTGAAATATTCTAAGATTTTGGACTACCCATCGCAATTGAAGTAGTGCATTAGTGCATAAAATATAAATACCGCTTTAGTCTATAATCACTAGGTGAAAAAAGACGCAAATTCAGGAAAAAAATATAGAAGTTTTTTTCTCTATCGTTCTTTATATTTTTAGGGATGCTGAAATTTCAACTTTGCCACCTCGTAAAAGTGATGCGTTCTGAGAAAATTACGAAAAACTGCGAAGAAAATGCTCTTTTTTCAGTTTTTCACTTATAACTTGGAAACTACGCCCTTTTAAAGAAAAGTGTTTCTATACAAAAATAAACTAAATTAAGTTTCCAACAAATTACATCTCCTAGGATTTTTTCTACAGACGACCGGTTTAGGCGCTAGAGCGCGTAGAAATTTTATGTTTATCGGACGTATCGGCTAAGTCAAGAACAACTCTCACATTTCATTCGGTGAGCTCAACAATATTCTTATTTTAAACAATTCAGTTAGTTATAGTGTAAATAGGTTAATAATTATGTACAAGGGTTATTAGTTATATTTTGACCCCCCTTTATCCCGTCTATTTTTGAAAATACGAAAACTTTTGCAGAGATACAAAACAAATTGGTAATGCCGCCAGTATTCGGATTTAGAAAAACAATTGAATGCCGTTCTTTTGACTACCAAATTGTGTAGAGATCTGAGCCAGTTTTCGAGTACACTGAGAATTTTTTTTCATCAAAATAGGCGCCAGCCAAGGAATTTACTATGATAGGAGAGCTTACTTTACTACTCTGGCTTATTTGTCATAGCAGAACTACTTTATAAAAAACCTCATTACTATTATACGTCCTTAACTTTGCTATCACAGGAAAGATATATTGTTCTCTACAGAAAATATATTTATAGCTCGAAAATTGTACTTTCTAGTGGCTGCAAAGAGCTGATAGCTACATTAGGAGAGTACCTACGTTATTATAAAATAGCTTTATTACTACCACCGTAAACACCAAATTATATGTTACTAACTGTAGGATGGTCTATATCTATATTAGAAATACAATATGTGAATTTTATCTGTACTTCTTTAATTTGCATCATAGAACCACTGTTGGGTGCTAAAATTATGTGCCGCTGTGACTTTTTCGTTAAATGTAGATGAGATACCTCTTTAGAGTCCGCGCGCCTCAAATATTCCTTTTATTTAGAAATTAATCGATGAGGTATTTAATTAAGATAATCTGGTTTTCCTAAAAACTAGTTTTAAATCACGTATTATCACAGGATATTACTATTATAATACATTTTTCGTCCTCTGCTAATCAGTATGAAAGTGAATAAATGCACAAAATTAAAATATTATTCTTCCCCTCCTCAAAAAATATGGCCGCTAATAAGATCATCGAATCTGAAGATATGGCTCGTCTGCGACTGCGTCTGATGACGTCACAACATGCAGTATAGTATAGTTATGGTTACAGCAAAAAGTTTCACTACCATTGCAAGGTTTTTCTACTACCCTACTTAATTTCTTATTAATTATTGCAGTATACAGGCTGTCTATTTTACGAGGGCCACACTAAATATCTCGCTTAATATCTATTGTTGAGGAATAAAGTTTTAGAAATAGTAATTCCATTTTTTGTGAGCTATATTTCAGTAAAAAGAAATTAGAAATCCATAGCCTACTTTGTGAGATATATTACAAAAACCTGAAAAGTAGGAAAACTACAAACGGTTATAGCTTCCTTATTTGAGGAGATACGAAAAAAGTTAAAGGGATGATAGTTAACGGCAAAGACAATGAGAATAATAATATGTATCAAAAAATTCGAAAAACGCAGTTGGCTTTGACATACGCTCTTGTGCAAAAATTAAAAGAACAAATCTCAAAGTAGGCCATGACACCATTAATTCCGTTTATTTTTTCTCTTTCCAACGATATAAAACATGTCACAAAAATTTTAACTGATAGTGCCAATATTTAATATTTTACGAAAACCACAATTCATATCGTTAAATCGTAAAAATCAGCTATGCCATGATGGTAAAAATTCACTTTATAATAATAATAATTCAGTAATTATTTATTACAGTTTAATACAAACTAACGAATGTCTCATAAATAAAAATAAAAGTACAAAATTAATATCCAAAAAAACGAAAAATTATGTACAGGGTTTTCCACCGAAAATGATCACCCCGATAACTTTTTGATATGTAATTTAAAATAAAAAGTTTCAAGTAAAAGTTGTAGGACATGTTAAGGGCTTAAAAATCCCATTTTTAGAAAAACAATTGAACATCGTATTTACGATCTACCGATACAAATTATGTTTTTTTAAATGGAACACCCTGTATTTTTTTATATTTTTGGATTCTATACTGATTTCAACCATATGAATATGTCATATGTTTGCTCCGGTAGTTTATTTTAAATAATATTTTGCTATCCCTTCGGCATATTGTAACAAACTGCAACTATGCTGAAAGCTAGTTTTGCTTTCCCAAAAAAATTAATATTTTAATAACTACCGGAGCAAACATATGACATATTTATATGGTTAAAATCAGAAAAACGTATAGAATCCAAAAATATAAAAAAATACAGGGTGTTCCATTTAAAAAAACATAACTTGTATCGGTAGATCGTAAATACGATGTTCAATTGTTTTTCTAAAAATGGGATTTTTAAGCCCTTAACATGTCCTACAACTTTTACTTGAAACTTTTTTTTCTAAAATTACAAATTAAAAAGTTATCGGGGTGATCATTTTCGGTGGAAAACCCTGTACATAATTTTTCGTTTTTTTGGATATTCATTTTGTACTTTTATTTTTATTTATGAGACATTTGTTAGTTTGTATTAAATTGTAATAAATAATTACTGAATTATAATTATTATAAAGTGAATTTTTACTATCATGGCATAGCTGATTTTTACGATTTAACGATATGAATTGTGGTTTTCGTAAAATATTAAATATTGGCACTATCAGTTAAAATTTTTGTGACATGTTTTATATCGTTGGAAAGAGAAAAAATAAACGGAATTAATGGTGTCATGGCCTACTTTGAGATTTGTTCTTTTAATTTTTGCACAAGAGCGTATGTCAAAGCCAACTGCGTTTTTCGAATTTTTTGATACATATTATTATTCTTATTGTCTTTGCCGTCAACTATCATCCCTTCAACTTTTTTCGTATCTCTTCAAATAAGGAAGCTATAACCGTTTGTAGTTTTCCTACTTTTCAGGTTTTTGTAATATATCTCACAAAGTAGGCTATGGATTTCAAATTTCTTTTTACTGAAATATAGCTCACAAAAAATGGGATTACTATTTCTAAAACTTTATTCTTCAACAATAGATATTAAGCGAGATATTTGGTGTGGCCCTCGTAAAATAGACAGCCTGTATATATTTTAGTAAAACATTTATTTTTAATGGTATAGCTAAATGCTCTAGTGCTCTAGTAAAGTACTTTTTAAGAGCAGATACAAAGACGCAGTAAAGAGATTTTTTCTGATGTAGTGAACAGATATATTGAACCTAAATAAAATTATTGCTACTCTAGTTAAAAAAATCTTAGCAAAGAATTTGTTGCTGGGGCTTTTATCACATCAGTGTAGCAGCATAAAAGAAAAACCTACACGCAAACAAGTACACGAATATTGTTTGCAATGAGCCGTAGGTATAAAAAAACAATGAAATAACAACAACACAAAAGAAAACTAAGACACCTTAATATTTTCATTGAAAATGCGCGATTAAGCACAACACAGAAGTCGAAACTATGGCAACTGATGATTCGCGTGGTCTGATTGTGATGAACGATGAGAACGACATGGACGCCCAGGCGAAGTCTGGCGAAGAACTATTTTTAATTTTTAACGTCTTTTACATGGCTTTACGGACTACGAAGGCATACGGAAACACTCGAACGATTCCTCTCTTAAAATAATATTTGCTACCACAGGAGAGATTCTGTCTGTGACACTAAAAAAAGGCAAAAAAAATTCTCTTTAATCACAGTGAAGCATTTAGTTGTATTAGTGATGTAAATTCCTAGAACAGTAAAAAAAATATTTTTTATAATGTTTCATTTTGCTATAACACGAAAATTATATTTAGCGGCAGTAAGGTACTTATCAATTACAATAAAGCGGTATCAGTAAAGTGCATTTTACTGAATGAGGAAAGTAGTACTGCAATTCCTATAAAAATTTTTGCAGTAATAGCCAAAAAAAAGTCAGCAAAGAGTTTTCTCCTGGAAATTTTCTCAGTGTAACCTCTATTGTATATTTTTCCAGTGTGCCTGACATTGTCAGTACAGTTTGCTCTTTATTAATTTAATTTTTTTTTTTAAATACCACCAATCTGACATTTTATCATAAACTATAAAATAAGTAATTGTGTTTTTTGTTAACTTAAATTTGGACTAATTACAAACATTCACATTTTTTGCATTTTTTTAGTCGCAAAATAGCAGAACTGCTTTTGCAATCTAGAAATTCCAGTCGAAATTAGTTTGTCCCAAATTTCGTAATTATAACTTATACATACGTACTTATAATTTTACATAATTTTAAAGTTTGTAATTTTAAGCTGTTGTAGTTTTATGTTAATTAGTTCGTTTTCCTTCTAAATTGAAGTAAAGAAACTTCAAACTAATAACAAACTGTGCAACGGTCAATGGCGAGCTGATGCCCGTGCTCGGAGGATTTCTTGGTTAAACTTTCCCTCGTCTAGCGTTCGTTATAGTGCTAAAGTGCCATTTCATGTGGCACCAACTACCGGGGAAGTAACCATCGTGTAACTGGTGTGTTGCTTTAAATGGTGTGTATACCGCGCGAGAGGCAAATTGCTCACTCAATCGCGCCCTGATAATGGCCCAATATAATCAACCAACACCTTCCTGATGCTTAAAGAGAAACCCAACTAAAATAGGGTAAAGGAGCACAACATCATGCCTTGTTCTCACACGGCTTTCATTACGAGAGACGTAAACCAGACCACTTTTCTATAATGTTCTATTACTTTCCGGTGGAAGTAAATTCGTTTGCAAATTTGGGGAACTGAAATTGAAAATAATAAGATTATTGAGGATATATGGGAAATAATGTGGGATCCATTTGGAAAATTAAAAATTGGAAATTTAACGAGCCATTTTATAAGCACTCATTTTACTTTTACTAATACAATTTGAAAGGTTGTAGTCGTGAAAAAGATCAACATTGAATCTTAATTTTAGAATTCTTTCAGATATTTTGGTAAAATATACATACAAATCTTTTAGTTCTAAGTTGACTTTTTTATTTGATTTCTTATTGTGTCCATGTTAGCTGCAGTATCTGCTACAAAACTGTTTACAATACAGTTATTTTTAGTCTTTAGTTTTTATCGGACTTATTGCAAGTTCTGTTAAATATACCTACAATAATATATTATCTCGACCTGACAGCTGTTTTGATAAAGACTCGTTAGAGATGGCCTACGGTGTCCAAGTAGTGAATATACGTTGAACATCTAAAGTTGTTAAGATACGAGGTGACAAAGTGAAAATTCGAAAAGAGCACCTTAAATCTATAAAAATACCAAATATCAAAACTCCCGCAAAACTTTCCAGATAACCCCTTTTTGAGCACCAAATGACTGTATTACCATTAGCATCCACTGGTTCTCCTCTAATTCATTTGTAAGGTCTTGAAATTCACGCTTAATAAATAGTGTATTTTTTTAACATCTGGACCATTTTCAATATTTGTAAAAACCATATTTATCGTTAATTTTCGAATGTAAAATATTTTTTGTCATCCATAACGACAAGGACATTGAAAAGCTCTTCGATCATAAAGCAAAGATTTTTTATTTTTTAATGTTTTTGAATAGCCCTAGTCGAAATTGGCGTCGCAGCCCATTGAAACTTTTAATTAGTGACTTTAGAACTACAACATATTTCAATTTTAATAAAAACTCAAAGCCACTTGTGCGGGGTCCTCTAAAGATATTTAATATAAAAAATCGTGTTAACCAACATTTAATTCTTATTTGTTACTTTACACATTTTTTGTCATACTTTTTTCATATTATATATTTACATAAATAGTACAAATAGGTGTGATTAAAAATAATACTATAGCATTCCATCACGTTTTCTTACATTTATCTGTTAGGACAATGTGAAACGAACATGACAAATAACTGATCCTCTAAATTAATTTAATATCAGAAAGACTTTTTACCTCTTTTCCCTCATTAGTTCGTGCCCTGTTAATCCTAATAATTAAAATCTTTGTGATGACTAGTGACGATGTCACTTCTAATATTTTCCTGGTTGAGTTGGAAATACAACGAGATGTGGCCAAGACATTCCTATTATCCGGGAGAAATGACTTCGAATCTGGGAATCTTGAGACGTATAGTCAGCGAAAACTCCAAGACCGGCTGTCATCTATGGTTATTGGATTGCCGTGTCTTCGGGAACTTCTGAACTTTGTTAATTAAAATTGGTAATGATTCTACTTATGAAGCCTTGTGCATGGAGTGTTCATGCAGAGTCAGATCTCGTTATTTTATCTTGACGAAATTTTTAAGTAAAGTATTGGTCAGAACTTCAAATGTTTGTTGGATTTAGTCTTAGTAAATTTAAAGATTTTCTTTTATAATACAGTTGTTATAACTAAACTCTGAGGTTGTAGCTTTTAGAAAAGCAATTAAAATTTTTAAATTTATTATACTGATCAACGTTCATCATACGATTATTTCATTCAACAACTCCGATATATGCTAAAAATGACGGAGGGCACAACAAATATTTATTATACTGTACTGGAATTGATTTTTTTGTTTCATTCAAGTTATTTAAGATGTTTCATTCCAAAAATTAAACCACATTATTTTTTTTTTTTTCAAAAAAAAAATATGCATTTTCTTCTCGCCTCTATCAAAGTACAATTCGAATATTTACATACCTACATATTATTCTTTTTAACTAATATTTGTAGTTCCACATATGCATCTGAGTAGCTTTAAAACTTTTGAACATCCTATACGAGTCACACACAGCTTGCGCGTAGGTATAACTACTTAAAAATTGGAATGGGACTATTATGTTCTCGGGAGGTAAAGTGATTTTAATAGAATCCTAAACAGGGATATGTACGATGCAAGTGGCACTGCACTTTACCGGCATATCCCAACTTTATCACTCTTAAAATTGTATTAGCGACCATTTGCTGCCGCGACAATGCTGGTGTAACACGTAGTGAACATAAATAAGTAACGACCAACAGAACTAGATTTAACTCCCTACATGTTGGTCCATATTCGAGACTCGTTAACGACTGTGTTACAGATAATTTCAATGTTGACCTACATAGATGCGTTATGTGTCGAAATTCAATTTAAATAAACGATCGACAGATAGATATCGGGCTATATATTTAACTGTTCGTACCATTACCGATATTTTAATAAACCTTTTTTTATGGAAAATGCTGCATCTAATATGTAAATTTGTAACCAAAATTCATTTTAATCGAACTTTGTGCTTTGATTACTTAAACGGAAACGAGCATACATCTGATTTAAATCAGTTGGTCATAGGCAGAAATTCTTTTAAATAAAATAGTGGTGGAATATATTTTCGAAGGTAACACGATAATTTTTTTCCGTTTATGGTCTTGTTAGAAATTTTTTTTTGCATGTAGTCACGCAGTTATTACAATTACTACGCTGCAGTATGTGAAGACTAAATAATTTGCTGGCGCTCTTTTAGTATAAGTTTATTTAGTATAAATAAGTTTATCTAGAAAAAATAACCTATAATGTAGATATAAATTTTTCACATATTCAAACAAAATCAAATGAAACAACAAAAATATAATCATATTATGATAAAGACCTAATGACAGCAGATTTCTTTAAACATAGTTAAAAGTTTGATTATTGCGAGGATTATTGCGAAAAATGTTTTAAAACTTATGATTAAATAGCATCAAATACTAATCAAACGTCGGTTATAGCATTATGATAAATGGTTTTAATTAACTGATAAGTAATTACTTAAGAAATCAAATTGGACTTTAGCGTAAAGCATGTTAGCCAAAAGGCTGATAGATATCTGTGGATAAATCCACTCGATTCGATTAAATATTATATGGTCTCTGTGAAAGTCTTTATAAAAGATTGTAAGTATGAACGGCATTTATAGTAGATAGAAAACTTTTTTCATAAATATTGGCAGATTGGCAAAAGTTACTTTAAAGGAAAAATAAAAATAGAGGATTCATTCGGACGTCGTTGTCATTTTCTAAGTTAAACTTTTCAGTTGGCTCTTTATTGTTCATGGAAAAGTTGGACAAAAAGCAAGAGTCATGGCCTGTATCTCAATAAGTAAGTTTTGTGCAGTTGCAGTCGCCTGCTTTCTGATGCTCTTATTTTAGACCACGGGCGATATTTCTTGCACCAGCCGTGGTTTCAAACGTAAAGTAAAGTCAAAAACACATCCCTTAAATCATTCCAACACCGGCGCTGCGTGGCGGTCTCGCAATATGAGCTCTCCGTCTTTCGCCAACAGGACCGTAATTATTACATGGTGCCCTGATAAAAAGAGGATGTACCTAAAAAACAATCAGTATAATATTTTTAGGTCACAGTATATACAGAATGTTTCATAAGTAACGATACCTACATATTTCAGCAGCGATCAGAATACAAAGAATGAACCAAATATTATGCCTTAGTAAAATATTGCTAGTTAATAATATACTTAATTTTTTTTTATTTCATAAAAAAATTATAAAATTCAAAAAACTATTTGGTTCTCTGTTCTCCCAATACAAATGAGTTTAGTAGATGTTCAAAATAACCAGCATTTACCTAAAGACATTTTCTTACACGCTTATGAAACAACATGTCTCATATATAAGAAAGTTTCTGAATTATTTTAATAAATACTTTCGGCTTATTAATTTTTACCCGTAACGCGGCACGAATATTAACGCAGAGCCTATAAATTAAAAACTTTATAAATCCTCATAAACGAAAATTCAATGGATTAAGGTCTGGACTAAGAGCTGGCTAAGGAAATCAAATCTTCATATTTTAATTTCGGTAATGTACAGCTGAAGTATATACTACTGTGATATACACTGTGTGGCGCACTTTTGGCTCTTATAAAAAAAGTTCCAGGTTCGACTACCAGTCGTGACAATGAAATAATTATAAATTCTATCGAAATCCATTTTACGAGTAGCTTGTCACAGATAATTTTCTTCAAATAAGTATGAAAATATTTTAATAATAAACAGGCAGATATTGCAGAAACAGAGCACTTAAGTAAATTTATAAACCTTTATTAAACAATACAACTGCGAGTTATACCAAGTTAACATTTTTTGACTGTCATGACTATTAACTGAGATACATTATTTCTACTATATACGAATATTGGGTGTGTGTCCGTTGTCATTAAATGTATAAGTACCTACTCCCTACCATACAATTTTAGTTTACTATCTAACTCAGCAGGTTTCGAAATTTTAGTATGGTATTTTTTTGTCGATAGCTTCAGAATTGTCATCAACGTTTAATGCTACGGAAAGGTATTTGTAATTTGGCTGTACAGCCTTAAAAATTGAAGTCAATTCAGAAATTATTGGCAAGAAATACAATACTGAAAATGGAAATGTATAAGAGATAATAAAGAGAAAATTAATAAAAGCTTTCTCTTCCAAACTGTATTAAATACTAAGCTTTTTATATTAGTTGGTTTTATTACCTACAATATGCTGCCATACTTCCCCTCATCTGATTCCTTGGGAATGACGGATTCTTATTTTAATATCATTTTTTTGGCACAGACTAACAACATCCCAATTCCACATTATTTGGTAGATAGCTGCTTTGTATCCATCTGATCGTGTCGAGCGACCAAAACGCATAATTATAGTAGCAATATGGTAATTAAATAACAACTACAGCCGTATTTCGAATTATATATACAGGGTGTGCGATTTAAGACCGGAACACCCCATTATTTCGGAACGCGTTGACCGATTGTAATATATTTTTTTTTTTTGGGACAGTAGTGCTCGATGAGCTCTATTTGACCATGTGGAAAAATTTTAAATTTTCATTTTTTCAAGGCCTGCTAAGACCCGCTAAATGGGTCGAAATTTAGAGATCGACCATTAGGCAATTTTTTTCGAAAAAAATGGATAGCGCATTCGACTCAGACGTGCCTCAAATACCTTTATACAAAGTTTGAGCTCAATACCTTATATAGGATGTTTGTCACAGCGTAGCGAATTTTCAAATTTTTCACTTTTCGACTGACCCTGTATAAAAATCTATTATGCGTACAAAAAAGGTAAAGTAGCTTCGTTAATCCGGATTTCCCAGTAATCCGGACTAAATTGAAATATCACTTATTACATTATGTATCTCATAATCCGGATAATCATTAATTCTATAATCCGGATAGTAACGCATTACGCAGTTTGCCGCGCAACTCGTGCTATAACCTCGTCTAAATATGTACATAGAATTTTTGTTTCTTATTACAGTTTTATATTTAGGTTTGTTTGTGTTTTGTTTTTGAATAATAAAACTTTATTCTGCCTATTATTTTTTAATTTTAAATGGGTTCCAATAATCAGGATTTTTCTCTAATTCGGATCGTCCTGGTTTTAATTGATCCGGATTAGCGGAGCTTTACCAGTGAGGTCTCGATAATCCGGATCAATGAAAACAGCGGCGATTCGGATTAGCAAAAAATGCGGATTATCGAAACACTATATTTACATTGAGGAGATTGCCCTTACTTAATATCCTTTCTTCAGCATTTGAAGTAAGTATATCATATTTTTGTTGAATGGTTAAATCCACGTGTTTCCTTCGTGGGGCCATAGCTACATTTGTCACGGTCAAGTGACTGAGGTGAAATAAGCGCGATTACGCGAATTGGCGCGAATACGCGAATCCGCGAATTAATTGGCGCGAATCGCGAATGGGCGTGAATAAACCTTTCAAGCTTAACATTACAGAGAATCCTCCAATCACAGCCGCTAAAAAAGCGTCGGATAACCAAATCATATAAAATCCGGATTACAAAGTACATAATGAAAAAAAAATTTGATTCGGATAACCGAGGAATCCGGATTATCGCGATTCGGTTTATCAAGACCTCACTGATTAATGAACAGATAGAACTATTTTGGCACAATTGGAAGTCACAGATTCCATTAAGAAGTGAAGAATTCGAATTTTCTGATAACAAATCGCAGTAGACAAGTAGCACTTAACATTAATCATATACAGGGTGTTACAAGTTTTGGGTCGGTAAATTTAATTGGTGATTCTGAATATATGAAAACAAAGTTCCGGTGTCCAGAAATATATAATAACAGAGATAGCTCTTCAAAGTCATGTGAAATAAAAAATTTGTTTAATCTGCAAGCGCAATAAGTGGCTGACTCTTCCAGTATCTACGCCACTGGGCACTTGAAACCAAACTGGTTATTATCATTTCGTAGTTGTTTAATGCAAAACTGCTTGACCAAACCAGTTAATGGATATAAATACTTTTTGAAATTTTCTTTCCGCAAAATTCGAAGAGCTGTTCTAATGGATTTCTGAACCCATGTTAACCAGAACTTTTTTAAATTTATGTATTCAGACTTACCTAAAACTTTAATTTACAAACCTAAAATTTGTAACACCCTGTATTTGTTAATAAGGAGATATAACAAATTGGAATTAAAAAGTCTAGTAAAAAATAAAGCGAATTTCCAATAATTTTTCCTGTAAAGCAATATAACTGTAAAAAAGTATCATAATTAAATAAAACGTGTTTGAAATAATTGAAAAAAAAGAACGTGTCGTGAATTTGGCTAGTATACCAAAAGATACGCATTGAAAAGTTCAGTCCAAACTTGTTTAAAAAATTTGGACACTGTATCTTGAAAACGAAGCATTACCGAACCTATGTTTATATAAACTTTTCGTCTTAGAATCACTCAAAAAATCACTCCTTGAAGTTTGGCCACGTACTTAAATAACACCCTGTATCAGTTAAACGAAAGAAATAGTAAGTAGAATGATATTTATAGTCTTAAAAAGTTCCATTTGCGTAAATAGTTATTTCTTATTAAAATTTTATTACCTCTAAATTATTCTCTTTGTGTTCTGTGTAAAGACAAAAACGCATTACCTAATAGTAATTTTAAGCCGGGCAAAAACTAATCGATAAATATGCTGATTGCTTTTGTGTTAGAGGCCGGTACATTTGATGTGTTGCTATAGTCAGTTATTCGGCAGATCTACTGGGTGTTAAGTGATTTTTAATGCATTTTTAAAATTTTATCCATGATATTTGAATGTGCCGGATTACCATATGTGATTTATGTGCTGTTTCGATTTAGTGTTGATGGGGCGAATTGTAGAAGATAAAATAAGGCACTAAAGGTAGTTTTCATTATACAAGTTGGTTCAGAATTTACCGATTAAACTTCGGGAAGCAATAGAGTACGTTAAAATAAATGGACTTTCTTTAATGAACTTATATCTAAAACCGCATAGTTTCTGAGATACAGGGGGTCAAAGTTTAATTTAAAATAAATATTTTTTTAAATATGTTCTTAATTAGTTAAGGTATTTTAACGAAACTTGCATGACAAATTAACGGTAACAATTAACGTTTTCCGAAAAAAAATCGACTCGCTAATTTATACAGTGGCGGAGTATTCAATTTTTTAATTTTTACTTGTTAAAAAATAGTCATACGCCACTGGATAAATAAAAAATATGAACATTTTTAAAAACTACAATTATTTCTTAATAAAAAAGTATTCTTGGCATTTTTGTCACCAAAGCTTTGTCCAAAAAATTGGTTCAGAAAAAGTTCTGCAAAGCTATAAATTAAATTCTTGAATACTCCGCCACTGTATAAATTAGAAAGTCGAAGTTTTTTAGGAAAACGTTACTTGTTACTGTTAATTTGTCAAGCAAGTTTCGTTAAAATACCTCAACTAATTAAGAACATATTTAAAAAATTATTTTTTTTAAATTAAACTTTGACACACTGTATCTCAGAAACTATGCGGTTTTAGATATAAGTTTATTAAAGAAAGTCCATTTATTTTAACGTACTCTATTAGTTCCCGAAGTTTAATCGGTAAATTCTGAACCACCCTGTATAATTAGTTTAATGTATTAATTATCTAATTCATTTTATAGACAACCAAATGTCTGTTTATGGATATTAAATTAGTAAAGAAGGTAATTTTGGATAAGTTAATGATTCCTTTTTTATTCCAACAACAAAACGCAAATTAAAAAAAATATTCATGCTTCTACTAAGTAGCTAAAAGGTGGGTGACTTTTCCGACTGATTCTAATTTTGATTGTGACTATTATAAATTAGGCATTCTCCTTCTGAATATTGAAAGTCTTTTGAATATATACCCAAGGAAACATTAGTTGTATAATACAAAGAGATTGAGATCTAATATCCTTTTCCTTATCCCGTATGTATTATGGTGGTGTATACCTGAAATTTAATTTAACGGAGGTTCAAGGTTCACGTTCTCAGTAACAAACAGTAACAGTTACATTGCAATTCCACAATTCGCGTCAACACAGATATCAGCAAATTAATTCCACACATCGATAGGTGTATTGGAGAAGATGGCGATAGCATCTCCCCGAGTCGTAGCAGATACGGTCCTCAGACTGTGAAATGCGATTGTGTATGCAATTTGCCTTATATATTATCCAAATTGATACTGCAAATGAATCGATAACATTATCCCATGTAATACAAGCCAGATACTGCTAGGCGCACAAAGGATTACCGAAATAATTCCATTGCAGTGGTGTAGGAAGTAGTTCTGTGTTTAAGTTGAAGGAAGCATTATTTCACGAAAAAATAAAGCTGTTTTATTTTTTCGGATTAAATGTGTTTTTTTTGCTTTTTTTTTGGTCATAGTTTTAAATGTTTATGGACCTCAATTCGGTGATAGCAGCAAATAATTTCAATCGTTTGCCTATTTATTGTTTAATTGGTCAGCATTCAATGTCCAAATTTTGGCAATGGTATAAAAACAAATCGGAGAAGCTCATCGACGTGCTGACAAGCTTCTCCGACATGTTTCTTTAAAGAAAGAACATGCGCGCTTTAGTTGAACCAAAGATCATTTCATATTCTAGATAGTCAAAGCCACTGTTTATTTCATCGCCCCATCTTCTCTCTCTAACACGTGCAAAATTGGATGCCAAATAACAGAGAAGTATTGCAGTATAATGAGTTAAAGTGAGATGAAGCTTAAGTTGGGGTCCATTTATGAGCGATAAAATTAAACAATAGATCTATCTAGTGTATACATAATCTTTGGTTGAACTAATGACAAAAAATATGCGTACAACGCTTTGGGGGTATATGTTTTAACCATTGACTGAATTCGACAATTGAGTACAACATACCTATTATATAATCGTTCATATTAATATGACTGATGGTCGAGATGGTAGCGTACCTGCCTCTCACCCAAAAGTCCCGGGTTCGAATCCCGGTCGTGACAATGGAAAATACTGTGAGAGGGATTTTTCCATTATACACGGATATTGGATGTGTGTCCCTGGTCTTTAAATGTGTAGCCCCCTCCCGCACACGGCTCTTCTAGAGCCTTCTGGGATAAAGGAGGTCGTAATTACATGTGGTGTATTTATTAATAATATATTTATGTAAATCCAAACTCTAGCGATCCAAATCAGAGAGTTTTTATTATTTGAGACCACATTTCACAGTAACATTCGTAAAAAAATACGTTAATCCTAAAATGTTTACGATAATTATGGATTCTAAAATTATATGAATTTAAGTAAATTATATTATGGTATATATATATTTCATACAAATAGTGACTCATATGTTTCCTAATTCACAAGTGTTTCGCGATTTTAAAGCACTTAATTATAAATTTTTTTTAGCCGTCTAAAAACGTTTCTTTGTGAAATATTTCACAAAAATGATTTGTACTCCACTGTCCTATTTAATACTTTGACTGCACTGTTTCATGCTGCAGCAAGTTACTGGATTTGTTACCAATTCTTTTAAATAAATCTTGTCGGTACAGTTTGCTTGCGTTTTTATTTTCTAGCAGATATTTCATTGTTTGTCCCGAAGACGGAAATTTATAGCTAACGCTATTAAAAATCCCCTGTTCAGATTCTACAAAATTTTATTGTAATTTTAATTTATCTCCAATTTATTCCTTGAAATTGGTTAATGTGTGATGCATTTTTACTATTTATTTTTCACTGCCGTTGGTTTTGTTTATTTGTTTAATCCTCAAATTAAATAAGTTTTTTTAAATTATATACATGCAGTGATACACAGGGAGATGCAAAGTAGCTGATGGATTTGAATGATACTTAATAATTTACCCTTAAAACATTTTTAGACAAACCGCAGGTATTTTCATGGCTTATTATGACAAATTTTGTTTAATAGTATAATTTTTGTTTTACAGTGTAATAGTTAATTGTCAGAATGAGTGCATGTTATGAAAAATAGATAGGAGAACGTTTTTGTATAAAAATGAATTCTGAATCTAAACAAATAAAGAAAAATACGAATTAAATTAATTAAAGAAAGTAAAAGTGGAAAACTGAGCGGTAGTATCTAACTCATATGTTTTCCTTTTGCGGCTGGTCTAAAAATGTGTTAAAGGGTACTGACTACTTTGAAGCTAGTAGGTATCTAAATTCCACTAAAATCAATGAAGTATTTATCAAAAAATTATATTTGAAGGTCCAAATTCATAGACTCGTACGAAAAATCGAAATCGGCCAAAGCAAAATACAAATCTCTTTATTTTAAGATATCTGATATTATGTGATTACATGTTTGCACCATAAGTCTGAATTACCCGATAGATCGATAGATTCATAAAACAAAAATAGTTTGTTTTATAACATTTTTTTCGGAAAGTTTAGTTTCCGAAATACCGAATATCTCGAAAACTAAGGGTGTTTATTTTTGAAGAAAAAATTTCGTTTCATAACTTACACATCTTTCAATACATTTTACATTTAAAAACTAAAATAAAATTGTTCCAATGATTCTTCTTAACAAAAAAAATTTTTTAAAATTCATTAACACGAATATGTTATAAATTATTTATATTATAATAATTATAGTTATTGTGCCTTAAATATGTAAAAATAACATTATCGTGAAATCAGAATTTCTAATATTGCTCTTTAGATGTAATTAACCTATAAAAACTTCACTTTTTAAACTTTAATCTCTTGACCCGTTTTGCAAATGCCGTAGTACGTTGGATAGATAAAGTATCGAGATTGCATGAAGTTATATTTATGTTAGAATTAGAAGGTACAGAACGTGCATGTTTCGGTTAAGTTGGCCAGGAAAGCATTATATCATGTTGTTTATAAGTAATTGTAACGATCAGGCTAGAAACTCGTGGTCGAACTAAAGTGTTTAGCCACATCTGGGCTTAATGAAACTGTTCGTAAACTTTCGATTTACCGCCAGCCACAAATTGTTGTAGCCGGAAAGATTGAAATCATCTTAGCCATTTCATAAATTGAAATTGGTGGAAGACAACACATCGTTGTGATGGGGATATAGAGTCAGTGCGTCACTTATACTTAAAAACAAAACAACTTTTAATAACGTACGACAGCATTTAAACCATAATTATTGTTGAAT
Organism: Rhagium mordax; assembly: GCA_963680705.1. Classification (NCBI taxonomy): domain Eukaryota; kingdom Metazoa; phylum Arthropoda; class Insecta; order Coleoptera; family Cerambycidae; genus Rhagium; species Rhagium mordax. The sequence continues at coordinate 25,708,543 of OY796658.1, read as the reverse complement.
ATTGGTTTACCAATATTTTAAATAACACTCTCTATATGAAACGAAACAAAGAATGTAGGTGGTCCCTAGAAAATTATATGCCTCCATTTTCATTATCAAAGTATGTTAATGTTTTGAATATGCAATTTTGCGTAATTTCTCAGATATTGCAAATAGTTTAAAATTAAAAACACCTCCATGTAAGGGATTTTGAAGATATTAAAATCAGTTTTTAATCATTTATAGAATAACCGATGGGGGGAATTATAATTTTGTCGGCAGCAAACTTATGGCCAACACATATTTTTGGTAAATGTTTTAAGTTTTTTTCCTAATCTTTTAAAACTTCCTATATCTTATTAAAAAATGTAGATAACAAAAAATTTTCTAATTACCTACCTACTGTCCTATTTTAGATATACTTATCGGTGTTTTCTAAAATATTCGAAAAATTACTTGCTAATCGTATAATTACATTGTTGGAGAGCAATAAATTATGATTATTATTACAGAAGATTAATACGATTATAATGAAAGATTTATGTAAATTCGGAACGTGGGTAATAGATCAATAAAGCATATAATCCGACATAACTGTACTCAGAATACTTCTTCCGGTCGAACCAGAAGTGACACCCTGTATATGTTTACATTTTCTTGTTCGTCGTAAAATGATTTCAACGATATCACATGTTGACATTTGTTTAAAAAATTGTATCGAAAAATGTGAAAATGTGAAAAACTGAAAAACACAAGTAGGGGCCCCGCGGGATTTTATTTTTGAATCTTGTAGAAAATAGGCGTTGAATTTGACCCATTGGCGTGTTTTTTGCCACTCCATGAAAGCAAAGTATTTCTTAATTAAGCAAGCGTTTTCGTCACAAGTCTTGGCTTTTTGTGAAATTCTTGAAAAATAATTAATTTTTTTTAATAAGTTTTAAATAGGAACATATTTTTTTGCACCATAAGAAAGGGCATACTTTCAGCTTTCACTTGATATGAATTATGTCTAGATTTTTGAAATTTAGGAAATCTAAATGAATATAAAAGGAGGCAGGGCATTACAGTTTACAGTGAAATTGGAATAATTTATAATGAAAAATTATTTTTTTCGAAATCTTCAAGGAAGTGTCTACTTTCGTGACTTATTTGCGGAGCGAAAGTAGTGGTTTCAATACTCTTATGTCACTTTTCGATACTCTTATATCATTTCAATACTCTTATATCATTTGACCGACTCGGTGGCGTAGTGGGCTAGAGCATGAGTGACAGTCATGGCTCTGGTTACACTGCCTATCGTGACGGTTCGAACCCCAGTACCGGCAAATGGTAATGTCGGTGGGTATGAATGTGTGTCTGCGTTTTTTCTAATGTGTAGTCTCCTTATGGACAGCCTTTGGCTTTGGATTTGGGGGTTGCCTAATTTCTGTAGTGTGTTTTATGTTTTTTTAAATGTTTATTTGTACTTTCAAAATAAATAAATCTAAATTATGTACCTATTTTATATTATCAGAATCTTTTATTCAGAAACTATAGAAACTATTAAAACTAAATCATATTATCAGAAACTGTTATTTAGAAACTAAGAACCATGTAGTTACATGCGAGGTTACATGGAAAACTAATGATAAATATTATATTTTTGTAGACACAAGTGAAGGCAAACTGTCAGCGTGACGTTTTTCTTGTGCATTTAATTTTTAGATTTCTCTAAAGCGTCCTCGTATTCTTCAACAACCCTCCTCGTCGTGCAAAAGACCACTTTCATGACTTGTAATGTAATATACTATTAATATACATGAGGCTCGAACTCATCCCGTTAAGTACGTAGGTATACCATGTAGGTGCAGAAAACATATTTTCCTTTTCGATATACGGCACTGTTAGCATTAATTTTGAAAATATTTCAAACATAAATAAATTTTAATTTTATTACGAATGATATTCTAAATGACAAAAACAATAAAACCAGTTAAAACTGAAAATGGCCAGGTTTAATTTTGGAGTGCAAGAGATATTGGGACACCTATGAAACAATAATTTATTCAAATTGCATTTTCCGCTATTGCCTGTGAAATTCGTTATGCACGTAGTTAAAAATAATTCCTCCGCGAATAATAGTGCAATTTGAGTGCGCGGAAAATTTATATAAAACGCAAACTCGTGGAAAATGGGCTGTTATTGTAAAAAGAATCGCATATGCGGCCGTATTACCGAGGATATAGTAACCGGGAATGGCCGATATATTTCTTACGGTTTTTGCCGTAGTCCCCTGACAGTCCCATATCGGAAGTCCAGCAGATTTATGGGAGAGCGCCAGCCGGGCCTCATTCTAAATTCTTAACCGGTACCGATTTTCTACAAATCTCTTCCGGAGCGAGCGCACGCAAAAAACTTATTACCGTTATTCAATTGCTTTTTGTTATATAACGTAATCTGATGTCGAGGCCTTCGTTTGTGTGATATTTATTGAAATTTACACAAATCTTTTTTTCAACAACACATTTGTTTTGAAATCCACATAAACAAATCCATAAATAATTTAACCCACTTAGAATCCCTAACGCATGGTAAAAATTATTTAACAAAAGTCGTTGGTACGTAGTGTTACCGACATGATCTTTGGTTACCGTTAAATAATTTTACATACTGTTGTACCAACCTAAGAAATAAAAATTTGACATTATATTGTTATCCTATCTGTTTCTGTATTTATTTTGTTCAATATTGCTTTCTTGTTCTACAACGATGGATTTGTTAAATATTATGTTCATACCTGACTGGTATCTGTAATATGAAAAAAGAAATAATTTTCAGACCGAAGGAACAAAAACCCAGTCAACTTCCCCTCCTCACTCATTTTTTTCCAACTTCGCTAACATAAAAATTTTACACCCAGCCTGTATCATCCCAGCACTAATAGTATGGCGAGCTAGCACTTTTGCAGATAATTTAATTAAAACTGATTTTGCAGAATGAAAATCTACCTTGTTCATCGAAGTATAATCAGTTTATTGTTACATCATCACCACCCAGTTGCTAGTGAGGGTACATTTGACTGTGTATATAATAATCTATTTCTCTTTTTTTATTCAAGTAGCATCATACCTATGGAAATAATAGCATGGCTAATAAATATCACGCGCCCCAAAATATCGATCTATTAAATTATGAAGCCAATTTCACACATTTTCAACGTTCACCCTAGAGACTATAAAGAGATTCAATTACTTTCAAAATTAATTTCAATATTATTATTTCGGCATAGCATTAAACGGCTTTGGCTGTCTTAATATTTCTTGGCGGGGTAGCTCGAGTATTTATGACCTCTTGGCCGCGGTTCTCTCACATTTAGAAAGAGTAACAAACGATAAATTAAAATGGTAATGCCGCCGAGCTATATAAATGTCACGCTTCTATATCGAATACGATGCGACTGCAATAAAACTTATATAGGACTTCTTGCGGACATGCATCTTCCGAACTGTTTATTTTCGGACAATTTCACTTCGTGTATGCGCCGTTTTTGCACGCTGGATTTGGTTTGTGTCGAAGATATTTTTATATAATCCTTCGCTATATAAGAAAGTGCCGCCTTCCGCCATAAAACCTGGTTTATTTGTTATGCCTCACTGACACAATTTTGTAAATAATACACGAGGAACACAGAATTTATGCTTTTGTTTGTTTCAGGTATGTAGCAGATAATTCTCTTTCCAGTTAAGCAGACCAAGGTATGCTATTTCTTTTCTCATAATGTTATATTATTACTTTATTTATCACCCCTCTGTGTTTCCTGTTTCGCAAGATTTTAATTCAACTTATTATTATAAATGGAACACATTTTCAAATCTGTAAATCAGATCTGAACACAGAAGTGTACTTTTTATTTTGTTTTTCATGTTTTCGATATTAATGTCACTAATTTATCAAATTTCTAACACATGGAATTATTGTTCCTCTTAGAGAATTTATATTTGTATAAGTGTTTAGTAAAGAAATTTCTTTACTCGTAAGTTTAAAAATGTAACGCTTGAGGAACCTCAAATACCTATCCATTTTTGCAGTGGTCTTCACATTCACTTGTTTATTCATAAATGGTAAATGGTAAATTTCTTTACACTTTAGACATTAATTCAGCTGATTTTTAAATTAAACTCGTTTTTCTAACAGAACAGTAGGACTCCTATAAGATTCCAAATATTTAAATTTCAATTTACTTCAAGTACAGCATAAATATGCAAATTCCAGTAAAGTCGACGCTAGTACATTTTACATATTTGTTAATATCATAATCTTTCCGTATTACTACCAAACAAGATATAATACAAAAAATTTCGACAATAATTATTATGCATATAATTTTTTAGAAGTATATATAAAGGGATAAATATCTTGTGTTGGTTGCGTTTCAGTTTAATTTATTTTTTAAAAAGTTATCCAAGATTCTGTAGCAACTAGTGTAATTTTAGAGCCAGAGCTCAGTTGAGATCGAGTTTCCGTTGATAACACATCAGTACACGTATACTTTTGCCTCAGATTGTACTTCAAGAAACTTAGTATCTGATCATCTCTTTCTAACAGATATCTATCTTTTTTTTTACCCAGTTCATCCGCAGAGCTCCTTTCTGAGGACTGTACTTGAAGGCCATCTTATCAAGTTAAATTATAGTAGAATCTATGTTTATTAAAACATTCTCTAGACGATCACGACAAGAAAGAGCTCTAGAAAGTTTAGATACTGCTGTTGGGACTAAGTCTAAGTCTAAGACAAGATATATTAGAATACCACAAGGGTCCGTTCTGAGACCGACTGTGTTTTTTGTATATACAAATGATAATCCAATATTAAATACGCCTTAAGCATCATATCATATATTATGCAAATCACATAAGGTACATTTTTAATTTGGTGTAAAAATATGAAAAATTATGCAAATCAATTTTCTACATATCCTTTGAGCTATTTATTATTTATTAACACCGGTAATAATCTAACAGTTACCGAAAATATGGCTACCGAAAATTTCATACCTTCTGGGTAGACAAATATAAACTATATTAATTCAGGTACAACTTTTAATATTTTGTTTGAAACGATTTTGTCAAAGTTACCTAATGAAGAATTTTTAACAATAAGTCAAACATGTAAAATCAATTGCAGTAAAAATACGAAAATCTTAGGCATTTTACTAGCTTGTGAACTTAGAAGGCTATTCTAAGTCAGTTATATTTTGGATGCCTTAGCAGTTGAGATGTGGAATTGTATTTATATTACAAATGCGGGCAGTATATGTATTATTGCACATGTTAACAAGTTTGACTTTATGGATTTGAAATACTTATGATAATAACATACGGCCATTATTCAAATGTAACCGACATTTAGATCCTTTTTGCTCTTGTTTATTCAGAATAATTGTAATATACTGAAGCGACATATTAAACACAGAAGCAACGATGTAACTTTTTGGTTTTAAAGCTTTCGTGGAGCTGATATTTGTGAAAGAATTTTCGGGTTCTTTCCGCTTTGAATATTTTGAATTCTTGGCGTTTCGACTTGCTTGAATCGGAGACCTTACTTTAGAAGACCACGTCAACCTAATCGAAACGCCAGAAATCAAAATCTTCAATGGAGAAGGAAACCCGAAAACTTTCCTACAAAATTACGTAATTTGTTTTATTAACAAAAAATTTTTGTTTGATATTTTAGCCAATTTTTCGCAGAAACTGCACAAAATGATATTAGTACTTTTTTCTACTAATCTCTTTCAATAAATTGGATGAAAACTACATAGACGAGGCAGTATCGGCGCTTGAGCGGGCAAAACTATTCCGCCGAAATATTTTTGCATAATCTTGTTTTATACATAATACTAATTATAAAAGTTCAAGTTGCCACGCGGCAACCCGGTCAGATATTGTTTAAGCAGAAGCAGTTTTTAAAAAAAATAAGAAAAAGTAAAATTTTTTCATTTTTAAAATTTTCATTTCATATTTTGTATCTAGAGCACCAACAATGTCACTTTACTTTTTGGATAAAGTTGATATTTCTAAAGTTACGAATTTTTAAATTTGACAAAATGACGTTTTTTATCGATTTCAAGTGATTACCTATAAAAAATATGAAAAATTATGCAAACACATTATTTTCATATACTTTCAGCTAATTGAGCTATAAACAATGAAATGCGTGAATTCGAATAACCATTTTTTAGTTTTTAATATCGCTTTTAATTATTGTGTCTTATTCTCATTATTTTACTTTGCCCACTAGTGCGAAAAATGAAATACTTACGCGCTTGTTGGTAAAGTAGATTTATATTTTACTTTATACATATAGTTCTTAAGTAGTAACCATTCCAGTAGTGGAAAAAATTTTGTATGCAATTCGTGTGTAAACATTGTATTTTTTTTTTACCGACTGAAAACTTATTTTCACCCGTTCCGGAACATCCTGGGACTTTCCTTCATTTTATACTGATATACATCACTGATTTTGTTTATTTGGTTTACAAAATTATGAAGATAATAGAAATGAAAATAGAAGAATCGGAATAAATGAAAATAGAATCCTCAGACATTGTATTTTACTGATAGGCTAAGTTCTCACAGAGCAGCACAATTGCAGGTGTCAAAATGTTGTAGGGTTTTTGTAGGGTCATAATAAATTACGTGACTAAAATTATTTTAAAACCAAGGAATGAGACGACGCTTTACACCATCATCCGTTTCAGAATTGTATACACTATCGTTGGGGAAATATCTATAAAACTTGTCCAAAATAACAATATATACGTAATTGATGTTGAATTCTTGGCTAGATTATAAATTAATACAAGCGAAAACTTCAATTTTCTAGATTATAATATAGTATGCAATGCTGCAGGACTGCAGTAAAGTTTCAAGTTTCTAACGCTTCGATCATTTTATTTCCGAAAGGAGCCACTTACTTAGCAGCGTTGAATAATTGTTTCCATTTGATTTTATTATATTATACATCTTGGCTGGAACCGTCATATTATGATAAAAAAGTGTGTGATATTAGACGTTTAAGTCGTCCGTCGTTGGCGGAACGGCAGACAGGCTGTACATCATGATGTTCATATTCCAGTGGCAAGATTTATGCTATGCCATTACCAAGCGGTGTTGTCTATGACCCCCAACCAAACATTAACACTAACTTCTTTTGGGAATGAGCAAGTGAGGATTTCGTGAGGATTTTCATGTGCCGAAACCTACAAATTGGGATAGTTAATTACCCCCCTTCTAGTAAATGTAGCTTCGTCAGCTAAATGTATTTTATGGTGAAATTTGAGCCACTTCCACGGAATTTAGTAACCACTAACCACTAACAGAAATCCAACCGTTTTTCTGCGTCCCCGGGCGGGGTGCAAATTCTGGACGGGTTGCAAATGAAAAGCTTTTCTATGATTTTCTGTTCTGTGTCAAAATCAAAAGTACTCTGAGTTGAACACAGAACAGAAAATCATAGAAAAGCTTTTCATTTGCAACCCGTCCAGAATTTGCACCCCGCCCGGGGACGCAGAAAAACGGTTGGATTTCTGTTAGTGGTTAGTGGTTACTAAATTCCGTGGAAGTGGCTCGAATTTCACCATAAAATACATTTAGCTGACGAAGCTACATTTACTAGAAGGGGGGTAATTAACTATCCTAATTTGTAGGTTTCGGCACATGAAAATCCTCACGAAATCCTCACTTGCTCATTCCCAAAAGAAGTTAGTGTTAATGTTTGGTTGGGGGTCATAGACAACATTCTTTGTGGTCCTTATTTCTTACTACCTATGCCGAACGCAGAATCTTTTCATGATTTTCTCATAAATAATATGGTAGATATGCTCGAAGATGTAAATATTAATATCCGCAATGAGAATTGAATGCAACTAGACTGTGCTCCAGCACATTTTGGGTGAGTAGTTCGCGAATGACTCAATGAAAATTACCCGGAGCATTGGATAGGCGATTAGGTCCAGTAGCCTTGCCACCGCGATCGCCAGACAATACGGTCTTAGATTATTATGTGTGGGGTTGTTTGAAAGACAAAGTATATGCTTAGCCATTTGCAGCAAGAGAGGAGTGGAACATGTACACACAAAATTTCATTAAAATATTCCATTTACGTCACGAGATATAAAAAAATTACAAAAAAATTTAACTTTTCGGTATAAGTTTATTAAAATAGAAAACTCTTATTAATTTCACAATTTCTATTTATTCTCAAATTATCGAAGGTACAATTCGGATCACCCTGTATATTATATAACGCATATTAAATGAAACTTTGGACGTTGTTCCATGTTGGTTTGCCAAAGAAATCATACACATAAAATACACATTCCAAAGTACCCGCAGGGAGCCACACCATCATTATTTTCTCGTTGTCCGCGTATATGCAGTAGCACAGCGGTCCGTGTTATGTATTCATTCTGGGGTGGTATTATGAAATTTTCTGGGATGTACTGTGTGGTTACAATGAATGTGAAATTGCTGGGGCCCCAGAATATACCGCTTGGTAATGGCATAGCATAAATCTTGCCACTGGAATATGAACATCATGATGTACAGCCTGTCTGCCGTTCCGCCAACGACGGACGACTTAAACGTCTAATATCACACACTTTTTTATCATAAAATATATGACGGTCCCAGCCAAGATGTATAATATAATAAAATCAAATGGAAACAATTATTCAACGCTGCTAAGTAAGTGGCTCCTTTCGGAAATAAAATGATGGAAGCGTTAGAAACTTGAAACTTTACTGCAGTCCTGCAGCATTGCATACTATATTATAATCTAGAAAATTGAAGTTTTCGTTTGTATTAATTTATAATCTAGCCAAGAATTCAACATCAATTACGTATATATTGTTATTTTGGACAAGTTTTATAGATATTTCCCCAACGATAGTGTATACAATTCTGAAACGGATGATGGTGTAAAGTGTCTCATTCCTTGGTTTTAAAATAATTTTAGTCACGTAATTTATTATGAGCCTACAAAAACCCTACAAAAAATCGAGATTCATCGCTAGGTATCATGCAGCTCTATTATTCATCCTATTGGACATACCATTTGGTGGCTCGTGTTTAGCGCAAAAAGAAATGGGGTTGATAATGTCAAACTGAAACTTATTTTCAGTAATTCGTAATTACTCATTTACCGCAGACTAAAATATTTTAGTCACAGTTGTTAAGAGTGGCCCATTTCAATAATAAAGTCTTGATATGTCTGTACGATCAAGGCAGTTGTGGATATTTATTCGTGTATGTTTCTTCCTGCATTGATCCAGATTCATTGATAATTTGTATGTGAACTTTTAAGATAGAATCGTATATTTCTTTTACAGCATCATTTTTCAAACACCCTAAATATAAATATATTTCCTAATTCTTTCCAGCAGCAACAATTCGTGCTCTTATGTAATTCAAAAATGGGTCAATTTCCGACTATATCATTTTATTATTCCCAAGAATATAAAATAAACTAGCATTTTTATATAGCTCTGCAAATATATCGATAAGGCTAAATAACCAAAACTCTAAAACAACATTGTGGGTATATTTACGCTTATATTCGCAAGTGCGCTAGAAATAGAAAAGTGGATACCATCGATTATATTTGTTAAAGTTAAGGCCACATGAGGCGGTATGCAAGCATGCAATTTCAGTTTTAAAATTTATTATCCCCAAGCGTTATTTTTAGAAAGTTTATATGTACGTTTTCCTGCACCGCCGCAGTGCTGTAGTGATTTTATTTCCAACTGTAGTAATTTTATCGTTACCAATCGTGTTGGTTACTAAGGATAATTTTATAATTAATAGCGGATGATTATCTAAAAATGGTAAAACCATTTACTGTCAAGGAAAGTACTTAGTGATGTAATAATTCAAAATAGAGATTTTTTTGCACTTTCCAGGATGCATTCTTTCTACAAATAAAAATTAAGTACAACATTTTTAAACTAAACACTTTATAATGAAGTTTAGCCTTTTGAAAAGTCCTAGATACTCTGTTACCTGTGAAATAAGGCCAACATTACTGTCCATTAGTTGTTGCAATTGTTGTGTAAAATATTATTTTATTAGTCACTAACCGTTTTTCCATTGTTTCCAGTTATATAAGTTTTCTTTTGAATTTAAATAATTTGCTCTCAAAAGAGATAATCCGTGACTGAAAAATGTACAGATTTGTGAATAGGTTTATTTTTTTTGTATAAATTATGTGACAATTGTTTACAACTATGTCAACTACATACTGTATACGTAAGTAAAGGCAATTATGTACCTGATGCTTATTTTACTCATCAGATATACAGGGTGGTCCAGATTTTAATACATTAATTTTGAGAGGCGATAGAGAATCGCAAAATAAGGGGACTTTTCTTAATAAACATACATCGAAAAATGCACCATAACTTAGATACAGGGTGTTGAAGTTTCATTAAAAAAAACTTTATAATTTAATATCTAAGGAAAGACAAAAGCCATCTTTTTCAAATTTGGCACACCGCCTTTCTATGTAAATCTGCATCTACCATTCAAGTCAAAAATAGCAACAGAAAGCCATTGGCGCAGATATGGGGGTTACATATCCCCTTTCTAGAAATATGTAGTGCGCCACTGGATATTTTTGAAAAAATTATTAAATTGCTAAATTGCCCATGGAATTTTGAAGAAAAACGTGTTCTTGTAAAATTTTGATAGAACAAGCCGTTTCCGATTTATTTACAGTTAAACACTTTTGTGCAGGCATAATGAAGGAAAGAATAGCCCTCCAAACATGATTCAAAAATATGTTTTATTGATATTTAATAAAAAATTAACAAAAAACAGAACGAAAGAAATTTACATATGTATTTACAATAAATTTTCAAAGTGCCATCTTTCGGCTTCAATACACTTTTGACATTTTCTGGAAATGGAGTTGATTGCCGCCAATAGGTATTTGATGTCGATTTTCGAGTAATTGATGGCAAGTTTGACGAATAAATCGGAAACGGCTTGTTCTATCAAAATTTTATAAGAGCTCATTTTTCTTTAGAATACAATAGGCAATTTAGCAGTTTAATAATTTTTTAAAAAATATCCAGTGGCGCACTATATATTTCTAAAAAGGGGATATGTAACCCGCATATCTGCGCCAATGGCTTTCTGTTGCTATTTTTGACTTGAATAGTAGATGCAGATTTACATAGAAAGGCGGTGTGCCAAATTTGAAAAAGATGGCTTTTGTCTTTCCTTAGATATTAAATTATAAATTTTTTTTAATGTATGTTTATTAAGAAAAGTCCCCTTATTTTGCGATTCTCTATCACATCTCAAAATTAATGTATTAAAATCTGGACCACCCTGTATAGATACCTATAGACCATACATGACGTATACGACATCCACAATGATTGAAATAATTTCCAACATTGTATAAATTATCCGACATGCTGAATTTGATATTATGTTCTGAAAGGAAATGATGTTTCGATTTTCGGATAATTCTATGTTTAATTGAACGATAAAGATTTTAAATTCATTACGTCCTTAATTTCTCCATTCACAAAATGTTATTGACGTCAAGTGGCTTGCCCACGCTGTTAAGTACACTTTTATAAGCCCGTGAAACGTAAATATAATTATCAATCCAGTGAAATTTTAATTCAGTATAATGTAAATACGGCCCTTACTACGGATAGGTAATAATACTTTTTCCATTTTCAGTATGACCTATAAAATCGTCATTAGATATTTAGTAAATCACCTTTGCCCTTAACAAAATGACCACTTTAATAACAAAAATACTGCTAATGGATTAAAGTGGTGAATCAAACATAATTTCAAATTTCAAAAATGATACCCTCAGAAGTTTCAAAAATATATAACACGTCCATTATCTTTAGTAGTTTTGTTTTTATTTAGTTTCAAGCTTTTTGCGTGAATTTTTAGAAAAATATTAGAATTAGCTTGTTTTATTACTTTATCGCATTTTGTTGTCAATTTCTCGAAAACTACGATTAGATAATGGACATATACAGTGTGTCTCACTTTTCACCACTATACCACAATATCTAGGCTATTTGTTGATCGATTTAGATCAAATTTGGTATACTTCTTTTCTTCAGATTGTGTTTAAAAAGTTATTAATAAAAAAAATTTTCAAACTTAAATACGCCTACTATGATCAAAAGAAATTGGCAAAAATTAGGAGTTTATATTAGCGATTAAGATAGGGTTTTTGTTTTACAGATTCTTGTTCAGCATGACCTAAAACGCCTGTACACCAAATTTCGTTAAAAAATATTCATTCCTTCACAAAAATAAAAGTAATAAAAATCTAAGATTTCAATAATAATCACCCTACTATTCCAGTTATTTATTGTCGGATATTTACATAAATTGGTAGTCGGGTGATATAATGACACTAATTAAGCATTAGGACACTTTCTTTTAGAAAATATCAAATAACTCAACTTTTATTATTTTTTATTATTGAAATCTTAGATACCTACTTATTACTTTAAAAAAAAAAAGAATGAATATTTTTTAACGCAATTTGGTATACAGGCGTTTTAGGTCGTGCTGAACAAGAATCTGCTAAAACAAAAAGCATATCTCAATCGCCAATATAAATTCCTAATTTTTGCCAATTTCTTTTGATCATAGTAGGCGTATTTAAGTTTGAAAACATTTTTTATTAATAACTTTTTAATTACAATCTGAAAGAAAAGAAGTATACCAAATATGATCTAAATCGATCAACAAATGGCCTAGATATTGGGGTGTAGTGGTGAAAAGTGAGACACACTGTATTACCTATATATTTTTGAAATCAGGAGAGCTACTTTTCAGTTATTTCATAATATGCAGGTTGTCGTCAAAATTTTGTCGGGCGTTAGCTATTTCCGGCTAAACTGGAAGTTAAATGTATACCATATCGATTTTTGTAACATATACAGGGATCCAGAGTGAAATAAATTTGGAAAATCAGGTTTTTTGACAATAACTCGTATTTTAATGTTTATATCGCTTATATGACCATACAATCGGATTCCTCATAAAAAAATACATGAGAATAGATTTTGATTTTTCATTTTGGCCCAATAATAAAGGCAGGAGATAGTGAGGACACCCTGTACCTATGCGAATAATTTCAGTCCGCATACTTTGTGTTATATCATCCAGATTGTCCAGAAGTTTTTAGATCTAAAACCCTCCAGATGTCTTCTAAATTATTATGATATTTTGGGACCCTCTTGGTCAAATTTAAATAGGTACTTTTAAAATGAGATTTTTTTTAATAATAACTGGAAACATTGTTCATCATAACTGTTCTTTTTAGGTTCTTCCGATTCTACAGCGATATTTTTCTGACATTATTTCCCTTGCAATCCAAACAATTAGATAAAACGGTTTGTTTCCTTTTCTTTTTTGGGATTTATTACCACATTCCTCGAGATTCCTATCCAAAAAATTCGATTTATCTAAAAAATATTCAAATTAACCAGTTTAAAACTGGGAAATAACCTCTACGCCTTTGACGTAATATCAGAGGATCAGTTAGAGGGTGTTTTTTGACAACTAATAGGAATTAAATTAATACAAAAATACTGCGCTGACGTTTCGGAAACTATATCCGTTTCCTTTTTCAAAGTTTAAGCTTTAGATTTTTATGTAACGTGTAGAATAACACGGCATAAAATAAAAATTGTTAATTTTTTTAGATAAATCGAATTTTTTGGATAGGAATCTCGAGGAATGTGGTAATAAATCCCAAAAAAGAAAAGGAAAGAAATAATTTATGAAATGCCACAAATAACATTTAAACAAAACGGTTTGCATACAAGAGCACTAATAAAACGGTTTGCATACAAGAGCACTTTTTTGGCGATATGGCCTAGCTTCCACATTTCCAAATTTACAATAGGTTATTATTTGAATCCGTGGTAATAACATATGGCATTGCGAATGCTGCTTTAGAATTGCTTGTCTGATGGTGTATTCTCATTGATTCTCATTAAATTCTGTTTTAATACATTTTTTTATACAAAGTACAGGATTGCAACGTATAGTCCTAGATTTTCCCTAAATATTTGTCAACTTCTCACCATTTTAAGTTGGAATTATGTACTTTGTATTAAGAAATGTACTAAAACATGTAGAGTGTGACACAGCCTTGATATTAAGCGAAAATTTAGGATTTTACGTTGCAGTCTTGCAGTATGCTTTGGAAAAATAATTACAAGCAACATTGTAATCCAGACGCTATTATTAAATTGTACACAAATGCCAGGTTATTACAAACAATTTATAAAATAAAAATAGTATTATTTGTTTTCTTGACTCTTTAATAAATTAATTGTTTGTAATATTTAATAGAAGTTTAAATAACCTGGCATTTTTCTGTATTTTTTTACGAGTGTACAGTTTAATAATAGCATTTGGATTACAATGTTGCTTGCAATGATTGTTCCAAAGCATACTGGATTTTATAAATTATTTTTACATTAATTCGAATATCAACATGTTTTCAAAAAATCAGTCCATTTTGGTGACATAGGTGAAAAGAGAATTATTTTCTCTAACAAATGGTGTAAAAATCCAATATGGCGGCAATAAGAAAAAAAAAGTTGACTATCGTTGCTCAAAATCTAGAAGGCTTAGAAAATTTCTATCAACGCCATTCAATTGGTAGTGGTCAAAAATATAACCTTGCCAAATTTTATTAAATTCGCATAAATGGTATAGAAGATATTATTATTTTTTTGAAATCACGATTTTCAATTTTTTCAGGATAAACCGCAAACGAATCAAGATAGAATCAAGATATCCAGCATTACTTGACAGCAAATTGTAGAGCATAAAATAGCGCAACTTTTGTCTAATTTAACCGATCCTCTATCTCTTATAGTTTCCGAGATACCAATGGTGGGCATCGAAAAATTCACCACCGTGTATACCCACTTAAATCGTAGTTTTCGAATATCACGTTTAAAACTTATCCGATTTGAATGCAATTTTTATTAGATTAATCTAAAATATGTATAAAATGTCGGTTTTTTTTTCTTCAAAGAAAAAAAAATTTTTTTGCATGCATTTTATATTTTTTCTGTGCAAATTTACTAACTTTCCGACATTATTCATTGCTTCTAACTTTTAAATTCATTTTCCCCAACTCTTGGTATGAGCTGTAAATTAATTTATTTGAAAAATAAAAAGTTCATGTCTATGCCTTAAAAGTGCTGCCATCTCGCACGAATTTGCGAAAACACATATGCACCTGCTGCAACCTGCATTCGCGGTAGTTTCGGTTTGACTGCATCATCTCAAACTGACTCAAATTTACCAGATCCAAATTTTATCTAAATTTATTAAGTATTAATTGATTGCGAATTCAGAAAAAATAGTATGTGTACCTCGTAGTAAAAGCACATTCCCGAAATCCGTGTCGTTTGTGAATGTTAGGCTTTTCCTATTAGGTACACAATATACCATATTACCTATCTTGTGGTTATTAATTTATTAATTATGTCTCACGGGTTTGACATTTACCTACTAAACGTCATTCTGCATCCAGCCTACTTGATTACGTGCATATCATGGGTAATTTAATGCTACTGCAAGGTGTAAAAATTTTCATTTTTTTCTATTCGTTAAGGATGAACCGATTTTGATTGATATCTTTGTTTTTAAAAAATCCTGCGGAATTTGGAACAAAATAAAAAAATATATAGTGCACTATCAATGCTCAAGGGCGTATTACAATAAAAAAAAATTCTTACTGTCAAGTTATAGAGAAAGCTTTGAATCATTTGTTTTAATTTTAAAATTTTGAAAATCACAAAGGAATAACGGATTCTACAGCTCTGGCCATTTTTCATGCATCTCTCTGTATAAAAAAGAATTTTCTTTTAAAGGTCCGTAGACCAAATGAAAAAACATTAAGTAAATATCCTAATGACACTCAGAACATAGGTAGGTATGTATTAAAAAAATAGCTATTTTCCAATTTATTTTCCCCTCAATTTCAGCTAATATGACTCTACTATAAATGTTTCTAATATCTGGACTTGTAGAATATTAAATATATATTTTTCACATGTACCTACCTATAATACGGCTTTCGCTTTCCATACTATCTTCAAATTGTTGAAAAGTACTAAAAAATATATAGCGATAATAATAATTGATAGCTATAGTAAAATGTATATACGTCCACCCCGACACATGTCCAAGATGGCATTACGAAAGGATAATAAACATCTCCGTCTGATTTCATTTTGCCACTTTTGCACATATCCAAGCCACTACTTATTTCCACATTTGAGATTTGCAGCAGTTTCGGCTGAATGTGTGCATAGTGGACCTGGCGAAGGCGTCGGGATTGCCAGCAGCCCGGTTTCCCGGAGTGCGCACCTGACCTGCTGCTCCAAGGCGAGAGCATATAGCCGCAGTAGATCTTCAAAATGGGTCTTGAAGCGGCTCCACTTGCATATCCATCTCCTGGAAATGTGAATTGTACCTTTTATTGCACATTCGCGCAGTTTTTATGGGCTATATTGATAAGTTTATTTCTATCCGAATATTTTACTGAGAGTTTTTTTATTTCAACGACCGAAATGATCCCTAGATATTATACAGAGTATAATTTAAAAGAATAATTTTGCAGAGAAGGCTGCTGCAAAGAGTCTCCCGAGGCAGCCGTGGTGCAGATATGTCTAAACTTTATTGAATATGTTTTTCATAATAAGTCTAACAATATTAATAATAATAACTATTTATTGCCATTTACTGTTTGGACTATTTCCAGAAACATTTATTCGGTTGTGTAATGGTTATTTGACCGTGAGGGAAAAAAAATATCACAGCGCATACATAATCTAAGAATAAGTAAACAAATCTAATATATATTATCAAATTAAAGGTAATAATAATAATATAATATACAGTGTGTCGCAGTATTTTTCCTGCATTTTAATAATCTGCCAATAAAACAAACAAATAATAATCCCAAAATGGCAAAATTCTATAAACTTACGGGTTTGTTTAATGGAACGTCCTATATATTATTATATTTTCGAAATCCTTATAATTTTCTGATTTCAAAGACATACAGGGTGAATCTTAGAGTGGCGGCCATATTTTTGGGGTTAATAGTACTAGTCGTCATGAACATGAATCCGAATTTTTTTTTTTTTGTAGGTTGTAAAATGGCCGAGTTATGAATTTTAAAAAAAAATTCGCGATTCAAGTTTCCTCTAATTCCGGCGCCGCTGGGCAAGAACTTACTGCATTACGTGTTACCTGTCGACAGTGTTGCCAAGTGTAGATGATATAAAACTCTCGCCAGCGCATTCCACTGGCGGGGTACCCAAATTCAAATAAAAAGGGTTTAAACAATAATCATTTTTCATAGCGCGTTTAAAAAAAAAATTGTATTTTTGTGTTCCCATAGTGAACGGTGTCGTCTCCTAAAAATATGGCCCCCACTTTAAGATTCACCCTGTATAATAAGATTATATTTAGACTATCCATTCTCCGCAGTTATTCAAAATAAAAATGTAGGTATGCAAAACAGGATATTGTCTATTTTAACCAATGGGTTACTAAGACATTTTGCAATTGTCATTTGTTGTTTTATTGGCAGGTTATTAAAATTCAGGAAAAATACCGCAACTTTTGAATAAATTTTTTTTCTGTATTTCTTCAAATAAATTCTGTAGGGGGTGGCTAATTATAAGGAAAATGCTGTACATAATGGGTCATATAATCTTTCATCAAAATCTTTTAGCATCCATCAAATCGGATTCTACACCTCCATAGCGTTAAACTTTCAGCAGTTGGATATTAAACAAGTCGCTGACTTAGATTCCCTTCAATTTAATGGGAGTTGAAATGTAAGTTGTCGAAAGACATGCATGTCAGTAAGCCAGAAAATGTTTTGCAAATGGTGTTGCCTTATTAATTTGGAAGTCCTTCTTTCCATTTAATATTTATAATTATTCAGAATTGCGTTGGTCTTGCTCAGTAGTTTACCAAATGATTTATTTCCTTAAATTGATGGGACCATGTTTATTTGAACTTATCTTATTTTCGATTTCTATGCGCAACACTAATTAAATCAATTATTGAAAAACTAATAACGGCCACACTGAAGAAATCTTGACGTGTATAATTGTCATTAATGACATTTGGTAGTTTTTTCATGTCAGTCAAACGTCTGTTTGATTTAATGTTGCTTAATTACTGAAAGTAAAAATTTTCAGAAAAATCCTCCTGTCATTTCATATGTATCGGACATTTCGCCTGTCAAATTTCTAAATGAGAATACTTCTCCAAAAAGTTTCTACGTCTAATTCGCGAGCTCTCGCACAATTTCTTAATTGATGGGATTTAGGATGCTTATGTTTGTTGAAACTTTTTTCGGCTAACTTGAGAATAACTATACAGACAAAAACTTAAGTATACGCCAGTATCATTCGAAAAGTTGCTTACGCCCAGGTCTTAACGTTAAGACCACGGAACCTGCAGTTGTAGAGCTGTTTTTAAATTGTAGTTTTGCCTGATCCAAAGTACGCTTTGTATCAGGCCAGAATATAATATTTTTTTATTTATAACTGCTATAAAAATATGTTTCTCTTCGAATAGCACTTTTTAGCACAATTTTAGCTTCTTCATGCTTGTTGTTGTTTCATTAATTACCATTTGGCATCTCGAACAACGTTGTCACGTATTTTAAGACTGATGCGATTTCGTCATCCATTATTACTCAATGAATATCTAAAACAAATAATAATATTGATTATACTGCTAATAAAACTCAGTGTAAGTTATTTATACAGTAAAGACCGAGGAGGTTCGAAGTTCGAACATGGGTATTAGTTTGCTCGATTTACTTGTACCCGTTGTAGGCAAGCGGACACAGTGGTGGGAATCGTGGATCTCCACGCTGTAGCCGATGGCTCTCGCGTCTACTGTTCCTTGGATTCTTTTATAATAATTTTTATTACACCTGCAACATTCGAGGTGCAGCGACAATTAATTTTATGTTATAGAATCACATTCTTGTTGCGAAAAAACAAACAATGGAAATTAAATGTGTTTTGAGATTTTTTTAAAATTACAATAATTAATTCTATCTAGGATGAATTATTGAAGTTGGAAAGATTTCGAAACGTTGGTCCAGAATACGTAAATCAAATTTCTGTCAGACATGAGTTCTACATCCCAACACGGTTAATGAGATACTAACAACAATAGTCTGCTGACTGCTGATCAGTGAGGGGCCACAGCGCACTGCCGCACCCTTCTCCTAATGTACAAATTTCGAACTGAGGCGAGTTGTCGGCCACTCGTGTATTCGTCCCAATCCCTGTCGTGTTCGAAGCATCCTGGACTTATCTGTATACGTAATGAATTCAGTCTATACATTACGTGTTTAACTTACTTTTAAATCTTTCAAAATTCGTTGCTCTTCATTGAATACTTATTAGTACCTTGTTGCTAATTGTTTATTACCTATTTTGTTTACCGTTAAGAGTCTTATATACCCACTTAAATCGTTGTTTTTGAATAACTCGTTTAAAACTTATTCGATTTGAATGCAATTTTTAACAGATTAATCTAAAATAAGTATGAAATGTCGGAAAGTTATTTTTTTCTTAAAAAAAACTTTTGCATGCATTTTATATTTTTTCTGGTCAAATTTACTTACTCTCCGACATTTTTCATTGCTTCTAACTTTTAAATATATTTTCCTCAATTCTTGGTATGAACTGTAAATTAATTTATTTGAAAAGCAAAAGGTGCATATATCTATGCCTTAAAAGTGCTGCCATCTCGCACGAATTTGCGAAAACACATATGCACCTGCGATCGCGGTAGTTTCGGTTTGACTGCATCATGTCAAACTGACCTGTGCGGGATGTGGTAGAATCGAGACTTGCACCTGATACAGACCCTTAAACTAGTGGATAAATCGATATCGCTTCAGAACCGATAGAGTAGCTTATTTTTACAAATCAGTTAGGAAATGAGAACAACAAGAAAAAAAAACAACATAAGGAAGCCATTATTATGAAATGCGTCGTTCGTAGGAGTCTGTACGATTTGAAAATTAATGCAGTCATAATTTGGGATTTCTTGTAAATTTGCACAAAGTCGATTCGGGATTGTTAGATTTGGAAAAGTCTGTAGTAATTTCTTTGGAAGAGTAATTGGGATATAATTGCCAACACGAAACACTTCACACTTATATTTATTTCTTTGGGAAGAAAACGTCCAAAACGAGGTAAATAATTATTTGGTAATATGTATTCTAAATTCAAGCTTCAAGTTAATTGTTTTTTTACTAATAAGGAAATAATTTCCTTTTAGGGTTTTACCATAAAATTTTGTCATCACCAAGTTTTTGCCTACCATATTTTATTCTGTATCTGCGTTCCCTTAAGGTTGCGATTTACTCCTCTGATATTAACCGCTATTTCTTTAGGAGTAAATTTTGCAGAAACTAACACACGGATTTTGAAAATTAATGTATCTAATTTTGCAGAAAGAAGTGTAAATGGCCGTGAGGTATTGAAATTTATCATTCTTATCTATAATTGAGAAGGAAAAAATAAGACTGTACATATTGGCAATACGTAGGCAACTCATTCAATCGCTTGTATTTACAATTTTGTATTTTTTTTTGTAAAAAGAAATTAGCTTACGGCCGAGTACAAAGTGTTACTTAAAAGCTCACCAAATATTGTCGTACAAATTAACGTATCTTTCGTGAAATTGACCCTCAAAGGAGAATTTTCACATTTTTAGGTCAAGTAGTCATTTGCATCGCTGAAATAGCGCCCGAAACTAGGCAAATTACAGAACAATATTATTGCATTACAACTTGGTCTATCACTCTGGAGATGTCAGCTTGTAGTAGTAGTACTTTATTAGTCCAAAAGAGCACAAATACAGGCTATATAAGCATTGAATAAAGGAATATATTCCTTTATTCAATGCTATAAGACAAGTCATACAACAAACATAGTCGTATAATACACAATATTATATAGACGTTACGTGCCGGCATCTGACGGCGAATAGCGTGAACCCTCAAAACAAAACAAAAATTTGTTATCTGCATTGTCTTCCAGCCCGGACCAGCCAGTGACGTCTACCCGCGTTAGGCGGGTTTTATTATAGAAGTAATTACTTTCTAAGGGACATATATTAAAGTATTCTAGTTAATTTGTTTAAGAGTGATAACTGGGAGCTCCCGAATCCAAACCTTCATAACAGCAAGTGTTGAAGAGACGCTAAGAAGCAAATTTTATGTTTCTTTTTTTTTTGTGTCATCTGTATACTTACACTTAGCTATAGTATCCATTTTAAATATTTCATTTTTTTTTCTCTGAAAATTTTTTTAAATAGGAAATATACATCTACATACATATATTTATATAAATTAGTGAGTAATTAAATATTTAGGTGTTAGACAAATATTAATTGAATCACATGAATTTAAAACATTTTACATAAATAGCGCTCGCTTGCATAAGCTGAGGAATTTATTTATTATTGTTTTATGTGCAGGCTAGGTATCTACATTACATAGTAGTTATCCTTACGGTCTACATTTCTTACAAAGTAACTTAATTTAGTAGATTTGGGAGTTACAAGAATATAAAGTATTTGGCGTATTTTTAAAATTTACTTGGCGCTCATAATTTATAACTATTTATAAACCCTGACCATCGCCACTGTAGTCTGTCAGCTAGATAGTAATGCGAGTGCTAGATACCCACCCACTTACTTCCTGGCCTGTATCGAAGGCTTACACGCCTAATCTCAATCGGGGTGTGGCGTTCAGAGCAAGAACGCGATAACTGTCTAGATAAAACAAGGTAGGACTATGCCAGGATTAATGCGTTATTTACAAAGGGAAACTTTCACGATAGCGAATTAATTCGTTTTCAGTTGCAAAGTTCTTCAGCGACCCAGCCTGTCTTTCATTCAGTCAACATTGCTGCGGTACTGCAGAACGCTGTTGTTAAAGAAAACTAATCAGTGAAGATTTATTATTGAAACCAACTTTTAACAACTGAGAAATTGCGTTGAATTCGGAAACTTAATCAGCGCTATATTTTAGCTTCTTTAGAAATGTCCATAATTCATATAAAACTGCATGCGAATATATTTCATGTTGCTAAGTAATTGATTTCCTATGGAACGTTACAAAACAAACCTTATTTACGTTATAGTTATGTCAGTAATGATTTGTCAATTTCTAAGAAATGCATCCAGGACAGCCCGAAAAGCACATATATTTTATTTATGCAGAACGTAATTTTTAAATCCGCTCAATGTAAACAAATGTGAATTTATTTATTTCTTGTTTCATGGTTCTTCAAAGGTCTCAAGGAAAGAACACAATTAACTCCCATTCTACAGAGATGGGGTGGAATATTTCTGGAGCAGTTGGCCCGTGTCAACCTCTATGCTGATATTGACAGGTCGATGTAGTCTTTTAGTGTTGAGAGCAACGTAAACTTTATATTGAGTATACCGATTATCAGACCAGAGTAGCCTGGATATGGTATTCATACCGATTATTAAGAATTTAGTCAGTTCTTTGTTCGTTCCTTAATATTTAATTATAATTTTTTTAAATCTACCATTTATCTAAAAATAAATAGCGCTACAGGTAATACAACCCCCTTTATCCCTGAAGGCTCTGAAAAAGTCTTGTGCGGGAAGATGCTATACATTTAGAGACAAGGGACACATACCCAATATCCGAGAATAATAGGATTAATTTCATTGTCCGAAAAAATCCCAGTGCCACGGCCGGGAATGGAACCTGAGACTCCTAGCAGAGTCAAATGTCCTCGCCTCAATATAAGCTTGAAAGAAGTTAATTATTATTAAACTAATTTAAAATTTTGAACTGTAGGTATATATTCGTATTCCCAATTTGAATTTTTGTGCAATGTCCATGTTAATTTTAAATAGTGGGCCATCAAACCTACACAATTATATATTACGATGTGTATGCCGTGTCATGTCATAAGATATATGAAACGTTTTATTAATTTAATATACGGTAATTTGCGAGTGGTAATTTAAACATTAAAAATGCAAATTTAATTTTACGTGTGTAGTTATCCTCTAGAATTCAACAGACGTCACATTCCTCGTTTCCCGGAATTGTTGAATTTGTGAACATTTGCCAAACGATTTTTATATGTGGCATTTGGTTTTTCCATCGCAGCACCGAGAGCTCCCCGAGAATGTGTATGCAAATGCAAATACAGTTCCTACATATTGGGACCCGAACTGAACGAGTCGGTGGTAATAAAACGTATTCCCAATGCATCTCGTTACACCAACAGAAATAAGTGATGTTCTGTGTGCGACATTGCGTTATATATTCAGTAATTAACCAGTCCCATGTCGGTAGTAATGAACAAACGGATTATCAAGTGTCACCCGTTATCCTTACTAAAAGGTAGTTTCGTTGACAGTTGTTCTTGGCAGACTATTTCTGAAAAGATTTATATTAGTAAGTTAAAACTTTGTTCAAGTAGGTGTCTCGAAGGCCTGTGAGTCTCTAAGAAGTTTATAAGGCACCATAAATATGAAAGGGTGCAATAAAAAAGAGTTATATAGTTGTGGAGAAGAACGGTTTTTTGGTGGAGTAGTTTCATAATAAAAAGTTGAATATAACCATCTCATCCTTTGGGTAAAATAACTTATCACAGGAAAAACTATCACAGGAAGTAATACCAGTTTAACGCATTTGAAATTGACGTTTGTGTGAACTGGATACATAAGTTGCAAAGTTCAATTTATTGCTTATATATTCTTAAGTAGATAACTTGTACACAGACAATGAAAACAAACACAACTGTATTCGAGTAGCTCTTAAACTATAATAATAAGTTAAATTGTTTTGAATTAGCGATTTTTGCTTAGGATTAGTTGAAACAATGTCAAACCGGTCTAAAATTTTAAATCTTTCACATTAGGCAAAAAAATGTTTCCAGGTACTATTTTATCATTAGTCTTTTCACTTGTAAGAGTGGATTGGGAAGTTTTGCTGGTCTTTGGTGTTTTCCACCTCGTTCTTCTATTCGTTTACTTTATATACCAACATTAGACTGTCATTTTTTGTCACCTAACTCTCTTCCAAAAATGTTTTGTCGTTGATTTTATTCTCATGATTGTATAGGTACAATTCTGGTCTAGGTCAAGATAAAACATATATCATATGGGCTATAGACTTTAGTTAAATTATTTGACCCAAAGTGAAAATTGAGGATTCCAAACCTTTTATGAATTTACCAGAAAAATTATTGGTGTACAAAAGATGAAATGAGTCTATATTCGCAAAAATCAAACAGATGAATAACTCGGGGAAGCTACAAAATTCATTGATATGTGAAAACGATAACAAAAGATATGATGGGCAAAAATGTCAACGATGACCAATTGAACTTTTCACTACACGTGAATTTGTTATTCATCTGTTTGATTTTCGCGAATATCCTCAGAAAATAAAAGTTATGAAAGGTATAGTAAACCAATTTTATATGACTACAAAAATCATAATAACGTAATTTTCGCTCTACGATTGGGTTGCGAAGCCATCGAGCCATATAAACGCCTTGTATATGTCGTCACTAGTGTTTTCATTAATTTCTTATTCATTGATCGAAAACTGAGAGGTAGAGGTGAAGGATAAATATACCTGCAAATTAGTTCTACCATACTTTAGATATTGTTTCGATTTTATTTGGGAAAATTAACTTCAAAATGGTTTTTATTGTTTTAGGAATTAAAACAGATATATTGATTAAGAAATTTTTCTAAATTACCCAAACAACTGCTCCAGCGCTGTAAATTTTAATATTCATTTCTTTATTTCTTAAATTAAAATTGTACTCGGTATGAGCAAGACCTTTAAAAGAAACTGTAATGCGCCGTATAATCCCAAAATAAATAACGGGCAATGTCTAATTTAACTTTTTCCTATTAAATCAGGATGAATAAAAGAAGTATTCGAGAGAATACTGCACTGGGCCTTTGTCTTTTTAATTTGATTAAGTGTTAGAAGAAATATCTGGGAGAGTTGTAGGCAGCATGTAAAACGTACTAATGAGTCGAGAGCAGGGAATTTTCAGATTTTGTTTCTAAACATCTGTCTCTCGTAAATCACAAAAAGTTTTTAAGTATTTTAAGTAGAAAGTTGAAATTAAAATGAATCAAGTAATGGAATGTTTTATTATAAGGTGCTCTTTCAGTTTTGACATTATTCTTTTAATTAACATTTCCTCGATGGCGTTAACGTTCTGACTTATGTAAATTCTCGTATCTCGTGCTTTAACCAAAAACTGTAATTTCGCTTATGTAACATTTTGGTAAATAACCAGTTTTGCATATATAATTTACTAGGTTTTATAATAGTAAAAGTTGGTCGATGTGTTTTTAATAATTTTATTGTAAACAAAATTACGTTTTTTTCATATCAATGAGAACCGTCAGTCGAGTACCAAGACATGTACAAGAGTAACTTCATATAATGCCTTCGTAGATTTACTATGTTTAGAATAAATAGAAATAAATAAGGAATATTGTAATCTCTGGAACCATTATTAATTGTAATCGTTTTTTGTCAAGTAGTAGTTTCTATTCACCTTGGTGATTGGTTTTAAATGATGCATCACATTCCACAATAATGTGCCTTTTAATTAATCCCTCATGATGCCATTACTTCCATGTGGATGAACAGTTAATGAATAAAATCGATCTTCTCAAGCTTAGTTTTTACAACTATTTCAAAAATATAAATTTGCGCCTATGTTTTATTGTCAAAAATATGCAAAATACATTATGACTAGCAATTATTTGCTTGTCAAATAACCATTTAGAGCGTTTTAAGTTAATATAAATGAACGAACTTTAGTTACGCGTTTAACAATACGAGAAGTAATTTAGTTCGACGGTTAACGTGAAGAGAGACTGGTGTTTTGTTCGTTTCGAAATGACCGTCGAGGATTTAAGCGCTTTCTAGAGCAAACACTGCATCCCCTGCAATCTTCTGCATGTAAGTGCATTTGAAGCTACCCGGATTCTCCCGAATGCTGGTTACAGACGCTCCGGTAGATAAGAAAAATAAACTCACATGAATGCCAAAGGATTCGCCATTACGATTCGAACAGTAAATGTAGCTTACCGGAATTAGGGTTAACTTTGGATGTAATTCGATCTTTACGATCGCCCTCGCTTTTATTGAATACTATTAGTTTTAAATTAGAAAACAAAAAGTTAATACGGTACAAGGACGTTATTTGTCTTATTTAATTACTGGGACTTATAGCAGAGCATTAAATCTCAAATTAAAACTATTTGTATCGGATAATAAAAAACCGATTCAATTAAATGGAAGACGTGGTATGCATGGTTTCCAAATTAGGGATTTAGCGTGCCCTTTGTGTTAACAGATTGACAGATAGACTTAAACATTTTTGCACATTTTTCAGGAATATTCATCCGATAATTGTGTACAAACCGTTTGAAGAGTCCAAAATAACTAATAATAATGAAACTTGTTCTTATTTATTCTAAACTTATATTTTTAATGGAAACGCAATTGTCAGTTATTTTATATATTATTGCTGTTGCTTATTTTTTTAATTTATTATTTCTAGCAGTACCAACAGAAACTTAATTCACTCCTTGTCACTATCACTGCTTTCTTGTCTTCATTGACATTTGTTATGAAGCCGTTTTGATGGGGATTAATAATTCTTCCGAGGTTTTTATTTAAAATTATATATAATTTCTCATTTTTTCCCTTTGTTAATTTTCAGCATTATTTGAAAATCTTTATGTTGTAAATAAGTACAAAATGATGGCCATTGGTTCGCTGATAATAATGCTCATTTTGTTAATTAATATATTGACAAAAAAGTATTATTTTGTTACGTAGCACAGCTCTAGTTAAAACTAGTAGCAAAACAAAAACAAAATTTAATAAGTATGATAAGTATCATTTAGTGTTAACTTTCGAGACCACCCTGTATATCTTTTTATATTATTCTATTATTCTCTTTTGCTTCTAGACGAAAAATGTCAAATAATGCGAACGGTTTCATTATTTTTATTATTTCAACGAGGAAATTTGCTATAATCGAAATTTCGTACCTACTGTATATCTTATCACACATAAAATATCAAATCCGAAACACATTTTCGCACACAATGGCCGACCAATAAGCACGGTCCTTCGATATCGACTCGATTATTGTATATTGCAAGTGCGAAACAATGCGTTCCGGCAGTCAGGCCACGTAGACCCGATCTATTTACTTCGTGCACGAGGATTGAAATCGAAAATCCTGCTCTTTCAGGTCGAAAAAAACATTTCAAACATCTTCCTGGCACGTGATGGAGAGACACTGATAGCGAAAAAATGGTCGCGAGGTGTGGGACACCATTGTGCCGAAGCGTATGCATATATATTACATGTATTTTCACAGGCCTCAGGAGTTTACGTTCTTTTATTATCTACGCGCCTACCGTCTCCTTTTCGATTTTGGTTAACGTCAACGACATATCACATACCGGGTGAATATGTGAAATTTATTTTTACTGCTACTTATGTAAAGGGGAATCGGGTGGCAATTTTAAACTGTACTATATAAAACTCGACTTGCTAGAAAATTGTGAGAAGTTATACAAACAGTTGCAGTGGAATTTGTTGTTTCATATACTACACAAAAGTATTATTCAGTGTTGTCCCCATTCATAAGTCTGGCAAACCACCATCATTATCAAACTCTTCAGCAGTAAAATACACTATTCGGTGAGGTTTTATTTTAGAAATCATTTGTCAATAAAAAAAATCCATATAAACGGTTGGGTTATATATATTTTAATAATAATAATTATTATTATTATTAATTTACACGCACAATCAAATAACAATTATATGTATAATACACAAAATAATTAATTTATGCTCTACTTGTTTTGAAACATAAAAAACCACATGCAGTTAAATTTGTTTCCTTAAGTCCATAACACCCTGTATATATTTAAATGAAACATTTCCATACATACAATTCAGTTATTTAATATTGATCTATTTTTACTATCATTAACGATTTCTTACAAAAAATTTTTGATCGAAGCAAAACTGAGTTTAAAAACTCCTTGAGCACCAAAAAAAAACTTTTGCTACATGTTTCACTTAACCACAAATGTAACTGATATAATTTGTGCCTTAACATTTTTCGTATACTAGGTGAAAATGCATGGAAAGTTGAAAATTTTATTATGAGTAAATATTTGATGTTTTTCATGATTTTCTATGGTTTTCGTATAGTTCTGTAATTTGATATGTTTTTTTCTACGATAGTTTTAACGAAGAAAAAACAGAAAGTATAAATTTGACAATTAATATAGGCCATTCTAAAAATGTGGTAGATTTAAGTCTGAAATATTTTTACAGTTTTCACTATTTTCGCAATATTTAATTGTTTTAAAACTACCATTGTTACGATCATATATCCTCAAAGGTTGTTAATTTTTAAACAAATGTAAAAAAAGTTGAACCAAATCCCACCATTTTTGTGGATTTTATCGCGTTTTAAAAATTTTTATACGACGAAAAGGGATATTATTTTACGTCAAAACAACTTTTTCGAATAATGAAATAAATCGAACTTTTAAGCCAAAAGAAAACTGCGTATCTTGAATTATATTGAAAATAACCTATAATAACCAAGTTTCGTAATAATAAAAAAATGTCACCGAATGCCTTGGATGATTTAAAATGGAATGACCCTTATGTAAAAGTTAGCTAAGGTATCATAATAAAAATTGCTATATTACACACCGTCGTCAATAGCAACTGCTGAGAGGGAATGGCATGCTTTCGGAGGAAGTGCATAATTTCCGCTCGATGCGGTGACGTTTACTGAGGAAAACAAATTCTCGACTGAAAAAAGGTCAATAATGATATATTTTTAAGCTAGTAGTAAAGAAGAAGTTATCAACAATTACATGCTATTGCCAATAGCAGCAGGTGGAAATATTTACTTTTTCTCTTATTGTCAGTAGCGAAGTAATGGCACACTATTGACGCTAAAATTTGGAAAGAAAATGCTACTTTCTCTTTAGATATCTTCTATAAAAAATAAGTTTTCTATGTTGAATGTGTTTCTGTGCAGAAAGGAAATTTGGAGCTCTGTAGAAAGTACCATTTTCCTAAATGAAAGAAATCATGTAGAAATGTTTTAGTACCTACGCGTAATTATGTATTTCCGTCATAAGTCATCTTTTATGTCACCTATTTCCTTTCTTATAAGCATATATCAAATCCGGTGACATTCAGATAACCTATATTTTCCTCCGGGCCTATCGAAAGCGCCGCCGTACGTATCCGGAATACATTCACACGATAACGATCTTAAATCAGCAAATGATGATCCCAGATTGAAGAAAAAGGAAACGTCGCAAGGATCTGCAGGCTTAGAATGCAATGACAATCTATCGGTTCACTTGTGGAAGGCTTAACTTAGAATCCGGCGATTTTCCCAATTTCTACCGGTTATAACGGTTCGACTGCGGACCTTGTGACAAGATCTGCGCGATAGGGATAATGGATATTATACATATTTTTTTTTTATAAAATACCAATGTGTAAACCTAAAAATTATTGGCATTGGAATAAAATTAGTAGGTACCTACCAGGTGTTCTTTGTCGTAGCAAATGGAAATGACATTACATTTCATTAAAGATGGTTTAGATCTTATTGTTCATCTAAAAACTTTGAATTTATTGAACATCAAAATATTTTGGTTTATCTTACAATTTTATGTTGATTATTATGTTGAGATTTTGTTATGGAATAACTGGTAATACTTAGTTGATTTCTATACTTTTTTGGTAATTTTTATCTGTCTATTGCCACCAGATAATGGAGGTGGTTTTCGCTATTATTATTACAACAAAATGGTACCTCACTGACTACGACCAATATCTTTCTATGTTTTTGAATCCGCATAAACGATGTCAATCTTTTGCGGAATCAACTTAAAGACAATGATGATGAATGATAAAGTTTGAAAGGGTCGCCATTTATCGTTCTCATCATTGTTTTTCGAGCGAGTTGAAACGTATTTGAAGCTTGTGAATATTTATCAGTCGATTTGAATCATCCTACTCTGATGCGTTGTATCCAATTTTAGATAGTAGTTCTTCAAACTTTTCTTCTGATATTCTCAAGCGATTGCTGTATCCTTCTATATCCTCCAAAACAAGTTCTTTCAAGAGTTCCTGAAACGTGGGCACGGTAGCCGCGTGGGTAAAATTCGTTGATACCTATACTTACTCGGTTGCAAAGATCGATGATTCAAATCCATCCTGGGGAAAACTAAAAATTTATTTCTGATTGGCTTCGTTCTTAGATGGATAGAAAGTTATCGAAGCACTAGATGTGGTTCGGACTTCACAATAAACTGTATAGTGCCTCGTCTGTCTTTACCGGTCACAAAATCTTAATATTTTCCGGGGCTTACTTCGATCAGTTGAGAGGCGGTTAAGAAAATATTTAAGAAAATTCTTACTGGTTTCTCCTCACAATCGAATTCCGTCCCAAAAAATGGCGTTTTTTACGCTGTGTCTTTCATACCAAGAAAATTCTTGGTATTCTTCAAGCAATAAACCAGATCTCTTTTTTATATCCGCACGAACAGCTCCATTTAACACCATTTTATCTGGCTATTGATTCAAATGTGCGCTTGAAATGTGAACCAAAAATTTATTTCAGTTGATCCACGAAAATCGATTCGTGAGAACGCACCCTTATGGTATTGAAAATGTTTGATTTAGGTACTTGGTCTACAATTTATTGATGGTTTTTATGTATCATATAATCATCCAAGAGTTTGCCATGTTTTTTTTAAATTAACAAAATCCAAGTGCATTTGTTTATAATCACTATTATAAAATATATTGAAATACTTTCAATATTACTGTGTAATGTTCAATATAAAGTTGATAATGGAAATTCTTTTGTTTTTGAATTCAGATTTCATATTATCGCAATGGCTTACGTATGTAAATTTATTTTTCATGTTAATTAAAATGCTTGATTGAAGTTTTTTTAATCTGTCGTTACTTTTTTATGTTGTTCTATCCTCGAGGGAAGAGAATTCTGTTTTTTGCCCGGAAAGTAATTCACAGGAGTTTATCTTTTTATCACGCCAGATAACGACGGCTAGCTAAAATGGGTGAATAGTCGGGCATTTTCTTGTTCTGCTCACAATCGCATGGCGGAACCCTAAAGACAAGATAGTGATAATTCGGAGACCGTTAATAACCCGAGTTAAATTTATGAAAATCCTTACCCCCAACTTAGGGACAAACATGCGAGTCTCCCGTAAGAGATAGCGCACA
Organism: Rhagium mordax; assembly: GCA_963680705.1. NCBI lineage: Eukaryota > Metazoa > Arthropoda > Insecta > Coleoptera > Cerambycidae > Rhagium > Rhagium mordax. Next base: position 25,677,102 of record OY796658.1, on the reverse strand, counting down.
ATTACAAAGATAAACCGTCTTTTACTATAATTGGTATAATCTAGTGTGTGTGCATGTGTTAATTAAAGCAAGCTTGTCGTTCACGTAATTGGAATTTAATTCTCTTCTGCTCGTTCTTTGTAGAGTTGCGGTGCGGGAGCGGGTGTACGGCATATTAAACTAATTTTCACAAAACTTCTTTGTGACAGTATTTGTCAGATTTGTTCCCCAAGTCCTTCTATTTGTCGCTCTCCAACGCCATTATTGCACGGCGTTAACATTTCCTCAGAATTTTAATGCATATTAGTGTAATCAGCAGCCGACTGAATGCTGACAAAATGTCTAACAGGCGTAAAAAAGTTGAATTATTTTTTTTTCGAACAGAGCATGTTTTTACATTTAAAATTTACGTATATTTTAAAGTAGATACATAAAGATGGTTAAAATATGATCCTAGTGTTGGTTTTCGTAGTAAGTGTAACAAGTTATAGAATGCTTAGGATGTTCCAAAAATCCGTTTTACAAATTCCTTGCTAATGCTACTTCAATCATCGTCATGGCCCTAGGAATGATGAAAATGAAAGTATTGCCACTATTTTTAATCATTAATATTACGGAATTCCTTAAATAAGTACAAAGTAAAATATTGCAGAAATGGTTATATTGTTTGTTCATAGCACCTAATAGCCCATCATATTAAATTCGCATAACTTTTTTATTGCAGTCATATTACTTATATACTTTATATACAGGGTGTTCTGAAAATCTGTTGCCATATTTTATTAACAGGTGATGGGTTCCAACAGAATTTATAAAATGTTCATATGAACATATAGGTTTGCAAATGTTTTCAAAGTGCGCTGGAGCCCTTAGAAGAATTTTTATTTAATTTCTTCAGAACTACTTTGAGTCCTTTTGGTATGTAAATTATTAATAATAAGGGCTATCATTGTCAACCAGCGGCTATCTACTTTGATGTCTAGAGGCATACCGACACTGAATTTATTAATCCATATTTTTTTTATTATACCGTTTTTTTTTTATATTTTGCATTGATATTATGATTCTTTGATATTTTGAACGCGATAAGGGCATTGTTACGTGTTTAAACCTCTTAATAAACACCCTAAGCGTGAATTTAAAAATTGCAACAAGATTAACACTAAACCACAAGTATTTTAACTTTCCAAATTACTTACAATTAGTCACTTAAACTATAACACTAATTACCTACTACTTTAATCACTAGTATTCACTGTCGTATTCACTACTTGTCACTATACTAGTCACTGCTCCTTTTCTCATATGTTCAGTTCGCTCTCCAATATTCAACTGCAATGGCCAATCTTGGCCTTTATATATCTACTGATATTCATTCTAGAACAATCTTGGTGCTCTCACAGTTCTTCTGTTTTTCCTAATTTGAATTTCATACGACTGACGCCATCTCTAGAACGATTGTTGATCCACCACACTTAAGGAACTTTTATTTATAAATGACTTTATTTAGGCTTTATTCAAGCATAATAACAAAAAACCTATCCAATTTGATACACTCACATTGATGTTTCATCTCTAAACATACAATTATTAAGTTTATTTATTTATTTATGTACATCTTCTTGGGGACATCGTTTTTTGATTGGGAACCATAATGAATGAATTTGGTAAGTTAAAAATAATTTTTTGCCATAATTTAATTTTAGACGTTTTGAATTTTGTAATTTTTAATTCAATTTTTATCATGCATTAGAGAAGATTCAATAAACTTAATAATTGTATGTTTAGAGATGAAACATCAATGTGAGTGTATCAAATTGGATAGGTTTTTTGTTATTATGCTTGAATAAAGCCTAAATAAAGTAATTTATAAACAATGCATATCAAGCAAAGAAAGAGAATTGTAAAAAAAAAATTAAGGAACTTGTTATGAGAGGATGTACTACAGACTTAAAACCATAAAATCAGTACAAGAAAAGAAAATTGATTTTGTTTAAAACATTTTTTTATCTAAAGCATTTTATAATAATAGAATTTTGAAATATAAATTCAGTCAAATTTAACTTTGATGAATTGTACATTTTAAATATTTCATCTCTCTTATTTATTATTTTATAATATTAATATATAAGTTACAGCATATATTTTCTGACTGGTTTGTTTAATATGTACATTGTTTTATACGTGTGTAAATACTTTGTATATTTAGGCATTAATAAATTATATCTACTGACGGCGCTGGCGGCGGTGGGGATGTTAGAAAACTAATTTTTTATCAATTAGCAGGTGGAAACACTATTTGAAATCGGAATTCTAGTTTAGAACTTTTCATTTGGAACCTGGTGTAATATTTACATGTATAAAATGCGATTTTCGCAGCTAATTCATCAATTACAGGGTGTTTCCTATAAAACTATACCCACCTTTATTTCGGTCAATTACCACCGATTTAAATTTTTCAAAAACCGGTCTAACACAGAATTCTCCGTAGATTTTGAATATGCTCTTACTTTTTTTCTTACTTCAACCGTATACGAGGGGCAGAAAGAAGTATGGTTTTTTTAAATGGAATACCCTATACATTTTTACATATTTGGATTCGCCTCGTCCTTCTGATTACAAATATATATGACACTTATATATTTGCTATAAAAATGGCGTAAATAATTAAATTTAAAATTAGGGCGTTTCCTTCAAAACTATACCCCCCCTTATTTCGGTCAATTATTAACGATTCAAAATTTTCAAAACCTACACAGAATTTTTCGTAGATTTCATATATGCTATTACTTTTTTTCTCCCTTCAACGGTATACGAAGGGTGGAAAAAAGTATATCTTTTTTATGGAATGCTCTGTATTTTTTTACATGTTTAGATCCACCCTACCTTTCTGATTATAAATATATATATAATACTTATATATGTAAAAAAATACAGGGCATTCCATAAAAAAAACCAAACTCTTTTCCACCCCTCGTATACCGTTGAAGGGAGAAAAAAAGTAATAGCATATATGAAATCTACGAAAAATTATATGTGTAGGTTTTGAAAATTTTGATCCGTAAATAATTGACCGAAATAAGGGGAGGTATAGTTTTGAAGGAAACGCCCTAAGTTTAAATTCAATTATTTACGACATTTTTATACCAAATATATAAGTGTCATATATATTTAATCAGAAGGACGAGGCGAATCCAAATATGTAAAAATATATAGGGTGTTCCATTCAAAAAAACCATACTTTTTTCTGCCCCTCGTATACGGTTGAAGTAGGAAAAAAAGTAATAGCAGATTCAAAATCTACGAAAAATTCTGTGTTAGACCGGTTTTTGAAAAATTAAAATCGGTGGTAACTGACCGAAATAAGGGGGGGTATAGTTTTATAGGAAACACCCTGTACAGAATGATTCAGTTTTAAGAAGTATAACTTTGAAAAGCCTGTAGAATTCACGAAAATAATATGATAGGTAGGTACGTAAGTGTTTTATAAATAATGCCCTAAAATGTAGGTACCGTTGATGAGATAGAGAGTATGTTGAACTTTCGACTTTTTACAGTTTTTCTTAAAGTCCTTTTTTTTCTATAATATTCTTCAAGGTCACATTTTTCGGGGAAAAGTTGCATTCCTGGAAGTCCCCAAGTTGAATTATGTTGACAAAGGGGGGCCTTTTGGTTATTTTTTTCATATTAGATAAATTCTTGTCAAAATAATTATCTAATGTCAAAATGTTGTCAATGTCAATATTGTATATTTTTAAAATATTACATATCTAAATTAAAAACTATATAAAATACAATAGTCCTGAAGGTTAAATGTTCTTGCACAATACCTTAATATTTTTTATTGAATTTATGCATTTTGAAGTTGAAATATCAGCGAAAATAAAATTTAAAATTCCAACCTATAAAATTTATAGGCCTTCCAACAGTAAATACCGAAATTTCCTACCAACTTTGTAACATTTTGACAAGTATTATAGAAAGAAAAACGGACTTTACTGAACTCCTAACAAAAGTACCTACAATATCAATTATCAAGTTAGATGTGCTGGGTGATTGTTTTTTCTGTGCCATAAATCTTGTTACAACTGCTTATTATTAGCAAGCGAACTTCTCTTTTAAGTAAAATGAACTAGTACAAGTAATAGTTATAACAATACTAAATTTCGGGATGATTCGGTCGGTATATCAGACAATAATGAAATATTTGTTAAAATCTTCACCGTGGGGATAGTATAGGCAAGCATAACCCAGCTTAACAAACACTTAAAGTTACATTTTTTATATTTTTCCTCTTCGAAGATTTCAAATAATATTTTAACCCTGAATCCATTTGAAAAAATTCTACATGATGCAAAAGCTACAAAAAATAAAGACATCAATCCTGGTTTGCTGTATAGATAAATTATGGGCTAAAAAGCTGGCTGTTGTATAAATGAATTCACGAAAAGCAATAAAGCCAAAGGGTCAACAAATTTATGTAGAAAGCAGTAGCAAAACATTCTTATGTTCCCGAAATCACAACATATGTATAGTTTTTGCGTCGAAAGGCGGCTGTCAGTAAATTAGCCCAAGGATCAATACGCATTAAATTATATATTCTTTTAAACCTTCTAACGTGTTATTCTATATTTAATTTCCATAAAGAATATTTATATATGATATTGTAGCGGTCATGGTTGATGTCCATCGAGGATTGGGTTCGATCTCCAGCTTCTACAGTAGTAATGTCTGTGTCTGTGGTTTTTAAAATGACTAAAGTAGTATGTAATTTATGAGCGTTTTAAGTTATGATACAATGTAATGTAAATTATTAATATCTAATTATTAGTTATACATAATATTGTTTTATTACCCAATACAAAGTTGCCCCAACTAAGTTCAACGTCTGCTCACTGCAACTAGGATTTTCCATAATCAGTATTTTTATTTGTTAATGCAATATAATAATTGATTATTTGTAATATAGTGGAATAGTAAAAAAATGACTTTGGTTTTCTGCATGGGGCGCCTTCTTTATGATTTTTCTCATTTGGTTGCAGAGCTCAACTTTGAGTTCTATTAGTTACAAACTCCGTACGTTTCACTACTACTGGACTAACTGCTAAGGATGCCATTTAGGTCAAACGTCCATATCTGGCTAAAGTGTTCTTTTACCACGATAATGCGTCTGCACAAACGTCTTTGCTTCACAACTCCGTGACCTACGCTTCCAAGTGCTTCCACATACGCCGCATTCGCCGGATTTGGCTCTCAGGGATTACTTCCTCCCAAACCTGCAGAAATGGCGCGCTGAGCGAAAATTCATTTCAAATGATCTGGTCAAAGCTGAGACAACCGCTTATTTTGCAGAGTTGGACAAATTATTGTATTACACTGATCACTGATGGTATTAAAAAATTGGAAAATCGTTGGTGTAAATACAGTGTGTCGCACTTAAGAGTGAAACACAACTTTTTTCATTTTTATCCGATTTTAACCAAAATTTACTCAATGATAGATAATATCAACTTATGGCCAAAAAAACCATTCGCCCCCTACTAATGCAAAGCCACCTGCGATACCAAAATAAACGCAAAAAATCAAGAAACCATATTAGGCATTTTTTTATCGGAAAATTTTACTAATGAAAGTTGTTCAGAATTGGCTAAAAACCTTAAATCCAAAATCTCATCAAAATTAAAAAATATTGATAATTTGATTTAAAAAAATTTTAAGTCCGAAAATATAATTTTACGATATCATTATCATTCGTATTTAGTTGCAGAGTATTTCTTTAGTTTTTTTTTATAAAAAATAAAATATTACAATACATTAACCCATTCAAATTATATTTTCGGACTTAAAAATTATTTCACACAAAATATTAATACTTTTTGATTTTGATTAAATTTTGGATTTTGGATTTTGGATTTTGAACAATTCTGAACAACTTTCATTAATAAAATTTTTGATAAAAAAATGCCTAATATGTTTTTTTGATTTCTCCGTTTATTTTGCTATCGTAGGTGGCTTTGCTTTAGTAAGGAGCTTTTGGGCCATAAGTTGATCCTAATGTGCTCTATCTTTGGGTGAAAGTTGGTTTAAATCGGATAAAAATGAAAAAAGGTATAATGGTGTTTCACTCTTAAGTGCGACACACTGTATATTGAATTGCATTGTGAATACGTTCAAAATTCAAATATAAAATAAAATATAATTAGAATTTTCAGACCAAAATTTAATTAAAGATTTAGATTTTTGGGGTATTAGGTCCAATTTAATTAAAACACTATTACATTAACTTGCCGACGTTTTAAATTGGACCTAATACCCCAAAAATCTAAATCTTTAATAAAATAAAATCTTTAGTTTCTTTATCAAGCCGACAACTTTTCGAACGACCCTGGTATTGTTGTTTTCTAATATAAAAAAAAAGCTTAAAGTAAAAAATGGTAACAAAACAAACCGTAAATACGTTCTGGTTTTAAATATTTTCCAAGAAATAAGTGTCAGGAGGTGGAGTTGCGACCCACCCCTATCAAAGAATTATCCAGTTTATTTTTTTATTATTATTTCTGACAAATTCAATTGTCTTAAAATACTTTCATAATATTACGTCAGTTATGTACCTGTAGGTGTTTGAGAAATGTCAGTGAAAATATTAGTAATTTTCAATCTGAAAGCTAGTGTTTCTCGAGTTTTCCACGAGTGTGGGAAGCATGCTTATTTATGAACAAGATTTTGTCTACTGTCGTTTATATTTTTATATGTGTTTTGCTTCTGCCCTGTCATTTTATTTCAAATATATTCAGTGATTGTGTCGATATCGCTACATTTTAAACTAGGATAATATGAAGCTTCAAGTCTTTGTTTCCCATAGTTTTCAAAAATCAAGTTTATTATTTCCTGCACTGCGTGTGAGAAGTAATTACTTCCCGTACTCCATGCAGGAAGTAGTGACTTCCGGCACTCGTTTTGTGTTTGGAAAAGTCTACTTTTGAAACGTCAGTAGAAAAATTTATTTTATTTTATACTAAAAAATTCGTTTCTGAAATGATCCCCTGAGATCCGATCTCTAACGAGGGCGTTAAGAATAATGGCAACCTTAATTTCGTGAACGTCATCAGAATTTAAATTTTACTTCGCAATTTATTGTTCATAAAGTAATATCTATATTACGCTGTTATTTTACCTCTCCACTTCTGCTAAGGCTGCTTTATACTGTTAATACCCTGCCTTGTAAGGTGTGTGTGCTGCTTACAAGGATAAAACAGGAAGCTGTATATAATTGTCAGCGTTGGTAATCCTCGTTAAAGTGTCCCGGGAGCGCGTTGCGGACTCACCTCCGGATAAACGGCTACAATTTACGAGGAAAGCTCCTAATGTGCTACCTACGTCGCGTCGGTCGGTCGGGGGCTCCTGACACACCTCTCCCACTTGGAGTTCATTGCAGCTAAAATAATAATAAGGAATCTGAAACTGGCACAAAAAATGAGCTAAAATGGAGAGTAAGTTATTAACCCCAAAGTCCATTAACAATAATTACTTATAGGGTGTTAACCCAATAATATCCAAATCCCTAAAACTTGATCAATGGGTGTGTTAGGAAAGTTAAGAAAGTCACCTGAATCAAAACAAAACATTTTTAAAAAGTTACGTACTGAGGCGATTCATGGCCAAAATTGTCAGAATTATTAAAATTAATTACTATAAATATTAAAATTAAAGTTCAAAATTGCACAAATATCAGTTTTTTGGTTAGATTAATATACAAAATTGTTTACGAGATTGTTTATAAACGTAATATGAATTTTCTGTGGCTACAGGACCTTTGTCCATTGCCATTCCCCCCTCCCCCCAACACACAATATGATAGAAATACTTGCATACCTTTTTAAAAGAAATATAGATTTAACTCTCAAAATTCATTTATAACTTTATAGCTAACTTGCTTAATTATTATTGCAACGTAATTACTAAATAATTAAATATTTCTGAGACCAGTAGCAGAGTAGGCTAGATCGCAGTTATAAGAAAATCGTGACAAGAGACCATTATTCTCTTCTGAGTTCTAATCCTAAATGAGACAAGATGCGATCTGTCAGGAATTGGTTATGTTGTCCTGATTGAGTGGTTAAATGGTTATGCTAAACTCCGCCAGGACGTAGAAAAATTGTATACAGTTATTATGTTATTATAACCCCTGATACATATACATACAGCCCGTGGTCTTCTTAACAGATATCACATGCAGCCTCATAAATGGTCAAAAAGACCAATGCGAGTGAACGTTGTTTCACTCTGCGTCCCGATTATATCAGTACTTCTAAACGTAGAGTTTAACTGCGAATTATATTGTATTATAAATTAGGCACTGATTATATACTTTTTGCATTAAATGTTTCTGCCAATTCCAAAATGTCGACATGGAAAATATGTGTTGGAGTCTTTTCGTATTCCCTTGTTTTTACATACCCACTGTATAATGTACATTCCTATGTGCTTTATGGACTTGCACATTAATTTTTTTTCCAAACCCTGTGTCTGTCACCGGTTAAAATTTAAAAGATTAGGATTTTTTAATTAAGAATTTATTTATATGTGTACCTATGTGTGTAGTACCTATAGACAGTATAAAAGCAAAATTTCATAAAATAATAAAGACTATAGAATATAGATCATTATTAATTTATTAATAAAAAAATTGTTTGCTTGTTATAAAACTTCAACACCCTGTTAACTAAGAACCTAAGTTCATAAGGACTTTTCTACTTATTTTAACTTTTCTACTTATTTTAATCTCTTCTATTACTTCCAGAAGTTTGAAGAGTAAACTTTAATAATAAAATAATAATAAAGAGGAGCAAATGTCAAGATTTCGAGATTTTAGTGTTGTATTTTTTGCCAATAAGTTTAATTATCTACAAATACCCGTAGCCCTAAAAACTGATGCCAATCCTAAACCTATTGTCAAAAAAGACAATACTAAAATCTAGAAATTTATTCATGTTGTTTAATGGTCGTTTTTTTCACCTCCAGTTAACTTTATCCGACAGTTATGTACCTAGGATAAAATTGTTACAAAAATGCAAATCAACACCTTTAACTGCCGGATAAATTTAACGGGAAGATGAAAAAAAACGGCCCTAAGCTAGAATTCATAATTAGAAATATCCCAGGCAACACAGTTTGGTTTAAAATACGTTTATATACATATAAAATGGTATAAAAGTTGGTCTAGTATAATAAATATACGTTGTTCGTAAACAAAAAATAAAACAAACGTATAAAATACGTTTAATAAACGTGACAGAAATCAGGCTTGGTTGAATTATGGTATAATATTAGTTTCTTAGTTTATAACATTATATTCGTTTTTTAAATTATGTGTGTATAGACGCTTTTCGTAAACATATTATAAACTAAAGTATAAAATACGTTTAATAAACGTGACAGAAATCAGGCTTGGTTGAATTATGGTATAATATTAGTTTCTTAGTTTATAATATTATATTCGTTTTTTAAATTATGTATGTATAGACGTTTTTCGTAAACATATTATAAACTAAAGTATAAAATACGTTTAATAAACGTGACAGAAATCAGGCTTGGTTGAATTATGGTATAATATTAGTTTCTTAGTTTATAATATTATATTCGTTTTTTAAATTATGTATGTATAGACGTTTTTCGTAAACATATTATAAACTAAAGTATAAAATACGTTTAATAAACGTGATATAAATCAGACTTGGTTGAAATATGGTATGATATAAGTTTCTTAATTTATAATATTGTATTCGTTTTTTAAATTACTTTTGTATATACGTTTTTCGTAAACCTATTGTACACTAAAGTATAAAATACGTTTAATAAACATAACATAAATCAGCAATTGGTTGTATTATGGTGTAATATAAGTGTCTTAGTTTGTAATATTGTATTCGTTTTTTAATTATTTTTGTATAAACGTTCTATGTAAACATATTATAAACTAAAGTAGAAAATACGTTTAATAAACGTGATAGAAATCGACTTGGTTGAATTATGGTGTAATACCTACCTATATCTTAGTTTGTAATATACGTATGTACATACATAAAGTATAAAATACGTTTAATATAGGCTGCCCCACCTCTTCATTCCCGCGTACACACGTGACATACAGACGCAGTGTAGACCGCACGAACCCTGTGTACTGTTCTACTCCTAGTTTAGTGTTTAGTTTCTCTATGACTGTCTTGTATGTTGCTATTGTGTAGTGTTGGTGGAAATCGTTACTTATTTAAATAAAGGATAATTATTTGTTTTAAATATTTTTTATTGCCTACTTCTTACAATAATTCTGAACATTTATGTTTAGTATTTTACAACTTTTGCTGCATTAATTTTATTGTTATGTAAGGAGTAAGTATTTACTTCACATTCGATACTAAATCCGGTTGACTATAAGTTTACTTATTTCTGTATTTTAAACCTAAATTTATTTCCATATTAACTACTAAGTAAATAAAATTTAACAGGATTTCGATATGTATAGAATTAACTTTAATTTAAAATATTTACCTAATCTTAATAAATACGTCTATGTTGAACTTATTTTGAACTTATCTTATTCAATTGTATGTGGCCTACGAGGTAAATGTATTTTTGATATACGTATTTAATATTTTAATATAAATACGTATAATATACTTATGTCTATATTCTACGTATTTAATATGCTTTCGCTATACGTATTTTAATTCTAATATAAATACATATAACATACGTTTATAATCTACGTAATATATTTGTTTCCGCCACACGTATTTTAATTTTAATATAAATACGTACAATATATGTTTACAATCTACATAATAAATATGTTTTCGTTATACATATATCCGACATTTATCATACACGTTTTTTAAATGTTATATAGTAAACGTTTTTTAAATGTTATATAGTAAACGTTTTTTAGACTGACATTTTTCCATATTATATATGTTAATACTAAACCGTATCCATACTTTATGATCTACATAAAAAAAACGTTTTTTCAAGTGAAATGTGTTGCCTGGGATATTATCTTAAATAAGTATTTATTTTATTCTTCATACTGGCTACAGTTAAAATTTGTGGGAATTATGTCAATGGTTTAATAACAATACAAACTGTCTAAGAGATATCATATAAAAATAAACCCTTAAAAATTACCCAAAGCATCATTTAAAAGTATAATGTAGCTCAAATATTTAACCAATTAATTGATATCCACTTGTTTTACACCACCATTCACTAAGAAATGATCGAAAACCACAGGCACGATGAATATAAAGCGACTAAATATACCAAAAGAAAATTTATTCATCGTTTTTAACGAGTACTCCATCATTTGAAGCAAACACCCGAAACCGAAAGGAATTCATTAAAAATGAAAACAGTGTGATCAAAAATAACAAAGAGCAATTAAGGGAAAACCTTATCTATAATTTAGTTCGACAAACTTAAGTTTTGACGTTAAAGAAGTGTAGATTCACACTTCTTTAATATAACGTCAAAACTCTTCAATTAGAATAAAACATAATGTGGAATATAACGTGATATTATTTAAACGTATAATTTTTTTTCATCGGTAATAAATATTGTAATAGACGAGCTTTAAAATCTGTGTACACCTTTATCACCCTCAATTTCGGGAAAAATCATTAAATATCGGAAGATTAACTTGAAATCCAGAAAATATGAATTTAATTTCGGAAAAAGTAATTTTAGTTTCGGAAATGGTGAACTTAAATTCGGAAGTAGTATCTAATGTTATTTCTCTTCTTTCTCTTTTTTTTTGTGATTTTGTGATTACCTCATTTATGAAATGCCACAATTAACATTTAAACAATATCTAATAGTTCAGTAAACGAATGTCCCAAAAAGGGGTGTAGAGTGCGTGAGCAGGACCTAAGCGGTTGCTTCAGAAACTTGTTCAGGGTGCTTAGGGAGTGAACATACTAAAAGTCCTGACGTCTAGGAGGTGAGCCGGAGGAGGGGGGGCACAAAGAAGGTCCCACTTTTGGATTTTTCGCTTATATCTCGAAAAGGATGCGTCGTTTCTTATATTCATTCTATAAGTATACTTTTTTCGAATTCGCAATTTTCGAAAAATAAATTTTTGCCTGAATAATGGAAAATTGTATTTTAAAAGTGATTAAAAAAAGTCACATATAAAGTCAATAACTTCCCAATGTTAAACTCTCAACTTTGAAATTATTTTTTCCGAGATTTTTTCTGATATTACTATTTCCGAATTTAAGTTTAAGTTACTTTTCCGAAATTAAATTCATATTTTCTGAAATTCAAGTTCGGGTACTTTTCCGATATTTAATGAATTTTTTCCGAAATTGAGGGTAAAAAGGTATAGATTTGTTTTTATTTTTGCAATTTTGTCAAAAACGTCCGGACGCCATTTTCATAATAAGGGGATATGTCACCAACTAAGACCAGCGGTATTAGTTAAATGCCTCATGAAAGTGAAATCTGAATACTTACGGTCGCGATAAGTTGATAGTTTTTTAAAGAAAAATTCAAAGCGTGAATCATAAACCAATTCACTTCGCACACATATATCACAGTGTGATATATGTGTGCGAAGTGATAAGCATGAATAGTGAGCTCTTAATAGTAACTAGTATTTTCTATGGTTAACAGTGTATTTATATCAATATTTTTATATTACAAAGATACTTGAAGCATAGTTCATGTCATAGTGCAAAAATTAAGTCTGAATCTAAGTGAATTTGCGAATAAACTATATAACTAACATTAACAAACTCTTAAAGTGTTGATTAGCTTATTTATCGGCAATCTTTTTATAGTATATAAATATTCAAGTGTAAAAAGTGCCCAAGTTCTTGCAAATAAATAAGCCAGGGCTGGTCTCTTACTGAGATGCTCTACTATATGTCGGGGACGAATTCCAAAGTAAAATTATGAATATAGTGGAAATTTCTAATAAGGACATTTATCAACTGTTACAAAATATATCAAAGAAGAATGACAACATAATAGAACAAAATGAAAAAATAGTAACACAAAATAATAATATAGTCCAACAAAACGAAAACATAAAGCATGAAGTGGAAAACATAAACGTTAAAATTGCTACTTTAACGCAAGAACTAAATATATTAAAATCAAAAAATCAAATTGCCGATGAAGAAAATAAAAAATTAAAAATTCAAATTGATACACTTGAAAAAAAAACAAAAAAGTATAATATTTTCGTATATGGTCTGCCAAGTTCGGAAAACAGTACCCGTTTAGATATCTGGAAATTAGTGAATGAAACACTAAATATTAAATGTGACATATCAGAAATTAGGGACGCGTTCAGGGTTGGAAAAACACAACAGGGAAAGGAACGACCAGTAGTTGCAGAATTACAAACATATGATTTAAAAACGAGTATATTTCAGCAAGCAAAAATAATTCTTAAAGGGACCAACATTTTCATATCACCAGACTTTACACAGGAGGAACTTACAAAAAGAAAATATCTACATATACAATTAAAAGATGCTAGAGCAAAAGGTTGTAATGCAAAAATAATAAAAAACAACCTTATAATAAATGGCGATACCTATAAGTACGAAGACCTAATTCAAAAACAGATAACATCTGAATCTCAAGAAGAAATAAATTCTATACATGCATCACCGATTCAACAAGCTAGCAACAGTGCCCCAGCAACCCCGTCAAATGATTTCTTAAATGTGGAACATATAATAAATCCAGATAATGCGCAAAAAGCACCCAGTCGGAATTATTATTAGAAAAAGAAAAAAGTACCGAAGAAAAAAAAAGAAAAGAAAGGGAAGAATCGCCAGGACAAAATACAGGGACCAAACCAAAATTAACAGCTTTCCTGCGTTCATCAAACCGAAATTATACTCAAAGTAAGCTGTATCAAAAATAATAATTTTAATTTAATTATTTTAATTAAATGTAATAAGCATTCTGTTTCTATTATAGTTATTATTATTAGTCTTGTTATAATAGCAATAATAATTAGGTTAAAAATAAGTTTAAATAGTAAATTGTTTTCTATGTACAAAAAAATAAGTTAATGCTTGTTATTTTTATTTCTATTGAACATTTTTTAATTCATTTTAATGAGTATGGATCCATACATACGGGAATTACGATACACCCCAATTGAAACTTACACAGTAGGCAATAATTTAGAATATAAAAAAATAATAAAAACTAATACGTTCAAAATATTTCACAATAACATAAGAAGTCTGACCAAAAATATAGATGAAATGAATGTTTTTTTGGATCAATTTGAGGAATTATTTGATGTAATTGCCTTTACAGAGACATGGCAAATTGATAATTTAAATTTATTTAGAAAACCAGGCTATGATATTATTTACAACGAAGGCAAAATTAATCAAAACGATGGCGTTGTTGTATACATAAAAAGTAGTTTTACATACATATATAGTATTGAAAAAATTGGACATATTGATGTCTTAAATGTAATTATTGAATTGGGTGATAAGAAAATTAATGTTATTGTAATATATAGATCCCCCTCAACATGTCCATACCAGTTTAATGCTGGTTTGAAACAATATTTGGAAAAAAACAAGGAAAAATTTTACGAAATAAACATGTTGATTGGAGATATTAATATTAACATAGCATCTGGGGAGTCAGATTTTGCTCAAGAATATCAAAATTTATTGATGGAAAACGCATTTGTTTCATACATAAATAAGCCAACAAGAGACATAAATAATAGCCGAACTTGCATCGATCATATATTTATAAAAACAAAAATATCACAAGACCGAATTATACCTATAATTTATGATATCCAAATCACAGATCATTTCCCTATTATACTACATATAAATTTAAAATCGAGAAATATGAAAAATATTAAATGTAATTTTAAGACGTATATAAATTGTGAAAAAATTAAGCGGGATTTAAATGCTGAAAATTGGACAGATTTCTATAATGCACAAGATGTCAATAATGCAACTAAGATATTTACAAGTAAACTTAAGAGTATTATAAATAAGAATACGAAAAAAATAAAAAAAGAGAATAATGGAAAAAGAAGTCAATGGATTACCAAAGGGTTAGTCACCTCGATAAATAAAAAAAATGAGTTGCATAAAAAATCAAAAAAACATCCACATGATATTAATTTAAAAAACGAATACAAAAATTATAGAAATAAATTAAATTTACTAATAAAAAATACAAAAATACAATACTATAAAACGCAAATAAACAAAAATAAAAACTCTTCTAAAAATATATGGCAATGTATTAAAAATATTTGTAATGAAAATAATAATATAGAAAATAAAATAGAGATAATTAAACTAGATGACAATTCTATAATAACAAACAAAATCGAAATGGCTAACTCATTTAATAATCATTATGTTAATGTTGGAAAAAATCTAGCTACAAAAATAATCTCACCTGTAAATTACAATGACCATTTTGATATAAGAGAAAACTCCATATACTTATTTCCAACTAATCCATCAGAAATAAAGGATATTATTAATAGTTTAAAATTAAACAAAGCCCCAGGATATGACGGAATAACAGCGGAAATTTTAAAGGAAATCAATGATATAGTGTCACCTCACTTGGCATATCTAGTTAATAAAATTATAGCAGAAGGAGTATTTCCTAACGAGTTAAAAATTGGAATCATTAAACCATTATATAAGAAAAAGGGCGAAAAAACAAATATTATAAATTATAGACCAATATCATTGATTTCCAATCTAGCAAAGATACTAGAAAAAATAATTAAGAAGCGAATTATTAATTTTACAACTAAGTACAATATTATATCCAAAATGCAATTCGGTTTCCAAGAAGGTCGCTCCACAGAGGACGCTATAGCATGTGTTACTAAACACATATATGAAAATTTAGATAATAATAAACCCACAATCTGCATATTTGTTGATCTCGAGAAGGCGTTTGACACCGTTAGTCATAGTAGATTACTGAAGAAATTAGAGCAACTAGGATTTCGCGGTAATGCATTAAAATTATTGAAAAGCTATCTTTCAAATAGAGAACAATATGTGCAGATTGAGGATTCATTAAGTCAACCAAGAACTGTTGAGTATGGAGTTCCCCAAGGTACAGTCTTGGGACCTATTTTATTTAATTTATACCTAAATGATCTATTAATTTTACCTTGCAAAGGAATGATACTTAGTTTTGCGGATGACACTGTAATTATGCACAGTGCAGAAACTTGGGCTGAATTAAAACAAACAGTCGAAGAAGATTTTAAATCCATAAAAAACTGGTTCGATATAAATTTGTTAACCATCAACTGCGGCAAGACTGAATATCTCCCATTTACCTCCTATCAGTCAAATCTACCTAATCTTGGTCCCCTGCAAATCCAAACAGGAGTAAATAAAAAAATGCAAATCGAAGAGGCTGATCATGTTAAATATCTAGGTATAATAATTGATAAACATTTCAGATGGGACTTACAAGTAAACAACATAACAAGAAAACTAAGAACTTTATTATCAAAATTTAAATATTTAAGACAATTTCTAGACCTACCTCAGATGTATGTATTGTACCATGCTCTCATACAATCACAGCTAACATATGGCATCATTGGTTGGGGGGGAGTTAACAAAACCTTCCTGAAAAAATTAGAAAATCTTCAAAAATGGTTTTTAAAAATTATAGCAAAAAAAAATATTTTATACCCAACTCATAAATTATATGACGAAACAAAAATTTTTGACATCAGACAACTTTACTGCCAGTGCATATTATTATTCCAATTTAAACATAAAATAACTCTTAAATACAAAGAACATGGTTACGACACAAGATTTAAAAGTACTATCAGTGAAAAGGAAAAAGTTAAAAAGACAATTGGAGAAAGAACTTATACATACCTCGCACCTAGAATAATTGACCTTCTGCCTCCTGAAATAAAAAATGTTAGCTCATTAATGAAATATAAAAAGAACATTAAAATATGGCTGCATAAAACGCTACGAATATTTATACACCAAGTGATTGATCCAAAAAATACTTACCATCTATTAAATTGATACTTTAACTAAAATAACGTAAAATTATGCAATGAAAATTAGTCAACTCCTAAACGGCCATACTTATTAAACTTGTTAAACTTATTAAATTTATTAAACTTGTTAAACTTCATACTAATATTAGCTTAGCTTTAATCTATCATTGGTTACTTCCCAAAGATTTTGTTAACTGCAGCACATGCTCTATGTGCTAATTAAAATTAATATTGTACTAAGTATAAATTTATCTTTATTATTTACCCATAAATCACGGATATAATTTATTTTGTTTATTTGTGTTTTCCAATCACAAGTGCAAGAACAGGGTTCTTTTAGTGGAGGGATTGCAACAAGTAATGAAATAGTAATAAATACCGAATAGGTACATGAAATGAAACCGAATTATAGATGTAAGCTGTATACAATATTACCCACAAGTACTTCAGTGCTTTTGGTAATTTTCCTATGTTTATTTATATTTTAGGATAGATTAAATGAATACACATGTTATAATTATTATTTTAGGGATATACTCTGTATTATTTACAATATCGTTTTCAAATAAACTTATTATTATTATTATTATTATTATAATTTGGGGAACGGAGTGTAAAAAACCAAAGATACAAATAAGAATATTACGATAAGATGGTCGAAATGTGAAAACAATTATTATAAAAGAGAACCCGGAATTTCTTCTTCTGTACAAATCACCAGCTCCACGAAAGCCTCATGATCAAAATGAATCGTTCTAATTTGGTCACCTTTAACTAAATATTATTAAAATTAGTTGGTTTCATGCTTCGAGTGAGGCAAGTTGACTATTGGAAGTCCCTTATTCGCATAACATGGATCATTCATTGATTGATTGTATAATAACAAAACAAACAGTTGCCTTGAAATACTGTTAGTATTTCTTTATTAATTAAAAATTTTTAATGACAATTTCCTTATTTACTTCATGAGGAGAAAAGAGAAAATTTCAGGAAGGTTGAAATTTTTATTAATTAATTTTTTAATAAAAAATATAGCTTCCTTAATATCCTTCTGGTCTGTCACTAAGTATTTGCACTTGCAAACGATGAACACTTTAAATTTGTTCTCCAGTTTTCCAAAATTTATGTCCACCACAGAACATTAGAGTGTGTTAATATGCGTTCTACGAACCATAATAATAAAGAGCGTGGTTACCGGCTCCTCGACGGCATAGTGATGTTTGATGGCGAAATTTGAGTTTTAGCAACGGAATGCGAAGGTGTCCTGGCCAGTCAACGACATTCCTTACTTCTGGGCTCACACTAAACGTTTATTATTCTGACTTGTCGACGACGATTCTCCGGCTTTAATTAAATTTGAGCTTACGTATCGTCGATGCAGCAAGCGTAATAGCCACTGATGACCCTGGAAGGCGCAGCCGGGACCCGTTCCGGTGGAGCTACGTTTTCCCAGCTGGCTCAGGACTGAGGCAAGTTTTTGTTTATCCTAGACTTATTGCATACACGGCACGTTATACGGAACGTTCGGATGCAACGGATGTTCCTTGCGAATAATTTTCAGCAACAGAGCTATAATACCTAATACAAAACAAAATCCGTTACACATCATCATTCATCACGCACAAGAGCCGTATTTTGTTATTTATCGTCTTACAGCTGCTGCAAGAAATTTTTTTTTCTTCACCAACTGAAGACGTGTCACTAGTTGGTTGCAGTGTAAGACGCTGAATAACAAAATACGGCTCTTAAATGCGTGATGACGTGCAATGGATTTTGTTTTGTATTAAGTATAGTTAATATATCTGCGCACTTCTTAAAAGTCAACCACTATGACGTACGTTCGATATAACAAAATAAAATATTATAATATAAGCGATTCTAGGAATTATTTGCTATATGTAATTATAAATAAATAAATTAGTACATGATAGGACACAGTACCAACGTCACAAAACAAAACTGACTGAACGATGACATGGTTGTGGACCACATATTCATTCTGTATTCAGTAATATATGTGCTATTTCTGGCCATTATGTTTATTTTTTAAAACATTTAGATATGTGAATAGTTCTATTCAATTTAAACAAGGATAATATATGTACGAATTGTACAATACTTAAAAATCAGCAGTACTTCCCTTGAAGATGAGCAAGTTTTGGAGTTATGGTAAATAGCTTTGAATTTAATTACTTCGGATATTTGGAACACAAAAGAAATGTGGAGAATCCTTGGAAACGGGAAATATACATCACGATAATATTGAACCGTTAATTACTAATTTGAATGGGAGGTTTGGTGCTAAAGACAATGCATTTTGAGTCACCATGGTTGATTAATTATTGTATAGTTCGTTTTTTAAATAAACATTTATAAATTTTAATTCATGACTTAAATCTTAAATATAAATATAAATAAATGCACCAACCTAGCTGGCCTTTTATAAAAGGTATTTTTAAATCACCGAGAACTGGAAATTCTGGGATTTAAACTAAGACGAAAATTCCAAACAATGAATGAGTTTTTAGCTATATTTAAATATTTTTATTCTTCAATATAAGCATAAAAAAATTAAATATAAAATAATACAAGTAACAGAAAAAGAAGAAAAGAAATTTATTTTTCACAAGTAACAGTTCAAAAAGTCCTTATAATTACTATAATAAAAACTATTTGTTAAAAGAATCTCTTAACATTTTTCTTGATGCGAATAATGTTAGTTTCATTCTGTATGTGTATTAGGGGTGTCAAAAACATGTCCCGAAAATCCCGGGATTGGTTAATAATTTCGATACTAGTCCCGAAAGTTTCATTTAGTACATAATTTTGTAAAAATATTCTATTCCAAGTATTAGATCGCAAAATTTAAAGAGCCGGCAACCTTGTACGACCACGCAGCAGCACGTGATTAATTGAACGACGTGCGGTTCCCGGTGATTCCCCGCTATTAGCTTTTGTGAAAACATAAATAGAGGTTATATCTGTGTCTGTGCTATAATTATTCGTTAATTATTGTGAAAATGGATCGTACTTTTATTCATTTTTTCTTAAGAAATAAAAGTGTATTTTTTTAGATGTTAGTTATTTTTTCGGGATTTGTCCCGGGATCTCGGGATTAGGCGCACCAAATCTCGAAAATCCCGGGATTACAAAAACCCTTCGGGATTGACACCCCTAATGTGTATGTACAGGGATATCCAACGAAAATGACCACCCCTAATAACTTCTTTATTTTTGATGCTATAAAAAAATTTTTTGCATAAAAGTTGTAGGGTTTATTGAAAGCATTTAGAATATGTATTCAGAAAAATAAATAAAAGCCGTTTAGAGGAGATATGGTATTAACTTGCATTTTATCAAATGGAGCACCCCATTTTTTTTTGCATTTTTGAAATCAAGGTACTTTTCTCATTTCGAATATATAAATATATATCATATTATATTTTAGGGTTTTCTAATTATTGCAATTTTTGTGGTCCGAAAACAACAAGGAAATAAAATAACAGAACAAATTTTTATTTTAGAATGCATTAGTCTTGGCTAATTTAGATATTAATTACAACTATAAATAAAAGTAGTTAAAACTACCCTACATAAACTGTTCAAAATGACGCCCTTCATATTCGATACAAAGCCGATACATTATTCGAAATGAGAAAAGTACCTTTATTTCAAAATGCAAAAAAATGGGGTGTTCCATTTGAAAAAATGCAAGTTAAGACCATATCTCCTCTAAACGACTTTCATTTATTTTTCTGAATACATATTCTAAATGCTTTCAATAAACCCTACAACTTTTATAGAAAAAATTTTTTTATATAGCATCAAAAATAAAGAAGTTATTAGGGGTGGTCATTTTCGTTGGATATCCCTGTACATATAAGGTGGAAAGTGACTACATAATTTAGAGGAACTATGTATGAATCTCTGGCAGTTAATCATAATTAGTAACCAAATATGAACAGATCATCGGCTTGTCTTGCACTATATATTGATTAATATTGTTGCATTTGGGACATTTAGAATAAGTTTTATAGACGAACATTACACATGCAAGAATATACACAGAATATATTGTAAGAATATTAAGTTCTTTAAATAAATGCCTGCATGAGTGTGTGGAATTGACAAAACATATACTTCGGACGTTTTTTTTGTTGAAGAATACTTCAAGTATTTTTAAGGAATGCCCCCAAGAGATAATTCCATAACTAATTGTCGATTGAACACAAATTTTTTAAGACCTGTTTAAGAACAGATTTTCAAAGGTGTAGTACGTAATTATAAGAGGCAAGTTTACTTTTTATATAATTTATTTGGTCAACCCAATATAAGTTCGAATCAATGAGGAGACCAAGAAGCTTTTCCATGACTTGTTACAAACTCATTACATAAATTGTTACAAGTAAACTGTAATCAATTTTTGTTTGTGGCAAATACCATTAGATTCGTTTTATCTACGCCATTACAACCTTCTAATAAAATTTTTATTACACTGCGAGTAGAGTAGTAATGGCGGAGCTGGGTCTCCCCCCACCCTTTTTTTTTGTGGTGGGGGGTAACTAGGGTAATTCGAGTAATGTAGGTAATTAGACTGATGTAATTGCAATAGAGGTAATTAGAGTATTGCAGGTAATTAGCCTGATGTAGTTGCAATAGAGGTAAGTAGAGTAATGTGCAGTAATTAGACTGATGTAATTGCAATAGAGGTAATTGGAGTGGTGCAATGCAATTGTAGTTGTAATTAGTGTATGTACTGATATGTGTATGAGTATTTCAAGTAGAGGTGGTGGGGCAGCTTCACTCCGTGTATATAAATGAGGATGAGGAGCACACAGCCATTTGTGGTGCTAGTCTCCCAGAGTAAAGACATAAAATGTATATTTGTACTTCTTGTGGTGTAAGTTTTACACGTGGTGACAATTTGCGAAGACATCAGAGGCAATCTTGTAAGAAGATACATGATAGTGGTCCGCAAGCAAAATATCCTAAACTGGAATGTAATCCTTCAACATCTACAAATATGGAAACTTGTAATTGCTGTAATGTGACTCTAAGCACAACCCAAATGAATTCCCATAGAAGGACATTGCAGCATAGGACAAATTCATGTGTTCCGTTTATAGAAGGTGTAGAAATTGTGCAGAGCGCTTTCAAATACAGGATTGTAACCTATCGAGTATATAGCGAAAATAATCACCAAGACTATGTAATGTTCTTCAATGAAATTAGATCAAAAATATTAAATCTCTTCGAGGAAGTGTTACGTATTCATAATACAGTAAAAGTAAATATGGAAACGTTTGCTACGTACGTATTACAGACACAGGAACTATCTGAAATGAAATCATTTAACACTTCCAACAAAATCTTGGATCAAGCTATGGATTTGAACAATACTTTGGACACCTTTGTGGATGCTATGATTACACAAACTACGGAGTTCCTGGAACGTGATTCAGGTATTTAAACATACATTAAGGTGGAAAGAAAATGACTAATTATAATTTAATTTTAGGATGGGCCCTCGAACGAATTGCTTTTGTTGAAATCAATGTGAATAAATATAGTCCTCTGGGTGGTTCATCATATGTCAAGTTGCCAAAATCCATAGAAAACAAGAAGGCAGTGGTAAATGTAAAAAACCAGGATCAGTATTGTTTTGCTTGGGCTGTAACTTCAGCGTTGTATCCTGCAAATGGCTGCACATCTGAGACCTCATCATATCCACATTTTTCAAGAGTTTTAAATTTATCAGGTATGAATTTTCCAGTAAAATTGCGGGATATTTCAAAATTTGAGGAGATGAATAATATTTCAATTAACGTGTACGGGTTAGAAGAAAAATTTGAGAATAATAGAATAAAGTATGAAGTTGTTGGGCCTTTACGTTATTCTGAAAAAAAACTATTTATGCATGTAAATTTGTTACTACTTTCCGGTGAATGTGGTGTAAATCATCACTGTAAGAAAGATTGCGCTAATAATCACTATTGTTGGATAAAAAACTTGTCTAAGCTAGTTTCCGCTCAAATTTCAGCTCATGATCATAAAAAGTACTTTTGTGATGGTTGCTTACTATATTTTAATAATGAGCGTCAGTTATTCCAGCATCAGAGAAATGACTGTAATCATGTTTATACAACAACACCATCGACACAATTTCGGATTGATAAATATGGTAAACAAGTACCTGAAAATATATTAAAATTTGAAAACTTTGAAAGACAAATGCAAGTACCATTTGTAGTGTATGCAGACTTTGAATCAATTCTGAAACCTATTCATACTTGTGAACCGAACCCCGAACGTTCTTATACAAATAAAACTTTTATACACGAACCTTACTCCTTCGCATATTTCATAAAATGTTCTTTTGACAATTCTTTATCAAAATTTGAACTCTATCGAGGATCTGATGTAGCCAAAGTTTTTGTATCGCGTATTGAAGCCGATGTAAGGGAAATCTATAACAGATATATGAAAGATATAGTCCCAATGGCTAAACTCACAGCACAAGAAAGACAAGACTTCCTGAATGCGACCGTATGCGGTATATGTGAGAAACCATTTAAAGTAGAGGATGTAAAAGTTAGAGATCATTGTCATATAACTGGTAAAGTAAGATTTGGTGCCGCACACTCTGTATGTAACTTAAATTACAAATTACCAAATTTTGTACCTATCATATTTCACAATATGAGTGGCTACGACAGTCACCTATTTATAAAACAGCTCTGTGCACATAAGGACAGAGTTGATGTTATAGCACAAAATAAAGAAAAATATATATCTTTCACGAAACACCTTTATATGCATGATTACGTCAATAAGAAAGGGGAGAAAAAACGGAAATTTATACAACTACGATTCATCGATAGTTTTAAGTTCTTATCAACATCGTTGCAAAATTTAGGGGGCAACTTAACTGATAACCAATTGTTTGTTACGGGAAGTTTCTATACAGATAAGGAAAAATTTAATTTAATGAGGCAAAAGGGTGTATTTCCATATAGTTTTATGGATAGTTTAGAGAAACTAAATAATGTAGAGTTACCCTCGAAAGATGAATTTTACGATAACCTAAATGAAGAACATATAACAGATAAAGATTATCAGAGGGCTAACGATGTGTGGAACTTGTTTGATTGTCAGAATTTGGGCGATTACTCAGATCTTTATTTAAAATCAGACGTACTCCTTTTGTGTGACGTATTTGAAAATTTTCGTAAAATTTGTTTGGAAAAATATAAACTTGATCCTGCTCAGTATTACACTTGTCCGGGTCTCTCGTGGGACGCTATGTTAAAACTAACCAAAGTGGAGTTGGAATTATTAACGGACATTGATATGATCCATTTTTTTAAAAAGGGAATACGTGGTGGAGTAAGCCAGTGTACGGAAAGGAAACATATTGCGAATAACAAATTTCTCCCTAACTACGACCCCAAAGAACCTTCTTCATTCATCACATATCTAGATGCCACGAACCTATATGGGCATAGTATGTCGCAACAATTGCCGACAGGTGGATTCGTGTGGCTGTCCGAAGAAGAAATCATGAATTTAGATATTACGAGCATTTCAGATGAAAGCACCCATGGGTATGTTCTCGAAGTAGACATACATTATCCACAAGATTTACACGACTTACACTCAGACCTACCCTTTTTAGTAGAAAATATTATTCCACCAAAATCAAAATCGAAATTGACAAAACTGATACCAAATTTAAACGATAAGAGGAGATATATTGTGCATTATATAAATTTGAAACAAGCGCTAGATAACGGGTTAATGGTTATAAAAACACATAGAATACTTAAATTCAAACAATCACCTTGGCTTAAAAAATATATTGACCTAAACACCGATATGAGAAATAAGGCTAAGAATAAATTTGAAAAAGATCAGTATAAATTATTAAATAACGCAGTATTCGGTAAGACAATGGAAAATGTTGATAATAGAATGGATATAAAATTAGTTACCCACTGGGAGAGCGTTAGGCGGAGTATGGGTGCAAATGCATTAATAACACGCCCTAACTTTAAATCATGCTCAATATTTACTGATGATTTTGTAGCCATCCATATGGGTAAACTAAAGGTAGTCTACAACAAACCAATTTACGTTGGTTTTTGTATCTTGGAGTTGTCTAAGACAGTATTATACAACTTTTTCTACGACGTTATCAAAAAACATTTCGGCGATAATGCTTCTTTGCTGTATACAGATACGGATTCGTTGATTATAAAAACATTTACAGATAACTTTTATAATTTCATAATACAGAATCCAGACAAATTCGATACATCTAACTACGAAGAAATAAATAAATTTAATATTCATAAGGGCTTGTCGGTGTTAGGTAAAATGAAAGACGAGTTCCCCTCTGATCCCATTATTAGTTTTTATGGTACGGGTGCGAAAGCTTATTATATACAATCGGTGGATAATGAACTCAAAAAAGCTAAAGGTGTGAAGAAATCTGTTATTAGAAAGCAGCTGTCAATAGATGACTATAAGAAAATCGTTGAGCGGGGAGGTTTAATATTTAGAAAAATGAATACGTTTCGGAGTTGCTTGCATGACATTTACACAGAAATAAAGAACAAAGTGGCCTTGTCCCAACACGATGACAAACGTTTTGTTATTCCTAATACTACTAAAACATTACCGTGGGGGCACCGTGACATATCATTTTTTCAGAGCGAACAAGAACAAAATATAGAACGACTGATAGTTGCCATAAATAATATGGAGAAAAAAAATGAAAACTTGGACGCTTTACTTGCAGCAATAGCTGATTTAAGCCAATAATTAATTTAAAATTTTTATTTCATCTTCTAACGTAAAGGTCGAAAATTCGAATACATGAACTACTAAACTGGAAAATTCAAACTACAAAATTTCACCAATATTTAATTGTAACATTATAATACAAAATTATTGTGATAATTTTAAGTACTTTCAAATAATAGAATAAAAATATCTAAATAAAAATCACAGTGTTGTTATTAGTAAACCTTTCTCCCAAAATAAGTTAAATATCGATTAGGTTAAATCGTAAATTATAAATAATGTAGGTAGTGACTTGAAGAGGTGTGTGTAATGATACAGTTTTACAATGTAAGAGTAGGTGACGTTGCTAAAACTAAAATGTCGTTTTATGCTGCAGTCAGGAATGTGATGTCATTTCAAATAGAAAGTTGTTGCGTCAGTTATTCGATGTGCGCATGACATTTAGAAAAGTTTGACGTCACTTTGTAGCGGGATTCTGTTGAGACAAAGAAAATCAACAGTGGGGTGAAAGCTTGGCTTGCATAAATCACGTGATGTCGTCCAACCAATGAGAGACGAGAGTGGTCACCCACTCCCTACCGTTGGAGGGGGAAGTTAGCTTGGCTTGGGTTTGAGGACGCTTACAAGATTCTTTCCGTCTTCGCCTGTGCTAGTGTGTGCAAGTGTGCTCTCGTGAATTTCATTGCTCAGTTTTTGTGAACAAAATGGTAAGAACCGTTAAAAATGTATCATCTGCTGGTGGGCGTAAAAGGCGCTCGTCGACACCGCCACCAACTTTACCGCCCTTGACTTTAATGACGTATTTGGCTACGTTTAAACCATCACCTGACGCATCTACGGCGTCAGGTTCCGCCATTAATGGCGGTGCTGTGAAGTCAGCAATAAAAAATCCATCCTCTGGCAGGGTTAATGTTTTAAACAACATTATTGTTAAAGATGGTATTGCTGCTGACGTTGGGGGCGCTTCGTGTTCTAACGAAGGCGGTAGTCAGCTAGCGTATCATGGGCACCATCAGCAGATGCACGGCAATATACATCCTGGCGCAGATTTACCTGTTTTGCACCTTGAAGATGGTGACCTCGGCAATACCGTCAATGTCACCGTATCCAGGAGTAATGCAGGTAAAGCCGTTCATACCCCGAAATTACATGGTTTGGCTTTAAACAAAAAATTTAAAGTCACACCATCTACTTCAGGGTGTCAGGATGTACGCGCATCTCATCCGCGCAAATCATCTATGTCTCTGGTGGCACATGACTCCGATGACGACTTTTTGCCTAGTAATGTAAACAACAATAAAAACACAAAGTATTTGATAAAGGGTTTACACCGAACTTTTCAACAGAACTTTTTAAAATTACCAAAATAAACATAACAAATCCCACAACTTACCTGATAGAAGACTTGTTTGGACACCCAATCAAGGGATGTTTTTATGAAATGGAGCTACTAAAAGCAAAATACCCCGATGTGTATCTAGTTGAAAATGTATTAAAGAAGAAAGGAAATAAAGTGCTGGTAAAGTGGTTGGGGCTATCTGTAGAACACAATTCGTGGGTTGATATAGCTTCTATTGTTTAAAATTGTCATTAACTAGAAAAATATATTAATGTATCATTATATAGTTATGTCGATTGAAATATTTTAATATGTGTCACAAATGAATAATAAAATGAATATACTTTATTAATATTTATTTAATTTATTTCCTTCATTTTAAATTGTAAAAAAATTAAAAATAATCATTTTTTTTTTTTTTTTTTTTTTAACACTTGAAAGATAATAAACATACACATAAATGTTTTAATTCCTTTTTATTTTCCTACAATCTATATTATAAGAATGATACAAATATACATATAACATAAAACATAAAATTAATTAAATATAATTAAAAATTATAATTAAACATTAAACAAACATAAAAAATAATATAAAAAGTACAAACTAGAAAATCTAATATTATTATATGGGTACTGTTCTTTTTCCAGTATTATTGCACACAAAACAACCTTCGATGGCACCGACTGTCACTGTGTCATCGCCACAAGCTTTGCACTTTATGGTAGGTACGTCCCACCACTCAACCGTGTTGTGCAGACTTGCGTGTTGGTGAACAGCCCCCTCTACGACCATGCGAGAATACGATACGTAGCACCTAGTGCACATAAAGTATTTTCCCTGGTCAATGCTGCATACCACAACGAAGGCCGCTGTAGCACACACCTTGTCCATTGTACCAGCCACCATATCTTTTATCTGGAAAGCCATCTCGTGCTGGTCTTCCTCGATGAGGTCCGCAACATCGACTTCTATACCATCGTCCACCATTTCGTCGACTCCATCGTCCACTATACCATTTTCGCCGCCTTCGATGACTTCCTGGATATCGATGTTGGCACCATTGGCATCAACATCAGCAGGTGCTCCAATCTCCACAGCCTCAGCAGGTACCCCCATCTCCGCAGCCTCATGATTAAACAGCATCCAATTATTGGAATCTTCTTGCGCCAACCGTCTTAGAATAGATATAATAGATGGATTTGCCATTTCGATACGTGGTATATAGATAGAAATAGTAAATGCAACTAAGTTTGGTTTAATATTACTCCCATATATATAGTAGTGTGGGGAGGGAGTCACTCTAAAATAATAGAGGGGGTATTCATATCCAATCATAGGATACGTGTTATTATGAATTTTAATTAGTGAAGTTTGACACCTTAACCACTCGGCCAACCTGACTTATTCATTGATTCAGTAAAACACTATACATTAAATGTTTACCCCCTCTCCATCATCAATAATAGAGGTGCCTGTAAAGTAATGTTTGTAGGAGGCGCCACTGCTGGGGGTGGAGATTAGTTTGCTTTATATAACACACAGCAACGCTCTTGTTTGTCAGATTTAAAATTATTAACATCATGGACACTTCTCAAGTAAATTGCGTCTCCTCCAGCACCGACTCAAAATCAACGTCATCGACCTGGTCAATGCCTAGTGAATACGGCCCAGACAGCAGTGATTGGTGGGAACGGTCACCTCCATCGTATTCGATAGACGAAGAGGACCAGGAAGACGAAGAGGACCAGGATGACCAAGCTACCCCAGATAGCATTGACGACAGACCAATATCACCTTCATCTTATTGGATAGGTGAGAATCTAGGCGAGGACCAAGATAACCCCCCGGACAGCAGCACTGATAGGGCAACATCACCATCAGCATGGTCTATGGAAACGGTGTTCTACGATCCAGACGGCCAGCCATCACCTGACCAGAGCCACTGGTCAGATTATCAGCTCTTGATAGAGTGCGATAATGTCTGCGAGGGAACAGATTAGGCATCCATATAAATTAAACATTGTAAATAATTTAATAAATAGTTTTAGTAAATAAATTAATTGTAAGTCATTTAATACATTTATTTACTTAATAAACTCTTAAATATTTATTTAATTTATTTCCTTCATTTTAAATTGTAAAAAAATTAAAAATAATCATTTTTTTTTTGTATAATTTTAAAAGTTTCCTACAAAATAATATGTTATTACAATACTAAAAATATATTTACAGTTTATGGTTATAATATATATTACATACACACATACATATATACAAATAATATAATTTATTTATAATTAAGACACCAACAGTCCCTATTATGGTGAGTCCAACTACTATAAAACACACCAATGCGATCACACAAGATGAGTGCCCCTGACATACATTTTATGCAAATGTTGTTCCAACAATTGTCCTCGTACTTACTACAGTACACGCATCGTTGTCTTAATTGTGGTTGGTCTGCTTTGCAAGCTTCACATACGTCTCGATATATACCAAAATTCGTTCTTTTGAGTATGGTAAGACAATTGCGACATTGTGTTTCATTTGGACAATTGTCTCGAAATTCTTTTTTCTGCACTGGGTTCTGAATTACACACTTTTTGCACAGTCCAGTGCATGGGTTGATAATTTGCTTCCTCCATGCAGTATAGCAATTATGGCAAATTCTTGAATTATTGTAACTATACGGTTGTACTGCTATTATTGGTTTTAATTTCCACTCTCTTGGTAGGACCATTGTATGCACTTCTGTTTTAAGACACGATTGTGTTACGTAAGAAGTTTGAATGCGTTCCTCTTGTGGTCACTCTTGGTTTAAATAGCTAATAGTAAACTTGACGCAATAGGAAGGGCGTCACCGTCACGAATTATAGAATATAAAACGGAGGAGGTTTAACATCAAATCAGTTGAGTTCCAACATTTAAAGATGGCATTTATAGACGATTCCTCACTGAACTGGCAGAAAATGATATGGGTGCAATGGTGTTACACCGAGATGGTGTAAATCAAGAGCTTCAGGACTTGAATCAAGATGCTGTCCACAGGGGGGATCCCATCATCGTGGAAAATATCAATGTCGACCAAGAGGGTGCCGACTGGGGAGATGGCAACCTGGTTCCCGTCAGTGTAGATGAAGGTCTTGGGGATGATGTGGAAGACGAAGCGGGAGAGTTAGCCTTCTCCGGAAAAATATTAAACAATTATGATGATCGGCGGAGACTATATTGCACGTCAGCGTCTTTTGTCATAATCAGAACCAGGCCGGATGCAACCAAACACTTCCTGTGTGGGCTATGTTATATATCCTATACACGGATAGTGTCCGGACGTCACCAGCATGTAAATATTCACAAAACGACGACGTTGGATGGTGCAATGATAACGAAATGTAAATGTTGCAGCACAAACTTGGTGCAATTGCATCGAATTGAAGTATGTCATACATGTAATAATGTAAATAAAACAATTGCGTGAACGATACAACGTGTTTTACTAAATTTGATTCGTTATAAGTAGTATTTATTAATGTAAATTTATATTTCATTTTATTTTTAAGTTTAATTGTATATATTTTTTAATTAATAAAAATATTTGTGCCACCCTGTATATTACAAGTTGTGAAAATTAGTAAATCATATAAATATTAAAACAAATGAACATATGAATGATTTTATTAAAAAGTATTTTGAAAAAAAAATGGTTATCTTTTATTTATTATTATTTAAATTAAATTAAAATATCTCAAGATATAAACTGATTCAAAATAATACAGTTGTAAATGTATAAAGCCGATAGCTTGGGTTGATTTTATAGCCTAAGGCCATGCGACCCTGCCTGGTAAATACGGATCGATGAGCAGGTAGTTTTTTGTTGAAATTAGGAAATAGACCTAACTCTTGTGGGGCGTTCGAGTAGCCGAGCGGGCAAATACGCGTCGATCTTGAGGTCACTCAGAAGACCACAGGATCGAATCCTCGGACGCCCCCCGGAGAAAGGAGGTGGTGGTTCTCCGGTTTTTTTTTTAAATTTGACCTTTGACCTTTCCTAATTAACCATTAATTTTGATTTTCATGTGTTTAAAATTCGATTTTTTTAATTTTTTTTTTTTTTTTTTTTTTTTTTTTTTTTTTTTTTTTTTTTATGTTGTTATTAACCTATTAAACTCTTTATTTATTTAAATTAATTAACCTTTACATTATGTGTTTATTCATGTCAAACATGTACTCATAATATGCACAATTAATTAATTACATGTGGTGTATTTATTTTATTAACTAATTAATTTTTTTATCATTTTTTATTCACTTTTTAAAATTTGTTTTAAACTTTTTTATATTTATTTTTAACAATATATTCTTACATAATAATACACAGTAATTTATTTTTTATCATTTTTTGTCTTTTATTTGTATCATTTTTTTGTAATTATTTGTCATTTATTTTTTTGACAAACTTTTTAATTTTTTTTAATATTTTTTTATTAATAATATATTTTAAACCTAATTAACAATCTTATCTGACTAACAATATTCTTAAATAACTTAAAAATCTAACTTAATTAATTTGCCTTTATTTGTATGCTCTTTTAATTATTTTTGTCATTTATTTTTTTTGACAAATTTTTATTTTTTTTTTGGGGCATTTATTTTTTTAATTATTTTTGTCATTTATTTTTTTTGACAAACATTTTAAATTTTTTTTGGCATTTATTTTTTTAATGTTTTTTTATTAATACTATATTTTAAACCTAATTAACA
Organism: Rhagium mordax; assembly: GCA_963680705.1. Lineage (NCBI taxonomy): Eukaryota > Metazoa > Arthropoda > Insecta > Coleoptera > Cerambycidae > Rhagium > Rhagium mordax. The sequence goes on along the minus strand of OY796658.1, from coordinate 25,645,141 downwards.
ATAATCTTATCTAACTAACAATATTCTTAACTAACTTAAAATCTAACTTAAAATAACTTTCCGCCGCGTGTGCGCAAGTGCTCAGCCACCCATTTGATCCGAAATAAACCTCATCTGCTTTGCAGTTTTGTCGAGAGCCTCCCTTTGTCTCTTTACGTCGGCCTCTAATTTTGCGGCTCTTTCCCGCATATCAGCAGCACGACGCAAGATTTTCGGATGATCCCGACAAAGCCTCAAATTTAAATCATGTGTTCTCTTAAGTTGACCGTATATTTTAAAAAATTGTTTAACAGATGTTTTGGTGTCAACTTGCGAGAACACCTCCGATTCAGAATCAGAGTCCGCTTGTGCTGGGAGCGGATTCTCATTAACAATCGGAGCTACCTCTGGCGGCGGTGGCAACACCGCATTAGAGCAACCCGGTTGTTCTAATGCGTCATTGCGTGGTGGTGGCAACACCGCATTAGAACAGCTTGGCTGTTGTAATGCGCTATTGCCAGGTAGAGGTACAGCCACAAACGACGCAGACGGTTTTACCTGCCCTTTACCTGCCGAAACCTTATTTTTTTTTGGTGAAGCAGGTAGCGGACTTAGAGGGGCAGGTACAACTGTCTGCGCGAAATCCATTATCTCGTCCCATAAAGTCGCGTCACAGTCTATGGATTGTGTTTCTGTACGTCTACCTTTACCTTTTGATGGCGCCGACGACGACTTTGTGTTTTTATTGTTGTTTACATTACTAGGCAAAAAGTCGTCATCGGAGTCATGTGCCACCAGAGACATAGATGATTTGCGCGGATGAGATGCGCGTACATCCTGACACCCTGAAGTAGATGGTGTGACTTTAAATTTTTTGTTTAAAGCCAAACCATGTAATTTCGGGGTATGAACGGCTTTACCTGCATTACTCCTGGATACGGTGACATTGACGGTATTGCCGAGGTCACCATCTTCAAGGTGCAAAACAGGTAAATCTGCGCCAGGATGTATATTGCCGTGCATCTGCTGATGGTGCCCATGATACGCTAGCTGACTACCGCCTTCGTTAGAACACGAAGCGCCCCCAACGTCAGCAGCAATACCATCTTTAACAATAATGTTGTTTAAAACATTAACCCTGCCAGAGGATGGATTTTTTATTGCTGACTTCACAGCACCGCCATTAATGGCGGAACCTGACGCCGTAGATGCGTCAGGTGATGGTTTAAACGTAGCCAAATACGTCATTAAAGTCAAGGGCGGTAAAGTTGGTGGCGGTGTCGACGAGCGCCTTTTACGCCCACCAGCAGATGATACATTTTTAACGGTTCTTACCATTTTGTTCACAAAAACTGAGCAATGAAATTCACGAGAGCACACTTGCACACACTAGCACAGGCGAAGACGGAAAGAATCTTGTAAGCGTCCTCAAACCCAAGCCAAGCTAACTTCCCCCTCCAACGGTAGGGAGTGGGTGACCACTCTCGTCTCTCATTGGTTGGACGACATCACGTGATTTATGCAAGCCAAGCTTTCACCCCACTGTTGATTTTCTTTGTCTCAACAGAATCCCGCTACAAAGTGACGTCAAACTTTTCTAAATGTCATGCGCACATCGAATAACTGACGCAACAACTTTCTATTTGAAATGACATCACATTCCTGACTGCAGCATAAAACGACATTTTAGTTTTAGCAACGTCACCTACTCTTACATTGTAAAACTGTATCATTACACACACCTCTTCAAGTCACTACCTACATTATTTATAATTTACGATTTAACCTAATCGATATTTAACTTATTTTGGGAGAAAGGTTTACTAATAACAACACTGTGATTTTTATTTAGATATTTTTATTCTATTATTTGAAAGTACTTAAAATTATCACAATAATTTTGTATTATAATGTTACAATTAAATATTGGTGAAATTTTGTAGTTTGAATTTTCCAGTTTAGTAGTTCATGTATTCGAATTTTCGACCTTTACGTTAGAAGATGAAATAAAAATTTTAAATTAATTATTGGCTTAAATCAGCTATTGCTGCAAGTAAAGCGTCCAAGTTTTCATTTTTTTTCTCCATATTATTTATGGCAACTATCAGTCGTTCTATATTTTGTTCTTGTTCGCTCTGAAAAAATGATATGTCACGGTGCCCCCACGGTAATGTTTTAGTAGTATTAGGAATAACAAAACGTTTGTCATCGTGTTGGGACAAGGCCACTTTGTTCTTTATTTCTGTGTAAATGTCATGCAAGCAACTCCGAAACGTATTCATTTTTCTAAATATTAAACCTCCCCGCTCAACGATTTTCTTATAGTCATCTATTGACAGCTGCTTTCTAATAACAGATTTCTTCACACCTTTAGCTTTTTTGAGTTCATTATCCACCGATTGTATATAATAAGCTTTCGCACCCGTACCATAAAAACTAATAATGGGATCAGAGGGGAACTCGTCTTTCATTTTACCTAACACCGACAAGCCCTTATGAATATTAAATTTATTTATTTCTTCGTAGTTAGATGTATCGAATTTGTCTGGATTCTGTATTATGAAATTATAAAAGTTATCTGTAAATGTTTTTATAATCAACGAATCCGTATCTGTATACAGCAAAGAAGCATTATCGCCGAAATGTTTTTTGATAACGTCGTAGAAAAAGTTGTATAATACTGTCTTAGACAACTCCAAGATACAAAAACCAACGTAAATTGGTTTGTTGTAGACTACCTTTAGTTTACCCATATGGATGGCTACAAAATCATCAGTAAATATTGAGCATGATTTAAAGTTAGGGCGTGTTATTAATGCATTTGCACCCATACTCCGCCTAACGCTCTCCCAGTGGGTAACTAATTTTATATCCATTCTATTATCAACATTTTCCATTGTCTTACCGAATACTGCGTTATTTAATAATTTATACTGATCTTTTTCAAATTTATTCTTAGCCTTATTTCTCATATCGGTGTTTAGGTCAATATATTTTTTAAGCCAAGGTGATTGTTTGAATTTAAGTATTCTATGTGTTTTTATAACCATTAACCCGTTATCTAGCGCTTGTTTCAAATTTATATAATGCACAATATATCTCCTCTTATCGTTTAAATTTGGTATCAGTTTTGTCAATTTCGATTTTGATTTTGGTGGAATAATATTTTCTACTAAAAAGGGTAGGTCTGAGTGTAAGTCGTGTAAATCTTGTGGATAATGTATGTCTACTTCGAGAACATACCCATGGGTGCTTTCATCTGAAATGCTCGTAATATCTAAATTCATGATTTCTTCTTCGGACAGCCACACGAATCCACCTGTCGGCAATTGTTGCGACATACTATGCCCATATAGGTTCGTGGCATCTAGATATGTGATGAATGAAGAAGGTTCTTTGGGGTCGTAGTTAGGGAGAAATTTGTTATTCGCAATATGTTTCCTTTCCGTACACTGGCTTACTCCACCACGTATTCCCTTTTTAAAAAAATGGATCATATCAATGTCCGTTAATAATTCCAACTCCACTTTGGTTAGTTTTAACATAGCGTCCCACGAGAGACCCGGACAAGTGTAATACTGAGCAGGATCAAGTTTATATTTTTCCAAACAAATTTTACGAAAATTTTCAAATACGTCACACAAAAGGAGTACGTCTGATTTTAAATAAAGATCTGAGTAATCGCCCAAATTCTGACAATCAAACAAGTTCCACACATCGTTAGCCCTCTGATAATCTTTATCTGTTATATGTTCTTCATTTAGGTTATCGTAAAATTCATCTTTCGAGGGTAACTCTACATTATTTAGTTTCTCTAAACTATCCATAAAACTATATGGAAATACACCCTTTTGCCTCATTAAATTAAATTTTTCCTTATCTGTATAGAAACTTCCCGTAACAAACAATTGGTTATCAGTTAAGTTGCCCCCTAAATTTTGCAACGATGTTGATAAGAACTTAAAACTATCGATGAATCGTAGTTGTATAAATTTCCGTTTTTTCTCCCCTTTCTTATTGACGTAATCATGCATATAAAGGTGTTTCGTGAAAGATATATATTTTTCTTTATTTTGTGCTATAACATCAACTCTGTCCTTATGTGCACAGAGCTGTTTTATAAATAGGTGACTGTCGTAGCCACTCATATTGTGAAATATGATAGGTACAAAATTTGGTAATTTGTAATTTAAGTTACATACAGAGTGTGCGGCACCAAATCTTACTTTACCAGTTATATGACAATGATCTCTAACTTTTACATCCTCTACTTTAAATGGTTTCTCACATATACCGCATACGGTCGCATTCAGGAAGTCTTGTCTTTCTTGTGCTGTGAGTTTAGCCATTGGGACTATATCTTTCATATATCTGTTATAGATTTCCCTTACATCGGCTTCAATACGCGATACAAAAACTTTGGCTACATCAGATCCTCGATAGAGTTCAAATTTTGATAAAGAATTGTCAAAAGAACATTTTATGAAATATGCGAAGGAGTAAGGTTCGTGTATAAAAGTTTTATTTGTATAAGAACGTTCGGGGTTCGGTTCACAAGTATGAATAGGTTTCAGAATTGATTCAAAGTCTGCATACACTACAAATGGTACTTGCATTTGTCTTTCAAAGTTTTCAAATTTTAATATATTTTCAGGTACTTGTTTACCATATTTATCAATCCGAAATTGTGTCGATGGTGTTGTTGTATAAACATGATTACAGTCATTTCTCTGATGCTGGAATAACTGACGCTCATTATTAAAATATAGTAAGCAACCATCACAAAAGTACTTTTTATGATCATGAGCTGAAATTTGAGCGGAAACTAGCTTAGACAAGTTTTTTATCCAACAATAGTGATTATTAGCGCAATCTTTCTTACAGTGATGATTTACACCACATTCACCGGAAAGTAGTAACAAATTTACATGCATAAATAGTTTTTTTTCAGAATAACGTAAAGGCCCAACAACTTCATACTTTATTCTATTATTCTCAAATTTTTCTTCTAACCCGTACACGTTAATTGAAATATTATTCATCTCCTCAAATTTTGAAATATCCCGCAATTTTACTGGAAAATTCATACCTGATAAATTTAAAACTCTTGAAAAATGTGGATATGATGAGGTCTCAGATGTGCAGCCATTTGCAGGATACAACGCTGAAGTTACAGCCCAAGCAAAACAATACTGATCCTGGTTTTTTACATTTACCACTGCCTTCTTGTTTTCTATGGATTTTGGCAACTTGACATATGATGAACCACCCAGAGGACTATATTTATTCACATTGATTTCAACAAAAGCAATTCGTTCGAGGGCCCATCCTAAAATTAAATTATAATTAGTCATTTTCTTTCCACCTTAATGTATGTTTAAATACCTGAATCACGTTCCAGGAACTCCGTAGTTTGTGTAATCATAGCATCCACAAAGGTGTCCAAAGTATTGTTCAAATCCATAGCTTGATCCAAGATTTTGTTGGAAGTGTTAAATGATTTCATTTCAGATAGTTCCTGTGTCTGTAATACGTACGTAGCAAACGTTTCCATATTTACTTTTACTGTATTATGAATACGTAACACTTCCTCGAAGAGATTTAATATTTTTGATCTAATTTCATTGAAGAACATTACATAGTCTTGGTGATTATTTTCGCTATATACTCGATAGGTTACAATCCTGTATTTGAAAGCGCTCTGCACAATTTCTACACCTTCTATAAACGGAACACATGAATTTGTCCTATGCTGCAATGTCCTTCTATGGGAATTCATTTGGGTTGTGCTTAGAGTCACATTACAGCAATTACAAGTTTCCATATTTGTAGATGTTGAAGGATTACATTCCAGTTTAGGATATTTTGCTTGCGGACCACTATCATGTATCTTCTTACAAGATTGCCTCTGATGTCTTCGCAAATTGTCACCACGTGTAAAACTTACACCACAAGAAGTACAAATATACATTTTATGTCTTTACTCTGGGAGACTAGCACCACAAATGGCTGTGTGCTCCTCATCCTCATTTATATACACGGAGTGAAGCTGCCCCACCACCTCTACTTGAAATACTCATACACATATCAGTACATACACTAATTACAACTACAATTGCATTGCACCACTCCAATTACCTCTATTGCAATTACATCAGTCTAATTACTGCACATTACTCTACTTACCTCTATTGCAACTACATCAGGCTAATTACCTGCAATACTCTAATTACCTCTATTGCAATTACATCAGTCTAATTACCTACATTACTCGAATTACCCTAGTTACCCCCCACCACAAAAAAAAAATGGTGGGGGGAGACCCAGCTCCGCCATTACTACTCTACTACTGCGGGCCAAATCTCAAACATTTTTGAAACGCCATGTATCTTTGTTAAAAGTTATTTTTGCAAAACATTATTAAAATTTTTTGTCTTATTTTGGGTGATAGAATCTCCAGTTTTCTTTTATTGGTGAATTTAAAAGACACCCTGGTTTTAAAGGAACACCTATGGTTGATAAATGTTGATTCGTATTGTCTTCAGTATTTTTTGAATTAATTTTGTGTATGCCTTCTTGCAAAATCAGTGAATAATTAAAAAAGAAACATGTAGAGATTTACTTTATTTTAATGAACTTGTAAGTTATACAAAAATACACAAAAAATGTCTCTAATAACGAATATTGCCACCTCGTGCTGTAATAATGTTCCGACATTTTCCCATGCTTAAAATGAGATTTTTTTCCTTCGTCTTATTAGTTTGGTTCCATACCTCATAAGTCTCAAAGACAGCTCATTCAGGTTTGCTGGATGTATTTGTAGACCTCTAATACGTCGTCCCATGTTTTCTCACAAGTGCTCAATAGGATTTATGTCTGAGCTTCTTGCAGGCCAAACCTTTGTTCGAATATCGACTTCCGGAAGATAATTTTATACCACCCTAGCGATGTGTGGCCGTGCGTTATCGTGCATCAATAAGAAATTTTCCCTAGGTATATGGGGCAAATGGTACAACATGGGTCTCCAAAATGTCTGCAATGTATCTGATAGCTATTAGATGACCCCCTCCCCCCCCCCCCCCCCGAATTGTCACTAACTCCGGATACGCCTCTAAGTTGATAGCTAGATACCCTCTCATACCATAACAGACTCTCCGCCGTCGTTAACTGTTTCTACAATATTACTTTAAGCATATATCGCTCTCCGTCCACGTTGACACACTTTCGTACGGCATTGTTAAACGAAAATTCAAAATCTGCATGATAGCATATCAAAAAATTGCTTAAAAACAGTCGAATATGACGTGCATGAACATTTATTTATCAATCGTAGGCGTCCTTGTAAAATACTTAATAAAACTAATATTCGAAATTAAGAGTTTATGCGTTAATTTTGCGGCACAACCGATTTGTTCAACAGCGCATTACCTGGTCAAACTCGGAACTCAAAAATCCTCTGTTTCGAATCGAACCCATGCTAGTCAGGAATCCAGTCAACTAAATTCCGCTTATTTCTCTGGTGCTATGCAACTTTTGGACATACTTTTAAAATTAGGTCCATGTTATGTAAAATTTTCTTCAGAATCCATTTCCGGAGGGCGATTTACAATATGAGCTTGCGTTCATCCCCTATATTAATTTTTCACCCCTTTTCGGTGATACGCGATATTTAAAATTTTTCAGATATAACTCGTGCTATCTCCAAAACTATCAAACCTACAGGGATCAAATTTTAGACGGAGGTTGTATGATGTATGGTGACGACGACAGCAGCGTTAAAATAGTATTTTGATTATTGATCTTCCAAGAAAAAAATAAAGTACGCGGGGGTGCAGAAATATTGTAGAGAAAAATGTAGCATCTAGGTACTTTTTCTATTTCTAGAGATACTATATCGGTTATGTGAGCAGTATTGTAGTAGAAAGTTCAAATTTAATTTTGGTTAAAGAACTTTTACAATCGGAGTATTCTAGCGAAAGATATAAATTATTTAGTATCGGGAACGATACCGCGCGTTTCGATTGCTTAGGCATGAAGTGTTGTTTTGTGAACTGTGGTAGAAACGCGCTCACCATTCGACCGACTGACGTCGCAAAACATACGAATACAACACGTGAAATAACAAATAGAAACGTGTATGTACAAATATTGCAGAGAAAAATGTTCGTTTTCAAATTTAATGTAAGGAAAGAATTGTAACTGATAAATCTGTCAGTGTACACAGATGCAATTATTAGTTTTGAATCAAGAACATTTTGTCTCATATAAGCGCTAATAAACAAACTCTTCATATAAACATATATTTTATTGGCAAGTTCTAAATGTCTTTCTTGACAAAATTATTTAAAAAGGAACAATATGCAAACAGTACTTAATATTATAATGAATAAAGAATAGTAAATAATTTGATTTGCCTAATAACTAAACAATTTTCTTTTCATAACTAACAAACATAAATAATCATAATTTTAAATAAAATTATTTATTCTATATGGGGAATATATTTATATGCGTGTATATGAACCAGTTAATTTTTAATTTCAATCATTATTTGATGTACAGAAAGAAGCTATGTAGATAGATATAAATATTTTATTTCATGAATTACCTCGTGAATTACTAATCAAATTTACAATTTCCCATGCAAACGCAGCTTATTATGCAATCATTTTCTAGCTTCTTACAACAACACCTACTGCACTTAATACTTTTACACTTACACGTTGTCACATATATTTGTTCTTGTTTCAGGTGTTTCGTAATCATGATGGGAATTAAAATGTTATGTTCATTTTTCCAACCATATTCATGGCTGTTCAGTAATTTAGGGGATGCTTTGTGCAAGAATGCTAGTGATCCATTCAAATTACTGAACAGTCATAAATATGGTTGGAAAAATGAACACAACATTTTCATTCCCATCATGATCACGAAACACCCAAAACCGGAACAAACAAATGTGACAACGTGTAAGTGTAAAAATAATAACTGGAGTATAAGGTGTTGTTGTAAGAAATGATTACATAAAAAGCTGCGTTTGCATGGGAAATTGTAAATTTGATTAGAATACTCATGAAATCTAATATTTTTTTCTAATTTTGACATATAAAATTACAGTTTTCAAAACTGACGTATAAGTGTCAAAACGTTCTACTTTTCATCACCAATTAGGAAAAGTTAAACTTTTCCTAACTGGTGAGGAAAAGTTCGTTATATCACCAACCAGTTAAGAAAAATAAAGAACTCTCAAGAAGAAATAGAAACAACGTATATTCAAAACATAACACAAGTTTATAGGAATTATTATTTTTTAATTATAAATATTAACTATACAATTTGTGAAATTTGTCAAATTAACTCCTGAAGAAGTTTTATTTGTTGAATTTGCCATTATATTATGTGCTGCATTATGCCCTAAATTAATAACATTTGTCATTTGTCACTTTTGACATTAAAATTAAATGCGTAATAACAGAGACTAAAGGTAGGTAACTATGTTTACATGAATACTTAATTTTTTATGATTTTCAAACATTTTGTTTAAAGAATTTTATTTTTAAACGTTTAGATTAGAAAAAAAATCTTGTATGTAACACGTTACAAAAGACCATTTTGTGTAACTCGTGTCATTTTGCGGGAACTCGCTTCGATCATCCCGCAAACATCCACTCATTACACAAAATAAAGTCTTTCGTAACTGGTTCCATAAATAGCTGCTATTTAAAATTATGATTATTTGTTTGTTAGTTATGAAAAAAAAATTGTTTAGGTAGGTATTAGACAAATCAAATTATTTACTATTCTTTATTCATTATAATATTAACTACTGTTTGCATATTGTTCCTTTTTAAATAATTTTGTCAAGAAAGACATTTAGAAGTTGCCAATAAAATATATGTTTATATAAAGAATTTGTTTATTAGCGCTTATATGAGACAAAATGTTCTTGATTCAAAACTAATAATTGTATCTGTGTACACTGACAGATTTATCAGTTACAATTCTTTTCTTACATTAAATTTGAAAACGAACATTTCTCTCTGCAATATTTGTACATACACGTTTCTATTTGTTATTTCACGTGTTGTATTCGTATGTTTTGCGACGTCAGTCGGTCGAATGGTGAGCGCGTTTCTGCCACAGTTCACAAAACAACACTTCATGCCTAAGCAATCGAAACGCGCGGTATCGTTCCCGATACTAAATAATTTATATCTTTCGCTAGAATACTCCGATTGTAAAAATTCATTAACCAAAATTAAATTTGAACTTTCTACTACAATACCGCTCACATAACCGATATAGTATCTCTAGAAATAGAAAAAGTACCTAGATGCTACATTTTTCTCTACAATATTCCTGTACCCCCGCGTACTTTATTTTTTTCTTGGAAGATCAATAATCAAAATACTATTTTAACGCTGCAGTCGTAGTCACCATACATCATACAACCTCCGTCTAAAATTTTATCCTTGTAGGTTTGATAGTTTTGGAGATAGCACGAGTTATATCTGAAAAATTTTAAATATCGTGTATCGCCGAAAAGGGGTGAAAAATTAATATAGGGGATGAACGCAAGCTCATATCGCAAATCGCCCTCCGGAAATGGATTCGGCAGAAAATTTTACATAACATAGACCTAATTTTAAAAGTATGTCCAAAAGTTGCATAGGACTGAAAGTAAACGGTCTCTGGATCCCTGACTAATGCTGAGTATAACACGAGACGACGAGACTCTGAAAGGAGGGTTGGAGATTAAGCACTGAGCAGCCGAATAAATCAAGGTCGCCATAGTTACTGAGTCAAAGAAACATCTTTCCATGTTTTTGGCCAGCGTTGGGGACGATGATATTTGAAATTTTTGTCATTGAAATGTTTTTGAAGAAAAATGGGAGCTTCCTCGATTTGAAAGGTCATTAGAATATTGAGTAGGCTTGATGAGCTCCCCTTGATAGATACTATTTACAATTAATAAAAAATACGTATTTTTAGAGACAAAATAGGTGATGTTCTCGAGAATAAGTAGACAACGTGAACAACCTACAATTTTTAGGTAAAATAATTATTTTATTTTATTTTTCATAAATCTAAAATTTACAAATGAAACAAAAATGTATTTAATCTTATTTATCTCTAAAAAAAGGAATATATAATGTATTAAATTATATTGTTGACAAAATACAACGATAACCAGAACGGTTTCTCGATAAGATTCCATTTGTTTTCTATGTGAAGTAAAAAGGTGGTTTAATTCTAGCGAAATTACAAGATTTTTATTTCAAAGTGCAGTAATAAAAAGCGACACTTTCATAAAACTAAGTCGCAAGACGCTAATAAAAATAATTTTCATTTACTACTCTGGGGAAGTATAATATCATTATTGCTGTCAATGAATTCTTATCATTGATACAGCAAAATTGCTTCTCCTGTTAAAAACAACGACTAATAAAATAAAATATTTAGAGAAACAGATAATCAAACATTGATTTTCAGAACTGATCCTTTATGCGATTAAACTTGTAACAGAGAATTTAAAATAATAAAGCTGGGTAATGTAAGTTGCTTTAATCAAATAAGAATATTGTAACTGGAGCGACTGATATTCAAACATTGATTTTTAGAACTAATCTATTATGCAGTTAAATTTGTAACAGAGCTTACCTACAAAATAATATAACTGGGGAGTGCAATTTGATTTAATCGTGAAATATCGCAATAACTGATCTCATCTTTTTTGTAATCATCTCAAAAACGATGTGAAAAGAATCCATTTCGTAGCAGACCGAACTCAAGTATTTTATTATATACCGGTCGATAGTGAAATTAGTTCCTTTACTGCGGAATGATTTGATTGAGTTACAAAGAAAAGACAAAATTTTGTACAGATATTGCTTTCTGTTATTCCTGTAAATTCGATTTTTTTACCAAATTTGCTTTAAAACTTCAAAATTTCAAAATACTAGAAAACTAACGACGCCACCGGGCACGGTAGTCGAGTGAGTAAATGTCAATGTGCTTGGTTGCGATCAACGGTTCGATTCCTATCATGAAGTAGATTAAAATGTATTTACGACTTTCTTAGATTAGAGGGGGAACTGTCGATACCTTAGATGTGGTTCGGACTCCAGAATAAGCTCTAAGATTTCATTCTACAAAATCTTGGGTTTTCATAGAGTTACTTCGGTGACTTGGGAGGCGGTTAAGGAAACATTTTTTTTCCTTTTACATTATAATGAGTTCCAGAATATTTACTCCTGTAATTTTGCTGATTTGCTAATTTGTTGTTCTAGTATAATGGCGGTTGCACCCCTTCAATGGTGAAATGATCCCAGTGTCATTAACAGTGATGTTTGTCGAACCATTTTACGTTGAAGTTGTTTGCTGATCGTAATAATTTGAAAGATTCATTTGATGGAAGGCTGCTGCTGCAACCACGCAGTTCCTCTTTAATTATTACACGTATAATATACAAGAGCTCCCACATAGCATCTCTTTCCTACTGTTGTTGTAACAAACTTTACTATAGTGCAGCGCGGTATAATCTTCTCTCGCTATCTGCAATACAATTCACGTAGTATACATTAGTGGAGTGCACTATGGGCTGTATAACTGATTGCACTGTTATCTGCGGTTCATATTTCAAATACGCGGGCTGCAAAGTGATATTAATTTGACCAAGTTCTAAACGGTTGCGTTGGTGAAGGTAAGAGAGTAGCTATCTCACGTCCCACTACGACAACAAGTTAAATGGAGCTACAAACTCGGGATTACGGAACGGAGGAGCTTAAATTTGTTCTAGAATAGAGAATACTATTCTGTCTACATTAATCGGGCACCTATGGGTATATGTTCTGTATGTATATGCTCCACTGCTGTTCTATCCTACTTAATTACTCTAATGGATATTTTTGTTATAATCAACTCGGTTCATTTATTCAGGCGTGCTTTCCTAGCTAGTAATACACGGATTGCTTGGCTAATGCATGTGAGGGTGAATTTTCAACTTTGCCCTCCTTCGATTTGCATAGTGGGTCAAATACTCTAAATAGCTTGTTATTATTTCGTGTAGGTATTGATTATGTTAATTCCTTCGAAATTGTTATTTTCTAGGTACCTACTCGAATATAAAACTACCTACATTTGAGTTCACTCTTATTAGGTGTCGGTCGCATAAAACACAATTAGTATTTCTTTTATGTAAGATTGTAATTATTGGAACAAGATTAAATGGTAATATTTTTGTGAATCACGTGAAATCACATACTTGATAAGAACGCCGTTTTAACGAGATTCAAAAAGAGAAAGGTTCCATTAATGAGTATTATTGAAGAGAATCAAATTATTAGAATGCAGAGCCCTAAAATAATGTTTTATTAAACACTTTATTCGTAACCAAATGTAGCATCTATTATAACAAGCTATATATATATATATAAGCTTTCAAAAATATCATATTATTATCATTATCATATTGTACTATTTACCTGAGAAGCATTTCAATGGACTTTTCTTAAATAGAAGATATTCTAATTTAAAATATATAGATATATTTAAAATTTGAATACCGGTCCTGTTCACTATAAGAAGATTATCATTCAGAGTGGCCTATCATATTCATTGAATAGAATCTAACAGTATCATAGTTTTTGTAATTTCATTATCTACTGGATATTCAAAAAGTTTCTGTTTATATGGTTTTCAGTTAGAAACTTATTTTAGAACGAATGGCTTTATTCTTTATTAGTAATTAAAGTCCCACTTCAAGAACACCGTGTGTTTTTGTTGAAAAATAATATATTTTGAAGCAATTCAAAGTTTTCGAAGTAAAATCTACAAGCTGGGGTGTGATATGATTAATTATTATAAGATAATTTGAATGTGAACGAAATGATCTTTCTAAATTTGTTATAAAAAAAATCCTCTGGAAAATTACATTATTTTACACAAATTACAATAATTAATCAAAATAAAAAACTTGACTTCCATGAGGCGGTATTTTATTTAAAAGAAGGGACACGTCGTAAGGCCATTAGCATGTGAAGAGGGTGATAATAAATACCTTCACAATGTGGCTGACGAAAGAAAGAATGTGACGACAAAACCGCGACGCATATTTTACAGTATCCATTTATTTTAAACATGACCTATGCGCTTTACACAGCGGTTTCAACGCAACGAACTTTTACTTTGTCCAGATAAGGCTAAATTAAAAGGCAGACTAAACCAGCGGGGTTTGCGGATTGCTAGTCAGGGAGAAAGGTTTCTGGTCTCGACCTAACCCATGAAACACACCCTTTACACTATACAGTGGCGTGTGTATTATTTTATAATAATTACCTTATTATAAGGGAATTATTGCATTCGAGAATATGTCTTTTTTAATGTCCGCTTAATAATTTGAGGAGTTTTGAAGGATATGGCGAGGGTAGATGACCCAATGTCAAATAGCAATGGAATTACGTATTTTTTACCGTACCGTGTCCAAAACGACTGAAACGCACATCTGCCCGTTTCTCTGCCGCCTATCATGGTAACTTAAGAAACCTTTTAGATAATCACCATGCAATTTAGTAGATTCAGAAATCTGGTAGGTTTGTCGCACGTGAAAAATAATGATCAACAAAAACGATATGAGGGCAACGGAACAGCTGATTTTTTTTTTTATTTCAAAAACATATCACCTGTAATGATATAAAAATTGGGATATAGAGTAATATTATTATGAGAAGATGCCCGGGGAGAAGGTAACGTGTGCGAATAATTATATAACATAAAATCATTTTGTTACAGTTTCTAATTAGCTTTTAATCATCAACGATGTAAATAAGCCAAATGCGTTTATTTAAGATACAGGCAGCTGTGATAATGTAACAATTTTCTGTTTTAGTTGTTCCGAATTTTGGCGTAATCAGCGTTATTCACACTCTGTTTTGCGTTTTACTAGTTTTTTGGTTAAATTGCATCTTTGCATTTAACTTAATCCCTACGCCGCTGTTATTATGGGTGTCGTTCCCGTTTACAGCTGTAGTGAAACACAAATCGTCCTAATTAAAACCAGCACGCATGAAGATGAGACAACGCAGCGTTGTTCTACAGCTACTGCCGGAATTTAGGGTTTTAAGCGCCGGTTAGGATTAATCCTGGCTGAGGGTAAATATAAACACGTCCCTGTTAGACAAACATGAGCCGAATTTCCCCTACATTAGCCAATTAAGGATAATACCGTATATGTGTATTAATTGCACCTAAGTAGCTGGGGATTAGGGTAGATATAGATATTAGCAATACACGAAATGGTTGTTTTCAGGTTAGAGTTATAGTTGACTCATGCTATTTCGGTTATAATAAGTAATATCTACATTTTATACTATTAATGCTAGGGTTGACTTACTTCAGAAGCGATATACCGGGGGTTAGTCCTTAATTTAATCTGAGGAGCCATGAATTTCAAATAGAAAGCAAAGTTAGTGCCCTCAATATCAAATGTGACACGCAATTCATTGTTACTAATTCCAGTTTATGTATAGGCTAGAACTTATATATTAAAATATTTGTAGGAAATATCTGTTACATTTACTAAATTTCCGTTAACAAATTATTAAATATTATTAAATTAAAACACAAAGATATACTTTCTTATAAGAATTGATATTTTCTGAACGGCTTATTATAAACAAAATTATTACCAGAAATGTTTGTTATTTATAAGATGAACCCTGCCTCTGCCATCGCCTCCATATTTATTGACTATTTTTGCCTAATTTGACAGATCAATATACATATACAGTGTGTCGCACTTAAGAGTGAAACACCCTTATAACTTTTTTCATTTTTATCCGATTTGAACCAAATTTTACTCAATGATAGATCCCATTAGGATCAACTCATGGTCAAGAAACCATTCGCCCCCTACTAATGCAAAGCCACCTGCGATTCCAAAATAAACGCAAAAAATCAAGAAAACATATTAGGCATTTTTTTCTAGGAAAATTTTACCAATTAAACTTGTTCAGAATTGTCTAAAAACCTTAAATCCAAATTCTCATCAAAATTAAAAAAATATTGATATTTTGATTTAAAAAATTATGTCCAATTAATAAAAAAAAAATAGTACGGTCCCATTTAAAAATTTTCCATAGGACCCCTACGGAAATGAAAATGAAAATTAATTTCCGTTTTTTGAGAAAAACCTAAAAATAGTCGTATATCTATCAGTAATTTAAATAACTATTTTACTCTTTACAGACAAGCTTACTACCTTGGTAATAATTTCCATAGCCTACTTAGTAATTTTCTTACATCGCATTCATCTGACGCGGCCATTTTGTAATAAATAAAAAATCGTTCGTATCTCACTTATTTTTTGGAATTTTTGAAATTGGAAAAAACTGTTGCAGTTATAATTTCATGCTTTATAAAACACCACAAAAAAAACACGGTCATTCTATTTAAGAAAAAAAAAATTGATGTCACTTCCGGTTCAACCGGAAGTGATATTTTCGTTCCTGTTAGTCTAAAAATAACCCACTTTTGTCTTACTCACGTATACCAAAAACGAAATTTTTAAATTCAAGAACAGTAAAAAAATTGGGGGCGTAGGTACCTACATTGACTCGTGGCCACCCGGTATAATGATTTATCGGAGGTCTTGGATAATAAAGTGGTTCATTGTATTTTAGCATAGAGTAAAAAATAATAAAGAGGCGCAACTGTCAAGGTTTCGAGATTTTAGTGTTGTATTTTTTTACCATTAGCTTCACGATTGTCTTCAATTTTAAGAACTATACAGCCACATTACAAATACCTTCCCGAACCCGAAGCACTAAAAATTGATGACAATCATGAAGTTATTGGCAAAAAAATACAACACTAAAATCTCAAAACCTTGACAGTTGCGCCTCTTTATTATTTTTTACCCAATGATTTTAGTAATGGCGCTTTCTTTCTTTAAAAGTTATATTTGGGTATAAATAGAAACTGTGAATGATACCTTACTAGAAAATGGAACAAAGAATAATTATAATATGTACAAGTGTATCGAAAGAAATAGAATACCTACATATTGAACAGTTAGTTTAAATATAAATACTTTTATTTTTTCATTATAATATTTTATGTTACTTCTTTTATAATTTAAATTAAGATACCGCTTCTAAATAATTTCAGTTATAAATGTAAAACTTTACTTTAATAAATTACAATTTGTATAGACGATTCATATTTTCAAAGTATAAAATAAACTTTTACAACCTTCTTGGGATTATAGAGAATTTTTAACAAATATAACCCAAAATTATTGTTTTCCCAGTGTTATTTTCATCATTTATACTAACATTCAAATGTATTTTATTCACATTTTTAAAGTTGTTCAGAAGTAACAATAAGTAACATCTAAGATATATTTCCTTATTCCTACCTAATGAAATAAGAATGCTATCAATTTGCACATAATTTAAAATTCGAATTAACTATGCCTCTCCCATTCTACCTCTTATAATAATGCAGCAGAATGATGATTTGTCGCTTAACCTGTGATAATAGGAATATAATTAAGTAAATATATCTAACTAGATTTTATATTTTTATTTCAAATAAAAAAGTTTCTATAAAAATGCGTGAAGTTATTTATCATTTTATATTTATCGAATAAAACTACGTATAATAAGCCCGTTAAATCTGATGATCAAAATATAGTCGGTCCTGTCTCATTTATAGAGCCGCAATGTCTTTACCACCCCTTTTATATTCGTAATATTACTTCATTTCTGTTTCTTCTTCGTAGCGCCCGAATATATGAAGATATGATGCAGCCTCCTCGTATCCAATAAAAACAGTGGTCTGGCAAAATTCTCCATCTCTGTTTTGCACTATAAATAACGCCGAGTTTAGAACGAGATCAAAAATAATGGCAACATACACCCCCTTCTAACCGAATTACATGGTAGATTGTGTTCTAGCAGGGACTGTTTTCTGTAAACAAAAAGTAATAATAACCATTGACACAGGACCTTACATATACGATTCGTACATTAGCTTATATTGGTTGTATATGTATAATTAAAAAGCTTGTGTAATGACGAAATAGAGATGAAATAGTCTCGCCTTGCTGACTCAAAAATGTGGAACGTATTGAGACTTAGTGTGTACAGTCGTGAATTTAACTAACATAATTTTATATTTCACCGAGTGTTTTCAATATATTAAACAATTGGATGATATACAAAGATCTTGAAAATTTTAATTGTAAATAAATAGGGTCATCCCTCATATCAAAATCGTGATATTCACCTATGGTGAATAGCTTAGGGGTTGTAATTAATAAAAACAGCAACAAAGTCTTGATTTATCGTCAATTAGTAGTTTATTTTAAAGTTGAAATTTGCATTAGCACTAAATAATTTTGAATTCTCGCGCTCAATGACGTCTTAAATCCCAGTTCCCAGCGCACGCGCACGATGCCTATTAGGCTAGGTCTGACAATTGACATTGATGATATTAATGGCGGATCATGACAGTATGTTTGTTTTCATATTCTTTTCGTCTGTTTTTTAAATTTTGTGGAAATACGGAACAAGGTGACATGATAGACGAATTTTGTATGGACATTTCTGGCAGAATGAATCTTTGACGTCTGTATATGATAAATTTTTCCTATTTATAGCGACTTGACAAAATTAGTTGCAAACGTCTACTGTTGGCCAAAAATCGAAGTTAAAAAGAGAATCTACAAGAGAAAATTATTTTGTTAGCAATTAATTAATTAATTAAATTTATGCATTTTCTATTTTTAATATACCGATGAAAATATATTTACTTATTTATAGATGCAGTAACTTGAATTAAATACAATTTTAGTTGACGGTTTTCACCAAGTACAACCCTGGAAATAAAATGGTCTCTCATCCAGAAAAAGTGAGGGTTTTATTCCTTTTGACCTTATTTATATATTGCTTTGTTTTTGCTGGTTTGTAACGGCCGCGGAAGCATAAAAACAAATTAATTATCCCTCGGACTCTTTACTGCGCGAAGCTCTTGACAACGCAGACTAATTCCTGTAATAAAATTACTGTTCGTTAAAGAAGAAACTACTTTTGTAAGAATAGCGAAATAAAGTTTGCATTTAATTAATTCTATTATTAATTTCTTTAAACAGACAATGGAGCGCTTCTCTCAAAGCTAAAAGTAAGCGAAGTGTAGGATGCAAACGTTAAGATCTTAATGCGACTAATATCAAATACGTCTAACGAGAAACGTTAAATAAATTACCTCAACAGTCTGCTCAGTAAATAGTATTAAGAAATTACGAAATTACTAATAAAGGAATCGTTAGTTTTCAGTGGCAAATCACAGCTCGTTGAAATTAAGCCATGTAGATAATTTAATAGTTGTGAAGTTATTTTGTATTTTGTACATTTATAAACAACAAGATAGGTAATATTGTAAGTAAATATAAAATATGTGTAAACGCATAACTCACCACATATTGCTTTACCATAACTTCAGGAGGCATTTTGTGTTATCCAATAGGACATTTATTTTTTATTGAACCAGCTCCAGAAAAAAGAAAGGGCGCTATAAATTAGGAATAATAATTTTCCCACTTTATATAATGCGTGCATTATAGTTTCAAAATTTTCACGTACATTTTTCCGCACTAGTGCGGAAAAGTGATTATATTTATATTTGCATTTTCGGTTAAGTTATCCTTTGCAGTCTGACACGTTATCCCGCACATGGATTTCGGTCTAACTAGGACCTTTTCAGTTTTTTTCCTAACTGCTTTTTCTTTCAGCTGCCTCATTACCTTCAAATCCCTGTTCTTTTCTGCCAAGGCCACCAGGTATCTACTATACTACTCTTGTACTATTTTGGAGTATAGTATATTTCTTCATTTCCCAAGGCTTTTAATGGTGCCTGGACTGTCACTCATATGTTATAAGTATTCGTTTATATTCAGATTTCCTCCACAATATAATATACGATCAGGTTGTAATTACTATCACTTCTGCCTGCAATACGGTTGTAAATGCAGGTTATTGCTTAAAATTTAGAGGTTGATTATTTTCCCATTAAATGGAACGAGGTCACAATTCACCCTTTACCTAAAGTAAGTGATCCTAATCAAGTTACTGATTTGCGTCCTACCAGTTAAAAAATTAAATGTGAAAAATTTTGGAAAAAACAACTACATCATTGCTTTAATGCACTGCAGCTTTGATATCGATAAACTTTGCTAAAGCTTTTGATATCATTAATCATGATCTACATTGTGCGAAATTAAAATACTACAGTTTTAAAGAGATGTCATTTTTTAAAATGTATCTATATGAAAGATACCAAAGGAGCCAAATACATGAAAGTATATCCGCTGCAAAATTTGTAATATCTGGAGTTCCCCAGGAATCAATTTTCGGATCACTTTTGTTTATGATATACACGGCTGATATTGCGAAAAACACAAAATGCTTCATTACAAATTTATAAATTCTGTTTTTATTTTCAATGAATCATAATTAAAAGTTAAAACCTGATAAAAGCCAGTTTATTTATTTAGTTTATTTGCCCAACAGATTTTACAATCCAATTACAGGACAACTTTGAAATATGTACAGAATAAAATTTAATGTAATACAACTATGTTACAAAAAGAAAGAAATATATATAGGTATATATGTACAGGGTAAGTATTATAAATGATAACCCCCTTTTATTTTCGTTATTTCTGGGCGAATTGGTTCGTTCAAAAACTTATTTCGAATAATTTTTAACGAAGTTTCCGAATCTGCTAACGTTTTTCAAAAATTTTTAAAAATGTACGAGGTGGAACAAAAAATATGATTTTTTTAAATGGGACACCCTGTATTTTTTTACATATTATAATTTGTAGATTTTTTCTGATTACAAACATATATAGTTATAGCATATTTGGATAAGTAGTTTTTAAGTTATGATGAAACATGTAAAACGACAAATCTGTTTACGTATTACTCAATAATATACGAAGTAGCCTTTGGAAACAAAATTTTAATTTTGTATACAAATGTCAAACAATTAGTTTATCCTAAAAATATGATTTGTCAATAATCAGTTAATTTTTTACGGCGATGTTTCAAATGCTTATACAAAACAACGGAAGTTATGTAGAAGATACAATGTAAATCTTTATATTATTTTCTAATTTTTGTAAGTTTGATACTTTTATTTTATTTGTTTCCTTGTGTATGGTTTCGTTAGGTATATAGGTATTTTTTTGTGACAATCATTGAATAGATATCTTAGCTAATTTTGTATAATAATTAACTGATTATTGACAAATCATATTTTTAGGATAAACTAATTGTTTGACATTTGTATACAAAATTAAAATTTTGTTTCCAAAGGCTACTTCGTATATTATTGAGTAATACGTAAACAGATTTGCCGTTTTACATATTTCATCATAACTTAAAAACTACTTATCCAAATATGCTATAACTATATATGTTTGTAATCAGAAAAAATCTACAAATTATAATATGTAAAAAAATACAGGGTGTTCCATTTAAAAAAATCATATTTTTTGTTCCACCTTGTACATTTTTAAAAATTTTTGAAAAACGATAGCAGATTCGGAAACTTCGTTAAAAATTATTTGAAATAAGTTTTTGAACGAACCAATTCGCCCAGAAATAACGAATATAAAAGGGGGTTATCATTTATAATACTTACCCTGTACATACATATATAAAATTAAACATAAATTTAACATGTACCAAATAGCCTAAGCAATGTTATAGAAAAAAAATAGCAACAATAAAAATCATTTCAAATACATTTTTACAAACAAATAATATGATGAATAACAATAATATTTAGAATATATTTACTGAGCAAGCATAGTAGTAGCATTTAAGTGAGCTGCATTTAATACTTCCTTAAGTGTGCTTTCATATAGGTCACAATTTGCAGAAATTCTGTTGAAATAGGAGCACATAACATAAATAGGACTCTTAATCAGGACATTAGTTCTAGCCATATCATTGTAAAATATGATGTCTTGCCTTGAAGCCAGCCTGGGTACCTACTAGAAAGTTTAAGTTGGATAATAGATCCGGACAATCAATATTATTATGAACTAAATTATAAACAAATTTTATAGCAAAAATGGCTCTCCTTAGCTCAAGACTAACAACATTGAATCTCAGTAGCAAAAGATTATGATCTGTGCCTTTTTCGGGGTAATAACCATCAAGTTTATATGCAAGATATTTTTAAAATTTCCTTTGGACCATCTCAATTGAATTTTTGTGATTTTCATAGTGTGGGTGCCAAATCAGTGTACAGTAATTTGTAATTTATTTTAGACATAACATAGGCATAGTATAAGGATTTTAAAGCAATTGCATTATTAAACGACTTACAATTTCTGATTATGAAGCCAAGCGATTTCAATGCTGAAGACGTGATGTTATTTATGTGGACTGAGAAGGATAACTTATTGTCAAATTCAATTCCAAGATGGTGTCAACTCTAACCAATGGCACGTGATCAATATGGTAATGAAAATGAATTGGAAGTTTTTTACGTGTGTAGGTTACTACTTTGCATTTAGCAGTATTTAAATTCATTTTGTTTACACTACACCAATCATATACATTAGTTAGTTCTCTTTGAAGACTGACGCAATCTTCCAATTTTTCAATGCTACAATAAATTTTTAGATCATCAGCAAAAAATAATCCTTTACAGGTTAATTCCTCAGCTCAGCAGTCATTAATAAAAAGTAAAAATAAAAGAGGCCCTAAATTTGACCCTTGAGGAACACCTGAAGTAGCAATAAAAGAGGAAGATTTAAATCCGTTGTAATAAACAAACTGTTTTCGGTTTGATAGATATGACTCTAGTAACAAGATAATGGAACTATTAATAATAATAATAATAATAATAATAACATGTCTTTATTTATATTAAAGTAGTATATAATATACACAACATAATACAAATAGATGGCGGTATTCATACTGCGTATGCTCTTCCATACAACCATCACAGAAAAGAAAGCAATAAAAAAAAATGAAAAAAGGAAACATACAAATTAGTATAAAAAGTGAAATAAAATATTTCACACAATTTAAATGCATACACATATCAAATATACACACACCCACACACCTATACATAATATATAACATACAGACACAATATATAAATAAATTTAAATTTAAATTATAAATATCTAGATACTAACATACAGTGTGCGCCAGCCAAATATAAATCCACAGAAGACGAGAGTTACTCCAAAGAGCCATTACAATTTAAAATATACAACACCATTATAACACTCCCGCCTCTGCAAACCTAGATCTGCCCAGCACCCACTTTACATAAGTTACTACCTCTTGGAGAATATCAGATCTCTAAGTTTTTTCTTGAACGAATAAGTAGATGAAAGCGATTTGAAATTAGTTGGTAAAGCATTGAAAGTTTTTACAGCATTATAACTAAACGACCGTTGATACTGAGCCGTTCTGTGCCTAGGAATACAGAACAGATCACGATATCGAGTAGGACACATATGTAAATCCCTATTTTTAACCAATTTGCTTGCTAAATATTCGGGCTTACAATATTTTAGAATTTTAAATATAGTACACGATATATGCAGATTAAATCTTTCATTAAGATTAAGCCAATGCGATGCCGAAAAACTAGCTGAAATGTGATCAAATTTACGTAGATTATAACTGAACCTTAAACATGCTTTTGAACCCTCTGCAAACTTTCCTTGTCACGATACAACAAAGCAGGCCAATACACAGTATCACAATATGCCAGAGATGATAAGATAAGAGAGTCGCATAACTTTAACTTAACGGACGTACTAAGAATTTCTTTATGGTTATATAATAATTTAAGCTTAACAAACGATTTTTGAACAAGGTAGTCAACATGTTTAGAGAATCTAAGGTTAACATCTATCCATAAACCCAAATTTTTACAAAAATCACTAGGTAGTATGGTTTTACCGTTTAATTTAATAGTGAAATCAGGATCATTTATTACACTTTCCCTTTTACTACCAAATACCAGTAATTCAGTTTTTGATTCATTTAAGAGAAGGCTGTGAGCTGCTGAAACTTCCGAAATTACTTGTAAATCCGCGTTAATTTTAGATACAGCTGTAGAAAGATATTGGGAATTAATGTCAAATGCCCTCAATTTGTTCAGTAAAAGTTCATGGTCTATGCAATCAAAGGCCTTTGAAATATCCGTGTAAATAACATCAACCTGACTTCCACTATTAATGTATTCAGCAATAAATTGAGTAATTAAACATAAATTTGACTGAACTGAACGTTTTGTCATGAAGCCATGCTGCAAAAGTGTAATCGAATTCTTCACATCTAGTAGTGTATTATCATACAGAAGTATTTCAAAAGCCTTCGCGAAGTTGCATAACACCGAAATGGGCCTATAATTATTAACTACTGATGGATCATTGGCCTTAAGAATGGGACAGATTTTAGCCATTTTCCATAAATTTGGAAATGTTGCTGTCCTTAATGCTAAATTAAATAAGATGGAGATAGGAATAGCAAAAACGTGTGCACTATCTTTTACGAAAAAGGAAAGAATCTGATCAGGCCCAGAAGTGAATTTATTTTTTAATTTTTTTATGACTAACAATATCAGAGGTGATAAAGGTAAGGGCATTAGCAACCATCTTGTCAGTGTCTGAATCCGAGGATGATGTTTCATCGATTCTACGTAGATACACGCTACTAAAATAATCACTAAATGCTTCAACAAGCAATTGTGGATTATCATAAGTGATATTATTGTAAGTCATGCTGCCTGGAATTCTTGAAGTTTTCTTTTTAGATTGAAAAAATTTCCAGAAGTTTTGAGGATCGTGAATAATTGACCCCTGAACGTTACTCAAATACTGTCTATACGCATCCCTAGATAATCTTTTAATAAGAGTTGTCAGTCGCCTAAACTCATCGAGATCATAATCAGAATTGTTCTTTTGATACTTGGCTCTATATAACTCTGAAAACAAACGAATACGAATAAAAATAAATTAATTTTGCCCATAAGCAACGCAATCAAGAATACTGGGATTACATATAAATAAACTGATTGAAAAATCCGACATCAATTTACAAGTTTTATTCACCAATAAAAATATTTTATACAAACTAAGAAAATAACTCTTTTTGGTATTATATCAATATTCAATATTAAGTAAAAAATAGTCTCAGTGTTCTTAAGTTTACGGTTTAATAGTTTTAATTAGCTACTGAAACATTCTTCCAAAAAAAAAAAAAAAACAATAATGAATTTTATTGAAATATACAAATTAGAAAGTAAACACATTATAAAGGAGACTATATAAATATCTAATTAAATTATGACCGAAATAACAAATAAAATAATACGTAAAGAAATACAAAAGAACAGAACTGAATTGAAATAATCAATAGAGGCTAATGAATATCGATTATTATTAGAAGTTGCAGCGTTGAATAATAAAATTTGCATATTAAACATTGAAAATGCACAACTAAAAATTAAAATTGAAGAACAACTGGAAAGACAAAATAGGCAACAAAATATAGTTATCTTTGGTTTAGAGTCATCTGTAGAAGAAGTAAATGCGAAACAAATTTGTCAACATTTAAAAAGTTTCACACATACAGACTTAATAATCAGATATAAACAATTGCTACCGCACAGGAAAATGTGTAAAATGCGCAATTAAAATGAAATTTGTGTCCTATTTGAAGAAGAAACAAATCTTAATGAATTTCGAAAATTTAAAAGGAACTACTGTGTAGATACCTATATCGCTCATGACCTAACTCCATAGCAACGAAATGAAAACCAAATACTTAGACGTCACCTTATTAGTGCCCGACAAAACAAAAATAATACATGTTTCATTAAAAATAATAAACCTCATATAAATAAAAAATATATATAAGTACTCCAAAATGAACTTCAAGATATTAGGCAAATATTTTTTTCCAATGTTTTAGTTCATCAATTTAAAAATAAAAGTAAACTTGAACTGTTAGATATATATGTATCATGTATATCAAACAAAAAGTTGATATCACTTCCGGTTTTTCCGGAAGTGACATCAACTTTTTTATTTTAAATGTAACACCCGATATTTTTGTACGGATTTGTATAAACTACAAAAAGACGTTTCCAAAGATGTAGCAAACACGTTTTACGACCTTTTTTAAATATTATTTTTATAAACAGTGTTTGTACGATTTCTGATTTTTTTAAATGAACGTCAGCGACTCCACCCTAATCTTGGATCCCATAAGATAAACGTGATTGTACCAAAGCATAATATAACATATTCAAATAAGGTAAAAGTCCAATATAATTTGCTCACCTACAAGTTTTCTTTTGTGGGTTTTTCATGTTTGTTTACATGCTATAAAAATTTATATTTCCATTTGATTTCTTTCATAATTATATGTAAATGTGTAAATAAACATATTATTATTATTATATTATTAATTGCTAAAAATCGTATATAGAAAGTTTAGATTATTTGCTAACGATTTGTGCATGAGTTGAGGAAAGTCGATCACATAGAACATTTTTCAGAACAGGAGTGGTTAATAATACAATTTATAGTACGGTATCACTATCTGGTAGTTGTTAGTAAATTGTTATTAATGTTGATTCCAGGGTACCTTGCTGAAAAATTCATAACTAGAGGCGCGCGTTCATAGTCTAAATGTGAGATTTTGTAAGACACTTACGATGTTGCAACATAGTACATCCCTATTTTAAATATCGTCTTCATTCCAAGCTGTAAAACTTTATAATAGTATTCCAAATGTCTACAAAACTGTCATTAAACGTTTTTCGTCCAAACATAAAAATAGGTTTATTAGAAATTAATCTCTGATGATGACCTATATTTTGCATTGATAATTATTGTATTTATTTATTTTTGGTCATTATTTTCTTTATTATCTTTTGTGTCAAGCAAGGTTAACCGTAGCCTTATGGCTAAACTTCACCTTACAGTTCCGCCAAAAGTGTTCATAATTACAAGCTTGCAAGTACCACTTTCTTACTAAGGCAGTTAAAAAATAAATTAAGTTTTGACACCTTACGAATGACCTATTACTCACTATTTCATAGCTCCTTAAGCTATGGTGTAATCTTATGGGGTGACTCTCCAAACTCTATAAAAACTTTTAGACAGCAGAAGAAAGCTATAAGGATTTTAGCAAATGCTAACTATAGAGACCACTGTCGTCCACTATTTAAAAAACTTAAAATCATGACTCTTCCCTCCTTATATATTTTTTCTGTATTACTTGAAATTCACAAAAATATCGAAAGTTACCACACTCATTCAGATGTACATGATCATGACACACGATCTGCAAACTTACTTAGAACACCTCGTTTCAAACTTTATAAATCTATAAATAATTCCTTAAATATAAAATTATATAATAAAGTACCAGGGGACATCAAATCACTAAATAAATATTGTTTCAAAAAGAAAATCAAAAAATTTTTTTCTCTGCATCCGTTTTATTCGGTTGAAGAATACTTAAATACACCATTTGTGTAGTTGACTGTATGCATGGAGCATGCTTACCACACTGCTAAAATAAATAAATAAAAAAAATACTGCTAAAATACACAAATACATACATTCATTGCTAATTCAAATTTTGATTTGTAAATTCATGTTTTTATATTTTATATCTGTTTTTATATTTTATATCTATGTTTTTATATCTATGCGCAATTGCGCATTAGCGAATTTGTAATTGACCTGCTACAAATGTATTATGCATAATGTTGTGAAATAAACGCTAACTAACTAACTAACTATATATATGTAGATATTTGTACTATTATACTTAGGTACTACCAATAAAGACGATATAATTATTATTATAATCTCATATTCATACTGAACTTAAGAAATCAAATCATCTGAATTTTCATATTATGTTACCAAACAGGGAAATATGTTCAGTCAATCCATCGATAAATTTTTATAAGGTGTATTTTATAAGTTGGTGTAAAAGTTAACTTTAGGGATTTATTATTCTTTCAAACTGATGGTATCAGTATATTTGTATATTGTAGATGCTTAATGGATATAAACAGTCTTGACAAGAAGCGACATCAATTCATGAGTCTGTTATCTGAATATCTTACACATATTTTGAAAATCCGGACCTTGCTATGGGAAATCGGAAAGCGAAGTGTAAATACCGCATCATAGAGATGATATGAGTGAATCGAACCACAACCTAGTCACTTCGTAAGCGCACTGTAGACAGAATAGCGAAACTGTTCAAGATTCGCATTTTGCCAACGGGTATACATAATTTAGATTAATGGAGTCACGTCCACCAACAGATAGAGTGATACAGTGATACAGATATTCAGTTAAACCTACTCGGTACACATCAGCATCCATGGGGATCTGAGGATAGGCAGCAGAGTTGAAAAAAAATTTCTACCAAGAAATTAGGATTATGTTAGTTTCCAAACATTAATAGCCAAGTTGTATGGGAAGGAACTCCAATGCATTGCACCTTACAATTAGTAGACATATGCATAGCTTCACTATCGAAGAGAGCCTTTAATGTCTACAACACCCTCGACAACACTCAACCCTGCATATTGCACTATCGAAGTGATAGCTGAGCTACATCTTGCAGCTAATTTTTCATTATAAATTAACAATTTAAAATATAGGTTAGTAAATGTAATTGCATGAAAAGTTGGCTAATAATAATCTAATTATCGATGATTAACTTTTCCACGAGGTATCTTTCCAGCAGCCAATTACTAGTATATGAATGACTCCTACTTTACACAATACTTCTCGTCTGGCAATCAAGTCTATTGAAAGTATCAGATAAACTTTATGAAAGTGTTAATATCTCACAAACCATTGAATATAATAATATCATATACATTTGCTAAATGGTCATTACTAATGCTACCTAAAAAATCAATACAAAACATTCCACGGTTCCATTATAAAAAATTGCTGAAGATGTCACACCTCCACCATCTATAACATTAAGTGGATACATAGTACATTTCCTTCATTTAGAATTATTACACCTACGTTTTAAGTTTAATTTAAAAATTACAAAAAATGGCAGTGGTGTTGGAATACCTACACGGTAAATCTACACTCTATATATCATAATTTCTTATAAACACAGTATATGGTCTTACACAGCTGAACATCCAGTTTAGTCTACAATCCACTGGTTGCTGTTGATTTATTTATAATTAAGTGTCTTATTTTATATAATCTTCTAGGACATACGAATGTTGTTTTACTATTGTTACTTAACTCCCACAAACTTCTTGCATATTTCGATTTTAAGGTGTTTTGCGGAGCTAATGATTTGCAGAAAAGTTTTTGGGTCCGTCTGAAGCGAAGTGAAGTGGTCGCTTCAGAAGAAAACCACGATATGATGGCGAAACGTCAAGAATTCGAAATATTCAACGTGGAAGAGAGGCTAATTCCGAAGAATGCCGTTGATAAAACATTGCCATATGTTAAATAAGAATATGCTACATAATCACTTCCACAATATGGATTTTACATTACAATTTTGATTTTGTAGGAGACACGACACCCTGTTTTTCCTTAAAGATCAACAAAGTAAAATGAAAAAATGTTTAGGTACATTGATTCGTTTGCTGACATAATATTTACAGTCGGTACTGAAGCAATATGAAAAGCCGTTGGGAAACCATATGCAGTTACTTACATGGGGAATTCTCGTATCTATTTCACGTAATATGCTTAACGTATTAGCTCCAGAGAATTTCCTTTGGCCCTGTATAATATACTAGCTTAGCGGTTGACTTGAGTAGCGATTAAGGGCAATTATTTAAATGATAATCACCCAAATCCTGTTATAAATTTCCGTGAGTGGTTTTATGATATAATGTGGACAAAAACCTCACAGTGGATAATAATTCTAAGTATGCTGCTAACTCGCGAGCATTAGTAACAAAGCCGCAATTGCATTAGAGTGCAGAGCAGCAATGCAAACATTGCTAATAACGTTCATAAATCTGCCAAATGCTGACCAGATCCATTTTGCTCACCAGCTACAATGGCCATCCAGAACGTATCTTTGGTAAATGCGTTTGCCATCAATTTCAATACCATGACTGGTAACTACCAAGTCGCTTTATGCTAGTGGGAATAATTCAAAGTTACTCGGAGCCGAGGTCATGTCCGGCATTGTGAGGTTCGAAAGCATTTAAGGACGTATATGTCGGGCACAAAGCAGTCTAAGAGTAGACTTGTATGTGCCAAGATATTAAATCACTTTCTATTGTTGAAATAGATAGAAATGCATTCACTCGCTGGATAATATTACTTAAACTTTTTAATAATTTCGGTTAATTTCCAGGCGTGCAATAACTTGAGTATTGCCAGTATTCAAGGCGCTTGAATAAGAATAAGTTCTCCAACTGGAAAATCTGTTTAACTTATTATTGATAGAAAAACAATTACTTATATGTGTAATTTCAAAATCGGTTCATGAGGTTCTGTTTTGGGTGGATAATAAATCAACTTTGTTAAAGTGAATTGAATATTATTGCATATTTAGTTAGGTAACAACAACTGCACTCCTGTAACATGTACTAAATTTGATGAGCTGTATGATACATTTTTTAAATTTTAATTTATCCTTTATCTTTAAAGGTTGTAAGCCATACAATTTTAATTGCAGAATGTTCATAATTTTGTTCTTGGGAATTTGAAAACCTCAATGTTTTTGTTATTTAAAATGGAATACCTTGTATATTATTTTATATTTAAGTAGCGAATTCCTACTGTTTTCTAATAGACCCACGTTTATTTTGGATGGATTTCAAGATATGACCTTAGAGAATTTCAGTTTAAATTTAAAAAATCTTTATTTAAAAAAATACGAAATTAAAAATCTCATTGATCTTGTCCTATTCTTTTAAATTTAATATATAACATTTAAATTTTGTGTGGTTGTTTCTTATTCTGATATGTAACTAATATATCTAGACCATTGCAGTGTGTATACATACTTATATTATATTTAAAAATGTATCTATAAATTGGGAAATAAAACAAAATAAGAGGAGACACCATTTTGCTTGGTAAAGGTAAATTTTTATCTTAAAATATACTATTATTCATTTATAATAATAATAATAATAATAATAATAATAATAATAATAATAATAATTATACAGGGTGTCCCTAAACTACGTTCGGAAAATTCGGGAGGTGATTGCATGCGCGAAAATATGAAGAAATATTCCTATGGACATGGGCCCGCAAATGGCTCCTAAGTGAGCTACGGCCCCCTGAAGTTGGCGCCCCAATGTATGCCTCCATTTTTGAGTTTTAATTCAAATTCAACAGAAGAAGCACCATCAACAACTAACTACTGTTTTGAATTATTATTATTAAAATTGACAGAAGTCTATCAGATTTTGACAGGTGCCCTCTAGATTTTAATTAATTACCTATCTTCAAAATCTACCTGCACGTAAGTTAAACACCGTTTTACATAATCCCATTCGTCTCGAAAACGATGCGTCCTACGGCTCTCCAACAAGGGGATCTTTCTTAAGCAAAATTGTTCAGGAAATTCATTACCGATATCAAAAATGCAAGAAAATGACAAACAAAAAAATTGATGGGAAAAATATAGAAGCCCCCTCCAGTTTAGTACGCCTCTGGTTAATATTTTCTATTGTTGATAATGCAGATTCATAACCCTTACTAACGGTAGATAGCATGCCAAATGTTTATGTCAGTAGCTCAAAGAGTTCCTGAGATATTTAAAAAAAAAACATATTTGGGGCGCCAACTTCAGGGGGCCGTAGCTCCCTTAGGAGCCATTTGCGGACTCATGTTCATAGGAACATTTCTTCATATTTTCGCGCATGCAATCACCTCCCGAATTTTCCGAACGTAGTTTAGGGACACCCTGTATATTATTCATTTAAATTAATTTGTTTCATACAACAGAAGTTTAGCAGATATTTTGATTTTATAGTTAAAGTTATTACAAACATCCTTATTCTTGTTTAACACGCTTTAACAACCAAGATTATTTTATAAAGCTTCAACGTAAGACAAAGAAGCAAACTTATCAAGGTACAAAGATGTAATTTTCCAACTATTCACTGTTTTTCCAACTTTGTTTTTCATCAAAAACTACCAACACAAGGAAACGCTTCATATGTAAAGAAATACTCGTAAAAAGTGGTTTGAAACAAGCTAGCCAGTCATTTCGAAATATACCTAATAACTTAAATACTTAGAATTGTTTCCCTCGTTTCTATTTACTTACTGTTTACTTCAGGTACAATGTCTGAGCATACTTGACCGACTTGACAGGACAGCTTTTAACCGCGAACGTTCTACCTAATCGCCGCTGACGGTTTTAGCGACTGAAAAATGCAATTGTCGACTTGTGATCCTGACACTCCAAATGAGAAAAGAAACTTTCGAGGCGTTTTATTACATGACGGCGGTTTAAAGCCTTTTTCCTTTTTACGGCGAGAAAAACGACATGAAATCATCACATTGTTGCTGCAACCCCTTTACTTAACTTTTCCAATAGAGCTAGAGATTCGACTTGTAAGGGCTTTAAGTTTTAAATTTGTATTTAATTGTAGTTGCAGTAAAAAGTGGCAGTTAAGAAGTAAGAAACTGCAAAAGAATGTTAATTAGAGTATAACTCGGAGTATAATTAATAAAAAAAATATATTTTGACATCATATTAATATTACAGGAATCTTAATCAAAAATCAAAATATTGCACTCTTAACCCGACTCTTACTTCGCCTACTGAGTTGACATCGGCTCCACATTTCTCCGGAAATATTTAACGATATTACTTACATTTTTGCATATTAGGTACCTACATTTTTATTACGAAATTAAAGTCAATATTTTAGAAGATATTTATCAAAAGCCATATAAGCGTTTACCAATTTTTCAGGATGACGACGATAGCTCGACTCTGATTTTTCAGAAATTTTAATAGGTTAAACATATAGTCTCATAGTGCAGGAAAAATAAATTTTGACCTCGAAAAAATTAGTACTCAATTTGGTGGAGATGTTCCACTTGCCATCCTAACAAATATACATAAAAGTACATAAAAGTCGTCTAAAATCGAAGCTGCCCGACATATTAAAAAATTGCGGTTAGTTTTCAGATTTTTATATATAAATCTTTTATCGTTGCAGATAGTTTCAAATAAAAAATATAGGCAATAACAAAACAAACAATTTTTGAAATTAATATTTTTTTCTCTAAATCGAACGGTTTTTTAATTATGGGTTGCAGAATGTTATTAAATTTTCAAAATCCCCATTTTGTACGAAATACAAAATACAATGTAAAATGTGTATTGATAGGTTCCAAATAAAACAAAAAACGTTTTTTTTGTTTGTTTTATTACTGCCTACTTTTTTCCCTATCTGCAACGGTAAAGGAATTATATACAAAAATCTGAAAATTTACCGCCATTTTATCTGAAAATTTACCGCCATTTTTCAACATGGCGGGCGTAGCACATCAGCTTCGGTTTTAGGGGACTTTTAGTATAATCAATAAGATGGTAACTCAACCACTCCACCAAATTATTTGCGTGTACTATTGTTATTAAAATTCGTATACTTTTAGGCTTATTTTTCTTGCACTATCAGTGAACATCTCTGCTAACTTTAGGATTTTTTGTTTTTATTTACCTACTGAAATCTCTGCGGCCATTCATTGATATTTGTTTCTAAACTATAGGGTAAGTCCGGGATAGATGGCCATGAAGAAACATTTTTGACGGTAGTTCGGGTTTAAATATCATAACGAGAAATATGTTTAGGTACATTTTTTACATGATATCTTGCCTACAAAATAAACCAAATATAATTAGTGTACAAGTAAAAGTGTTACGAAAATTTTGCAAAATTTAAAATTATAACAATTGGCCATCACTCCCACATACGGTGTGGGAGATGGCCACATCACTATGGGATAGCTGGCAATGGTAAAAAGTGTGTTTTTTGTTTAAAGAAACAACAAATAAATAAAATGATCCTTTGAAAATAGTGGTTTTTATTAAGTACAGAATTATAAAAATTTTATTTTTTTATTTGCAGAAATTATTTCACGTGTGTTAAGATCTTCTTTCTTTAACAGCTTCGACAGCACGGAGAAGAATTTCTTTTGTCCTTAAACCTCGAGATACTCCAGGTTTTCAAATGTATCGTCTTGTTTGGCATATGAAAAAAGAATATAGTTTACTGTAGCTGTCTCACCCGATTTTCCAGGGAGAGATGGCCATCCCACCTATTCATAGAAAGACGTATGTGAATGAGACTATTTTGAGGTTAGGAATAACTTCAAAGTGTGTTTTACTTGTATATTTAATTTCAGCTAAACAGCTGATGCGAAAAACCAAAATATGAATTGATCATGTAATGTCTCAAAACTACTTCACCTACCTTGATTTCGTTTTCGCGCGGTATTACAGTTAAAAACAATCCAACTCAATGTATGTTTTATTGCACAAGTGTGGACGTATAAACTGACTATATTATGGTACAAGCGCTGCTATCTATCGTCAGATGTATGAAATACTAAGCATGGCCATCTCACCTAGTATGGCCATCTATCCCGGACTTACCCTAATAAAGTATTCTCAATATGATCGGGTTTCTTGTATATACCAATGCTCCCGAATTAGAAGATTACAATTACACATAGTTATGAGGTTGTTTGATTTTAAACAGGCAAAATGTAAAAAAATGTGTTTCGGAAAAATATGTTTATTCCAAAGAATTTTGATTGAACAATAAGAAAAAATAAAATAATGAGCGTCCATTGAGACTGTTTGGCAACGATCGGGAATGTTACTCATCAAAATAAAGGCCCATATATCAAGTTTAAGGTAAATACGCTAATAGGTTTATTAAGGGTTACAGGTAATAAACTGCTCGCCGTGTTCCTTCTTTAGGGAGGCATTAGGGGGCATTACTCGGTAAGAAGTCGCTGGAGAAAACAATTTTTTCACTTATCTTCATCATTAAAAAGCCCTAAGTGGCGGTGAAATGTATTTCTTTTTGAAACGCCCAGTACAACTTCTTTCTGAATTGACAAAAAAAATAAATAAATAATTGCCATGTTATACTTATATGTATATTATGATTTTGTAGCATCTGTTGTTAAAGAACTATTAATCTAATCTAATCTAATTTTATTCAAAACATATCCTTTGAGAATATTTTGCAAAAAATATTTTCAAGTAATAAACATTTATTTTTAATTATTGATTGCGTTATTGTTACCTATTGATAACTTATTAGGGCAGACATATCTGAATCATTCAATAAACCTGTAGAATTTGATTGGTTTATATAACCTTTATGACATCATAAATTTAACGATATCGTAATTTTTATTTACCACGGAATTACAGAGAAATAATTCGGCCTAATGCTTCATCTTTAAACTCATTGAAAGCAAGTCGGGTATAATGAAATCATCTTGGGAAGGTTGTAAAATAAAAATCTATTACTGTACAGTAGTTGTTGCGACGTTTTATTTACGATCAGCTTAATCTAAGGGGAGCAATTTAGACCATTTTCATACCCCATGTTAATACGAGAGCCAAATTAGCTTTAGTTTCATCGCATACATATTATATATTACATAAATTAGAACCGGGATTAACTGTAAAATTGTACTGGGAGGAAGATAAGGTAATAAACAATATTTAAACTCATATTATTATTCTGTCTAGGGTACTCTGGTATTATTTTTAATTGATTGAAATTTGTTTGTCTTTGTACGGGCGTGTTTTATAGACTTGATTTTCTAAAATAATTTCTATCCATTAAGTAAATCTTTCTCTTGTCTTTGGCTATGTGGCAAGGATAGTTGGACACTTCTACTAGCTTTTAATATTTGTTTGCACTGGAGCAATGTCATCTAACGTGTCTAACGTTAGTCGTTAATTGTGTCAGTCAATATTATTAACTAGTCTTTTTCCCATGAGTTTCAACCTGAAATCTGTGGCTGTATGTAGTGCGGACGGAGCAGTGTACCCAGTCGTCTGCCCTCGAAATTGCGTGCGTTCTTAGAAATAAAATTTAATAACTTATTAATGTAATATTTATTGGATCAAATCAAAATTTAAAAATGCATTTAAAGAGAAAGGCTGCTTTTTGATTTATTTATTACTTAGTAGTTATACTCTGTCTGATGAGAGATTGCAGTGGTGGGCGTGGCTTGGGCGGAGAGCGGTTTACTCAGCTAGCAACATTTTTATAAAGCGTGGCAATGAAATTCAAATTATTTTAACTGCCGTAGTTTAAGTTTCAACTTCTACGTGCTGCGCCATTTTTAAGGGGCTCCTATTGCATATATTATTCATCTATTTTGCTAAAAGTTGAAGGGAATACTACAATACCTTTTATATTATTTGTAATTGATAATTCGTAATGTTAAATTTAGGATAATACACATTTATTAATTAATAATCACAAGTTTGACAGACGATTCACGCAAACTTCAATGACCTGTCAACTCGTATTCGTAAACGTCGTTGTAAACCTACCTGACTATGTAACCAATAAGATCAAAGCGCGCGCTTTTGTCGTCCCTTCCACCACTGCAATCTCTCACCAGACAGACTTTAGTTACCTTTGATTTACTTATACCTATTGTTGAACAGTAGTCGATGTGAAAAAATCATTTTGGATTTTAAACTTATTACATCCATTATACAGGCTGATTCAAATTGTACCCCACCATGGCCATCTCGCTTATCTTAAGAAATGGAATGTTGCTAAGCTCCAGTAATTCGAGAAAAACACAAACATTCCCTTTTTCGTTTTTTGGTCATAATTTTTTTATAAACATAAGATTTTTAAGAAAATTCTCATTGCAACTTTTATTTTGGATTTTATAACGTTTCTAATGTTTTTTTCGATGTCGATCGGTTATTGTTTTATTCATAGCAACTTCGTTTTTTCTTATGGCCATATTGCAGTTTTTACAGCATTCGATTGCATTTTTCCGTTCGAATTTAAAAATATAACAATTCGTATTATCGCATTTTTAATCACCTATGACTTTCCTGTCAAATCTAAACCTGCTCTCTATCTCTTAAGATAAGCTAGATGCCTATGGTGGGGATCCAATTTGAATCATCCCGTATATCTCAAGTAATATGTCTTGACAAAAAAATTATTTATAGGATGAATTACCTTACACTGTGTGTATGAAAGGAGAGGAGACAAACATCATTTACATTTAACGTTATCACATACTTCTCAATGGCATTCATTTCCGGTGAAACCGGAAGTGCTAGAATCATTTTATTAACATGCATTAATGCAAATTTACTTGTTATTGCAACTGCCAAAATTTCAAAATGATATCTGAAAAAACAAAATAGTTATAAGGGTGAGCCTAATTTAATTTACACCCGGTATTATGAGCGTTTTGTACCTCACTCTTTCGTCATAAAATAAACTGGTCTTAAATAGGCAAAGAAAAAATGGGGTGACGGCTCTTGTTTACTAACTTCGATCCTTGCTGTTAGTGGCGCTATATGCGCCTCAATATGTGCCATTATTACAAAAAAAAATGTAAATTATAAAATGAAAAAAGGAAATATAATCGAAAACAGAAATCTCGATGATGATGAAGGATGTAATGATTAATAATTAATTTGTATTATTTTTATTTTTTTTTATTATTTGGAAAATAAAAAAAATACAATTTTATTATTATCTCTAATGATTCGCTTAAGAATTTTCGCAAAGTATATTTCTGAAATCATTTACAAAAAATCGTCGTTTTGTCTATATTAAGTGTTTGATTATGACGATTTTCAGGTTTATGCCAGTACGTTACCCTTGCAAATCTTTTTTTAATTTCAGTACATACACAAGTTGAAAACATAAAAATAATTTGATTAGTTAATTATCTAAAATATTAATTAGTTTTATTCCTTGAACGCCTCCAATATGCATGGCCACGTGTTAGTCTTGAATGTCTTTTTTTTTACTTATAAGTATTAAAAAAAATAATTCTTAATTAATCCGCTCTTTAAAAGTTTGTAATGTTTCGTAGCGGACTGTCACTTCATCAGTAGTAAATAAATTTTTTTCCCATTTTCTGGCCTTGCATACGCTGTGCTTTGGCCATAGTAAATAATTAAATGAATCGTCATTGCAGTAAAGGATAAGAGGTGTTTGGGGGTTTAAAATATTTTACAAATGTAAAAGGAAAAATGATTTTTTAGTGTCAATTTTAGGTTTTTTTTAAGTTAGTCTGTAATATAACTTCTAAAATTTTTCCTAAATAATTTAATATCTCGACAAGTAAATTTACTCATGCCTATAATATGTACTAGCTTCTCACGTTATCGTCATCAGTTACTTAGAACTATTATTAACATCTTTTTGTTTTCTACAATCTATGAACCTTGTATCAAACTCATACCTTTATAGGATATCCCCTGAACATTGTTCCTGTAGGATCTCATTTTAGTTTATTTAGGAGGCAGAGTCTATTAATGTAGTCTTATGCTACGAAAAATGGCTCGTAATAACATGTCTTTTTATCTCTCTTAGCTGCTTTCTTACGACTATGTATCGCACATTTTGAAATATGTTGAACTTTAATCCAAATAGTGCAGTGCATTCTGTGAGTCGGAAAAAACCTCGAAAAACACAAATATTTGGGGAGTCAACCAAACTACTTTCCTCCCCCGTTTTCGAGGATGCTGAACACGATGGTGATGTTGGCTCTGCTCCCCGAGTTGACCCTACCCCCCAAACGGCCAAAAAACCACCCCCAAAGGGGAAGAATCGCGTATTTGACGTCTTCCAACGACAAAACTTGTGTCACCCTCCGTTTTCGAGGATGCTGAACACGATGGTGATATTGGTTCTGCTCCCGAGCTGATTGTACCCCCCAAATGGCCAAAAACTACCCCAAAGTGGGGGAATTGCGTATTCTACGTCTTCCACCGGCAAAACTTATGTCACCCCCCGTTTTTGAGGATGCTGAACACAAGGGTGATGATGGTTCTGCTCCCCGAGGCGAACCAACCCCCCAAACGGCCAAAAACCACTCTCCAAGGGGGTGAAAAATGTGTTTCGTGCTACAAACGGGAAAACCCGTGTTATCTCTCGTTTTTGAGGATGCTGGATAAGAGAACATATTACCAAGTCACCTCGATCCCCGCGAACCCCTCGAACGGACACAAACTACCCCTTTGACGAGCGGTTTTATGAAGTAAGTGAAGTAACATTTTTATTGATGCATAAAATTACTTATTTATTATATGTAAATATAAATCATTTTCAACATTTGTCGAGGTGATTTGGTAATATCTTTCTCTTGCCCAGCAACTCAAGAACGAGAGATAACGTGGGTTTTCTCGTTTGTAGCACGAAACACATTTTTAACCCCCTTGGAGGGTAGTTTTTGGCCGTTTGGAGAGTTGGTTCGCCTCGGGGAGCAGAACTAACATTACCAACGTGTTCACAGTATCCTCAAAAACGGGGGGTGACATAAGTTTTGCCGGTGAAAGACGTCAAATACGCGAATCTCCCCCTTTGGGGTGGTTTTTTGGTCGCTTGGAGGGTGTAGGGTCAACTCGGGGAGCAGAACTAACGTTACCGTCGTGTTCATCATCCTCGATAACGAGGGGTGACATAAGTTCTGCCGTTGGAAGACGTCGAATACGCAATTCTCTCCCTTTGGGGGAGGTTTTTTGGCCTTTTGGGGGGTAGGGTCAACTCAGGGAGCATGAAAAACATCACCGTCGTGTTCAGCATCCTCGAAAACGGGAGGAGGTGGTAGTTTGGTTGACTCCCCAAATATTTGTATGTTCGTCCGACTCACAGAATGCACTAAAATTACTTATATGCTGTGAGGGTGTCCTGCATCGAAATTGCAATTTTAAAAATATTCCAATTAACATTTTCGGTAAGAATGTTTAGTGTTAGAATTAGCAACTGCAATTCAATATCAATATTGATAGTCGTACAGCATTTTCTTAAAATATTTCTATTTCTTTTCTTATTCCTGTGTTTTAAAATGTATCCGCATTCTACAGTTAAATTAATGCTTTTCTACAGGTACATACATTTTCTTTATCTTCCTTGTATATCAAATTATAATAATGAGATTACTTTAGACATTATGAAAAGGAACAATTCAGTGATAAAAATTCACAGTCCTTCGCAAAGATGCAACCGGAGGAGACATTGTAAATGACGAAGTAGAACGCAAATTTTGTGATATTTCGGATGTGATAAAAATGAAAATTTATTGCAAAGTAGTAAATAGTTTTCAAAAATTAAAATCTTATTATCAGTAGTTTTCTTAGGAAATTAAAATAAAAAGTTATTTTATTAACAAAAACATTCTCATAATGAAAACTAAAATGGTATTATATACATTTTTTTCACTAACAAACATTTTTAATGTTAAAACTAAAATAATTTAAAATAATTTCATGAAGATGAAAAGTGATTCCTAACAATTACAAATACCGATATCGATTAATCGCAAACTATTAAACGCAGCTAATAGTACAGGAAAAGTGTCCAAACTGAACAAGAACTTAATGAATTCGTTGAAACTTGACATATACGTTTAAAAATACATACCTATGTTTCAAGAAACTTAAAGAGTCCCGAACCGTAATGGGTGTGTCGGAGCTGCCTACTTGAAAAATCGTGGGATGAACTAGGTTTTTTACATGCATAATAAAAATTGGCAATTGAACCATGAGAAATTTAAAAAAAATTAGAATATTTTCATTTATGGAGAAATATTAATTTTTGACTTTTTTTTTAAATTTTTTTTCCAATTTTTCGTTTGTTTCCTTCATTTTTT
Source organism: Rhagium mordax (assembly GCA_963680705.1). Lineage (NCBI taxonomy): Eukaryota > Metazoa > Arthropoda > Insecta > Coleoptera > Cerambycidae > Rhagium > Rhagium mordax. The sequence goes on along the minus strand of OY796658.1, from coordinate 25,604,217 downwards.
GCTTGTTTATCTGTGAGTATATTCTGCAAAATGAGAAAGTACAGGGTGTTTCCTATAAAACTATACCCCCCCCTTATTTCGGTCAATTACCACCGATTTTAATTTTTCAAAAACCGGTCTAACACAGAATTTTCTGCAGATTTTGAATATGCTATTACTTTTTTTCCTACTTCAACCGTATACGAGGGGCAGAAAGAAGTATGGTTTTTTTAAATGGAACACCCTATATATTTTTATATATTTGGATTCGCCTCGTCCTTTTGATTACAAATATATATGACACTTATATATTTGCTATAAAAATGGCGTAAATAATTGAATTTAAATTTAGGGCGTTTCCTTCAAAACTATACCCCCCCCCCCTATTTCGGTCAATTATTAACGATTCAATATTTTCAAAACCTACACAGAATATTTCGTAGATTTCATATATGCTATTACTTTTTTTCTCCCTTCAACGGTATACGAGGGGTGGAAAAAAGTATGTTTTTTTTATGGAATGCCCTGTATTTTTTTACATATTTAGATCCACCCTACCTTTCTGATTATAAATATATATATAATACTTATATATGTAAAAAAATACAGGGCATTCCATAAAAAAACATACTTTTTTCCACCCCTCGTATACCGTTGAAGGAAGAAAAAAAGTAATAGCATATATGAAATCTACGAAAAATTCCATGTGTAGGTTTTGAAAATTTTGATCCGTAAATAATTGACCGAAATAATATAGGGGTATAGTTTTTAAGGAAACGCCCCAAGTTTAAATTCAATTATTTACGCCATTTTTATAGCAAATATATAAGTGTCATATATATTTGTAATCAGAAGGACGAGGCGAATCCAAATATGTAAAAATATATAGGGTGTTCCATTTAAAAAAACCATACTTTTTTCTGCCCCTCGTATACGGTTGAAGTAGGAAAAAAAGTAATAGCATATTCAAAATATATGGAAAATTCTGTGTTAGACCGGTTTTTGAAAAATTAAAATCGGTGGTTATTGACCGAAATAAAGGGGGGTATAGTTTTATAGGAAACACCCTGTGCATAATCATTGTACAAGTGAGGATTATCGAGTTGTTTAAAATTTTATATATATATTGAATGAAACACACTTTGTATCTAAAGAAGATCGGAATCGATGGCATATAAATAAATAATTTTATCCATGTATGAATTTAGAGATCGTACTCCCTGACAATTTCCGTAAATTTGTAAGCATCTTCAACCTGCTTTTCTGTTGCGGTTGCAGGAGATAAGCTGCAATATTAATTCTGCTGTTGGCACAAAAAGTGTTGTCACAGGTTGTAAGGAGCCGTTAATTTTCTTCTATCCCCACTGTTGTGGATTTTTTTCATTGCCAAGCCATTTATGAATTTTGTAGAATACTCGTAATGAATATTAAGCGACTGCCTCTGAAGTTGGTGGCAATATTTCCAACTTTGATTTTTGTTCGTGCAGCGATTTTTTGAATTGATTAAATCTGTATGAGTTGAGTGAGACATTTGTGATTTTCCTTGCACCGTATACAAGTAGGAAAAGAATTTCACCAGCCTGTTTTACTTGTGAGGGGGTTAAATTCTTGCCATTGAAAGTTCTTACTACATTAACCAACTGCATTTCTTTCTGAAGAAGTTTGATGACTTTTAATTTTTCCTTCTTAAATATTCTAGACGTGGTATCATAACCACTGAAGGCATGAGTCAGTAAAATTGTATTTTTCTACTACCGTCTATATTAATGAACTTTGTAACCCTAGCAACATGCGCGATAACGAAATTAAACATTCGAGTTACCTGGTTGCTAAGGCGTTGCTATCTACGAAAGTAAAACTTATGCGGCCAGGACAGAAAAGTAGAAAACAAATTTTAAACGAAATTAATTCGTTCTATTTGAACAAATTAATACAACTAAACAATTTTGTATTAATAAAGAAAGGTCATTCTAGGAAGTACGCCAACATTTTTGTCGGCACGTAGTACCTACCTACCTACCTCCATTTTAAAAACGCTTCATAAGTTTGCATATACCTTGCTTTGGATTTCTTGGGGTAAAACAAGGCACAAGCAATATTCCCATTTATATCGCCACAAAACATATGTATTTGTTTATTTTAGTTTGAAACCACCAGAAATTAAAATGTGTAATATTTCGTTGCCATGGAAACAATTTTCACAGACAGACTCCTAAACTATAAAATTTATTAAAAACGTCAATTAATTTCATGAAATAATTAGTTTTAAATTAGTAAATCCCATAATTTTTTCGGTATAGTAGAAAAAATATAATACATTTCACGATGCAAAAGCCCTTTTAAGTATTCGATGTTTTTTGAAAGGTCTCGGCTTCGCCTCGACCAATAAAAAATCACCTCACACCTTAAAGTAACCTTTCGCATCTAGTAATGTAAATAACTATTTTTATATGTTCTTGTCATTTCTGGATTTCTGACGAAGAAAAAATTTTCCATATAATTTTTCCTGTTCCTGGCCTTATGAAAAATCTTTCTCTTCTGGAGTTAAAGCGATTAATAGAACAAGGAGATTAACGTCCTCATCAACTAAGTACAAATGTTCGTCTATTATTTAATATTTCAATTGATATTTTAACAATAGGCGAATCTACATCATCTACAGCTTGTTTTACAAACAATCCTTTGTTTTAAAGTATTTGTGGCAACATTGAAATTAATCGGATTTCGATTATATCATTTGACAAAAATTTTTCTTGAGGGAGGGCTACGATTACTGAATTTTGCCTAATTTTGGTTTTCACGTAGTTAACATACGTCGTACAAATGTGGATGCAATAAAAATCCACCTTCAAATTACATAAATAATAAGTATAGAGTTACAAAGATTTCGCAATTTTCTTGCTTATTTATTTATTTATTTATTTATTTATTTATTTATTTATTTATTTATTTATTTATTTATTTACCAATGTAATACAGACGCAACGTCTAATTTATAATTACATCGTAATTCAAAAAAAAAACAAACAATTATACATCTCCATACAGAGTACCTACTTAAATATTTTACAGATATATAATTATTATTACTTAAGAGATAAAACAAAAAGAAAAATATACATATATATAAATCAATCATCACACATACACAAAATAACTAGTAGTAGTAACAATAACATCTTATATGATACAGGTAAAAGCACATTTATTCATTTTGAAAAGATATTTCTCTAATAGTGCTATATAGTTTGGATTGGGTTATATTAAATATATTAAAATTTGCATTCGAACGCTGACAGACAGAGTTTACAGAGATACACATTCTGACAAGCGGGGAGTTTTTTCTTATATTAGTTTTATAATATATTTTAAATAAGATATGTCTGGGTCTAATTCTGGATGGGATATAGAAATTAAGTTTCGATAAAATATCTACTGAAGATATATATCCATTTAATATTTTACCTATAAACACCACGTTATTTCTTTCCCTTCTAATTGAGAGTTTTTCAATACCTAGTTCAGTTCTTATTATATTATATTCCTTATAATTGGGATATCGCAGGTTCATTTTCCGATAAATGTAACACAGGAATTTATTTTGAATCGTTTCTATTTGCTGTGCGGCTACTGCAATTCCAGGGTCCCATATTTGTGAAGCAAATTCTAGTTTTGATCTCACAAAACTAAAATATAGCATTTTGATTGTTCTCCAATTAAATTCAGATGAATTTCTCATAACAAATCCTAGATTTCTATAGGCTTTCTTAACAATATTATCTATGTGTTCATTAAAATTTAGGTTATATATGTATGTTTAGCTTATCTGTTTAATTTCGGTACATTTTGCATCTACTGTAACCGTGTGACATACCATTGGATGAGGCATTGAGAGAGGAGTTGTACATATATTTTATTTTGCTTCAAATCACGCTATCTTTGTAAATTGCGAAAAACGACAAAATTTTAAGTTACATATGGTTTTAGGCTATACATATTTCGACGGGACAAAAGAAAATAAGCTGTTCGACGTGTTTCTCGATGTTAAGTTATCTTAGAGATTGTTGGGCGTGACTTTTCTAATGAAGCGATAAATTTTTTTGTTTACTTTTGCTTAATCTACCTCATGTTAACCTATGATTTGTCAAATTACGCTTAATCTACCTCATGTTAACCTATGATTTGTCAAATTACAAGTCATTGACAAAATTGAAAAAATTACAAAAACAGGAAAACTTCAAATACTATTTCCAAACGAATTTCCGAGAGACTGTTTTGGTAATAAGGTAGAGGGTCGAACTTAGAACTACATCGTGAATTACACGGTCACGCTCTGATTTTAGGCTCAATGGGAGTGAACGAAAAAGTGTAATTTTGACGTCTATTGTTCTGAAACCGCTGAAATCTCACGCGTTACGTCATTTTGCAATGAAACTGATTTTCGACCCCCTACTAGGAAACTAAAAACATTTGTTTAATCCTGCTCTCGAGACATGCAGTTTCTTACTTCGGACGCACTATGGATTTTTTGGCGAATTTTGCGAAAACACGAAAATTTTAAACCTTATTTCCAAACGAAAGCAGGCCGCCGGGCCGCCGTTCTGGCAATAAATCCAAGCTCGAAAGTCCAACTTGAAAGTACATCGTGAATTATGCGGTCCAGCTGCGATTTTGAGGTCAGCAGATCCTAACTAAAAAGTGACATTGTGACGTTAACGAAAAATTTTAAAGTTTTGACAAGTCCTGCACGGGTATGAAATTTGGAGGGATCTGCGCGCGCATTCGGCCTTTTTAATTTCGCAAAATTTACAAAACTCTTCGACATGGGGTATTGAAACGCTAATAACTTTTTAAATATTCAAAGAATCGCAACGAGATATAGCCGTTGGGATTTTCTGGACAAGAAGACGCCTATAAAAAAATAATAACATGACTGCCGGTACCACGCGATTTAGACAACCAATCAACAATTGGTCACTCTGTTGTCGCCACTGTTTCTATAAGTCATGCTTCATTTTATGCAACATGAAACTGATTTTCAACCCCCTATACGAAAACAAAAACATTTCCAATGTTAAAAAATGAATTAATATTTCTGCATACTTCTTAATAAAAATTGAGTTGCCTAACATTTTCCTTGCACTGTAATCCTTATTTAATTCTTTGATATATCTACGAATAATCATTAAAGCGCCTTATTGTAAATCCACACGGTGCTTTGCACAATTTCAGCACCTCGTTTGGCTCTAATGTTCACTGAACGTAGCCAAACTTCTCTTTTTCTCGAAGCGAAAAGAAAAAACATAGCCTTAGTTCGTTCCGTTTACTATTGTAATTGTTAGTAACGATTTCACGGTGTTGAACTGTGGAAGATTTCGAAATCCGGTATCTTTGCGTTATACGGCCGGAGTGATTGTTATTCGAAAACCTAAGTCCGCTTACGATGGTAGTGAAAATACAATGGCGCGGAAGACAGAGTAAAACTACTCTTCGTGATCGGATCAGTCTAAGCCGAGGATTGATCTCATACCATGATTACAATGAGAGTTAACGAAATGACCGGCCATTGACGGTAATGGCAGCCCCAATGGGGAGAGTCATACATTTTCAACACGCCGCCATTAAAGGCACGTTATATTTCAGATCGCAAAGATTGTGAGCAGAAGTAAAGCTCGGTGCTTAACTTTACAATATAAGTTTAATTGAATCTCGTCTGTTATGACCTACATAAAATATCTAAATTGGGCCCTTTATTATTTCAGTTTGCCCCATATTTGATCCTGTAAAGTATATTATGAGAATTTCGTAGCCTAAATGTACTCCAATAATTAACATTTTTCAAGAATATTTTCGGATAATAATTAATGGTGATTTTATTAATATACAGGGTACGAATCGCTAAAATAGCACACTTTTAAATTAAGATTAAATATCGTTTAAAATTTGTTTCGTAATGTCTACAATATTTAAAAATTAAGAATAATCTTGTTTTCTTAAATAAACTTATCAATAAATAGATAATTCCTTTTGCTTTTTTTTGACTGAATTTGAAATCATACCTATAATATGTTGTTTTTATAAGTTTCACGTTTTTTTTTTAAATTTGTGAATTAATGTATTAAATACCTACATATGTATATCTAGTAGTAGTAAGAAAAAACTCAAATATATTTTCGATTTTTATTTTTCTCTTGTGTTTAAGAATAAACGTCCAAAAATGTATTGTGGGGCATTCTAATTCAACTTTCGTTAATTTTTGACGTATCTCTTTTTGAAATGAAAAAGTTGCACGCAAATAAATAATATTTTTCAGTTTTTTCGTCATAAATAAAAGAATGAAAACTTGAAATTTAGAACATGGGTACAAGGTCACTAAAGCCATCTGACATAATCGTGCTCGTACATACAATACCCCTTCCGGTCCAACCAGAATTGACACCAACTTCATTATGCTAAACGGAATACCCTGTATATTTTCTTTTCGTGCATGGAGTGACAAAAAACACGCCAAAAACACTCCAATGCCTAACTTTCTATAAGATTCAAAAATAAAATCCCGCAGGGGCCTACTTGTGTTTTTCATTTTTTTCACATTTTTTAAACAAATAAAAATCTTGTGACATATCGCTGAAATCGGAATTTCGTAACAAACAGCAATGCGAAATATACAGGAAGTGCCATTTAAAAGAAGAAAGTTGGTATTACTTCCGGTATTATACACGTTCCCAAATCCACAGTTTTCATGTTTGAGGTGTTAGTGTGTAGGTATACCTACTACTCAAGCACTGAGGAACTCGTCCTTACTTCTAATTTCTGGCCGTGATAAAGGGAAATAGATTGGAAGCAAATGTGTGCAGTTAAAAAAAAAATCATTGTCGCCGTTGTGTAAAAATGCTCAATGAACGGATCATATTTGAATTATGTCCTTTCCTGATTACCAAATTATATTTTCAAAATTATATACCTATTTATTTTGTGTAGTGATAAAACAACAAATTATGTAAATATCTCACTTATATTCCAGTTAAAATTATTATAACCACAATCGGACGACGCTTTTACATAAAAACTAATTTATTCCAGCAACGAATATTCAAGGGTGAAACATGCTTGCATAATGTTAAAATTTTTGCAAACTTTTAGGTTTCCGGAAATTTCTTGCTTAAGTACCAAAGTATGTGAAACTTGGGAGACTGAAGTTTGTATAAAAGATAACTATTTTTATCAAGATAAAAGTGCACAAGTTGCGCCATAGCACAAGTACAAAAAGTTAACGTCCTTCCGGTTTTATAAAACAATAATTATGAAGTTTACTTGAAGAGCATAAAAACAACATTAATTTTGCGTGTTTTAATTCGTCGGTAAATATTAAAACGTTAAGATAGTTTTTGTCACATAAATGACATAAAAGGATAAATGATGTGGAAACCACTTTATTTATAATGGACTTTTAAGTTTATTTCCTTCAGGTACCTCCCTTGCAATTTTCAATTTAAGTATTGTGTATGTTTAAATTGTTTTTCATGTTGTATTACACAATGTTACATAGATGAAAATATGGTTTTTATAAATGTCGTTTCATTTCTCAAATACTGATAAATTAGTGAAAGATAGTAGCAATAAATTTTAATACAGCTTGTCTCTTTACTGAATTAAGAAATTGCTGAAAGCGACTCCTTGGTTTATTTTTATAAATTTTTCTATCAGCATTGCACAAATGGTGTATCTTGCCTTTTTAATATGATGCGTTTTTAAGACAACACAATCTTTTGAATGCAATTTAAAAAAAAATTACCACTAACAAGTAAGTGTGGATCGAGGTGTGGATAATTAAACCACCAATTATTTTTTCAAGAATGCAACTCTTCAGACCCTACTGGAAATTTTGAAAGTTCGTTACCTGTATCTCTTCCATATTCACTACTTTCTGTCACTTTTACAGCATAGTATATAATTTCCCGCAATGTATATATATTCTTCGTCAGTGGTTGCTGCATAAAATCGCCTCATAAATTGAAGTTCTCTTTACCGATTAGGTTAATTTCTCCAGAAATACATTTATTCGAATTTTTATAATAACCAACCATTGTGCGAGGGAAATTCTCATGCGATTAGAGAAACGCATTTTCAGGATCGATTTTCGTTTAATGTGGAAGTCATTGGAATTTTCTATTCATCAACGTCAAACTGATGATATTCTAACCATATGTATATGTTTTATATATATACAGGGTGTTCCAGTTTTTTGTAGCAGGACTTTAACAGTCGATAGACATTTAAAAATTATTAAAAATAGTTCATATAAACATAGGTTGAGAAACGCGTAGTTTTCGAGATACAGGGTGTTAAAATTTGAAAATAAATATGGATTTATATTTATATTTCCAGAATGCTACGAAGTATCGAATACAAACTTACCAATTCTTTACATACAATTTAGAGGCCTATGTTAGAATAACAAACTACTACTTTACTTAACCATTGGCGTAGAAATATGGATTTACTAAGGCTCTTTTTTCAAAAAAGTAGTACGCCACTGATATGTTCCCATGTTTCTAGTTTAATTCAAATTTAATTTAAATAAAAACAAAAATTTAATGTCTCTTGGCACTTTTTGATATGACAAGCCGTTGTTCAAAAAATTTACATTTAATCTTTTGATGCACGCATCTGGACGAATTTTAGACAAACTTGAAGCCGCTCAGAATTTCACCAAATTTGATGGTACGAAAAGTCTTTTAAAAAGAAAGAATGATGCTTGTAATGAAGTAGGACACTTTTACATGTTGCTAGCTTTTGTGTTTGTGTGTCTAATAATTTATTTTAATTCGACCGTTGCGTTTTAATACATTTGTGTTATAAAAATTTTGATTTACATGATAATAAATTTTTACAATAAATATTTTAAATGTTTCATCCTTTCTTTTTAAGAGACCATCAAATTTGGTGAAATTTTGAGCGACTTCAAGTTTGTCTGAAATTCGTCCAGATGCGTGCATCAAAAGATTAAATGTAAATTTTCGGAACAACGGCTTGTCATATCAAAAAGTATGCCAAGAGACATTAAATTCTTGTTTTTTCTTGCTTTATTGAACTAAACTAGAAACATGGGAAAATATCAGTGGCGTACTATTTTTTGGTAAAAAAGAGGCTCAGTAAATCCATATATCTACGCCCATGGTTAAGTAAAGTAGTAGTTTGTTATTCTAAAATAGGCCTCTAAATTGTATGTAAAGAATTGGTAAGTTTGGATTCGATACATTTTAGCATTCTGGAAATATAAATATAAATCCATATTTATTTTCAAACTTTAACACACTGTATCTCGAAAACTAAGCATTTCTCAACCTATGTTTATATGAACTTTTTTTAATAATTTTCAAATGTCTATCGACTGTTAAAGTCCTGCTACAAAAAACTGGAACACCCTGTATATTTAGTAAATTTTCAGGGGTCATGGAGCCGGAACACAGCCACTTTTATTATCAGTTTCAAAACTGTGTAGCAAAACCGAATTTTTTAAAATTTTCTGAATGTGGCCGTATTTAAAAATATTTTTGCAATGCATGTGATATTGAAATAACATGCCTATGATCATTTTCTGTTTTTAGTCGATGGTCAAAAAACACTTTTAAATATTTTTGAAAAAAATGGATCTTCAAGAAAATAATATCTGGTATTTTATTCTGCTCTGATGGCTGTATATTTCTTTCCCATGATTGAGACTTTTGTGAAATGAATCTTTTTTGTCATAGTCTTGATATAATTTCATTATATGAGGTTCCATGACAGAATTTTTTTTAATACGACTCAATTTCCATTCATGTAAAATATAGTGAATATAGCTTAGGTCCTTTAGTTAGTTATGAATTTAGGACTCCTGCTGTATTATAATTACTGTGGTTGAAGATAAAGTAAAGTTACAGTTAGACCAAGATAGTAAATTATGTAACACAAATTTATCATTGCTATCAATTAATACAGCCTATACAGATCGACAGATATATACATACATGATTTAAATCAAATGCCCATTAGCACGGCCGTTTACCTAATAGAACATATTAATTTACAATAAGCTGACAACAGCCTATAACTCGGGTAGATGGTCTCGATGAAACTAGTAATAACCGTAACGCGCACATCCATTGCCTGTTATGAACCACTAAGTCTGCAAGGTTTAATAATATGTTATTACTGGACGAATTTGCACAAACAGCCATCGTTTCTAATCCTCTGCGCCACGAAACGATTTGCTTTAAGGATTTGAAATGCATAGAATGGAGACAATTTAGTATAGGTATTTCATTATTTTGTCTATGTATAAAGCATTTTATTAGATTCAAATGCCGGTTTATTATCCTTGAATCATAAAGGCCAATTCTGATTTCAAAATTTAGTTTCAAGTGTAGTTTTCGTTCAGCAAAGGATTTCGCGTTTTATGGGTCTAGTATGGATATTCAATACGCGTGGACATAATAATATGGAGATAATTGGACATAATAATAAATAAATAAATAAACACCACATGTAATTACTTTATCCCGAAAGGCTCTAGAGCCTTGTGTGGGACGGGGCTACACATTTACAGACAAGGGACACGCAACCAATATCCGTGTAGTGGAAAAATCCCACTCACAGTATTTTTCACTGCCACGACCGGAATTCGACTCGGAACTATTGGGTGAGAGGCAGGTACGCTACACTCTTTACCATCAGTCAGTATGGAGATAATTGGACATAATAATATGGAGATAATTTAAGAAATGTCATTTAATTATTTTAAACTGTATCATATTTGAATTATGTCCTTTCCTGATTACCAAATTATATTTTCAAAATTATATACCTATTTATTTTGTGTAAAGTGATAAAACAACAAATTATGTAAATATCTCACTTATATTCCAGTTCAAATTATTATAACCACAATCGGACGACGCTTTTACATAAAAACTAATTTATTCCAGCAACGAATATTCAAGGGTGAAACATGCTTGCATAATGTTAAAATTTTTGCAAACTTTTAGGTTTCCGGAAATTTCTTGCTTAAGTACCAAAGTATGTGAAACTTGGCCAATTCTGATTTCAAAATTTAGTTTCAAGTGTAGTTTTCGTTCAGCAAAGGATTTCGCGTTTTATGGGTCTAGTATGGATATTCAATACGCGTGGACATAATAATATGGAGATAATTGGACATAATAATAAATAAATAAATAAACACCACATGTAATTACTTTATCCCGAAAGGCTCTAGAGCCTTGTGTGGGACGGGGCTACACATTTACAGACAAGGGACACGCAACCAATATCCGTGTAGTGGAAAAATCCCACTCACAGTATTTTTCACTGCCACGACCGGAATTCGACTCGGAACTATTGGGTGAGAGGCAGGTACGCTACACTCTTTACCATCAGTCAGTATGGAGATAATTGGACATAATAATATGGAGATAATTTAAGAAATGTCATTTAATTATTTTAAACTGTATCTATCAATTTAGATATTATATTTTGCACAACTGATACATTTTTGAAGATGAAACACTAATAAATAAATATGTATCTTTATTGTGACTCTTTAATTAAGGTGATTCTCAGGCAAATATTTTAATGTGATGTGTTAAAAAGAAACGGGCCCCCTAGGGAGAATTTGGCAAATCAATATCCATATAAAGTCATAACGTTACTCCATATTATATTAGTAGTATAAGTTTTATTCTCCGTTGCAGTTGTGGCGAAAAGGTATTTACCGTATTTAGGTAGTCAACAGTGACAGTAATGTTTATAAAACTAGATAAAATAAAACTCAAGAGCCAGATCCTGTTTTTCTTCTGCTTTGCCTGAAATCGGTACCATAGACAACATATCTAAAAATAGATAGGCCACAAATTTGGTCCATGATACACGAAAGCTCGAATAGAGTACTGTGTACTGTGCTTTCTAACCTTTATTAGTTATTGCTTCAGCTCTTAGATTCTTTATTTAGCTACGCTACGCTGATGAGGAGCAATAACTCCGAAACACGTGTCCGTAGCTGCACTAGTTTCATCTTTTGGGGTATATGGCACGGCACGATTTAGTTTCTTATTTATGTCTAAAAATGTTAAGGTTTTGTTAACAGTATCAGATTTTTTGCTGGTTATTTTTATAATATAAAATTTGTTTGATCTTACTTCCTAAATGATGTATCCTTGATAGAGGCGCATGATCACATAACATTTCTGTTTCTGTTCTTTGGTTATTCGCCAATCATTTAAAATTGGTGTAGCGACACGCATAAACCAACTTTATTTATCTCATAAATGGTTGGTCGGAGCAACTTGCAGCCCTTTTTGTAAGAGTAGAAGCGAAAGGGATTGCACAATATTTTTAGATTCTAAACTGCCGGGCCATATTTGGCCATTATTATAAAATCTTTACAAGCACTGTATCTCCATAAAGAGGAATTTTTGGATTCATGTTAATATAAATTTTTCATCTTATTTTAATGAGAGCAATCCGCTCGTGACAGAGAAAACGGTTCACTTTCAAATCTCTTTGTATTATATTAAGTCACTAATAATATTACAAAGTAATAAAATTAAAATAATTCGCAATAAAGAACGTCTCAGCCAAAAGTATCTTTACACGATACTTTATAAGTTTTTTTTATGAATTCCAAAAAGAGCTATTTTTCAATGCTAACATAAAAGTACTTCAATAAAAATTTGATAAATAGATAAATGTTGACCTTACCGAAGTTCAAGGTGTCAATACTTGGTGTGTATTGAAATCCCCTGGTTAGCGTCCGGTCTCTGGGCGTATCAATAACAACAAGTAACTCGATAGACAAGTTGTTACATAGTTTAGCTACAATCCAGAAGAAGATTGGCTGTCCATTATAGACGTATATATAGCAGCAATATCCATTCGGTTTCTGTATAGGCGGCTATGGAGAAGATCGGGTAACTGGCCAACTTTTCCGACCCATTCGCCACTTACTCAGATTACAGATGACAAAGCCTGCCTGTTACTTGAGGAAATTGGATTGTATTAGATAAGAAGGATGGAATGCATCACCCATTTCAGACGTCGCTATCTTTTGTACGTCAATTGCGACGTTTTTGTCTGTTGAGTGGCTATGTAGATAGATACCTTAAATAATATCGGGGCTGTCCTGAATCATTATATGAGAAAGTTTCCAGATGCGGCCTATGTGAAATGAGCTGATCCTTCGATATGATGTTTCCTAATGTGCGGGCAGTTCTGGAAGATGAATGTCGCATGTCTTGAGACCGCTGATGAAACGCATTCTAACTTGAGATAATTAACTTTCACACGTTTTTCTCTTATTTTTAGATTTATTTATAACAGAAGGCTTTTACGTTTATATAGACATTTATTTTTTTCTTGTTTGAGATTTTTATTAGGTATTATTCTTGTACTCTTATAGTTCAAGCCAACACAAAATGATGTCAAAGACCAATATATTATTTGCTTACATCAGATGGGGGAATAGGATGCATTGCAACTGGCTATCTCACTTTTATTTGGAGTTATTTTCACCTGACTGCTCAGTCGCAATATTTTTTATATTTGCAAAATAGCTCTTTGAAATTTAATATAGATAGGTTGTTTTGTATTTTCTATTGGATAGCGGCGTGAGTATGGGCTGGCCAGAAAATGTTTTATTTGCAAAGGTACGCCACTGTTTTTTCACAAAATCGATATACTTGTGAGATTTCCTTTGCTATTTATAAACTTTTTTGTATGTTTCAATGTGTCAATTAAATGCACCGTTCTCGAGTAAATCGACTTCAAAGATGAAAGAAACTAGCACCAAATGCTGACTTGTACTTATTAAATTAAAATAATTTTAATAACAATAATTTTTTAATAATAACAACTACAAATGATCACAAATATATTAAGGGTCTGTAGACAGATGCAAGTCTCGATTCTACCACACCCCGCACAGGTCAGTTTGACATGATGCAGTCAAACCGAAACTACCACGACAGCAGGTGCATATGTGTTTTCGCAAATTCGTGCGAGATGGCAGCACTTTTAAGGCATATATGCACCTTTTGCTTTTCAAATAAATTAATTTACAGCTCATACCAAGAGTTGGGGAAAATGTATTTAAAAGTTAGAAGCAATGAATAATGTCGGAAAGTTAGTAACTTGGCCAGAAAAAATATAAAATGCAGGCAAAAAAAATTTTTTTTTTCTTTTGCGGATAAAATAACTTCCGACATTTTATACATACTTATTTTAGAATAATCTGATAAAAATTGCATTCAAATCGGATAAGTTTTAAACGAAATATTCGAAAACTACGATTTAATGTGGGTAACACTCTTAATCTAATAAATGTTCGAAATGAGAACCATGTTATTGAATGCACAATCGGGATTGCATTTCGATCTGTTGAGGAAGATTTTCGATTTTTGCAACTAATTTTAAAAACATTTTCAAAGGCGTTTGATTTCATCAAAATTTTTAAAAAATTAGGGGCAAAAATCGAAAATCTAGCGACAGATCGATGGGCAATTAAAAAACGAACATTAAAAAAAAATGCGATTACTGAAGAAATAATTTACATAAAAAAGACGTTTTTGAAGAAAATCTGACAGATTCATAAGCAATTAAAAAATGGGGATTTCAAAAAGAAATGTTCCAATAATTGCTCAAGTATTAAGACCTGCAGACTGATTTGAAAAAAACAGTCACTTTGAGGCCACTATGCGCCGTGTTCCCATTAGAAAATCCGAATTATTTAAATGGACGCAACTCAATAACGAGTCTGAAAATGTTTAGTTTAGTTTAGACACATGTCATAGTTTACTTTGTTATTGCTATTAAAATTATTTTGCGATTACAAGTCAGCATTTGGTGCTAGTTTCTTTCATCCTTGAAGTTAATTTATTCGAAAACGGTGATTTTTTGGAAAGTTAATTACCTAAAATGTAAATATTAATGTGAAACAGAAATATGATTTACATAATGAATATACAGGGCTTGACTTAAATGCGTAGCTTTATTAAAACTAATGATTTGCAACATCTGACACGTATAATTAATGCTTTTGACTGATTTAAAAAAAATTGGACGATATAAATGTTCGAATATCGTAAAAAACAATAGATGCACCCTCAGCAATATTTACAGTAAAGGGAAACCGCTTATTTTATCTTTTTCCTTTCAGGTCGGGTCTAATCTACTTATTGAATGTTTATCAAAACTCAGGAAATGTTTTCCCTCGTTTTTCAAAAACTAAAAGTTGTTCTTGGCAAAATATTACAAAGGATGAAATGTACAGAGGTGTCACTATAAATGTGAACCTCCCCGTTAGTTGCTCCATTTTTTGAGCAATTCGATTGTGATACCGGCCTTATCTGTTTGTAATTTTGATGTAGAAATTGTTGTTTTCAGATTTGATATAAAACGTCAATATGTAAGAAAATACAGGGTGTTCCATTTAAAAAACCCAATCTAATATCAAACACACTGTATATTTGACGTTTTATATCAAATCTGACGAGAAGGCTAAATTCTACATAAAAGTTACAAACAGATAAGACCGGTGTCGATCGAATTGCTCAAAAAATGTAGAAATTAACAGGGGGTGCACATTTATAGTGACACCTCTGTACTTACGCATTTAAGACTTGTTCTGTAATTAAAACTGAAAACTTTAGAATAAACCAATTTGCAGTTATTAGTATAACAGATTCATTTAATTTTTAGGCTATGAACCCCAAATGATTGTAGCATGCAATTTCAATTTAAAATTTCCATCACTTTTCATTTATAGAAAATATCAAATCGCATAACAACGAATCAAATTATTGGGCGTATGTGTCCGACGAAGCATCACATTCGATTTAGATTCGTAAAAACGTAGAAATACTAAATGGAAAACAATTTGTATCTTTTAGGAGACCGCGGGGCTATATTTCGTCGTATTATACGTTTGACAGCAGTTTCACTTTAATTATGAATTTACACACGGTAAGCAATTATAATACATCACTTAACATACCGAATGTCTGTGCTCTGTGTGTTGACACAATTTGCGCCGATTCGGTTGTATTTAATTAAATCATCTTTAACTGTGTTTGTGAGCTTGATGAAACTGAATTATTTGATGTCATTGATGTGATTTCCCAATTTAAATTATCAAAGAAGTCAATGAGTAAAACGTCCGTTGGAATTAATTAAATTATTTCTTATTTTTGAAGTCTTTCACTGTACCAGGCAACCGGTTGCATATATCTAATCCTGCACATATTTTTTTTTATCTATGAATGTGGGATATCTTGTTAAATTTCAAATAAAACTATTGTTATTGTGCAACAAAACGGAATTGTAACAATAAAATATGTTTACGGTGCATTGAAAATCCTGTTTATTTATTTAACTTTATTTTTCGTTTGTTATGTACCGAACATAATAGGAGAGTTTCAATAGTTATTTAAAAAATATGTAGATGTATCCCAATATGATGGACTCCACGTTTCGGATAAAAATTAACCTATTTTCAATAACTCAAAAACTAAAAGTGTATACAAAAATGCTAAA
Source organism: Rhagium mordax (assembly GCA_963680705.1). Classification (NCBI taxonomy): domain Eukaryota; kingdom Metazoa; phylum Arthropoda; class Insecta; order Coleoptera; family Cerambycidae; genus Rhagium; species Rhagium mordax. The sequence continues at coordinate 25,587,672 of OY796658.1, read as the reverse complement.
CAATATTTGTTACAGTTTTAAAGATTTGCAGTTTATTTTCTATCTATTATCACGCTGAGAGACGAGCTACCCCAACTTGAAAATTTTGCCTAACCGCTTTTTTGTTAAAGAAAAAGGATTTATTATTTGACTAAAATATGTTAATCAACCGACTACTTTAGATTTGGAAGGATGATATATTACTCTCACAACCATCGCCTAAGATGCATAGTTTCTGCACTGATATTGAAGCTGCGAGAAGACGAGACGAGATGACCAAGTGTCATTTGAGTTACCTATCTATCCATATTGCTAGAGTGGCCCCTAGACGATCTATATTATTGTGCAATATATAATAAATTCAACCGGATGACAACCAGATTAGTCCCGTTCCAATTTCTTGGTTAATTTTGGGAATAAAATTTTTAAATTTTGGCATACCTATAGTGACGTAGAAAGCCCTATTTTCCACCTATTAAGTGAAAAATATCACTTCCGGTAGGTATAGCCGGATATATACATTTTTGCATATTTAGATTCCACATGAAATTCTCGTTACAACAATATATCACAAGTAGATAGGTATTCGTTTTCAAAATGGCGTCGTAGATTCGAGAAAAAGTGAAGTTGGCTACTGCAATACTGTGTTTTTAAAGAATTTACTCGGTAGGCCTTTAATATTATAATTATTACCTTGATGTTTATAGTCGCATTTCAATATATAGTTTATTTCATGCCAAAATCACCATTTTAAATTGAAATACAATTTTTGGAAAAAACAAATATCAAATGGATTTTATTCAATTTTTTTTAATGGTAACCATATTTTTTTGCTTACACTAGCAAAGCCCAAATACCTTTTACTACTACTAATTTACTTTGAAACTATAGGATTTCTGTAGATGCTATTTTTCAGTTATTTAATAAAACCGATCTACGTATTAAATTTTACAGCGAGCCATGAATAAATGACATTTCGTTTCAATTGTTATTGTTAAAAAAATATACACAGAGATTAAAGAAAATTGACAGAATTTATTAATAATTAAAAGGCAAGTGGAAGAAGGGGTTAAGTAACATTTTCAGTAAAAGTTCAGTTTCGTTTTGGATGAAGGATGAAGGAGTTTATGTGCATATGTGTCTAATTCCCCCATCAGCATAATAATTAAAAAATCATTCTTACAAACTGAAAAAACTAAATTTTAAAATGATCTTTTATTAAAAAATGCCAGAAAATATTCATAAATCATATTAAGTAAGTAAGTATCTTAATGAGTATGAATAAACTCGGTCTTTGTTGTATCCTCAGGAAAAATCCATAGGGGTTAGGTCAGGTGATCTTGCGGGCCATCATGTGGGCCCTTATGTCGAAATAACTCTATTTTAAAATCTGTGTTCTAAATAATTCTCGAAAGTTATGTGGCGAAGCTCCATCCTGTTGGTAATAAATATTTCTTTTCAAATTCATTGGTAATTTTTCTAAAAAGTCCTCAATTTCATTTTTTTTTAAATTTAGAGACCTAATTTCATTTAAAGTTTCCTGAAATAAAATAGGACCCATGATCCTAGTACCCACAATTCCTGCACATACATTTACCCCAAACACCTCATATTGATTGCCTTCTCTAAATTCATGAAAATTTTCCTGAGACCAGTAACGTAAACAGAGGATTCTGGTAACAAAGTTTCTATTTTCTAGTAACCAGTTACAATAATTAATGAACTCTAGATGCATATCCACCATAGCAACATAGAGCAACTTTTGTGTTTCTGTCTTACTTCAACATTTTTGTAAACACGCAACAGAAACACAATAGTTGCTCTATGTTGCTTTGGTGGATATGCACGTTTATACCTGCATCAACGTCATATAAGTGCTGATGATTTATCTATTTTCACAATACTTTTAATAACTCAACTAATATCAAGTGCACTTGCAATTTCATATGTACAGGGTGTTTCCTATAAAACCATACCCCCCCTTATTTCGGTCAATTATCACCGAATTTAATTTTTCAAAAACCAGTCAAACACAGAATTTTCCGTAGATTTTGAATATGCTATTACTTTTTTTCCTACTTCAACCGTATACGAGGGGCAGAAAGAAGTATGTTTTTTTTAAATGGAACACCCTATATATTTTTACATATTTGGATTCGTCCCGTGCTTCTGATTACAAATATATATGACACATATATTTGCTATAAAAATGGCGTAAATAATTGAATTTAAACTTAGGGCGTTTCCTTCAAAACTATACCCCCCCTTATTTCGGTCAATTATTCACGATTCAAAATTTTCAAAACATACACAGAATTTTTCGTAGATTTCATATATGCTATTACTTTTTTTCTCCCTTCAACGGTATACGAAGGGTGGAAAAAAGTATGTTTTTTTTATGGAATGCCCTGTATTTTTTACATATTTAGATCCGCCCTACCTTTCTGATTATAAATATACAGGGTGTTCCAGTTTTTTGTAGCAGGACTTTAACAGTCGATAGACAATTGAAAATTATTAAAAAAAGTTCCTATAAACATAGGTTGAAAAATGCTTAGTTTTCGAGATACAGGGTGTTAAAGTTTGAAAATAAATACGGATTTATATTAATATTTCCAGAATGCTAAGAAGTATCGAATCCAAACTTGCCAATTCTTTACATATAATTTAGAGGCCTATTTTAGAATAACAAACTACTACTTTACTTAACCATGGGCGTAGATATATGGATTTACTAAGGCTCTTTTTTATAAAAAAGTAGTACGCCACTGATATTTTCCCATGTTTTCAGTTTAATTCAATAAAGCAAGAAAAAACAAAAATTTAATGTCTCTTGGCACTTTTTGATATGACAAGCCGTCAACTTGAAGTCGCTCAGAATTTCACCAAATTTGATGGTGCGAAAAGTCTCTTAAAAATAAAGAATGAAACATTTAAAATATTTATTGTAAAAGTTTATTATCATGTAAATCAAAATTTTTATAACACAAATGTATTAAAACGCAACGGTCGAACTAAAATAAATTATTAGAAACACAAACACAAAAGCTAGCAACATGTAAAAGTGTCTTACTTCATTACAAGCATCATTAACGATGTTTCATTCTTTCTTTTTAAAAGACTTTTCGTACCATCAAATTTGGTGAAATTCTGAGCGACTTCAAGTTTGTCTAAAATTCGTCCAGATGCGTGCATCAAATGATTAAATGTAAATTTTCTGGAAAACGGCTTGTCATATCAAAAAGTGCCAAGAGACATTAAATTTTTGTTTTTTCTTGCTTTATTGAATTAAACTAAAAACATGGGAAAATATCAGTGGCGTACTACTTTTTTGTAAAAAAGAGCCTTAGTAAATCCATATATCTACGCCCATGGTCAAGTAAAGTAGTAGTTTGTTATTCTAAAATAGGCCTCTAAATTATATGTAAAGAATTGTCAAGTTTGGATTCGATACTTCTTAGCATTCTGGAAATAATAATATAAATCCGTATTTATTTTCAAACTTTAACACCCTGTATCTCGAAAACTAAGCATTTTTCAACCTATGTTTATAGGAACTTTTTTTAATAATTTTCAATTGTCTATCGACTGTTAAAGTCCTGCTACAAAAAACTGGAACACCCTGTATATAATACTTATATATGTAAAAAAATACAGGGCATTCCATAAAAAAAAACATACTTTTTTCCACCCTTCGTATATACCTACCGTTGAAGGGAGAAAAAAAGTAATAGCATATATGAAATCTGCGAAAAATTCTATTAGGTTTTGAAAATTTTGATCCGTAAATAATCTCGTAAATAATTGACCGAAATAAGGGGGGGTATAGTTTTGAAGGAAACGCCGTAAGTTTAAATTCAATTATTTACGTCATAATATATAAGTATCATATATATTTCTAATCAGAAGGACGAGGCGAATCCAAATATGTAAAAATATATAGGGTATTCCCGAGGGTATTCCATTTAAAAAAACCATACTTTTTTCTGCCCCTCGTATACGGTTGAAGTAGGAAAAAAAGTAATAGCATATTCAAAATCTACGGAAAATTCTGTGTTAGACCGGTTTTTGAAAAATTAAAATCGGTGGTAATTGACCGAAATAAGGGGGGGTATAGTTTTATAGGAAACACCCTGGTACTTGCATTTTTATTAAATTCCACAGATGCTAATCTGTGGCCTCGTCTATAATAAACGTATTTTCTTCGTTTTCATATGGGCTGGTCCTAAATTTTTCCTCTTAAAATATTTTCTACAAGGGCGATATCTTGCAGGATACCGCTCTTCATATAAGCGTTCAGCTTGATATGCATTTCTTTTTGCTTCACCGTAAGTAAGTTACATATCTACCGTTTCATTTTGGGTAAATAGGTACTACCATTTTGTAGTTTTTAAAAAATAAATAGTATCTGCAGAAATCCAATAATTTTAAAGTAAATTTAGTATTGAAACTAAAAGTATTATATAAGTATTAAATAAAATGTTAATATTTTGGGCTTTGCAGGTCTAAGTAAAAAAAAGTACCTATGGTTGCCATTTTAAAAAATTACTTTTTATGTTTTTTCCAAAAATTTTATTTCAATTCAAAATGGCGATTTTTGAACGAAATAAACTATTATTGAAATGCGACAATATACATGAAGTTAATACATTATATTAAAGGCCTACTGAACTGAGTAAATTCTGTGAAAGCACAGTTTTGCAGTATACTTGGCTTTTTCACTTTTTCGAGTTTATGACGCCATTTTGCAAACAAATACCTACTTGTTATCATTGTTGTAACGGGAATTTCATGTGGAATCTAAATATGCAAAAATTTATACAAGGTGTTGTTTAAAAAACCAAAGGTTGTTACCACTTCCGGTTGGATCTAAAGTGATATTTTTCACTCAATAAGTGCAAAACAGGGCTTTTTGCGTCATAAAATTTCAAAATTTTATTCCCAAAACCAACCGAGACATTGGAACGGGACTAATCTGGTTGTTACCCGGTATAGCTAAACAGTTAAACCAAGTTTTTTAGCAATTGTCTACATAAGCTTAGTAACAATTTTATGAAATAGATATAAGGTAAGAAATAAGAGAAAATTGAATTATTTGGAACGTTAAATTAAAAGAGTAAACTAACTAAAACTGCTTCTTTTAAAAAAATTTATGTAGGTATACAACTTTTGTCTGTATGTGTATTTTCTACCTATAAGTACACATTTTCGACAAGCTTCCTTCAACGTTAAAATTTCTCGAAATATTTAGTAATACGTACTTTTGTAATCATATTTTGCATACATATGTAATTATATTTTATACATTACACGTTGCCACAATAACCCCACTGCTTGTTTATTACAAATTACAAGTATGGAAACATTCGTTCAGCTGGGAATGTAATGGCATTAGAAGCAGCTTTTAACAGCCAAATGAAAAATGACGTGTAAACTCGTACGCTAGTAATTTTCATTAAACAATGCAAACCAGCGAGTGAATCGCATTGGTGTTGCTGTGAAATGTCGTCACAAAAGCAAAGCCACCCACGATGTGTTTTACCCGTACTAGAAGTAGAAACAACTCGTTGGTATTCAATGCAAGGGACAATGAGCAAAACACGTGTGCATAATTACAGGGATGTAACGTTGTATACGTGTACTAGTAGACTGTTCTAATGAGGTTTTTATCATAAAACTACTACTTTATATTCACCGCTGCGTTCCCAGTCCAATATTAAATATTCTGTTTAGATAAATTCTCTGTTGAGTACACAAACGAGTATTAATTTGTTTACCTTGAAATTCTACAGTTTTTGTAGCTCAGCTGCCTGATTTTATGAATTACTTCTATTAAAAATATTATACCTAGGTACCAGAATTGCTCAATACTCAGTTGATGGTGAAACCCTATTTTTGATACGGTAAATATTTTGTAGTTATCAAATTTACCAGTTTGAATGGTATTAATCGCCAATCAAATAGTTCAAGCAGTCCATCCTTACCGGTCCTTTTTGTTTGATATTTTAATCGGTTTTTACTGTAAAGACGAAATTGCAGAAAGAAATGGATACTATATTTGGCATTTATATAAATATCAATTTTACAATTACAACCCATTTTTGTGTAATTGATAACTACAAAAATCCTATACCATATTGAACAAGGAAAATATGAATAATGAATAGGAACTGTTGTCGAGTTCCACTTTTTAATCTGCATACGGCTACTTTTATGATATGCAGCCAAATTACAAATACCTTCCTGTGGCACTAAAGTTGATGAGGAGGTATTATTTATTTCGTTTGTATTTACCAATAATATATTTGCATAAAATCAATCTAATAAATTATTCATAATTTATTTGTTGTTTTTAGGTTACCTTATAAAGTAAAAAATTACTGAACGCAATAATTATGCATGTAGGATACCACAATTAATAAATCGTTTTAAATGGGTTTTTAGTATTGTCAATATGCCAGTTTATGCGACTCTTTGAATGTTATTGAAACTTTCCTTACTTTTAAGAAATACTAAAAATAAATTCACGCCTTTTAAAAATTTGTCAAAAGCTATTAGTAGCACAACATGATAATAATTATGTATAATATGACTGTTAATTAATCTTTATGAGTTTTTTGGTCTCAAAGTAATGGAGAAAATATCCAAACATGTTTTATTTTTTAGCTTTTACAATTTACATATTAAGCGTTCGTTTACCGGCTAGAAATTTTTTTTTTATTGAACTCTATGTTTTTTAATTATTCAGTGTATTACCCAGTAAGTTAAAAGTTAATTGAATAGTTTTTATTTTATGGTTTCAGGTTTTTTCGTTTATTTTTTAATGGCTTTGGATAATTTCCTTTATAGCTCTATTCTCTAACAAAATTCTTCAAAAAGCTACTTACTATTCTTACCGAAATTGTAGAAAACAAAACGAAAAAGAAGGTTGGTTAGAATTTTCCGGGTTCATATTCAGAATTTTCTGCGATCTAGTTTATGTAGTCACAAGCTTTAGAAAATATAATATTGCAGATTTTTGTTAAACATTTTTTTTCTGATGATAAATAAATAGAAGCATAACGAAAGGAAATGAATTCGCTTAGTCTGTACCTTTCACGGTTGATTAAAAATAACAATCAAACTCATTTGTGTAACTTTGATTTTAAAGTTTTACACCTAATCTTTTAATACATACATTTTATGACTGATGTAACGTTTAAAATAGAATGATTATTCTCACATTATAGTATCTTAAATTCTAATTTGATTGGTTGCGTAAATATCACTTTTGATTTAAACATTCATCGAGAACCGTGGAATCTGCATTCACCTATATTGGCGTATAACATTTATTTGCTATTTGTTGATCTGATTTAATTAATTTACTGGAAGTCCTTTGTATATTTTTTCAATTAGTGTTTGATGAGCAAATATAATTTGACGTAGAGTTATGTACAGACGCGTTCTATTATCAGCTTTTAGGAAGGCTTTTGTATATTGATGACCACTTTAAACATGAATACATGGAATGATGGTTTAACATTACAAACAGAGTACTTTGGGTTGCGGTGAATATAAACTGGATGGTCTATTCGAAATAATCATTTCACTGGACAAAGGAAGAAATTATCGCCATTTGCTCGTGATGCCAATAATTCGTTTATATTGAAAGTGGTTGCGAATTTTTAAATTTTTTATAGTTTTCTGTATTCCATTCATTCACAATTAGGTCAATTGATATGGCGTATCACTTCCCTTCCTGAGCTAAACAAATGCACTAATAATCTTGGTTGACGAAATCTGCAATGTTTTGATTAATACCAAAAAAATTATGCCAATCTCAGCTCGTCATCAAAGGTCTCCGTAAGATTAGAATTTTCCGTAATGGATGCTATTGGGAAAATCATACTTAGTTTTATAATATATTAACACTAAATGAATATCAAAACAAAAGTTACATTTTTTAGCGGTCGTCTATTGTGATATAATAATAATAAATAATAAAAACACTACATGTAATTACGACCCCCTTTATCCCAGAAGGCTGGGCCTTGTGCGGGAGGGGGCTACACATAAAGACAAGGGACACACATCCAATATCCGTGTATAATGGAAAAATCCCTCTCACAGTATTTTCCATTGCCACGACCGGGATTCGAACCCGGGACTTTTGGGTGAGAGGCAGGTACTCTACCATCTCGACCATCAGTCATAAACATACATAAGAGGAAAAAAGTTAATGGTGTTCTAGAAAAATGAGTTATATTGATAAAAAATCAACACCCCTAATCTAAAAAACTACTAGGTTTAAATAAAAATATGCTAATGTTCATGTGTAAATAATAAAATAAAATCTTATACAACTATGTATATATTATTTCCTCCGAGTAGAGCTTGTTGGTGTTTGTAAAAAATATCACGATATGGGTAGCTACTGATAAGCCTAAATTATGTTTTGGTGTTATTATCTAAGCGTTTTAGCGACATTATCTGCCTGGAGCCATTATAACAGTCACCCTATCTAACATAATTTTGGGAAACCATTGTTTAGTTGTTATTACAAAATTTGCTTTGACTTAGTTTCATGTCTACCTACAGGCAATGTTAAAGTAATTAACATGTCCGTACATTTAAAAGCCAAACTCGAGAGATCTAAATCTTAAACTTTGCATAGTTGTCTTTTAAGTTCGTTAGCAGAAATGAGCCCTAATTAATTGGTTGTTATTCTTTAACCCTTTGAATGGGTGGGACACTAATTAAGAAATTCGGTGATATTTATGTACTTGGGGTGAATGTAGGACGGTCTCGTATTCTAAATAGAGACTTTGTTTCGAGAAGCAAATAATAATTTATGTTTTACAGCAATCCACGCTAATTACCTTGCGGAGTAGTAAAACCTAGTATTACCAGAGACAACCGAGACGTGCAACTACTTGAGAAAATTTACTCCCGACTACTCATTTGGGCGATTGTAATGTAAGGTGAGAGAAGAGGGCGCAAAGTGCCGCATAGGCGCCAAATTTAAAACTGATCTGTTTTAGTATTCTCATAATTTTTAATTATTATTGAATGTTTTAAATATCGACTTGTTGCATATTTCACTAATAGTGAAATATGCACCAAATCAATTATTAAAACATTCAATTCAAATTGATAGTGAATATTATACTCGATATTATAGCTATTTATACTTACCCTATACATTTTTTTATTCTGCTGATTTTGTGGTTTGTGAGTAAGAAAAGATTTAAAATTCGTTAATAAATTATATAGATCTTATCGAATTTTTCCAGATGGGGAGAAATAAAATTCAAATAAAAACAAACAATATATTGTACGAAATTGCAAAATAACAATAAACATAATAATATGTGCTTACGATTGCTCCTCGCACAAATATTGCTAGTGTTAAATACAGAGAAAAATATGTAAGCTATAGAAGTAAAAAGAAGAACGTTAAAACTTACCTAGTAATATTTCAAGCTTTAACGATATAATATAAAATAAAAATAATAATCTTAAGATAGAAATATTCACATCTAATTACATATTTAAGTCTCGCTTTGGTGCAAGTTCCGGAAAAGGCAGTTTATTCCCGATCTACAAGGCGTTCGGTGTTTAGAGGCATACCGATTCGAATCTTTCCACACACATGATACCACTCCTAGGACAAGGGCGACAAGGCGCTTGATTGATATGGTTTATAATAAAGAAGACCATATAAATTAACTTCTTCCTCAACATTAAGTTTCAATACAAATAATTTCCCAGAGTTGATATTAAGTAATCATTACTTGAATCGACTGAATAAAATAACGATGTACCAATCCTTTGTGAAATGTCGACTGCAAATCCTATGACTTCGAAAAGAATCTCTGCTGTACACAATTCCCATATTTTCTTGCCATATCTTTGACCTGTAATATATTTTTATTATATTGTTGTATATTTATTTTTATGCAGATAAACTTACTTTTTTAAGACTGAGGGAAAATAATGCATTTTTTCAACCTCCGGGTCCTCAAATCCGCATACTAGGCATAGTGCACGTTGTGATGACATTTTCTTCAACTAAACAAATAAAAATAAATAAATATTCGACACTACGTACCACGTTCTGTGGTAAATAAAATAACAAAAAAACATTAGAAAACAATCTAGTCTGAGGCTGTTATTACATAGTCAGTCCTTGTGTGTTTTGATATTTATGGATTTCAAGAAAACATTACCTACCTCTGATAAAGAATATCGCAACGAACAACAATGTAAATGCAAATCAAAACAAAATCGCAAAACAATAATCAAAATGGCCACAACACAAGTACACATAAATTCGTGAGCGCATGGCGCATGCCCAGTTTGCCACCGTGCTGCACTCTACATTCACCTTACATTATGTGGAAAGGAGATAGCCATATAGCATATTCATTGCTTAAGACAAAGATGGTAAATTTAACTATTATCGGACAAATTTTCATATGAAGTTACACGTCTCGGTTGTCTCTGGTATTACCATAAATTTCAATCATAGCGTTTCTGTTTTCGCATAATTCATTTTAATTACGTTCATACATTATTCTTTCAATGATATCCATGGGTTTTTAGTTAAAAATTTCAATTAAAATTAAACACCGCAGATATACCTATTTTGTCTTGTGCGGGCGAGGCCTACATAGCTAAATACCAAGTAAGTATATTGGAATTAATTTCTTCTTCGGAAAAAATCCTACTGGGGAATTAAATTCCTGGATGAGATTCAATTATGTTTGCCTTTCGACTAAGTATTCATACAAGGAGTTACTTTTAAAATTAGTTTTCTGTAATATTATCCTTTCTGTCTCATATTTCACATACATTAGCCAGCCGTTCAGCGAAATTTTTAATAGAACCCTACCTTTTGGATGGTATCGTTTTTATTCAAGAAAAATTTTAAAAGCTTTAATTTCACAAAATAATTTGCATTTAACCTGTTAGAAAATATGCTTAAATCAAATTGGATATGTTTGTTTTTATTTTGCCTGTATAAAAACTAAATAAAGTCATTTATAAACAATGCTTAGAAACATTTTTACCAAATGTTCTTTTACGATTTTCTTGTGAATTAAGATTAACTGAAATAGTAATTTTCGAAAATTATATACATAAATTAATATCGTTATCATTTAATGTTATAATCCTGGTTTATTCTTACCGTTTATGGCGTTTTTGTTTTAAATATTAATTAATTATTGCGATTGTATCGTGGCCTTGTTACACATACATGCTCTGCTGTTTTTTTCCTCCATGCTATTGCAAAATAAGGAATGAACTGATCTTGTAGAAGAAATAAAACCAGTTAGTTATCTTGTAAGGTACTTGTTAAGAATTGTGATATCCGCTGTTTTTTATTAATGCGATTTAACCTCGAATTTAACCAACTGAAAACCGAAGATTTTTAACAAAGGGTAGAGATTTTTAACAAAGAGAAAACATTTTTGAGATGAAAATAATAGGAAGAGCCCCGGTAGAGAGTTTACTTTGAACTAGGTCCACATGCTACATTTACAACTGTGAGATCATCTTCCTATTAAGGATTGGGTTCTCAGGAGAACTATTTTCAGTTATGTCCTATTTCTTCCTAACTTAGGGTTATCTTCTGAATCTAATATTATGTTTATTGCAAAGCAGACTGCGGGAATCACTAATAATATGCTTGGAGTTATTCTATGCAATCATTAAGAAGGAGCAGAGAGTGCTCAAATATCACACAGAAAAAGAAGAGGTAGAGTTGTAAAACAGTAGTAAAATCCTAGATGTGCGATTTACAATAAAAATATTGTATTGTACTCTTTATTTTCTGTATAAATTTACATTACTAACAACAAATTCAGGTTCCAGAATTTATAAACCAATAACAGCTAAAATACTTATAAAATTTCTATGATTTTTTGAAATATCCATGAATAATTTCTAATCTAAATATCGTTTCAAAATAATTTTATAGAGGAAATGTGGATTTAAAAGAAACTCAAACTCTGATACATTTTGTTAAATTTTCACATAGTACCTAAATGAAATGCTACATATTATTTTTAGAAAATTATTTCTTATTTCTTAAAACTATAATTTGCCGGATACTATACGTTCCTATTCAGTCTAAGTTACGGCCAGAGAAAACGTCCGAGAAACAAAAGACAATAATGTGATAGTTGGAGCAATATAAGGAACAAAAGTCATATCAAAGTTTTCGAAAACTATTGTTGTAACAACCATAAACAACGAAGAGAAACAAAAGCGCAGCAGTTGAAACAAAAAGGTGTCGGAAATACAATGCAAAAGTAATAAAGTTACCCCGGTATCTGTGTGAATGGAAGTAACGAGCTATTCGAGAAATAACAAAACAAATAGCCGTTTTATTTCTGCATTAAAAGGCTATAATAAAGTGGGTGATAATCTCATATTTATGTTGATTGTGTCTTTATTCCTGCTAAACGGGTTGAGATGAAAGAGAGAGCAGTTGCTAATTGGTATACTTGTCGCGCGAGAACCGCCATGCGTAAGCTAATCATCCAGGGACGTACTTATTTTTAATTTTCATTATAACGAAGTGAGTAATGTAACTAACCTACCTTGAGTTCGATATTTTGTCAAATCTAAAAAAAAATATTGTAGCATGCCAGTTCATATTTTACACCTTTAGCTGGTTTGAGCTATTGTATTATTTTTTATTCAAGCAACTACATACTCCACGTTGGTGTAGGGATATTTATTATAATGGTTTCCATTTCTCAGTTTCTCAGAATCGAAATACAGATTTACGGATGCTTAGTTGTATGGAAATCAAAGTTTAGTATATCTAAGCAATATTTCAAATAGTTTTTAATTTTAACACATCATTAGTTTCGGTTGGATCCTTGCTTTTTCTTATATTTTTAAATAATACAAAAAAATATATTTAAATCGGGATTAAATGTTATGGGCATATTGGATGTTGACTCACACACGACAGATTAAGTTAGTGCAAACCCTTGGTTCATCCCTGAGTCGCATTTTTGGACATAATATCGGGTACTTGGAGATGAGTAAACAACGTTTAATCTCGCCAAGGAGAACAATTCTAGAAAAGGTCAGATTCATAGGTCAAAGTTCTTGACATCCAGTGGTCACTGATCCAAAAATACTACATCATATCTGACAAGCTCATGAAATGCATTTACCAAGTTTGATATGTCATGAAAGGTAATAACAATGAACGTTTACCTTAGACAAAGGGACATCCACGTTCGTATGTTGCACAGTGGGTCCCAGTTGTTTACAGATTGGACTAAATAGGGCCTCCTTAGAGAGGTGCCTAGAAGTAAATCAATTTACAGCTTTGCCATAGCCTGTTCAGAGAACCGATCTTATTATCATAGAGCATGGGAGATACTCCAAAGTGACAACCTCCGAAAACAACTTTTTGAGGTTTTACAAGAAGAGCTGATGGATAATTTAATCCTTAGTATGAGTTGTAGAATCCTTGTAGTATGAAAACGTTAGTTATTTAGTAATTTAGATGCTGTACTAGATAGATTTGCCAAAATTAAAAAGAGGCATTTAGATTTGGTTTTGTAAATAAACTTTCTTTTTCCTTTTTTTTTGTAAGTACTTGCCAAAGAATATTAGTATTGTTTCTTACTTATAATAGGCGTTTATAGTTGTTTTATTTGTGATTTATTTGTCAAAAGAAGTTTAGATTTGTTTCAAATATATGTTACTTATATATATATTATACAGGGTGATTCAAATTCGAGGGCAACCATGGGTATCTCGCTTATAATAAGTGATAGAAGGTAGGTTTAAATTTGGCAAAGTTGTGCATGTTTAAGCCCAACAATATGCCGTTGAGAAATCAAAAGAATCTTTTTTCGTTCTTGAGATTTTTGAAAAAAACTTAAATTTGACGTTTTTGTTTTTATTTTTTATTAGTCGACTTGCTTGAAAAGTAATAAAAATAATGAACGCGCTTTCTTAGAGCAACTTTTTCAGCTCTACATGATGATTGTTACAGTTACAGTACAATTTTTGCATCATTAAATAGAACATTTTTTAAATCAAAATAAAATCATGTAATAAAAAAAATAAAAGATATCCATAAGAAATAAAAAAATTGATACGATTTAAGACGAAACGACGTTTTTAAAAATCTGTAACCATCATCATGTAGAACAGAAAAAGTTGCTGTAAGAAAGTGCTTTTAGTTTTTTTATTACTTTTCAAATAAGTCTAATAAAAAATAAAAACAAAATCTTCAAATTTAAGTTTTTTTCAAAAATCTCAAGAACGAATAAAGATTCTTTTGATTTCTCAACGGCATATTGTTGGGCTTAAACATGCACAACTTTGCCAAATTTAAACCTACCTTCTATCACTTATAATAAGCGAGATACCCATGGTTGCCCTCGAATTTGAATCACCCTGTATATGTTAATATATGTTTTGTTTCTATATCACATGATTTTTTTCATTACCTAAACTAAAAAGCCTTTACCTCCCCGAAGAAAAAAATGTATCGACGCCCCTGATTGCATTTTTAGGTAGGTAATCCGAAGAGGTAAAGTTATAATTTTGATAATACATAGATTTCTTTCAGTAAGTATTTAAAAAAAAATCAAAATTGAATGAGATTTATGATGCCGGTAGATTTTTGTCCAAAAAATCGCCAATTTTTTCATGATGTGAGTCGCAAGAAAACACAGAAAATCACTGTTAGGACGATTGTGAAAATCTGCACGTTAGTGTTTCCAAAATGCTTATCCCAACTTCACGCATCTAGCGTTTTAATACCTATATATTTTTTACTCTATTTTACCACTCCTGTTATTTTTCTATACAATTTAGATTTTTAGGATATGAATAAAAACAGAATTTAAAGTTGACTACATATTTCATATTTCTATTCCATATTTCTTTTACTTTTTATTTCTTTTATTATCTAGATGTTACTAATGATATACCATATTATAATAGTTTATGTTATATACGGGGTTAAGTGGAAGAGTAGCCACTTTGGCTAAACTTCGCCCCATAAGGAAAATGTTATACATTTAACTTAATAAAGTCGATTTATTATTATTATTATTATTATTATTATATACAGGGTGTTCATTAAGTATGTACAATAAATTTAACAGACGATTATTTGAGTGAATTTAAGACAGAAAGTTCATATAAACATGGGTCCGAAAATGCTTCGTTTTCAAGATACAGGGTGTTAAACTTTCTCTGTGGACCTCTCTATGTTTAAACGTGATTTTGTGTAAACATTTTTTCCAATAAAAATATTCGTTAAGGTGCCGCTCGGAACGCCACTGGACTTAATAAATTTTATCAAGTTAGTGCGTAATTAGCCCCTTAACACTACAAATATCGTTGCCAAATTATAACAAATTTGGGTAAAGCAGTTATTTACGAAAAACCAAATTTTTAAAAAAGTTCAACACTCTGTATCTTGAAAACGAAGCATTTTCGGACCCATGTTTATATGAACTTTCTGTCTTAAAATGACTCAAATAATCGTCTGTTAAATTTATTGTACATACTTAATGAACACCCTGTATGTTACTGTTTTAATTGTTAACTTGAACCCCATCTATATTTAAAAAAATGTGCCAAAAAGGCATAGGTAATTTGCATCAGACCAAGTTAATCAATATTGTTAATATCGAGCAAAATGTAAATACCTAATTAGTGAAGGCTATATTTCAGCAGAACATCGCGGAACTTGCGATGTTTTAATTATTAAACTTTCATTACCTACGTTGTATTCAGGAAACTTTATGTAACTTTGATTTGTAATTTAAATGGTATCATTTTATCGTTAAGTTTTCCACCTCATTACGAAAACTAAACAATTTCCCATAATATTTACAAGAGACTCATCGCACTCCTCGCCTCCGGTAGTTAACACGAACGTACTTAGATTTGATGAAGCCTTGATTGAAATTAAGTGAACTTTTCTTCCCCCCTATTACGCGAACACACATGGTACTCGAATTAACACGTGAACTTAATGAATGTCAGTCGACGGGTTTCAGTTTGTTTTGGCTGCCGCAGTTACGTTGGGGGATTTTTCAGACCATAAATATGTTCCGTACACGTTTTAGTTCATTGTATTTTTTTATTTTATTGCCTTTTTGCACAACACATTAAAAGGCACAGACAGACATTTTCTCCTTTTTTTTTTGTAAACTTTTTCATTAGGTATTGATTGTTAGATTGCTGTACATATACACGTTTTTATCCTAGGATATTGACAGGAACTGCAGTCCATTCATAGTTATTTACGTAATCGGATAACGTTACTTATCCCGATGAGTGAACAAATTCCATCCCAATTAATATGTGCGAGTCCGACACTTTCCGGATGCGTTACGTAACATATTTTTGCTGCCACTACCAATTATTTAAGAATAAAATAATATTATAGTTGATTTGTTTTAATAGTACAAATGTTTCTTCTTCTTTTCACCACTATATGATTAAATAATATCGAATCTGAATTCATCAACCATTGTATGACCAGTCATTTGATATCGCGTGAACTGGCAAGAGATAAGTAAAGCGTGAGGTATTTACCTTAGCCCAACAAACCGCGCACGCATAGCTAGGTTGTCTCCAAACGTCTAGATTTTTGTGCCCGAGATATCGAAATATTCAAATGGGGAAAATATATAATATAATAATATAATAAAATATAATATATAAATATGTATTGTTGAGTTACAATTTAACTGTTATATTCTATTCTAATTTCTATATGAAGGTATTAAAGTTGCACTATTTTCCTTTACTGGTTTAAGATTTATATTCCAACATCTTTACAATATTTAATCGCAACTGAACCATATTGTAGAAATCGTTACTTGTAATTATACCGCAATATAACAGACTTTGCAGCATTTTATAGCGTTATTTAAGCTTATGATGATCCTAATTCTTCATAAAGACAAGTGAATAAATTCGGAGATTTCCTCCACCGCGACATGGCTATTGTACTTAAAATATTTGTCATAGGATTTATTTCAGTGTTCCGTCGACGCTAATGTTTCATACAACTATATATCCGACAATTTCATACAACTATATATCGGACAACCAAAGTAAAAAATTGTTGTAAGTTATAATAATCTTGATTTGTCCAGTTCTTATTTTTGTTCGCTAAAGTATACAAAATTATTTTAGATACTAGGTTAATCAAAACATTTCATACTTTTTATATTACATATATGAAATCAGGACTTGGACCAACAACAAAATAGAGAAATATGCACTGTGTGTGTTCACCGACTCGGTGGCGCAGTGGGCTAAAGCGTGAGTGACAGACATGGCTTTGGCTACACTGCCTATCGAGTCCCGGTTCGAGACCGGGCACCGGCAAATGGCAATGTCGGTGGGTATGGATGTTTGTCTGCGTTTTTTCAAATGTGTAGCCCCCTTCCGGACAGCCTTTGGCTTTGGATTTGAGGGTTGTCTAATTTCTGAGGTGTGTTTTATATTTTTTATTTAACACGGCCCCACCATCTTCTATAAAACTATAAGAAGTGTAAAAATTCGCCCGGATATGTCGACTATTGTTCCAATGTCCCAAGGAGGAAGTTGTTTGAAGCTTACGCAATGATGATCAATTCAATACCCTCCTATTTTATAGTATTAAATGAAACCACCCAACATCATAAATCATTAAAAAACCAATTCTATCGCGAATACAACAGTTTTTCAGTTTTTGAACTTGGTTGAGGAAGTTATTGGTAAAAAAACAGTATGACTGGTTTTTGAGAATGACTCATTAATATTGTATTTTCATTATAAAAGTTGTTAGTCAAAGCCAAAAGCCCAAAGAATACAAAATATTGAAAAAACAACAAGTAAATGTTCAGAATACGTTATCTTTTATTTAAAAAAAGTAATTATGTGGCAAATAACGGATATACGAAGGTACTTCTACTGCTACTACTACTAAAATAAAAAATAACTTACCAAACATTTACGTTTTAACAACCCTGTACAGACTCTTGTGATCATCAAACATTTGAATAACTCTGCCATTTGCTAGACTATGAGTATATTGTTGAATTATCAATAAACTCCCGATTTAACGAAAGAGAAACATAAAGCTAATTAATATTTAGTATTATTGGAGGAACATTGGTAAATACTGATTATTGACATATCCCCAAGTAGAACAGAATAACATTCGAACTTCATAACATTGACTTAGTAATCTTGCGTTGTTTTAGCGCTGTTTTTTATGTATATCTATTGGTGCTAATAATGTAAATAAGTACTGAAAAAATCCTGGTATGACATAAAAACTTCATATATATTATATATCACGTCTTGTGTCACTAAATTAAAGTTACAAAGAAATTAAAATGTTTTCTTAACCGCCTCGTAAGTCACCAAAGCAACCGTCGGAAAATCCTAGAATGTTTTATTAGGTAGTGAGAGACGAGGCCTTATTGTAGAGTTCGAACCACATCTATTACATTGACAGTTCCCTCACCATCTAATATATAAGGAAACCAGGAGTAAATTTTTAATTTGTCTCAGGATGTATTTAAATCCTCGATCAACCATCAACCAAGTTAGTATAGTAGTCCGAACGGTATTTGACCTTACAAAAAATTGAAAAATACAATGCTATAATGTGCTATATATTCGAGTCAATGAAGCCTACAAACCGGCGAAACTTCGGAATCCTCAGGAACAGTACCGATTATAATGACTTTTTTTGAAGTATTTCTTATACTACTTGAAATCAGAAATATTTCGGCGAGCCGAATAAAATTTTTAAATTCTAACTTTGCAAATTGTGATTTTTTTCTTTATGCTTTGAATAATTCATAAATTTCATGATGAACTCGCATTTTCGACGAAAAAAAAAAAAGGATTGTAAGCGTTTTTGGGTAACTGATTACTAATACATTGTCCAAAAAAAGTGTTTCAAAAAATTTTTTGAAAAAAAAAATATTTCTACCACCTTTAGTGACTTAAAATTGCCCAAGGACGATAGATTGAACTACTACCCATCTGAGTTTTAGCATTTGGTGTAACTAAAGTTGATAATTTTTTTTTATATAACGAGATATGGCGGATATACCTACATATGAATTTCTTCGAAATTGCGTCGTTTACTTGTAAAATAGTTATTAACGTCATAAGGCCGATATGTAGCAAATATCAGACAAGATTGAAGTTCGTAAAGTCGAGGCGAAGCCGAGATTTTACTATCAATCACGTCTACTATTTGCGTATCGGCCGTGTGTCGTTCAGTATTTTTCATTATACCATAAATACTTTAATATTTAATGATGATTTGTAAGCCTTGCATTTTTCTTCAATTAATTATTGGTGTTATATCAATGAAGAATAGAGTAATGATAAATCATAATATCAGAATGGCATAATGAAAAATATATTTCTACCACCTTTATTGACCTAAAATTGCCAAAGGACGATAAATTGAACTACTACCCACCCATCTAAGTTTTAGCATTTGGTGTTAACTAAAGTTGGTAATTTTTTGTATTTAACGAAATATGATGGATATACCTACATGTTGAATTTCATTACAATTACTTCATGTTGTCATGTTCTTGGCAAATCTCTAATGGTGTCGAATAATAAGCAAAATAATACTGCAACAAATCGTGACGTACTTCGGTTTGTAGGCAAGAAAATGCCGAAGTGTCACTATGGCACTCGAGGCGGCGGCGGTGCTTTACTCGGGCGCCAGTTTCTTTATATAGTGCAGAAACACCACTACTCAGGCAGCTAGCTACAGTGAAGAAACGGATATTCCAGTGGGTCGTTGGAAAAATTAGACTTCGTTGCAGAATAAAAGACATAGCACAGTTAGATTTATTCAGGTTTTAGTTATATAGATATCACATAAACAGGAACAAGATTAGCAAATGCTGTTATTACTATAAAAGCTCTAATCTAATTACATAACTACATCTGGTAGGGCTTAAAAGTTATTTCAAATACAGGGCTCCGTTTACTACAGTTAGCAGGACTTAAAAGCTATTAGCAATATATACAGTTACTTTAAAGCACAATCCTAAGCACAAACTACGAAGCGGCAGTGTGAGTATCTAGCAAGGCGGGCAGGCGGTTAACTAACGGTTACAGAACTAACAGCAAAGCGACGTACTGAAAGAAATTTATACTTAATATCGTGTATATTATAAATCAAAATAATTAACTGGTTACAGATGATAATAATATAAAAATGCGGAAAACAATAACTTAATTCTATACGGGGTGTATCGAATAATATTTAACAGGAACTAATTACTCAGATATTGAACAATATTGATATACCTATCATTATATAATTTGCAATATTAAAAATAAATTAAAAATATCTAAGTTTGAGTAATTATTATTTGCCATTTTTCCCACAATAAGACACAATACAGAATATTTATAATGAAAAACAATAACACGAGTTACGTATTAGCTGTCACATTTGTTGAATTTGTTGTATTTTGTTTTGTCTACAGTCAAAGTCAAAGCATACTATTTAGAAAATGGCACTCTTCAATTTTCATCAATCAAATTAGAAAATCGCAAATATCTAAAGAATCATACATTTTGGGTATAGCAACGTGATACATGCTTAGATGCCCATTTTTTCTCGCTATCGATTGGTGTATTTAATTAGATATTTTTCCATTTAAAAAAATGACTTAATGCTGTTTCTATGAGGTCGATAGATATCGTTAATTTTAGAAACTTTGCAGTTGAGACTTTGACAATTTTATTACATGATGGATAGCTACAATACCTTGTACTACCTTGACATATTTTGGCAATTTTCTTATTTCTATTTATTTTTTAGAATTTGGCGTGATTCCCAGAATTAAGTTCAATGAATAGGGAACCTGTAATGAAATGACCTTTAAATTTTCCGTGGAATCTTAGGATTGAAAATGGGGGCATCTCATTTAAAATAACAAAGTTAGGGTCAACTTCCGGTATAACCGGAAATGCCACCATTTTGAAAATATTTTCATTAAATAGATCCTACCCACTTAGGACCATAAAATTTCAAATCGATATCTTTTTTCTTTCTCGAGATACTTCTAATAGGCGGTCAACGTGAATCACCCTGTATGTAGTAAAGAAGGGACGATATCACAGTCGGTGTAGTCATGTTTAATAAATATTGTTTTATTATTATCATTATTATTTTTGTTCCCGATGCCGGAAAACTTATAATTCATATTATTGTTGTATTTGATGGGAAATATAATGTTTCATGAATTGTTTCCACTTCAGGATACGGACTCTTAGTGTCATTAAAATCGAAATTATACATTTAATGAAAATTAATGATGGTCTAATATGGCGTAAATGTGTTGGCAAAGCCATTGGGAATCTCTAGGTGAGACGTCTGAGTAATGATTGCGGCGTGTTAGAGGTAAGCCCTTATTGTAAAGTAAACATTGGCAATGACCCTCTTTACATTGCAAATGTGCATTAATAATAGAGCCGCAAGGTTGAGATGTGAATATTCAGGAGTTGCTGGAGAGGCCGTGATCATGCCGAGGATTTATTTTCAAGCTCATATAATCCTAATATTGTAGCTTTTACGTTGAACCACAAATTATTTAAATTAACGTTATTATTAAATTTTACTCTGTTAAGAGGTGGGGATATACTGTATTTACTCAAACGTATGCTACTTTATAAAGGTCTTAATGGGTGATATGTAAATGAATTGAACTTTGAAAATTAATACACTCACTGTTCTTTGTATTTACATACGTACCGTAGCATCCATAACTCTTTTATGCAAATCATATTTAATTATGAAGTTATCATACTGTGAATGATTAAATATGCAGTGTATTTAAAAACGTTCCGACTTATTATTCATATAATCTTAAACAGCGCAATGTCAAAATGTTCATTTAATTACTTTTACCTTCTTTATAATTTTAGTTTACTGATACGATAGAAATAATTTCCTACAAATACCTACCCACCAATACCCATGATGCTTTTTGTCCTTCCCTCCTTTCCACCGCAAACAAACAATTGTCAAATACACCATATTGTAGAAACCAAAAAAGAAGGTGATTTTTATTAATAACAATACTAACAATAGTAATGAATAATTAAATTTCCACTATTAAACAAAAGGTCCTTACCACTATCGAAAAAGCCACATCACCGAATTAAACAAAATAAAACATCCTCTATCCAAACTCATATATACATTTAAGAAAAATGAATTGTGCCGTAGACCCCGATAGAGAAACAAGATGCAGCTACGGACACGTGTTTCGAAGTTATTGCTCGTCATCGGCGTAGCGTAGCTTAAACACTCTGTGTAGTTCATTTTTCTTGTATTATTTAATCCTGCCAAACATCACTCGTCTATATACATTTAGCCATTTTGTAAGCTGGCTACAAAAGTAATATAGGACATTTGTTATATCACAAATTCTCTACTGTAAGTACATATATCTCAAGAAATAATTTAAATAAAAACCATTCATGTCTAAAAATTAAAAATGTGCGATTTTGTCTAATCGTCCAATAGGGACGTTGCTGTTTTTACAAATGTACTAAACAGTTTGATTTGCCTGGAATTTTGTCTAAGCATTTACTTAAATATTTCAGTAATTATGTAAATAAAATAAATGGGGACTCTAGTATGGTATTCCAATAACAGGATTAACCGTATAGCTGTGTGATCATATCGTTTGCAATAAAATAAGCCCCGGAACGATCTAATGCAAACATGCAATTAGCAATTACATTTCGCGCGAATGGATGTGCTCCAGGACATAAAAGTGTCTCATAGATAATAACAAATCGAATATGATATTTCCAGAACCATTTAAACCACTGTCGCATGTAGTTTTGTCGGCAGCCAAACGAGTCAGTTTCAAATATACGCGTTTATGCTACACTTGCCTAATTCGATTATGTTTTATTGTTCTGAATTTGATGTATGTTTTCAGAAAATATAGTTTTATAGACCGATATCTCTTACGTTGACAGTAATAAATGCGTATACGTTCTTTTTCGGAATTGTTTACTAAAAATATCGATGTAGATTCATGGAAAATATGTTATCAGGATTACGCAATTTCCAATATCAGGACAAATAAGGTAGGTAAACTGGAAAATATTTTAACAACTTCCTCTTCGAAGTCTAGGTAAATGACACCTAGAAATATCTCTCTTTACGTAAAAAGCGTGAATGAAAGAAGAAATTAAATTGTAGGGATACTTAGTACTCCATTCCACAGATACCCCTAAAAACTGTCCTGCAAAATGAAGTTGTAAAGATTTCAGTGCAAAGTGGACTTTGACTTCGTCAGTTATCTCAATTTCTGGAATGAATTATGTACCAACATCGAGATTTTATCGTTCTAACCATTGAGCGAAAGAATCAGAAACAGGCGCAACGCCATAATAATGCTGGTTGCGAGATATAGGTGGCGCGTTTCCACAGCACTGGTGAAGACATTGTCGGTGTTACCTCAATAACATTTAAGCCGTACTGTTACGAGTATGACAATTTTAACATTATTTCAATTATTATTATGAGCTTTAGATTTAGAAAGTGAAACTAACGTACACTAAGGATTAGGGAGTTTAGAAGAGAAATAAGCATGGTTTTCAGTCCAAATTATGTTTTTTGTTTTGCTTATGTTGTATACATTTTGTTGTCTTGTTGTCTTTGGATTTCGATATAATAGCATGAACCAAAATATGTATCTAGATACTGTAAATTTTAAAATAAATTATCATGTTTGCAATGTAATTTCCTTTCTGTTTATCACATTTCAAAATCCCCCAGCATATTACATTTAATTTTATCATCATTAATTCCAATTTTCCTTTTGCAGGTAAGCTCAAGGCTATCGAACCATATATATTCACTACACCACCGGTCGGCGTACAACAAAGCTAGTAAGTAATTCATTAAATTTCTACACCGGCAGGCTCAGTGATGGCTTGTGTTATTCATTAAACGATCCATCGCTTTATTATTCATCATATTACGCATTACACTTATACTTTATTTGTAAACTACATGAACAGCACATTTTCAATGACGCTTGTAGTGCATTTATAGATATAGTAATGTGACGATATGTGTATCTAGTATCTAAGTATTGACCATACTGCGGATTGCTTAAACATGTACTTGCTATAAAAAAAATCAAAAAAGCGCTGTGTAGTTTCCACTGACACCAAAATACTAAAACTGGATACTAATACTGCACTGGATATGCGTTTCGCCTTAACCTGAGAACGTACCCTATTTACACAGAAGTGATGATTGTCACAGGACCGCGACCAGTATTCATACTATCTATTTACATTTCCTAATTTCTACATTCCCAAACGTATCCAACTAACTGTCTATGATTAAGTATGTTAATAACGAATTTTAGATTACTGATATTTATTCTGTGATCATTCTCAAAAGCACATTGGGCAACACTGGACTTCCATATTTCCTCTTTAACCCTAGGTTGAAGTGATCATCTCGTTTGCCCAATATGATTTTGATTACGATCCTTACAGCTAATTTCGTAAATCCCCGACCTTTCATTCATAGCAATTTTATCCTTCGGATTGCGCAGAAGTTGTTGTAATGTATTGCCAGATGGGTGAACAACGGTTATCCCTAAATCTTTGAAAATCCTAGTTAGTCCACGAGCATACTGTAATATGGAATCGATACATCTAATTTAAATTTTCCGGATCATTCTGAAAGGTTGTAGAATGTAGAATTTCAAAGTATATCCGTAACTTTACATTTGTTGAAGTTTAATAAGCGATTGACAAAAAAATTAATACTTGCCATTTTGTGTTGATCACAATTATTGGAATCGTTGGAAATATACAAGAGTACTAGTGTTTTTCGTATATATAGTACATCAAATTCTAATCTGTCTGCACTATTACTAATTATTGGAGGTTGAAACAAAGATTTCTATATCAGCGATTTTTGTGTCAAACATAAGGCATACAAGTCATCCACATATCTCAACCAAATCCTAGGAAAACACTCCTGAACTCATCTTTTGCTTCAGCTTCTAACCGACTGCGACCAATGAAAGGTGAAATGTTACCCATTGCAGTTCCTTTATATTGCTCGAAGAAATTATTGAAGCGAAAGCAATTTTGTTTCATGCAAAATTTTGTGAGGCTAATGTATTTTGGCTTCTACACTATGTTTTTTTTTCTTAGTCACATATTTAACGTCTGCCTATGTCCGCTACTAAGGCCAATCACCGACGCCAGGAGACGAGCTACCCCCAACCTGGAAATTTTGCCGAACCTCTTATCTTACTAAGAGCATTTTTATAGATAATATATAATTATAATAACCTTCAGAGGAACATTTTTTGATACACTGTAATGAATCTTTTTAATTTACTATTTGGTGAGGACATATTTTTAATGAATTTAGCATTAATCGATAAAAATCATATTCGTTTGAAACTTATACCAATGCTCATGTTCTGATTTAGTTAACTTAGAGGTAAGCTTCTTAAAAAGTTCATATTATATTATGCTTGTAACTCGGACGTATTGAATTTACTGCACAAATATTTGATTTTATCTAACCATTTTCGTTTCGCACAAAAATGTAACTTTAGATAAAATATTGGAATTATTGTAATTATAATTATGATTAATTATATTCAGTAGTATATTATTTTCAAACTTGATAAAGGTTAAATTAACTTTGTAATAATTTCTTTTTCATCTGCAGAAAAATTTCTTCTTTGATTGCTTTGATTTTGCACTGCGGCAATACACATTTTCAAACGAAATAAATAAATTCCGTTAGTTTTCTTAACTCATTTGTTCTTCCTAAATTTTTCTTTCATAATCAAATGCCCATAAGCGTTAAAATTATAAAAAATTATAAACATTAATCTTGCATGCATCGTCATTTATTCAATAATCCCTTAACCGCCCATTGGATAAATTAGTTATTATAGGTGAAGTACTAATAACAGGCAGATATCAAATTTATTAGGAATAGATAATAATAATTCAAAGTTACTCTATAGTGATATTTTACTCTAGAAATGTTTTAATTAAGGTTTTCGAAGTTCATTCTCCGCTTTTTGATGGCATTTATCAGAAAAAAATAATACCATTATTGTAACGAGAATTTGATGACAAACTTAAATATACGAAAATATACACAATATACCATTTAAAAATTAAAAGTTGAGGCCACTTCCAGTTAGACCGGAATTGACATTTTGCGCGTCATAAGTGATAATCTCAAATCTGTTACTCAAAACAATAAAAAAAATTAGCCGGTTAGTTCAGTCAATAAAGGAGGTGTAGAGTGCGTGAACAGGGACCTAAGCGGTTCCTTCAGAAACTTGTTCAGGGTGCTTATGGGAGTTAACATACTAAAAGTCCTGACGTCTGGGAGGTGAGCCGGAGGAGGGGGGGCACAAAGAAGGTCCCACTTTTGGATTTTTCGCTTATATCTCGAAAATGATGCGTCGTAGGGAAAAATTCAAAGCTCATGAAATTCTCTACAACTTTCATCCTATATACTTTTTTCTAATTCGCAACTGTTTTCGAACTACACGCTCCGGAAAAATTGAAAATTTTCGAAAGACAGATTTTTACGTCACATTTTTCATCAAACATTCTTTCATTCCTTTATATAGTCTAAACTATTCATCTGAGAATGAAATTCCCTTTGAAGAAGTTGTAGAGAATTGAATTCCCTTTAAGAATATATACATATCCAATCTCCAACCGGTTAACAGTTACACCAATTTTAAGATTTTTCGTAAAATTTTGTCATTTTCAGAAATAGTACATTGTTTTATTAGGAGTAAAAGTGATACTTTTGTGACAATTTTGTAGGTTTGTCACAAGAAGATTATTTGTCCAATCCTACCAACAAAAGTCAGTTCACCTCCTTACAAAAGATAACGCTTCAGGAGAATGGGATACAGACTCCCCAGGCCACCAATAATGCTGAGGTCCTTATCGTGAATACTTCTGTGGAACAATTTATTCACAGTTCTGTGGCTGTCGTTGGTGAGGATGTGGGCCTCGCTGTTCTTTTGATAGATGCAACAGCATGGATTTGAACACATCCTGTTCTTATATTCATTTACCGGCTGTGACACAACATCTGTAACTTTAAGGAGAAGCAAGGTGGGCTTCTCAAAATTGTACTTGAAGTCAGAAATAATCAAGTATGTGGCAGTGTTCTTTTATAACCCCTCCTCCATTCACGGCGATGTTGAGGAGACTGGGAAGATTTGCTTCCTCAAATGGTATGGGGCACCAGCAAGACAGACCTCCCTCAACCAGTAGATACCGCTTCCAGTCGTTCATGAGGTCAGTGGCAAATATTAAGCCTCACATCAGCTCCCTCCCACCAACTGAGAGCGTATTTAAACAGAATTCCCGGCGCACCTACTACCAAGTGCAATAGTGGCTCGGGAATGAGCTGCTCCCTCAAGAGTGGAGGTGGAAACATGTAGGAGACACCCTGATGCCAATTACAACAGAAGATCCACCAGAACCGGAGGTTCTACTGAAAACGATATTTTGCCGCTGCACAAAGGATTGTGGTAGTGGCAAATGTGGATGCCGGAAAGCAATGCTGATCTGTTCTGCGACGTGCCTAACCTGCCAAGGGAAATGCCTCAACGGCGTATCTGTTTACGATGAGGACGACGATGAAGACGACGTAGAGCCGTTCAGCAAGAACCACTGAGGATAAAGATGCCTCTCACGTCTAAAGAGGATGAAAACGTGAATCCAGAGAAAGTTGAGACTTTAACATTGAAAAGTTATTGACAGTGAGAACAACAGAATTATTGAAATCGAATAATAGTAATTTTCGTCACAAGTCCGGAAGGTGACTTGTTACAGTCGAGTAGATATTATGGACGAGGCGACGTCAGGAGCCGAGTCTAGAATATCTAAACGAGGTTGGAACAACACCTTACGGACGTATGTCGAATGATATTTTATTTCATCCCGTCATTTCTTGTATATTAGCATTTTTGTATAATTTGACACTTGGTTATTTTCTTATGTCATTTGACATTTGACACTATTTTTTAATTTACGGTCGATTTTTATATGTCAAACAACTGTCAAAAGGTATAATAACAGTTTGTGATTGGTTCGTAATAAGTTTCCGGTGGTTTCCGGTACTTTGCCGGCTCCGATACCGTAATGTCTCATTTTCCGGCCTCATATGAATACTGTACTGTTGTACTTTCCGGACGGGATGAAATAAAATTACTTACCTTATATGTTACTTTTTTTAATCACTTTTAACATACAATTTTCCATTATTCAGGTAAAAATCTATTTTTGAAAATTTTCACTTTTCCGGAGCGTGTAGCTTGAAAATGGTTGCGTATTCGAAAAAAGTATATACTATGGAAGTTGGAGAGTATTTCATGAACTTTCCCTACGATGCACCGTTTTCGAGATATAAGCGAAAAATCCAAAAGTGGGACCTCCTTTGTGCCACCCCTTCCTCCGGCTCACCTCCTAGACGTCAGGACTTTTAGTATAGATAAGGACCTCAGCATTATTGGTGGCCTGGGGAGTCTGTATCCCATTCTCCTGAAGCGTTATCTGTTGTAAGGAGATGAACTGACTTTTGTTGGTAGGATTGGACAAAAAATCTTCTTAATTGTTTCACAGGTATCGATGTGTTCCATGTTAAATTGATGTCAGCCAACCTCCTCAGTCTGTATTGTCGCCTCTGTTCTTGTGTCAAACCTACAAAATTGTCACAAAGTATCACTTTTACTCCTAATAAAACAATATACTATTTCTACAAGTATTATTTTTCTTGGGTATATCGGTCATATATATAAACAAATTTATTTTTTTTTTCTAACGTCGGTTTATTTATAACCATCATCAGAGACTACAATAATAAGAAAAAGAAAAAAAAATTTTTAATCAGTTATGAGCACATACTAAAATTAACCTATATGAAGTACTTACATTATTATTTTGTGTTTGCTTGATCTTAAATTAAACTACATTTTTTAATGTGATGTATTGAGTGTCTTAAAGGCAACTAAAATATTTTACTTTCTGAATATATGTGCAAGTGAGAGTTCGTTTGTTTATCTTACAGACAAGATAAGGACTAGCAGGTATACATTACAAGTGGGTGTATTTTATAAAATGAATTACAATTATAGTTTATATTATTTTAACATTATTTTTGTAAAATTAATTGGAAAGATGTAAAAATTAGTCAATAATTATATTTTACCCCATTTGTTTTATTTTAATAGGCCGAAATAAGTGTTACTTAAATTCTCTATGTCAGTTCGGCTATTTATTGAATTAGAATGTCTTTTTATTTGCAGCATTTCATGTACTATTCTACGGTGATAATTGGGTTCTTTTTCCAGGATGTGAATGTTATTAAAATTAAAGCTATGCTTATTATCCAAAGCATGTTGCGCTAGCGCTGTTGACGTATTTCGATTTTTAATATTATATTTATGTGTGTACATTCTTTTATGCAGATATTGTTTTGATTGACCTATATACGTACTATTGCAATTGTTGCAGTCTATTTTATATACGGTGTTAGTTTCGTCTTCAATTGGTAGTTTAGGTTTAAGGTTTGTGAAAAATGTTTTTGTCGTGTTGTAAGGTTTATGTGCAATTGTTACATTGTGGTTTTTAAATACTTTTGCAATATTTTCGGACACATTTGGTATGTAAGGCATGGAAATATATTTATTTTGATTATTACTAGGTTCAACTGGTGTTTTATTATAAATTTTATGTATTCTTTTTTTGATAATTGGTTCATAAAAGTTTTTAGGGTATGCGTTTGTTTCTAAAGCTGTTTTAATTTTTTTCAAGTTCTGAGGTCTGTGTTTTGGGTGGAAAAGTTTAATTGCTCGGTCTGTCAGACTGTTGACGACACTTTTTTTGTAATTTTTAGGGGTGTGTGATTTAAAATTTAAGTACCTTTGCGACCATATTTCTTTTGTGAACCAATTTGTTTCAATGACGCCTTTTTCATTATATGTTATTGTAAGATCTAGAAAGTTTATACTGTTATTTTCTGCTATTTCAGTGGTAAATTGAATTCTTGGATGAAATTTATTAAAACTGTCAACCGTATGCTCTATTTTATTTTTAGGTAAGCAGATGATGCAGTCATCTACGAATCTTTTGTAAAAAATTGGTACGTAATTTAATGATTTAAGGACGTTATTTTCTATTTCTTCCGGCTCACCTCCTAGACGTCAGGACTTTTAGTATAGATAAGGACCTCAGCATTATTGAAATATACTATTTCTGAAAATTACGAAATTTTACGAAAAATCTTAAAATTGGTGTAACTGTTGACCGGTTGGAGATTGGGTATGTATATATATATATATATATATATATATATATATATATATATATATATATATATATATATATATATATATATATATATATATTCTTAAAGGGAATTAAATTCTCTACAACTTCCTCAAAAGGAATTTCTTTCTCAGATGAATAGTTTAGACGATATGAAGGAATGTTTGATGAAAAATATGACGTAAAAATCTGTTTTTTGAAAATTTTCACTTTTCCGAAGCGTGTAGTTCAAAAACGGTTGCGAATTCGAAAAAAGTATATAGAATGAAAGTTGTAGAATTTCATGAGCTTTCATTTCGTATAAGAAAATTTTTCCCTACGACGCATCATTTTCGAAATATAAGCGAAAAATCCAAAAGTGGGACCTTCTTTGTGCCCCCCCTCCTCCGGCTCACCTCCCAGACGTCAGGACTTTTAGTATGTTAACTCCCTAAGCACCCTGAACAAGTTTCTGAAGGAACCGCTTAGGTCCCTGCTCACGCACTCTACACCCCCTTTTGGGACATTCGTTGACTGGACTAGGTGTAATATTCTTAAAGTTATTGTTATTATTATCTGGAAGAATGAGATATCACGGAAAATATCCATCTTCGCTTTAATTGAAGAATATTAGTTTAATAATTTTTGAATACAATAAAACAGTTAAAAAAAATATTCGAGTGGCAGTTTCTTAGGTGTATTAATTTTATTATTTAAATCGTATTAACTGATTTTTGACAGTCGGCATAAGCTGCTTTTCCCATGAGTCGTTACGCCACTGTTTGCTGTCGCTGCACTTTATGAACGTCCAGTTGATTGACGTCTCTACAAATTGCAGCCACCGACTTGTGTCACGTGAATGAAATTCCCAATTGCCGGTTTTGTCAGGGTGGAATATGCAGCCGGATTAGATCCGTTTACAAGGGGATACGCCACAATTATATGGATTTTCGTATGTTCAGTTTTGGATTCATGATCGATAATGTAGAAAGGATATATTTATATTTTCTCTGTGAATATTTCTCCATATATCCTATAAACTAATAAAGCCTTTCATGTTCTTAGACCATTGTATGTCAAATACTGGTGTCTAGAGATGTTCTCACTTAATAGAAAAAAATTTAAATCGTTGTTTGTCAAATATATATTTATGTCTATATCGCTGATGATTTTTTTTCTAAGCTAAGAATAAGCGAAACTAAAGATAGTTCACTCAAAGCAAAATTTACTTCATCAACTGATCAAAATTTGAATCATCGCACTTCACAGTAAAATATATACTTACTATACAGGGTGCCTCAGAAATAAGTGCACAAAAAGATACCACATATTCCTGACATCAAAATAAGTAGATTGGACTAAACTTACGTCTGTACCAAAATGCCACCTAAGAAGTCTGCGGGCCCCTAAAAGTGAGCCCTTGAAGATGATTGGTATCTCCAAAACTGTTCGAATTAAAGTGTTTTAGCACAACCACTTATTTCATTTCTAAACTTACCAAATAGGTAATGCAAAAGAGGATTGGAGGATCTAGATTGCTCAAGAGTGATGAGCTTTTGAGATTTTTCCAAAAGTAGTGTTAAGTTAAGAAGAAGAAATAATATTTCTTGAGCCACAAGTAAGAAACCTCATAAAGTATAAGTATGTATTGTCATGTATTTTAAGCCGATACCCCACTAATCAATTAAATAAATTAACAAAATAAGATAAATAAAAAATAAATTCAATTCGAACCAGGGTAATATGAAAGTGTTCCTTCTGACAAAACAAAAACGAGAAACTTACATATTTACTCAGTAAATAAATTCAAGTACAAAAAGGATATAATATCTTGAAACCATTCGTTAAATCAGCTGTAGAACACCTGTTGAATCGAGAGAGGTCAACGATCTTTATTTAAACAAAGGGTCAGCTACGCTGAAACAAACAGAAAATAAACAAATTAGACGCATAAATGAGATAAATGCATTGTGCCACATTTCTTTATGATAATCAATGACCAAACAGTTGTCTGTGGCATGCTTTGAACAGAGGTTGAATGATTGTTAACTATGGTTAAACAAAGATGGACTTTATTTATATAAATTTTATAAAATTTGTAAACAATTAATTTAAAAACAAACCTGTAAAACCTCCAGTCTAGTCAAATGACCAGACTCACTGTAAATTAGTTCCTAAGTAGTGAGTGAAGGGAAGTTCAACACGTGTCTGTGATTTCTCGTACCAGCCAACGGCAGATGTAAAAATCATATCACGTAATATCAACATATTGGTATCCAAGGATTCATCTTCAAATAAGGAAGCTAAAAATACCATAATTTCATAGAAAAAATACATAATAAAGTGGAAAAAGGCGAAAATACCAACCTAGATGACAGTTAGAAATCTAGAAATCCATGGTTTGGCACATTTTCTACCGGTCCTTAGAGACGAAACAAAAAAGAGAGTTGTTGATGGGTCATAAAAGAAGCAACCCCACGTCCAGATCGCTCCTGAAACATATTGAGAAATATAAGGTTTAAACTAAAAATTTATGGTACCTGTAAATTCAAATAATGGTTCAAGGCCAAACACAATAAGGTGATAAAAATCCGACATCAACTTACCAGCAATTAAGGTAAAATTCATCCTAAATAATAAGCAGCCACCTGATTGGTGGGAATCCAAATGGGCATCCAAGGCCTATTTAGTTCATGCTGATCAAATAAACAGGGCACAAAATTATAAAACTGCCAGCTACCATAACTGAATCACAAATCTCAAGTGTCAAAAGTTAAATACAGGACTGCCAATTAAAGGTAGATAACGCGACACGATAACTTTAGTGTGTCGGAAATAATTTGTACTAAATTTATAAACGTTTATTCTATTAGATTTATCACTGTTCACAAGGACACTGTCCTATATTTGTTGTAGACTAAGTTAATTTAAGTTAGAGCAGGGACGTAGTTTAAAAAACATTTTGCTTTAAACCGTTTCACTCTTAAAATAAAATTAATTTGTGAGTTCCATCTATGTTTAATTCAAGCAACTAAAGCATTTACATTCGTCTCAACTGGACATCTGTGCTACGACAAAAGCAGAGACATCTATCAGTCTAATGACAAAATAAAATACATTCTAATAAAGATCTCTAACATTGAAAGATCCATACTAATCATAATTAAGTAAAAGCAGTTAAAAATTTCAATAATCTTTATTCAAAGGTGTACAGTAGCTAACTAACAGGTAATGTATTTCTTCGACAGCAGAAGGGAACCCCCATAGGCCCTGAAAGGTAAAAGAGTAGTTATAGCAAACCTATAGTAAGTTTCACGTTTAATTGTCTTAAAATCATACGCACTGTAGTTTATAGTTTTAAAACTAGTGAAGAATCCAACCCAGTGGCGGACTGATCGTATGTTATAAAGTCGATAATTCAGAATTCTATATACAAATACTTGAGAAAATTAAATTTAAAATTCAAAAACTAAACAACTTAAATACTAGGGCATGCATAATAATATATGTGAATATAAAACTTAAATATCTAAACGTGCAAATATAAAATATTAAATATAATAAAGAAAATCTTAAATGTTAAAATTAAAACTTACCTTGTTATAATTAATAAAATCAAAAATAGAATTTCAAAAACAAAATATAAAATATTTATATTGTATCCCCAAAAGTCCTCATATCATTACAGTATATAAGCCTAAATCTGTCCCAAGGACATCATTAAGAAAAGTTATGAAAATAGGGCAGAAGAAAGCCGTTAACTACAACACGTTGATTTGTGAATTCCTTGGAAACTCTAAAGCCCGGTCCTTAAAATTATATTTTCCGAATGAACGTTGATTTTTTTTTTCAGGGAATAACGGTAACGAGTATGGCAAACGATTCCACCAAGATATATAAACGATGGAAATGCATTACCAAAGCAAATGCAAGCCAAAAATGCTTGTAGGTTACTGTTAAAAAAAAAAAAACATCCCTCAGATGAACTATGGCAGAAAATTAATTAAAAGTACATTTTAAGTAGGTTCAGGTACAAGGTGGTGAATTTTTCGATGCCCGCCATTGGTATCTCGGAAACTATAAGAAGATTGGTCAAATAAGTCAAGTCACGCTATTTTTTGTTTGAAGAACGGGATTGTTTGAAACACTTAATATCTTCTAATCAATTTAGTGAAACTTGGCATTTTTATGGGGTTTGCATACATTTTCTTTCTAGATTTTGAGCAACGATAGTCAACAAGATGGGGCAAATCCTCGCATGTCCCGGATCGCGAGAAATTATTTGGATGTGCGCTTTCCAAATTCATGGTTAGGCACATACAGCCCTGTTCGTTGGGTCCCACGATCACCGTGTTTAACGCCCTTGGATTACTTTCTATGGGCCGCTATAGTTTATTCAACCCCAACTGAAAGCATTGAACACCTTCGATTTAAAATCGTAAATGCGTTTTATTCCATTTAGAGGCAGAGTGCCGAGTGCCCGCAAGTCAGTTGACGAAATTAATTTGCGAACTGGGTTTTGCATCGGAAATAATGGCGCAAATTTTGAACAATTTATAAAATTAAAAATGTTTATTTGTTTTCTTGGTTCTTTAATAAATTATAATATTTAATAAGGACTTTATATAACATTTTGATATAGGGTTGGTAACTTGCTCGTATTGCCTGGTACACAATTAACAATAATATCTGGATTGAAATGTTGCTTGCAATTATTTTCCAAAGCGTACTGGACTATAGGAATAATTTTTACAAATATTCGAATAACAACATGTTTTTTGAAAAATCATCTTATTTTGATTATATAATTGAAGTAATAATTGTTTACTCTAGTGAGAATTCATTATAGTGTCCATAAAAAAATAATTAACTATCGTTAGTTGCTTAAAATCTAGAAAGCTTGGAAAATTTATGCCATTCAATTTCTAGTAGCCAAAAATATAAAAATGTCAAGTTTCATTAAATTGGAAATAATGGTGTGGGAGATATTAAGTTTTTAAAAAAAGTACATTTCCCAGTTTTTCTTTTCATGATAAATCAGGAATTAATCAAGATAACCGGCATTTCGTGGCAGGAAGTTGTAGAGCATAAAATAGCGTAACTTTTCTTATATTTTATTTGACCGATCCTTTATCTCTTATAGTTCCCGAAATACTAATGGTGGGCAACGAAAAATTCACATTCAACTTTTAAGTATATACTTAAAGCGCGTGCATATTGGTATTCTTACCACCTTTGTTCTAATCGTGTAGCAGAGAAAGTTGCTTCAACTTTCAGTCAATGGCTCGGTCTCTTTAGTCAGGGAAGTTATTATGAAGCGTTTATTGTGCTTCGTTAAACGTTTATCGTTCCTTACGATATGAAAAAGAATACTTTAAACCGTAAACAAGGGAAAAATCTGTTCTCTTACAAATTAGCAAGCAAACAATTATTCCCCTAATAGAATTACAACATTAAAAAACAAATTATAGTCATGTGAAATACAAAATTAATAAAAAATTTAAATTTTTAAAAAGATCTCCAAACAATAACCTAAACAGTAAAGTTATTTTCTTGTTTCCAACATTTCTGGCATTTCGACCGTAGCCCAACCATTGCAAGCTGGATTTAGAGATATAGTGAAAGGTTAATGTATTGCATTACAAGTTTGTTAAAAGCTACTGTTACACGGTTTATGTATTTCATTGGAAAAAAATTAACATTTCTACTATTTTTTCTAGATATCCTTAAATAAAGGTAATAGGCTTTAACATTAGTGCCTAAAAAAAAGCAGTTCTGCATGATAAAAAATTCATAACTACCGGATTTTTTGCGAACTAGAGTGTATTAAATGACTGGCCTAATATAGAGAGTAAGTACATTGCCGTTGTAAAAAACCTAACTCTAAAGCTATGCCATTAAAATTATTATTTAAAAAAAAATTTATTGAAAGCTTTAGCAAATGTAGATGAATGGTAAATCTGTCTATAATTTTCCAAGTGTTTTTGATTACTTTCTTTATATATGGAGAAAACAAGAAAAAGTTTACTAGCTAACTCCCACTACAAAAGAATATTTGTAACAGATGTTAAGAAAAGGTTTCGCAATATGCAACATCAAATTTTTTTTATTTAATTACACGCTACCTTATAATACGCAGCAGGTCATTTAACTTTGATTTCTATAAATAAGTGGTCTAGTAGCATGAATTCTCGATTTTGGATTTCTTTCAATAATGGGTTTATAAAAAAATCATTAAATTTGTTCGCAATCAACAGTAGATTTGAACTTATTTCTCTTTGACTCTGGAACATACTTTTACATTTTCGTTTCACTTAACCACTCGATACCTGACTTTAATTGAATATAAAATTTTCTTAATGTAAAAGATTAAACAATATATTTGAAAGAATAAAATAGCAAAATAAATTTTACTATTCAGCCTAAATCCTCTAATGTCTTAAAAAGACATAAATACTCTTTTCAGAGCTTATTTGCAAACTATCTACATTTAACTGATAAAAATTTGGTCAGTACTACGAATGTAGAAAGCAAATAATTTAATAATTGCAATAAGCCCCACCAGACGGATTAATCCAAATAAGGACTCCCTCTGTTACCAGGCAGTGCAAGTCACCAACCCATGGACCGGTTTCTGGCTTATTAGCCTTCATCAGCATGGTATAGGCAACTCACACTGCACGATAACAAAGGGACTCCAGATCTTGTCAACATCGATCGACATGAAGTCGGTAAGATGCGAATGTGGACCGTGGGGCCCTCTGGTGAAACTTATTGCAATGTGGATTTTGCCCAGACTAGGCTCGTATGAAAGAAATGAAATCCAAAGAAGTCAGAAATCCATAGAGGTAAACTTTAATAGAATAAAATAGCAAAATAAATTTTACTATTCAGCCTAAATCCTCTAATGTCTTAAAAAGACATAAATACTCTTTTCAGAGCTTATTTGCAAACTATCTACATTTAACTGATAAAAATTTGGTCAGTACTACGAATGTAGAAAGCAAATAATTTAATAATTGCAATAAGCCCCACCAGACGGATTAATCCAAATAAGGACTCCCTCTGTTACCAGGCAGTGCAAGTCACCAACCCATGGACCGGTTTCTGGCTTATTAGCCTTCATCAGCATGGTATAGGCAACTCACACTGCACGATAACAAAGGGACTCCAGATCTTGTCAACATCGATCGACATGAAGTCGGTAAGATGCGAATGTGGACCGTGGGGCCCTCTGGTGAAACTTATTGCAATGTGGATTTTGCCCAGACTAGGCTCGTATGAAAGAAATGAAATCCAAAGAAGTCAGAAATCCATAGAGGTAAACTTTAATAGAATAAAATAGCAAAATAAATTTTACTATTCAGCCTAAATCCTCTAATGTCTTAAAAAGACATAAATACTCTTTTCAGAGCTTATTTGCAAACTATCTACATTTAACTGATAAAAATTTGGTCAGTACTACGAATGTAGAAAGCAAATAATTTAATAATTGCAATAAGCCCCACCAGACGGATTAATCCAAATAAGGACTCCCTCTGTTACCAGGCAGTGCAAGTCACCAACCCATGGACCGGTTTCTGGCTTATTAGCCTTCATCAGCATGGTATAGGCAACTCACACTGCACGATAACAAAGGGACTCCAGATCTTGTCAACATCGATCGACATGAAGTCGGTAAGATGCGAATGTGGACCGTGGGGCCCTCTGGTGAAACTTATTGCAATGTGGATTTTGCCCAGACTAGGCTCGTATGAAAGAAATGAAATCCAAAGAAGTCAGAAATCCATAGAGGTAAACTTTAATAGAATAAAATAGCAAAATAAATTTTACTATTCAGCCTAAATCCTCTAATGTCTTAAAAAGACATAAATACTCTTTTCAGAGCTTATTTGCAAACTATCTACATTTAACTGATAAAAATTTGGTCAGTACTACGAATGTAGAAAGCAAATAATTTAATAATTGCAATAAGCCCCACCAGACGGATTAATCCAAATAAGGACTCCCTCTGTTACCAGGCAGTGCAAGTCACCAACCCATGGACCGGTTTCTGGCTTATTAGCCTTCATCAGCATGGTATAGGCAACTCACACTGCACGATAACAAAGGGACTCCAGATCTTGTCAACATCGATCGACATGAAGTCGGTAAGATGCGAATGTGGACCGTGGGGCCCTCTGGTGAAACTTATTGCAATGTGGATTTTGCCCAGACTAGGCTCGTATGAAAGAAATGAAATCCAAAGAAGTCAGAAATCCATAGAGGTAAACTTTAATAGAATAAAATAGCAAAATAAATTTTACTATTCAGCCTAAATCCTCTAATGTCTTAAAAAGACATAAATACTCTTTTCAGAGCTTATTTGCAAACTATCTACATTTAACTGATAAAAATTTGGTCAGTACTACGAATGTAGAAAGCAAATAATTTAATAATTGCAATAAGCCCCACCAGACGGATTAATCCAAATAAGGACTCCCTCTGTTACCAGGCAGTGCAAGTCACCAACCCATGGACCGGTTTCTGGCTTATTAGCCTTCATCAGCATGGTATAGGCAACTCACACTGCACGATAACAAAGGGACTCCAGATCTTGTCAACATCGATCGACATGAAGTCGGTAAGATGCGAATGTGGACCGTGGGGCCCTCTGGTGAAACTTATTGCAATGTGGATTTTGCCCAGACTAGGCTCGTATGAAAGAAATGAAATCCAAAGAAGTCAGAAATCCATAGAGGTAAACTTTAATAGAATAAAATAGCAAAATAAATTTTACTATTCAATATTGCAATAAGTTTCACCAGAGGGCCCCACGGTCCACATTCGCATCTTACCGACTTCATGTCGATCGATGTTGACAAGATCTGGAGTCCCTTTGTTATCGTGCAGTGTGAGTTGCCTATACCATGCTGATGAAGGCTAATAAGCCAGAAACCGGTCCATGGGTTGGTGACTTGCACTGCCTGGTAACAGAGGGAGTCCTTATTTGGATTAATCCGTCTGGTGGGGCTTATTGCAATTATTAAATTATTTGCTTTCTACATTCGTAGTACTGACCAAATTTTTATCAGTTAAATGTAGATAGTTTGCAAATAAGCTCTGAAAAGAGTATTTATGTCTTTTTAAGACATTAGAGGATTTAGGCTGAATAGTAAAATTTATTTTGCTATTTTATTCTATTAAAGTTTACCTCTATGGATTTCTGACTTCTTTGGATTTCATTTCTTTCATACGAGCCTAGTCTGGGCAAAATCCACATTGCAATAAGTTTCACCAGAGGGCCCCACGGTCCACATTCGCATCTTACCGACTTCATGTCGATCGATGTTGACAAGATCTGGAGTCCCTTTGTTATCGTGCAGTGTGAGTTGCCTATACCATGCTGATGAAGGCTAATAAGCCAGAAACCGGTCCATGGGTTGGTGACTTGCACTGCCTGGTAACAGAGGGAGTCCTTATTTGGATTAATCCGTCTGGTGGGGCTTATTGCAATTATTAAATTATTTGCTTTCTACATTCGTAGTACTGACCAAATTTTTATCAGTTAAATGTAGATAGTTTGCAAATAAGCTCTGAAAAGAGTATTTATGTCTTTTTAAGACATTAGAGGGATTTAGGCTGAATAGTAAAATTTATTTTGCTATTTTATTCTATTAAAGTTTACCTCTATGGATTTCTGACTTCTTTGGATTTCATTTCTTTCATACGAGCCTAGTCTGGGCAAAATCCACATTGCAATAAGTTTCACCAGAGGGCCCCACGGTCCACATTCGCATCTTACCGACTTCATGTCGATCGATGTTGACAAGATCTGGAGTCCCTTTGTTATCGTGCAGTGTGAGTTGCCTATACCATGCTGATGAAGGCTAATAAGCCAGAAACCGGTCCATGGGTTGGTGACTTGCACTGCCTGGTAACAGAGGGAGTCCTTATTTGGATTAATCCGTCTGGTGGGGCTTATTGCAATTATTAAATTATTTGCTTTCTACATTCGTAGTACTGACCAAATTTTTATCAGTTAAATGTAGATAGTTTGCAAATAAGCTCTGAAAAGAGTATTTATGTCTTTTTAAGACATTAGAGGATTTAGGCTGAATAGTAAAATTTATTTTGCTATTTTATTCTATTAAAGTTTACCTCTATGGATTTCTGACTTCTTTGGATTTCATTTCTTTCATACGAGCCTAGTCTGGGCAAAATCCACATTGCAATAAGTTTCACCAGAGGGCCCCACGGTCCACATTCGCATCTTACCGACTTCATGTCGATCGATGTTGACAAGATCTGGAGTCCCTTTGTTATCGTGCAGTGTGAGTTGCCTATACCATGCTGATGAAGGCTAATAAGCCAGAAACCGGTCCATGGGTTGGTGACTTGCACTGCCTGGTAACAGAGGGAGTCCTTATTTTGATTAATCCGTCTGGTGGGGCTTATTGCAATTATTAAATTATTTGCTTTCTACATTCGTAGTACTGACCAAATTTTTATCAGTTAAATGTAGATAGTTTGCAAATAAGCTCTGAAAAGAGTATTTATGTCTTTTTAAGACATTAGAGGATTTAGGCTGAATAGTAAAATTTATTTTGCTATTTTATTCTATTAAAGTTTACCTCTATGGATTTCTGACTTCTTTGGATTTCATTTCTTTCATACGAGCCTAGTCTGGGCAAAATCCACATTGCAATAAGTTTCACCAGAGGGCCCCACGGTCCACATTCGCATCTTACCGACTTCATGTCGATCGATGTTGACAAGAT
The DNA here is from genome assembly GCA_963680705.1 of Rhagium mordax. Lineage (NCBI taxonomy): Eukaryota > Metazoa > Arthropoda > Insecta > Coleoptera > Cerambycidae > Rhagium > Rhagium mordax. The sequence goes on along the minus strand of OY796658.1, from coordinate 25,546,552 downwards.
CTGGAGTCCCTTTGTTATCGTGCAGTGTGAGTTGCCTATACCATGCTGATGAAGGCTAATAAGCCAGAAACCGGTCCATGGGTTGGTGACTTGCACTGCCTGGTAACAGAGGGAGTCCTTATTTGGATTAATCCGTCTGGTGGGGCTTATTGCAATTATTAAATTATTTGCTTTCTACATTCGTAGTACTGACCAAATTTTTATCAGTTAAATGTAGATAGTTTGCAAATAAGCTCTGAAAAGAGTATTTATGTCTTTTTAAGACATTAGAGGATTTAGGCTGAATAGTAAAATTTATTTTGCTATTTTATTCTATTAAAGTTTACCTCTATGGATTTCTGACTTCTTTGGATTTCATTTCTTTAATATATTTGAAGCTATATAAAAAGACGAAAATATTTCCTTTCATCTTACTAGATCCATGATCAAGGTAAATGATGGCTTCCGTTTCCGTGATAACTCAAAGGACGAGGGTCCAATTTATGGTGGATGCTTTGATATAAGAAAAGTGTAAACTAACCGACTCTTGTCATTAATAATAAATGTCAAGACCATAACGTAATGAAATATTGAAGAATAACACCAAATATTATAGTACTGCCAGGCAGTTACATCGTATACATCTACAAGATTTGATCATGTAATAACCAGTAAGGTAGTGGCGGTAGATATGGCCCGGACGGTCATATGGCCCAATGCCCTTAAATTTTAAACTAACCGCCTCAAACTCAACTTCTTGACGTTCACAGTTTCTTTCAATACGTTTAAGCGTCCTCTGTAAATAACAAGCCGAACTTCCGGCAATATCGGCAATACCGGCTAGTTTACATTATGGCGTCACAACAGGTGTTCGAATAATAAAGTTTAATGAAAGTGTTTTGATGAAATCATCGGGAAACATTGAAAAACAAACCTAAATTTTGGAGGATCGACACTCTAAGTTACGTGTTACATAGTGACATATTTATTTTACTTAAAAATTTTGTGAAAGAGTTTTTTCTTGTTGCTCATAATGTGCACTACTCAACTGGTCATATGGCCCATGTATTTATTTCGTCACATTGTTTAAGTATTTTATCTTGATAGAAAATACTTACTTTACATTAGTGGAAAAAATTATTTTGCATTTTTTTAAAGGGCTCAGATTTATGTTAATTCTGTAAGTGCCATATTTTCAGATGGGTTTGATGATATGGCCCATTGACTTTTTCTACAATTTTATTTTTTATTTTTAAATTTGCAATCTTTTTTATTTTTTTTTGTTGTCAGTCTATTTGTCTATTATGTCTAAGCTCAATTTTCTTAATGAACCGTTTAATTAAAATAAATTTTTCTAGGGCCATAACTCCAACCCTGGTTGGGAATATGGCCCATTGACTGCATTTAAAAAAAAATTTTGTTTGTTTGTTTTACGTTTGATTTTTACAAAGTTTAATTTTTTTCCTGAAAGCGAAGGTGTTTACGCTTAAGTTCCTGTAAGCATTGTTATTGTTTTTAATAAAGTTTTCGAGAAAAAAAATATTTTTTTTAAGTGGGCCATATATGCCGCCACTACCTTATAATACAAAAATATATACTTACCTCCTTTGACGACCAAGCTTTAACGTATCTTTAGGATGATGTTAACTTAGTTTAGGAGAGTGCAGATGTAAGCTTGCCAGGAGCCTATTTTGAACAGATATTTTTCTTACGCCCCAAACAGATATAAACGAGTAACCGGGGGTCCTTGTCAGTGACGAAACAAATCAAGGGTCGTCTAGTTAATGTATTAAAAACGAAGATTTGATTTGGTTGTACACTTAGAAGATATCTGTTAAATCTCAAGGAAAAACGCGGAAAAACCTATCTATGATGAAGAGCTTTCTAAAAATTTTTGAAACTGTGCCGATAGAGTGACGAAGGCTTAACACCATAAGTGACGAATCGCTATATAAATGAGTTCTTTACATTCTGACGCTAGTCAGAGGTCGAGGATCAAAAATTGCATGATTAATGCAAGTTATAATTGTCGTTTTGCAATCTTCTTACTGGATATCGGCAAAATGTCCACCTACTACTGAATAAATTTAGTGATTTTTATGGTGTGACATACGTCTAGAAATGCAATTAATTTGTAAATGATATGAGTGTAGTAGTACTGTAATGCCTCAATATACAAGTTCCTACCCCATAAGGTCAATACTATAATCACTTATGAAATTTCATATGCGAATCGCATGAAATGTCACAAAAACATATTTCAACTGAAATTAAATGTTTTCCCATATCCATCAATCTTTGCTTGGTGCTAATGGCTTTCAGTTGGAGGAGTAACGTTGAATTTCTGATTACCTTTCATTTTATTTTATTCAACACGGCTAGCTATAACAAGATAATACGTGCCCACTAAATTAGATGATATAAATATATAACCTTCTAATCCAGAAATTCACTGGAGATAATTTGACGACACAATTGGAATAACTCGAAATAATTTTTCACTTTGGTAAAATATTCATTTTTCCAATTATCAGTCTTGCTTGCTAATACCACCCGAATGAAATGAAATTATTTGCGTATTACCGAGAAAGCCAATGTAGAAATATGGAATTATATGTTAATTACCTAACTCATTTATAGCTTTAGATTTTCTGATTTTTAAATGTTTGTATTTAAAGTTATAATGCCATAACGCTGTGACATCTTTTGTTTTTAATCAATTTAAATCATTGCCAGTGGTTTTTATTGAAAAGACGTGAAATATAGACGGTGGAAAATACTAAGGTAGATTTACGGTTTAAAGTATAAATCTGTAAATTCTTCTAATACCTGAAAAGTGAAATGATAATCAAGAAAACTGTAGTTCTATTTCAAAGAATTTTTCTAAATTATGCTTTTCATTCCATTTCATTTAGTATTAGAGTATTCCCAGCAACGCCTTAACAATAGACTAATCGCCCTTTGTTCTGTATTATCAAATTAATCATTAACCTTCCAGTTAAAAAATAAATTGTATGCATAATCAAGTAAATATCACTATAGGTATCATTAATTATCAGTTCTGTTTCGTGAAATTGCTGAAGGAATCCTTGAATTACTTTTGGCAATTTACCACTAAACAAATTATTGTTTTACAGGCAGCCTTTGCTTAATTTTAATTACAACTAAAACCTACCCTAATTATCTACTGTGCCGTGTAAGTAAACGTAAAAAAGCTGTAAAAAGCAAATTCCATATTTTATTATCCATTTTTATTGGGGCTTATCATTTTCTACTCCGTGACCCATAAAAGCTATTTTTATATTACATATAGATGCTAAACAGGTCGTTTTGAATTTATGTTTCTAAACACAAAAGAAAACGCCAAAATAATCTGTGGTTAGTGTTATTGATAACCATAATATATACAATACAAAATCTTCATGTAAGATTGACACGAATAGTAATGCTGGAGTTGTGGAATTAGTTTATTATATTAGTTTAATTTTCAATCAACGCGGAATATAATAAATTACATCCAATAACACGTACATAAAGTATCTATTCGGCGATCAAATATTAACTCTTCCGGTGTAGAAGAAGAGGATGATTAAAAACACGAAATATACAAGGCACTTGTTTGAAATTAACGACGATAAAATACAGTTATCGCCGTCGCGCGTTATAAAACACTATAGAAATTATAAATTATACCAACTAGGTTCTTTATTAGGTACGAGTACGGAAGAAGAGATTACACAGAAGACATTAATTTGAAATTTCCGATATTAAAGTGGAGGAGACTGAATATAATCGGTCCAGGACCCAGGACCGGATTATGATTTGAAATGGCAGGTTTTTAATTTAAGTAATGACACGACTTTTATCTAGAAAATTTTTCAATAAAAGGAGAGAATTTGTTTTATTTTGTAAATATATATAAATAGAAGCAAGAAATTATGAGACAGGGTTGTACAATGATAATCAGTGATCGTTTGTGGAACCCTGCGCGCAAACTGTCTCTGGATCCCCTTTTTGTGTAAATATATACTTTATCTATAAAGTGTTTTTTTCAGTAACCATTACTGTAATTTTGTGTTGCCAATTTGCATTCTTAGAATTTAGGTTTACGGCGGAAGAGCAAAATATTAAATAGATTTAGTTTTAATTGTTTTTTTTTTTTTTGAAAAATATAAAACCGTAACAACGAACACAAACTTGAACTACCCAGCATATTGTATTTGTTATTTTATACAGTTAACAATTACACTGAACTTCATTCCTAATTTCTTATTTTTCTTACACATATTGTAAAAATAATTAAAAACCATTTAATTTATTTGTGTTTTCACACAATTTGAAATTCAACTTATTTAAAGGAAATGAAGCGTGTTATAAGAACAACAGCTCTTATTTTTTCGATACAGTATGTGCACGGACGTACCGTTGTAAGTGTATCGTACATGTATTGAGACGTTATATAAGTTTCCTCATATAGTCGATACGCTAAATATTTTTTCGAGTCACAAAGTAGACGTCTAATTTATAAACTGATTTTTTCAGTAATCGGGCAATTTAAACAAATTTTTGTGTTTAATTCGACTTCAATGACTCTCTTTTAATAAACGAAAGATTCGTTCAGTAAAGCCCCCTTATATTATGTAGGTACTTGTTACATAAATAACTATTATGATGAAAATGGTGCGTCATGAATACATTTCTCCAGCTTCTCTTTAAAGTTAGTATTATGTAAATGATGATTAAGTTTTGTATATTTTATTATGTCATTGTTCTTACGTTGTAGTTAAGAATAATTTGCTATTATTTTCAAAATTTGTCTGTCGAAGTCAATCTAAGGATTCTACGACATATTTTAATTGATTTTTTATAGTGAGTGTTTCATTTTCAAACACTCGATTGTATTAAAATATGCAATTTGTCCCTTATTTAAGGATATAGGATTATAAACGGATAATATGATGTCTCTGTTCGATATCCGAACTGTTCGGCCAGCTTTTATGATGTTCGACATACAACATTATTACCATACGTTCTGCTGAACCCTGAAAATAAAATTCAAGACTGGAATACATATACTCCGCGATAAAAAATGTATTAAATTACAAGAAATTTTGATATAAAATTTCACGTTGCTGGTAGGTACTATGAAGAAATTGCTTTTGTTTTAATTATCTATGCCATAAAGTGACAATTATACCGAGATATTCTGCAAAGGTGGCTGTATAATCAAAAACAAAAACAGTAGCGGGTGCAGAAAAAATGTTCAACTACACAGTACGGTATTAGTTATTTTCAGATTAGGAAATATTTTTCACCTTTAAAGACTAGCTAACGTCAGGTTTTAACAAAAACAACCGATTGATTGATAAAAGGTAATCGCTAAGTTAAATAGCAACCATTTTACGTAGCAAAATATTGTATGAATGGAGATTAACAATACATAACCCACAATTTTTGTCTTGTCCAGGTTCAACAACATAACCTAAATTAAAATTTTCTGTTTGTGATGGGTGGTTAGGCATTACAAAAATGGATGTCCAAGAACTGACAATTACCAATAAATATGAAAGTATTTAATATAAAGTCAAAAACATCTACTATACTATCTAACTTTGAAAACATAATATTGGTTTCCATTGTCAGAAAACACCATTCAGCTCACAACTGATCTGTCATATGGTAATAATTTATGACATAGTTTACCATTTCCATGCGACCAATTATCTCCATACAATCAGTCATCGTGAACAACAGACTGCAAATGCAAAATGTTTTATTTTGTAAAAATTAATATTCTCTTTTGTAAAAGTTAATGCTGTCATCTAAAATCCAATGAAAAATAGGTAGATAAATTCTTTTTATTTTCTGTTTGATTTTTGACAGGATCATGAAGTTGTATCCAATTCTATCATTGCTAAGCCACATAAGCAGTCACTGTGATGTTTCAACGTAAAGCAGTTATCAAGAAAAAGTTTTTTGAAAAAAAGTTGTCACTTTTGACAATTTTTTTCTGTATCTCCAAAAATACATTGTTTTGGTCCTTGGCGAGCCTTCGAGTATTAAAAAAGTTATTAACATTTCAATATCCCGTGTCGGGGGATTGTGTAAAATTTGTGAGGTTAGAAAGAGATGCGAGAACAATGACCGCTTCAGGAAATTTGCAAATTTTAACCCAACTTCAAAATTTTCGTCAAAACGTCAAAATTACACTTTTTCGTTTGCTCCTACTGCCTCGAAAATTGCAGCGAGACCGTGCGATTTACGATGTAGTTCTAAGTTGGCTGCGATTTTTTATTAGCTCGCGCCTCCTTCGAGATGGACCGGCGGCGTATTTTTTTTTTTTTTTTTTGAAAACTAGATGTAATTTAGAAAATTCTGAGTCCTAATCGTTTGGCTCGATTTTGCCTACTAAGAAAGTTATGAATTTTTGAAGAGGCGACATATCATAAGCTGAGATAAGACATTTTTATTCCCGGAGGAACTGTTGAAAAAAAAATTTTCTTGTCGTGATGAGGTCGAAAGTCCAGGTCGAGGGCTCTCCTACTAATATGAATTATTTAAAGTATCACCTAAACGACAACACAGTTATTGATAGGACTTTCTATCGGAGGCAGATCGCCTATGCTTTTAACTATACCGTTTACCGTTGAGTCTAGTTTTAAGGAGGTGCAACTGACTATGTAATCCAGAAAAGTAAAAATTAAAGTGGATCATAAAACAATATTATTATTAAACCTCCTATTGTTGTTCTTCCTCTTTTATTATCATCTCGTCGTGTTTTCCAGTGGTCTTATCTTGTTCCTCATTTATAGTGACCATTTATACTTATGTGATATTGAAAGGTGTGCCATCTTTTTGCTGGTAATCTTAAATTGTATGTACTTTAATCAATTTTATGGAATTTTAAATTGACTTATCGTTGCATAAAAGTATTATGAAATGAACGCCAATTTTAATACCCGTGTACCCATTATTCTTGTCCAGCAATTACCGCCTCCCCTTAATCAGAACTGGTAGATTACCAGGTAACCCATGAAGTACTCTTTTTAAAACCAATTTTACCAATAATGGCATAATATAACACCTATCGGGATCCTTATATTTAAAAAAGTATCATATAATATTTTTTCTTATGGTTTTGTATCATATTAACCTGTGTCTGGAATGAAGAAAAGTTCATTTAAATTTGATTTTGTATTGATTGTTGGTTAAATGTAGCTGTGTAATATTTAATTTTGTTAAACTGCTTTTGATGTAAATAGAGAAATGTATACATACATGCAACTCTTTTTTTACTATGTGACTGATTATTGCCAATCCGGTTCTGGCGGACCAGCTACTGAAACTGCTACATAAAGCAAGAAGTGTGGAAACATTACACATAGCTTATTGGCAATAAGCTCTTTCGTGGTTACGTTTAATGGCACTTCTACCGTTGGGAAATGGGAAAATTTTATAGTATCCTAATATTTATTAATGCCGATGTGTATCGGGAAAGTGGTGTATATACCTCATGTCTAATTTTCCGTCTCGTTCATTATATTTAATATTTCTGTTAGCAACCTGAAAAGTATATTGCTCCCAAGGTTTTAAAACGTAAAATTTTAGTCTACGGGGTGGCCCAGCTTTTTACAAATTTGTTGTAGTGTTATGAGATGGAATTTCCAATCATGTTAAAGGCAAATCACCAAAATGGCCGACTTTCTGTTTCGATGCAATTTACATGAAAACCGTATTTAAATGGGACAACCTGTATATTTTTGCATGTTTGAATCTATTGGGCAAAATAAAAAAATGATTTTTATGTATGAATTCTTTAATATATTTTAACGTATAGTTATAAAAAGTTGTTGTGGTAGTAAAGTAAATGATTCGACAATAATATTGCTTTCTAAAATGGTTTCAATAATTTTTACATCCAATAGATTTTATATTTTTATGTTTAAAAGTAGATTAGAAAAATTCAAGAATATCCCTAGATCTGCGTCATTTGGTATTGTGTGCCCAATTATTATTTATTTATATTTTTTACAGAATTACTATAAAAGAATTAAATTCAATTGAAGTTGAAAATTTTAGATAAAACGAAATGGGAATCACCAGTATACTCGAGTAAACTTTAACTTGGCGTGTGGATGAGTTGATATTGTGCGTATTATTGTATTTTCTCTTGCACACAAAATTGAAGCAATGGCCCAAAACCATTGTTTACGTATAAACATACGTGAACAATGTTTTTGGGTCATTGCTTTAACTTTTTGTGCAAGAGAAAATGAAATAGTATGCAACAATATCAACTCATCCACACGCCAAGTTAAAGTTTACTCGACTATAGTTAAGAATTTATACACATCAACATCAATGTTATACATGCATCATATTATGCACTGTACTATAGCAGCCAACCTTTGCTCAGGAGCGTTCGTTGAGTGAACGAATTATAAGAGGCGCAATGCCATCATAGTATTGGTTGCGAGGTATAGATGGTGCTTCAGTGTTTCTCGGTATAGTTTAAATTGTCGCACTCGTACAGACATTCGTGTGGTTTGAAATGTTGTGGAGGTAAACATCGTTGTCTGTACGATTGTGACAATTTTAACTACACTGACAATCTATAAATTGTTGCAGAAGCGCCACGTATTTCTCGCAACTATAATATTATTATTCCAGCATTGCGCCTCTTTATAATTCGCGTTCATTCAATGTCGGGATTTAGATATTCTTTTCAAATAGCGCTGGAATCATTTGAGTATACCGCGTTCAACGAAAGTATTGCATACGGTATTACTCAGTTTTTCGAAGGTAAACTTCTGGAATTTGGAATAGGGCACTGGAGCCAGAATCTGGCACAATTAAGCATAAAATACTACTTCCGGTGTAACCGGAATTTACACTAACTTTCTTATTTTAAGTGAATCATCCTGTATATTTTTGCATTTTGTTGTTCGTTATAAAATTCTGATGGCAGTGACATGCCACAAGTTGGCATTTAAATGACGTCGAAAATGTGAATAAGCTGAAAAACCCTATAGACCTCTGCGGGATATTTTTGAATTTTATAGTAAATAGTTATTGAAGTTGGGTGTATTTTTTGGCAATACATTTTCTCAAAGTTCTTATTTACACAAGCGTGTTTCCACGTAGATTTTACGTTTTTATAGATTCATAGAAAACAATTAATTATTTAAATTTTGTGAACGAATTTTAAGTGGGAACATATTTTTCAGCACCATAAGAAAGGACAATCATGTTTAGCTTTCATATGAATTATATCTATATTTGTTAAACTCCAGTGTTCTTAAAATCTAATTTTCATAGATAACAAACACTCATAGAGATTATGTTCATATTTCATCCATTTCATCTTTGTCGTTTTGGTCAATTATACGTTTACGTTAATTGTACAATACCCTTAAGAGTTTATATTATAATTGACCAGTTGCTTATTCAGAATGATAACGAGTCCATAAATGTGATATTAATGAGTTTAGAGCACCCTGTATAATATATTATTGGACATATTGATGTTTTCGTATTTTTTATACGTATGAATTACATTGGAACAAAAATAATTTTAACATATTCGCAGCCATCTAGATTGACAACTAAAATTCGAATTATTTTTCTTGCAACCCTGTATAAATTGTTCAAAATAGTGTAAATGTATCCGAAATGTGATCTTTATTTCAAAAATGTAAAAACATACAGGGTGGTCCATTTAGAAAATTCTATTGGGGCCATTTCCGGTGAAACCGGAAGTGACAAATATGGCGGATAGATCTCAAAAAGTTGGAAATCTTACCTAATTTCACCATACAAAATTTTATCCCGATATCTTTAAAAACGTGTAGGTTACAGGAGTGGCCCACTATTCGTTTACACCCGGTATAATTCTAATGATTTTTGTCATTTTACAAAACATAGTGTGACGCGTTGGAAAAAAAAAATCAAACAGAATAATGCGTTAAATGAGCCACTAGCCCCGCCGCTGGCCATCCTCAATCAACGCCGTTCTGGCGGACAATGATTTGGGAACGGGAATACACTTCGTTATTCGATTGTTCTACGAAATGGAACAAACAAATTTTATTTTACGTGAACCGCTCCCAGTATTATTCAGGTACGTGTTTACTAGCCAACTAAATTACATTACTAAACTAGAATATTTTCGCCCGATATTGTGTTAAAATTGCGCGCTGAAGGAAATCATCAGTAATACATCTGCCTGTACATAATAAAAATATATTGCGGGATAGGTAAGTAGGGGATAAAATGAACAAATAGGTGTGAAAATTCGAACATCAAATACTCAATATCTATGATTACAATTTAGTAGATTCGCAGGTAAAATATTTCGACCTGTTTAAAGTTCATTTATTTGATAATTGGCGTATCGAACTGCGAATATTTTAACTTTCAAAGTGATTTCATTTTGACCTCAATGTTACTTCGGATGTTTACGTTATAATAATGTGGTCAGCAAAAATGGCATGTATCAATTTTCTTGTCCACTCTTCAATAAAGAGTTTTGAAAAATAAAAATCTTTGATTAAGGATATCTTTGCGAATAATGATTATGAATTAATTAGGAAATGTGAATTTAAGGATACTCGAAATTCTAGGATGTTTCAGAAATTTCAAAATGTGTATCCATTCCACGGTTTACTCATGGACTAACTAGGTATTTGAAAGATCTCTGGTTGAACGTTATAAATAATAATCACGATTTTGCTGGACTTATTATGAACAACGATTTTCTGCTACATTGAGTTGGTTTGTGTTAACGTCATTAGTTGGATTTTTGGTTCGTTTCTGACAATTTTCAGAAATTAAATCGATAGATTCTGATTTAATAAATTTGCCACTGATATATTATACCTCTTTACAAGTAATACTTATTGGCAATTTCAGTGAAACTGTATTGATATTGTTTAGCAGTAATTATGTTTCTCATCCGCCACGAGCTAAAAGAAAAATGAGTGTAACAAGTCATCTCGTCGATATTTAATTAATCTTTGCAGTAGGTATTTTGCTGAAAATTGCTTATTTTTAAAATACTTCAACTAAATAGGTGGTTTTGACATTAGATGCAATATTTTATCTTGGAAACATAGTTTTTTAGTGCAATGTTTTAGAGTTTTTCGCGATTTATTTTTTATTTCACAGTAAGGAGAAAACCGTCTAAAAACAATAAACGGGCAAACGACATTTATGTCCCACTTCTACACTTCCTTAAAAGATTCTCCGACCCAGGACACACCACATACATCCATTCCCTCCGACATTGCCATCTGCCGGAGCTGGGACTCGAACTCAGGAGAGATAGGCAGTGACTAGTCGCCTTGTGCCACTCAAGGGCGATCTAGCCCGCTGCACTATCCTCGGTAATGTAATGAGATACGGTCACCCATCCATTCCCTGGCTTCGACCACCGCTGCTTTACTCCGTTGATCGAAGACCGGCAATTGTACGCATGACCCCATCTCACTACTTTTGACCCCATCTCACTACTTTTATTGATAGCTGTCAGATTGTTACTCTACGCTTGATTATTATTTTGAATCATTTTGTTATTTTAAACTGGAAACAGTAATAGGTACATTACGTAACTTGGGTAGGCAATTTAAGATAAACCTGTTTGTATTACTGTACGGTCAAATGGCTGGAATATCAACATCGTATATCATATCACCAAAGTGGATATTATAGTAGATATATGGGAGGATAATTTTATTAGGTATTCATGTCTCAATTCGCACTCGATGATAGTTATAATAATAATATAGCGTTACTGTAACGACGTAATATATGTGTTTATGGCCGCAAAATAATTACTTTATTATAGTAATAATTTTATGTCAAGATTTTTCTGATATGTTTATTTAATAAACAATTTGTTGTTGAGAGTGGAGCTCTATTGTTATTAATTATTTATTGGTAAAATTGATCAATTAATGTGTCATAAAAATGGAAAGTATCAAACAAATAAATAATAGTTGAAACTGAAACTCCTATTTAGATAATAGATAATCGAAATGCGATCCTGTGCAAAGTAAATTTTCGCGTAAAGTATAGAATGCAGATAGACCTGATTCTTTCTAATTTGGCCTGACTTGGTCAATGGGTTTAAAATAATCTTGTACACTCTAGTCCCTAGGACTAAGGGGTATTTTTTTCCGAAATCAATAAAATCAGTATGATACTAGAGTAGCTACTGCCATATTCTTGTGTGCTACCGGTGCGATGCGATGGTTGGAACCACCACCATGGAATTAATTGAAATTTTAGTTTCTCGAAGCTACGAACGAGATGTCGGTCCATTGTCTATTATAGGACATCCTTGTTTTAATTACCAAGTAAACGATTCCACTTTGTTTCATTAAACGCAACTATGTGTTATAAAATGTAACCCGAATTTTTATAAAACAGTGAAGCCAGGAAAGAATACAGACTCTAGTATTTAAACAAAAAAGGTTCGTGCTTGATATTAATTTTTTCTACGACTGCCCTCGAAAATTACAAAAAACCCACAGCAACCACGACCCGAAACTATCATTTTTCATTTGATATGTGCAAAAATCCGAAAACACTGTACTGTCATGTTTTTCACACAGCCCTGTCAAAAATAGAACGGACATATAGTTCAAATCACGAAAGAAGACCGTTACGTCATCATTATAATTCGTAATAATCAAATCAATACTGCGTTAGTTATCAACAATGTCAGTTGGAGATATTAACAGTCACATATAATGAACTCCCTTTCCCTGTCTCTCTCGTTTTACTATTTTGTAAACAAAGAACGCTTGAAGCGGATGTTGAAAATTAGAAATTAATTTGTGACGTAACGGTCATCTCTCGTGATTTGAAGTATATGTAATTTGTATTTTTTTAGGTAGGCTGGGCTTATTCAGTTTCATAGTAACCGACTTGTAAAATATTGTAAACAACACGTTTGAAAACATCTTTTCACACTCATTCGACTTGTGGGCCTCGCCTTCGGCTCATCCCACCAAACTGTCTCACTCGTGTGAAAAGATTCGTTTTCAAAACTTGTTATTTAAAATACTATTTCAGTAGTATTTTAATTAGAAATTATGCTATATATTTATTTAGTACATATCAATCTATCATTACATAAATTTTACAGGTGCTATGAAATATTAAATAACCCATTCGAATATTAATACAACGTTAACTAATATATTAATAACATACTATAACTGTACAAACATGGAATAAGAGCCACTTTTAATGATTCGTATGAAATTACTCATTATACATTAACGTTAATTAATGCTGTTCCATGAAAATTTCATAAATCTCACACTTCAATTTCCAACCCATTAAATTTCAATAAAGGGCGCAAAATTTACGTAAATACCAAAAGGACCATTTGCTGTTTGCATTTCAATTGCACACAATTATTTATAGATATACGGTTTAATTAAGAGCAAACGATGTAAACGAAAAAACAACTAATAAATTGTAAATCCCATGTCCATAAAGCTGAACAGGAAATAAAACGTCCACGTGAAAAAGGTTATTTCGAATCCAATATGAATGAATTATTAATTAAGTTTTTTGCAAGGTTCATACGGGTATAGCTACATTACATGAATAAAGTAGCTCTCAAATTTTAAATAAATTTCATCACAGTTTTTGCACTAAGCGTAACTATTCCTAAAAAAAATTCAAGGAAAATTTATGAACAGATAATATCGTTCTCTGCCTCTTTTTGAATACAATATTATACTCATATTATTTCAGAACTGATGCTTCTCTGCTGCTAAAAAATATAAAAATTTGTCATTTTTTTGTAAAATAACGCACAGCAAGCGACTTACTTAAATTGTGAATTGACCACCCCACCGTATCTCAATTCAGCAGAGACCTTCGAGGAGTAGCAACCTGCTCTCTCACATGTTTATTTTTTAAATAAATTTTAATGCTGTGTCACCCTAATAATTATAATTTGATATATTGGTTGTTTGCACAGACATCTTAAATGGCCTAGCATTTAACAATTTAGAGCAAGGGCTGTGTTGTATCAACTATGCGAATAATGTCGAAGACATTATTCGATATTATACTTGCGAAAGGGATTGAACCTGCTCATAAAACTCATAGTTCATAGCGGTACCAAAAAATGGCAGCGTTTTCCAGGTACAAGATGCAATTTGAAAATTTATTATACGCAAACGACACCAGATAAACGATTTTAATTTTAACACCGTATTAAGAATTACATTTTCTAGATGCATGTGCATGGGTTTGGAAAATTTCACATTTTTTTTTTAATTTCTCCGGTCTCCTGAGACTTATTCAAATATGCATGCACATACAGCCCTAGATTATATAATTCCATATAAGTCATAAAAAATTATTTTCCCCTTAAGCATCTCTTATTCGTACCGATATTTGCACTACTGTTTGAAAGATACTTTAATTTAAATGATCAAGTATGGGTTTTCTGCAAATAGAGAATAGAATCTTTGATTTTTTATTTCTCCGAATTCAGCCATCTGTGATTGATAATCTGTGATATTTCTGTAATATTTCATTTTATTCGGAATTAGTTTCTTATTGGTTCCAAAAAGTGCTTTCGTCAAATATAATAAATTCCATATTTTATGTTAAAATGGTACTCTAGCAAATCTGTAATTCAATTTGAATAATGAATAAAAATACAATATCATGTTTATTTGACTCATCGCTAGATTAAGGCTGTGGTATGTATTTTGTCATCTAAATAATCGCGTCATCTCCCCTTATTTTTCCTCGAGAAGAGTGACAAACGTCGCTCCTGCTGCACTGAAGCCTTAAATGTATTTGATTATACGCAACGGTTGTATACCTTGTCCTGTCATTTTCCATTAACCTGTGTGTTGTGATTAATTGGCACAGACATTGCCAGCACCCCAAAACTGGGATTGTTTTTATGAAACAATAACCTGTCATATGGGTATTATATATCGTGTGACAGGTTCTAATCTGATTTTAATATAAATTTAATTTGTGTACGCTAATTAGATCATTTATTCACCCTTTTAGTGAGTTAAAAATGTAAAAATTGTAATGTAATAAAGTACTCAGTAAAATTACAGGGTGGATCTCCGAAGCGGCATCAGTTTAATTCTTATAGTAAGAAAGAAGTTGCCGTGAAGGTAAGTTGGGTACAAAAGACATTGCTACTGTTAGTTTAGAGAGATTTTCAGCTATAATATCCCTAAGACATTGATAATGTACGAGATAATTTTATGAAAATCGAAAGCACGTTGCTTGGTAATAGCCCGACGCCGAAGGCGGAGGGCTATTACCAAGCTACTTGCTTGAGGTTGTCATAAAATTAAGAGGCATTTGTCAATGTCTGAGGGATATTCGGTCAGAAAATTTTTTGAAAAAAATGAAATCAAAATATCGCAACACAACAAAACAATAATTATTTATTTATTAAAAGTTTATAGATTGAGAATTGGCATTGTCAAAACGTGATATTTTGATATTTATTTGGCAGTTATTATGAAGTTGTCAAAGGTAAGCAATTTTGTTGTCATAGTGATTGAAAATTTCCCTGGATGGTATTATCAGTGTAATCTTCACATGATTGGGTGATTTGTGTCACATGACAAGAAATAACGAAATTTAATTGGTTGTTAGAACTGTCAAAAAATTTTCAAATTTATTTAGTACACAGCGCTCTTAAAAAAAAATTACCAACAAATCTACCTTCTGTATCCAGAATTCCGAGGCTACACCCCTCTGGATCACTCCATCGCCCACTTTGAGGAACACGGGTTTAGGTGTGAACCTCATTCTTTCACCAGAAAGGCGAAAGTTTTCCAATAGTATACGAAAGTTAAAAATTTTGTCTACCCATAATCGGTTTTACTTCCGTAGTTGTTATTAAAGTTTTAGTTCACAAGGGTCTTTTTTTTTTTGGTGGGGTAAAATGATACCTATATGTATAGTATTTTATGTCTGAAACCAAGAATGTACTTGGGAGGGTAATATCATCAGAAAATAATATTAAAGGCCCCAGTACACGTCTGGCCAACTAGTTGGCCCAACATATTGGCCCAACCTACCAACGTGTGAACGCTGTTGGCAAAACCGTGATCACACGTTGGTGTAGTTGCTCAGTCTGCATTGGCCATTCGATGAGTATAGATTTCGTGGTGAGTGTTCTGTGATTATGGATGTGGAGACTATCGCAGCTGCGGCAATTTATTTATACAGCGCTTTCAATTTTTATAGAAAGGTGCACCAAACGAAAGTGATTAAAAAAAATGGCGTAAAAGAAGGTGCTGGATGCTGAGTATTCATCGAAACAGAAGAAGGTAATTATAAAAATACATCCAGTTTGCATATGTTGACTTTTACAATATAAACATGAACTTAAGTATGAGAGTGAAGAAAGGGAAAGAGGTGTTTCTGAATCGTAGAATGTAAAAATATTTGATATATATTTTTTTAAATTGTTTCTTTTAGGGAGACTATGAACAACCAGCTGGCTGAGCTTCTTGCAGAACCATCTGGGGAGTTCGATAATTTCATTAGGATGTCATATGCCGATTTTGAGAATCTTCTACAACAAATTTCTCCAATGGTTGCAAAACAAGACACTGACTGGAGAGAAGCTATACCAGTAAAAATACGACTCGCAGTGACGTTAAGATTTTTAGCTACTGGCGATAGCTTCAGAAGTTTACACTATCTGTTTAAAATATCAAGTCCACTTATCTCACGCATAATAATGGAAGTCTGTCTGGCACTGAATGAAGTTCTGAAAGATATGATTAAGGTAGGTAAATAAAACTATTCATATTTTTTATCATTCATTTATCAACAGATACATACATACATTTTTTCTTCATTTTTTTTCATGCATTTTTATATGCGTCATATAAAATATTTGAACACTGGCTTAACTGAGAAGAATCATTGAACGTTTCATCTGTCTGTGGCTGTATATTTGATGGTGGACCTGATGGAATGATTTGGACAGGTAAAATATCATTGGAAAGTATTTGAAGCCGTTGAGTTGGTGCTTGATAAGGGGTATAAGTTGAAGGGTTTACGTCTGCTGATAGAGGACGGCTGTGTGGTGAAGAGGATGTGTATGACCATTCAGATTGATACGAACTTTGTGAAGAGCCTGGACGACTGGTATAAGGGTACGAATTAGTGTGAGTATTTTGCTTGTTCCGACGTCTGTTTAGTATCATGTTGTCTATTTCCAACATAATTTCTTCTCGTTCATTCTCGGGAAATTTTCTCAATTTTGTAGCAAGTAGTCTGCCGTACAATTCGCATTCATCATCTTGTGTTGCAGTTTTTTTGTTAAGTACTTTGTTTAGTGTGGAAAAAGCATTTGACATTTCCCTACCGGCCTCTGCTAGTTCAGGCGGGTCTTTCGCACGACGTTTAAGAACCGGGACTTTTATCTTATTAATTTCGGAACTGCTGCTAGTCCCAGGTGCAATTTGGGAGTGACTGCTGGTTTCAGGTTCAGGAGAGTTTAACCTAACGGCCAACGTGTGAACGCTGTTTGGCAGATCGCGCCAAGATCCTTTGATATGTGCACGAAAAACCGACAACAGTCGGTTTGTAGACCAACGCACGGCCAACGCTGGTCGCCAATCACGAAGTACGCCAAGTGGTTCTGTACACGTTGGCCCAACTCATTGGCCCAACTAGTTGGCCAAACGTGTACTGGGGCCTTTTTTGAAGTTACAGAGAAGTGTTAACACGCGCATAGTTGGTGATACGATATATCCCTTGGAAATACCAGAATTGATAGAGAACGATTGAAAAATTCATTAATTACGATTTAAGTAAGAAGGGGTTAGAGAGAAAATTCGACGTACGCAAGCACGGCTGATCTGATCAGTTGTACGATAGTTATTCTTATTAAGTGCCTTGGATATATCCAAAACTATGCCTTAGTTTTCTAATTCCCTCGATGATTGTATGAGGTATCCAGTTTGAACAGAAATTTTTCCAGAGCTGCTGAAATCATTTCAATGAATTAAACAGTCATTTGTTACACATATGCATATTTATTTTACTCTGAAACCAGAGGCTTTGATGTGACCACCTTGATTGTCATGATATATTTGTAACCTCTGCTTGAAATGTTTTCAGACTTTCGCAGGTTTCGTAATTCTTTTAGTCGTTTTGAGTGTTTCTGACCCATTTACATAAACACTGGACTTGAGATAGCTCCATAAGAGATAATCACGGCAGGTTAGATTTAGACAGTCAATTTATGTGTCTGCATTTGAAAATGCGAAGAAACTTCTATCTTACAAAATTTATTAATACTCAGGTATTGGGAGCAGTACACTATCTTGTCAGAACCAAAATCTATTCAGTAAATATATCGTTTTGTTGTACCGTCTATGCTGTTCCATTTACGAGCTCGAAATGATTCCACCACAAGAAATAATCACGTACCGTCTATGCTGTTCCATTTACGAGCTCGAAATGATTCCACCACAAGAAATAATCACTTTTGGTATCCCATGATTTTCATTAAGATTTTTTTGGGCACAATACCTTCATATCTGTTTATTGACAATATGTTTCCTCGACATGCCTCATATTATGGGGGACGTCAAGAGTTTGGACCATTTCAATATTGTAGGAAACTGTTACTATTCTTGAGAAATATCTCGTGAATTTATTTTAAATTTTTTTAACATTGGAAATGTTTTTGTTTTCGTATAGGGGGTTGAAAATCAGTTTCATGTTGCATATTATGAAGCATGACTTATAGAAACAGTGGCGACAACAGGGTGACCAATTTTTGATTGGTTGTCTAAATCACGTGGTACCGGCAGTTATGTTATTATTTTTCTATAGGCGTCTTCTTGTCGAGAAAATCCCAACGGTTATATCTCGTTGCGATTTTTTGAATATTTAAAAAGTTATTAGCGTTTCAATACCCCATGTCGAAGAGTTTTGTAAATTTTGCGAAATTAAAAAGGCCGAATGCGCGCGCAGAGCCCTCCAAATTTCATGTGCGTGCAAGTCTTGCCAAAACTTTAAAATTTTTCATTAACGTCACAAATGTCACTTTTTAGTAGGATCTGCTGACCTCAAAATCGCAGCTGGACCGCACAATTCACGATGTACAGGGTTATCCAACGAAAAGGCCCACCCTTATATTTTCTTTATTTTTCGAGTTAGGAAAAAATTTTTCAAATAAAAGTGTAGTGAATCAAATGAACTCATTTAAAACCCCTGTAAAGAATATACAGGGTGTTCCATAAGAGCGGGACAAACCTAAATTACATTTTTTTAAATGGAACAAACTATATTTTTTTACATATTCAAAATCTGTGTTTTTTTGTGATTTCAAAAATATATATATGTTGTATCTTATCTTTTACTGTTTTTTATTTATTGCAAATTTCGTGAACAATATTATTTATAACACCAGCATCTGCATGCGTATCAATCAGTTAGCCATGGATGAAAAACAATTAATTTGACACTTATGTCTTACAGAATAATTGAATAAATTCAAAAAGCAAACTTTTCATCCATGGCTAACCTGATTGATACGCATGCAGATGCTGGTGGTATAAATAATATTGTTCACGAAATTTGCATTAAATAAAAAACAGTGAAAGATAAGATACAACATATATATATTTTTGAAATCACAAAAAAACACAGATTTTAAATATGTAAAAAAATATAGGGTGTTCCATTTAAAAAAATGTAAGTTAGGTTTGTCCCGCTTTTATGGAACACCCTGTATATTCTTTGAAGGGGTTTTATATGAGTTCATTCGATTCACTACAACTTTTATTTAAAAAATTTTTTCCTAACTCGAAAAATAAAGAAAATATAAGGGTGGGCCTTTTCGTTGGATAACCCTGTACTTTCAAGTTGGACTTTCGAGCTTGGATTTATTGCCAGAACGGCGGCCCGGCGGTCTGTTTTCGTTTGGAAATAAGGTTTAGAATTTTCGTGTTTTCGCCAAATTCGCCAAAAAATCCATAGTGCGTCCCATAGATTACACCTTATAGTCAGCGAAATTTAATGATTTCTTAAAGTCGGTCCTAGGACGGAACTGAGTACAGTTTCGGACTCGGGCCGACTTCAGGACCCCGAAACAGTTTTCTGTTTCTCGATACTGCCTTTCCTTCACTTTGACATTTAATTGTATCGAGTATTGTATCCAAGTAAGAAACTGCATGTTTCAAGAGCAGGATTAAACAAATGTTTTTAGTTTCCTAGTAGTGGGTCGAAAATCAGTTTTATGGCGGAATGACGTAGCGCGTGAAATTTCAGTGGTTTCAGAACGATAGACGTGTCTAAATTACGCTTTTTCGTTCACTCCTATTGAGCCTAAAATCAGAGCGTGACCGTGCAATTCACGATGTATTTCTAAGTTCGACCCTCTACCTTGGATTTCTTACCAAAACAGTCTCTCGGAAATTCGTTTGGAAATAGTATTTGAAGTTTTCGTGTTTTTGCAATTTTTTCAATTTTGTCAATGACTTGCAATTTGACAAATCATAGGGATGGATTTAGGATCGGGGTTGCTCTGACAGGTTGCCGATACCTAATTTGTACGTATTACGGAGTGTTAGAGGTTTGAGTGCCATTACTTTAACATGAGGTAGATTAAGCAAAAGTAAACAAAAAATTATTACAAGGGAATTTATCGCTGCGTTAGAAAAGTCACGTCCAACAATCTCCAAGACAACTTAACATCGAGAAGCACGTCGAACAGCTTATTTCCTTTTGTCTCGTCGAAATATGTATAGCCGAAAACCATATGTAACTTAAAATTTTGTCGTTTTTCGCAATTTACAAAGATAGCGGTGATTTGAAGGAAAATAAAATATATGTTCAACTCCTCTCTCAATGTCTGATCCAATGATATGGCACGGTTACAGTACAGGCAAAATGTACCGAAATTAATCAAATAAGCAAGAAAATTGCGAAATCTTTGTAACTCTATACTTATATTATTTATGTAATTTGAAGGTTGATTTTTATTGCATCCATATTTGTACGACGTATGTTAACTACGTGAAAACCAAATTTAGGCAAAATTCAGTAATCGTAGCCCTTCCTCAAGAAAAAAATAAGCTGTAGATGATGTGGATTCACCTATTGTTAAAATAGCAATTGAAATTTGTACTTAGTTGATGAGGACGTTGATCTCCTTGTTCTATTAATCGCTTTAACTCCAGAAGAAAAAGATATACTTTTCATAAGGCCAGGAATAGGAAAAATTATTAGGAAAATTCTTTCTCGTCAGAAATCCAGAAATGACAAGAGCGTATAAAAATAGTTATTTACATTACTAGATGCGAAAGGTTACTTTAAGGTGTGAGGTGATTTTTGAAGGGTCGAGGCGAAGCCGAGACCTTTCAAAAAACACCGAATACTTAAAAGGGTTTTCGCATCGTGAAATGTATTTTTTGTATTTTTTCTACTATACCGAAAAAAATTATGGGATTCACTAATTTAAAACTAATTATTTCATGAAATTACTTGACGTTTTTAATAAATTTTATAGTTTAGGAGGCTGCCTGTGAAAATTGTTTCCTTGGCAATGAAATATTACACATTTTAATTTCTGGTGATTTCAAACTAAAATAAACAAATACATATGTTTTGTGGCGATATAAATGGGAATATTGCTTGTGCCTTGTTTTACCCCAAGAAATCCAAAGCAAGGTATATGCAAACTTATGAAGCGTTTTTAAAATGGAGTAGGTAGGTACTACGTGCCGACAAAACTGTTGGCGTACTTCCTAGAAAGACCTTTCTTTATTAATACAAAATTGTTTAGTTGTATTAATTTGTTCAAATAGAACGAATTAATTTCGTTTAAAATTAGTTTTTCTACTTTTCTGTCCTGGCCGCATAAGTTTTACTTTCGTAGATAGCAACGCCTTATAGCAACCAGGTAACTCGAATGTTTACTTTGGTTTTCGCGCGTGTTGCTAGGGTTACAAAGTTCATTTATATAGACGGTAGTAGAAAAATACAATTTTACTGACTTATGCCTTCAGTGGTTAAGATACGACGTCTAGAATATTCTAGAAAGAAAAATTAAGTCATCAAACTTCTTCAGAAAGAAATGCAGTTAGTTAATGTAGTAGGAACTTTCAATGGCAAGAATTCAACTCCCTCACAAGTAAAATAGGCTGGTGAAACTCTTTTCATACTTGAATACGGTGCAAGGAGAATCACAAATGTCTCACTCAACTCATACAGATTTAATCGATTCAAAAAATCGCTGCACAAACAAAAATGAAAGTTGGAATTGTTTCCACCAACTTCAGAGGCAGTCGCTTAATATTCATTACGAGTATTCTACAAAATTCAGAAATGGCTTTGCAATGAAAAATATTTACAACAGTGGGGATAGAAGAAAATTAACGGCTCCTTACAAACTGTGACAACACTTTTTGTGCCAACAGCAGAATCAATATTGCAGCTTATCTCCTGCAACCGCAACAGAAAAGCAGGTTGTAGATGCTCACAAATTTACGGGAATTGTCAGGAAGTGCGATGTCTAAATTCATATATGGATAAAATTATCGAGGATCTAAACGACGCAGAAGATTTAGATGCTATCGATTCCGATCTTCTTTAGATACAAAGTGTGTTTCATTCAATATATATAAAATATTAAACAACTCGATAATCCTCAATTATTATGTACTTTTTCATTTTCCAGAATATACTCACAGATAAACAAGCAGAAAATGAAGGAAACAAACGTAAAATTGGTAAAAAAATTTAATAAAAAAGTCAAAAATTAATATTTCTCTATAAATGAAAATATTCTTATTTTTTGAAAATTTCTCATGGTTCGATTGCCAATTTTTATTATGCATGTGAAAACCTAGTTCATCCCAAGATTTTTCAAGTAGGCAACTCCGACGGTTCGGGACTATTAAGTTTCTTGAAACATAGATATGTATTTTTAAACGTATAATAATATGTCAAATTTCAACGAATTCACTATGTTCTTGTTTAGTTTGGACACTAGCTGCGTTTAATAGTTTGCGATTAATCGATAGCGGTATTTGTAATTGTTAGGAATCACTTTTTATCTTCACGAAATTATTTTAAATTATTTTAGTTTGAACATTAAAAATATTTGTTAGTGATAAAAATTTGTATAATACCATTTTAGTTTCATTATGAGAATGTTTTTGTTAATAAAATAACTTTTTATTTTAATTTCTAAATAAAACTACTGATAATGGGATTTTACTTTTTGAAAATGTTTTATGTTAATGAAATAACTATTTACTACTTTGCAACAAATTTTCATTTTTATCACATCCGAAATATCACTAGATTTGCGTTCTACATCGTCATTTCCAATGTCTCCTCCGGTTGCATCTTTGCGAAGGACTGTGAATTTTTTACTCTAACACCTGCAATTCCTTTTATTAACGTTCACTGTGTCTTAACGTACTTAGTCACTCATGGTTATATGTTGCGATTTCCTTGGCATGTTTCCTTCTGAGAATAATTTTAAGATCTTGATTTATGTTTGATAGCCGATCAAAATTTGTGCATAACCTCTACAGTTTCCGAGAAATTAGGACTGAGAGTCGAATTTGAATCATCCTGTACTTTTACAAGACATCACAAACAAAGATAATAATTATTAGAATCCACTTTCTTTTCTGTTTTGGATATAGGCTTGACAAAAGCACGTTTTGAATCCATTAAGCCTTGTCGATTTATAAGTATTTGGATTTTGAAAATACTTTTAATTCCTGGTAAGTATTTTGCGCATAATTGCTGCATGATGTTTTTGACTCTGTATTCAGAATTTAGATGCATTAATCAGTTCTTATACCCAACACATGTTGGGTATAATATATTAAAAGTAAAATGAGCTATTTAAAACCTCGATATTAAAAGTAGAAAACATGGACCCGAAAGTCATTACTTTCAGCGTTTGCTATGGCAAACAGAATCATTTTATTACTCGATATATCAAACTTATGACGTCTAGTAATGACCCTACAGAATATAGTAATTAAAAATGTTTTATTCTGTTTTAAAAATATCGCAAAAATTCTGTACCATGACCAGTGGTCCATAAATTTTAACATTCGCTTAATGTGTTTTCAGTCGGACTGCATGTATGCCGATTGCGTGTATAATAGAAAAGTTATGTGAAGCCGATTTCCTTGTTTTACATTTTTTTGTATCGCAGACATGCATAAATATAAAAATTCTTTCTTGCACATATTATGTTTACTAAGTGATTTAGTTAAATATGAAATCTATAAAAATTGTTACGACCGTTTTTTTCTTCTCATATTTTTCTTTAAGGTAATTTTAAGCGTGAAACACATTTATGAATTATTCCTCGAATAAATTGAGAGCAATAAAATATATTAAACATGTATTGAACCTAAATACCAAATTATGACAAAACAAAAATTCAAATTTTTTATTGAAAACCTGTTTTAATGAATTATCAATTAATAATCATAAATAGTCATAATAATTATAAACAAAAATTGTTGTGCGTTCTAGAGCAATGGAGGACATGAATAAACTATTAATGTTAATTACTAAATATTTTGGATATTTATATACAGTGTGTCGCACTTAAAAGTGAAACACCCTTATAACATTTTTCATTTTTATCCGTTTTAAACCAAATTTCACTCAGCGATAGATCCCATTAGGATCAACTCATGGCCAAAATACCATTCGCCCCCTACTAATGCAAAACCACCTTCGATACCGAAATAAATGTACAAAATGAAAAAAGCAAATTAGGCATTTTTTATCGGAAAATTTTACCAATGAAAGTTGTTCAGAATTGTCTAAAAACCTTAAATCCAAAATCTCATCAAAATTAAAAAAATTGACACTTATTTTGATTAAAAAAATGTTCAAGTCCGAAAATATAATTTTACAATATCAATTATATCATTGGTATTTATAGTTGCAGAGTATTTCTTTAGTTTTTTTTTTAATAAAATATTACAATCCATTTTATTTAATTTTATTTTTAGGAACAAATTTTTCATAAATTGGAAATGAATTACAAACGAGATAACAAACTTAAAAAACACACAAAAAGCAGCTAAATAACTTACAAATTACTTGACAATTACCTGCCAGTTTGCATTTTATTTCAAACAAAATTGTCACAGCACGTTATTCAAAACGCAAACACCGCCATTAAAATTATATTTTCAGACTTAAAACATTTTTTGAAAAATATTTTTTTTTATTTTTGAATTCAATTTTGGACTTTTGGAGTTTTTAATTAATTCTGAACAACTTTCATTAGTAAAATTTTTCGATAAAAATGCCTAATATGTTTTTTTGATTTTCCCCGTTTATTTTGATATCATAGGTGGCTTTGAATTAGCAATGGGCAAATGGCTTTTGGGCCATAAGTTGGTCCTGATGTGCTCTATCTTTGAGTGAAATTTGGTTTAAATTGAGTAAAAATGAGAAAAGTTATAAGAGTGTTTCACTCTTAAGTGCGACAAACTGTATATTTTCTCGTGAGTTTTGTGCTCCGACTGCTCAGCCAAGAAAAACAAGTACACATTTAAATGCGCCATAGCGATTATAGTTTTATATTGTTATGCAAAAAATGCAGTGTGTTGCCCTTTAGAATCTGTAAAGTACTTCAATGCTTGCGCAATACACGCGTGTTAAACGAATTTCACAAATCTCCTTACGGAAATGTGTTTATTTAGTCACGTCTAGACAACAAATCGTTATCATCATTTAACACGGTCCGTTTAGTACGTTTTAATAAAACAAAACCCACACCGTCTGTGTATTAGAGTGAAAAATCTACCGGAACCTTTTAATCCACTCTTTTATTTTATTTGTAGTCATAAGTATTCCGTAATTCCACTTTGGTCAGGGAGTGCCGGGTTCTCTAACTCCAAGGATCAAAACTAAATAGAAAATGCGTAGCAAAATATACGTCCAAACATCACTTCCAAGGTTTTGTCTTTTAAATCTGATAAAATATACAGTATTTAATCCGATATTTTTTTAAGATTCAAGTGTTTACTAAAAATTAAAAACTATACCTAATTATTAGGAAATGTTTAGATAGTCGTATAAATCCACATTAAAATCATAAGTGAAAAACATACATTTTTTCAAATTAAAGCTTTTTAATGCACCTACCCTCCTTTAAGTGAGAAAGTTAAAGTTAATAACGTTCTTGTGAATTAAATAAACAAAACACTGTAACCTTATTACGTAAAGTTGGTCCAAAATATCGGTTTGATAAATTGATAATATTTAGGGGCTTAAAATTTGATGTTGTTTGTCATCGAATATGAGTTTTTAGAATATAATTTGCAATTGACGACACACTCTAAAGTGTTCATTAAAGATGCGGACCAAAGTGACTTTGAATATGTTTTTTAAAGTGTGTAAACCAAAATATTAAATTAGACATTATTGTAGGTACTGTAATTTGCAAATAATTTTTTATTTTTATCTTAATAACAGTTAGTTGGTGTATATTTGAAATAATAAGTAAACTTACTACTTAATGCCATACTAAATCGAATACAAATTAATCGTTTGAAGAATGATATTTATTTTTTAATAATGTTACAACCATTCTTCATACTAGATATGTAAAAAAAAGTCATACGTAAAGCAATAATATAAAAAGGTGCAACCGGGCAGGTTTCGAGATTTTAGTATGGTATTTACTTGCCAGTAGCTTCAGGACTGTAATCAATTTTTAGTGCTACGGGAAGGTATCTGTAATTTAGGTGGTTAGGGAAGTTAAATTTGCCATTTGTAGTTTTTTTACTGGATATCAGCAATATATACACCGCCATATAAATTTAATATGTTTCTATGGCGTGCACTTTTTTATAATTATGCAAAATTTTAAAATATCTGATGCGATTTGCACACAACTTCATCCAGCTAAAGTAGGTGATCCTTGAACTGCGACTATTATTATTTCACACTAGTGACTCCGAGAAAGTTTCTCATTTAATATGAGGAAGCCTTCTCTGTCACATTTTTATACCAAAGCGTTATTTTCTATAAGCTTCGTTTTTCTTGATCACGAAGTATTGCTTTTTTTAATAAACTCCTTAATATTACCTTTCTTAATTGAGCGTTCCAAAGAATAATTATTCGAGAACGAAATAAAAAATCTTCTAATCGTCTTATTACGTGAGGTGTTTTCAAACGATTACATTGATTTTTCTATTTACGGGCTTCCATAATGTTGATGCAAATGGGATTTTGTTTGGCCTTATCATTAGTTTTTAGGAGAGGGATATAATTTTCAATTAGCAGCAAATTAAGTGTTGGTTAAATAAGCATAACCGAATTAAAATGACATTAGATATATTTCTAAGGTAAAAAAAGAACAATCAGTTGCACCATGAAGTTTTTTAAGCCCGTAGATGATATGTGATATATTATGGATTTTAAATTTTGTTATTATTGACAAATGAAGTTAGCAGAGAAGAAACATCGAGATCAATCGTTTTCAGACCCGTACACATGTACGTAAGTATTAACTTTTTTCACTATTTACAGTGCAAAAAGTAAATTTGTTACTAGGCAACGAAAGTTTATTCATAGTTATTTATGGATGGCGTTTGACAGTGACAATTTTATTTCTCTAGTTGTCAGTTTGACATTTGAATATTTTGTGTTAATGTAATAATCTGTTCAATAAAATTAAAAAGAAATGTGTGCAATACTCGCAAAAACTGTGTTTGTGTTGCACTCAACATGATTCTTCATGCCTCATGCAACAAATATACACTTTTTTGCACTAGTTACACAAATAAATATTTTAAAACCGGCCAGAATGAAGCACTCTCCTGCTTATTTTTAGGCCAGACAATCGCATTTTATCAAACTGAGGCCGGTAAAGTAATGGTTGCTATGGTGAGAGTGCGATATAGTTATTTTCCTAACATGTGCGGAAAGTGGTGCTTTTCCGCATGCGACAGCCGTTGACCGAAAGACACGAGGCAGTCATGCAAGTGCAGAGAAAACAGTTTTCTCATGTGTTATTTTTCCTACGGGCGGATGATTACGTTTTTCTTCATTAAAAAAACTAGGCTCTACTTTAAAATGATGCTACCGTGAAACTTGACGTTGTTAATTGTTATGTGACTGAGAAACATCAAATAAGACAGTCATGGCTACATGTTCGTTTGATTTTTAAAGTTACAGAGACTACTTCAACAGGATTAGTGTAATAGAAATTGCTTTAATTTCATTAAATTTGTATAAAGTAAAAAAATTTAAAAGAAATAATTGCTTTTCCGCACTAGTGTCGAAAAATGTACTTTTCCTCACTAATGCGTAAAAATGCAACTTTCGAAACTCAAGTGCTTGCCGAAAAGTGATACTTTCCGCACGCTCGTAGGAATAGACTTTTACAGACTGCTCACCAGAGCAACCAAGTGTTTGTATTCTTTAAAACTATGAAATAGGTAACTTAACGTTTAATTGAAAACGTGACAAGTGTTATAAAATGGAATTTCGAAATGACGATTTCGAGTTAATGTGTCTGTTTTAAAAACAAATATTGTACGTTAGCACGTCCAAAAACTGCTTTTACTGGACTCTCAGGCTTCCAGGACTCTCCTGCGGCTCGCCCTGGAGTTTTTCAACTCGTCCAGTAAAATACCACTTTCGACAGTTGTTGCGTAAACTACTATTATGTTGTAATGGCCTTTTAATTGCGCAACCTGTCCAGTTTGTAACTGGCTACCTACAAACAGGACTCGCTGGCGTTGTTACACTTTTCGGACGGAAACTCGGGCGCCAGTTCCTTATTTTTCAGTGCAAGGAACAGCACTTGCCTGGCTCACCGGGTGAGAACGCTTGCGGGGCAGCTAAAACAGTGGAGATACGGTTGTTTGTCCAGAGCGTCGAAAGATGATTGTCTAGTCAACTGGACTGGAAAATTTCTCAAACGGGTTAATTAGAAATAGACAACGTAAATAATAACTCGTAAATTTTACCTAGCATACCAATGTATTTATTTATAAGAAAACAATCATGAACAAGTAAGGTAAAACTGGACCGGTTAATGCAGCGATTTATTTTGCTGTCGGTTACATACAATTTTTAAAACGATCATATGCAAGCTGGCAAACAAGAGCACGCGTGCAAATAATTTAATTGCGGCCGGCGGTGGACTCGAAGTGCGAACGGATCGAGGTACCTATACCCACGCGGAGAAATCAAACGACTGGGGCTAGCAAGTATGACTCCAACGGGACACCACAATATCGGAGCGCTATAAATAAGCCACAGAGATTCTTCTTATTTCGGTTTCGGATACTACTTAAACGCGGGTTTCTACTGCCTCAAATACAGAGCTATGCTAACAAGGAAGTTATTTTCTTCCTTACCGGAAAATAAAGATTTAAATCATACACTGGGGCCACAAACTACTATGAACAGGTTACCGAATTGTTTTGCTTGTGTATGATAAATCCACGTTTTGAAATACATTCACTGGTGGCTAGGTCTTACCATCTGAGCAGAACACTGTAAGGCTCAACCGGTGAATGTGTGATATAACATTAAATACGAATAAACGGAAAATTTAAACCCAACTCTGATTTAATTAAGTAGTTCTACAAGACGTCGGTACTTACACGATGAAATCAATTGCGAATCTCGGTGCTTATTCGAGGGCGTACGGCTGGATAACGGCGGACTACTATTATTGTTCTTACCAAGATGGTTCACGATAAAGAAAATATTTCGGGTGAATTTATTAGCTTTTTCTTGCTGACGCAGGCGGTGGCGCTCTCATACGGTGGGTGGAATCCGAACAGGTGGCTCGAACTAAGAACGCGGTTTACTAAGTTCGAGCGTGTTATGCAACTTGCCATATTGAACCGGGCTAACTGAAAACGGAGATGCATTGTTTACAATTTTTAAACTATATCGCAAAAAGAACCGGCTTAAAACATACACGGATTAATATTTTAACAAGTTTTCGTAACTAATGATTGTTACTTCCGGCTTGAGCATGATTTTTTAACAATTCACGGATTTTAGCTATACAGGGGACTATCGAAAATTAATCAATTAATTTACGGCTTGTTTACCAGCTGATTTTACAATTCATTGTTACCTTAAACATATCTTAAATACTAACAGAGTTACGGGGTGTACCCAAGTGACGGAAATATTAAAATAAAACAGGTAATCCTTGACGGAGAAAAAAATCACTTCGTTACAATGTACAGTTTGTTTCTCAATGTTGCTAAGTTTTTTTGGGTAAAATTGTTCCAGTTCCTCTTTCACGTTGAGTATTTGGATTTCTTGACGTTTAGACGTGGAAGAGACCTCAGAGACTTTTCTACTAGGTATTTATTATCTCCGTGAATGCCTTATTGAATCAAAAGTTCTATGTATGTTTAACTTTGGTAGAACTCATAGTGATTTCAGCTATTGTACTGATACAGTTTATTATAACTGGCCACTGTCCTGTAATAATAAAGTAAAATATTTAAGTTGCCCTTTAAACTCAATATCGTTTTGAAACATAACCACAATACTCTAGGTAGGTAATATTAAAACAATGCTGTTGTTGTTCTTTTAATGAGGTGCGATAATATTAGTAACTTTTTGAGATACTCAGTGGCATCAACATATTCCTAATTACAGATCGCATAAAAACAAGGATGAAGAAACCCGTTCTGCATGCACCACATTATATTTGATATGGTTATTTGATTACCTATAAAAATATTACTTATATTTAGGGAATACCTAGGTCTATTCAGAGGGTTTGAGTAATTCAGTTATCGGTCCGATCGCCCCCCGGGGCTATTATTCGACCTCAGCACCCGAACTACAGGAATAAATAAATCGCTAATGTCCTTATTCTATACGGTGCCAGCTGAAGTAGGTCGTTGGGTCAACTTTGTTGACCGACTGGTAGTATTTGGGAAAGGAACGATGTTTGGAAACCCCGGAGAATGCCCGCGCCACACCCTCTTCAACACCCTTTTACACGTTTTGGTATAACAATATACTCCTTGCAAAAACACTGTTATGGGAAAAGTCTTAGTTGGTATTTGTGTTTTCTTACTAATCTGATGACATTTATTGTAGCCAGACCTATATTTGGAAATTTTTAAAAAATCAACCACATATTATTATTGATGTAGTGTAGAAAATAAATGTCTTGGCTTCATACAATTAGTGTATCCTTGGATGGAATAGGTGTAAATTCAAGAATTTTTTAATTGGGTGTTCACATTCTTGATTGATTGATTGAAAGTAAACAATTTGCATCTGTGTTCTGCCGAATGTTATTAAAAAACTAGAATATAGCCGTGTTAAAACTATGATTTCTTACTTTACGATCTTAATGACGTTATTTTCTGACATGTCATATAATGTCGCTGTCGCCTATTATTATTATTATTATTATTTTTAATATTTGCAAGCTATTTTGTTCTTAATAGAAAATAGAGAAAAATTTATTAATCTTGCTAATTCTTTTGACATTCAAAATGAAACTTAAAATTTTGTATTTTTTGTAAAATACCGATTTCCAAAATGTTTTTCTCGAAAATCTTGAGGCATTTCACAAATATTATCAAAAAAAAAAAACACAAAATGAGAGCGCAGCATCTTTTCGATTTTTTTTTGCAAAAAAATCGTGCATTTAGTTTTGAAGTAATGCCTAAAGTATGATATTAAGTAATTTTACCGGCCGCCATTGCTTCTAAATCTTTTTTCCTCCCAAAGGTTTTATTTCACATAAAAGGTTTTATTTCACATAAAACCTTGCTCAGTCACGTGTACCAAAGAAAATATTATTTAAGGCAAAGCTGTTAGCTTTCCTATTTCATCTGATTTTATATGAACATATTGAACAAGCCAAGCCACTGATGTGTTTGTATAAAATTGAAACAACCTTAAATTTATTAGAGTATGCCTAGTTTATTATGAAAAAGGTTAATTGAAAATGGTTATATATTTTTTCCGAAGGGAATTTTGTGTGTGTTTTGTTTATACTACAAGTTATTGAATATATTTTCATTCGAGAAATGCGGATTGAATAATTTTCCTATCGAACAAATTTCTACCAGCGAACAATCCTTGAGAGGATTTTATTAGGATACAGCCGCTCAGCGCCTACTCAGGACTTTAATGTTATCTTTAAATTCCCGTCCTTTTATTTTATACTCTAGACTCTAGACCATGGAGACTCCAGTTATATTCAAGATATACAATTTTTTACAACATTAGCGTCAAAAGTTTGTTAAAGGTTTCGAAGAGTAAAAAAAAAAATACAAATTATTCTCCCAGCAATAATAATATTGAAAATAGTGATAGTCGGCACGCCACACTTTTGGTCTTAGCAGCTCATTGAATTCTAGATATTCTAAGATCCATTGTACGTAACCCTTTAATAGTTTTCCACTAACACCAAAACACTGCACTAGATAGTCGACGTACGTTCGCCAACCAAGTTGACATCATCTGGAGATGGTTAAAAATGTTTTAATGTTTTAATCACCTTCAGATGATGCCAACTTCGTTGGAGAAAGGTGCGTCGAGTACCCAGTGCAGTGTTTTGATGTTAGTGAAAAACTACTTCAGGGCTACTGTCACACCAAGGGAATGGTGTTTTTTTTTTGGGGGGGGGGGGGGGAGGATAGTAAATACAATTAAATACACTTTCCTCCTTCACATGTTGGATAGCAATAATAGTAAGTAATATATATAAATAAATATATAAACTTAAGTTGACCAAAGAGATAGAAAAACAAAACGGTCAATGCAAACATTTGTGTATGATTTCTATATGAATTCTGCTGTGATTGAAATATCGCGAAAAGCAAGCACAGCTCTACTAATCTGGCAATACTTCAATTCCATAAGTCAAACTCGCAGTCAAATAAACGAAATGTTTGGTAACTGATCGTCCTGCATGGACTTCTTTGTTAATGTTAATCCTGATTCTTGCGCAGTTTGATGTGGTGCAATTAATTTTACATCAATCGATCTTTTTCAATTTCTTCTCTTCTAGATGTGCTATAAATGCGTTCCAACTAATGATGCTGTGTTAGTGCGATCGTTCCTGCGCGCCAATAGTAAATTACTAAGAAATTACCGTTATAAATAACACTAATTTTTTGGGGCTTTAACAAATGGAGCCTAGCTGGTGGGAAATAATTGATAAGAGTACTTTTCTCTCACTCCGATTTTTAATAAAATTAAGAGCATTGAAGAAAGTGAGTTAAGGAGGTGAGTGATCATAAGGGGGATGTGACAGAAAGTATATAACTTGCAGTAAAATGTCGATAAACACGACTAGAAGCGCTGGATTCTAAAAACCTCACATCAGCTTAGTAGTTGCGTTGATAAGTTGGCCACAGTCTTACTGTAGAATTTAGCCCTGTTGTCAGATTTGAAATAAAACTAAATTGTTTTTTTAATGAACAAACCCTGTATTTTTTACATATTTAGGTTCTCCTTACTGTTCTGATTTTAAATATATTACATATTATATAATCGCTCCATAAATAAGTGAGTTATTTGATAAAAAGAATTTATAAAAACATAATTAATTTTTGATCAACTTATGTATAATTATGTCATTAAATACTTTTTATCAAATAACTTATTTATGGAGCGATCATACAATATGTAATTTGCCTGCCGATTTACAATTTACAACATTTTCGGACGACATACTGGTGTACAAATTTGTAGTATGCTTTTCAACTATTAATTTTCATTGCAATCATATCTTTTTTCTTTACCATCAGTTCTTGTTAAATAAAGTTACACTGAAGCATACATTCTGTAGATGAACAGCGGTATATAATGATTATCTTTTTAACAAATTGTTTCAAATGTACGTCCTCTGTTTATATATTATGTCATTGCAGAAAAATATTACTTCTTTCATTATATATTCTTACCTGTTATTTTCTTTTCATTCTTGTTTATTTTGTCTGTTGGCATTTATTTTCTAGACACAACGTGAGATTCTAAAGGCGGATGCTTATTGAGGTGATCCGTCTTTGCTGGCATCTTTTATTTAGAGATAATTAACAAAAAGAGAAATTAAATAAGGTACACCTACATAATTTCAACAAAACAACAGTCCTACAATATTTTCATTTAGATTCAATTTAGATAATATCGAAGGGTGGACGTATTTTTAATTAAATTGAACTGCTAGATGTACTGCGGTTTTTAACAATGAGGTAAATAATTTTGTTGAGAATCTATGTAGTACCCGAACCGAGCTAAATACATAAAACTCAATTTACTGGTTTAAACAGCTACTGCGACGAGTAGTCTACCGGCCTGCACAAATTTGATAGTCAGAAATGGTTTCAAAAAATATTTGACGTGACAGACACGTAACGAATATAGACATACCTACGTGTAAAACGATAAGGGTTGATTATGTAAAATTTATAAATGTTTTCTTAACCGCCTCTCAAGTAACCGAAGTAACGCCCGGAAAATCCTAGGATTTTGTGTTATGTAAAGAGAGACGAGGCCCTACAGTTTATTGTGGAGTCCGAACCACATCTAGAGCTTCGATAATTTTCTCTCCATCTAATTTCGAAGCAAATCAGAAATAAATTATTAATTTGCCCTGGGATGGATTCGAACCTTTGCAACCGAGTAAGTACGTATGAACGCATTTACCCACTCGGCAAACGTGCCCCAAAATGATGAGAATCAATTAAAACCTGTTAGGTATTAATTTAAGTGAGGTGAGGATTTTCTTATCTGGAAAAAAAATTGCTTTAAATATTGTTATGGGATCAGTGATTTCTATATATGGCAATAGTAATAAAACATCTTAAACAGAAGTTGAAGATTGCAGACGGAAGGTATCTACTTCAGCCGATCCACTCATTGTCTAAAATTAATTAGCTCTTCCTTGTTTGGAGAGGTATCAGTTTTCCGTAGTAGGGAAAATTATAACGAGCAAATTACATAGACATTTTCAAACCGTCTAATTTATTGACAATTTAAAACGGAAATCGTTTAATAAATAAAAATAAGTAAAGTATAAATTCGATGACAAAGTTTTGTAAAAATCTCCAAACTACACTTACCTAATGATAAATAAGGTTAACTAAACTCATTACCTTACAAGAAATAAAGTATTATTAATTATACCTAGGCAAATACAAACAAAAGTATTGTATTTGCCTAGGTAGAAATAGAGCAGTACGCATAGGGCTCAATGTGCCGACTGCTGTCATTTGAGGCTGCAATCGTGGTCCATGATGCACGAAAGCACGAATTTGAGTACTGTGTACTGTGCTTTCTAACCTTTATTAGTTTACATCTTATATTCTTTATTTAGCTACGCTACGCTGACGAGGAGCAATAACTCCGAAACACGTGTCCGTAGCTGCATCATGTTTCTTTTTTGGGGTATATGGCATTAATCTTATCTCTTGTATTATTAATTATATATTATTAAAGCGGCTCGTAGATGGTCAATAATATTGCACAATATTATTGACCTTGTAGAGTAATGTATTAATGGTTTGAACAATGTATTGTAGATATTTTAAAATTAGTTTGTCGAGTCAATTACATAGAAACGAAATAGTCACTTTGCTCAAGTCGTCAATAGCCGCAAAATGTATCATGCTAAGAGTAATTTGTACAATTCTTTAGCGTCATACAGTTATGATAATTCCACGAGCTGATGGTCTAAAAGGTTTCGGTAGTTGTTATGGTTAAGCGGAGTAATGGCATTTTATGTGCAATTTACAACGTGGTTATTAGACGAAAATTCGCCCCAGTTCAGGCAAATGCACTTTTAGCTATAATTAACTACATACAAAAGTTTAAATTAGGCTGGTATGGATATAAATTAAGTCTGTGACATATTTCCATAATTGTAAATACACAAAATGCATTATTCATTGGAATATCAATTTCGAAATCAACGAATATTGTAAATTCATTTGATGTATGTAATGGGTTATTTTAAATACATAATTTATGTTCTTATATCGAATAATTTAAATTTACAAATGCGTATAATCAACCTTTCATCCTATAATAAATCCATATAAACGTTATCACGTTGATTTTAAATTACGCTGATATAAAATGTAATATGAATTTATGGATTATTGTTCTATTTGACGAAACGCCATTTGTTTAAATAATGTAATACATTTATGCACAGGGTTCAGTTCCACAAAGTAATTTATTTTTATTATGAATATTTAAATGAATGAGAGCTGAGAGTAGGCAAATGTATCCGGAATTTGCGGATGGCACTAGATAGGAACTTTTTAGTAGCAGCATTTTAGATATTCTGTCTCCGAATAGGAATTATTTTAAATCAGTGCTTAGCAAGGAAATATGCTCAAAGCATTATATTTTATAAAATTATATATATGTAGGTATGTTAAGTTAGACCTCAATTTTATACTTCTCTCTTAAACGGGCATAATATACTTTGCTTTAAATAACTTGGACTAAATCGAACTAAATTGATAATGACCGAAGAAGATATAAGCCATAAAAATATTTTCCACTGAAAAACTCTTCAGATTGATCTACACGTCGATATATTTTTATTCAATAGATTTTCCAAAATTTTTGCTCGCAACAACATATAGGATGAGGCAAAAAAGCATTGTAGATTCTGTAAAATCTTCTTAGCTCACCACGTATTTTCGAAAATAATTTTTGGTTGTAGGCTAGTCTGTCTCTTAAGTTTTTAAATTTTCATCATAAAACTCGCAGAAATCGAGGTCAGTATTGCCCTACCCTATTGACTCATCATGTCTGCTACAATAGGTAGGTTTTTTTTGCTTTGGGCTTCTAGCCCCATGCAGCCAGTCGCAAAATAATATTACTTTTTACATGGCCAGAATTTATAGCAACCAGAGCAAAGAAATATTGAAATTAAAAAATATTTTAAGTTAAATATTTTTTTATTTCAATATTTTTTTCATTTGGGCGGTATGAATTCTGTTATTTAATTCAAAGTCATATACTGAACCTATATAGTTATGCGAAGTAGTTGTTAATTACTTTGAGAATTACTTTTTAATAAAAAAATAAAATAAAATAGAAAGGTTATTGGCTGGAAACGCATAAAATTTAAGAAATATGAATGGATTATTGTAAACCTTAAATAGTTTTTGAAATAAATCGAGTCAAAAATGGCTTCTAGGTTCAATCTAATTTATTGTCTAAAAGTTATTTTTCTACGATCGTGCAAAAAGTATTAACTTTTTGCACTACTGACAGTGCATAAAGTTTTATTTTTTGCACTAGTGCAAAAAATAACTTACTTTTGCACTAGTACAAAAAGTAAGTTTGTTACTAGAAAACGAAAGTTTATTCATAGTTATTCATGGTTGGCGTTTGACGTTTGACAGTGACAATTTCTCTAGTTGTCAGTATGACATTTAAATATTTTGTGTTAATGTAATATTCTGTTCAATAATATTTAAAAAAAAGTCTATAGAGGACCACCCTGTATCTTAGTAACCATTTTTTAAATTTATTTTAATGAATCTGTAGGCATTACAAGGTACTTAGTAATTAAGTAAATGTCCAAGATAGCAGACTATACAAATCATGTTTCGAAACTAATCACATTAATGATGAAATGTAGTCTTCATGCATATCTTCGTCTACATACATCTACCTTGTGTAATATGTATTACATTACATTACATTACAAATAATATGTATTACAGCATTATAGCGCATTGTGTGTGATGCATTTTTTCGTTTGATTTTCTGATATTTTCTTAAAAGTTCAACCGTATTTGATGGATTTTAATTATTAGTTCATTGAACATTGGGCCTTCTGCCATGCGTACATCCGATGCCAATAATTATTCTTGGGTTACTGCCAGAGACTGTTAAGCCGTAAATGGTGCAATATATACACATACAAATCTAGTTATTAAACGGTTAGAATGTTTCATTTATTAGGCTTTAATCCTAATTTAGCAGTAGACAATTAACGTGTTATAATTTTGTTTTGTAGTTGAACATCAGCTAAGCTGCTAAACTAGCTTGAAAAGAAATTCGTTAATTAGCCAGGTTTAACTTCCGCAGGAAACTTGGTTTTAAAATTGTTCAAGGCAGTTCGAAGCAAAATTAGCCACGAAAATTAATAGTGGGTGGAAAATAATGAATTTATTTTTAAAATCGCTGAGAGATTGAACATTTAGAGGCAGTTGGCAATTTATTTTGGTTATATTGGTAAATTCAGGTATTGAAATAGTTTGTCCAAAATAATAGGCATAGTCAGTGACGTAGTAGGATAATTTTTGGAAGGTGAAAAGGAAAAAGTACCACTTAATTTTGACATAACTCCCTAGCACTTAAATAATATTCTTTAGGCACAAAGTATATATTACGATTTGAAAATATTTCTGTCTGAAGAAAGGTAATTAAAAAAATAAAATAGTACGGCCTAGAAGAACAGTGTATATAGCAAACCCTCATTAATATGATTTCTATAGATACCTGTAGTTAGCAACAAACACATATGACTGCTTGGTTGAGATGCAAGCACATTTGACTCTCACCCAGGATTCCTGTGGCACTGCATTTACTCCGCCACACAAAATTATTTCTGATATAGTGGGATTACCTGTGGTGTATTACTAAATCACTTTGCATATTTTTCTGAAAATTGCTGGTTAGTGTTTGTTTACTGTCTTCCAAGTTATCGAAATAACCTTCTAAAGCAAAGTTTTATTGAAGCTGAAATTTGTATTTAGCCTCCATTTTGCTATTTAGCGAAAGTTTCTGCAAAAGTTGGGGCACACAAGTAAGGTGTAAGAATTACTATTTCGTCTTGATTCCTAACACATCCTAAAACAATATTTCATTAGCATCGAAGCAAATTTTTTTGGTGTCTTATTCAAGGTATAATATGGTAATATATCGAGTTAGGAGTGATTGTTAATTTTAGAGGAATAAGAAATATTTAAAATTTTTCTGTTTGCCCTAGAGATATACCGTGATCAAGTCTCATTATAAAGTTTATTTTAAACATATTCAAACGTAGTTATATATATTTATTTAGGTTAGCCCTTCGGTTATATTGTACGGCACCATATTATTGCCATGCTCCGAATTCACTGCAGGTGCATGTTTCAGAACGTATTTCATGTTATGGCAAAATGTTGAGATGGAAATAAACTTTAATAATACAGAACTCAATATTGTTTCATGTTTACATTTAACATCACATTCATTACATTACAAAAATAGAGGTGGAATCCAATGTGACTGCTCGCCTCCGGCATATTTTAGCATAATGTTTGCAAATTCATTCTAGTAGTGTCAGGAAGTTTTCACACAAAGGCATTTTGTGTACGAATTTAGTTTTGGAATTGTAAATTCATCTCGGGAATCGAATTTGCGGTAAATAAAGGCCCGACTGATTAATTTGTTTGGTTATACTATTACATAAAACATCAATGCAAATATTTATGAAACCAGGCAGGTACTCTATATATACAGGGTGAGTTTGAAGTTGAAGGTAGTTATAATTTAACCCTGAACACATTTCGTTGAATACAATAAGAAAAAATAAATCCCAAAAAATGTTTTCGTGTGCCGTTTCAAAATTACTTCATCGTATTTCTTTGAAAATCAATCAACAAAGTTTTACGCAAGAACTAAAAAAAAGTGTTAGTGGGTTTCAGCAGATGTCAAAATCTTTCTTTTGTTTTATTCAAATTTTAAAGTTTAAACTAAAATATGTAATTTTTATTTAATTTCGCAATCTATACTGAATTAATGGTTTTGTTTTGAATTGAATTGACTTAATTAAGGGGGGCTACTAATATATCGATATATTTTTATCAGTGTAAATTCGCTTTCCCCTTGACATTTTAAACATAATGTTCTTTATTGCCAAATCATTTCGTTATCAGCAAGTCTTAGCGTAGTACTTCAATCTACCCAGACGCGTTTTTGAAGAGCCTGTCAGGGTCGGATAGGCCCACGCAGAGTTTAACTAACACATTGAAAACATACATTTATAAACAACGAAATATTTGCGTTAACAAATAATGTAAACGAAACAAATTTTTGTTTTAAATTAAATAAAATACTGACCCTTTACGCATATAGGAGACAATGAACAGATATCTAAGATCCAAGGATACTGGAATTATTTTTTGCGAAAACACTTCATACCAAACAACTCGGGTAAGAGTTCTTGCCTCTCAACCAAGCAAACAAAACCAAAATCCCAAAAATTAACTCGACGTTTTCAATTGGTATAAATTAATAATTCCGATGATTTCTGGTTGAGCATACAAAATTATGTTTTAATTTTAGATTTCTGTTAACACACAAGTTCAATTAGATTAGTTCTTCAAATACCTACATGACTTTAATGTGTATTTATCCTTTAGTTACTTCCGTGTTAAAAGAATAGATTTCCTTCAAATGTTAGAACTAAATATTTCTATCCATAATTTTATCTTCAGCAAATTAAAACATCTAATTTTGTAATCAAAATTACTCATTATTTTCAGTGAATTTCCCAGACAATAGATAGATAGATAGATAGATAGAAGTTTCCAAATGGTTGGTTGCTCATGCGTTACCCGGTTCTAGAAATAAAGAAATCTCTTTTAAATTTGTATACCTGTAAAGCAGTGACATTATTTGTATCCCTCCATTTGGGTTGTTTGGTCTCGATGAATATTCTTTGAATCCATCCCTGATCTACACTTACTCTGGCCCGAGGCATTGGCACGCTAAAGTCTCTCTCGACTCGCCCTTATTCAGATAGCATCAAGTTTATATTGTATCAATATCAAATAAGAGTATACCAATATTCAAAATTGGATAACTTGCAACAGTTGATAGGAAAAGTTAAATTTGGAGCAGGAGAAAATTGTTCCTAAGTGTCGTAAAATAATCCCTATAAAATATGTCGTCCCGCCTCCCTTATCATTTTTGCATCCCTTCTTTGTGCTGATGGGATAATAAGTTCGGATTTTTATTCATTCCTTTTACTACGCAGCTCAAAGCCTTACTACAGGGTGCACCTTCCCGACATTTTTTTTAAATTGCCTTTTAGTGTTTTATTATTATTATCATTGGGTAACGATTGAGTATGAGATGGTAAAATTAAATCACATAATATCCATAAAATTAATATTGGAATATCTTAAGATCCTATACTTGTTCCATAGATTGTGTGCGACTTGCACTACTGCACTGGGGTACCACGAGAAGATATTCACTCTTATATTTAAAGACCTGAGAATAATAACTCTGGTAATGTACCTCAGAAACCAAATTTGATAACTAGTTCTATAACTTTGCTGTTCAAGGTAGAAAGGATGTTTGAAAATGGCAAGTTCGACCCGTATGGGCCTTCAGGGCAAAATATAGATTGCTGTGTTTGTGAAACATTGTGAATTAACTAGGAATTTGGTAGTTTATACTCTCTTCTAAATGATAAATAACACAAGTGTTAATACGGAACTCTGAGGCACTCCAAACAGCACGTTTTGATATTTTTAGTGGCAATTGAAGAGTTTCTTAAATATTTGTACGAGGCGCTTTTAATCTTGAGACTTTCGCAAACTCTCGAAATTAAATATATTACTATAGTATCAAGATACAACATCGAAAATTTCGTTAGCTTTTGAAAATTGGATAATTTTGATAAGATTAGTTTTGGTTTATAGAATATACAGTGTCGAAGATTAGAAATTGGATTTTATAGTATTTTTATTTACACCAAACCATTATCGTCTTGCTTAGACCAATTTACGTTTATATCATGTTTGTTCAGAATCATCTAAATAAATTTATAACCCTTGAATCATCTCCTTTGGTTCACCCCTACAAAATTAATAACTCCTCTAGTATCCCCGTGAGTTCTACCCACACATCATCTTAAAAGCATTCTTTTAATCACTACCTCTATGAGAACAATAGGCAATTTCGATTCCTATAAAAATTGTATTAATTTGACCAAATCTGGTTTAAAAATTCTTATTTGTATCAAATATAATCAACCTAAATTACATCTAGGATTTTAACCACAGATCGCAACATCTTATTCAAATTCAATGTACATTTTACACGGGATGTACTTTGAAATAATCCGGTGGACATTTGCGATTTAAACCTCCTTGTTATTCAAGTTATATTTTAAATTTATTTCCTCAGCTTATCACGAGTGCACAGAGAGGTATGTGAAAGTCGTGAGATGATTCTGGGCAATTTTAACCGACATGCTGCAATAATAAAGAAATAAAACTTGGCCGAATTGTGCCGTGCACATACTTCAGTGGCGGTCGACACTATTGTCATCTGCAAATTTCTGTGAAGGAAAAATATTGGAAAAGTTATTACTTCAAAGTTGATGTTAGTTTCCAAAGGCACTCTTAGGAAACTTTTGTTATTAAAGAAAATATTATCCCGTTATATGTAGGAGTATTAATCTGGTTATGTGGGAATATACTGTTTTTGCTGTGGTTCTAGTGACTAGTAAATTTTTAATACGTTGCATGGGCGTGTTCAAAATCATCTTGTGTATGACGATATTTAGAAACGTATTCAAGTGGTATCATGGATTATTCATTATTAACATTTATAAGAATTAGAACAGAAATTCTGAGGTTTGCCGAATTTAATTATTTATTCTTGCTCACAAAAAATATCGAGAAAGGTACTTTAGCTATTTCAGCAACACTGTTGAATGAAAATATAATTTTCAAACTGTAGCACAGAGACCTTAATAAAGATTCTAGTGAGGAAGGTTTTAAATGGAACTATTCATTGATTAATAGCCAATAAAATATACTACCCCCTTGAGAACAACATCCACGTGTGTAAGTTTTTAGGAAAACACTTTCAGAATAAGAAAAAGGGGTGCGGATAATTTTAATTGACCCACTCTGTTATTCTGTTGTCCATGAATCTTAATAAACCTAAAATTTCAAATTAGATTTGTAGTAGTATAAAACAATATTGATAAAGTTTGCATTATAAGGGTTTATTGCATTGGAAAATAGCGATATTAAGTATGCGATATGAAGAACGCCGGAATTATAGCACGGCACTGGAAAAATGTTTTCTTTTACGTCAATGGTTAAAGTTTTTCTACCTAAAGGTTAAAGTTTATTCACGTCGAACGCTACTTTAATATTGTA
Source organism: Rhagium mordax (assembly GCA_963680705.1). Taxonomy (NCBI): domain Eukaryota; kingdom Metazoa; phylum Arthropoda; class Insecta; order Coleoptera; family Cerambycidae; genus Rhagium; species Rhagium mordax. The sequence goes on along the minus strand of OY796658.1, from coordinate 25,503,386 downwards.
CACACAATCCCATCATTTTTTCAAAAGATATTTAAAGAAATAATTTATTTTTCAAAATTTTCATGACCTGAATCTTGAAAATCTCTAACAAAATCTGTAACGACAAATGTTTACTTATATAACAAAATATTCTTAAATATTTGGAAAGTTATAGATGAGCTAAAAATAAGTAGAAAAGTTTCTATAAGTTTGTATTCTTGTGTGTGACAGATACAAGGTATTTCGTGAAAAACAAAAAGCAGTTATGAATATTATTGGCTTGACTTGACATTTTTAGATCTCTATTATTGTTGCCTTTGTACTTCTTCCAGTGGCGTTATTGCAACGTGGAGGAGATACATTTTTCGCCAGAACCTTGTTACGTCATGATTTTGTGGAATTCGTGAATTTGGGAAAAGGTATCTTTGGATTTCTCTTGAAATCTCTACTTTTCGATTAAAGCAGCTGTTTCTACTTAATAAAATAATTGTTTGTTTCACAAAACTTCAACATACTGTAACTTTGTTAGCAATCATCAACATTCACAGAAACATTCCAACTTATTTTAAACCCTGTACGGCCTCCTGATGTTTGAATGGTGAATTTTGTACCATTCCATAGATATATTTATTGGAAATTGGAAATTGTCGTGAATCAAAATTGCCAATCCGATTTCAACGGAATTATATGTTTTTGACCTAACCATAAACAAAAAGTATTACTTAAAAATGTGGGGACCCCGTATCCCTTGATAACTTAAATAACATTTTAAATATTTCTATGAAATTGTAAGTAAGATGGCGGGGTTGGAAAAGTTATACACAATGACCTTGAAATTCCTGAAAAATTTTCGCCTACGGCGTATGTCGGGGCTCCCGCACCCCCTGCCACTCATGCCCCGTACACAGCTCTTTACCTCTGAGCCTTAACATTACGAGCCGCCACTGACGGGCACATTAAAGAAATTGGGGCTTAAACAAAATAAAACGCGAGAGAGAATTTTTTTGGCGGTGCAAAATTCGAATCTTGTCCTGGGCGCTCATGGCCTTAGCTACGACGCTGACCTCATAATCGTTGCTTCCCTACTTTTTTCCTTTTAGAATTATCCAAGTTCAAAATGGGTTAAAATGTAGTTGGCCATCTTGCATCATATTTTAATCGAAAAATTAAATCTTAAATTAGATACATTATTCTCTGTAAGTATTTCTTTTTTTTTTATATATATTTATAATTTATTGTCGTAAATTCATAAGATACATGAATATTGACATTGTATTTTGTTAGTTTTTATTATATGTTTAGATAATTAAACTCGTGTTTAGCATTTAATATACTTTTAATTAAATCGCTAAGAAAAAAGACAGAACTAAGAGTTTGTTTTTCAGTTTACGTTTTTATTTAATCACATAAAAATAAGTGTATACCTAATTCTGGAAGTGATTTAAAGTTAAACATAATATTAATTGAGGATTGGTATCAAAAAGGCCGTTTTGCACAACATTTCAGGATAAACGTACCTACATTTCTATATAAATAACACTTTCAATCCATAAAATCAGATCGTGAACCGCCACTGGCTTAACAACGCCTTACGCGATAGAGATAACAGATACAAAGTGTGATATTGCCGACTGAGATGGTCTCAATATCACTCCTGGGAGTAGTTATGCAAAAGTTGAGCTCAAACCCAGCCTGCAGATACACAGTTATGATGAGATGCCCGTAAAGGGCACGTGAGATGCCTCCCACTGCTCTCCACACTCACCAACAGCCCACTAGCGGCTTTGATCTTTGCTGTTTGGCTTTGCTGGTATATTATGAATGGTCAGGTTTCAGTTTTAATGTTTTGATATGGTCTAGTGTGCTCATATTTTTGCACTATTTACTAATATTACACAGCTTGCAGAAGTTTGCTTTTCGTCGTCCTGTTACAAACAATTTTCAAAGCAGTGACTTTGTATAAATGCTCATATTTATTTCTACTCATTGTTGCTTTAGAATAATTAGTCTTGACCAAAACATTCATTACACAGGTTCTTCGTGTAAGTAATATTTTATAGTTGTTGTCGATACTGTTTTTAATACTTGTTGACCATTGAAAAGACCACGTCGTCGATTATATTTGATACTTCAGTACCGTCCTATCTTAGAGAAACACTAGTTACTGGGGATTTGATTCCCACTTGCCAAGTGAGAAGCAAGAATACCTTAACTATACCACCTCAACTCCCATGTTTCAGAAATCCTTTACCTATAATGCATTGACTTTGTATAACTCTGTAAAAACGAGAGTTCTTTTTCTAAATGCATCTTCTACTTTTTGCTTATGTACGATCTATATTTGCATTAATATATGCTAGCCTGTCTGTTATATATTAAATGTACTATGTGTTACTGAGACTTGGTGCACCCTTCTTATTCCCCTTTTCCTTAATTCAGAGAAATTAAATTCACACATGGTGTTCTTTTATTAAATGACTGACGACGGAAAACAAAAGATCCTATGATTGAAAATAAGACAATTATTAATACTTTTCTAAAAATGCTTCCTAACCGATACACCATTAAGATGATAAAAATCATTTTAAAGCATTCTAAATAAAACCTTTACTTTTTTTTTTTTTTTGCTGTTTATAACTTTGTTTATATCGTCGTCAAAATGAAACGCAAATAAATAGCTACCTATGGTTTCAATTATATATTATAAAACCATGAGCGAAAATAAAATGGCTTTGCCTATGAACAACTAATAGACGTTTTGTATTCTTCGCTGTCTAACTTCTCTTCTCAGTATCCACTTCTTCATTGCGATTAACTAAGTGCTTTAAATAACTCCAAAGTAAGAAATCACAAGGATGAGGGCTGGAGAGCGTGCAGTCCAAGAAACTGGCTTATTGCGTCCTATCCACCTATTGGAAAACATGCAATATAAAAGGAGGCGGTAGTGCTCATTTTTGGCAAACTGACTTATTTTTACCAGTTCTACATCCTCTTAAAATAAATGCCCCAACTTTGAGAACACCCTGTATATTCACAAGTTTCTCAGTTACAAATGGCCAATGTTGACTTCGGAAAAACAATATTCTTTTTGCAGTTTTGAAACATTTGGTAATATTTGGTATATATTGATTTATCCAATTGTTTATCATTGTGAAAATTTTTAAATTGGTCCCCCATATCCCTGCAATTTTTTTGTCGCTACGACTATGCCACAAAAATTTTATTATGGAATATGCCAAACATTTTTCAAGATTCTCGAAAATACTCATTATTGCTGCTGGTTTTTAATTCTAATGTTATGGATTAGAAGTTGTGTGGTATGCATTTTCCTTAACATACACTGTATTCTCCAAATTTAATTATTTTACCATCAATATTAGGGCGTTATCTAGTTTCTAATCAATGTCAACAAAGCCTGAAATTTGTGAAGGATGAGTTGGGAAAGAATTGCTGTACCTCATAATGCGCCGCTTCCTTTAATAGTTTTTTCCGGACGATTTAGTCTACCAGCTCTAATGGCTAGACGGCTTTGCTAATGGGGTATAAATAATGCGATTAATTAATATCTTACTGTGTTCCGATGCATCGGACATAAGCCCAGATTACTAAAAATAACAGCGCTAGAAATTAATAAATAATGCATTATGCGATTTCAGTGCAGGAAATTCGCAAATAAATATTTTCTCTGGTCTAAAAACCACGGATTTACGGCTAATAGTTATATATAATTCATTATTTGACACAATACAAAGTTTCTGCATATAATCGGGCTCACTGTTATATTGGTCAAAGTTGCTGTATTTAATTGAGCATAGGATTTTTGTATATTTATGTGTTATTTTTGGAATGGAGGTTTATAAAAAAATATTTATTGATGTTATAGAAATTAAAAGTGTAGATTATTATTGCAAGTGTTAAAGAAAGAACTTATTATTGACTATAACGTATATGTGGTTGATATAAAAAAATTGGTGTAATACGAGACTGTACTATAAGTTTTCAGTTTTCATAGCTATTTTTTTCACCTCTATTACTTCCATTTATTGATATACTGCAGTTTGATATCTACATATTTTTATTTTTCTTCTGGTTAGTTACTAAATCTCAAGATTTAAACCGTTTAAACTAGAGGCGATGACACAATTAATTTTAAGAGGACCAATGACCAAAACTTATATAATTGAGTGGATAAATATTGTTGAAATGTTTTTTTTATTACGAATATTAATAATTCGTATTAAAATTAGTACAGCTGTACAATTTTTTAAACGAAGGACTTTAGATTTCTTCTGAATGAATTAATTAGCGACATGATATAAAAACAACCATTAGAATGTTAAGTCTTATTCTCTCTGTACCTACCATTCTTGAGAAGTATCCGGTAATGTAAATAATTCATAAACGCTGAAATATTTTCGCAGAACTTTAATTTATAACAAATTATAACATCAATTAAAATCTTTACAAATTAATGGATTTAATTTTTTTAATGCGAAAAGAAATATGTAGAATTTGTGTAATATTTTTCAGTTCATAATGAACTCTTACAATTCCTTGTAGAATTTTAAAATTTAATCTCTTGTTTGTAATAAAGTTATCTTGTTTTATTTTTTACAAAAAAAATATTTACTTAAAATGATTTCCTAACTGCCTCTGTAGAGTCTGACCCACATCTAAAGCATCAACATATCTCACTTCATTCGAAATAAATCGCAAATAATTTTTTAATTTGCCTCAGGATGGATCCGAACCATCGATCTTCGCAACCAAATAAGTACTCGTATCAATGCGTTTACCCACTCACCAACGATGATCATTAAAAGGCCAAAGATAAATAAATAAGAACTTGTTGACATTGCTAAAAGGTATATTGATAACCAAAAGAATAGGTCTGTAAATCTGTCCTTTTTATATAATCAAAATCAAAATAATAATCAAAAGCACAGTTTATTTAGGAAAAATTCCAGGGCCGGACTTATTTTTTTATCAGTGTGTAAAATAATGACTTAATATTTGATGGCACATTTACCCTTATTTTTTTAATAAATTTTCGAAATGTTGATTGACCAAATTTAAATTCTACAAATAAAGTAGGCAGCTATCTAACGTCATTATATTAATAATTTCACATTAGTAATCTACAAAAGAAGTTATTATTATTTGTTTATCTGTAAAAGGACCGTATTTAAGCTTTTTTTGAGTTTAAATTTCCTTTCAAAATAACATCCCATTTCACTTATACAAAAAAATGTATTTTAACTAACTGTAACTAGGCTTATACTAACATACCTATACAATTAAAATCAGTTACGGAACATCTTTAGAAAATAATTATTAAAATAATGAATTTTATTTTTATAAAATAAAGTCAGAAATCACACAAACAAATAATTTATTAACAATTATTCACAAATGGTTGGTGACCGTAATGAATGAATTTTGTGGCGCGTTAAAAAAAACAATTTTTTTTTCAATAATTTATTTTTAGACATTTTGAATTTTGTAATTTTTAATCCAATTTTTATCATGCATTAAAGAAGATCTAATAAACTTAATAATTGTATGTTTAGAGATGAAACATCAATGTGAGTATATCAAATTGGATATGTTTTTTGTTATTGTGCTTATATAAAGCCTAAATAAAGTCATTTATAAACAATGCATATCAAGCAAAGAAAGAGAATTTAAAAAAAAATTATTCACAACACGTAATATTAGAAAAAGAAAGCAAAATTTATTAAAATTACAATAGATTTTCAAAATGAACACCTCCAGCGTTAATGCATGTTTGGGAATGTTTTAATATGTTTTTTACTGATCTGTTAATTATTTAGGGGTTATTTATAATAGGTATACTCGTAGATATACCATTACATACGTTAAAAATTTTTGATAATAACTGTTCCCGTGTGTCGAATACTTCATTGCACACCTCTGGCTCCATAAAAAATAGTCTAGAGGTGTTAGATCAGGAGACCTCGATGGTCAGCTTACTGAATCTTCTCGACTGATCCATCTGTTGGGGTAATGCTAATTTAGATAATCCAGATAACGACCAGTAAAGCAAAATGCACATCGTGCTGATACCTATTCCTGGTATCTCTCAATAAATCGTTTTAATTGTGTTTCGAAAATTTATTATAAATTAAATGTGCCATCAAATATAATGACATTATTTTACACACTGATCTATTGTCTCTTTAAATATTTACTAACATTTAAATTATATACAGGGTGTTGTTCGAGGCACTGAAAGCTACCTAAAAAAATATAAGTCCGGTCCTGGAATTTTTCCCAATATATTATGCTTTTGATTTATATAAAAGAGTGTAATATTTATACCAAATTTTATCCCAATATGTGCGGCCGTTCCGAACATAATATGGGGGCATGAATAATTGGTCAAGAACCATAAAACACGTATCTCGAAAACCATTCATTTTCAAGGGTAAGTGTGGGGTATTTTGAACTGAACAAAGTGTGCTCTATCTCCTATTTCACTATGTCCGCTTAGATTTGAGACACCCTGTATATGCCAATAAATCTAACAAAGTTTACAAAGACATTATGAGTATTAGGTATTAGGTATATCGCTAATGGAATCAGGCACTATCAAAAATATTTAAATGAAACTCGTCTGATTTCGTGTCAAGAAGTGAATGAGTAAAATGTTCGCAATAAAAATAATTATATAAGAGTTTTTGCTTAAATTATCTTACTTATACTTTTTCAAAAATGAGGATTAGGAAGTATTAAAAAAAAGGTTCTCATGGCTGTTCCAAACTTTACAAACGCACTGCACACGTATATGTATATATTAAACACACGTAATTTCAACAAATCATTGCTTAAGAAAAGAATTAGGTTGCCTATAAATGTCATTGCTCCCTGCTTACTGAACCCATCGAGAATGTCAAGGAAATCGAATAGGAGCAAACCCTGGATATAGTAGCGGTATGCATCTAATGGTTTCTGAAGACATATTGAGGTTTCTTATGTGCTTATTTATTTCTAGAAGCGGTGCCGATCGGTCTTCACACTTCAGAACAAATAGCATCGAAAAAATTTGCCCGCTATCCGTACAACGTACCTCGGTAAGAAGTGTGGAGGATAAATTGTATAGAAATAAGTAGTGGATCAATACGGACTTATATATAGTGCCCGAGATGTACGCGTATAAGGCCCTGGCGGCCCCGGTCTACTTATCCTCATATTCCCCAGTGGAAACACACACAACAATTTGCCGTTAGAAATCCTTTTATTTTTTATGTTTTATATTTTTTATGTCAACCCTGAATTTCTTAATTGTTAACCACTGTACAGGGTTTTCACAGAAGTATTTTTAGCATAATTGTACATCTTAAAATAAATATAAATTAAGAACACTACAACAATGGATGCAAAACTCTACGTGTAATTAGCAAATGCATTACTAAATGGCGACCCTGGGTGCAGGACCTTACTCAAAATTTTAAATATTTTGAAACATAAACACCTCCCATATTATGACATTTTTCCTTAACTTTAATTTTTTCAATAATATTAAAGGACATAAAATAAAGGTTAAATAAAGTAACTACATATTACACAAAATACATATGACATATTTAAACAATTTTTATTTTGTAGATCTGTAGATAATTTTTCAGATTTATATACACTATTGGTAAGGTCCAATCTAGGTTGCCGATATAAATGCATCAGACGGAGATAACTTATAGTATTTAAACAAGTTAAACAGATAACGCGCTATCCCCTACCTCCCACCTTCCATTCTTTACAACACGCGGTCGTAAACATCAGATACTCGCTTCACCGAAACTCCTTTAGGTCGGCTGAACCGCTGTCGTCGCGCGCCACATCACACACACATACCCCTCTTTAGTAGGAGTGTAGGAATGGTTAGACGTCTCTTGTTAACTGAAGGCTTTGCCCTATGTACCGTCTCTCTTAGTTGCATTACAGATTTCGCACTCTAAATTGAACCTTGCCAATGGTGTATATTTGTGTATAATTTTCTCTTTTCTCGTTCGTCGTGAAATTTAGATTTCGGCAATATGACATGTGATAATTGGTCATTTGTTTAAAAAATTACAGGAAGTAGGTATTGGATTTGACGCTTGGACGTGTTTTTGATCACTCCACGTATATGCTATTTACATTTTATTTACGTGAGGGGAGGCTATGATATGTTTTTCTTAGGTTGTCTCAGGGTTGTCTACTATTGACAAAATATTGAAGTGTCAGATTTAATTGATTGTCACTGTCATTTATTTTTGACCGAATTGCCAAATTTTTTATTGATGACATTGCTGTGCTTTCTTTAGGGTCTCACTGTCGCAACTATGTAGAACCAATTTGAATTTGTGGTTATGTTTTTGACTTTTCAACATAATCTCAGTAGTTAAAACAGTCATTCATACCAACAGAATTCAGATTTTCCAAGGCCTCCCCTCATGTAAATAAAATGTGAATAGCATATAGGCGAAGTTCTCCTTAACTAAAGAAGCTTTTATTTTACTTTTCGTTTCATTTTGTTTTACTATGATATCCTTATATAGAAATATAGAGAATTGCATGGAGAATTAAATTGTTTAAATTGTTCCATTTAAAAAAATTGTTATCTATAGCGTCACGCTCTCATGAATCACCCCGTATATTTCAAACTAATTTTGTATTGTAGCCATTTTTGTCTTCTACAACTTCTATATATAATTTTTGTTTGTATTATCGATAGTAAAGGAAGTGTTGAACTTTATCGCACCGTTGACTCACCCTGTACAACTCTTGCCCAATAGTTTGAGTTGTTTACTTAAAATTTCTCATCGGTGTCAATCACTATCTAAGAAAATAAAATCATTAACTATGTTTCACTCGATGTGTCATTTTATTGGTCTAGTCATACATAAAATATATAAAGTTCAGTAACAAAAATGACACATTTTTGTTATTGAAAGGAAACTATTATTTTTATTAAAGTATTTTGTCTCCAATCTTTTGTTTGCTATCTTTCATTTAGCAATTGATTCTCTGTAATTTTATTTGTGTAAATATTTATTTTTAATCCAATTCCAAAGTTTTATCAGTTTTTGTTTCCAACATTATTGTATCGTAAAACTACGCAAAATAGGATGTGTCATAAAAATTACGGTTTGTAGGTGTTCCAGACAGTCTTTTTTTGCTAAACGTTTTGCCGCACATTCGTTCGTATACCATGAATTTTGTTAAACGACATTATGCAACGATGTTGCCCAAATAGAACTAACAAATTTAATTGTGCAACATACTCAGTGCATTCATAAAGTCACCAATCCGCCCCAATACCGGGAGGAAGAGAAATATTCGCGTGTTATAAAAACATACTTTTTCTTATGGGACTATTTAAAGAGTGTCGTTTACAGGACCAACTTGAATGTTGGTAGGATTTAAAACAGATAATTGTGAAAATAGAAAGGAAATGAAATCTAAAGAATTCATAAGTCCATAGAGACTCGCATTTGACGTAAATAGTAAAATTTATTTTACTATTTTATTTTCTATATTATTAGTTGTGGAAATCTATCGAAAATATATCTTCCAACATATTTCAGAGTAGAAGAAACGAGTTTCATATTCGTCGAAAATAAATTTCCAGAATATTCATCGACCCATCAAACTGAAAGTTTCAAAATGCATGTCAATTTCATTTAAACCCTAATTTACTCTTGGTCTTGGTTTAGAAATTTGAAAGACATTATGGAATTCGTTTATCTATTACCAAATAGTAGGTAATAATCTCGGTAATAATACTTAAATAATCCTCAAGATAAAGAATGTTTTTTACAATTCTCTTTCTTTGCTTGATATGCATTGTTTATAAATGACTTTATTTAGGCGTTATTCAAGCATAATAACAAAAACCTATCCAATTTGATATACTCACATTGATGTTTCATCTCTAAACATACAATTATTAAGCTTATTGAATGCATGATAAAAAATTGAATTAAAAATTACAAATTTCAAAACGTCTAAAAATTAAATTATGGCAAAAATTATTTTTAACTTACCAAATTCATTCATTATGGCCACCAATCAAAAAACGATGTCCCTAAGAAGATGTACATGTTCTTTCGCCTATATGGCTCTTCAGAGGGACCCCAAAATTGAACGTGAATTGTATTTTTCTACTACCGTCAATATAAATGAACTTTGTAACCCTAGCAACACGCGCGATAACGAAAGTAAACATTGCTAAGGCGTTGCTATCTACGAAAGTAAAACTTATTGCGGCCAGGACAGAAAAGTAGAAAAACAAATTTTAAACGAAATTAATTCGTTCTAACAAATTAATACAACTAAACAATTTTGTATTAATAAAGAAAGGTCTTTCTAGGAAGTACGCCAACATTTTTGTCGGCACGTAGTACCTACCCACTCCATTTTAAAAACGCTTCATAAGTTTGCATATACCTTGCTTTGAATTTCTTGGGGTAAAACAAGGCATAAGAAATATTCCCATTTCTTATCGCCACAAAACATATGTATTTGTTTATTTTAGTTTGAAACCACCAGAAATTAAAATGTGTAATATTTCGTGCCATGGAAACAATTTTTACAGGCAGCCTGCTAAACTATAAAATTTATTAAAAACGTCAATTAATTTCATGAAATAATTAGTTTTAAATTAGTAAATTCCATAATTTTTTTCGGTATAGTAGAAAAAATACAAAAAATACATTTCACGATGCGAAAACCCTTTTAAGTATTCGGTGTTTTTTGAAAGGTCTCGGCTTCGCCTCGAACATTCAAAAATCACCTCACACCTTAAAGTAACCTTTAGCATCTAGTAATGTAAATAACTAGTTTTATACGTTCTTGTCATTTTTGGATTTCTGACGAAGAAAGAATTTTCCATATAATTTTTCCTGCTCCTGGCCTTATGAAAAGTAAATCTTTTTCTTCTGGAGTTAAAGCGATTAATAGAACAAGGAGATCAACGTCCTCATCAACTAAGTACAAATTTCAATTGCTATTTTAACAATAGGTGAATCCACAGCTTGTTTTACAAACAATCCTTTGTTTTAAAGAATTTTTGGCAACATTGAAATTAATCGGATTTCGTTTATATCATTTGACAAAACCTTTTCTTGAGGGAGGGCTACGATTACTGAATTTTGCCTAATTAATTTGGTTTTCACGTAGTTAACATACGTCGTACAAATGTGGATGCAATAAAAATCCACCTTCAAATTACATAAATAATAATTATAGAGTAACAAAGATTTCGCAATTTTCTAGCTTATTTGATTAATTTCGGTACATTTTGCCTGTACTGTAACCGTGTGACATATCATTGGATCAGGCATTGAGAGAGGAGTTAAACATATATTTTATTTTTCTTCAAATCACCGCTATCTTTGTAAATTGCGAAAAACGAAAAAATTTTAAGTTACATATGGTTTTCGGCTATACATAATTCGACGAGACAAAAGGAAATAAGCAGTTCGACGTGCTTCTCGATGTTAAATTGTCTTAGAAATTGTTGGGCGTGACTTTTCTAACGCAGCGATAAATTCCCTTGTAATAATTTTTTGTTTACTTTTGCTTAATCTACCTCATGTAATGGCACTCAAACCTCTAACACTCCGTAATACGTAATACGTAATAGGTATCGGCAACCTGCCAGAGCAACCCCGATCCTAAATCCACCCCTATGATTTGTCAAATTGCAAGTCATTGACAAAATTGACAAAATTGCAAAAACACGAAACCTCAAATACGAAACCAAACGAATTTCCGAGAGACTGTTTTGGTGAGAAATCCAAGGTAGAGGGTCGAACTTAGAACTACATCGTGAATTGCACGATCAAGCTCTGATTTTAGGCTCAATAGGAGTGAACGAAAAGGTGTAATTTTGACATCTATCGTTCTGAAACCACTGAAACATCACGCGTTACGTCATTCTACCATGAAACTGATGTTCGACCCCCTACTAGGAAACTAAAAACATTTGTTTAATCCTGCTCTTGAAACATGCAGTTTCTTACTTGGATACATTACTCGATGCAATTAAATGTCAAAGTGAAGGAAAGGCACTATCAGAAACAGAAAATTGTTTCGGGGTCCTGAAGTCGTCCCGAGTCCGAAACTGTACTCGGTTCCGTCCTAGGACCGATATTAAGAAATCATTAAATTTCGCTGGATCGACTATAAGGTATAATCTATCGGACGCACTATGGATTTTTTGGCGAATTTTGCGAAAACACGAAAATTTTAAACCTTATTTCCAAACGAAAACAGGCCGCCGGGCCGCCGTTCTGGCTCGAAAGTCCAACTTGAAAGTACATCGTAAATTGTGAGGTCCAGCTGCGACTTTGAGGTCAGCAGATCCTAACTAAAAAGTAACATTTGTGACGTTAACGAAAAATTTTAAAGTTTTGGCATGACCTGCACGCGCATAAAATTTGGAGGGTTCTGCGCGCGCTTTTGGCCTTTTTAATTTCGCAAAATTTATAAAACTCTTCGACATGGGATATTGAAACGCTAATAACTTTTTAAATATTCAAAGCATCGCAACGAGATATAGCCGTTGGGATTTTCTCGACAAGAAGACGACTAAAAAAAAATAACATAACTGCCGATACCACGTGATTTAGACAACCAATCAAAAATTGGTCACTCTGTTGTCGCCACTTTCTATAAGTCATGCTTCATAATATGCAACATGAAACTGATTTTCAACCCCCTATACGAAAACAAAAACATTTCCAATGTTAAAATTTTAGAATAGAAATCAAGAACTTTAAAGTTATTGAGAAATATTACAATTAATATATTATTATGGGCAACAAAATGCTTTTTTTTTTTTTTTAATCACTTATTTAACGTCGGCCTATTTCCGCTACGGAGGCCAATCACCGACGCCAGGAGACGAGCAACCCCCAACCTGGAAATTTTGCCGAACCTCTTATCTTACTAAGAGTAGGGATTTTTTACTTGCCTAACATTTAATAGACAAGGGACCGACTGCTTTACATCCCCTCCGAAGGATGGTATATCCTCAATACACCTCTCGCCTACAGTTGTATTGCTTCTGCGATATAGCTGATATACAAGCCGCTAGAAGTAGGGAAGCGAGACCGCGTCTTTCCGTGGATAGTCCCCATCCATGTACTACACGCGGTAAATGTTGCTTTACTCCTAATATCGCTATGAAGTGAGTGAAGTCAGTCCTCCGCTCGCTGCCCCAACAAAATGCTATTAAAAACTATTATCGTTAGGGGAACAATGCCAAATAACCCGCTTTATTGATTATTTGGTTACGTTCCACAAATAGAATACTTTGTTAGATTAAGTTTTAATCGTATCCAGATGATACCAACTAAGTTACAAATTGCCTTTTTGTTAATATGAAAACAGTAATCTAATAATTGTTAAACAAACTGTCACAGCTTACCCATTGATGTACTTGCATCTGTCATACTTATTTTTAATTTTATGGACAACATAGTTCTGAAAAAAAAAAACTATGTATGAATATAATCTAAGTGGGATCCACAGGTTTACAAACCCCATCATAAAGCCTATTAAGGCAGACGCAAGAAACTTAATCTATTTTAGAATACCTTGCCCTATGTTATTTATATTAACTACGCCCCTGCGACAATACTGGAAACGAGAGAAAATTCATCTTTGAAAAGTCTAGACCGGAGAAGTACAATTTTCGTTTTCAATTCTCGTCTTTAGTGGGCGGTGATTGTTGCGGCAAACGATTTATGACGTCAGTGGGCAAAAATTGATAGTGGAATATGTAAATGTGGACCGGATACGGACATGATTAATGATGTTCAAGCCACGTACACCACAGGGCCGTATAGCCGGAACTAAGGGCAGGGATGGCTCCGGCATGTATATAACAGGACTTTTTTGTTGTGCTTCCTGCTCTAGAACTTGCATTTTATACTAATGGTGGTCGCGCGTGTAAATATCATGAATAGGCGTTGTATTGTGACCGTTTTGGTTTAATTTAAAACCATTTTAAAATTGTTTATTTTATTGGTACCTACATCATACATAAAGACATAATTATTTTAAAAAATTGCAAAGGTATTAAGTATTTTATTTTCTAAATAAATAATTTGAAAAATAGTGTTCTGTCACTATCAAAATAGTGGAGCAATCGTAGTTAGGAATTTGGACGGTGGACTCAAGTGTAAATCAGTGTACACGCAGAAACTGTGCAACCTTTGGAGAGGGTCGTAGGTTATATAAAGCAGTTGGTCCCTTATCTATTATGGTCAAGTAAAAATAACTTGTTCTTCTACAGAAAAATGTGCTACTAAATTTTCAGTTGCTTGTAGTTTGTTTGGTAATTTTTTTTTTATTATAATTGATATCAGTTAAAACCGATCCCTGATAACACTGATATCAGTGCTTGTATAAACGCTGGTACAAACCGGATATTTTGTGGAATACCTACTATCTTTAACGTGCGCTCGTCGCAGGAACAATTGAACTCAACTTTTGTATCCCTCTTGAAAAATGATGGCGTGAGCAGTGTGTTCATCCATTAAATATTATTAACTTGACACTACCCAGTTTAACCGAGGAAACTGTTTTTCACATTTGCTACGTTATTCACCTTCTACGGATTAGGTCTACGCCTACTTGTCTTTTAAGAATTGGTATTCTATATATATAATCGTAAACGTCAAAATTTAAGTAGTTATTGTTTGTCTATCAAACTGTTTGCCGCCTAACTGCCTGTCTATTTGTTCGTCGATATGTCCGCGTCCATGTAGGAGACAGTGTAGTCTAATTTTTTATCTGTGAACAACATATTTACAAGAATAAAATATTTCAAAGGTTAATATTATTTTCAAGAATTGCTAGTATCGTGTAGAATATAATTATATAAAAAAATACAATAAATAGACTGCGATGTATTGCTTTCGTTACTATAGTTTGACTAATAATATTAGAAAAATAGAATATATTTCACAGTGCTTTAACTGTCTTGGATTTGGATGTTTTGCGGATTTCGGCTTTTCCTCGACACTTAGACTGATTTGCTTGCCTTTGCCCTTATATACATTTAGTAAATAATTTACATTATTTACGTTCTTTAAAGGACTTGTTTGATGTTATTCGTCAAACTGGATGTATTTTTTAAATATTGTATTTCGTGGAAAAAAATATGTGTGTCCTATAAGAGCAGTAAGAGAGCAACATGTTTTAATCTCATTTTATCGCTGTTTGTGCAACTTATGGTGAAAAATTACCTCATTGTCGCACGTTTACGCATAGTAAAACTGTATAAAACACATTAAAGAAACATTTGTTAAGAAGGTTAATAATGTTATAAATAAAACAACACTTGAAAAGTGCTTTAGAATTTCTCAATTCTGGATCAAGATATCTATGCTAGCCTTCTTTCTTGAGAAAAGACTGGTCAAAGATAAAATAGAATTATACAGGAGTTATCGATCCAGTTCGATAAAATAGCCATTTATATACAATCTTTGAGATGTTCCAAAGGAATTGTATTAGAATGATGTATTGGAATGTTATTACACTTGTAGAAAAACTTTCAAATAACTTTTTTAATTTTACATTATAATTAAATTAACAAAAGACTTGTAGCTTCATACAAAGTATAATTAGATATTTTTAATATTAAGTAATATTGTCATGTATTTAACTTTAGACCAAAGTAAAACTTAATATGTATTATATTAAATCTAAATCGTAACGATACTAAAGTCCTCGAAAATCAAAGACCAGAATAGGATGCCCACTAATCCCTAAAACGCACTTAATTGATTCTGAGATCAGCAAACCATGTACCTGATGTCTCTAACCAAGACACAAGATGACGCACCGTCTGACTTAAAAAACAAACAATATTAATTAAATGAATACCAGTAATTTTAAGAAATTTTGTTATAAAGCTTGAAATCAACTTAACTATTGTGAACAAAACTGTCTATATTGTACAGCTTACTGAATGTTATAAAAAGGTGATAAATTGAAAGATGCTTCTTAATCAGTAAAAAGACAAAACGCCAACAAATAGAATGAAGTAAAGTAATGTAGTGAATTTCAATAACAATAAATAAACAAAATCAATCTATAGATCTAGTTAAATAAGTTAAATAAGTAGTTGTATAGTGAAATCTAAAAAAGTGTCGAAAAGTGTATTGGGGAAATGTAAAGTTTTCGTGACGTAACCCAACAAAATGGACATGCAGGGAAAGAAATTGAACTAAGAATTTTGGGATTGAATTGGATTTACTATAAAATAATCAAGATATAAGTAAAATACTCACCAAAAACAGCGAAAGTATAAGTAAGGTACTTACTCAACACATTAAAATTCCAAGTAGTATTTCATTAAATAATCGAAAATTCAAGAAGATTACAATTAACGCAGCCATTTTGTTCGACTTGTGCGTCATCAATTAAACATTTTAAAACTGTCGAAAGTACCAAACGGCAATTCAACGAACTTTAATAAATTTGTATTATTAATTAAATTACTCACGAGTTACAACTTATTTGTTAGTCTATAAATTTTTTTGATGTGTAGATTTTTAGGTTTTCGTTCATGTGGTAAAATAAAAAACTATTTTCTGACGTTTCGGTTTTATTAAACCATCTTCTGAGAAAATTTAGGTATGGTAAAAATTACATAATACTTAATTAATATTATATACATTTTTATGTCTGTTATGGTTGAGATCTTAAAAGGAAGTTCCTTTTAAGATCTCAACCATAACAGACACAGCCGCTTTGTAAAGTGGGCTGTGGCTGAGCAATAATATTTAAATTTCTGTTGGAACTCTTCACATTTTAATCAGCCCCATAAGAAGTGTGCAACAGACATAGGTATTTGAAGATGTTCAAAGAATCATAATTATGGTGTGAAGTTACAGACATAAGCCACAAGACTTCTTCTATGGAACTGAGGAGCATCGCGCAAGGTAAAATACTCCACTACTGCTAAAGCAGGAAGGCGAGAGAATAATATGTTTAAACTCATTTTTAAACATCAGTCTGTCATCTTTGTTTTAGCTGAGTTAATTTATTATACAATAACCGGCAGCCAAGTACGTACACGTACGAACTTACGAGTAACTAGGCATTTCACATTCACGGCTGCAACAGATTGAGTATGCAACAATTTAAAGAGTGGGAGCCCGAGCGCTGGTGTCAATTTGCGTGCACTGCAAGTCGGTTGCTCATTTATTTCGCATGTAAACCCGGACCTATGTACGTACCTCGCTGCCTCTTACTGTATATTTGCTAACAGAATCGTAGCAATAATAGATTTGAATTTGATTTAAAGTAAAAAAAAAAAAAGTTCGAAATATTTTAATACCTGTCATTTAAGCGTTAAAATTATAGATTTTCGTTAGTTATTGAAATATTAATTTTGACCATTGTTTATTTCATATACAGGGTGTTTGGGTAAAGGTATTCAGAAATCCAAAGGCATGTAGAACTCATCAAAATAAGCCAAATAGTTCATATAAACTTTGTTCCAAAAACGGTTCCTAAGGGAGCTACAGCCTCTTTAGGAGGCTTCTAAAAAAGATGTTTTTATAATGTTTTTTCAAATACTGACTTATGTCACTTTACAATCAATAACAATTGCAAGTATTGTTGGAAGACATTGTCAGTAGTAATACCACAAGAGATTGAATTTTCGCGGTAAGTCTGTCGATTTATTTCTAACGAACCTGAGTTGCTTGGATCCACCACGAGTCCGTAGGACGAGTGGTGTTTTCAAGCAACTCAGTTGAGTTTAGAAATAAAAGACAGACTTATAAGATAAATTCAATCACGAGTGGTATTTTATTAGACTATTTCACGAACAAATATTTTGGTTGATAACTTCACTTGTAGCACAGAAGCGACTCATTTTGACGTCTGTCTCTATAATTAATTTTTATTAAACTGTCAAACTTTGCTTTGCCATCCGTATCCATGGTTACGTCGTTGAAAACACCACGCTGATAGACCAATTAGAATTGAGAGACAGTCGGTGTTTTTGCTGTAATACAAGCTGTCTTTGGTTTGTGATTGGTTAGATTATGTGATAATTTTAAGGTGAGTGAAATAGTCACCAGGAGACGTGATATTTAGACTCTAATTATTTTGTAGATGTGCATACTAAATTTCAAATTCATTTATCTCAAAAACGGTTCAATTTATGAAGTTTTAGAAAGAGGATCTTTTTAAAGCAACTTTACTTGAACTTTTGAAAATTTCTATCAGAATAGTGAAAAAATTACATGTAAAGAAAATAAGGGACAACATTCCTGGCACACCCCTATGTAGGGACGCCCCTGAAGAATTTTCAAATTTAAGGTTTACTATTTTGTTAAGCACAAAAAAGTATTCTACCACCATAGAAAATTTTATTAGTTTATATTGATCGGTTCTCGAAATATGTGAGAAAAACATCTTTTTTAGAAGCCTCTTAAAGGGGCTGTAGCTCCCTTAAGAACCGTTTTTGGAACAAAGTTTATATGAACTTTTTGGCTTATTTTGATGAGTTCTACATGCCGTTGGATTTCTGAATACCTTTACCCAAACAACCTGTATATTTGTTATTCTTTTTTTTTTCTTTCTTTCTTTTATGGTCTTATTTATATTAACGTCCTGGCGAAGTTTAGCTTAGAGCTATTCTAACACTTAACCAGGACACACCACATACACCCATTCCCGCCGACATTGCCATCTGCCGGAGCTGGGACTCGAACCCAGGAGAGATAGGCAGTAGCTAGTCGCCTTGTGTCACTCAAGGGCGATCTAGCCCGCTGCACTATCCTCGGTAAAGTAATGAGATACGGTGACACGGTCACCCATCCAAACGCCGGCCTCGACAAACTCTGCTTTGCTTCGTTGATCGAAGACCGGCAATTGTACGCATGACCCCATCTCACTACACAAATGCATAATGGATTTATGAGTAGAGATATCAATATACTTAATCAGTTTTTGTGATGCAAAGAGAAATTTTACTAATTTTAATCTAGCTAAATGTTATAAAATGTCTCTTTAAGACTACAATCCCAAATGGCCAAACGAAGGGTTGATGTAGTGTAATGCAATATCCTCGTCAATACCTTTTTTACACAAGTCTAACAATTTGATCCTAAAGTTTCATGAATTATTTCTCCGAAATTTTGTATAATTATAACATATAGGTATCGTCGTTTTTGAAGAGAAAATGGCCGCTCTCGAGTATTTAAATATGATGTTGATTGCCAAACAGATTAAGGGAAATACAACCATGGCGCCTATAGTTCACCAGACTTTTATTCTATTTTCCTTGAGGTTATTTATTTGTTTACGCTTTTATTTTTGCTGTCATTTTCAACTCCTAAAAATGTTTCACTTCATTTGTATTTGTTTTTGAAATACTGAAAAAATCAAAATTAAATAATATTTAATTAAGGCAATAAGTAATTTAAATTTTGTCTAATAAGTTTAGGACTTTTGCGTATTTCAACTTCTTTTTTGGCATGTGCAATATTATGACCCTGTTTATTCAAGTTCAAAGTTTACAATATTCTGCAACTTCCGCGCATATTTATTAAATGTTGCATTTTTGTGAAACTATATGCACATCTTCCCACACGGTCCCGTTTCTTTGTGCCGGTCCTGATAACTGTAATACAAAGAGATCGTTCGTTGGTAAAAGGCATTTTGCGCAAGCACGATTGTAAATTTATCCAAAAACTTTATGTTAGCTAAGAGCAACCGATCCTAAATCAGGATAATACTTAATGTCGACGATAATACGGGGCTCGGCCTTAGGACCTCCAGATACACGCTCACATCCTATAAATTTGGTTATTTAAAATACACTCTCTGTCGGGGTATGCGAGGTTCTAGTTTAAATTTATATTTTTTTCGTGGATAGACGGGGTTCTCGATTATGTTATGAAGCAAAAATAAGCTGAATTTATGCATAGCCGTGGGTCATAGACCGATGGGGAACTGGAAATTGCATGTTGGCAGAATTTTTAATTGATGTTGCAATGCAACGTGAACAGTGAAAGATAGTTACAGAAGAAATAATTAGCATTCTACTTGAAACCTAATTAATGAGTCCACTGTGGTGTAATAGAAATTATAGTATATCATAACCATATTTGATGTATAATAGAACTTATTACATACTGTGTACATAAAGTATGGAATAAATTTATTATTCCTGAATACGAAAATATTACACAAGAATTACTTAACTTATAATAATATTTTCAAATGTCGGTAGCTCGAAGCTTATGAAATCTAGTGCCTAAGGAGTAGATCTTTGAAATCAGCTTTCCTTAGAGATTCTAAAAATGAAAAAATTTACAGGATCCTCCATTAAAATAAAATTGTTACTACCGAAGCAACGATGGCATCATAGCTAAAAAATCAAAGCAGAAGATGCAATTCAAAATAAAATCGACTTGTCCGAGAATTTTTTCCAAAGTATTTTTGTATTCAGAAATAATGAATTTATTCCATACCGAGTTCCATACCTCGTGTATACACTGTAGAATACCATAACCATATTTGCTACAAATACACTCTTTCCAATTTTTTCAAACCATACCATCGATCAAGCTATCTAACTGACACTCTACCGAGCAAATTACTATTTACTCCTGTTTAGTTTTCTCAGAACTCGAAAAATTCGTTCTTTTTATTTTCATTGTGGTACTTATATATTTTAGCAGTAAAAAATTGGGGTGATATTCAAATCATTCCGTCTGTATGTTGAAACACGAGCTAATTTTGTATTTATCGGTAGTCTATTTTTTGCTTACCAATCCTTTCAAGGAAAGTTAGTAGGTATAATTTTTTGCATTTATATACAGTTATATAACAGAATATTAAGAACGCTTCTAAAATAGATACACTGTTTCAAAATCGGATAACTGGTACATACATTAAATTGAACATAACTTGATTGACAAGGTGCATGCAGTAACTAATTGGCAGTTTTATTTTCATTATTACTAATGAAGTTCCTATAATGCCATGGATGAGTTGAGGAAAACCACGACATAATTAGTTTGTTTGTGTTGAATTGTAATGAATATTTTAATTTACGAGTACGTGCAAATTCGTTTAAATACCGCCGATTTCATTCTAACAGGTCCTATTCCATTAGTATTATATTTCTTAAGGGAGGTAAAATGTTTTAATGTAAAAGAGTGCAAATAATTCAAATACTAATTTAGTTTATTATCAATTTTGCTCGTTAATTTGTAATCTATATAATGTCTTAGGCTCTTTACGGCTTTTCATATCAAAGAATTTACAAGATTTTCTAATACACAGTGTGGATAAAAATATAAAACACATTTAATATCTCACAAAATAGTGTATTTTCGCAAAAATTCTCACACGTCGATTTTTAAATGGAACCTGTCATGTAAAGTAGTTAAAGAATTTGTACAGTGGCGTACTGCTAAAGTGTATATTTTTCTGATACTGAAGAATACAAATTTTACTAGGTGGCATAAAAATTTGCAATTGAAAATTCAGGATACAGAAAAAAACGTATTTATTCATTTAAATTATAAAGTCAATAAAACGAAAATATTAACGTACAGTCGGCGCCACCCAAATGTGAACGCATTTTGGTTGTCATGGAAATTTCTTCTGAATTTCATTGTAGTAAGTCAGACTTTGTTTAGTGGCGTAACACAGAGAGGGTATATTGACAGAAAATAATATTACTTTTATAATTTTCTGTTACCATAATAATAATTAGAAGGACCAAGGACGACACGAATAGTATAAAAGAAGTTAGCAAATTAATTAACTTAACTAATATTACCTACATGTTAGTGAAAGAAGGTTATTATTAATTATTATTCCTGTAATTCATTCATGTTTTTAACGATTGTGAGAAATAAAATGACACAAACTTAATTCAGAAAAACATTAATAAAACAAAAATGATAAAAACTAATCTCTATATTTAAAAATCAGCAGTTCTTCACGCCAGATAGCTTAAGACGTCTTTGCGCTATTCTCTAATACCCTGAGAATCATGTTTCTTCTCTAGTTTTGACAGCGGTTTTGAAAGTATTCTGATGGGTAAATTCGACCACAGCATTGTCTTCATTCTCATTGGAGACCTACACCTTGCCTTATAGGTCCTTGCAGTCTTTGTTCTTCTTGCCAGCGCTTTTTTTATATAAAATATAAAACTATTACTAACACTTAAATCAGCAGCCACTTCATTCAGACTTATTTTCTTCCAATTTGGCTATAGCCCTCGCTTTTTGCACTTCAGTTAAATGCCTTGGTATAAGTTATCTTTGCATTCTTTGCTTTTACTTTTGACAAATTATGACAAATATATTTGACAACTATTTTCAAATTTTACGGCGACTATGATTTAAAGTGTAAATTACACTATGCAATTTTGCCGTTCACATTTGGGTGGCGCCGACTGTACATACATGTTGTTGTTCATTTACTTACTGTTTGACAGTTGGCTAGAGGCAAAACAGATTTATTTTAAACGTTAATTATTTTATATTTTCTGGTCAGTTAATTTAAACCTCGATTTAAACTTTGCTTTGATTTAAAAGAACGAATTTGTCAAGAAGTACTAAATATTGAATCTAATTAACAACGTTCAAAATGAGTTCGTTTTACGTCTAACCTAACAAGTAAACGGACAACAATTTGAACACCTATACGTTAATATTTCTGTTATATTTTATTTTATAATTTAAATTAATTAATTCGTTATCTTCCATGTCTCGAAATTCGATCCAATAGGAATAGGTAGTTTAGGTACGTAAATATTTATGCTATAATATTTAAAAAAATTGCTTTTTCAAATTTTAGAAATAAAAATTTATAGTTATTTTTTCAGCTCAGCAGTACGCCACTATAAAAATTCCCTATCTATTTTAAAATATGGCAAATTCAATTTATAAATCGTCGTGTCGATGAAAATACACTATTTCATGATATATTTTAAATGTGCCAAACTTTTTATCTACACTATATATACTATTGTTAAAAAAAGTTGGAAACAAAACACCAACCCTATTTGAGGAGCAAAATCAGGAAAAATCCATTTTTTATTATGTTTATGTTTTCAGCTTTCAGCATTAATTTTAACAACCTGCATTCATTTCCGGTGTTTCATTCAAAACTAGCAAATATGTTTTTCCGCATCAGAGAGTAGAATTCAGTTTCTATGGTATCGAAATTGAAACAGAAGTGAAACATTTTTCCTCTAGGTAAATAAAGCCGGCAAAAATTGCTCTAGGGAGTTTTTATTATTCTATTGTTTCAACAATATTAATACAGGTAATTTACAATTTTATTTATTACCATTGACTGTAAATGTTACAGATCCACAATCACTAAAATGAGTATTTGAAAGAAATTCATTAGCAAAAGAATCTAATATAGGGTATAATTTTTGACAGTATTTCTATTTTTAAAATACCTAGTTGAAAATTGTCAACAGCTGTTCGAGGTTTTAAGTAATGCTTGAACTGCTATACCATGAGAAGTGATGCATAATATAATCCTAAGTATGGGTGGTAGGATCTGCGGATTACGAAACGTTGGAGGAAGTCATAGTTATAGAAAATTTTAGTTTACATTACATTAATGTAAAAATTGAAAATCTTATTAATCAATCACTTTTTAATTTTTAACATTGGAAATGTTTTTGTTTTCGTATAGGGGGTTGAAAATCAGTTTCATGTTGCATAAAATGAAGCATGACTTATAGAAACAGTGGCGACAACATAGTGACCAATTGTTCATTGGTTGTCTAAATCGCGTGGTACCGGCAGTCATGTTATTATTTTTTTATAGGCGTCTTCTTGTCGAGAAAATCCCAACGGCTATATCTCGTTGTGATTCTTTGAATATTTAAAAAGTTATTAGCGTTTCGATACCCCATGTCGAAGAGTTTTGTAAATTTTGCGAAATTAAAAAGGCCGAATGCGCGCGCAGATCCCTCAAAATTTCATGCGCATGCAGGGCTTGCCAAAACTTTAAAATTTTTCGTTAACGTCACAAATGTCACTTTTTAGTTAGGATCTGCTGACCTCAAAATCGCAGCTGGACCGCACAATTCACGATGTACTTTCAAGTTGGACTTTCGAGCTTGGATTTATTGCCAGAACGGCGGCCCGGCGGCCTGTTTTCGTTTGGAAATAAGGTTTAAAATTTTCACGTTTTCGCAAAATTCGCCAAAAAATCCATAGTGCGTCCGATAGATTACACCTTATAGTCGATTCAGCGAAATTTAATGATTTCTTAATATCGGTCCTAGGACGGAACCGATTACAGTTTCGGACCCTGGACGACTTCAGGACCCCGAAACAATTTTCTGTTTCTCGATAGTTCCTTTCCTTCACTTTGACATTTAATTGTATCGAGTATTGTATCCAAGTAAGAAACTGCATGTCTCAAGAGCAGGATTAAACAAATGTTTTTAGTTTCCTAGTAGGGGGTCGAAAATCAGTTTCATTGCAAAATGACGTAACGCGTGAGATTTCAGCGGTTTCAGAACAATAGACGTCAAAATTACACTTTTTCGTTCACTCCTATTGAGCCTAAAATCCGAGCGTGACCGTGTAATTCACGATGTAGTTCTAAGTTCGACCCTCTACCTTGGATTTATTACCAAAACAGTCTCTCGGAAATTCTTTTGGCAATAGTATTTGAAGTTTTCCTGTTTTTGTAATTTTTTCAATTTTGTCAATGACTTGTAATTTGACAAATCATAGGGGTGGATTTAGGATAGGGGTTGCTCTGGCAGGTTACTGATATCTGATTTGTACGTGTTACCGAGTGTTAGACTAGGTTTGAGTGCCATTACTTTAACATGAGGTAGATTAAGCAAAAGTAAACAAAAAAATTTATCGCTTCATTAGAAAAGTCACGCCCAACAATCTCTAAGACAACTTAACATCGAGAAGCACGTCGAACAGCGTATTTCCTTTTGTCCCGTCGAAATATGTATAGCCGAAAACCATATGTAACTTAAAATTTTGTCGTTTTTCGCAATTTACAAAGATAGCGTGATTTAAAACAAAATAAAATATATGTACAACTCCTCTCTCAATGCCTGATCCAATGGTATGTCACACGGTTACAGTACATGCAAAATGTACCGAAATTAAACAAATAAGCAAGAAAATTGCGAAACCTTTGTAACTCTATACTTATTATTTATGTAATTTGAAGGTGGATTTTTATTGCATCCACATTTGTACGCCGTATGTTAACTACGTGAAAACCAAATTTAGGCAAAATTCAGTAATCGTAGCCCTCCCTCAAGAAATGATATAAACGAAATCCGATTAATTTCAAATACTTGCCACAAATACTTTAAAACAAAGGATTGTTTGTAAAACAAGCTGTAGAAGATGTGATTCGCCTATTGTTAAAATAGCAATTGAAATATTAAATAATAGACGAACATTTGTACTTAGTTGATGAGGACGTTGATCTCCTTGTTCTATTAATCGCTTTAACTCCAGAAGAAAAAGATTTTTCATAAGGCCAGGAACAGGAAAAATTATATGGAAAATTTTTTCTTCGTCAGAAATCCAGAAATGACAAGAACGTATAAAAATAGTTATTTACATTACTAGATGCGAAAGGTTACTTTAAGGTGTGAGGTGATGCCGAGACCTTTCAAAAAACACCGAATACTTAAAAGGGCTTTTGCATCGTGAAATGTATTATATTTTTTCTACTATACCGAAAAAAATTATGGGATTTACGAATTTAAAACTAATTATTTCATGAAATTAATTGACGTTTTTAATAAATTTTATAGTTTAGGAGGCTGTCTGTGAAAATTGTTTCCATGGCAACGAAATATTACACATTTTAATTTCTGGTGGTTTCAAACTAAAATAAACAAATACATATGTTTTGTGGCGATATAAATGGGAATATTGCTTGTGCCTTGTTTTACCCCAAGAAATCCAAAGCAAGGTATATGCAAACTTATGAAGCGTTCTTAAAATGGAGGTAGGTAGGTAGGTACTACGTTGGGTACTACGTGCCGACAAAAATGTTGGCGTACTTCCTAGAAAGACCTTTCGTTATTAATACAAAATTGTTTAGTTGTATTAATTTGTTCAAATAGAACGAATTAATTTCGTTTAAAATTTGTTTTTCTACTTTTCTGTCCTGGCCGCATAAGTTTTACTTTCGTAGATAGCAACGCCTTAGCAACCAGGTAACTCGAATGTTTACTTTCGTTATTGCGCATGTTGCTAGGGTTACAAAGTTCATTAATATAGACGGTAGTAGAAAAATACAATTTTACTGACTCATGCCTTCAGTGGTTATGATACCACGTCTAGAATATTTCAGAAAGAAAAATTAAAAGTCATCAAACTTCTTCAGAAAGAAATGCAGTTGGTTAATGTAGTAAGAACTTTCAATGGCAAGAATTTAACCCCCTCACAAGTAAAACAGGCTGGTGAAATTCTTTTCCTACTTGTATACGGTGCAAGGAAAATCACAAATGTCTCACTCAACTCATACAGATTTATTCAATTCAAAAAATCGCTGCACGAACAAAAATCAAAGTTGGAAATATTGCCACCAACTTCAGAGGCAGTCGCTTAATATTCATTACGAGTATTCTACAAAATGGCTTGGCAATGAAAAAAATCCACAACAGTGGGGATAGAAGAAAATTAACGGCTCCTTACAACCTGTGACAACACTTTTTGTGCCAACAGCAGAATTAATATTGCAGATTATCTCCTGCAACCGCAACAGAAAAGCAGGTTGAAGATGCTTACAAATTTACGGAAATTGTCAGGGAGTACGATGTCTAAATTCATACATGGATAAAATTATTTATTTATATGCTATCGATTCCGATCTTCTTTAGATACAAAGTGTGTTTCATTCAATATATATATAAAATTTTAAACAACTCGATAATCCTCACTTGTACAATGATTATGTACTTTTTCATTTTGCAGAATATACTCACAGATAAACAAGCAAAAAATGAAGGAAACAAACGAAAAATTGGAAAAAATATTTAATAAAAAAGTCAAAAATTAATATTTCTCTATAAATGAAAATATTCTTATTTTTTGAAAATTTCTCATGGTTCAATTGCCAATTTTTATTATGCATGTAAAAAACCTAGTTCATCCCACGATTTTTCAAGTAGGCAGTTCCGACACACCCATTACGGTTCGGGACTCTTTAAGTTTCTTGAAACATAGGTATGTATTTTTAAACGTATATGTCAAGTTTCAACGAATTCACTATATTCTTGTTCAGTTTGGACACTTTTCCTGTACTATTAGCTGCGTTTAATAGTTTGCAATTCATCGATATCGGTATTTGTAATTGTTAGGAATTACTTTTCATCTTCACGAAATTATTTTAAATTATTTTAGTTTTAACATTAAAAATGTTTGTTAGTAAAAAAAATTTATATAATACCATTTTAGTTTTCACAATGAGAATGTTTTTGTTAATAAAATAACTTTTTATTTTAATTTCTAAAGAAAACTACTGATAATAAGATTTTAATTTTTGAAAATGTTTTGTGTTAATGAAATAACTATTTACTACAACAAATTTTCATTTTTATCACATCCGAAATATCACAAAATTTGCGTTCTACTTCGTCATTTCCAATGTCTCCTCCGGTTGCATCTTTGCGAAGGACTGTGAATTTTTATGTAGGTACCTGATAAATATATCGTACTTTTTTTAACTTTTTGATCGCAGCTCAAACTTATTAGTGGTTGGTTGTAACAGATCAGAAAACAAATATTAAGTGCTGTTCATGCACAACCCTTATGTTATAAACCTTGATAAAAATTTAAAACGCATGAACTTTGAAACTTTAACCGAGACTAAAAGATGTAACCCTGTATGCTATTAATATAAATTCCAGTTTCCTTTATTTCATGTCAGAGTTTCCGGTAAAATACATGATGCAATCACGCTCCACCTGAATTTCGTTAGATTATATTTTACGTGACATTACAAACGTAACCTCATTTACTTAGCGAACTTTCCGTTAAAACTGTTGTACTTTTCGGAGCTGCTTTAGATATTTTACTAAAAACTGTAGTATTAGTTTAGCAAAAGGATAATGATTGTGTAAATTTACAGAGCAGAAGATTGAATTGAAATATTATTCTACTATGTTTTTACAATACTTAGTTATATTTTAACATTTTATATAAAATCTGTTTATTTAAATTATTTCCTTTAACCTGAATTTGATGTTATGTTTTAGTAGAAATTTGTTATTCAAATTCCTATTGCCAATTGACATTTCAACTATTATTTAGAAAGATAAGCTGTTAGATTAAATATTCGATGGCGTTTTATTGTTATCATTGATTATTTACCTACTTCCTTCACCTAGTAGGAAACCAATAAGCTGGACCTAGTTTTAATTTTATTGGAATAACTAGTCGTTGATATATTATCGTTGTCTTTTTCTTTCTGGTTGTATGAACAGTATGAAATGCTGTACATACAGTATGGAAATAAAAAAAATTAATATAATATATATAAAATTTTTTTAATAAAATAAAAAATAATAGTAATTCAGCTCCAGTACTTATTATAATCACATCTTTGGTGCAGTTAAATACCAGTATGGGCATATAATACCGTTTTTTTCTTAATTGAAAATCTCGATATATGTATTAAGAATTCTGAAAAACGACTTTCACTGTAGTATTAGTTCTCTAACATTGTTTTTTTTTTTTTTCGGGTAACAACTTCACATATCTACGTAATCTACATGTCTATTCAATTTTCAATATGGTAAGTAAATCTTCGGTAAAGTAGTTCCTGTAAGCTGGGTGCCATCATATATACACCGTGTCCCAAAAGAATAAAATTCATAACTTTTGTCTGTTTTACGTTCGAAAAAATATTACAAATACACGGCAGTTAGCATCTTTGTTCAGTAGTGAATAATCTATACACACTGACATTATTCATAAGCAAATAGATGGTATACATTTATGGACACTTCCGTTTAAGTATCGAGATATTCAAATCATAAGTTATTTAATTAACATGTCTGAAATATTTTTCTATTCAGAGATAGGCTGACGACTGCAAATGTATATCGTACCCTTCCAAAAATAAGGAATATAAAACAGTATTTTATTATCCGAGTTCCTAATAAACTATAAATATCAAAGAAATACGAATAAGTAAAATAATAAATAATGACTCTCTGCCAAAAATGAGAAAAATATTCAAATAACTGTATCAAGAATAGAGCAATAACAAAGAGCTTCCAAAAGCTGGAAGTTTGTATTAAAACGGCAGTTCCAAAAGTAATAAATCTTAGGTCTTATCACAATTCACAATATGAAAAATCTCCTCGTGACTGCTCAGTGTAGTTCGTCCAATCTTTTTAAGTAAATTCTTGTTGCTCATGTATGAAACCCTAAAATAAATTCTGGAATGATGAAGTGTAATGAAATGGAAATACCCTACTCGATGTAGAATGTTGTATGCATGATTTTGCAAAAACAGGAATGCTACAAACGGTTATGAATAGTAAAGCGATTTCAGGAATTTCAAATAAATTTAACTATCGTAAGCAAAAAACCATTCAATACATTTAACATTTGTTTTGGCATGAAGTTTTTAATTTCAATTTTCCACTTCACGAAGCAGCTTCGCTTTAAATTGTAAAATGCATTTTTCAAGGAACTTTTATTCTTCTTACTCTAGATCTGTGGTATATTGGTATATCAAAGCAGGGTTAAGGAGTATTTGTTGAAGATGCTTGCATTTTTATATATTAATATGTAGATATAAATATATAGTTTTGAAGCTATGTATTTGCTGATGGATTTGTCAGTAAACAAAAAAAGAATGTGTTACTAATCTCTATAATCTAAAGAAGTGATGAATCTTACATTTTTTGGAGGCAGTCGATTCATTGCATTTTTGTAAATAATTATTATTACACATACTCTGCAATTTTTTTACGATTGGTCTAAAATTGCATACTAATTTTAACGAAAGTTTTAACTAAAAATTGTGCTGCACCAAGCTTACTACACTGTGTTTGTAAAAACGCATTCCATTATTCGTGTTACTTTAAAAAATAATACTCTCTTCAGGACGTTTTTGTGTATGAAACAAGTGAAACAAGTGTAAACTGATTCAGTTTGTAAAAGAAAACAATAGAATTAAAAATGACGAATGCTTTAATAATCATCATTTAAAATCAGTTGACACTTGTTTTTTTTGCGGGTCGGTTTGTTTCTAGAAGGAGTCCTCATATTTTTAAAACCGCAAGATCGTTAAATTCATCCTAATAATAGAAGAGATACTACAAAAAGGGTTATAAACTACAAACAAAAAATTAAAATATACAAAATTTGGTTTTAGATTTTCGATAACAATGTTTTCAATCGGTATAGGCGATTTTTCTTATGGAAGATTTAAATGGAAACATTTCGTCATGACCTGTAAACAAGAAATTATGAATTGTCAAATTAATTATCTCTGAATTTAAAATAAAGAATTTAGAAGAAAACTCGAACGAAAATATATGTAATGAAACGTAGGTAACAAATAATAATTTACGAAAATGTTATACATTTTCTAAAAATAAGTGGTTTTTGTGCTATTAACTTTTTTTCATATAGTCACGTAGTTTCTGAGATACAGGGCGTTGAAATTTTTATTTGAGTAGGTAATGTTTTCGTGTCATCATAACTTTTACATTTTTCAATGTATTTATTCCACATTTGGCAGTCGTTTATGTTAACTGGATCCTGAGGATTTGTAAAAAATATGTATTTAAAATATCACCAGTGACGTAGGTGCAACACAACCCTTTTATTTCGTTATAACTTCTACGCTAGCCGTCGATTATACCCCAAACTAAAATTTTTAAATTATTCACAATTCTCTACGAAAAAAATATCTCTTGCAATTTTGCATTGTAATAAATTCAATAAAACCAGGACAAGGTGAATGGGGCCTCGAACACTTCGAGTTTTAAATAATTTGCTCTATGCCTTTTCATGTACTTACCTATACCAATAAAAATGTTTCTTTAAAAATTATGACGCCATCAAATATTTTTTATGCATAGATATGTAGGTTTACTACCAGAAATCCTAATATATCACATAAACAATTTTTGGAACTAGACTGTTATAGACTGTAACGCAGATTTTCCTTAATTATAATAATTATATACTCTACTTTAATCGAATTTATCTTATGGACTTTTCTCATCAGATGCGTGAAAATGACGTTATTCGCAAAAATATTTAAAACTGTTTTCAGAAGATTTTCACTTCATCTTTTTCTAGCTGTATTTCATCTTCTCTTGGTTAAGAACAGTTTTATGCGGAATTTAACAGGGGACTCAAATTTACAGAAAAACATGATTCTAATTGTTTTCACTTAACGATTATACATGTGCTATAGTGTCGGTGAGGATAATAATAAAAGGTATACCAATACTTTGTGTTGTATCCATTTAAAATGAATAATCTTAAAAGTATTTATAACTGGTTTAAATTTGGAAATATGCATAATTCGTCCGTAAGTAATCAGTCCTAGAATAACATTATGTTTAATTTTTTGTAGAAACCGCTGATTCTTAACCCATTTTATTTTACGGTTCTGCTCTGGCTGCAGGTCCAATATAGAGGAAAATATCGGTCACATGCCACAATAACCCAAGCTTTGAAGGAATCACTTTGACAACATTGTTATAAGCTCATCGCGCCACTTGAAAAATTTTACTTTCTATGGTTGAACGTAAATGAGCACTCGCGTGTATTGTAAAAGTGCATGCAAGCAATTTAAGAGAGGCCACTTTTATGAAAGGTTTCTTACGGTTTTACAGTTTTCGTATTACCACTTAACCGCAAATTATATCGTAAAAACACCTAGATATATCTTTAGATAAAGTTAATATAATTCAAGTTTTTATGATTTGCGTCTGGCAAATTTCAAATATGGATTACTGAAGTGGCATTTCATGAAATTTACATTTATGTTTTATAAATGAAACAGACCCTTGCTTTATCGAGTTTAAATTATCATTTCTTTTTCAGAACATTTTGTTCGAATTTCAGACTTACGACTTATTATAAACTCCTATATGGAAAGATATATTTCGGAATAAAATGTTTCCAATAATTTACTACAAATTGATATACGTAATGCAATATGTAATTTTTCTATACCTACGAGCCTTAGTGTTAGTGTCACTTTATTATCAGATGTTTTTATAATAATTTAATTGTTTTATTTACCTTTTGATTTTATTCTTTCTCTAGCTAATTATGTTATCTATAGTCCAAATTTAAATATAATTATATTTCTCATTCATGGGTTACTGTGCCCACAAGAAACATGGCGGACGAACAGATATTTTTTTGAAAATATTTAGCATTTTAGAAATGTGCAGTACCTACTATTCTATGAACAGTATACCTAATAAAGAATATTTGAAATATTCTTTTTATATTATGGAGTAATTATTACTCATGTTGTTTTTAACTTTATTAAAAAGTGTTGTCATCCGGTCTGTCGTTCCGTTTTTATATTTGACTTGAGTAATTTTTTAAATGTTTGGGCGAAACTTGTCAGGTTTATAGTTCATGTTCTGTTCCAGGGTAAATGTCGGTCATCAAATGAGGTGATGACTGGGCGAAAAAAATAAAATGTTGCCTGAAAGTGTGAAGTAAACCATATTCACGAAACTGGCAACTTCAATAAACAATTTTTGTGAGAAATAAACCTTTATTTTTTATTGAGGAGTCCACGAAAAAAAAACTATGTATATTTAAAAAAAATATTTGTTGGTCTGTCGTGAAATTAAGAACGACTTCGAGATAATTGATATGATATGAATTTTAAAGTTATGAAAAATGGTAACTAAATATGGGGGTGTGGAAGCGGGAAGACGGTGGAATTGTTTTACAATAGAAACAGTGTAGAAACAGATGTTTCGATATTATAAAATCAAAAGTATTTTGCGAATAAGGTACATTTATTTTATAAACTATAAGCTCTTTTGAAAATATACGTTATTTATTTGTTGCGTGCCAATTTCCTGTCCGTTTGGAGATTATAAACTGAATCGCTCTGTATTATAATTTAAAATTTCCCTAAGAAATATTTTTGTAAAATCGGTTAGTATGATTTCAAAGGGTTCGAACAACAAATCCAGACATACAATGCCTATTTTAGGTACAAGCTTGAGCTTAACGACCACAGCAAATAATATATGAATATAAAAATCTGTTTATTTATTGGCATCAATAAATAATCCTTGATAGCATGAGATTTGCGACGAGAGTCGTCATATATAACGTGGGCGTACAAATGGCATTCGCGCCACGACGGCGTAACTGACACACTGACCTATCCCATTAATTTCAGGTTATAAAGCATTTAGTACTCGCCGTTAATGTTCATAAATGCCAGATTGGATCAGATAGGAATGACGAGGAATACAGGCGTTATGAACGCTGACGATTTGACGGCGGTAGTTATGTATTTATCGATATGAACTGTTGCTTACACCGCTGGATATTTACTAATCGAGTTTGTTTCAATTAGCTGCAGTCGTGATATTAGTTCTATTAGAAGCTGGTTTCATACCCCCTAGGTCATGTTTACACTCTTAACGGTATGGCTAACTGATAATTCAACAGATGTGCGTGTACAGTGGATTTTATTTTGAGTTACGAACACGTCATTATTACTCACAAATATCGACACTTCCAACAAAACAACTAAGTTCTGTCTTTTTCATGTTTTTTTAAACGAAAATCAGGTTTTTAGGTTTTTTCAGGTCATATTTTGGAAATCGTGTACTGCGAGTTATCTACAATTGAACCATTGCATTTCAAATCACCTAAAGCAAAAATTTTTAATTCGTACGAAACTTTGTTACAATAATTTTTCTTTATGGTTTGAAAGGCCGATTTATTTGATTTTTCGAGAATAATAGTTTTAACGTAAAAATCTGTTATCTCTTCTCGTCATGAAACTTTTTTCAAAACGCAATAAAATCCACAAAAATAAATGAATGAAAAAGCTATTTAATTTTAAAATTTGTTTAAGAATGAACAACATTTAAAGACATATGATCGTCACAACGATAGTTTTAAACCATAGCAAAATTATAGTGAAAAATGCAAAAGATTTTGACCTCAAATCTACTATGTTGCCACATTTTTTCATCCTTGCCAATTTTTCCACTAATAAAAGTAAATTTGAGCAATTTTCTGTAATAATCTCAATATGCGAAAATGGCTTGTATTCAAATTAGGTTTTTTTTAGCAAAAATTTAATTTTAATGGAATATTTTTTTCAATGATTTTAAATTTAGTAATAAAGGTTGCTTTAGAGATGATAATTAATTACACATGTCGTACACACGACCTAAAGCATCAAAATTCTTTTAAAAGAAACCTTTACGTAAATTGTTAATTCCGAATAAACATGCAATGATGCATTAATAGAAAAGAAAATACCTACTGCGAAAATTCCTTAAATTAAAAAAATTGTAATTTTTTAGGTAATCTAAGAACTTTCGCATAATGGACTCATTACAGAATGTTGCTCACATTTTCTTTCATTAGTGGAAATATCAACAAGGAACAAAAATTGAGCAACATGGTAAATTGCAGTCCGAAATTCTTTTGAATTTTTTTCTATTTTTGCAACTAATTATGATTTAAAACTATCATTGTAACGACCTAATTAACGGTTGTTCATTTTTAAACAGATTTTAAAAAAAGTTCGTCCATATTCATGCATTTTTGTGAATTTTTTTGGGTTCCAAAAAATTGCTAACAATCGAAAAAGAAGACAACACATTTTTACGTCAAAAATGTTTCTCTCGAGCAATTTAATAAATCGTACTTTTGAGCCAAAAGAAAAATCCGGTCTTTCTTAAATTAAGTATATGGAAAATATCCTGACAAAGTTTCGCAGCAATTGAAATTTTTCAATGAATACCTTGAGTGATTTCGAATGACTCTGAATTGAACAAAAACTGCAACCTCCACAAACTACAGGAATATTTGTAATTTTTGTTTGTTCATTAAAATTGAAATTTATAAGTATAGTCTGAAAGATTGCACTAGTGCAACCCATACTCAACAAATAAAAGAAACCGAATTCAAATGGCTATACCGTCCATTTCTGTGCTGTCTATGCTTTCTAAAATAATAAAGACGCTATTATGATGGAGTTGGAATATCTCGAATCGAGAGGTCTTGAGTGTTCGTCAGTACGGTTTTGTGCATTCAACACGAAATTCTCCTCCATATATGGAGCAATGCAATTGATAGATTTCGATAATCCCGAGCCATAAATCTAAATCATTCGATTGAGTGTGGCACAAGGTTTACTAAGTAAATTACTGTCTTACGGGCATTAGATTTTCTCTCAAACCACTTATTTTATTAATATTATTATAAGTGATGGAACATGGTCAGAGCGGATTAGTCAACTTGGCCCCCTGTGGTTGTGTCTCCTTTTGCTAATAAATGTGTTGTATAACTACCAACTCGGTAGCGCAGCGGGCTAGAGCATGAGTGACAGGCATGGGTCTGGTCGCTGGGTATGGATGTTGGTCTGCGTTTTTCTAATGTGTAACCCCCTTTCAGGCGGCCTTTGTTTTGGATTTGGGGGTTGTCTAATTTCTGTGATGTGTTTATGTTTGTTTTTTAAATCTTCATTATCCAGAGATAACTGACTAGCTGTTAAATGAAGATCTTTCGTAGCTTAATGTAACGAAAATTTTAAATGACTAAATTAGGTGTTGCACAATTTGTCAAATTGAGAATTTTTCGATAAATATCTGACACATCACTTAACCTGAGATTTCAATATTAGACATTCTGTATATTGATTACTGGTTGATATTTAAAGAAATGGCCAAATTTATTACATTTTTATATCTTGTATACCTACTTGTAGTATCATGAGGTATTTCATTCACATCTTCGATGAAAGCCGATAAATCCAAATAAACATTTTTTTCACCCGGATCTAATTAAGTTGATTTCATAAAACTATTAATATTTTTGATATCTATGTCCGAACAATATTGCAGTCCTTTAATTTGTTGTTAATATTTTCACTTAATGTTGACGAGAGAAGGTTGTTAGTAATGAATAGTCTACTATACAGCATAATATGTGAATATTTTAATAGAGATTATTTCCTATCACTGCTGTAGTGCGCTGTAGTGTCTTCGTTCATATTGAAGTGTCTTCATTACAACCTCAAAATATTATCAATCTCAATAATAAGATAATTAACATGTCTCGGAATAATCTAATCCCGAGAACAGAGCTTCAGCTACGCAGTCTTGTCATTCTCGAAATATGTGGAATAGTTTAATGATTAAGGTACAAACATGCTCGTCTGCATATATCTCGCGTATAATTAGGAGAATAGTAAAATATTTCTGCTGCCGCATGTGGAAAAAAATATATTTTTCTACGATAGTGCAAAAAGTATTAACTTTTTGCACTATTTACAATGCAAAAAGTAATACTTTGTGGCACTAGCGCAAAAAGTAGTTTTGTTGCTAGGCAACGAAAGTTTATTCATAGTTATTTATGGATGGTGTTGAACAATGACGATTTATCTGGTTGTCAGTTTGACTTTGACATTTGAATATTTTGTGTTAATGTAATATTCTGTTCAATAAAATTTAAAAAAAATCTATTTTGGTAATTCGATCGTAGAAAAAATGTTGTGTGTCACACTTACAAAAAGTGTATTTGTTGCATTCGGAATGATTGCAGCTCTCGCTTCGCTCGTTCTGCAGACTTCATGCCTCATGCAACAAATATACACTTTTTGCACTAGTTAACAAATAACTATTGCGAAGCAGGTTATGAATATATATTTATTTACAGATACTAACTTACAAGTGCTTACTCGGTAGTCTCACACTCAGATAATAATTAAATGTCATGCAAAGTAAATGTTTACTACATGTACTATTTACTGCAAATATGTACTTATGAAGGAAGCTGGAGAATTTGATGAAGTGCTGACACTAATGTATAATTTCCTATTGCCAGCCAGACATTGAATTCTTATTCTAATTAAACTAGCGCTTCTTTCACCAACCGAATTGGCATCATAGGTAGATGATTAAAATTCATTTCTTTCGTTAAATGCATGCGAAAGTAACGTACTAAGATTTAGTTGATAAAAATGTCATAGGAACCGAAGTTTCTGGCAGAGTATTCTCCATATTCTTGTTGTGCTATTCTTCTGAAGTAAGTTGCTTCACTTCAGAAGAAGATTAAAAAATATCCTACAAGTCGTTTTACGAATTATTACAATTTCACGGAAGTTTTAAAATCAAAAGTAGAATTAAGGATTTAAAAATTATTGATGGTAGGTAGGTACTATTATTAAATAAAACGTTAAACTGTCAGTCGCAGAAGAAACATTTTTAAGTCATCTGAACTGCTTTCAAAAATGTCCCTCCATAATTTGTTAGTTCGTCATTGTGTCTTGCTAGAATAAAAACAGTATTGCTTTTGAAAATAATCAAAAAGTAAATAAACCTTTTTAAGGGTCAGTTTTTTTACTACATCTACCTCGTATCATCGGTATTCAATTTTCAATTCTTGTACAAAATCGGATTCTTCACAAACATGCCACAGAAGAAGACAGAAAATCCAGTAATCCGTTTATGCCGTTACTTTCATTGTTACTAATTTTTGAGGGCAAGTATTTATAAACTTTTTTATACTAATCTTTTTGTACCTGTAATACTAACTTATAAAGTGAAATATTTACGAATATAATTATTAATTATACCTAATTATAATCAGGAAAGTTTCTTTGTTACTGAAAATATCAAAAGCCTGGTAAATTTTTATTCGTGAATATATTCCTTTTACCATTACTATTTTAGCCAATTGAAACATTTCATTTTAAATTAAATATCGCGATCACGTCCACAATTATCATTTATCAATTTCAGAACGTCACGTATTATGTTTATAATATGGATATGCCTACAGTATTAATTGATCAAAATCAGTTACAAAAGCGCTGAAACATATGACCAGTATCCAGTTTGAATGTTAAATATTTAACCAACCAAGCTTATTTAAATAATTACTTGACAAAAACCCATTGTAGCATAGAGAGGATAAATTTCAAAAATGAAACATAACGATAAATTGTACCTCTATATTTCTGTGCACAATTATGTAAGTCCCATCTAGTTTCGGCTTAACGCCGTCGTCTGGGGTAACACTCTGGGGTAAGACCAAATTGTCAAAACTATGGTTTTAATCACAATGTTCAATTCTTGTATTAATATTTAACCCCACTCTCGACCCCACTAAACATCACTCTTTTAGTACCTACTTACAATGTTCTACATGTAATCACACAAACTTTTCACAGAACTATTTATCTTTTATTGTCACCATTCATTAGATATTATTATTATTTTGCACGCATTCTTACTGGTATGAAATTTCCTATACTGTCCACTGCTTATAGTTAATATTGTACTTTTTTCTTTAAGCGTATAACAATACTCACATTACATAATGCAACACGTCTTGTAGAAAGAGCCTATTATTGTACTAGTAGGTACAAATATTTCATCTTTTTTTTTCCGAATACAAAAATGATATAATGTATCCATGGCAACGAATTAAAAATCTAAATTATGACTTGTCATAAACTGTCATTTTAAAAGTTGACGTCGCGCGTCGAGCCGTTTTTTAAATTTAAAAGCAAAAAAATTGAAGAAATGCAGGGTAGTGAGATATTTTTGTCACTCCACTTTTTCCCAGTCGTTTTTTTCACTCCATTTTTTCCATAGACCACTTTTCCCACTGATTCTTTTTCCCACTGACCTTTTTTTCCATAGGTTACTTTTCTCATTGCTTCTTTTTCCCACTGACCGTTTTTTCCATAGGCCACTTTTCCCATTGCTCTTTTTGCTTCTTTTTTTCCACTAAAATTTTCAATAAAAAAAATATTATTCGTAAATATATTAAGATATTTTAGATCTTACATACTATCAAAAACACTCTATGTCTCCAAAATCGTGAATTAAAACGAGATGCTGTTGCCCACGTTGTGAAGATACTCTGCAATCCTGCCTTCTTTTTTTTTTCTTCGTATGAGTGGACATCTGCTTCGACCATTTTACTTCGTCGAATTATTCGTTTGACAGAAAACAAATGTCAATAAATTGTCAATAAATAAAAACCGAGATAAAAACATAGTGGAAAAATAAACTTTGGGAAAAAATGACCTATGGAAAAAAAACTATGGGAAAAAATGTTCAGTGGAAAAAATGTAGTGACAATATAGTGTCGTACAATCGTAAAGTAAACTATGAGAAAAATAACTTATGAAAAAATAAACTATGGGAAAAAATGACATATGAGAAAACTATGGGAAAAAATGACCTATGAAAAAAAAACTATGGGAAAAATGCCCAGTGGAAAAAAAACTATGAAAAAAATGGCCAGTGGAAAAATGGAGTGACAAAAGTGTCGTACAATCGAAATGCAGTGCGTATCAACTGAAATACTTGAAATTGCAAATTCACCTATGTCATGTTTCATTGTTAATAAAATGTAAGTTAGTATTACATATATATTTTTTTTTACCAAGCTTGAACGCATTTGACCTGATGTCATTTTTCAAAATTAAAGTTTTGATATTTTTGCTTTTAACGCTTAAAGAAAAAATAGTATATGTCACACGGAGCAGAAGGCTCATTATGTGTTTCGCCCAGTTTGCTGCCTCGGCTTGCGCCTCAGCTGAGCAAACTTCTGGGCTCAACGATAATGGTCGCCTTCTACTCCTAGTAACATAATATACTATTTTCTTTGTTGCCATTTTTAGTGGGCTAGGTGAATAGAAAAAATAAACTAATTAGGTCCCTATAAGTGAAACTTTTTATTATTATTTCATTAGATATAACGAAATAGGTTTCATTGATATTGTCCTAAAATGATAATGAAAATTGTTCAGCTATACCTATTTGTTTATATTGTAGGTGTGGTACCTATAGTGTAGTGTTAGAACTGGTCGGCTCATCAATTTGATTTAGATGGCTAATAAGATTTGGTGATTAGATAGTTTAATAAACCAAGCCCATAGAGGGGAGTTTATATTCAACGTTAGATTAATTTAAAGAAATAGTTTTACTTCACCATAGTCATGTCCGGTTAAGAGTAACATTTTTAACTTTTAAATTGTAATTAATCACAACGTTAAGTTAGGTGACCATCAACCTCTTATTTCTTTTTTTTTTTTTTTAATTAAAAGATTCCGTCCGTTTGCACATCAAAATAATCAACTAGCATACTACTTATATCGAGGTTATAAGTTTTAAAGGTTAATTAATAACTGTAGCGCATACTTTGTGTGCATATTGGTCTAAATAAATCAATGACCAAATATACCATATTTGATATACTTGCTACATTATAGTTCCTGGCCATTCGAGAAGACGGTATCTTACAATTAATTAAAAAGCGTTAATGAGCTGATTATGGTCGAAAATTATCTTAAATTATTATCCTTATAAAATCAAAAACTCATAAGGCATTATTAAGAATACCAACACTTACATTACAGTTACATAGTAGAATGAACACCGTGTGTTCAAACATGTTCATCATAATAAGGAATTCATTTAAGTATTTATTTTCCTATGATCCTTTAACGTATTCTGCTTTAATTATGCTCCTAATTATTCTTATTTGAATAAATTAAACATGCACATTTATAGCTCTACTATTAAACTATTCAACATATTCAGAGAATGAGTCTAGTCTACGACGAGGCGGAATTCTCCGGATTGGATTATTCGGCTTCGCGATAATTACCTGACTATTACGTAATATAGTGTACCAAAGTGGAAGTATAAGAAGTGCAGAGACGTCGAGCTCTCAGCCACTATTGTGCATGCAATCTGCATCTGGTCTCTTCCCTTTGCAGTCGTACAGCCCCGGCTATGCTTGCTGAATATGTAATAACTGCTTCATTTGGTTAATCCTCCTTGTTTCTCTTCGGCTGGCGTGCCATGCTCTTTATTTATTTTGCCCCGAACGCGCTTCGTTCCTACTACACAAGCTGCGAAAAGGATGAACACCATGAGCCGCACTACTTAGTTTGTCCTACACGCATTAACAGCAAGTGTGAAGTTTCCATTTGCAGACAGGTATATTTAACCTGGCGACTTCGCCATATTTGTAAATTTTGATCGCTTGAAACGTTCTTTGAATTGGTATTATTTGAAACTATTTAATATAATAAGTCGAAAGCTATCGACTAGATATTTGATTATATTATTAGACAGAACGTAGAAATATTAATAAAACAGTTTTTATTTAGAAAGAAAGACGAAGAATAAGTTACTATGAGTACCTAGGTAATTATAATTTTTAATAAAACTGCGAAAAATTCTACTGTTTTTACGCCAACACTGCCAACAAAGTGACACAGTTGCAATAGTCTTGATTTTTCTACATACAGGGTGATTCACTTTTTATGAGTATTTTGTACTAATTCATTTCAGATTTAGGTGGGAAATATACAGTGTGTTACAATTTGATCCGGAACACCCCTGAAAAATCTGTCTCAGCAGCGCGATTTTGATGATATATTATTTTTCATATAGGACCGTCCTATAGATGTACGTGAAAAACATATTACGGTGTCCAGATTACAAAGCCATGGCTTGCTATGATTTTTTTTCGACGCCATTTTTTCAAAAATCATATTAGCGATTTTTTTATTCAAAATCTGACAACGGAGCGTTGTTCGGCACCCTTCAAAACGTAATCTCCCGTATTTTTTTTTGAAATTATTACTGTCAATAATTTTACTGTAAAGCAACGAAAATTGCGTTTTATATTATTTCCTCTAGTGATCTACTTCATTTAGCTCCAAAGCCTCCTAGATGCTCGAAGTAAAGCATTTCTTCTTGTATTTTGTTATTTTTCGTTGCTTCACAATAGAGTTATTGACAGTGATAATTTCAACAAAATGGGGGAGAGTACGTTTTGAAGGATACCGAATAACGCTAATATAATTTTTGAAAAAAATGGCATCGAAAAAAAGTCATAGCAAGCCATGGCTTTGTAATCTGGACACCGTAATATGTTTTTCACGTACATCTAGGACGGTCCTATATGAAAAAAAAATATCGCCAAAATCGCGCTGCTAAGTCAGATTTTTCAGGGGTGTTCCGGATCAAATTGTAACACACTGTATACTGTGTACTGTGTGATTGTTTTGACCAATAAACTTTGATATTGCTCATTGGCGTGCGACCATGTTACCACAAATGGTCGCATTGGGGTCAATTTTTCAGAAAAAAAACTATTAGCGATTTTTTATAGAAATTTTGATTTTAGATTCGTATTCAGCATCATCAAAAACCCCCTTATCCCAAGTTTAACCAAAATATTTCATTGGCCTATAGAGTAATAATTTTCTGCTGTTTTATTTGTTACAAATCTCTCGTTATTATAGTTTATCATTTATTAATGTGTCAAATTTCAACGGGATGAAGGAAATAAAGGAACGAGACAACAGTTTTTCAGTTTTTTAAATATTTTATTTAACAAAATATGCGAGCTCATATCTCGGAGTAATAATTGTAATTATAAAAACTGATTGGATGCGATTATGTCTTCACGTATTTTTATGCACTGAATTCAAATCGGAAGTTGGAAGTGTTCCATCACAGTTTAGTAGGTACCTATTTTGTTTTCTTCTTCAAAAGCAAATATTTAACGTCCTGTATTTCCCGAAAATTTCCTGTGTCTACAGGGTGTCCGGAAAGTAATGGAACCCAGCTTAGGTATAGCTTCCTGTGATCAAATGGGACCGAACTGATCACAGGAAGCTAAGCTTGGACCCATTACTTTTCGGACACCCTGTATAGAGAGATGAAGATAGATGAAGAAGTGAACGATGTTTCTTGCTACGTAAATATGTTCCACTTATTTCTGTTTTTCTCTTATAACGAACTCTTATTATCTACCATCATAATATCCCACCTTGCTTGGTGTCAACTCTTCATATCACTTGCCTATATGTCTTGATGAACTCTTTCTTCTTGTTCTTCACTATAGTTTCCGAGGTTTTCAGGAAAGTAGTCAAGGTGAAAGTGTAAAAAGTGCAATTTGAAATTCATCAAGCAACCCAACTGTTTGAAATTTTTCTACAACTCTTCAACAAAATTATGGTAATCCTCGCTCTCCTCATTTC
The DNA here is from genome assembly GCA_963680705.1 of Rhagium mordax. Taxonomy (NCBI): domain Eukaryota; kingdom Metazoa; phylum Arthropoda; class Insecta; order Coleoptera; family Cerambycidae; genus Rhagium; species Rhagium mordax. Next base: position 25,460,114 of record OY796658.1, on the reverse strand, counting down.
CGAAGAAATTCTGAGAGACCATTGGTTGATCCTTCAAATATTCTGCTTCCACCGCTTCATATTAATTAAACTTGGTCTCATGAAACAGTTCGTTAAAGCTTTGGACAAAAATATCGACTGTTTTCAATATTTAGGAGATAAGTTCCCGAAATTAATGATGGATGCTAGATTAAAAGAGGGTGTCTTCGACGGTCCTTAAATTCGTACCCTGTTTCGGGACGAAAAATTTATCACAAAAATGAATGGTACTGAAAAAGCAGCATGGCTGTTTTACAAAGGTCTCTAAAATTTTCTTGGGAAGGATTACCAGGATTTAGTTAAAGAGTTGCTGAAAAATTTCAAGGTTGGTTTATTTGATGAATCAGTTTGCACTTTTTACACTCTCACCTTGACTACTTTCCCGAAAACCTCGGGAACTATTGCGAAAAACAAGGAGAAAGATTTCATCAAGATATAGACATGTGAAATGGAGAGTCGATACCAAGGAAGGTGGAATAATAATATGATGGCAGATTTTTATTAGACGCTAGAAAGGGAAACCTAGCAGAATGAAAAGAGAAGAAAGAGAAAACCGCTGCGTAGATCATTCGAAGACAACAGAGTTCGTTACAAGAGAAAAAACAGTAAGTGGAACATATTTACGTAGCAAGAAAGTCTCCCAATCGCATCCAATCGGTTTCACGATTACACCTAATGCTAAGGCCCCATACAGAAAAATTTTCCGAATTTAAGGTTAAGGTAGTGGTTTTCCGCAATTAAAAAAAACTAGAGAATGATGAGCAATTCTGACTGCGGGTTCGAATTCAGCGTGTCAAAATACATAAAGATAAATAGTCGAAAGAGCAGCCCGCTTTTTTTTGTGTGCCTCTGTAATTAATCCCATAACTACAATAATATGTTATTTTAACTTCAGTTATAAGTTTCATTATCGTTATTATTGTGCGCATCGAATATAGATAGATAGATTATCGTTATTATCTTTTTATTTGTTACTATTAGATATTATTAGCACTAATTTCGATTTTATATTATTATTACTTTTCCGTTTTTTGTATTATTATTACTTTTGCTGCTGATGTGTAGTACTAATTATTGTTATTATCATTATTGCATGTTATTAATCGCTATAACAGAAAAAATATAAAATTGGTTATTTTTTTATTTATCCCTGCGCAGTGCCTCTTTTGCATTTATATATGAAGTAGTTAATTTTTTTAACAGTACCTATTCAACATTTATAAAATTTTAAACAGAATTAAATTTCTTAGATATTTATTTTGTATCTCTCTCGAATCTTAATATTAAATCATAATGTAACACGTATTATTTTCGTGTTGATTTAAAGAAAGAACGTGAAATGTTTTCGTCATCTAATTACCACCGTCTTTCTTAGGTAGTATATTCATCATTTTGTCATGAACCCTGCTTTTAGAAGAAGGAAACCAAGTAATTGGAAATATTATTTTATCATTTTTCTTCATAGTGCTCCGGACCTTTAAAAAATTAATAAATCAACTTTATAAATTATTTACTACAGAGAATGGAAGGAAGTAATTTTAAATACTGGGTGTCCCAACCAAAAGTAGACACCCTGAATAAATTTGAAGGTAGACATCTTTCGAAATATTATTGAAACACGTCGACCTCTTTTCCAATGACATATTTTAATGTAATATTATCATCCCTCTACCCTATACAGTTAATAACACTCAATAAATCCAAATGGTAATGGAGGTCGAGTAATACATCATTAGAAAGGTGTTTCAGTTTTCTATATAACTGCTTATTTTTTTTAACTTTTATTGAATCGTTCCTGATAAATAAGTGTTTCACTCGGAACGCAAGCTCATCTATTATAAGTGGCACACGTGAGAGGACTTAGTTAACAGGTATGTCAAAATCTTTAACTAAACTGTCCGAATTTTACAATTTTTTCTTAAAACGTAACTTTGAACTACAATGAACGACGACTATCCCGGTTTTGTAATTTTCATTAAAAATTTTGTTTCTTCTGCCGCACTTTGTCAATATTTTCGCGCTTGGTCAAGTTGATTAAACATGGTATGCAATTTCTTTGGCATCTGTAGATAGGATGACTTCTATGGTTGCTTTGAATTGTACACTAGAGCAATACGCTTACCTACATAGACACTTATACTTACTCCAACACCATATTTTCCATTTTCAAATATCAAATTCTGTGACGAATATTCTGTGTACACAAACCAAATTAGAACAACAATTTTTTACCAAAGCTATTTATTCTAGATTATTTTTCCATTTTCCTGTAAGTCTTGAAATTTCTGAAAATTTTTAATACGTATCTGAGCCGACCTGATTCCTTAAGAATAAAATTTTATTGCAGCTCTTTGAACTGCCTGTTGGGTTTATGGCGAGTGTTAATAGCAGACAGATAGCCACTTTACTGTATCCATGAATAAAGTTTCCAGAGTGAAACTCTACCTGGTGTAAGTTGTGTTTTCAAGTTAAACTGCACATTTGATGTCACCTAGATCAAACAAATGTAGATAGGCGTTATTTGTTGTTTTTAGACTGAAAAGTTTTAATAGGAACATTGATTGAATGTCGTTGCAACTGACAGTGAATATTTAAACATTGAAATTCGTCTCCCGCCTAGAACATTGATCGGGAAGAGTAATGTTTGTCATTTTAACTTTAAAGGGAACGCATTAATCAGTTTTATCGCATGAATATTATTGCATATCAAACGGGCCATTTATAAAGATATTTTCTAATACAAATTACCTGGTGTTGAAAAATTGTCCCACGTAAAAATTAGAATAATGTGTGTCAGGTCTAATAAATGGGTCGTTTATATTTTTCTTCTCTATTGTTTTCATAATTTGTTCCATCTTAGTAATAGCAACAAAACTATATTTAAAATGACAACTTTAGATATACACATTTTTATTTATTAATTTATAGTGTTTTCTTTAAGATACAGTAAACACAAGGCTTGATTTATTGAACATATAACGTCGAAGCGGAAATAAATGTAATGCCCGGACGGTCTTTAAGTCCGGTAATGCTTAAACTAGATCCCGTAATACGTAAAAATCAATTATTTCAAGTGACCCAACTCCTTGGCGCATAGATTTATTTAACGAGGGGGAACGATGCCAACTGTTTTGCTTATTTTCCGGTTTAGGCTATTACAGCAAAATTTATATTATAAAATTTCGTAGCATTGTGGTATTATTAAAAAATAATTTAGAAATACACTGACCTGCAGTTGAAGGTTGAAGTTGGCCAGAATTTAATTCTCGTCACTATTAAACCACAAAACATATAACCGTGATTTTTTTTCGTTTTGTTCCTTGTAGAGATAGTATCTATGTTCGGCGTATATTTTATCTGCTTCATTTTAAGAGATACGCAGACCAAGGTCTTACTAAATTTCACATTCATGCATGGGACCGTTATTTTGGAGAGTTTCATTGTAAATTTTATAAAAGTAAATGATTTCACATAACTTAACAAATCCCACTCATAAATTGCCTTTTAGCCCAATAATAGAAATTCTCTTTCGGCAATAGAGCACCTATCTCTATATAACTACTTTGCGCGATTGTTAACCCTTTGTGAGGATATCGTCGAGCTATTCTGACTAGTCTTACTAGACGAACTTTCTGTAATATTACGATCAATTTGAATATTATATCTTCTCTTCTATATACCTCTTTTATTTTAATTGATTCTCTTTCAGTATAATTACAGAACTTTCTGACTAAATTGTATTGTGGTGGTCGGTTTAAAGGACGACCCTTGCATTGTGTGCCGGATGACCCCATAGTTCGTCTCGTGGAGAGAAGTGATCAAAACCTGTCTGGGCAGGAAATATTCTTGAATATTGATGTAGGACATTTTATATTGCATATTATTATTATCGCCTGTGAAATGCGTCTTTGTAGTGTGACAATCTTGGTTGCCGCTTTTAACAGGGTAGTTGCGTATACGAGGGACCATTCATTGTTGGAGGTTACCAGTTGCACGGGCCTACGTTGATAGTTTGACGGCCAGAAAGATGCAGAAGGTAGAAACTGCCGTATTCTGCTCTACTTATACCTGACTCTAGCGGACGCGGACGGTTCAAATGTTGACATTAGCAGGATGTAGATTATTAGTGTGCATTTTTTTTGTAGCCTATTCACTAGTTCTGTTTCCGTTTTTTATTTGTTTGTTTGTTTGTACACCAAGTAGTTCAAGAGATATGAGGAAGTACGGTAATGAACGATTGTTCTAAAGTGTGTTCCTTATGAAACACTATAAAATAAAAAAAAATTACGAAGTCGATGCGTTCCTAATAACACACGGAACTTTTGTAAAGTGTCTGCACGGAACAAAATTTATTAGATTATTTCTTTTTTGAGGAATTATTATTAAGGTCTTATTGCCCTCTATCCAAATCTGTAAAAATCATTTAGGTACAATAACAAAGTATTTTCGGGATAAACTTGAAATGGATAGCACTAATAAAAATCTACCTACCTATATGTCCGTGTCGTTTTTATCGAAAAATTAGTAGCCATTTTATAGAATTTATGTTTTATCTGGTATCACATATCATTCACTTAAGTAATTTGCTTGTGACCTGTTTTTAAGTACCTATACAAAGATTTATAAGCCATTAAAATAACTTAATTATTATTTGAAAATGTATTTACTACTTACAAGTTCGAAATTATCTTCATCAATTTGAATAGGGTGACTTGACAGAGCGGTTAGAGTGATTTTTCATCTCTATGCATATTATACCACGGTCACAATCAAAAAAAGGGGCTGAGAGAAAATTTTTGAAAAATATTTCTCCGTCAGCTTAATCAATTTGATAAATAGATGTTTTAATAAATTAATGATACTTACTATTGGTCTAAAGTAAAATAATAGGTTTGTTATATTAAATAACATTTCAAAGCAGGGTTTATCAAAATGATCGACTTATAGGTGTTCTATATTTTATCATTTACACAATTTTGTATACATATAAAGTCAATATGCAATAAAACTTCCTGATGGATATAATTTACGGTCTACAAATAAACCGTGCTTAACCCAGATTTAAATTAATGGCATGTGAAGTATTATGTTTTGATTTATTGTTTATATCCGCGTTAAAAATATAAAAATTTCAACCTGATGATGCGTTTTACTGACATTTTTCATTTGACGCTCAGTATTTTACTGTCGAAATTATTTTAACTAAAGTTTGCAGTGTTGTTTTATCAACCTTAAATTTTAACTTTTGGCTTCGAAATGCTCAGAAGAAAGATTTAGAACACTGCCTTATTTATTTTTTAATTTCCTCACTAAATAATAATTTAAAATAAATTTTGATAGCATTTGCCAGTATCTAATTCACAGTATTGTAGAAAATAATTTTATAAATATAAACGTATACCTATATATATTTTTGTCTAGTTCCAAAGAATAACATCATGGAGTTGTTTAGTTTAGACACCGTCGTATTTTTGTAAAAATTGTAATTTAAAATATGTTGGACAAGCAGGACATACAATTTTAAAATATAGAAGCACATACTGCATGTCAAATATACATTCGTTGTGAAACAACCATAGAATAAGTAATGACTTAAATGAAATAAAAATATTCATATTTACATTTAAATACTCTATTTATTATTACCTATTCATTGCTATTGTCATGAATTTGGGGACAAAACTATATGTCTTGGTAAGTATACTTCGAATTCAAAAATTTTATCTTAAACCGGGTACTGAAATATTTGTAAACGACGGTTTTCCTAAATGATATGTACGTCTTACATCCTGGAAACTAGTCCTTTTTCTCATGTGTTTATTTGCTTCTCTCTATCTGTGACTGCAGAACTTGCCTTTAAATGTTTGGAATACGTTCTTTGAAATTATTCAGTAGTGACTTTTGTCATTATTACAGATGCTTATGGTTAATAAAATTCAAAGTTGAGAACCAAGATTCATGAATTGTTGACGCTTCGTCTTTTTTTAAAACATCTTCAGTGGAAACTGATTGAGATTTATGTTTTTTTTTTATTTTGCCAATATGGCATGTGTTTATGTTTATTGTTTTTAATATATACAATTTACAAGGAAAACCTTACTAACCTGAGGATGTCCTTAAATAAGAACGAAACATATATAATTTAAGTAATTTGTTTCTCAGTTTCTTCAGACCACACAATCATCAGCATGCAAAACAATTTTAAGTAAATTATGTAACGTGAAATTATGTGAGGGTCAGAAAATAATATTAAAGGTTTAACGGAAATAAACATTTTAGAAATAAATCGAATCGGAAATTTACTATTTACTTAATTTCAGTGTGCCAATTTATACATTTTTTAGTAGAGCATTGTTGATGTTATTAAATTTATCCATAACTGATTGCCAAAACATTTTTTATTAATTACGAACGCATCAATTTATGCTGCAAAATTATTTGAAAATGACCGTCTCTTGAATTTTTATTTTATAGGTACTTGTTTGGTATTTATTTCATAATTAAATTTAGTTCGTTTCACTTCTATTCAAATAAAGTTATATTGAACTTCCCAGACAATCAAGTACGGAGAAATTAGTGAAAGGCTATTGGAGGCAGTCCACGGAAATATTAATAAACCTGAACCGTACAAATTTTTAAACTCACCATCATGCACCAGTCATCGATCAAGTTGCGATGTCCACATTTTTTTACACGGCCCCGGCCCTCCCAATAATTTTTTATTGATTTCGCATATAAAACCCGACAATATAACAAAAAAACTATTCGGGCCAAATTCGAGACAATGACGTGGAGAATTCGGTCTTGTCGAAGAAGAAATAGTTGAATGCTACATAAAAGCAAACAAGATTGATCGATAGCGTAATGTCAGGAAAGTGACAAGGTGGAGACTTGTTTCCAATAGCGAATTGTTACTTCCTCCAACTCCGTTTATCTCGATCTCGTTTGTATTGGGGACTCAGGGAATTTCATTTTTCTGTGCCAGTTTAACTCTTATTGAATACGAATACGGAATGCCTGAACATCTTCGTCTTCTAGCAGTTATACTAGAACAGGATTGATTAATTCATTGCTTTCACACCTATGTACAGGGTGAGTCAAATTCGATGTTCACCATTGGGATTTCGGATACGGTAAGAAATAGAGAGTTGGTTAAATGGGGGTGAAGTTGCGCAATTTTCTAGGTTTGTTTGAAGATATATCAAATCAACGAGTGTCATATATCCTTGAAGTCAGGATGAAAAATACTAATGAATTAAGAAAAATGAATATCAGGTCCGAATTTGAGATAACAAAGGTGAGGGTGGCCCCGATCTGACGAAATGTTCTATTCAAAATACTTTACTCTATGTCAGCCAGAAAAGTCGCGATGAAGAAGTTTTTTAATATTTTTAAGCACAAGCACAAACCTAGAAAAATCAAAAATGAAAACTCAAAATATTGTTTTTTTTTTAAATCTCAAAAACCAAACAATATATTATTGAATTCGTTACGGCATATTATTGAATATAAAACTGCGCAACTTCGCATCCCTTTAACCAATTCTCATTCTCTTACCGTTTCCAAGATCCCAATGATGAGCATCTGTAGGATGATTAAAAAGTGAAGTTATCAATTAATTCTTTAAATTTAACCACAAGGCAAATAATTAAATAGGTCCGTAAGTTGATTTGGTAGACAGTTTCAGCAACCTTCTAGGGCATTCCATTCATTCACATCGATTACAAGATAGTTCTATAAAATGTTTGAACTGACTCACATTTTCAGTTAATTTTTAAGTAGTGTATAATTCAAGACTTTTATCACATAAAAATTGAGTTAAAATATAAGTTTTCACTTGATAATTCAATTCAAACAAGTAACATGTGGTAACTAGCGCTATTTTTGTTCGTCACCCGGTTACTGGTGGCTACTTAGCGTTAAATTTATTTTAACTAAAAAAAAAACAAAATTTTTAAATAAATATTTTTTTAAAGCAACCATGTACCTAATTCACAATAAGTAAAAACCAATGATTTAGCACAGTGCTAAAAATGAGCCATTGTAAAAAAATTGGATATTGTTTTATGTGGGAGACATCACTAAAGTCCATTAAAATGTCTACGGAAGCCAGTCTAATCTAGCCTTCTCAAAAGGGAACAGGAATGTATATTCACAAGGTTTTGAAGTTGTCCAACAGTGTAAAATTTTCTCTTCAATTCATATTTTTTTATTTCGTTTCTAGATTTCAACAAAATATAGGTAAGTATTAATTTTTCAAGATAAGACATTTTTAAAATTTTGGATTCTGTTGGCATATAAAAATCTTGTTTTTTTTTCTTTTCTACCTTTTTAGGGAATTTTTCAATAAATCGATAATCTGTATTATACATATTATACTCTTCGTTGACTTTTGAAGACTTTATGTCAATTCTATAATGGTTTTAATGAAAATGTTTTAATTGTAATATAGTCTTCGCTTTGACAACAGATTTCAACAGTATTTGCGCAAAATTAAGTATTAAAGTATTTAGAACCATAAATAAATGAAAGAATTTTGTAATTGTGGCGTGAATAATTATTTAATGAAACGAATTACGCTTCTGTCTCTGCAAATGTAAAACTTCACATCGAAAAAAATAAAGGCTCGTCCCATTTTAATTGATAGGAATCTGGGTCACGGGGGAACTTATTGAAATTCCTGCGGCGTCGCCGGTTTTCAAACCTGAATACAATCAAAGATACATTCGCTGGAATGGAGAGGTGTCCGGTCCAAGATTGGAAAGATGCTATCTCTGGTTTCCTGTAACCGAAGAAACGGCGGGATGGAGGTGAGATCTATACGGGGATGCTGCACACTGGACCACAATGTGACTTGTGATCCGATTGTGGTCTCGCTCCAGGCCGTTATTTAGGATAAAGTGACGTAAGGTTATTGCGGCCGAAGCCGAATTTCCCATAGGTTCTGCGAACTTATTCCAATAATTGTCAAGCTAAATCCACGATACATTTAAAACCGATTGTCTATTTGGTGGATAAATTTGGAAACTGTTTTAGACTCGGTTGGAGGAAAATTCATGCATTGGAATACGTAGCATAGTCGTTATCTAAATGCCTTTAGAAAGTATACGGTATAAGAGTCACAATTAGATTTATGGAGAGTTTGTTTAAGCAATCAATTTGTATTTTTAAGATTAAAAAATATATGAAACTAGTAATATAAAGTAGGTCGTAGTAATATGTTCATAATTCGACAAGAAATGATTTATATGATTTAATCATAAATTTAATTCACTCTTTCAAGGGGCATGGATTTTAACGTCCGAATTATAATTACCGAGACCATGCAAGCTCGCATCAAATACAATATTTAATAACAATAATTAATTTACAGTATTTCATAATAAGATATTTATGCAATCCATTGCTTGTTTGAATAATAGTTTTGCAGATTTGGCATAGTCATAATGAATTAGCTAATTATTTTCAAATTGCAGTGTTTATTTACATGAATCTTTGAAATTAATGCGCAATATGTTATTATTCGATCTAATAACTTCGCAATAGGCGCAACTAAATGAAGGCATAATCATGTTTCTACTTAATCCATTAAAACTATGTGTGTACAATATGTATACAAATGTATTATGTAAATAAGAAAAAACATGATTGATGAGATATATTGTGAGTCTAGTGAAGTAGCAGAATAATTAATCTTGATTAATAGCGAATTTCTTTAACATTTTGACACATAAGGAAATCTGTTGTAAAAAATTGGAAGACAATGTGATCTCTCTAAAACAATTAATATAAATAGATACTTACATTATGTACAATTCTGTAAAGTTCAAAAGTGCGGTACATAGTACTGTTAATTCACACTTTCGTGTACCATGTGGGAAATTTGTGCTGGCACATTTGTTAACTTTGGCATAGTTACGAAATTAAAGCTAAAAGTTATTTGAACTTACTTTAAAAAAATCTATATTCTTCGGTTTGTATGTGCTTGAGATCGTTACAAAATGTTTTGATAAAATTTGGTATCGTAAAATTGTTAAGTAAAATTGGGCGTTTCGAAAATATATCTTGGGCAAATCCACAATAAATCCTATTGAGGCATCTTTTTGACTCCCATTTACTGCTTTATCAATTTCATTAAAACTCCATTTAAACAAATTCGGAATATCTATATCTTTGGAATTTTCGTATTTTTTTTATACAGGAGATATTAAAATTTCAAACCAACCCACTGACATTAGCTATAACACCTAAAATGGAATCAAATTTAAACCTGGCTATAAATAGTCAACAAATACGTGAAATAAACTAAATCAGCAGATAAATATCTAACGTCAGTTTAAAAAGTAAGACGGATAAATGATAAGGTGGTAAAGACCAGGCTGTTAAAAATTTGAGATACTAAGCTGATATTTCGCACATGTTCTCGCCTCACGTTTTTATTTAGCGTAAAAAACCTAAACATTTTTAGCATTTTTTTAACGCCCATCAATCATAAGGAGCAACGTGCGGCAAGAAGCGTGTATGAAATAATATTTCTTGTTATATATTAAAATTCAGTAGAATCATCTGTCAATCATAATTTGGGAAGTTTTTCAGGGTATTTCGGCTAATTCCAAGTCGTTATTTGTCATTAACGATTGAATAAGTCAGATGGATTATTTATTTTGAAATACATTTTCTCGACTTTGTTAGAAATAAAAATGAATGAAATAAGATGAAATAAAATGAGGCTAAGTAATTATGTGTTGGAGTTGAGTAGAATTAAATTTTTTGCCATTATTTCACTAAATGTAATTGTTTGCAACAGACTCCGCTAGTGCCATGCATAATCTACTAAGAGCATCATTTTATTAAAAAAATACAAACAAAAAATGTAAGAAGGGAAGCTGTATTGACGATTGCTATACAATATAATATTCCTACTGATATAAAGTAGTGCAACAGTTGCACAGTAATGGCACTCCAATCACTTTTAGTTTTTGTATAAAACGTCATTTGTAAGCATTTCTTTATCTAAACTCTATTTAAATAAATAATAATGAAATTAACCTTCAGGACTCATGTGCTAACACTAGTGGATTCTCAATAATGAAGATCTTTGTTTTTTTTTCTCTATTGTTCAAAGAGGATTACACTCCACAAGCGTCACATCGCAAAGAAGAGACAATATTTTTAGTAAATTTCTCTTGTAATTGCAAAAACATTTGAGTAATACGTGTCCAATGAAACCATTGTATGAACTTTAAAGTTGCTTGCCCAAGATTCATCTGCCATTCGGGACATAGATACTTGGAACAAGGTGTAATTTCAAAGTTTCATAAACGAATGTTTGTACAAACATTCTGCTGGCAATATTAAAAAGTTTATTACTAAAAGTTCGCTCGGAGGAATTTGACAAAGTTGTTATTCGCAAAATTGTGCTTAGTTTGTAAAATAAATCTCCCACTGCGGATTTTTTGTTAATAAAAAGCGCGAATAAATAAATATTAGGTTTTCATTAATTTTGGCGAGGAAAATTATGAAAAATATTTATAGGCATAAGAATTGGTTGTGTAGTAGATAAAAAGCTTATTATTGGTGCGGGGATTTCTGTAGAAATTAGTACGCGAATGTCGGTTTGTCAACTTTTCGTTTTTAGTCAATAACCAGTGTATTCGCAATGGAAAGGGCTTTAAAATGATTTGTTAGGAGTAGGGTAGTTCCGTTTGAAATTTTAAAGTTGGGGTTGCTAGAGGTCTTGGCGAATTCTAATTTTTTTCGATTTTATAATTATAGGGGGGTCAAGTTTTCGTTGAAAGACCCTGTTCTGTAGTGTATAAGAGACCAGAACATTAGTAAAGTTCAGAGCGCCTGAATCTACCTTAATAGAGGTGATACGGTAACTACTCCCCAAACTCCTATTCACAATGTATGTGTACAAAATAATTCTACGTGATAATTTAATAACCAGTGTTATTTATATCCCGTAGGATTTGAGGTAATGCAAGCTTATATTTAACTGATGGAAGAACTTTAATCGATAACCTTTTGCATCTTTCCAATGTAGAATATATTTATTTATTTATTTATTGTCTGAAAATATGGCTTGGATTTATTTCTACAATAGCAATTTTTTTTTCTCTTTGTACTTAAGTGGTATAGAGGAGAAATATTGTTAACATAATTTGTTAGTGGACATAAAGTAAGTATTTGTTCAAGTCAAGTAGGTATTGATTTATAAAGATTCTTATTTTCGGTTTAACATTTATATGTGTTATTACTCTTCGAAAGTCAGTTCAAAAGTTTTTACGTACTTTCACCAGCAGTAAGAGTGTTAGGTTGTTTTTGGAAGTTTTTTGACAGAACTAATTTTTTTCTCTCGATCGCCAGAAACTTTGTGTAGATGAAATATCGAATATCAACATTAGAGGGGTTCTGCCATAACCCATCCAGCTTTTTTAAATTGTTTTGGAGACTGGACACATTTAATAACATTACTTAAATTTCATGTCAAACAAATCAGTTAGATTGACAGATCAAAATTTTTATCAGTAAAATCGGCAATATAGTTTTATGGAATAAATCGTTTGTTACTTTCAGCAAATAAAATAGTATGAATAGGTATAATTTAAATATTCATAATAGATCTAAATTCAGAATCCTAAATGTTCTTTCCTTATGGACTAATAAATCTGATAAAGATTAATGAGTTCTTCAGTGATAAAAAAATCAGTTTCCATTATACATTTAGATTAATAAGTTTCTCCCATCTGTTTATCAAATAATCCCGATCCGCAGCATTGTTATTGAATCAATCCCAAAGTAATTTTACCTTTTTGGAAAAAGGCCTCTCCTTTCATGTAGAATAATGATTGTTCATTAGGGTGGCATGGCTGCCGACGCTCTCTGAATAATATTAATTTCCTTTATTTTGTGGCAGCTATGGCTCGGGTAAATGCTATTCACATTTCAATTGCTTCTAACTACATTACTATAAATTAACAGCTAATTTGCACATGATCACAACTGCACATTGAACGACTGCGAGTGTGTGTAGGTAGTTTTAATACATGTGCAATGTTAATAGGGTCTTTTTGTCGACATGCCACTGATTTACATAATTTATCGCTTGTAGCTACTGCATTTTATCAAGTCAACAGTAGTATATATCATGAGAGTATTAGAATTATCGGTCGGTGAAAAATTGCATTGTAAAAAATGGGGGGAATCTACTTTGCTCAATCTCAAATAATTACACGGAGGAGTTTTCCTTGAACTGTGATTTAGGATACTTCCCAATTGATGGTTTAATAATTCCCTACTCGAATTGTGTTGATGGATGAAACGAGGTAACCTCTAGCTCTATAAGGGAACATAAATAAAAAATTGACAAAATTACAAAAAGTTACAATATGTCTCCCATAAAATTATATTTTATTGCAATGAGTATATATTCCTAGTGGGCGTCAACTTTTTTTTTAAACATCACAACGAATCTCCACTTTTGCACTGATGCTGGGATGCAAGTTTACAAAAATGAATTCTATTGATAGTTGCAAAAATAGTAATCAAGTTTACATGCATTTTCCGACTGAAATAGAGTGGTTATGATGTACCGACATTTGTGGATTGTATCCATAAAATAATCACGTGACAACTCTAAATTTATTTTTTAATATATTGACTAAAAAAATTGAAGTTTTGTTTTTGCTATTAGACTGTAAAAAAGTAATTCGGGTATTGAGAGCTTTTGACAAAATAAGCCTTTGATGACGCCCTTCACTCTAGGTATAGCCCCAGACGCGTCAGCGTTGCTCTGAAATTGCTCTGGGGATTAGAATGAAGAGAGGCTGACGTTAAGTCAACTATATATGTCTCCTTACCTATAGTCTCAAATAACTGGACGAATTTAGCGCTTTTGTGTATATACCCACACAAATGACTGGCCAGTGTTTTAATGTCATATTATTGTAGTTGACTCACTGGCGTGTTTCCTTTAATCGGCCCATGTAAAACTGAGGTATTACAAGATAAATAATTGGTGGCTGAATGTAAACCAATGCATCACATTCCAAAGGGTGGTAAAAGTTCATAAATTGGTATGTCTAGGGATAAACACCTTAATTGTTAAACTTGCGAGTCACGTTACAATCATCGAACTCAATGAGAGGGAAAAATTCATCTGTGTTCTTCACCTCCAAAGTAATGAAAGCAAAGAACGAGATTTTTTAAATATATCAACAGAATTATATATTTTAAAACTTACAAAACTGTGTCCAAAACTGATATTTATATAAAATATCTATTCGTTTTGGTGATATCTGGTACATGTACCAACCCACCAAGTTTAAGGTCATGTGATAAATAAATGCTGAAGTAGCGGAGGCGGTGAAAATAATAATAATAATATAATAATAATGTTTATTATCTAGAAACAGGTAGGTAATTTAGGTAATTATAATGTATAGGTAATTACAATATACAGGTAATTACAATATATATATATAAGTATAAATAAAATATAATAATAAACACAAATACTCACTAAAGTTATAAAACTTGAGAGTGAGAAGTAATAATGATATAATAAAATACTCGACAATTATTACTCATAAGTATAATATAACAATACTAAACCTAGATAAATGTAAAATATAATATTGATATAATTAAAACATACATAACACTGTAACTCGACAAACATTTAAAATTTAACTAATAACAATAATGAATCTAAACAAGTAAATTCATGGGAGAGTATCTATACAACTATATTAAAAATAAAAATTGAAATAAATATATATATAGGTATAACTTAAAAGAAGTTGTTTTAATTTTTTTAGTAGTTTTGATATCACCAATTTAATAGTTCATATATTTTGTTTCTATCTTCTTGAAGAAGACTTCTTTTTAGTAGGTATTTAAACTTTTTCAAGTTTTGTACCTTTTTTATATCTTCCGGAATGGTGTTATAAATCTTCGGGGCAAGATAATCGAAACTGTGTTGTCCTTTTGTTGTTGATTTTAATGGTATAGTTACACATTTTTCTTTGGAGCGAGTACTGTAGTTATGATCAATTGGAATTAAATTTTTCCTCTCGGAATGCGCTTTTACTGCGACTTTGAGATAGAAAAGTTGGCGGATATCTAAAATACCAAGCTCTTTGTATAAGGCATTTGACGAATAAATGTTATTTTTATTATACATGCATTTTAGTATCTTTCTTTGCAGTATGCCGATGTCTTTAATGTACGTTTCGTCTGCTGCTCCCCAAGCGGTAATACCATAACTGAGGTGACTTTCCACTAGTGCATGATAGATTATTTTCAACTGTTTCCAGTCTAGAAAATCTTTTACTTGCTTTATTTTACATAGAACATACCTTAATTTTTTTTTTAATATCTCAATGTGCTTATCCCATCTTAGATGCCAGTCGAATACCACCCCCAGGTAAGTAACTTTTTCCTTAGGATATATAATATATTCTTGATCATTTATTTTTATTTTTAGGTTTTGGAAGTCTGGCAATGTGTTATTATACGAAGAAAAATTTACATATACTGTTTTGTCTTTATTAATGGTGAGTAAATTTTCCGAGTACCAGCTTAGTATTTTCTCCATATCCTTCTATACTTTTTGTTTTAGGTTGTTCCAAGATGTATCTTCGTAGAAGATAGCAGTATCATCTGCAAAAGCGATTATAGTTCCTTATGTCTTCATTTCCAGTAAGTCGTTAATATAAATGTTGAATAAAAGTGGTCCCAAAACCGTACCTTGGGGCACACCACATGTTATGTTTTCATATTGACTTGTAATTTTGTTCACTTGGACACATTGCTTTCTTCCAGTTAGGTAAGTTTCCAATAAATTTAGGCATATTCCTCTTATTCCAATTTTATTTAATTTTTCAAGTAGTAGTGTGTGGGAAACTGTATCGAATGCTTTTTGGATATCTACAAAAATACATAACGATTTTGTTCTTTTATCTAAGCACTTATATATATTTTCTGTTAACATGTTTATTGCATCGTGTGTACTTTGCCCCTCTTTAAAGCCGAATTGGTTTTTTGAAAGCAGCGAATTTTTATTGAGGTAGCCCGTTATTCTTAATTTTAGTATTTTTTCAAATATTTTTGATAAACTGGATATTAACGAAATTGGTCTATAGTTACCTATATCCATATCATCTCCTTTTTTGAATAATGGTTTGACCACGGAGACTTTAAAATGTGATGGACATTCACCAGTTTCAAATATTTTGTTTATTATACTTGTAAGGGGGTGTGCAATTTCGTTTTGTATCGTCTTTAACAACTCAGCGGAAAAACCATCATATCCACTAGATTTTTTATTTTTTAAAGAGTTTATTTCTCTTAGGACTTCGTTTACATCGGTTGGAAAAATATACATTGTTTTTTGACATACTTCAGTTTGAGGTTTATTCTGATTACTTCTAATTATTTTTGAGGCTAGTGTATCTCCAATTTGTGCGAAATATGTATTAAACTCGTTGGTTATTTTGACATTATTTTCTATCAGCTCTCCATTTTTTCCTCTAATTCTACTTATTTCTTTATTTTCATAACATTTATTATTAGTAGCTTGGTTTATAACTTTCCATAGGTTTTTAGAATTTTCTGAGTTTTCCTCGATTTGCTTTTGGTAGAAATTAGCTTTAGTTGTTTTAATTAAACTATTTAAATTATTTCTATATTGTTTATACTCTTCTTCTAATTTTTTATTTTCTGGACTTTTGCGCAATTGTTTTTTTAACTCGTTTTTTTTGTTTACTGATTTTACTAAGCCTTGAGTTATCCAGTCATTTCTTTTCTTATTTTTGCTGTTAATTTTAATTTTTGTTGTACAGTTTTCAATTCCATGGTGTAAGATATTTATAAAATATTCAGTTGCTAATTCTGAGCTCTCCTGTGCATATATATACTCCCAATCTGTTTGTGATAATATTTGGCGCAGCTTATCCATCTCTAATTTTTTAATGTAATTTACTTGTGATTTGTCTATGTTATTATTTTTATTTGGAAAAATTATTTGTAGTGCGATTGTAAAATGATCTGTAAGATCAGTTTCTATGATAACTGGAATAACGAACTCAAGTTCATATTTCGATTTTAGGAATGCATGATCTATACAAGTTCCGCTTTCATTATTTGTTCTTGTTACATTGTTTATGGCTGATAGAAATGAATTTTCTGACATTATATTTAAATAATCATTTGCATAGTCCTTGTCCTTTAAAATATCTATATTTATGTCTCCTATTAAGAGAGTATATTCGTCGTTATTATGGGAATTCTCTAATAAAGTTTTGAGATTATTATTAAATGCGAAAGGACATGATGCTGGGCTTCTATATATAGCAAATATCTTTATTTTTTTATTATTTAAATTCATTACTATTTCCACTACATTTAATTCGTTGATCTCTATTATTTTATATGTATGTTTAATGTTATTTTTTATGTAAATTACTACCCCATCTGATTTATTGAGTTTCCCGTTGTTATAGATAATATCATACCCTTTTATTTTGTAGATGTCTATGTTATCGATTTTCCATGTCTCAGTTAAAACAATACAATCTATATTTGAATTTATTTGTTGTAAAAAAAATTTTGAATTCGTCTATATTTTTATTTATACTCCTAATGTTTTGGTGCAAAATAGTAAAATTTATATTCCTTTTGTTTACTGCTAAAATCCCATTTAATTCACGAGGTGAATCTAATACATAAGTCTCAGTGTTTGGACCTTAAAATCACGTAGATACGGATTCATGATGAATCTAGGTATGGATAAATAAATGAAGAAATTAATTATTATAATATAGTATTTTATTAATATATGTATATAATCTCAAGGAATGTGGTAATAAATCCCAAAAAAGAAAAGGAAAGAAATAATTTATGAAATGCCACAAATAACATTTAAACAATATATAAATAGATTTGAACCGTGTTTAAAATTATAGAAAAAAAATATTTTGTTACAAAATTTTCCTACAATTACAACGTTATTGTTTTGTTACCTATACGTGAAGTTGAAACGTTCTTTGCTAGCAACAGTGCCCGAAATTCGTAAATATGTACTAGAAAAAATAAATCAACTTTACAATGTAATTTCCTTAGAACGTCTCTCATTTTAGGCCACCTTAGATCTAATTCTAAAAACTGCAGCGTCTTGAAGATTGTAGACAGGTCTCGAGTCTAGATTAGTGAGAACGTACTTCGGGCTTGAGATAAACGAAGTCGGCGTGCTGAATTGAAGTTGAAGTTAGACGGCGGGCAGTTTAAAGTTCTTGACTGGAAGTCGCACGTGTATCTGCAACAGAATGAGGAGGGCTGACGATGGTAAAAAGGGCATCCGGTGGCTTCCTGATCGAGGTCCGCATTGCAGTAAAGACGGAGCTGAAGCGACACAGCCCGCGCCACTCAGCTGGTATACGCTGGTGTGATCTTTACGTACTGTCGTATCGTCTTACCACTAGATGTGATAATGTGTGTATTTTCTTAACCTAAATAAAATTGCTCCAATCAATAGAAGTTGACAATATAATTTTTTTTCAAAGATTGCCGTGTATGTGATCCACTTAACTTTCCCTCCCCACGTTTCTGTGTTATTTCTGTAGTTACAAAAACTTATTGGAACAAAAGTTGTAGGGCTTTTTCTAAAGTTTTTAAATATGACATTAAAAAGAACAATTGAAAAATAAATGCCGAAGTTATATTCAATAGGTAAATTGTATTTTTTTAAATGGAACACCCTGTATTTTATTGCCTTTTTCGACGTAGAATTTCAGTCTGATTTCAACAATATAGAATATATACTATTTACTTTTAATAGTTTTCGAAATATTTGCTTTTAAACAAATTACACACTAGCGCATATTCGATCGAGTATGCTCTAATTTTAAAAACATTTATTTATATAAATATTTATAGCCAAAAACAAATTTTATACTACTGATAATTTCTCTAGTACCTACCTGTTTTCAGCAAATTTTTTTATTCATCCAGATGGTGCGTAAGATTTTTTAAGTAAGAATTTTTTTACCGAAATACCTTCTGTCAAATTTTTCATCATATTTTATCATATTGTTACCATGCTCTTTATACTTTGTATATTTAAAGAGAAGACATAGCTACGTTATATGAGCTTCCGTGTGAAAAGTATACTCGTATAACAAACGTAATATACAGGGATACTCTTCGAAAACGATTATTTATTAATTAGAGTAGCTAACTATTTTAACGTGTATATGTATGGTTCTTGCCTAGTTCTTATAAGTTTTAACTTTTGAAAAAGAAGCTTTTTAATTTATTTGAAGATTATTTTGTAATAATTATGAGATCGTAACAAACTTGTGCTTTTTAGACACGAACAATACCTACTATGAATTGAGCCTTGATAATGAAAACAAATTTTTCGAAACGTCGGCATTAAATCCAATAAGTGTTGATTTTCTCATTGGACGTATAATCCTACAATTAGGACTTAAGTTCAGAATGTATAAATTATGTTTTGAAATTCTCGTTGAAAATAAAATAATGAACTAAATTATTTTAAACTATATTTGATTTAATTTATGTGTCTTGTTTATTCCATCCGAAAATATGAGGTTAGGTACAAAAGTGCAAATTCGTCTAAATTTTTAATGGAAGAATATGGATTTAGTACTCGGCGCTGGTACCTTCCTTTTCGTGGAACGGTTTGTTTTCTGTTGAGAATTTATGAACGTACATTATTTTACACTTATGCTTAGAGTTCGATGTCATATCAGTATCAGAAATTTTAATTTGACCTCACGCATCAGCTTATCTTGGATCAAAGAATGGAAAAATAATGAATTACCTTTAAAAAGATAAATATTTCCATTCAAGGTCAGCTTTTAACGTAGTAAAAAAGAAAAGGTCCTGCCTTACTTTTATTAGAAAGTTCGATACGAACAAACCATCTATATAAATTCACAGGATTAAACGTTCAACAGAAATCGACTGTTGTTGTTGAAAAAAGAAAAAAAACCACCTACGTACATCTGTTTACTAGAAATCCAAGCGGAGTTGAATTAGTTGTGATTTCAACAAGGTGATACAATCAATTACTTCCCTTGATCGATTTATCTTCATAGTAACTCTTAATTGGAATATAGGTATCTAAAGGATATGACTTACCAATTAGTCAAAAGAATCGTGCATTGGGTTGAATTTATAGAGAGCAAGTCATCATTATGAAGAATTAAAAGATTTGAAAGAAAACATTTATCTATTAATTACATAAAGAGTTTGGTTAAGGAAAACATTTAGCCTATACAAATCTTTCGATTTCGTCGTTCCATATGTATATGTTTCGATATCTCAGACTTAAACTCTCGTTAGGTGTGTTTTTTTGTTCTCATCTAAAACCAGGTTTCCAAAAAAATATGTCGATCTCAGTCGACATTGACACCAGCTTTACACAACAATCATCTTAAAAATTGACGAGGAAATTTACGGCACGTATTTTATTAAGTATAAGCTTTTCAGGTAGAACTTTATATTGTGTTTTTTATTGTGATTTCTTAAGTAGCATGCTACTCTGTTTTGTTATTTTTCGTAATTCCGTGATATAAAGAATTGTTTCAGCAACAATTGTTATTTTTTTATTTACGAATTTAATTATCCAAACCTGCTGAAAGTTTTGTATCGGTAGTACATGTTGGTATTAATTACTGTTATTATTAGTTTAAATTATACGTTATTCGAATCAGTAAAATATAATTGCGCTGTAGTGTAATTTTATTATTATGTAGGTACGTGCAGTTAAAATTTTGATCGCCTCATGTAATATATTTACCACCGTTATTACTTTTGTCGTTTTATTTATTGCTGTTCCATATTATATAAATTGTCAGTTTTTCTAGTTAAATTATATAGTTAACTATTATAGATAAATATGTAGTTATATGTTAACCGAAGTAGTTGTGTTAAAAGTAACTGTTTTTAATTTCATGCAGCGTGATTAACTATTTGATTTGAGTGACACTTATTTGTAGTAAAAGTAATCTGCTATAAAAACATCCATACCTCCTAACAGAAATTATTAAAAAATAGTATATTATATTACTAGGAGTAGAACGCACTCTTTTTTTGTGCTGAGCCCAGGATTTGCAGCTGAGGCGAAGCCGAAGCTGCAAACTGGGCGAAATACAAAAAAAGGCGTTCTACTCCGTGTAATATATACAATTTTTTCTTCAAGCGTATTAAAATGCAAACATTTTTTTATTTATTTATTATAAATGTACAATTATTCAAATTAGCTCATCACAGCGACAGGCGCCTGTGACTCCGAATATCAACATAACCACTAATGAGTAATGACATAATATATGACAGATGGTTTGTAGATAGCGCGTCACCGGCCGCTCTGGTGGCTTTCCGTACTAACATTATGTTACTAGTAACAAAATTTCCACCACGGTGGCGTTCTGTATTAACATTTTGTTATTAGTAAAACAATGTCCTATTTCTAATTATGTTTTTGGTAGCACAATTTAGACATTTTAATACGCTTGAAGAAAAAATTAATTTATTTGCAGACAACTACAATTGCTATATGTATGACAAATGCCAAAAATTGATTTTATTTTCTTGACATCTTTTACATTCATGTCAAGTTTTTATTATTTAATTATCATTTTCAGAATAAATTGTCCCTCATTTCCATCTTATACTGGAATACACACAGTATGCGAATTGTTTTGAAATAATATATGCTTTATTTTGAATTTCCTTTAATATATCTTTGTATGATATTATATAAATTTCGTCGTTAGGTGTATTTTTTTATTAAATTATATTATGTAATTTTATTTGCTCTATATTACGTTTCATGTGCTATGTAATCTAATTATTGGAAATAAATAAATGAAATAAAATAAATGTTCATAAAACTCTATGCAGCACGGTGAAATAGCGCAATGCGTATCTTGCCTGCTAATAAAATAGATATTATTGTGAAAAACAAATTAACGAAATTATCTTAAATAGGGGTATATCTCCTCACTTGGCGTGACCTGACAAAATAATCGCTTACAGCCGATTTAAACGCACCCACGGCGGCAGAAGGAGTGGTAGAGCCAGCATTGAAAGGCGGCGACTTTATTTCGGCATGCCAGTTCTTTCCACCATTGCTTGACACACAATTAAGATTGTCATCTTTATTTGTTCTTCTATATGGCCTTTATTCAAATAAAAATACACAGGAAATTGACATGAAAAGCAATTTATTTTTGCCTTTTTGCCGTTTTACCGAAAGTTAACATGTGATTTGATGTGGATAAAACAGCTAAACAATTTACAAACTGGGCTGGTACCTTGTAAAATGTCTGGCGCGATGATTTGCAATACTTTTGTCAATTTGTATTTGTTAACTGTGACATAATGAGAATAAATGTTTATAGTGATTCAATCAGACGTGAAAGGAATAAAATACAAGTTCTATTAATTTGTGCATATATAGGTATTTGTAATTAAATCATTAGCAGCACAGCAGGTATGAAAGGACAAAAGTTGATTTCGTTATTCACACATACCTATAAAGATTACTTATTATGTGTACAAACACTTTTCTTGTTGGCATTGCATTAGGACTTTTTTTAAATTTACTTTTGCATAAAAATCTGGTTTTAGACTGTCAGAAATGGTAGAAATATTTTGTCAATTGTTTTTACGGCGTTCCACTTAAAAATGCATAAGATGTGTCTCTTTCTCTACTTCCGATGCTATTTTGTTTTATATTTTTTCGGCAAAAAATATTTGACACCAAAATCTACAACTTTTATGTTTACACTTTTTTCATATCTCTAAACATAAAGGCGGTAGGTAGGTGTCAAAATATATGGAACTACCCTGTACATTTGCACATTGAGATCATTTTCAGTTAGGTATACTGGAAACACTTATATTAAAATTGAATTAGCGCTTTAATGCTATAACAAGTCCTATTTCAATTTTCAATTTAGGGAATATCGATGCAATCGCACGCCCTGCCTCACCTAGTAACCTGAAATTATGTCAAATTGTTCCGATAGAAAATACGTACACATCTTACACCGGAAATAAAATTGTTGATGATTCCAAATCCAGGAGAGCTTCCAAAAATCAAAGAAATGCTAAAAATACCTGCAAAGCATCATTTACATTCGTTTTATTTTTTTCGTTGGTTAGATAGACCATAAAAAATATAGTGGTTGAAGGTAAGAATTAAGACCAAAGTCATCTCCAATTTAAAGCTTTGATCTCATTTTATGTACGAAAAATGGGTAACTTCTAACGTGATTAGGAATTTGCCGTAAGAAATTCAATTTACTTCTTTAATGCTTTCTCTGCTTTCAACCAAATGCGAGTATATGCGTCGATCTTGCGTTTGAATGAAGTGCCTTCAACGCATTAAGTGTTTTAGCCTATAAGGAACGACTCGTCTCAGGTTGGTCTTCGTTGCGGGACATACAATACGTATGTAGGACAATGAATATGTAAGACCTTTTTTTATGAGAATTTCAAACATTTAAGCAATATTAAGAAAAATGCAAAATTACCCAAGAAATTAAAAATAGGAAAATCAAAAGGATTGAAGTCAAACGAAAAACAATGAATATGTAAGACCTTTTTTTATGAGAATTTCAAGTGACATTTAAGCAATAGTAAGAAAAATGCAAAATTACCCAAGAAATTAAAAATAGGAAAATCAAAAGGATTGAAGTCAACATTGTAATCTTTAAAAACATCTATCATTATATATTTTGTCTTGGTAGCCATAAATCGCCATTTTTTGCTCGTACTAATAGTTTCTGATAACTTTTACTATAGAGTACAAATTTGTACTTTTTCTTTATAATTCCTGTACATTTTCCCTAATTTTGCTAAGTTTTTAATGTATTTAAAAAATTTGTTAAATAAATTTATCTAATTCCCCAAATATATTCTAATGTAATTCTGAGAAATGGATCTATTTTCAACGTTTTAATAATGCATCATTGAAAAATAGTTTCCTTCCCAGCCAGTTTTAACAAAAACAATATTACGTAGTTAATATTGTTTGTCATTGACGCATTACTTTCGGCGGAGATTGTACGTTTTTCAATCATGTCATAGAAAAATATACGTCTAATCGATAACACCGTTGTGCAAAAGTTCCAAATATATTTTATCGATAACTCTCCATAGCCGATTGAGTTAATTTAAAATGTGAATATCATTAACATAAATTTCATTTATCACCAATTCGAAATGAATAGGGATATATGACAACAATGCAAAGCCCATTCCAAACGATGTGAGAATATGAAATATTTATATTCCGGCTTTCCTATGCTGCGCGCCATTCTTTATAAATCTGAATAGGAGAAAAAAAAATCGTTCCGAGTTATCAATCATGTTCCAATACCTTTCCTTATTTTCTTTCAGATCATTCCGAGTAAAATTAATGCAACGTTTTCCTCTCCAAATGACTGTTTTTGATATATTTTTTACACTCACACTGATTTCATGTGAGAGAATTTTACGAAATCATTATATATTATAGATATATACAGAGTGCCTTCAAGAAAGTACCTAATCGTTTAAAATTATTTATACGAAAATCTATTGTTCTCAGCTTAACGATTCCTTCTAATATTGTTGGTTGTCACACATCGATATTTTTATATATAAAAAAAAGTATAAGCAACATATCTTTTTTTAGTTTTACGGTATATTTTAAAATTCAAATTTCCGCACTCGCTGTGTCCGCTATTCACATATTTGATTCTGAAAATGCAATAATATACACGGTGTTCCATTTAAAGAATTGGTGTTATGTCCATGTAAACCGTGGTCCGAAAAAATCTTCCAATATGTCAAAATGTGACATTTTGCGTCTGTATTATGCCGAGTTTAATTTTGATATCTTGAGAAACAAAGTGCAAAACAGGGATGCTAGTGGTAGCGTTGTCACCTGATATACAGGGTGATTCACATTGACCGCCTATTAGAAGTATCTCGAGAGAGAAAAAAGATATCGATTTGAAATTTTGGTTATGGTCCTAAATGGGTAGGATCTATTTAATGAAAATATTTTCAAAATAAAAAATTCAACGTCTTATCATTAATTGTTGCTGAGATATTGATTTTTACATTATACAACTATTCCGTCAATATTTTGGGAAAAAAATTAATATCTCAGAAAATATTCATTTTAGAAATAGGGAACCTTTAATGAAATGACCTTTAAATTTTCCGTAGAATCTAAAAAAAAAATTAAAATGGGGGCATCTCATTTAAAATAACAAAGTTAGGGTCAACTTCCGGTATAACCAGAAATGCCACCATTAAATAGATCCTACCCACTTAGGACCATAACCAAAATTTCAAATGAATATCTTTTTTCTTTCTCGAGATACTTCTAATAGGCGGTCAACGTGAATAACCCTGTATACCGGGTGGTCCAAAAAAAACCTGAATTTTTTATTTCTCTAATAGTTTCGCCAATTTTTAACCGATTTTAATTATTCAAAAACTAAATTATAACTAAAAGATCACGTTATGAGGTAATATAAATATATTTTAATTATTATTAAAATTGTACATGGCGTTAGTCATCAAACTTGGGCCTTCTGTCAGATCGGCTGGAACTTTTTTTGCTAAATAAACAATGAAAAGATTGAGGAAGTATAATAGAGTAAACATTTGTGAATATTTTAAGACATCAAACACTAAAATCGACCAGTTGGTTCCGAAGATATAGTCCGTAACATAAAACCGTTTTATCACAATTTTGTTGATATTCTGTGCCACTCGTCTAAACACCAATATTTATTTTAGTCAAAACGGCATTAAAATATATTTATATTACCTCATAACGTGATCTTTTAGTTATCATTTAGTTTTTGAATAATTAAAATCGGTTAAAAATTGGCGAAACTATTAGAGAAATAAAAAATTCCGTTTTTTTTGGACCACCCGGTATATAAATACCAGACTTAAAGCACACATTAGCTACACAAAAAATTAGAAATATTTGTTGTTGATTTTTCAAAGAAAACCAGTTGCATAAAATTCAGCAAGACTCAAAAATTACCGCACATGAGAAATTTTTGGCCGAGGAGATAGAGAGCGGCTATATAAAATACACAAATAATTTTAATTTTGGCTTAGAACTACAACTACCGATGATAACGTGGAAACGATTATTCCACATGGCGAAGCCATACCTCCTGACGAAGTTAGTACTTAGACTATCATTTCGCTTCAAACGAAGATGATAAGGTCGTTGAAACGTCAAGCATTCAAAGTAATCAACGCAGCACAAAATACAGAAACCATCATTTTACAAATCATCTTATCTGCAAAAACCTTACGATCGAAACACGTTATCCAGCATTGCGGCGCTTCCAAATGGCATGGATGTAAGCGGAGTCGGTGTCAAAATTTAAAATTTTCGAATATCTGTGAATATCTTTCTTATTTTTATTATGAAATCTATTAAGATTCTCTTCAGGTGCAAACAGTTTAATATGAACAGAGTACCAAAGTTAAAAAGGTCCACTTTCGAAAACACCTTATATAATAAACGTTCTTTGATAATATCTTTCAACCCAAACGGATAAGTAAAGATTCGTTTTGCACTGCAATTTGCTTCGATTGCCACACACCCACCGCTGCAGTTTATTTCTTAGAGTATGATAAATTTAAGAAATAATTATAGTAAACAACTTGACCCAAGTCGTAAATAATCGATATACACCAGATAAGGTTGGCCGCCATCGAATATTTTGCATTTATAACAGCCATTTGAACGAGTATATTCCGATTTGCTCTCGAGTTGATTGTATTAGGCCCCAGTGACCGAAATACGAAAGAAGTTAGGGCACTAAATAAACGAATTCTGAATGATAAAATGCAATAGCATGCAAAATAAAACGTTTCCATTGTTTATTTCAAAGGTGTAACTTTTTATGAACAATAATATTAACACGTAATGTGATGCGAGTCGATTAGGCATTGTTTTTATTTTGGATAATAAAAAAAGGCAAATGCTGAAATTATTCTAGCTGGCTATGACATTACCGATATAACATTGGTTTTGTAGTCAGGCCGGGATTAGCAATAAGGAATTTAAAATAAACTGTTGAAAAATGTGGCGTTTATGTTACAATTTTTGAAGGGAACTGGATTGTAACAAAAATAGGTAATACTGTCAACTAACACGATTTATTTACATATTTTATGGACCAAGGTACTACATACAAAGTTTATATTTAAATTGGACGCCAGCAGTAAAACCATATAAATAGTTCATGGTCAGGTTATAGAGGTTCGTTCAAATCGTTCAGCTATAAGAAAAATTTTGAAACAGTGGATGATGGTTATTTCCCAGGTTGCCGGATGACAGAAAGAGTATATCGTTGTCCAAGTCTTGTCTAATAGAATAAAATACTTGCATACTACAGATGATCATCAGTCAATCGAAACGTCATAAAAGGTTCCGAGTTTGTTAAAAATCGACTGTTAGAAAATATTGGTATCATTTGGATTAAACAATTGTTTCTTTTCTTATTTAGGATATATACATTCTTGAATATTGTCCCAGATAATTTAAATATTCACAGTCCTTCGCGAAGATGCAACCGGAGGAGACATTGGAAATGACGAAGTAGAACGCAAATCTTGTGATATTTCGGATGTGATAAAAATGAAAATTTGTTGCAAAGTAGTAAATAGTTATTTCATTAACACAAAACATTTTCAAAAAGTAAAATCTTATTATCAGTGGTTTTATTTAGAAATTAAAATAAAAAGTTATTTTATTAACAAAAACATTCTCATAATGAAAACTAAAATGGTATTATACAAATTTTTTTTACTAACAAACATTTTTAATATTGTCTAAAAGTTATTTGTGGCATCTTTCTGTATTTTCTTTCTGTTCTTATTTGGGATTTACGGCCACACTTCTGAACATTAATCTGATAATCTGACGTAAAGTCACAGGCGTAAAGGTTATTTTTTAAATAATCCAAATATTTTTCAGATTATCAGATTAATGTTCAGAAGTGTGGCCGTAAATCCCAAATAAGAACAGAAAGAAAAAACATTTTTAATGTTAAAACTGAAATAATTTAATATAATATAAGATGAAAAGTGATTCCTAACAATTACAAACACCGATTAATGGCAATTATTAAACGCAGCTAATAGTACAGGAAAAGTGTCCAAACTGAACAAGAACATGATGAATTCGTTGAAACTTGACATATACGTTTAAAAATATATACTTACCTATGTTTCAAGAAACTTAAGAGTTCCGAACCGTAAGGGGTGTGTTGGAGCTGCCTACTTGAAAAATCGTGGGATGAACTAGGTTTTTCACATGCATAATAAAAATTGGCAATTGAACCATGAGAAATTTCCAAAAAATAAGAATATTTTCATTTATAGAGAAATATTAATTTTTGACTTTTTTATCAAATTTTTTTGCCAATTTTACGTTTGTTTCCTTCATTTTCTGCTTGTTTATCTGAGTCAGTAAAATTGTATTTTTCTACTACCGTCTATATAAATGAACTTTGTAACCCTAGCAACACGCGCGATAACGAAAGTAAACATTCGAGTTACCTGGTTGCTAAGGCGTTGCTATTTACGAAAGTAAAACTTATGCGGCCAGGAGAGAAAAGTAGAAAAACAAATTTTAAACGAAAATAATTCGTCCTATTTAAACAAATTAATACAACTAAACAATTTTGTATTAATAAAGAAAGTTCTTTCTAGGAAGTACGCCAACATTTTTGTAGGCACGTAGTACCTACCTACTCCATTTTAAAAACGCTTCATAAGTTTGCATATACCTTGTTTTGGATTTCTTGGGCTAAAACAAGGCACAAGCAATATTCCCATTTATATCGCCACAAAACATAATATGTATTTGTTTATTTTAGTTTGAAATCACGAGAAATTAAAATGTGTAATTTTTCGTTGCCTTGGAAACAATTTTCACAGGCAGCCTTCTAAACTATAAAATTTATTAAAGACGACGATTAATTTCATGAAATAATTAGTTTTAAATTAGTAAATGCCACAATTTTTTTCGGTATAGTAGAAAAAATATAATACATTTCACGATGCGAAAACCATTTTAAGTATTCGGTGTTTTTTCAAAAGTCTCGGCTTCGCCTCGACCATTCAAAAATCACCTCACACCTTAAAGTAACCTTTCGCATCTAGTAATGTAAATAACTATTTTTATACGTTCTTGTCGTTTCTGGATTTCTGACGAAGAAAGAATTTATCGCTATCTTTGTAAATTGCGAAAAACGACAAACTTTTAAGTTACATATTGTTTTCGGCTATACATATTTCGACGAGACAAAAGGAAATAAGCTGTTCGACGTACTTCTAGATGTTAAGTTGTCTTGGAGATTGTTGGACTTGACTTTTCTAATGCAGCGGTAAATTCCCATGTAATAATTTTTTGTTTACTTTTGCTTAATCTTCCTCATGTTAAAGTAATGGCACTCAAACCTCTAACACTCCGTAATACGTACAAATCAGATATCGACAACCTGGCAGAGCAACCCCGATCCTAAATCCACCCCTATGATTTGTCAAATTGCAAGTCATTGACAAAATTGAAAAAATTGCAAAAACACGAAAACTATTTCCAAACGAATTTCCGAGAGACTGTTTTGGTAAGAAATCCAAGGTAGAGGGTCGAACTTAGAACTACATCGTGAATTGCAGGGTCACGCTCTGATTTTAGGCTCAATAGGAGTGAACGAAAAAGTGACATTTTGACGTCTATCGTTCTGAAACCACTGAAATCTCACGCGTTACGTCATTCTGCCATGAAACTGATTTTCGACCCCCTACTAGGAAACTAAAAACATTTGTTTAATCCTGCTCTTGAAACATGCAGTTTCTTACTTGAATACAATACTCGATACAATTAAATGTCAAAGTGAAGGAAAGGCACTATCGAGAAACAGAAAACTGTTTCGGGGTCCTGAAGTCGTCCCGAGTCCGAAACTGTACTCGGTTCCGTCCTAGGACTGATATTAAGAAATCATTAAATTTCGCTGAATCGATTATAAGGTGTAAACTATCGGACGCACTATGAATTCTTTGGAGAGTTTTGCGAAAACACGAAAATTTTAAACCTTATTTCCAAACGAAAACAGGCCGCCGGGCCGCCGTTCTGGCAATAAATCCAAGCTCGAAAGTCCAACTTGAAAGTACATCGTGAATTGTGCGGTCCAGCTGCGATTTTGAGGTCAGCAGATCCTAACTTAAAAGTGACATTTGTGACGTTAACGAAAAATTTTAAAGTTTTGTCAAGACCTGAACGCGCATGAAATTTGGAGTGTACTGCGCGCGCATTCGGCCTTTTTAATTTCGCAAAATTTACAAAACTCTTCGACATGGGATATTGAAACGCTAATAACTTTTTAAATATTCAAAGAATCGCAACGAGATATAGCCGTTGGGATTTTCTCGACAAGAAGACGCCTATAAAAAAATAATAACATAACTGCCGGTATCACGTGATTTAGACAACCAATCAAAAATTGGTCACTCTGTTGTCGCCACTGTTTCTATAAGTCACGCTTCATAATATGCAACATGAAACTGATTTTCAACCCCCTATACGAAAACAAAAACATTTCCAATGTTAAAACTACCATTTTAAAAAGAATCTTTACGCTTGTGACTACGTCAAAAGGTGGGTGCACATCTGAGCACGAATGCAAACGAGACAAGGCGAGGCCGAACGAGCATATAAGTGTGTACGTGCATGTACGAGGCGCGGCAAGCTGCCTCGGCCTCGACGTGAGACTGTTCGGAATCGATCCGTTTCGAGTCGGTACTTTTTCGTTAAATTTCGGAAATGATCACTTTCTTCTTCTAACAACGCCTCTTCCCTTGAAATCGACCTATTTCGATAGGTTCTAGTTGCCCACCAGCGTATTTTTCTTTTGTTTTCCTGTACTAACCAGCGATCATTACAAATACTGTACTCCCCACTACTATATCGTCCGCCATGGTTTATGGTTTCGCCTTCCGAACGTACGAACGAATAGCTGACTGGCGCTGGCTCGAATGCTGTCTCATATGCCCTAAACGGCCTCGGTTTGCCTCATTTGCATTCGTGCTCAAATGTGTACCCACCTAAAGGAACAGTTATAAGTTGTTGAATATAAATAAAATAAAAATAATGATATTTCATAGTTATGATGTTAATTTAAACTTTAATAATCTTATTTTCTTTTGTTTCAGGTAAGACATCTAAAATGTATTAATTCAGCAATGTCGTTAACGGCTAACGAGGTAAGTTAATGTAGGTACTTGCAATATTATAACTTTAACAGTACTGCCTTGTTGCCAAAATACGTTCTGTAGAAATCTAAAAATGGTAATGTGTACAATTATTGTTAGTAAGAAAAAACCATTTTTTGTTTTACTGCAAATTTCCGTACGTTCTAGATATTAACTACAGTTAATACAATTTCTTTAAATCAACTTCTTCATAATTTTATTTTAATGCGGTATAAAGTACCACTTGACATTTATACAAATTTTCCAAATTATGAAAACGTTGCAGAATGAGGTGGATGGTGTTTATTTAATTTACATTAATTTAGGTTCGTAGTAAATATTTTTATTCCTATCTGTTTAAAACTAAATAATGACAATTATATTCGAAACGCTGATTTTTAGGGTAGCGAGCGGAGGTCCGACTTGCCACTATCGTGTCGAATACGAAAGTCAAGCAACGGTAATTCTAGTAGTCTAGTAGGTACACTGACGACCAAAATTAACGCACCACCCAAAATTTACCATGACTTTAAATTTGAATTTTTTCTAAACCGTTTGTCTGATTTTAATGTTATTTTTCGTTTTGTAGGTTAACTCTTTTGGAATTTATAACCGTGCCGATTTTAAGTAAAATTTATTTTCTCTTTAAATATAAATGTTTTTTTTTTCAAAATTTCAAAACGCCTTATGGTCATCGCCAGCAGCAAAATTAACTCCAGTTCAGACCCAATTGTAGCTTCATCTTTTCTTAACATTTACTTTTTTGGTACACTTTTTTATCAAACAAAGAAAGAAGTTTTGTTGGGAAGTTAAATAAAACAGAGAGAAAGTTTGTGCCATTTACCCCAAGAAAGATGAAAGAAGAAAATGATGCAGCTACGGACACTTGTTTCGGAGTTATTGCTCTTCATCAGCGTAGCGTAGCTTAATGGATCCGTGTGAATAGGATCAGAAACAATAACTATGAACGGTTAGAAAGTAACAGCACACAGTACCTACTCAATTTGTGATTTCGTGCACCATGGATCAATTTATGGCCTCAAATGGTAACAGTCAGCACATAGAGCTCTATGCGTACTGTCCAATTTCTACCTAGGCAATAATATAATCAAACAAAGAAAGAAATTTTGTTAGGAAGTTAAATAAAACAGAGAGAAAGTTTCTTTCTAACTTCTACTTTCTACTTTCTAACCGTTCATAGTTATTATTTCTGATCCTATTCACACGGATCCATTAAGTTACGCTACGTTGATGAGGAGCAATAACTCCGAAACATGTGTCCGTAGCTGCATCATGTTTCTTTCTTGGGGTAAATGGTACAAACTTTCACACTTCTTTATCTTTGCTATTAAAGGAGATATACACAGTGGGGAATAAAATAAAAAAATTTTGTTTCTTGGATGCCATTTTTTTACTTAACCGATTCGAATAAACTTGGCGTCATAGATGGGCAATTTAGTAGGCTATAATACCTATAGTATAAAATGGTAGACATGAAAAACTCAAAATTGCAGACACCTTTAAAAATGTATGTTTTTCTAGCTTAGTTCTTTATTAAAAGTAAATTGAGATAAATCGAACCATTATTGATTACAAAGATAATTATGACAAATTAAAAAATGCTAGTAAACGTTATTTAAAAGCTTACATTTAAAATTATTGAGGGTAGCAGTGGAAAACGAAATAGGTTCAATAATTATGACATTACGACCAGCTAAAAAGTTGTCTATTCACCTAATTTTTTACCACATTAAGGGGGCTGGTCGTAAAAGCGTCGACAGACAATTTCTTTATTGGTCATATTTTCGTAACCAATTTATTTAGATTTAGCTCAACCAGATCTTAATAAAGAACGAGGATAGAAAAACATCAATTTTTAAAGATATATCACGAATTTCGTATCCACTAATGTTATTATATGTAAGGTCCTTAGTCGGCAATTGGATATTATTAAAAAGAAAACCTCAAATTTTCATAAGTCGACATTTCAACAATTATTTATTGTCTTCTTCAGGACTAATGAGGCATGTGGTTTTCTGTCAACATAATCATCATCGTCAAAACTATAAAAACGTAACTTATAACATATGGTTCTTTTAAAAATATTTGGCAAGTACTTAAATTGTTCATGAAAATAAATATAAATATAATTCTTGTGAATCGATATGCAGGCATATTATGGCATATTATGACTTATGAAAATTTGAGGTTTTCTTTTTAATAATATCCAATTGCCGACTACATATTTTTAAAGATGTCTAACATTTTGATTTTTTCATGTCTACCATTTTGACGAATAGATTTTGTAACCTACTAAATTACCTATCTAATAATGCCAAGTTTATTCGAATCGGTTAAATAACAAAAAAATGGCATCCAAGAAACAAAAATTTTAGATTTTTTTCCTCTCTCGGTATGTCTCCTTTAATAGCAAAGAGAAAAAAGTGTACCAAAAAGTAAATGTTAAAAGTTGATGCTACAATTCTGTCTGAACTGCGTTATTGTTACGCCCTATGTTTAAAGAAAAAATAATTTATACTTAAAATCGGCACTGTTATACATTCTAGAAGAGTTAACCTACAAAACAAAAAAAAAACACATTAAAATCAGATAAACGATTTAGAAGAAAATCAAATTCAAAATCGTGGTAAATTTTGGGTGTTGCGTTAATTTTGGTCGTCAGTGTATTTGGATGGAGACCTTTGAAGAAGCACACGTTCTCGATTCCCCACTTTTAGCGGCTTGTATATCAGCTATATCAGTAGATATGCTAGGTGCGTACGACGCCACTTTCAAGGCCACGCATTCTCGATGGACATGGGCCATCAGGAGAGCCCTTGGTTCTTGTAGCTACACTCTGGGGGGTCGTGCAGAGGTCATCCTTCGTCTTCAGATGACGTCTGCTGCTGCTGCTTTAGCGGGGGTGCTAGGGGGGTGGTGGTGGTGGGGTTAACGCTTAAGAGCTCTTCGGAATGCAGCACCCCAGGTCTGATGCATTAGCTGGAGGATGGCGTTTCTTCAGACCTAACGCAAGAGGTGCAATGCACTAACGCATCCTGCATCCTGCACCCTGGTCCCTGGCCCTGGAACCTCTTGCGTTAGGTCTGAAGAACGCCGTCTCCAGAAGCTTTTTTTAGTTTCTAAGTTGGTACTCCTGAGCAAAGAGTATTGTATACGAAGAGAGCATAGGCGTACCAGCTTGAAAAGGGGGTATAATTATATTAATTTTGCTAGAGTACGCCTATGGTAGAAAAATTTATATATACCTACGTGCCTATAAGGTAAACAAACCCGACTTCTGGGAATTTTATTTATAAACATTTGCACGTGTTCACATGTAGGCTTCACAGCTTGTAAGGCAAATTGAACAGTTATTTAATTATTTTTTATTCAATCTCAATGAGTAAGACAGAGATGGATAGATATGTTTCAAGGTTAAGTATTTTAGATGCTTGGTTATAAACAAAGTTCTTTATGACATTTTTTAAATAAAAAACAGATATTGTTACAAGATATTTATTCACATATAAAATACATTTTTATTAAATATATTAAATTGCTCCTTCGTAATCGGGAAGTAGATTGAGAAGTTCATCACTTACAAGTCCAGACAGGTGTTCTTTTAATAAATCATGCAGCTCCAATTGGTTCATTGTAGCACAAAATTTATCCAATGTAATATAGCCCCAGATATAAAAATCACAATATTTTATACCCATTTTATTGCGCCAGGTAGTGCGATCTTCTTTTTCAAGGTGGTGGTTAAAATATAGTTTCAGATTACACATCAAAATAAAACGGAGTGAACCAATTGCTTCTGCAATAGGATCTGGAGAGATTTCTTTTTCTATTAAGTCAACCTCATCGTCACCAATATATTTATTATAGAGCACCTCATCAGTTATAAACTTGGAAACTGATTGTTTTAATTGTTCATGAAGACCGCATTTTACCATCGATTCACAAAAGTTATTCAGCGTAATATTATCACCGATATAAAGTTCACAATAATATATGCCCAGGCTATATTTTTCTTTATGACATCCTTCACTTAGACTACATCTTAATGAAGTAAGCAGCAAATCGACAGCTTCTTTTAGCGATGCAGGTGCTGATGAGTCACACATGATGTTTTTTACGTATTTCTTAATTTAGCATAAATAGACACTTTCTGCGCTGAACAATTCTAATTATGCACTTGAGCAGTAAAATTGACGAGCAAACTGCTAGGTAGTAAAGCAAGACTTCAACTGAGACGTCTGAAGGCGACGGTGGAGGGCTTGAATATACCGAAGGTTCAGGTGGGGGTGAAGGGGGGAAAAGTGAGATCCAGTTAAATTCTTCTTCTTCGATGATGTCATCTTTAAATTTTATTTTTATCTTAAAACCAGCCGTATTATTAGATATAAACGAGGAATAAGTAGCCAATTTATTACCGTTAATACGACTAGGAGTCATTTTTATCCACTGTGAAGGACATGAATCATTTTGTGGATTATCGAAGCACACAAAAGCGTCCGTAGAATTATATGGTCTATGTACGTAGAGTATATTTTGGAATATCGCATGTAGCAGAATAAATTGCGAACTATACATCATGACGTTCACATAAACACTAATGATTTAACCTCAAATAATGTTTATTTATAATGGTAATAGTTAATGAAATTTAAGGATTATTTTATACGAACTGTAGCATGCAAACGTATTCCACAGGTTACACATGTTTTCTGAGAAAAACTACAGTCTGCACATATTGCAATATGTCCACACGGTATGAATATCATATCGCGATCATTTTTATAGCAAACTTTACACTTTTTACGAATCTCACAAACTTTACAAAGACTGTTTATAGAATTGGCGATATGGCCGCAAGATAAAAATACTGGAGACTGCATTTTTTAGAGAGCAATTCTTCGTGCTGCAGTAGCATGTAATTGTTTACCGCATCGTCTTCTATCGCCGAATACACCACTGTTAGTGATAACACTTAATTTTTGAAACTGCGAAAACATACGCTGTTTCTCCTGATAAAACTCAATCATTTCTTTTAACTTTTGTAATTTATGTAAATGATTTTCTAACAAGCAGTTAAAGGATGACATCTTGCTCATATTACGTTCAACTAGATACTAAAAGTACATAATGCTTGCATATAGGATAATATCAAAGAGGTGGAGAGGGAGTGGGGAGGGTAAAGAAATTAAAAATCATTAATAAAATACACATTTATTTAGGTAAACTAGAATATAACCAATAATAAAGAGTGAAGACATTTCTTAAGCTACATACAATTTTTTTATTATTAATAGTAAAATGATTTAAACAATACGGTAAATCTTTATCGAACTTTGGAACCTCGACATCAACACTAAGCTGTTCGACATTAATGATAGATGGCACCGCTGCCGAAGTTTGCGTCAAAGCATGTAATCTTTTTTCCAGAAATTCCTTTTTCTGATGACCTTTTACGTACACAAGGTTAGTAGCGCCATTAAGTAGATGATTACGTAATATTTCATTTAGGTCATTATCGTCGACGTAACCACTGCTGTACCTCAACCCATGATGATGTAATTCCAAGTAATTTATTTGTTTCTTCAAATCATAACTTAACGAATCGTACGGTAAGAGAGGTTTAAGTAAATAATGAGCATGTTGATCTCCACTAATAAACGAGATTTCCTTAGGATAGAAATCGGGTAGGTTAAAACCTTGAATATCTACGACCATCAATTTCATGTTTACTCTTCGACAGTTCTTCACATACTAAGTTATCCCTTCTATCTCTCTCTCTTTTACATAATGGTTCTTATGACTCCACTGAGAGGCAAATACTCCAAAATGCGGTCGTGTACGAGAATGCAGTAGGCCTTGGTATTTGGGGGGAAGGGGGTCAAACTTTCAATTTCAATTTTTATGTCTACAATCGATGGTTTAATAGGAGCTCTTCTCTTCGAGCAGTCTATAACGAATAGCGTGTGATTCTTAAAAGCATCAAAATCTAGCATAGGTTTATTATTTAAAGCAAACGACTTGCTAAAGTCGGTATACATATGATAGGCCTCAGAGTATTTTTTAGCCTTAAAGTTTAACCTCATATCTTCATAAGGATAACGATCATTGTTTAACAATAATTTTACATTAAATATATCAATATTATCGAATTGCGTGCAGTCTTTCGTCTTGGAATCTTTCTTATTGCTTTGAAGAGCAAGGATGGCAGCTTGAGGACTTTGAGTACCATTTTTAAGAACTGAAATTTCTTTTGTAGCACCTGCCACCAGGGTGGGTATCTCATGAATTTCAAACTGTCTAAATGCTAGTAGGATTGGCGTATCAGCATTAACTTGAGCTAGAAAATTCATTTTTGGGATATCATTCAAATGGACATGTCTCACTTTTAATTCAATATTAGTGATGGTTAGTTCGCCATCTGTATCCTCTTTTGACGCTTTAAAACAATTATTATCGCTACGAGCTCGTATCAAACGTAGAACCTGTTTACCGAAAACGTATTTCTTATAATCGTAAAAGAATCCCAGTAAATGTTTCAAGGGTATTCTTAAGAAAAAGGTGGAATTTGTAGCGTCATATGTAATTAGGCTGCCAGCAGGATAATTCCAACCTGCGATGCTATGAGAAATATCATCTTTTTCATAACATATATAACTTTTTATTGTGCTCACAATTCCAGGGTCGCGTACTTTATCTATTTCCGAGCCATTTAATTCATAACTTACGGAATCAAATAAAAAGGCGCCAGCGTTATTGGTGAATTCAATGGTGCCCGTACCAGCGGCATTTTTCTTTAAAGTTCCCTCGATTGATAGCGCCCCCTCACTTATATCAATCAAAGCATCATGCTGATAAATAGCAATTTCGATTTCATCATTATTCTCATAGGCTTTAACGAATGGATGGTACGTTCGAACTTCAACTCGTTCAATTGAATCATCGAAGTGAGGGTCTTGAAATAGCTGTAGCTCTTCTAACATGATAGCCCAAAGACGATAAATATAAATAATTTGAATACGTTAACTTGGCAGGTCCTGATGATGATCGTGGTGGTGGTGGTGGTGGTGATGACCTTGCACTTGTACGATTAGATGCAGAATGAGGATGATGTAAGCTTCCTCCGTATATATTAGGTTTACTATGGTTAAATATTAATCGCATGTTTTTTAAGTTCTAACCTCACACTCAGCTCCTCACCTCGAAGATTAACAAGCTCAGAATCTTGATCTAGCAGTCTCAAAGTGATATTCCGTATCTCTCGAATGCTAGGGTTTACAGGTAGATAAGTTAAATTTCCAGGTACAATGTTTATAGCGTATCCAGGATCAACATTCAAACCGCATTCAAAAATCGTATGCGTAGGAGTATTATTGGAATATGCTCCTACAGTAATGTTACAATCCACTTGAATCGTTATAACTCTGACTATTTTAACAGGTAAATCAGACTCATATAATATATCTGGCTTTAATGTTCTGCTAGCACTGTAACCCAATAGGGTGGCCAAGCTATCCTTGTGATTAAAGTTAATTTCGTGTTTACTTTTAATTTCACACTTGAGCGTATTATTGTTAGGTTTCAGAGATAAGTATTCGTCAGCCTGCTGCTGTGATGTTACGCCGCTGCCGGCTAGTAATCTCTTTTGCAGATAGGATTCAATGTCAGTTATTTCATAAGATCCTGTAGGTATAGTTATGACGTTTTCTTTGAAGCTTCTATCACCCAGCTCCCAATAATAAAACGTGTTATTCACACCGTCCTCGATGTTAGGTATGGTATTATAGGTGTCCAGACCAATTAACGCTATTGAATAATTGTATCGCGGATCTAGTTCTATAGGATTAGTAAAAGTCACGGAGAGAACAGATTCGCAATCACTTAACTTGAAGGTGTTCGATGACATACTGATTACATATCACGTGTGTTTATTATTTTTATAGAGAAATTGTAAACATAAATGACCACAATTTACAGAGTTATATGTTTGATATGCGGTAGGATTATATTTAATTTTAAATTTCGCGCCAAAGTATCGAACTAATTCTATTGGCGGTTTCAGAGATCCAAAGCTATCAAAATATACTACGGAATTGCCTGTTTTCTTATATGCTACCCAATGAGTTCCAGGTCCCTTTATGCTGTCCAAGTTAATGATGGCGCTTTCGTTTCCTTTAGGTGATGGCGGACGTGAAGGTAAAGAGTCTCGCATATAGACACCTCTGAAATGGGGGATTTTTAACTTTTTAGCATACTTTAAGATGTCTAGGTCAGAGAGTGCTCTATTGGGTAGCTTCAATGGTAGTTTTTTTTTCAAGTATAATCCGTATCCTTTCTTATATGGTTTCATGTATAGCCCGGAACCTTTTTTACCCAAAGCTACATCCTCCACGGCTCTATTGTGGCGGTGAGCTTCTTCCAAAGTTTTCCTCGCATTCTTAGCGTCTATAACAGTTTTAGCGATGGCCGCAGCGCCACCCGACAGAGCTCCAAGAGCTGAGAGACCTGCAAAGATCGGTATCAGAGGTAAAAAGCCTCCGGTCTTTGGCAGCGGTAGAATCCGGGGGACATTGATTTTCTTCCTTCCACCTGCTTTCTTGATGGCAATTCGCGCCGTTTTAACACTCATAGCCATATCCTTTTTCACATCATGACTTGCATGCTTTTTCAGCGCTTTAGCAATGTTCGATATGATGGCCTTGCGGAAGGGAATTTTCTTTTTTCTCTTATTATTACAGCCTCCTGCAGCACCCATACCTAACTTACGTTTAACCTTCATAGCGTTAGTGACAGCCCAAGCTGCTGCTTTTTCGCCTAATTTGGCGTCTTTAGATTTAACGCGTTCCCAAGCCCTCTGTTCTAGTAAGTAATCAGCTTTATGTCTGTCTTCCAAGTTTGCGTTTTCACTATAAGCAATATCGTGTTCGCGGCACGCTTGATCTAAAATGTTAACACCTGGATCCCCTCGAGCTAAACGTTTACGTAACTTTGTACCTGGGCCGCAGTACTGATAACCAGGTAAATGCAGTTCGAAAGATAGCTTATTGATAAGAGTGTTAACTACACCTCTGCCTGTTACACGACGATGTTTCCTCGACGTCATCTAAACTAGAACTGATGATGTACGAGATCGAAACTTCTATATATAGGAATGTACAGAGTGAAAAGTATAGAGTTCATGATGCGCATTCAAAGACAAAAGACGTCTCTCCCTGTAGAGAATTTAGATTTATTAACTTCTGATGGTTCTGTAGAAGAATGTGATAACCATGGAGAGTTATTTCCTAACGCTTTAAGAACGATTGTATGCGGACCTAGCGGAGCGGGGAAGACAAATATTCTACTAAGTCTATTATTCGACTCTAACGGTCTGTGGTTCGAGAATGTATACGTGTACTCCAAGTCTCTGTATCAACCTAAATATAAATTATTGGAAGATGTGCTGAAGAAGGTAAAAGGCGTAGGCTACTTTCCATACACCTCTAACGAAAATATCATCGATCCATCCGAAGCTAAAACGAATTCCATATTTATATTTGATGACGTAGCATGCGACAAGCAGGATAAGATACGTGCTTTTTTCTCAATGGGGAGACATAAGCTTGTAGATTGTTTCTATCTCTGTCAGACATATACCCATATACCGAAACATCTCATTCGAGATAACTGTAACTGTCTAATATTATTTAAACAGGATAAAATGAATTTACGTCACGCGTTTGATGATCACGTAACACCTGATATGAGCTTTGAACAATTTGAACATTTATGCAGAGAATGTTGGAACGATAAATTCGGAGTGCTGGTTATCGTAAAAGATTTCGAATTACATAAAGGACGTTATAGAAAAGGCTTTGATCAGTATATAAGTATATGAGATTTCAATAACATCAAGTATTATAAGATAGACGCTCAGACTGTACAGACCTGTTTTGAAAAACAGGTTATCTGTTGTGAAAAACCCTGTATCTGTTTATTACCTGTTTTAAAATACCTGTTACCTGTTTAACATACCAGTTTACCTGTTTAACAATGAAGGGTAATAAAAAATTTACTCTCGCGGAATATAAACCACCTAGGGAGAAGGTGTATAGCTTTGACCGAGATTTCGCACTTAAAAGGAGGATAAAAAAAGCTTCAGATTCCATTCGAAGAAAGTACTTGGCTTTAAAATTAGGTCGAGCTGAACAAGACGAAACAATTAGACGTTTATTGAAACCGGTCATTGATCCAATACGAGAACTCGGTGCGGTTAAGAATTTCCCCTGGCAGCAGCAGCAGCAGCAGCATACTCTAAAAGTAGAGAATGTCATTAAATCTGATATAAAGAAAAAAATAAAAGTGAAAGAAGAAGTGGAAGAAGAAGAAGAAGAAGAAGAAGATGATGATGATGAAATGTTTGAGGATTCAAGTAGTACGATTGACCCTGATGCTGCCGCCACCGTCACCGCTGAACAGTATCCTACGTTAGCTAAGCAATATTTAACAGGTCTCTATGATAAAAGTAGTAAGGATTACGATGAAACCTATGGCGTGAGATTTAATACCGAAATGAATAAATTATACATCGGATCTATGGAACTAAATATCGGTTCTAATGCCGGCTTGAGTATTGGCAATAAAATGTTTACCGGAAGACAAGGCTTATATGAACTGCTATTTATGAAGAAGCCTCAAGGTTACAGCGAACAGGACTTGGCTGATTACAAGGAAATTCTAGAAACCTCTAACGCACATAAACGAAATTATGATCCTGCAAGTCAATTAAATGGCACTCGATCTCATAAATATACTAAAGTGATAAAACCATTATTTAAAAACAATAGTGGTGCTGGTGATGGCACTCCTAAAATAAAACATACTCAACCTCATAGCAGCGGACAGGGTATGAATATGGTTTACAATGAAAAACCGATAGAATACCTCTTCTGGGATGATATCAATGAATTAGTTGACAGGTTAAGACTTTTAAATGCCTCCAAAGCTGCAGGAAATACGGATTCACATGATAACGAAATCTTAGCCATTTTGAGTGAACTGAAAGAAGCGGGAATAATATATTAGTGTGTTACAGCTCCCTACACCCATCATATTCGCAATGAGTCTCGATAAGTTCGGTCGTTCAGCCCGAGGTGGCAGCGTTAGCAAGAACATCAGTCTATTACCGCAAGGTCGAGGTTTTAATTTCACCAAAGATGGAAACATTGATGTGGAAAAATTGAAATTGTGTAATGTTCAACCGCCCACTGAAGATGGCGATGCTGTCAATAAAAAGTACGTGGACGATAATATGACCGCTATTGCTACGACTCTAGCGACGAACTTTAACAATTACCAAAAGGACGCGTCTACTCGTTTAGATAAACAGAGAGGCTCCATACAAGACCTCCGAAAATCTATAAAAAAATTAAATGACGAAGTAATTGTTCTATTGCAAGCGAATCTCACCTCTCTGTCTAACACAGTGAAAAATATCGAGATGAAAGTTAATAAAATTAAAGCAGGCAAAAGAGTATAAATTATAAAATTTCGACTTATATGTTCATTTAATTTGATACCGTGCTATTTCCATCATCATCTTAGCTGTACGATGTCGCATTCTAAAGAAAAAATTCAATTGGTTAATGAGCTGCATAAACCTGCTCGTAGAAATATTAAGCGGCGCAGGCGCATAGTAATAAAAGGAATAGATGACTTATGGCAGGCAGATTTAGCTGAGATGGGAAACTACTCCAAGGATAACAATAATTTTAGATACATTCTAGTGGTGATAGATTGTTTTTCTAAATTCGTATGGGCTAAAGCGATAAAAAATAAGAGCGGACCTGAAGTCACCCAGGCTATGGAGAACGTCTTCAAGGGGAGCAAGAGATCTTGTAATAATTTAAATACAGATCAGGGTACGGAATTTTATAATGTTCACTTTCAACGCTTGATGAAGCAATTTAAGGTTAACCACTACAGTACATTTACTGTTAAGAAAGCCGCCATAGTTGAACGTGTTATTAGAACGTTAAAGGAGCGTTTATACAAGTATTTCAGTTTAAACGGTTCATACCGATGGCTGGAGGTGCTTCCGGACATTGTTAAAGAGTATAATAACCGAAAACATAGGACCACCCAGGTAAAACCGGTAGATGTTAACGCTAAGAATGAAAAACAAATTTTACTCTCGGCTTACAATCACATAAAGATAGCAGCATCACGACGCTACAAGGCGGGCGATATAGTGCGAGTTAGTAAGAGTAAGCATGTGTTTAGCAAAGGATACACGCCAAACTGGAGTACAGAGTTATTTAAAATATCCGAGGTTCGAATCACCAATCCTACCACCTATTTACTTGAAGATATGCAGGGTAGACCAATTAGAGGAGGATTCTACGAAGAGGAGCTACAAAAAACGAAAATACCCGATGTGTACCTCGTGGAAAAGGTGTTACGTAAGCGCGGTAATAAGTCTTACGTGAAATGGCTAGGCTTTGATTCTGCGCACAACAGTTGGATTGATTCAGATAACATTCTTTAACCTGCACGTGTGTTCATCGATTTGCATGCGCTCTTATGAGAAAATGTGTTATACCCGGCATGAAATACGTAAAATTACATTATATCTTATGAGAGAATAGCACACATTTATGAAACTTGGAGGCCTTTTTAAAAATAAAATTAGTACCCTCCCTCCCTCCCTCTATCTAATTACATAAACAAGATAGATTATACCTTATACAGCTTAGTTGTCTGTTAGTCTTTGAGTGTGATAGAATCAATAATAATAATGAAATCACCTGGTGCTAGTGCATCATTTTCCTCTGATGAAGATTCCGGTTATTGGAGTGAAATTGATCGCGTTAATGACATTTATCATGAGGCTATACTCGCTGAAGAACGATATATTTGTGAAAATGTATTTTACATTAAAGATTCTAATTATAAAATAATTACTGGACTTTCTCCTGCAAGAGGTTATGTTCCTGCTGTAAGAATATTGCTGAACGTGTCACATCCTGTATTCACGAAACCAGATAATATTTCATTCATAAGAGAAGATTGGGATGATTTTATTACTTACCTTCA
Source organism: Rhagium mordax (assembly GCA_963680705.1). Taxonomy (NCBI): domain Eukaryota; kingdom Metazoa; phylum Arthropoda; class Insecta; order Coleoptera; family Cerambycidae; genus Rhagium; species Rhagium mordax. The sequence continues at coordinate 25,415,681 of OY796658.1, read as the reverse complement.
GCAATTTACCTCAGATTATTTTAATAGTGAGATTACAGAAGCTGAAGAAGAAGAAGAAGAAGAAGAACTGGAGGAAGAAATTCATTTCTCTGAATATGCACTAATAAAGGCTCCTTTTATCGGAAACAAGATGCTAAAATTGTCTGCCGCTGGAGTTTCAAGTTTATTTTATTTTTCAAGAAACACTGTATACGAGATTATAAATATTAGCAAACTTGTATCATCACACATGGATTTACTGCATAGTTTAAGTTTTACTGAATTCTATGATAACTTTTTAAATGTCACAAATAACATATTAAGCGAATCGCAATACGAGTTATCTCCTAATAATGTACTATTTAAATTAAGTGAAATATATCCTTGTAACATTCACACATACTGTATACGTGAATGCTTAACTTATAATTTAGATAAAATACTGAATGATTTAGATAGAAAAATGTTTTTATTAAAAGCTTGAATAAAGAAAATATTAATTAAACCTTTATGTGTGTGTTTTTTATTTCTAGGTTAGGTATATGGAATAAAAATATGATGTTTTAAATAATATATATTGAACTAAAAACAGAGTATATATGATAAATACAATATAAAATAATAATATATGGGTAAATACAATATACAATAATAATAATATGCGATTAAATATAATAATGATAATAAAATTAATTAAATTTTTACAATAAAATATAATAGACAGAGAGATTTTTTTTTTAGTGGGCATCATCATCATCCATGATTGAATAGTGACCCCAAGGCAAAGTGTCATATGAGTTAGGTAGAGTGTAACGTTTATCATCGAATGGATTAAGAGCTATTTTAGTCTGCTCAACGCTGTACACATTATGTAATTTTGATTGTATACAGCGTTGTGTTTTGTGGAGTAAACATTCATCTTCCCGGTGCTGTTTATTTGAGGCTTTCTCAAGGCAATTAAAATAATCCTCGTAAGTGATTTTATTTCTCACCACATTAGTTTTTACGCCTTTAGCCTTCTTCACAACTTTACCTTGCGCAAGCTTATACGTGTACTGCTTCGATCGCAAACCAACAAAGTGAGTCATCAGTACTCCGTTATTTTCATCTTTCATTAGGCCGGGAATTTTTTTATTCATTTGAGGTATATTCCAGCGATTATCTGAAGGATAGTCACTGGTGTCAAATCTATGAATGTCTTTCTTGATGACCTCTTCATACGCGTCATTACACTGTACTTCATATGTTAGACTGTCAGTATCGGTATATAAAAGTTTACAATTGTCTACGGGGAATTTTTCCAGCATGTAATCATAATGAAATTCGTAAACACATGTTTTAGAAATATCTAATATAGCCATTCCTATATACAAGGGTTTATCGAATATAATGCGAGATTTTTTCATTTCTATAGCCATAAGTGTTTCGCTGAAAATGGATCTATTTTGAAAATTTGGACTTGCTATTAAATTTTTAGCCCCGTAACGCCCCTCCCATTTTTTTATTAATTTAACGATTCTATGCTTACGAACATTCTGTATCGTCTTGCCGAATGTACTGTTATTCATTAATTTATAATTATTTTTTTCAAAATTAGACTCTGCTAGAGTCCTCAATCTAGTGTTTAATTCTATGTAAGGTTTAAGCCAGGCAGACTGTTTAAATTTCAGCACTTTATGGATACGAACTAAGCGTAATCCGTGCTGCAAGACCTGTTTTAAACTTCTATAATATAAAACATAATTTTGCTTAGGGTACAGAGTGGTCATTAATTTTTCAAATTTAGAATTTGGAGGAGCTCGATGCTCAGCGCAAAAAGGTAAATCTTTATGAAGATCGTGAAGATTTTCGGGGTACTCAAGATCAACGTCAAGAATGTACCCAATTTCGGCATCATCAGGTACTGAGGTGACGTCAATATTGGTATCATCTACCCATTGAAACCCTTCATATGGAAGAGGTTGATTCATGGCCCATCCGTAAAGGTTATTTACATCAAAATAAAGCAAGTATGTCGAGGGTTTGGTGCTATCATAGCTGTCTAAATGTTTATTATTAGCCTCGGCATGTCTATTGCTACATTGACTGATGCCCCCTCGGATGCCGCGTTCAATGAACATTAACATATCCACGTCTTGGATGGTTTCTAGTTTACACCCTGTATATTTAAGCATACAATCCCAAGTGTAACCTGGAATGGTGTAATAGTGAGCGGGGTCTAGGCCGTACGTCTTGTGACAAGTACAGCGAAAAGTCTCAAACACACAAGTTAATAGCATGATGTCTGTTTTCATGTACAGATCGCTGTAATCACCTAAATTTTGACAGTTAAATTTATCCCAAACTGTTTGCGCGTGTTGATAATCATTTTCGTTAATGTCTGAGTCATTTAATTTATTGTAAAAATTTGTCTTGTCTGGTAATTGTGGTTCGCCAAGTCGTTCTAAACTGTTTATGTAATCGTAGGGAAATATTCCCTTCTTTTTTAATAATTTTAATTTTTCGTCATTTAAATTCGGAAATTCTCGTTTTAAATTACTGAAATTAGCTTCCTTTAACGTGGAAGCAAGCTCCTCTAATGAACAGCCCATGAATCTGAATGAGTCTATAAATCGGAATTTTAAATTAGTTTCTTCATCGTAAACGGTGAAACTAATGTATTTTTCCTTATTTTCAGGTAATAATGTAATTTGATATCTCTCGGCAAGCTCTCTAATTGCAAAATGAGCGTCATACCCTCCCAAATTATGGAATACCACAGGAATTACGAAGGCATTTTTATAATTTAAATTACATCTATTGTGCGCAAACCCCCTGAAATTCCCAGTAAGATGGCAATGATCGCGAACAATTTTATCTTTTTCGTTGAAGTCATCCTCACATATATGACACGTTTTACTGGCATCCCGTAAACTAACTATAGTATTCAGGGGTTCCACATGTTTCAATTTTGAAAAGACAAATTTTGCAATATTACTTAATTGATCCGCGAACCAAGACATGCAGTCCAAACTCCGTTCACTTTTATAATATGACCACTCATCATTATAATTACATTTAAAATAATATCCTGCACTGTATGCAGTATGCTTCTGATATCGGTTTGTTTTACAATGACTACTATCTTCATTGAGGGGCTCTAGCAGAGATTCAAAGTCCGCGTACATTATAAAAGGTACATCTTCCTTGTAAACGAAATTTTTAAACTTAACAAAAGGCTCACGCGAAAACTCTACTTTACAATCGTTAAATTTTTCGCACACGATGGAATGTTCTTTTAATTTATCATCCGAACTAAAATAATTCAAGCATCTATCGCAGAAAAATTTTTTTTGATGTTTTGTAGACAGTTGACCACTTAACAGTCTAGATAAATCTTTAATTAAAACATAATGATATTTGATTTCCTCTGGTTCATCATCTTCTGGAATAGTCTCGAATTCTTTTAGTTTAGGATGATATTTATCTTGCACAATTAATAAATTTGCATGTTGAACTTGTTTATTTTTCGTTAAACGTATGGGAACTACTGAAAAATTCGCCCTATAATCCATTTCCAGCGCAAACACATTAACCGAAATGTTATTTTGTTTTTCAAATTTAGCTATTTGAGGTATAGTCATGGGGAACTGAATGTCTTTTAAATTTAACACTTCGGCGTATTGAGGGTATGAAGTGATTCTATCAGGATGGTTTTTCATATCTACAGGATATAAAGCGCTGACGATGCTCCAAGCGAAGCACGCTTCATCATACATATTTTTTACGTTAATACACGCCTGCTTTTTTAAAATTTGTCCCGGTAATCTAATGTAAGATGAAACGCCATTCCCCACCTCATATTTATTTAAATTAACTTCTAAACATAATATACGCGATAAGGCCCACCCCGATCCTGATTCTGAGAATTCTGAAATAGCGTGAGAAATATCGGCTTTTATGTTGCGGTCAAACCATTCAGATAAATTTGTGGAAATATCCACCTGTTTGTTTTTCGTACTGAAATATTTCCTCGCTGTTATTACGATTTCTCCTGACTTTCTGATAAATTCGGCACAAAAGCAAGCGTTAATTTTCAGCATTGGTAATTTCTTTAAAGCATTTTTAACTCTAGCGCTGAACATATGTGAAGCATCATTAAAAAATTCCTCGATATGTTTATGAGTTAAATTAATTATCACCCCGGTACGAACGCGACTTTTAAAAGCCGTAGTTAAATCGTCCCACTTTACGCGGTTCCCTCGTATATGAGTTTTCACGACATTTCCAGCACCCACACTATAATTTCGAATGATATGTTTAAATCTTTTTAAATGACCTAAATTGGTTTGCAATTTTCGCAGTACACCTACAGGTAAAGCCGCACTGTTAATAGCCTTATTGAACAGTCTAATGTGACAATTTATTTGTCTTACCCAAATGAGACGTTGCGTTGGAGTGCATCCTTCTTCTAAGAGAGTCTCCACTTCTTGAAATTTAGACGTAATTTGGGTGCTAAGGACTGCTATTTCACTTGAGTTGATCGCCATGCTGGTGTACGTTTTGTCTGCACGAAAGACGTCTGTTAAATGAAGTAGGATTTGCTGCTCCGTCTATTATATTTTATAAAAAAATTTTCACCACTAAAAAGATAAAAAACTTATTAATTTTAAAATATTAAATTAAAAAATGATTTTTACTTACATTTTATTCAGATTCTAAGAATCTAAATCTGGATCCTAATGCGGGGTTTCCTTCCTCAATTAGGCCTTCGAATATTAGACTGTATTTCCCGTCAATAAATTCTTCCAGATTGTCTTTCATTACGGCTACCATACGTTTGGGTAAAAATAAATTTTTATCATGTAATTCCAATAATACACTATCACCGTATTTGGTTTTGATAATTTGTGCTCGATATATCGGGTGAGCCACATTAATTGGTAATTCGTAAATTTTAACGAATTCTTTGATCTCTAAAAGGGATATTTGATTCAATTGAGCTAAGTCCATTTTTCTAAAAAATATCACAAATTACTAAGTCATACTTTAAAGAAATAATAAAAAAATAACTTACATTTTTTATCTGCTGGAGCACAGCACGTTTGAATATTATTTAAAATTGGCAAAGCACACCAATGTAGATTTATAAAAACGTATTTTTTTAAATGTCTGTAAAATTAACTTCAGTCAGTTAATATTAATAAACACACAAAAGCACGTGATGAGATAACTGGTACGTAGTTATATGACGAATTACGCTTGCGGTGACACGTTCGGCTTATTTATATTATCTGTGACGTCATCTTTATTACGTATACCGTATACCCATCATACGAGGGGCTTTGTTCTACAATTGCAGCTGCGGGGCTTACGTCACGCTTTTTTCTAAGAAAAATACGTGCTAATTACTTATTTCCCATGGGTCGGCATTTAAAGCATAAAGGCGCTGATTTGTTTAATATTGACATGCATTAAGATTAATGACTTAAATTGTTTATATTAACCTAAATTTGAATTACACTCGGACTAAAATTCCCGGAATATCGCCTACTGCTGTTTTTGCTAAATGCGCATTTAAAATTTTTTCTCATGGTTCGGTTGGCCCTGAATTAAATCATTTATTTGTCACGTGTTTCGTATTTTGTTTTGCGTCTCTGAGATATTGCGATTTCGTTCTAGAAACTTTTTATTTAGCTTATTCGGCATAATTGTCCCTCCTCACACACCGTTTCTTTACCGGTTTTCTAATCGTAGTTCATTCAGTTTTGTTTCATCATTGTTACTGTATGTGCGCACGTACCTAAGTTTAAAATGTGTAGCGAAGAGTTTTATCGTCTAAGTTCTCTTATTAATAGATATACTCCACCTAGGAACCTGGAGGAATATCTATTTGAAAAGTAAGTTGATATTTGTTCTTTTTTACATTTCTGTACTTACAATATATTTTTTTTATCGTGTTTAGCGAATTGAGCTTAAATGATGTTGTCGATTTACCACCAAGTCCATCGACTTCGTCTACGTCCGATTTCTTCAGCATGTCACCATCAGAAGTTGAGCTTGATTGGTCTAGCTTGCCAGATTTAAGAATGCCGTAAGTAAAAATAATAACGTTAATTTTTCCCGCTGCTTTTTTTCTCTAAGTAATAATATATACTTATATTTTTTCTTATTGTTACAGTGATACAAATGTCTACCCCCATCGATTTCCGTCGCCAAATTTATTTCGTACATCAGAAGACGCTCATTTCTCGTCTACCAGTGTACCAGATTTAAGAATGACGTAAGTTTAAAATAATAGCGTTAATTTTTTATGCTTCTTTTTTCTCTCTCTCTAAGTTATACTATATACTTATATTTATTTCATATTGTTACAGCGATACAAATATCTACTCCCCCAGCCAGTCACCAGATTTATTCTGCATGTCTGAAGATACTGCTTTAAGAATAACGTAAGTTTTTTTTAGCGTTCATTTTTCCTGCTTTTTTTTCTCCGCTAAGTAATAATATATACTTATATGTATTTCTTATTGTTGCAGAGATTTCGAACCACGACCTCCGAAGCTGATTCCGCTAAGTTCGTTCATGGAGCCTCCACCTCAGGTTCCCTCCCTCGAAAAAGAAGAAGAAGCCTCCACAGTTATAATTATTCACAGTGACGCTTGCGATGAGGATGTCGCTAACCTGGGTGACTTCATAGAAGAAGAACCCCGGCAGACAGTGATTTGTTGGGCACATAAAAAATAGAATTTTTAAAAAACTCTGTTTTTTTAAATTAATATATCCGCTTATTGTTATATCAATTGTTTTATTTCCACAGTCAAAATTAGCTAAAGAGTGTAACTTAAATTATTAATTAATAAGAAAATAAAATTTTTATTTGGTACACAGTGTAAAGTGGATTCTATAACGTAATTTGGTATAAAAGCACGTATCGTTTTAGTCAGCGATAAAAATTCAATGTCATGTAGCTTCAATTGATTCATTGACAATATACTGACCTAGTGCTGTGTGTGTGTGTGTAATAAATATGTCTTGATTTCATTTGGCTTAGAAACGAAAGACTTCATTAAATAATAACTTAATAATGTATTATACTATGTGTACATTATTTTATCACTCTAAAATGTAATTGCAAGTTCAAATTTTTAATTCTAACTAAAGAGCATTTATTTTTTTTTAATTTAATTAACCTAAATATATTAGCCGATAATAAGTGATGCATTCAAACTGAGTGAAGGTGATGTTTATATTAGCATTCTCGGAAGTCGGGTTTGTTTACTTAAAAGACACGTATCTCAGAATACCTAAATAGCGGCATTGATTTTTTCTCTACCATAGGCGTACTCTAGCAAAATTAATATAATTATATCCCCTTTTAAAGCAGGTACGCCTATGCTCTCTTCGTATACAATACTCTTTGCTCAGGAGTACCAACTTAGAAACTAAAAAAAGCTTCTGGAGACGGCGTTCTTCAGACCTAACGCAAGAGGTTCCAGGGCCAGGGACCAGGGTGCAGGATGCAGGATGCGTTAGTGCATTGCACCTCTTGCGTTAGGTCTGAAGAAACGCCATCCTCCAGCTAATGCATCAGACCTGGGGTGCTGCATTCCGAAGAGCTCTTAAGCGTTAACCCCACCACCACCACCCCCCTAGCACCCCCGCTAAAGCAGCAGCAGCAGACGTCATCTGAAGACGAAGGATGACCTCTGCACGACCCCCCAGAGTGTAGCTACAAGAACCAAGGGCTCTCCTGATGGCCCATGTCCATCGAGAATGCGTGGCCTTGAAAGTGGCGTCGTACGCACCTAGCATATCTACTTATATCGCAGACGCTATAGGCGAGAGTTGTATTGTAGATATACCATTCCTTCGGAAGGGATGTAAAGCAGTCGGTTCCTTGTCTATTAAATGTTAGGCAAGTAAAAAATCCCTACTCTTAGTAAGATGAGAGGTTCGACAAAATTTCCAGGTTGGGGGTAGCTGTTCTCCTGGCATCGGTAATTGGTCTTGGTAGCGAAAATAGGCCAACGTTAAATAAGTGATTAAAAAAACAGTTTTAATTTGGTATTTGTAATGTAATATAATTATCAGACATACAGATTCTTCCTATCACTAAGAAAAGGATGTATAACATTAAAACAAATGATGTGTTGGCAAACCACTATTATATACGAACAGCTCCACCACCACAACCATTTAAATTATATATAATGTTAATAGCAACTATTAACTAGTTCCCAGGGGAATTATCAGAATTGCCGCTAGTTTGTGTATTGAAAGATTATTATTACATCGAATAATAAAGTTACACACACCGCATTGATTTAGGAATATATTTTAAAATAATAATACCGTGTTAACAATGTGGGTGTATTGAGAAAATAGTAGATCAATAAAATTTTATTTAAAAAATTATGTGAGTAACAACTAGGTATAAGTATGTATTTAGTGCCCATATTTTTTTAAACAACGATTGTGACGATTAGTACCGCACACCTATAGAATTACTTTCATTACATAGTAATCTAATCTAAAAAAATTTGCGGTTATTGTGGCACATACGATACATGTGTTGGATTACGCCACCGAGCAGAGCAGGTCATGGTAAAACTCCAATTTGAATAACTGCCAAATCTGTCACAGGTGAAAGTGCATTATCTAACATAAGAATAAACTTTACATCAACAACAGCTGCCTGAAGAAGCACGACGACAGGTCAAAGAATTTGATCAATTCATTCTTTCGCGCATCGGGTCGCAACACATCAGAATTTCGTCTGTGCTTTATCTGATTCTTCAGGTTGTCCCCACATTCTTATTCATTTTATAGACTTTTTTTTAATGCATAAAAAACCGCTGCCAATTATGGTATCAAAACTTCCTCACCGTGTGGTGGAGTTTATAATAAAAGTAATTTGTTTTTTGACCTTTTTCTTGGCTTCTAGAACGTGTGTACCAAATTTGACAGCTTTATATCAAAAACTGTAGCTGCTATCGCGATACATACACACACACATAGACAGAATACAGACAGAATTTTGTGTATCGTATAATTCGTCGAGATTCGTTCAGAAATGCAAAAAATTTCAAAATTTTTTTTATGAATTTTTTTGCGCCCAATTTTGATGTTCTCCCCAACGCAAGCGTTCATCACGATTGGCTATTGAGTGAGAATGCAGTCTCAGCATGGGCGTCGTTACAAAATCTTCCAAGAGGGGGCAAATGCAGAAAAAAATAAAATCAGAAACAAAAACATATGTATTTTAATAGGAACATATAACATATAAGGTCCATATAATTCTTAGGCATTAGTTTTTGCCGTTTTTGCCCTCCTTGCCCCCCCCTTGCCCCCCCCCCCCTTGCCCCCCCTCCAAACGACGCCCATGAGTCTCAGGTGCATAATGTCTGTTTTTTAGTACTAAAACCAATGCATAAGCTTGCTTGATCCTATTCATGGTCTCTGGAACCGTGATTGTCGAGAAATTTGAACCATATATGTTTGCCCTCTCCTACAGTTGTCCTTTTCGATTGAGCATTTTTGTTTCACTTTGTACCACTAGAAAATATTAGATCATCTTTAATCTTTGCCACTAGCTAATATTAATTTGAGAAGATAATATAGTATAGAGATAATTGCTTTTCTGCTAAAAAATTAAACCTATGTGAAAGAAGTCATAAGTGGGCGGTGCAGTCGCCCGCCTTCGGCGTTATTATAATAGCATTGTGTTTTTCATTATCCAAGTTCATATTATTACGGTATACATATCTCCACCAGAAATTCAAGAGAAATATACATTTGCTATGTGCGTTCTCATTTTATTTAAATCATTATTTTGTGTACTTAGTTGGAATAGTCACAGATTGTACATAAACATAATTAATTTATTTTATCATTTTAAAAACTGTTTATTGTAAAGCGAATCAGATTAGTGGGAGTATATTTCACCAGAGAACCCACACTCACGTTATTGTACGCCCTCAATATTTTTATAAAAAGAGAAAAAAATTCTGTTTGGGTGATATAAGACAGTTGTTTTTATAGACCATCTCTTTTACATAACCCCACATAAAACAATTCAACTTTGTTAGGTCTGGTGACCTAGATGGCCAATAAATTCGCTTATCTCTACCAATCCACTTATCTGGATAATCATTATTCAAATACTCGCGTGTAATAAGATTAAAAATATAAGTAACAATTCTGCACCGTTGAATTTTTATGTGGTTTTCGTCCACTATAAAAATATTCCGACAAAGGCAGGCGGCATGCGGTTGTAATGAATCGTTACTTAGGCCGGCGAAAGACTTGCGGTTGCGGCAGCGGTTGAAACCGCGCGGTCAACCGCGCGGTCACAACCGCGCTTCTTCAAAATACACATATTTTATGCAGGGATGCCACAATTGCGGTGAGCCGGCCGCTGCCGCGAATCCGACCGCAGCATGTCGCGGTTGGCGGCATGAAGTCTTGATGCATTGGTTTAAATGAGCGTGTTCTCACGTGTAGCTCAACCGCGCGCAGTTGGATGAAATTTTCAGCAGTTGTAGTTGTAGTTGTAGCGATAATCACAGCAATATGGGTGATTTTGATACTGAACAATTTATAACGACAGTGCAACAGAAAGAGTGTTTGTGGAATGTGTCTATTGAGGATTACAAAAATCGTGACAAAAAATTGTCCTCTTGTACTTCGTAAACTATGTATAGGGTGGACCCAATATCTTCTTTTTCTTTTCTGTTTGTGGAGAGCATACACTATGCACACTGTGCATAGTATATGCTCCTTCAAAGTTCTTCAAATACTGTCCCAACATGCAGAGTGATGCAACCGCGCGGCAGACACCGCAAGTGTGACACGACACTGCGGTTGTGACCGCGCGGTTGCAACCGCTGCGCAACCGCAAGTCTGTCGCGGCCTTAGTTTGCGCGATTTACTTGTGCCCGTTGTAGGCGAGCGGACACAGTGGTGGGAATCGTGGATCTCCGCGCTGTAGCTGATGGCTCTCGCGTCTACTGTTCCTTGTTTGGATTCTTTTATAATAATTTTTATTAAACCTTAAACAGTCGAGGTGCAGCGACAATTAATTTTATGTTGTAGAATCACATTTTTGTTGCGAAAAAACAAACAATGGAAATATATAAATGTGTTTTGAGATTTTTTTTAAATTACAATAAATTAATCCTATCTAGGATGAATTATTGAAGTTAGAAAAATTTCGAAACGTTTGTCCAGAATGCGTAAATCAAATTTCTTTCAGACATGAGTTCTACATCCCAACACGGTTAATGAGATACTAACAACAGTCTGCTGCTGAACAGTGAGTGGCCACAGTGCACTGCCGCTCCCTTCTCCTAATGTACAAATTTCGAACTGAGGCTAGTTGTCGGCCACTCGTATATTCGTCCCCATCCCTGTCGTGTTCGAAGCATCCTGGACTTGTCTGTATAATTGTCACTGGTGTAGATCCAATAAAACATGTATTCTATGCTAATTTTGGGCATTTTCTGCGGCCTGTTAATATTATTAATAGAACAAGAACAACTAATTCTAAATTTTGTACAATACTGAATATATGTTGCAGAGGGAGAGCACACTTTCAAAAAACAATTGCCATTTTAAATATGGGCTAAACAAGTATGTGTCGAATGTCCTTAAACATAGTTGTATCGGTTGGTGGATTCATGGGAGAATTAAAATGCAATTTGGTTGTTCACTTGTTTTTAGTCGTCAAAATAATAGATCATATTCCGTGTAATATTATCTGTATAATTGTAAAACTGTTTTCAAATTGTTGTTTTTTTTAGATTTCAGTTAGTCTTTTGCCCACTTTGGTACGAATATTGCCGTGATCATTGTACCAAATAACTTTTTAAATGTCTAATATTTTCGGTTAAGTGAAGTTGTGTAGTTGTCAATCTCAGTTGCCTAGCCTGCTGTGCTACTGTCTCCTCCAATTTGATATGTCGAACATGTACTTTAAGAGAAATGGAATCTTTTTTAAAACTTCTTCTTTAAAACTAGTGGCAGAATTTTTGTAAATATCGTTGCAGCCGTCCTCATAAGATCCCTTTTAGGAATACCTACAGAGGTATTTTCGCAAATTTCATGACATTCGTTGAAAGATATTGCGATATGGTCAGGAAAAGGCAGAATGGTCACATTCTTCTCAAATCAAAAGGGGCTTTTTTCTTATTTCTTAATTTAAAATACGAAATTCCAACTTGTGTGCTGTATCTATTTCCTTCATTACAAGTTGCACTTAATATGTCGTATCAATGGGGGGGCAATAATTACGTCAATAAATTTAAAGGGATCTTGGATAATTATAAAACGAATTCCGATTAATAAAAAAATATAGTTGAAAAACTGACCTACATTACTAAAAGCATTATAGAAAACCTTTCTGGACCGCTGCTTCACTTTGGTGAAGCCATTCGATCATTACTTATCAAAAATGCCAACAATAAATTTCAGTAACCGGCAATACTGTGACTTGGAACTTCGTCTTACTTTTTTTAACGTTAATTGAGGTACTTCATTATGTTAATAAATCGAAGTTGTTTATCTACTCTTATTAGGTTATATATTAATTATTAACCAACGGGTTTTGCACAATTAATAGTATCCATAAACAGGTAGCGTTGAGTTATAGTAGGTAATTAAAAAGTTACCGGTGTGTTTTTGTTTACACCAATCTCCTTTAACTTCATGCCTAGCCTGTCCAATAAAAAATCTTTTCCGATACGGAGAAATAGAATGGTCCATCATTATTGAGGGGAGGAAAGTGATTTGACATTTGAATAGTTCTGACGTTGATGAATTCAGACTTGCAAAGGTTCGTATTTATTGTTATAATCGTAGATAAAGTATAGTATTCAACTCGTGATAATGCTTAATAACTCACTTATAGTATTGCCACTTGTCAAATAGTATACTAAGTATTAGTTTTATTCATCTGTTTTGACATTTTTTATTTTTTTCCCCAAAACCACGCAGTTGGAATAGGTAGTCTCAAAACTCGATTTTTCGTATTGTTTTACAATTTTTTTAATATTGTGATTTATTAAGTGAATTACATTCTTAAACAATTTTTTTGCGTGGCTGTTGAAAAGTAGTTATTTTAATATCAAGAACTGTTTCCTACACTTCCTTTCTCTAAACGTTGTTGGAGCATACGACAGTTATTTATATGTCCCAAAAAAACAGTCATTTTCACATAGGTAGTTGATTCCATGACACTCCCCCCCGTCTACTAATCAACTAATGACCGACCATCCACATGACCTGAAAATTAAAATTTTAAAGACTGTTTCATAATGGATTTCTACACTATGATCATTATTATTAAAGCAACAAGTAATTTATTTACTTTTTCGTCACTGATTTGTAGTTGATGAGTTGAACTTATCATTACTTTCTTATTTGTATTTGGTTTTATATAGAATTTTACGGAAATATTCTTATGTATTAAAACTCTTTTCAGCAAGTCGTTTCAGGTGGCGTAATTATTCTTTGATTACTTCATCCCGTTTGAATCGTTTTGCATTTTTTCGTCCTTACTATTACATACTGTATATGTAACTGAAAGCACTCAGACATGAAAAAATAGCACGCATTGAGGTTCTACGAGTTTAATATTCCTTGTGAAAACACGAAAACGAAATTATATAATTACGAAATTCACTTGCAAAGAGATATAATTTATCACGTTTTTTAGTTTTAGTGGGCGCCGGTCATAATTCTCTTTTCAATTGCAAACAAGATGAGAGAGTGTGTGGCGTGTATAAAAGTAATGTGTTCATTTTCTCCTATTTCGTTAAAAGCTGCTTTTACAGTTGTTTGTGATTTTGTACAGTTGCAACAGAGCTGAGTCAGCAGACAGCTCTGTGAAAGGGAGACCCTTGCCAAGGGCGCACAGGGTTGTTTTTAATTTAGGTAACGGGTTGATACAGCGCCAGCGATAGGAAAAAATATTAATGGAACCTTTTCTATATTTATTGACATCACTATTAATTTTAAAAATTCTAATTTTAAACAAACATAAACTTTAGACACTTTATTTCATTACTCGATGCTTAAAAAATGTAGCACTGGAAAAAGGAAAGATACTACTTAGTTGGGAGAATTTCGGTCATCAATTTTTTACCACTGGCAGCACATATTTCTAGAAGTTACACCATATTATAAGAATGGTTATTCATGCCTTTTTTTGCAGTACCGATAAAGAACAATATATTACGCGTACAATATTTTTGAATGTCTTACAATTACATATTTCTGTGGAAACTTTCTTAGGAAAATCTAAGATCTAAGATCGGGAAATTGTTGTGTCTGTACATAGTGATAATATTAAAAATACCTATGTAATATGGATTCAATTAGTCAGTAAAATTCAAATTTATTTTGAGAGCTTCCAAACGAAGCGTCACTACCTTTTCATTTAAAGGATGACCAATTTACTCCCACATTATTGACGTCATCATCATAACATGCATTAATCAAGAAATAAAATCAACCGGTTCGAAAATTCTCACAACTGTTCCATTTCAGAAATACAAATGTTCTCCCTCATTTCATGGTGTATTTGGAATTGTGAATGTCAATTTGATCGCGTCTCATAAGTTTAGTTTGGGTTTTTAAATTGATTAAAAGGCGTTTTAATTTACAATAAGTGGCCTTAACTGACGGTATTTTGACTAAAGCTGTAATTGATAACGATTGGTACCTAACGAAAAAGTAAGTAGCACATGTTTTGGCACCACAACATCGGCTTAACTATTTGTAAGTACGCCAATGGCTTGATCTACTATCTTTACTACACCTTTGATAGGTCGTGGGTTTACTAGAAATCCAACTACGTAAGTGAGAATCGAATTTACAGTAAATATGCCTGGAAACCTTCGGTATTATGAGACCAATATTAGCGCTATATACACTTCCACTGCAAATAATGGACCGAATTAAATTCGAACTTCCAGGAGAAAAAGTATGTGGCGATAATGAATTCAGTAAGGGAATAAATGTTACGGAATTTAGTGAGAACTTTTGATAAATCTAGGAATGAGAACCTCATTTATAGGAATAATATTTCATATTTCATCCCCAATGAATATCAAATATTCATCGACCGTTTTACCTTACATTTATTCACTAATATGCAGGGATCCTACCCCATTTCTGTTCACCTACCGACTATATGATAGACTAATGGCTAATATATAGGGTGATCTACTACGAGTGTATCAACTTTTCATTAATAAACATATGTCCTAAAATACATAATAAGGGAGCTACAACCCCTTGAAGGGGGATGATGAATATCATAAAATCAAATTTTCGATTTAAG
The DNA here is from genome assembly GCA_963680705.1 of Rhagium mordax. NCBI lineage: Eukaryota > Metazoa > Arthropoda > Insecta > Coleoptera > Cerambycidae > Rhagium > Rhagium mordax. Next base: position 25,400,377 of record OY796658.1, on the reverse strand, counting down.
TCCCAAGTAGTGACAAAAATAATTACATTTTCATGCGCATTACGACCTAGATAAAAGCGCATAAAATTACAAATTTCATATCAGCTTTGAGGGGCGAGGGATAATTTTTTACTCCAAAATTTTTTTTGACGTCACTTTCGAGCAAAAGTTAAATAAAATTATTTCCCGCATGCAATGGACGTAGAGGAAAGTATCTTTTAAAATTTTTGTCACACCAGCCGATTTTGAATAATTTGCGTTGAACTAGAATAGGGTTTTGCAGCAGCCTATTTCAGTTCAATGCAAATTATTCAAAAACTGCTGATGTGAAAAAAATTTGCGTTTTAAAATGTTCTCAATATTTTTTCTTTCAATGCTGTAACTTCTGCTGTTTAATTCATTCATATTTTAACATGTATTTATGAATAGTACTTAGTTGTTTTAAGGGATTCAATAATGTTTTATAATATGTATCTATAAAACATAGTCGTTTTAACGGATTCGACAATAATTGCATTCTGAAGTTGTTTCAGTGATTTATACCTACAACAGATTTTGTATTTTTATGTTCAGAAGTAGAACATTAATATATCAAATTCGGTAATATTATTATTATTATACTTTTAAAAAGTGATTTTCTGTTTCAATTTTATTTTTATTCATTTTGGCACACCCTGTATCCCATATTAGCTACAATTTGCATTTAATTACATTTTCTGATATTTGGCGATTTTAATGACTTAACTGATTTAATATAGCAATTGTTGTTTTTGAAACTGTTTTTTACTTTAAGAGTTAAACCCCCTGAACAGTATTTGTTTCTTCACTGCAGAAACTTACTACACTATTAAAAAAACGCTTTATAAAACTGATGTTCAGACCGTCCTCGTTTATATCTTGATAAACAACAAACAGCCGACATAAAATGGGGCATAATTTATAAAAATGTGTCTTAGTATTTTTTTTTGTTTAGCAGAGGAAAATACGAAACGGAAATTTAATACGGAAAAATATACCGTATACCTACAGTTTTTAATAAATAATATTCGCAATTGGTATAAAGAAACGTTATTTATTGTGTTTTATTAGTCATATAGCAGACCTTTGGATGCTTTCTGCTATGCGTGCTAAAAATATATTTCCTCCGACAAAAATCTGGTATAAATACTTTTGCCTCTTTTGTGGAAAAAGTGAAACCGCTCCGTAATTTTATTGGACGTTCCGTTTCACATCAATCCACTGAACAATAACAAAAGAACACATCAACTGGAATTCACCACGATGAGATGTTTCTGCCTGTAAAAAACTTGTTTTACATTTATAATTTGGCGTTTGAAGCTACGGGATATGGCAATAAAGTTATTAATGTTACATATCTTTTACTACCCTTTAGTGCGCTACACCTTCATAAAAAGGTGTGTTGTACAATGTAAACCGTTATCAGCCCGTTATATTCGACATGTAATATGCCGTTTTATGAATACGATAATGAAATTTTGCAGAATTTTTATATCCTGATAATGAACGAATGTCGAATTTTATTGTTTTTCACCGAGGTTACGGGAATTAATTTGCTTATTTGTAGAGGGGAAATTTGGTCATAAAGCTGTACTATATACACAAGGCTCTAAAAGAGTCATGTGGCGCATGGTTTAGCACGTTTAAAGGTAAATACTTGTCCGGTAGGGGGTCGCAATAAACGTTTAATAAAACATATAATAAAATTAAAATAAAATAACTATAATATAATAGAAAATGTATGTAGGTACATGGCAGCTTCAAATTAAGATATTGTAAATATAATAAAATTGATTATTACAGGACCTGTCTTAATCAAGAATACGTTGGATTTAATTTAAAAATATCTTTGTTTTTTTTTAAATTATACGGGATGGACTAAGAGATACGAGATTACTATTGTGGTGCACAGATTTTGAATATGACAACGATTGACAAGATGACTTTTTATTCGAAACATATTCGCTTATTTTTATTCACTTTTAATTGTTATTGGCTTCAGATTTAGAATTACAGGAAAATTCCCCATCCTGTCGGTATTTTTCTTAACACGTTTCCGCCCACCAGGTACATTCAAAATGAATGTTTTATATTTAGCAAACAATTTTCATCATGCTATGTAGATATTTACCTAATATAATTCACCTCATGATATATTCACGTATATAAATGATTTACAAAGTGTAAATAAACTTGTGAGGCAATTATGAATTTTATCAATTCCCCAAGCAGCTATACTAAAATTTACAGTGACCACTAAAGCTTTACCATGTTCTAAATAATGAATGCAGCCGCTCTTATATCGGCCATGCTGGCTTTCAACAGTTTGCGTCTTAATTAAATTAACAAGCTCAACGGCATAGAGTCGGTTGCTGGTGATCTAAATTTATGGTACAAATAGCGCAATCTACATTGGAGGTTAAGGTAAAGGAAGTGCTACTTAATTAGACTACTCTGCAACATTGTCAGTTAAGAAAAACCAGATGAATGATGTAGCGAACAAATATGAATGTATACATAATATATTTTATTATTACCTCAAATATTGGTACAAATATGACGTGTAAACTAGGGATTTAGTTTGTCAAAATTTCGGTAAATATATTACAATACATTTTTACGTTTTCCGACTAATCATAACATTTTTAGAGATATTTAAGTACCTGATCTAAAAACAATTTTAGTTTTAACTTTTAACATCGAAAATTATGCAACCTAGTTCTGCTGAACATATCGATAAAATACATTAATATCATCAACACGACTTGCCAAGAAGTATACAGAGGGATCTACCACAAGTGTGCCAAACTTCAAAGGCCGCCGATTTATCAAAAAAATAAATGGACGTATATCCTAAAACATATAATACGGAAGCTACAACGCCTTTTGAAGGGGGATGATGAATATCAATTTTTCGTTTATAAGTCCAAAATTAAAAAAAATTGAATTTTCATACATTACGACCTCGATATAGGCGGAAAATATTACAAATTTCATATTTAACAGCTTGCTTTATTGGGGTAGCTTTGATAAGTGAGGGGTAGTTTTTTACCCCAAACTTTTTTAAAGTCACTTTCGAACCAAAAGTTTTAAATAAAATTATTTCTCATGCAATGGATTAAAAAAAAGTATGTTTTAAAATTTTTGTCACATCAACTGTTTTTGAATAATTTGCGTTGAACGGCAATAGGCTACCGAAAAACCCTATTGCCGTTCAACGCAAATTATTTAAAAATGGTTTGTTCATTTCTTCCATTGCATGCGGGAAATAATTTTTGTTTAAAACTTTTGCTTCGAAAGTGACGTCAGAAAGATCTTGCCATAAGTAAACAAATTCATAAGAGCATACTCTTGAATTGCTGTTTGATATTATGAGCTGTAAAATTCCACTGCAGTACTTAATCTTCGAATAGGAGAGTTGCAGAAAGCAAATAAAATATGAGTAAGGAACAAATTTGAACATTTCATATATCCCGAGATATATCCTTATGAACATCAGAATATGTAGAAAATTAGTTAAAAAAATGGTTATCATCATTATGGTACATTAAGAAGCAAAGAGAAATTAAATAATCTTCTAGCGTTGCCAAAAACTGAAAAGGGTTGTATATTTTAAATTTTGGAATATTTATCGCTAAAAATCATTCAAGTACTGAATGGTGCTGATCAGGTATGGAATAAATACTGACGACGTCCTACCTTCAACGTGGTGCACCCTGTATGATTCAAAGTTTTCTCAAAATTTGTGCATTTTAGGAACAAGAACCAGCCTTAACATAATTGATTAATTTGAGAAAACCCCTCATTTTAATCAAATAAGTATACGCTGCTGTTATTTTATAGATTTTTTTTCCCAAATTTTCACTGTATTAGTTTTTGGTCGTTCGGTGGCAGTATATTGTATTTAAAATTGACTATCATGATCCATGAAACATCTTATTTTACTATTTGCCAAAATTTATTCTTTAGGTGCTACAAGAATTCACAAGCAAATTTAAATTTGAAATAAAACCTGAACTCTTGAATTATGAATTAGTTTACTTGTCGTATACGGCGGTCTTCATATCCTTGAAACTGGAATGGTAAATTCAGCTAAAGTTACTTCAATGCAATTGCAAGAAATATATAATCAAAGTTACTTTTTGTTTTTAATTAATAATAGGACAAGGATTTCTGCCAAAAAACACGCTATTTTATAGACACAAGTAGTAGACAGGACAGCTTAGCACACAAACCCAGAACCCAGAAAATTCTTATTAAATTAACGTTAAACAAAAATATGGACACTGGTGAAAATAAGGATTTATAGTACTACGAAGATTAATACTTATTTGATACTATAATAAGGCTATTATTTTATAAATAATCATATTTCTTAAAATCAGTAGGGGTTTAGCTTATGTTGAGGTAAACAAAAAAAGGTAATTTCTGTTTGTGGGTAAATCATCCCCCAACATATTGTTATTAGTAATAACAATATGTTGGGGGATGATTTACCCGCATAATAACAGTAGAAGAGTAATAGCGGACCCGGGTATCCCCCCACCACTTTTGCTCCCCCCACCACTTTTTCTGGGGTGGGGGGCAAATAGGATAATTATAGTGGGGGGAGGTAATTTGTAATTGCGTAATTAGTAATTTGTAATTGCGTAATTAGTAATTTGTAATTGCGTAATTAGTAATTTGTAATTGTGTAATTGGATTATTTCGCTGTAATTAGACTAGTATAATTGCAATATATCTAATAAATGTAATTAGTCTGGAGGGGGGATAATTAAAATCCAATTGTCGCGAGAAATGAAAGTAATTGGATTATTGCGCTGAGAAATGAAAGTAATTGAATTATTGCGCTGTAATTGCGTAATTAGTAATTTGTAGATGTGTAATTAGACTATTTGCGCGTTAATTACACTATTTTATATAGTCTGGAGGGGGATAATTAAAACCCAATTGCCGCGAGAAATGAAAGTAATTGAATTATTGCAATTAAACTAGTATAATTGCAATATATCTAATTGAATTGATACAATTGTATATTAATTAGTGCATCAATTGCTAAATTATGCGCTCTTAATTGTCAAAAATATATGTCTGTCAATATCGCTAACAAGGGATCTGGTATATTAGCAGAAATGCATTTATTTTCTATGGGGTAAAAGAACAAGCGACATCGCATTTATTTTATAATGATCAAAGATTAAATCAGCTTTTTAGTTTTTACTGTCGCATATCTCAAAACAAAATAGTTGGTTAAATTTATAGCTCCCATTTGCTCGACAGACAATAGGTCTGCATAAAGGACACAGGTAGGTACGTAGGCCAGGTGGCTCGCGCGAACGGTACCGACCTGAAATCGAGGTAATGCCATTAAGGCGGTCGACTTAAAACCGTCAATAATACAATTTGGTATTTAATTTCTAGTCGAAATGCATAAATTCTCGAAACAAATAGTTAAAGGTATGTCAGAACATTACAGACTGCCGCATAATTTCACGAAACAGGTGCCTATCTGAAAATCAAACCACTCGTATTTCACATACCCTACTGTCACTGTGCCTTTAAAAATTATTAAAATTCCAAATTGTAGGTAGTCTTCGACCAGCATTCCATTAAAAAAGGCACACTTTCTAGTTGGTTAAATTTATAGCTCCCATTTGCTCGACAGACAATAGGTCTGCATAAAGGACACAGGTACATAGGCCAGGTGGCTCGCGCGAGCGGTACCTATCTGAAATCGAGGTAATGCCATTAGGGTGGTCGACTTAAAACCGTCAATAACACAATTTGGTATTTAATTTCTAGTCGAAATGCATTCATTTTTCTAAGGACAAATATATTGCACAAAAGATTAGCCATCTCCTATCTAAACAAAAGATACGTCGATTTTTACAAAACAAAGCCACACAATTACCTGAAATTTTAAACTTAAAAATAACAGGCGAGAGTGTAATTCGAATAGGATGGAAGGTTTAGAACTGCCTACTATAAAGAAGTCATTAAATGTCTTTATTGGTAATAATTAAATAGACAAAAGGCAACCCGCCTTTGTTGCACTGACGAGAAATTTTTCAGTCCTTTTAAAGCAATAATGTCACAGCTTAATGGACCCATTTGAAAGTTAAAATATAGCTATTAGATTCATGCTTTGTTTTGCTGTCAAGGGTCGATAAACATAAATGTTTTAAATAGTAAAACTATTCAAAAGCCATTTAAATACAAATACGCTTGGCAAAAATAACAAAAGGACACGGTCAAGATCTTTCAGCTTAAATAAACAATAATAAAATTTTCATTGATTTACAAATTTTAACATACAGGGTGCCCCGAATTGTACAGATCAAACACATGTTCTAAAAAATATATATGGGGTGTTCCATTAAAAGACACACTTTCTATACTTTCCAATGTTGCTCTATAAAGAACTACTGATAATAATTGCAGGTAATTGATGTGTAAAAGATGATGGACAATAGGTCGGCAATACACAAAAAAACCATTCAACTCAAACATGAAGTCTGATGGAAGACATTAAATCTGCCATTGAAAGATTATCTTGTAAACTAGATGACATAAGGAGGGATTCAAATAAAATACACATTAAAAGATTACAATAATTTTATTTCCTATTTTTATTACACAACTAAAAACAACCATAGTATAATTAAACAGTTTTATTTTAAATACACAATTACATTTTTGAGAAAATAAACATAGACACTTAGTAGATCAAACTTTATGGTGTGATAAACTACCAAAATAATATGAAAAAAGTTCATATGTAAATGTGGGCCGGCAACACATAGTTCCGAGATACAGGGTGTTAAAGAAACATGCAAAATTTTTTTTTGTTGTTTGAAACACTGAAATGATGGCACACTATATTGCGCTCTAATTAGACTAGGTGCAATTTCTCGAAATTCTATGGTTTATTACCTTATAGAAAAGCAGTATATCTTAAGATATATTTACAGATCGGTATACGTCCAACTTGACGGCGTTTTAACAAAAGCAAGCGGAAACGATGACTACTTTGATAATGCATTAAAAAGCAATATTTTAACGGAAATTACAGCGATGCTTTAATAAAGCTCTGGATAATTATATGCCTCTTTTAATCTGTTTTACAGAATAATGGGGGTGGCTCTCTTCAACCGTCTGTAAAACTATTTAATGAAACCTAGTTAAAAATTCAGTTCCATAAAGAAGCTATGATAATTTATGATATAGTTAATCACGATCCATTTTATTATTCAACTCAAACATGAAGTCTGATAGAAGACATTAAATCTGCCATTGAAAGATTGTCTTGTAAACTAGATGACATAAGGAGGGATTCAAATAAAATACACATTAAAAGATTACATTCAATTTATTTCCTATTTTTATTACATAGCTAAAAATACCTTATTATAATTAGATTTCTGTAATTGCAATGTATACGCTTGTATACTAAAATATAAGGGCAGGTAGTTACACCATTCAACAAAGCATCAATATTTGTTAACTGTATAATAAATAGGCGAAATAAATCCACAAAAATCACCTGTTAGTACAAAGCCCATAAAATATTTTTTCTTTTGTAAAAGGGACATTAAGGAAGACACTATAGTCAGTAAATATTGATTGTTATCAAATGGAATCCCTGTCTTTCGATCGACCTTTCCCACGAGATTGATTAGATAAGAAAGATACGTTAAGATACATTTATATCGGTATTTGTTTAACGATCAGATCATTTTTTTTGCAAAACTTTATTTTCCCATAGCTTAATTAAAAAAAAAAATGCCTCGTCATTATAATAGATCTACAAATCAGACGGTTTATTGGTAATAATTACAGATGAACTAACTAAAGATGATGGACAATAGGTCGGCAATACACAAAAAAAAACCATTCAACTCAAACATGAAGTCTGATAGAAGACATTAAATCTGCCATTGAAAGATTGTCTTGTAAACTAGATGACATAAGGAGGGATTCAAATAAAATACACATTAAAAGATTACATTAATTTTATTTCCTATTTTTATTACACAACTAAAAAATACCATAGTATAATTAAAACAGTTTTATTTTAAATACACAATTACATTTTGGGAAAATAAACATTTGCATATACATCGTGATTATTGTTGATAAAATGTTTTTACTAGACATCAAGAAAACCATTCTGAACCGAGCCATCTAATGCATTATAACTTAAATATGTATCATGAAGTATAAGTGCATACACTCGAGTTTGTTCGGGAAATTTCGTTTTTCGTGTTTCAAATTCTATTTTTATGTCGACTGTAGATGATTTCACTGCAACAGGTTGGTGTGAACAATCAATGACAAACAAAGGATTCTTCCTGTATTCCCCAAGATCCATCATGGGTTCGCTCATATCTTTATCATAGTAACTACGTTGGAAGTTCTCATAAGCATAATATGCTGCAGAATCGAGCTTCTTATCGAAATCTAAATTCCAACGTTCGTATGGATAAACTTCAGAGTTTAGAAATAGTCGAATATTATTTATGTCTGCGTGTTTGAACTGTGTAACATCCTTTGTTCTATCATTGGCCTGATCAGTGTCTTGAAAACCAAGAAGGATGAAAAGTGGACTTTCAAGACGGGTGGAGAGTTTAAGAGCCCATATGTCATAGGTAGTATCACGTAGACAGGGAAGCTCATAAAAATCCCATGCACGGTAGACCATATTAACCTTGGCATTATTACCACTTTTATTAATTCGATTCAATAATTTTAACTTTTGTCGATCTTCAGGTACAATATGTCTTATTTTCCACTCAATTTTGCTTATTTCCAACTCCGCATCAACTTCACCGATATAGGAGTCTTTAAATGAGCGTGCAATTATCATAATTAATTCTTGCTTCACATTCAGAATGCCTTTGGTATAATCTTCTGCAAAACCCATAAGGAGCTTAAGGGGTAGTTTGCCACTGAACACGTGACTGGTGGTATCTAAAATATCTTGTCTATTTTGACTGAGACCCCAACCTGTTGTTATTAATGAGCGTGCATGCGTTTGCCCATACGACACCATAGTTTTCATTGTTGTAGTAATACCAGGTCTTCTAACTACTGCTACTTGTTCACCACCCATTTCCAGACGTATCTCTTCAAAGAGAAATGCTAGTGCATTATTGGATAAATAGCAACGCTTTGTGGCATCACTAGGGGTAAATTTTCCTTCTATGTATATATAACTTTCTGAAATGTCGAGTATAACATCTTGAAAATTGATGGGGATACGTATTTCATCAGAGTTTCTGTAATATGGGGAACCATATGGCTTATATGTATGCTCATGTAGGCTAACTAGGGAATGATCCAACACAGGTTCATCAAACACCTCAAGTTTTTCACTAGTTGCAGCCGCCACCATTATTATGGCAAATATTTTCGCAGTTTTAATCCAATATGTTTTAAAAAGGCTTGATCCTCAGCTGACAATCTATGTCCTAACTGTTTAAGGTATAGACTTTGAATGAATTGCTTTCCACATCTCCCTTTCTTTTTATCCACACTATTGTTCGCTACAGTATCATATTGATGGTGATGTATTTGCTGTCGCTGTTTATATCGAAAGCCCATTTGGTTGGTGATATCAAACTTTCTTCAATTCTAGCCTTACAATAATTTTCTCACCTCGAAAATTGATCAAATCACCGTTGTCGTCCAGCACACGTAGCGTGATGTTATCTATTAACTGACACCATTTAGGTCTAACAGGTAAATATATGATATTTGTAGGTTCTCTAGTAAGTTTGTAGCCAGGCTCAACATCTATATCAAATTCAAAGAGAGTGTGTGATTCTTCCGCATTCAGATAAGCTCCAGAAATAATATTGCAATCTACACGTATCATCCTTACTTTCATAATATCAACAGGCTGTGTTGATTCATAATTTTTATTTGGTTGTAAATATATTGGTCCAAATCCCAACAGACTTCCTATGGAATTTGGTTGTCTAAAATCTATTTCATACTTTGACAAAATCTCGCACTTTAGGGTGTTGTTGTTTGCTCGTAAAGTGAATATTTGCGTGTAATCCTTTCCATCAATATTCATAGCTTTCAACATTGCTGCATAGATTTCATCAATTTCATAAGCCCCCAGAGGTATGTGAACAGTAGTGAATGTATCTTTAGCACTAACCCTATATTGGAAGATGTTATTTGTTTCATCCACATTGAATATGGAGTTGTAAGAGTAGAATCCAATTAAGCCTAACCCATGACGACTGCTCCTATCCAGTTCAATGGGTGGATTAAAGTTGACACTTAGCACACTTAAGCGGCTCGTTAGTGTGAACGTGTACGACATGACTGATGTAATTAAATTGCGTTACCCAATTTATTGTGGATTACAGCAATAATGGTATAATTTCCTCTTCTTTGAACTTGATGGTAATATATTTACATTGTTATTGGATGCCACATTTACATCGTTTACCTTACAATAGCAGCAAAACATTTTTCGAGGTATTGGACCATCATTAGCATCAAAACTGCCTTCATGATCGTTAAGGTAATGTTCTGTACAGTATTGATATTTTATTATATCGACATCGTTCTGAAGATGTGTAGGTAGCTTATCCCATACTAATGCAATTTCATGTGAAGCCAACCCAATCATCACTTCTTTGGGCATATCAGCAAGTTGTTGTTTGCTCATCTTCAATAGACTACGCAAACGGGAGAATGCAATTAGTGAGTGGTCCATTCGCTTGATATCTTCTCGATCCATTGCTGGGGTTATAGTTTTCAGCTCCATGGCGTTTTATATTTCTTTCGTAGAGAGAAACTTTAAACACAAATGTCCACACCACACTGTGTTAAAATTCTGTACACGTTTGTAGTTATAGAATATTTGGTTGGCCCTCCTTGAATCGTTATTGAAATATGTAACTAATTCTATAGGTGGGGGTAAATCACCAAAACTATCAAAGTAATTTACTAAACTACCTCGTTTTTTATATGCCACCCAATGTGTCCCAGGACCATATATACTATCCAAATTGATTATTGCAGATTCATTGTAATGTGGGCCACGTCTTGGTAGTGAGTCGCGCATAAATACACCCCGAAAGTATGCTACCTTCATTTTCTTAGCATAATATTTAAGATCAATGTCGGTAAGAGGTCTCCGAGGTAGGGAGTCTATTAGTTTTTTGAATTCTGTTTTAGATAAAGGCCCATTCCCTTTCGATATGGCTTCATATACATCCCCTTACCACTTTTCATAGCTATTGCTTCCATACTTCTGTTGTGTCGATTTGCTTCAGCTAATTCTTCTCTACCCTTTTTTACGTCATTTACAGCTTTAGCAATACCAGCAGCCGTACCCACCAAACTACCCAATGCAGATAATCCAGCAAAAATGGGTATTAGAGGTAAAATACCGCCAACTTTTGGTATTGGTATAACTCGAGGTGTTCGAATATTGCGTTTCCCACCGGCCTGTTTTATATATCGACGTGCAGCTTTTAGAGCAATTTCAGTCGCCTTCGTTTGGTCTTTCACTCTTTTGCCTCCAGCACTTCGCAGTGTGTCACGCACTTTTCGTACTATCCCAGATCCAAATGCTGTCTTTTTAACATTCTTCTTACCCTTCTTTGTTTTCTTGATGATTCGTTTCCTTATTGGATTACGAGATATTGTTAAATTACATCCCATACCAAGGCGTTGTTTTCCTTTCATTATAGTTGTAACTAACCAAGCAGCGGCCTTTTCTCCACGTCCTGCGTCTTTGGATTTCACTCGTTTCCACGCAGCCTGTTCAAGCTGATAGTCTGCTTTATGGCGGGCTGCTAGATTACTGCTATTTTTGTCGTATGCAATATCGTGTTCCTTGCACGCTTTATCGAGCTGATTTAAGCCAGGATCACCCCGTATCAGCCGTTTATTTAAATCTGTGCCTGGACCACAAAATTGATAACCTGGCAAATGCAACTCGATGGGAAGCTTATTAATCAGGGAATTAATTAATCCTCTACCGCGCTTCATACGTTTTTCACGTGTGTATCGTATGGTGGAAACCATTTAAATAAGAGTTGCAAGTCACATGTCTATTTATATACCAATTAGCTGCGATACAATGCACATTGTGAAACAGAAACAAACGCTTTCCATAGATAATTTGGATGAAAAAGTTGGGCGTGGGTTAAGCGCTCATAATCGTCATGGACCACTACTACCTTCAACTGTACGTGCCCTCATAATAGGACCCTCGAATTGTGGGAAAACAAATGTCTTAATATCTTTGATCACCCATCGCTTAGGTTTACGCTTTTTAAACATTTACCTATACTCAAAGTCTATAAATCAACCCAAGTATGAGTATCTGCGTAAGGTGCTAGCGCCGATTGAGGGGTTAGGATTTTATACATTTAGTAATGGAGCGCAAATAGTGGAACCATCCGAGGCAAAACCGGAGTCTTTATTTATATTTGACGATGTGATATGTGAGAAGCAAGATGTTATAAAAGCATATTTTAGTATGGGCCGCCATAGAAATGTGGATTGTTTTTATCTTGGTCAAACATATTCTCGAATACCGAAGCAGCTAATAAGAGACAATAGTAATTTAATTATTGTCTTTAAACAGGATGACATGAACCTTCACCACATATTTTCCGATCATGTGTCACCTGATGTAACGTTTACAGTATTTCAAAATATGTGTGCAGAGTGCTGGAATGACAAATATGGGTTTCTAGTGATTGATAAGGATAGAGAAGTACAAGGTGGGCGATATAGAAAAGGGTTTGATAGCTTCATATATCCATAATGAATTTTAATAAAAACTTCACTTGAGCCACAGACTTCGTATGGTTACTTCGTTTACGTATGCGCTAAGATGAAGGTTACCAAAGATAATAAAAAATATAACAATCTTGTGCATCCCAATAGTGAAATAGCCCTCAAGCGACAGTTGATTGAGGCGACAGATGCGGTACGTAAGAAGTTTAACTCCATTAAGAACAAAGATATTGAGATGCATGTAACACTTGAAAAGATCTATCAACCAATAACTGAACCTTTAAATGCTATATCTTCAGCAGCGGAGAACAAACCACATACCCAACAACCATCATCATCATCAAGGGTGTCTACTCAGAGGGCAGTGCCATGGGAGAGTGCTTCTGAAGAAGGATCTGATAAGTATGTAGGCGGTGATGATGTTCCACCTTATACCCCCATTATGGAAACACCACCATCGTCTATAAGAACAACCCCCGTATCTGAAACTTCTCTAGCTAGAAAACTAGAAAAAGGACGTGAGGTTGTAAAAAGACATATACAGAATGTAAAATCGGGTAATTCCAAGTATGATAGTTTATATGGAGTGCGTGTAGATCCCAAGACAGGTAAACTGCTGATGGGTAATGCTGAAATACGTTTTTCCCATGGAAATATTACACTGTGGTATGGCAATAAGAAACTTGGCGTGTATCTAGGTAATCCGAAATTGTACGATCTAATATTTCTAAAACGTCCGCCAATTCTAGATGATAATACAGAGAGTGTTATCGACGATGAATGGAGTAAGATGTATGGAGAAATACTAAGGAAAACAAAAGCGCCGTATAAAAAATTCAATGTAGCGGGTGGCTATAACACCACTAAACGTGAAAAATTTCACAAAATTATCAAACCATTAACATCTTCTACAATTGCAACACGATCGTCAACAAGTGGTTATGGATTAAAACGTGTACCTACCCACAAATTGTACAGAAATAAAGATAAAGAATATATCTACTGGAATAAACCTAGTGAACTTGTGGCTCGTTTACGCCTCCTATGGGGTTCGAAAATGGCTGGAAATAACAACCACGACAATGAAATAATAGAAATAATATCAGAACTTAGGGAGGAAAAAATAGTGTATTAAAGATATAATACCTAGTATCATTATCCTCAATAAGTATTATATAGCCTGAAATATATAAAATGGATCAGACGCAATCAGAAATGTCTACTGTAAACAACACAATTGACAAATTTGGACGCAGCAAAAGAATTAGTGCAAGTAAGTTAATAGCCTATCGTGGATTACCTGGCGTGGGTTTTAAACTTCCCAGAGATAATCACTATGATATTGAAAATAAGCGTTTAAAAAATCTAGGGGAACCTGTCGATGATCAAGATGGTGCAACATGTAATTACGTTAACAAGCGTCTACAAACAAATGATGAAAATGCTGCCAAAGCTATTTTTGATACAACCGATGTAATTATTGAGGAAATGAAAAAATATGTTGATGTGGGACTTTTAAAAAGTGGAGAAGAAAATCGCACTATTTTCAATAAACAAAATAATGATAGGATGCAGAAAATGAAAATAGAAATGAGGAAATATGTTGATAAAGCAATTTCTGAAGTTAAACGTTCGGCCATAAACAATCACAATACTTTAATCACTAGAATCTCCAAATTAGAGCATATTGCCACCGAACTCCAACCAAAGATGGTGCAATCCGGAGGCCTAGCATTTCCACCAGAACTAATGCCTGAAGTTGATATATAGCTGAAGACAATTTTATAATGGAGGTTAGCAGCGAAAAATTACAAGTTGTTAACGAGTTACATAGAAATGCTCGACGAAATTTTCGTAGAAGGCGAACCATAATTAAGGGGTTTGGTGATTTGTGGCAAGCAGACCTAGCCGAAATGCAACCATACGCTGATAAAAATAGAGGGTATCGTTATATTCTTGTAGTGATTGACTGCTATTCCAAGTACGTATGGACCAGATCTGTTAAAAATAAAACAGCTGTAGAAGTTACTAAGACTATGCAGACTATTATTCAAGAAGCAAATTATTCACCAAGAAATTTACAGACTGATAATGGTACAGAATTCTACAACAGAAAGTTTTCCACACTAATGAAGCAGCATGAAATTAATCATTATTCTACATATAGCACAAAAAAAGCAGCAATTGTTGAACGAGTAATCCGCACATTAAAGAGTTGGTTGTATAAAGAATTCTCAGCTATGGGTAAATATAAATGGCTCGACATCCTACCCAATGTTACAAAAAGTTATAATAACAAAGTCCATCGTACAATTGGTATGAAACCTGTTGATGTCACACCAACTACACATTTAAATGTATATAATACCATAAAAATTGCTCTCAAACCGAAATTCCACCTCGGTGACGTAGTTCGTATTAGCAAGTATAAAGGTGTATTTGATAAAGGGTTTACACCGAATTTCTCAACAGAACTTTTTAAAATTGTCAAGATAAACATAACAAATCCCACAACTTACCTGCTTGCAGACATGCTTGGACATCCAATCAAGGGGTGTTTTTATGAGATGGAGCTACTAAAGGCAAAATACCCCGATGTGTATCTAGTAGAGAATGTTTTAAAAAAGCAAGGAAATAAAGTGTTTGTAAAATGGCTTGGACTCTCTAAAGAACACAACTCGTGGATTGATAGAGCTTCTCTTGTTTAAAATTGTCACTGTCTAGAAAATATATTATTGTATCATTATAAGGTTATGTCAAATGAAATATTTTTATACATAATAAATAAATAAATAATAAAACGAATGTACTCAATTAATATTTGTTTAATTTATTTCCTTAATGTTAAATTGTAAACAAAATAAAAATATTTTTAAGTTTATTACATATACTACAAATACTTAACTTCAAAAACACCAATTATTTTTTCATAAATATATATTTTATTACACAATAAATCTACTTAAATATAATACAATATCTCACATTTAGTATGAATTTTCCAGTTTTATAACTTTAACCCGATAAATAATGCAAATTTTATTTGATATGCTAATGTTATTGTGACTGGCTTAACTCATCTATTGCTGCAAGTAAAGCATCTAAAGGATCATATTTTTCCTTTTCAACAACATTATTTGTATTAGTTATTACGGCCAACTCATTTTGAAATATTGGTATGTCACAATGCCCCCATGGTAAAGTTTTAAACGTATTAGGAATGACGAATCTTTTGTCATCATAATGAGATAGTGCCACCTTATTTTTCATTTCTGTGTAAATATCATGCGAATAACTTCTAAATGTATTCATTTCTCTTAATATTACCCCACCCCGCTCAACTATTTTCTTATAATCACCTATTGATAAATTTTTCATAACTGATTTCTTTACCCCCTTAGCCTTTTTCAATTCATTATTCATAGATTTTATACAGTAAGCTTTAGCCCCCGTTCCATAAAAACTAATAATCGGGTCGGCGGGGAACTCATCTTTAAAATTCCCTAAAACCGACAGACCTTTAGGAACATCAAATTTATTTCCTTCTTTATAGTTGGATGTATCGAATTTATCGGGGTTCTCTTTTATAAAATCGTAAATGTTATCAGTAAAAACTTTAATAATCAGAGAATCCGTATCGGTGTATAACAGGGAAGCATTTTCGCCAAATTTTCTTTTTATCACGTCATAGAAAAAATTGTATAACACCGTCTTGGATAATTCCAAAACACAAAACCCTACATAAATTGGCTTGTTGTATACTACTTTTAGTTTGTTCATATGAATCGCAACGAAATCTTCTGTAAAGATCGAACAAGTTTTAAAATTCGGCCGGGCTATAAGAGCATTTGCACCAAAGGACCTTCTAATACTTTCCCAATGCGTAACCAACTTTATATCCTTTCTATTATCCACGTTTTCCATAGTTTTACCGAAAACCGCATTATTCATTAATTTAAATTGATCTTTTTCGAATTTACTTGTTGCCGTGTTTCTCATCTCCGTATTTAAATCGATGTATTTTCTTAACCAAGGAGATTGATTAAATGTGAGCACTCTATGAGTCTTTAAAACCATCAAACCATGATCCATGGCCTGTCTCAAGTTTTTATAATGTACAATGTATCTTTTCTTGTCAAACAAATTTGGAATCAACTTTGCTGATTTTGCATTAGGAGGAACCATGTTTTCTACTAGGAAAGGGAGGTCCGAATGTAGATCATGTAATTCATTGGGATAATGAATGTCTACTTCGAAAACGTACCCGCGCGGATTTTCATCTGGAATATTCGTAATGTCTAAGTTTATAATTTCTTGTTGGGACAACCAGGTGAAACCACCTGTCGGTAGCGATTGAGACATACTGTGGCCGTATAGGTTTGTGGCGTCCAAATAAGTTATAAACGACGAGGGTTCGTTGGAATCGTAATCGGTGAGAAATTTATTATTTGCGATATGTTTTCTTTCAGAGCACTGACTTATTCCACCACGAATTCCTTTCTTAAAAAAGTTAATCATATCTATATCAATTAATAATTCTAACTCTACTCCTGTCAGTTTTAACATAGCGTCCCACGACAATCCGGGAGCTGTAAAATATTGAGCAGGATCCAACTTGTATTTCTCTAAACTGATTTTCCGAAAATTTTCGAATACATCACATAAAAGCAATACGTCTGTTTTCAAATACAGATCTGAATAATCGCCTAAATTCTGACAAGCGAACAACTTCCACACATCTTTAGCCCGTTGATAATCATCTTCGGATATATGCTGATCGTTTAGGTTGTCATAGAATTCGGCTTTGGATGGTAGATCTGGTTTATTCAACTTATTTAAACTATCCACAAAGCTATATGGAAATACACCCTTTTGTCTCATTAAACGAAATTCTTTGTTATCCGTATAAAAACTTCTGGTTATAGTTAACTGGTCATCATTTAAACTTTCACCTAAATTTTGTAGCGATGTTGACAGGAACTTAAAACTATCAATGAATCGCAATTGTAGAAATTTTTTCTTCTTCTCCCCATTCTTATTAATGTAATCATGCATATAAAGGTCTTTTGAAAAAGATATGTACTTCTCTTTATTTTGCGCTAGTACCCCCACTCTATCTTTATGAGCGCATAGCTCTTTAATGAATAAATGTCCGTCGTATGAACTCATATTATGAAATATAATCGGTATGAAACATGGTAATTTATAATTTAAATTGCAAACAGAGTGTGCAGCGATAAATCTTATTTTTCCGGTTAAGTGGCAGTGATCCTTAACCTTCACATCACCTTCTTCGAATGCCTTCTCGCATATACCGCATACGGTTGCGTTTTCAAAGTCTCGTCTTTGTTGCGCTGTGAGCTTAGCCATTGGGACTATATCTTTCATATATCTATTATAGATATCTCTCGAGTCAGCTTCGATACGTGATACGAAGACTTTGGCAGCGTCAGACCCCCGGTATAACTCAAACTTGTTTAGGGAATTGTCAAATGAACATTTTATTAAATACGCGAAAGAATGTGGTTGATGTCTAAAAGTTTTATTCCCGAAAGATCGTTCTGGATTGGGTTGGCAGGTATCGATAGGACTTAAAATTGATTCGAAATCGGCATACACTACAAATGGAACTTGCATTTGCCTTTCAAAATGTTCAAATTTTAACATATTCTCGGGCACTTGTTTACCATATTTATCTATTCGAAATTGGGTAGTAGGTATTGTTGTATAAATGTGATTGCAATCGTGCGACTGGTGTTGCAATAAGTGACGTTCGGTATAAAAATATAACAAACAACCGTCGCAAAAATGTTTTTTATGATTGTGAGCAGAAATTTGACGCGAAACTAATCTAGATAAATCTTTTATCCAGCAATAGTGAGTTTTAGCGCAGTCGTCCGTACAATGGTGATTAATATTACACACCTCAGAAATTAGCAATAAATTTAAGTGGATACGCAGTTTTTTCCCCGAGTAACGTAAAGGACCTACAACTTCATATTCCATTCTATTATTTTTAAATTTCTCCTCTAACCCATATACGTTTATCGATATATTATTCATTTCCTCAAATTTTGATATACCCCGCAATTTTACTGGAAAATCCATACCTGTTACATTTAACACTTGTGAATAATGTGGATATGATGATAAGTCCGATGTATTACCATTTGCAGGATACAGTGCTGAAGTCACCGCCCAGGCAAAACAACATTGATCTTGATTGTGCACGTTTACCACTGCATTCTTATTTTCAATGAATTTTGGTAATTTTATATATGATGAGCCACGAAGTGGACTATACTTGTTCACATTAATTTCAACAAATTCGATTCGTTCCAGGGCCCATCCTAAAAATATGCAAATGTTAAATGCAATTCTAATACGTTAATAAAAATAATTACACACCTGAATCTCGCTCTTGAAACTCTGTAGTTTGGGTAATCATCTCTTCTACAAAACCATCCAAAACATCACTTAAATTCATAGCTTGATCCAAAATTTTGTTGGTTGTATTAAATGATTTCATATCTGTTAATTCTTTACTTTGTATCATGTATTTGGCGAACACTTCCAGATTTACTTTTATTGCCGTATGTATTTGTAGCGCTTCTTCTAGCAGATTTAAAATTTTATGTTTGATTTCATTAAAGAACATTACGTAGTCCAGATGATTATGTTCACTATGCACTCGATATGAAATAATTCTGTATTTGAAAGCGCTTTGGATAATGCTTACACCATCCATTGAAGGAACACATGCATTTGCCTTATGTTGCAACGACCTCTTATGGGGATGCATCTGAGCTGTCGTCAGCGTCACATTACAACAATCACATGTTTGCATACTTGCGGATGTTGATGGGGTTGAATCAAATTTAAATTGTTTTGCTGGAGGTCCATTATCACGTAAACTCACACACGATTCTTTCTGATGACGACGCAAATTACCACATCGCGTAAAACTTTTACTGCAAGACGTACACTTATACATTTTGCGTTTTCACTAGGAGTCTGTTGCTACTAATAATGGTTGTGACAACTCCTATCACTCTCTATATATCTACAGAATATGACCCCCACCACCACATTTTAAAATTCAAATATCCCCCATTATATTATCCTATTGCATAACTATTTAGAATGGCTTTTGTGTAATATATTTAAAATGATTCGATGTCGCCTGTTTGTTAACCCATAATGTGGTACTATTGACAATACATCGACTTCTTTTGTTTAATTTCTTAACTTAAAATTTGAAGGTAGGACTCCTATGTAGGTATTCATTAAATGCATACAATGGCAACAGTAAATAATGTCTTAGAAGTGGAGTCTTTTGCATGCATGCAAATACATATTCCTTACGTTAGCTAAGTAATTTAAACAGTTTTTGTTCAATTTTACCCAACTAATATATGGTGTTTAACTGAATCAATTAATAAGTCAGGTTGGCCGAGTGGTTAAGGCGTCCAATGTGTAAAAAAACATCAGATTCCCTAACGGGAGCGTGGGTTCGAATCCCACACCTGACATTTTTTTTTTCTTATCCCGTAACTGATTTAACCTGGAGATTTCTATGGATCAATACGAATGTTATAAAAAATACGTTTCAGGTAGTTTGCCTTTTGACTTTGATGTTTTTTGCCGACATACCTTTTGTTTAGCTAACAGATTGATAATCTTTTATCCCTAGAAAATAAATGCATTTCGATGTCACTTGTTGAAATTTATTGCAATATTTCGACACCTACTTTATTTCTAACAATGGATTTGTAGGTACTCAAGCTGTTGTGTGACACTATTTAAATGGCTTTTGAATGCTTTCCAAGAAGCCGTACGGCTTTTACGTAATATATTTAAATGATTCATGTCGCCTGTTTTGTGAACCCATAATGTGGTACATCGATTTCTTTTGTCAAATTTCTTTTGTCTATAACCTTGCTAACTTAAAATTTTAAGGACGGACCCCTATGTAGGTAGTCATTAAATGTATACAAAAGCAACAGTAAACCCCCCAACCGATTTAAAGACACCAAACAATAAAATGTAACAACATTAATAATTACGAGATAGTTAATTCCCTATGACAAAGTCATTATAGAAGAAGTGTCTTATAACAATGTAATACCCTTATGTACTGCCTGCACTAGTGCCTATGCTATATTGTTTAACGGGAAAGTCGACCACCTTAATGGCATTACCTCGATTTCAGGTCGGTACCGTTCGCGCGAGCCACCTGGCCTACGTACCTACCTGTGTCCTTTATGCAGACCTATTGTCTGTCGAGCAAATGGGAGCTATAAATTTAACCAACTATTTTGTTTTGAGATATGCGACAGTAAAAACTAAAAAGCTGATTTAATCTTTGATCATTATAAAATAAATGCGATGTCGCTTGTTCTTTTACCCCATAGAAAATAAATGCATTTCTGCTAATATACCAGATCCCTTGTTAGCGATATTGACAGACATATATTTTTGACAATTAAGAGCGCATAATTTAGCAATTGATGCACTAATTAATATACAATTGTATCAATTCAATTAGATATATTGCAATTATACTAGTTTAATTGCAATAATCCAATTACTTTCATTTCTCGCGGCAATTGGGTTTTAATTATCCCCCTCCAGACTATATAAAATAGTGTAATTAACGCGCAAATAGTCTAATTACACATCTACAAATTACTAATTACGCAATTACAGCGCAATAATTCAATTACTTTCATTTCTCAGCGCAATAATCCAATTACTTTCATTTCTCGCGACAATTGGATTTTAATTATCCCCCCTCAAGACTAATTACATTTATTAGATATATTGCAATTATACTAGTCTAATTACAGCGAAATAATCCAATTACACAATTACAAATTACTAATTACGCAATTACAAATTACTAATTACGCAATTACAAATTACAAATTACTAATTACGCAATTACAAATTACCTCCCCCACTATAATTATCCTATTTGCCCCCCACCCCAGAAAAAGTGGTGGGGGGAGCAAAAGTGGTGGGGGGATACCCGGGTCCGCTATTACTCTTCTACTAATAACTTATTACGCGAGCAGATATTTGCAAATTACAGTGACCTACACGAAGGCAGTGGTTACACTATGGACCAATAGATAACCCAACAGAGAATTTCGAAACCTGTGCCAATAATTCTTAAGCTGACTTTTCGAAAACAGTTTAGTTTAGACTTTAGAGCGTTCCAACAAGCGTGCTATTTTTATTTAGAGAACCATACTTATAAGGTTAACTTCGCCCTTAATAAAGACGTTTTATTATTATTATTATTATTATTATTATATATTTCTGATAGATAGTTTGGTAATAAAATGAAAAAGCAAAGGGTAAAAAATCCAAAAATTCCCTATGCTAGTATTATCGAATGAGTGCTCTTATATAAATAATAACTGACGTACCAAATCGTACCGTTATGTTAGTCCAAACGATTTGGGAAATAAAAAATAAAAACCACGTTTTGAACGCCTTCTTCAAAGAGTCCTAGCTCTATTAAGAAACTATTACCGACCATATTCATACAAACTATTTTTCATGTTACCACGGAAAATCAGTCGCAGAATCATTGGCACCATTTTTGGAAACACCACGTTTTTATGTGACGTGAGTTATAATGGAAGTTTATTTTATAAACACCAGTCGCCTAATTCTTTGCGGGGCCGTGGGAAAACTGTTATTAGCAGCATTTTATAGGCCCGTAAAAATATTACATTGTTCATTAAATTTGAAACAAATAAACAATAAACTTACTCGCCCATTTGATTCCCCTACTACAGTACCCTATGAGCAAATAAATACAGCAGGTGACGTACAACTCGTTGAATTTAAGGGGCGCCATCCAGCCGTTTTATCATTTAGGCTTTACATTTACCTTTTAATTAAAACATAACTTATTTGAATTTCATCAGATTCAACTATTCCATAAATTAAATTGCTTACTGCCGTAAATTTCCGAGTACCACATTCCACATTCCACATTACACATTAGTAGGCATTGTGGTTGTCCTGCATCTGTGCCGTGATTTCAAATGGCTCTTATTGCTTTCCCACCTGTAAATGTAACAATGTGAGCTCAATAAGAGAACTACCTCGGAAAAAGAATGTATATTCATAATTTTGTATGTGTTATTTTAATAGAAATACTAATCAGCAGGACCATGCACCGTGAGTATTGGCTGATTGGAGCATGAGGTTTTATAAAAGAAGTTTGATTAGATAACACTGCCTATATCAAATATGTAAATATAGCAATAATGTAAAATGTGTAAATCATACAGTGAAAAATATCGAAATTGCACAGTAAGTGAAATAAATAAGTTTCAAGTAACCTGAAGCGTTACAGATAAGTTAAAATATGGTAGGCACGAATCGCTCGAAAATAAAAGTAGTTGTGGTTGCACTATCTAATACGGTGCATTATCAAATGAAGGGCTAATCCAAAGAAATATACTTATGTAGGTTTATACTTATATTAAGCAGCGTTCGGTTTTTATATTCTTAAAGAAGGAAACATTTATTCCTGTAGTTACGATTATACAGAAGTTGCGAAAGGGGGACGCATTATTCTAAGCAAAAGATGGAAATGATCAATTAAAACCAAAATTCTCTCATTGACTACTTTTACCTCAATACTGTCACAAATAATTTCAAACAGTATTTACTGCGACACCCAATACATTAATTTCATAATTAGAACTAAGGCAACACAATAGGTTCACATGTTTATGCTATGGCAATCTAATGTAATGAACTCACAATGTGCTGAGCAAGGTAAAAGTTATGGAAAAGACAGACAAACTTTTCTGCAAATCATCAGTTTCGCGAAAGCCTTAAAATCAAGAAAACATTATCGTTACTGAACCCAAGAAAATCCCCATAAGTAGAGATTTCAAGGAGAGATACAGGAAGTGAACATATGGTGATCTTTAATAGTAACAGACTGCTGGGATCCTAAATTTTTAACAAAAATTGACCAGCTGTGTGAGATCCTTAATTTTTGGGATACGTCTCTAGTACCAGCTTTGGGATAATTATTTCCTAATGAAAAAGATTCCGATTTTTTTCCATGAATAAATATAGTTTACCCAACTGCGTTAGATTGACTAAAGAGATTGATGGAGTGGTCACTAAGCACTATTGGAATTGCTTTCCATGAGGCACTTTTAAGAAAATGTTATATCAGAATAATATATCTAATATAAACTATTAAAGAGCTGTAAAATAGAATAATAATCCATCCAGAAGTGTTATGAGAAACTTGGTCAGCTACTATTATCTAATCACTTCCTTCAATTATCTGGTGGAGATCTAACATTGATTAATTAAAGTTGTCTATGCAAGTAAATCTTAATATTGAAAAAAATGTTCATTTTTTCACTGTAACAACTAGCAATTTAAATTTGACTTCGGTGATTTAGGGTTGACATAGTCGCTAATTTGTTATTTATTGTGAGTTATTCGATAGAACAGTATATATATATATTGATAAGAAATAGAGTACCTACATGCAGCCAGTTCAATCAAAATACACTCACGGAGAACGTTTGCCTTTGGCGGAAGAACACCAAAACTACAAAGGGTCTTTGAGTACGAAGAGAAATTAATAGAATTTCATTTTCGTGGAGCTCGTGCAGCTCGTTATGTGCAAATAGTTACTATCGTTGCAAGCTTTATTCTTATGCTTAACAATACACATCATCATAATAAAAAATACTTTGAGACTAATGAAATAGTTTTATTATATTCAGCTCAGTCACCCGAACGTAATTCTTTATAGCATACGTAATATGGTCTAAGAATGCGTTCTACGTAGCAACTGGATATTTTGGAAACTGTCAATAACCTTTTGACAAATGCTTGACTACCCATTCCATATTTGATATTTTAACCCCAAGCATTAATAAGAGGAGCCGTGTATTACTAAATACTAGCAACGGTCACATCTGTTAGGTTAATATTTTAATTCCTATAAGGAAGTATACAATTTGGCCTTTTATATTTGTACTTTATAAAATGAACTGTGCAATAATATATAAGGTTTGTTTTTTGTTCTATTACCTATAAGTAATATCCCTAAATAACTTAGATGTGTGTATGTACTTCTGCAAAAAATTTTGCGAAAGAAAATATTTGCGATTTCAAGCCACGCCATTGTGTACCAATCTAAACTGTGATAAATCCCATTAAAGCCTCTATTTTATCAACATACCCGTTCGCAATGACTCTTACTTTATATGAGATGCGCTAAAACACTAGACTATAGCCATGGATTACAGCTCAGAGTAGATTAGTTTTTTCAGCCACCCAACTGGATAAATCATTTGGTCGGGCCGGGAATAATGAGAAACCGTTTTTAGTCCCATGTGATCGCCGTTAGCGACGCTTATTCGCCGTTGGTTAAACAACACGAGCACGGTTGCCTTGTTCATTTGCTAATCATTTAGATTTATGGCCTATAAGGTTCGTAATTTACATTTTATGTTATACATAAATAACCGCTTTGCATATGGTAAACTGTAAAATATTCTCGTGTCATTGTATACTTTTCTTAAAAAGAATTACTATTGACATTATGTATGTAACTAACCAGTAATTAAACATTGGAGTATAATAATCAGCGTGGAAACTAATTATCGAATAGAAATGACTCCAATGGTGTTTTGCTTTTAATGTTTACGTACACTGATTTTTTTGAATAGACACTCAAGCAATGCTAAGACCGTGTATGTAATCCTTTGATGTAGCCATTGAAATACATGTAGGTAAGTCGTAAACATACGTTGTGATACATGGATGTAAATTGAGAGAAATTACAGTTGTCCAAATTATCTTAACCTTAAATTATTTGCATCAAACCGAAACCATTCTATCTTATGCTAAATTATCAACTAAGGATATTAGTTAGGTCGGTCAGTATCTAAATTAAATCCATGTCGCCTTCTGCCAATAGTTTTTGACTCAATATTGCTACCAATATATCGATGTTCCTTAATCGCATAGAATCAATCATTCCCTCCTGAAGCGTTATTGAATAAGAAAGTTCATCCTGGGGGATGACAAAAATAAACCAAGACAATGATCCTCTAA
Source organism: Rhagium mordax (assembly GCA_963680705.1). Lineage (NCBI taxonomy): Eukaryota > Metazoa > Arthropoda > Insecta > Coleoptera > Cerambycidae > Rhagium > Rhagium mordax. The sequence continues at coordinate 25,374,487 of OY796658.1, read as the reverse complement.
ATGAAAATCATGAAGACATTCAACATCCTCCAGTGCAAGTCAGGGATCGACCGATACCGATAAGCTATATCGGTATATCGGCATATCGGCCATTTTTTACTATATCGGTGTATCGGCGTATCGGCCTTCGCTCGGCCGATATGAAGGACCGATATGACAGTGCGTAAAATCCATTTTTCTAATAGTTATTATCGCCAGCAACGATTAGTAATGAAACGTTATAAAGTAACGCCAAAACTGTATATTGAATGAACACTTAACAATTGTTTTGTTTGGTTTCTAGGTCTACAGCAAAGCAAACGTGCCATCATCAGGAGTGGATGAGGGTATTCATTAGTTAATTAGATAGTTAACTTACTTAGATAGTTTTGATTGCTAAGCAATTGCTTCCTTGTCAACTAAATTTTTTTACAGTAAACTTTAAGTGCGGTGTTGGAGAATATAATTACATGGGAGAGATTAAAAGCACAGCAAATTATAAGTAATTTAAACGTGTTTAATTATAAAAGGTAGGACACTAAACTAAACAAATAGTAAACATAACACATAACAATTGATAAAATATATCAATAAAAAAATAAATTTTCCCTAAAAAAAAGAGCATTTCAACTGTCAGAAAATCATAAAATATAATAAAATAAAAAAAATATTTTTTATTGGAAAGAAATTAACACTGTAAAGTAAAATATCAAACTGATACCATCAGTAACGAAAATTAAGTTTTTCCAAGTTATGGTGTAAAAACATTAAAGTTTCGGCCCTGTCGGGATTTAGCCTGCATCTTCTGGGCTCGTAAACGATGCCCGACTCTGAGAACAGCTGTTCGCTGGCCACACTTCCCGCAGGAGCTGACAGATATATTTGCATCAAACTAAGTAGTCCAGGAAGCACATCCTTTTTCAAAGCCCACCATCTAAAGGGATTTTCATGTTTCCTGACTATTGAGAGAGATTTGTACATAATAATTTCCTCGTCCAAGGGGTGGGACTCAACCTTAGATTTTTTTTGTGGACTGGCCTCGCTTGAACTCAGGATCAATTTATCATACGATTCCCAAAATAGACGATGAGCGTCTTTAACTGGAGGCGTTTCCTCTTCCTCAATCTCAGCACCTTGAACATTTTGAGTAGAACAAGAAGCACGTTCGGCTAGCTGACTTAGGGGTAGGTCCATGTCGTCATCACTTTGTTGCATCCTCGGAAGCATTTCTGTATATTTCGATTTTAACTTTCGGACGATCAACTGGTTTGTGACATCGACAAAAAATCTATCTTTGAAGCGTGGATCGAGGAATGTTGCGAGTACCTAGTTGTCATTTGAACATATATCTGAAAATCTTGCATTCAAACTGACTCGTAGCTGATCTTTCATTGTACCCACTCCTGAAAAATTACTCCCTTCGTCGCTTAGGTAAGCTTTTAGTGTGGAAACAAAAGGAATAACTTCGGAAATGCAACTGTTTTCACTACTTATCAGTTTTGTGATCTTTTCGAACGGCTTTAGTAAATTTACAACACTTTGCGCCAGCTGCCACTCGTGGTAAGTCAGATCAGTTAAGCCGGGAAATTCTACAATATATAAATGCACAGCCCTTTTCAAATCTAGTAGGCGTGATAACATATAATATTGCGAATTCCATCGCGTATCATTTGCTTGGATCAGTTTTTTTGGAGGTGTAATGTTTAGACGAAGTTGAATTTGTTCGAACTTGTAACATGCTGATGACGAATTGTAACCCTCGTACTGCTATATTCTAGGTATCACTATATACTGGGTCTCCTACCCTACCTAGTATAGTGCGGGTGTACAATTATTTTTATTATTTTAAATTTCGGTGCAGGTGACGAGTGTGTCACCCACGGGGTAGCGTATGCTGCCACCAGAGTTAATACGTAGGCTTGAGTGCCTATCCCGTTAACCCTCGGGATTATCCTAAATAACCTAATTTTCCGCAAATTTCTACCATTCGGCTACTGGTTTCTTTTTATTAGTAAATTTTTCTAACTGGTTTACTAACCTCTTCGGCGGTGAGTCCGGCCAACCAAACCCGGAATGGATTATGTAGGTTGGTCTTTCTATAGGTGGGTGTATAATTTAAAACGCGTTTTGCAACAAATGATATATATTGAGTGATAAAGTACATACAATAAGCAAACAAAACACGGTCCTAGTGACCCTCCAAAAGTGCGACTAATTATATTTGTTTGAAAAATAAGCTACTCAAAATCATGCCCTAGAAAATCATAAGAAAAATGATTCCCCAAATTAACCTTCTAATGTATGGGCCGACCTCCCTAAAATAGTAATGAAACTAAATATTTCCGTGCCCCCGCTGAGGGAAACGGTTATGTCCCCAGAACCTGAAACCCGCAAAAATTAAGCACCTAATTTGACTGACTACATTACTCTGACCACATCAACATTTAATTGGTTAGTAGAACTTTAAAATCAAACTTACTGCTTAGGCTGCTCGATTAAATCCTTATAATTACTAATTGCACACTCGGCGCGAAATAAGGCGTCGGCGTCCCGACGTTGCCGATCAACGTAACGCAACACAAACAAAACGAGCTTGCTCTCGAATCTTTTGCAACGCTCCTAGTTTCACTTAACAAAATTAATTCCTCTCTTAGGACTCGACACTAATATTCAACACTTCACCAAATTCCCCAAATTCCGGGGTCGCGACGTTCCGACGTTCACGGCGGCTCGCGATGGACCCCAATGTGGACTCTCTGTGCGACGCTCGTGGTTTAACACTTAACGAAATTAATTCTTGGTACTCGACGCTAATTATTCAACACTTAACCAAATTCCGCCCGGGGTCGCGATGTTCCAAAACACACGACCGCTCGCTGTCGACGACTCGACGTGGACTCTCTTAATGTCTCCAGACTCTGTGCGACGCTCGTCTCTTGATTTTTGCCAAATAAGCAAAACTTCGGAAGCTACGGCGTTAAGCCCTATCCTTCTCTAGCTCGCGAATCTTCCGCCCAAAGTATTAACCTTTTAATTTCTTTCTAAGAAAATTCTCGAACGTGCGGCTTGACCGTGGGACCGTAGATCAATTGGGGTACCCACCAGCGATATCTCCCGGATGCTATGTTTAGGTTAACATCATAACTTATTTCCCTCAGATTTCCGTTTCATTTGATAAGTTACTCTTATAATTTCATATTTTAAACCATTGGTTTTCTATAGGCACCTACAGGGCGTCCCAAACATTTAGGAGATTGATTTCAAATTCTTACAAATTAAAATTTAACAAAATAATAAGGACCACTTATTTATTACAGAATGATTAAAATGACCCACGATTCGTTTAGCTTTAGCAATTAGATCAATCACCGCCCTCTGACTGTCAATTGAGTCATTTACAACCAGTTGAAGAGTATGTACAAAGCAGGGTTGAAAATTGTAGCCCGCAACTCTCATCCCCTTAGCCATATTCGAGGCATTGTCCCCTATTACTAGATGTACCTGTTCAGTTTTAAGCCCCCAATCTGTGACTAGATCAGATAGTACTGTCGCAATCGCCTCTCCCGAGTGGGCTTTCCAGGAAAAAGCCAAAACAAAATTTCATCTATAACTTTCGTTACTTGTAATTGCGGTGTTTATGTCCAGCCAATGGCCCGTCAAGGAAATAAAGAACTTATTATTATAGCCGCAAGTCCAGATGTCAGTTGTAAAGGAAACACTTCCTGTAATTTTTTCCAGTTTTTCTTTTAATGTAGTTTTGGTTCTCTTATAAATATCAGGTACAATATTTTCACGAAAATACTTATCCGACGGAATGTCATAGTTTGGTATAGCTTTTTTCATCAGCCTTTTAAACCCAATATCACCAACAAATGGTTGATTGTCTAAACATATCATTTCTCCTATCGAATAGTGATATTCCCTAGCCTTGGCAGAGTTTATGTCCCAAACTTTCATTTTTTTGAATGCTTCGACAATTGTTGGTTGATTATTGGCTGCTATCGCCCCTATCGGAAGCAGAAAAAGATATTGACACATCAACATTTAAACAAAAGCACAAATCATGGCTCAAAAAAAATCTAATTACAGAACAACAAAAAAATAAACTCATTTGCCATAATGGACATGCCCCCTTCATCTACGGCCTACCCAAACTTCACAAAGAAAATATTCCTTTAAGACCAATCGTTAGCAATATAGACAGTCCCACATATTATCTCTCACAATTTCTGTCAAATACATTAAGTAATATATTAGGAAAAACCGAACACCACGTAAAAGATTCATGGCAATTTCGTGACTTTATAAAAAACCAAACAGTTCCCAAAGACCATATTATTATATCACTTGATGTTACTTCATTATACACTAATATACCAATAGAATAGCAATAAAATGTATAAAAAATAAATGGTCGGAAATTAATAAATATTCATCTCTTACCGAAAACGAATTCGTCAATGCAGTTACCTTATGTTTAAATTCCACTTCCCAGCAAACACCAATGATTGGCCCATTGTTAATAAACTGCATACATGCCTTTACTGCATCATTGGCAGAGTACTGGCAAGAAATGCTAAATTAATGAATAAAGTGAAACACCGGCCAGCGCTCGGCCACGGAACACTTTGCCAATGATGGGTGTGTAGTGCTTTTTTTACACTTATTCTTTACACGACATGAATGAAAAGTACGATTGTTTTGCCATTACAATATATGCAGTGGGGACCATTGTTGGCACTGTATCGAATATTTAACATTTATGTGATGAGAAAGTGAATACTATCAATGGTTTGCCATTACAATATATGCAGTTGTGGCTACTGGAATTAGAGAGACCTCCACCCATGCTGTTCCCTAATACGGAAATAGCAAATATAATTAAGGCTGACATTTATTTACATTACACCATCGTAATTAATGAAAAACTGCTCATAATTTTATTAAGATACCACGGATGGTTTATCATTGATTACCATAAATTGAAATTTTAATGCTATTTTCTCTTTCAAGTAAATGTCAACCTCAGTTATATCTACAATTCCTGTATTTTGGGACAGTACGTGCAGGTGCAAGGCCTCTCAAACTCCGATAGTCACTATACTGCATATACATACCTACCTTTTTTTAACCAAAGGACTGTTGTGACAATAACGTGCAAAAGTTTTTTTATCGTCAAAGAAATACCAATAAATTTTAAACAGCAATGATTGGGCGCCTAAAGAGACACTACATACTATGGAACCCAACGGACCCTTAGCAGTAGACTTATTGTTTTTTTTTTGTTTAATTGAGATAAATTAGCTAATTTGATTCGATAGTTGTACAGTATTTCAGTAGGGATAAGTAAATAAATAAAAATCCCCAAAACTTTTGCAACATACGTAATTTTCATACCTACCTTGAAACAGTGCTTGTTTTTCTGTAACGACTTGCCAGCTGATCTTCTATCATTCTATGCAGGCTACTTCTTATTAATGCTCATCACCACCAAACGTAGGTAGTATTAATAAAGGATAAAGGATACATCTTTTAGTAAAAAGTTAATGGTTACCTATTATTTTTTTTTTATAAGTTAGTTGGAGTTCTGGATTTAGCTTAAAATAGTTCAACATACGATTTCAAAGAAACACCTATACTATTTCCATTTTCAAAACTGTATTATTCTTCTCAACTTTCATAAAAGAAAGAATAATTACAGTCAGTCTTCATAATAGAAAGTTATTTTTTCAAAACATTGACGGTTTTTTTATTTTCATAATTTGTTTTAATAGTTTATTATTTTAATTCTTCAAGTGAAAGGTATAATGTACTTATTAAAATATTTTTCAAAAAGTCTATACAAACAAAATTGAAAAAAAGCATATAGGTATTTAACATATAAACCTATTAGGTGATGACTAATGAATAACGCTAAATTGTCGGTATATTAAACTCATATAGGTACTGAAAGATAAAATATATATATATTTTTTTATTAACAACAGAAGTATAACTGCCAATAAACTTACTTATTATTAAATAAATAGTAATGAAACCATAAATTAATTCTAATTATCCATCTCGTCTTCTTAAATTAGTGGTCCTATTTGTACATCCTCCTTCGCGGCCCATTGAACCCCGTAACCAGGTTTTTATAATATCTTTAATATTTTTTTTTGGATGAATCTTTACACAAAGGATTTATTCTTACGGAATCTAAAAAAAAAAAAATTATGTGACAGTTAAGGTGGTGCATATAGGCTTCAAATCACAATGAAAGAAGGTCTATACCTTCACATAACACCCAACAGGCAACAATCATTCTCTAATAGAACGCGAAAGACAAAAAAAAAATCAAGATTAACGTTAATATACCTAAGAATTTCTCAAAGAAAAGTATTACAAGGTATTATCTCAAAATAAAAACGTAAAAATATGGGCTTATTAGGTAAACATTCCTAATGTTTTATAAATAAACTAGTTAAACGAATGTTTTTTTTAATTGGGATGTTAAATATTATGACACAAAGATGTGAAGAATCCATATTATTTTTGTGTTTGATGAATTATCTTAATAAAATATAAGGCGACTTTTATATACCTACCTATATGCCATTTTTTTTTGAGTAGAAGATGACATCCTTCGACATGTAAAACTTTTCTTTTCAATTACATCTGCACTATTCCACAAAACACAAACGCACAATAAATGAGGAATTCAAACTAGAAATAAAATAACCACAAAACTTATATGATTTATATGAATATTATAAGAAATCAACCATAAATTATTTAAGCGTGCCTTCACCTTCTTCGTCTAGCTGTCAAATGTCAAAAGTTTCGCTGTTCTCATCGCGGGAATTTTAAAAGTAAGGTTACAACACGTTTTGTAAATTGTAATGCACTTATAATTCGCTTTTTTTGTATTAACAAAATATTACAATTACATTCGCAAGAATAGAATAATGGCCCATTGATACATTTACTGTATATTGGTTACTATGTATCCGGCCAACAATGAATTATTGATGGCAAATAACGATATAATAAACGATTTTTTACATCACTTAAAAAACGTTGGTTCGTCACAGACAAAAAAGTGCTTTAACTTGTTTAATGTACCAGCAACGTTAAAGTGATTCCAACTACCCAGTAACAGGAAGGGCATATTTAACACACAAAACCATCAATTCACCATTACAACACGGATGTTATAATGGTTAGACTGTACTCTATATTCACTTTCCAAGTATTGGCAAAAATTGCCATCACTCTACCAGCAATAACTGTAATGGCCCATTGTTTTGCCAGACATTTTGTGTTTGCTGGGTTATTTTACATATAACAAAAAATTTTTTTCTCAAATTTTTGGAACTGCCATGGGTTCACCTATATCAGCCACCATCGCAAATCTTGTAATGGAAGAATTAGAATACAATGTATTAAAATCTCTAAATTATACCCCAAAATGTTATAAAAGATATGTAGATGACTGTATTATTTGTTTACCAAAAAGTAAAATAGAATACACTATTGAAAGTTTTAATAATTTCCACCCACGTTTGCAATTTACCAGTGAAATAGAACAAGAAAATAGCATAAATTTCTTAGATATAATTATTAAATACAATGAATCCGGAATCATTGATATAAACTGGTACACGAAAGAAATATGGTCTCAGAGATACCTAAATTATAATTCACATACACCAATCAATTACAAAAAAAGTGTTGTTAATAGTCTTACAGATCGAGCCATTCAACTTTCACACCCAAAATATAGACCAAATAATTTGAAAAAAATCAAAACAGTTCATGAAGCAAACTCTTTTATGAACCTATAATAAAGAAAATAATACACACATTATACAATAAAACAACAAATCAATCAAATCAAAACAACAGCAAATATATATCCATGCCTTACATACCTAAAGTATCTGAAAATATTTCAAACGTATTAAAGAAACACAATATAACAGTAGCACATAAACCATATAATACTACAAAAAAAAAATTTTTTACAAGACTTAAACCTGAACTACAACCAAAAGACGAAACTAATACAATATACAAAATAGACTGCAACGACTGCAACAGCACTTATATCGGCCAATCAAAACAATACCTCCACAAAAGAATATACACCCACAAATATAATATAAAAACACTCAACCAAAATTCGACAGCACTAACAAAACACGCTCTAGAACAAAACCGTAACTTTAACTTTAACAATATACAAATTTTAAATAAAGAACCAAACTACCACCGACGAACTATACATGAAATGTTACAAATTAAAAGACATAACAACGCAATAAACAACCGCACTGACATAGAAAATTTAAGCGAAACTTATTTTAATTTATTAAAACTAAAAAGGGGTAATAATAATAATTGACAAATAAAAATTAATAATAAATATAAAAAAAAATTTTTACATCTTTCCATCAACAAAACAAATAAAATGTAAATAGCCCAAACATTAAATTCATGTCACTCACTCTAGTTAAGTACCAATAATCTCATAAATTACACCTTATCAAGGATAGCATAAACATCTCAAAACACCAGGCACAAAATAGTTTAACATTTAGTTCCTTTTAAGATCTCAACCATAACAGACATAAAAATGTATTTAATATTAATTATTATATAATTTTTACCACCTAAATTGTAAGTATATTCTGTGAATTCATTATAAATAATTTTTTAAAGTAAGTTCTCTATCAAGTTCTCTGAAGATGGTTTAATAAAACCGAAACGTCAGAAAATAGTTTTTTATTTTACCACATGACCGAAAACCTAGGAAAATACACATCAAATTAATTTACCAATAATTAAATATAATCGTAATAAAATAATGAGATGTTAATTAACTAACAAGCTACAAGCGGTTTTGGAAACCCAATACGATATCACTTTTTTTTTGACGTTTGTATAATAGCAATAAAATGCCCTGGCACGGTTAGAATTATTTACAACAGTGTAGGTTATTACTAGCTTGATATACTTAATCTAACAATAGCAAATATATCTAATTTGATATACAGTGTCCATGAAATTGTAATAAGTAAATTCATTAAATCAGAATATAAAAATATTTCGACAGGTGGATTTTTATATATTAATGCTTTGTTTTTTTTTAGACTCATCAATGAGATGAGTTCAAAAACACTTGCGATTTATAGTTGATAATTTGGGAGCTGCAGTTATTTGAAAATTGTATTTTCTGAACTTAAGAAGGTAGCTCTATAAAATTAGTTGAAGGTACAGCAATTAGACGCGTTCTTATTTTTACTTATTCGGCAGTATCAGATGCAATAACTACAAATTGTATTACATATGTGTCAAGAACTGTCGATTTTTAATCACCCTGTATACAATTTTTAATTTTCTCAAATAATATTTGAGAAATTAAGACAAGATCGCGAAACGGCTTTGTTGTATCTTTAACTGATTTTACAGAACTTAAATTTAAAAAATATGCGATTTCCAAAAAATGTCTGTCTGACAAATGCTCAAAATTGTTAACATTCGACCATACGTGTAGCTGAAATCCTCTCCTCATGGAGAATCTAAAAATAATAAAATATACAACGTATTCCATTTTAAGAAATGTCTACGACGTCCTGTCTCGAACAACGTTGACGTCACAGCTAAGACAAATGAAGCAGAAAACAAAAATAGGAATTTGGAGGATTTTGTCAAAATATATCTATTTTTACTCTGACATAGTAAATGTATTTCACACTTACGAACACAAATCAAAATTATCTAAATAGACGGCCATTTTGATATAGAAAAGTTGTTATTGTTACCTATGGTAAAAATTACATTAGTGGCAATTGGCGTATTTACAACTTATAATAATAATTAGAATTTTAATATTTAAAATATCAAATATTTAACATTGTATGTATTATACAGGTTGTTTCACATAAGAGTTTTCAACAGACCATTCTCCCCCATAAGATGCAAAACCACCTGAAATACTAAAATAAATAAAAAAAACAAATAATAATATTAGGGATTGTTTTTAAAAAATTATAACAAAAATAGCAAAAAATTTAGTTTGTCAATTTTTAAAAATATCGCCCGAAAATTTAATTCGAATTTGTGTTTACGTAAAAGCATACTGTGACAATTTTGTTTTTGTGAAGTTAAAACATTTTTAAATACACTTCTCCAAGAAATTAACGCACCATCATAAAATAACCAAAAGTTTGAAGTTAATTTTTGTCTAGACCTCTTGTCCGATTTCGATGATTTTTTTTTGTATGATAGGCTATTTATTCATGAATGTGAATGTAATTTTATTTTTTCAGATAATTTTTTTTTATTGATTACAGGGTGTAACAATTGAGACGTGTTTTATCCATGAAATTTGTAACGCCCTGTGAAGTTAGTTACACCAGCAACTTATAATTCATATCGTACTCTAGACTTATCCTTTCTTAACATTCTCATTTTTGATTCACTTTATTATCTTTATTAGTACCAGAGAAACACAGTTTTATAGCATAACATGTTTTTATTGATTTAATTTTGAAAAATCTAAAGTAAGTAGCTTGCTTTGGAAAAAACAAGAAACGTGTAGGCTAATGTGGTGATAACCGTGTTTATTTTCAATATTTTTATCAATATGGAACGTGAAATACGAAATCTTACTGGTGAAAAAAATGCTCAAGCATTAATATTGGTTGAAGAAGGTTGGAGTTATCGAAGAATTGGGCAACGATTTAATGTGGCTCATACAACTAGTCGTCATTAATAGAAGCCTTACAGCTGAGTGGTACATATTAGACGACCACGTGGTTTCATATGCGCCATAAAGGGCAAGGACTTATGTTAATGCAGAATAATGCCAGACCTCATGTTTCTCGAGTTGTGCAATATTATCTGGAAGAAGTCGGAATTAACACCATGGAATGGCCAGCCAAAAGCCCGGACTTAAATCCACTGAAAAACCTCTGGGATAAACTTGGTAGAAAATTGAACGTAATTAATTAGACACCTTGATAGATGTTGGGCGAAAATTGGGTCAAATTTAAGAAGAATTGAACCAAAATGAAATACGGTCGCTTATTTTAAGTAGGTATGAATCGGCGTTGCCAAGAAGTTATTCGAGGCAGAGGCGGAAATACTCGCTATTGATATTCTTTTTTGCATTTTGTTCATTTTCATTTAATTTTTTTTTTTTTTTCGATATTACCTCAAAGTAAACACGTGTTACGCTATAAAATTGTGTTTCTCTGGTACCAAAAAGATAATAAAGTAAATCAAAAAAGAGAATGTTAAGAAAAGATAAGGCTACAGTGCGATATGATCTCTAAATTGCTGGTGTAACTGTTGAACTTCACAGGGCGTTACAAATTTCATGAAAAAGAACACGTCTCAATTGTTACACCCTGTAATCAATAAAAAAAAATTATCGGAAAATAGAATCACATTCAATTCTTGAATAAAGAGCCTATCATACAAAAGAAGAATCATCGAAATCGGACAAGAGGTCTAGACAAAAATTAATTTCAAACTATTGGTTATTTTATGGTGGTGCGTTAATTTCTTGGAGAAGTGTATAACTGTATATGTATTGAGTTAAATTTGGATCAAATCTGATAAAAAGGTAGGTAGGTACGTTCTTAAGTAGGACACTTTGGATACAAGGTGTTTCTAAATTGACTACCATAAATTTAAGAGCTTGTAGAGAACGTTAAAATAAAACTAAAACCTGTATACAGTTTCGTCGAAAAACGCTTCGTTTTCAAAATACAGGGTGTTATAGTGTCTACTGGCAGATCAGTTATTTAGCTATATCTCTAAACAGTGGCAGAGGAAACTAAATTTTTGTGAGCGAGTGTCTCTTAAGACTACCGATGACTGTATAATATTTTAAATCTGATACCACCATTTAGTGGCGTAGAAAAAGGGGTAGCCTAACACTTTTTTGTTAATAAAAAATTTGCTGTCAGATATTTTGAAAATATCGTGCCATTTTCAAATTCCCCAATCAAAATGCTATAATAAAGATGCTTTTATTAAATATCTCCAGAGGAGTTCGTTATCGAGATATTCTCGGTTTTATGTGTTTAATGAAAATTTTTTTATGTACTTAGTCAATAAAATAGCAAAGCAGAGGTAGAATATTTTAATAATGTACAAGTTAAATAAAAACTTCCGCACATGTGTAATTTACCATTTTACTACTTTTTAAATATATTGCTACTGAACGATTAATCAAAAAAAAAATAATTTTCAATATGAATAAGTTAAGAAGTGCACCTTTGAGATTAAAACGTAATTTCTTGACAGTTAAGCAGGTGTGAGTTGCATTTGTTTTTGTTTTTATCTACCTTGTGATGAGTGCCCCTTTTTAATGTTTTTCGCAAATTAAGTAGGTACCACATATATAAAACCATGAATATCTCGAAAACGAACGCCTCTGGAGATATTTAATAAGAGCATCTTTATTCTAGCATTTTGATTGGGGAAATTGAAAATGAGACAATATTTTCAAAATATTTGACAGCAAATTTTTTATTAACAAAAAAATGTTAGGCTACCCCTTTTTCTACGTCACTGAATGGTGGTCAGATTTAAAATATTATACAGTCATCGGTAGTCTTAAGTAACACTCGCTCACAAAAATTTAGATTCCTCTGCCTACTCTGTTTAGAGATATAGCTATATAACTGATCTGCCAGTCGACACTATAACACCCTGTATTTTGAAAACGAAGCGTTTTTCGACGAAACTGTATAGAGGTTTTAGTTTTATTTTAACGTTCTCGACAAGCTCTTAAATTTATGGTAGTCAATTTAGAAACACCTTGTATATCTACTCCGTTTTCAACTAAAAGTCTATTATATTTGTTTGACGTTTTCCAGCTATTTATAGAACGAAAATCAGTCCAATTCAATTAATAATGATGTCACGCTGCACTAAGTATTAACGCTGATGTCGCACCTTAAAATTGATCCCTCCTTATATAGATCACTGGGACCGTTAACGAGTGCCGGTATCGAACACGCGACTAAAGTGACCGTGGCTGATTGACGGGTCTTAGGTGTCGTCTAATCACTATAATTCTCTGACACACCCGTTGCCACTGTCCTGATTTGTGCCGTGCTCTTTATTACGTGTCCTGGGAGACCATCAGACACGCACACACAGGACGTTTCCGTTTGCATCATTTACAATACGCTTTTTTCAACGATGGAAATAGAATAGCCTCTCTTTGATAAATGATACCGAACGAAAGGTACAAAATACTGCTGTTGGAATTGGAATTGTTCATGAGTCTCCGCAATTTTTAAATATAATATAGAATTTTTGTAAGAACAATTAGTTAAATTAATATTATTAATATTATTTTAGGTAGTTAAATAATTAAATAACATGGTATCTGCTTTCAATAAGAATTTAGTTTAATAAACTCGTATAATGTAATTACATTTTAACCTACAGTTTCTTCATATACATTTATTTAGGAGGTATATTTAAATAAAGTACATTTTGATTCTAAGCTTGAGCAATGAGCAGTAGTTCATTGCAGTAAATTATTAAAAACTATTCGAGCAAAGGCAGTTGAGCACCGCAACTGAAGACGACAAATCGAGGTGCTGTGAGTATAATCCATGTTTTACACTTTCGTGAAGAAATTACTCGATTTGTAAAAGATAAGGATTGCGTTATCCTTATTTCATCCCACTGGATTTCCAGAAAGTTCAAATTCTGCGTCATACTTGTCAACTGAGTTGTTTTATTGCGATTTCTCCCACTTCGCCGTTTTATTTCAGACCCTCTGAATTGAAGAACGAGTTAGCAGTAACTTCCACCGTTTCAACTAACCAGTGACCGCAGAAGTATCCCAGTTGTTTTACTGCGATTTTTCTCACTTCACCATTTTATTTCAGGCTCTTAAAGAAACTGAGGTGTCTTTTGTTCTGACTGACCAGTCATACCAACAACTGACCGAGGAAGTAAGTAAAGGTTGAATGAGCCTAACAATTTATCTACTTAGGTATTATCTGTCATGTACGAATTGTTGATTTGTTTTCAATTAATTAATATATTATATCAACTGTACCTTTTATTCGTACAAAGTCAAATTTTCCCGAGAATTTTCCTTTAGACCCTTTGTGACTGTCTTCATTGCAATTCCTTGTTTCTGCACTATGAACAGATACTGGCGCCCGAGCTCAACTTGTGTTAAGCACTGTCGCGGTGTCGAACATCACAGTGACACTTCGGCATTTCTGTGTGAAAACCGAAGTGCGTCACAATATCCACGATAAGAGCACGTTAAACGACAAAGTTGGGATTCTGTCAAATTTCTAGTTTAGTGGTGCCAGTAATTACAAGGGCGTTGGTGATTGCTTTGGCAATATACAGACCTTAAACTTCGTGATAAAGAAAATATATGGACATTTTAAAAATTAACAAAAACTATTGGCGACCCAGGTGTCACACTAGATGCAAGTTTTAATTATTCACATTAGTATTCTAAACATTTCCGTATAATTCGCCCGCAAAGCACTTTGTATAATGTATATGGGACTGCTCCATCTAATAATTATGTTATCTGGTCCTTGGCTCGTCTCCTCTAGATACCACCTGATGTATAGCGCCTGTCTAACGTGAGCATCAGAAATATCGTTTAACATGCTCAGATTATCTAATCACAAGAGGGAGGTAATTCATTGGGGCTGCAAGTTGCATTCGGTTTCGCATGAATAATAACCCAAGAGCGGAATTTCCGCGCTACGGTGCAACAAAAGAGCTTTACACTAATTAAAATTTAATGGGTGTAAGGACTACGAAAAAATTACTGCTTTGAGTTTGCTCTGAAATAAAAATTATCGTTGTTTTTAGAGTATAGAAGTATTTATTTGTTTATTGTGCTGTACAATACTCAGTATGGTAAGGTATGCGGTGTTAACAACTATATTTAAACAATAAAGTACTACATGAAATCATTAAAACAGAAATATTTGTATAAACTACTGTGCAAAACTTCCGAGACGCCTAAAAAAGCACTATATAATATCTAACAAGCTATATAGCTTTAACATTTTTTTGTCAATCTTAAATACTGACCTAGTGTCGTAAAACCCCATCCTTGGCCTCTTCGCCCTTGACGTTGAGTAATTTTTTGCGATTTTTTCTTGTTGTACAGGGTGTGAGTTTAGGGTCTTGCAAAAAATCATTTTTTTGACCAATAATGAATCAAATCTGAGAAACCCTAGAAAGATTCTTTTTTATCGAGTTATTTCTAAGACTCATACGAGGTTCTTCAAATTGTTTTGTTCTTCCCCGAAAATACGCTATCATTTTAGGTTAAACCGGAAGTGAGCAAAAAAGACGGACACTCAGAAAAACGTATCCAAATTAGAAGAAGACTGGTGTAATGGTGCCTATTTATTACGGTGCTTTCTTTCTGTATACTTACGTAATCTTTTTATACGGAAATCTCGGGCGCCAGTCCTTTAATTTTTAAGTGCAAAGAACTACACTTTTTGGCTCTCCTAATTGGGAGAACAACCCTGAATAGCGAAGCAGCTGAGATACGGAATAGCCAGGGGTCGGAGCTGGAGATCTATCTAATGGATTTCGATCATGCTGCTCAAACGGGTTAATCAGAAATAAATGACAGAAATAATAACTCGTGAATTTTACCTCTTTAAAATAACGTATTTATTCAGTAGTAATAATGAACAAATTAATTTACTCTAAAACCTCCACGACTGTACAGTTGAGTGTGTATAAAACTATTTTAAAATGATTGAAAATCAAGCAAGCTGGCAATCAAGAATCTTTACGCGATTTTACGGCGGAATTTTCGGATACGTTGGATTAATGAATTACTGTGTACGACAAGCAAACTGACCAAAATTATTTTCAAATAATTTTTAGCTATAATATCCCTAAGACATTGATAATGTACGAGATAATTTTATGACAATCGAAAGCACGTTGCTTGGTAATAGCCCGACGCCGAAGGCGGAGGGCTATTACGAAGCAACTTGCTTGAGGTTGTCATAAAATTATGAGACATTTGTCAATATCTGAGGGATATTCGGTCAGAAAATTATTTGAAAAAATAAAATCAAAATGTCGCAACACAACAAAACAATTATTTATTTATTAAAAGTTTATAGATTGAGAATTGGCATTTGCCAAAACGTGATGTTTTGATATTTATTTGGCAGTTATTATGCAGTTGTCAAAGTTAAGCAATTTTGTTGTCATAGTGATTGAAAATTTCCCTGGATGATATTATCAGTGTAATCTTAACATGATTGGGTGATTTGTGTCACATGACAAGAAATAACGAAATTTAATTGGTTGTTAGAACTGTCAAAAAATTTTCTATCAAACTAAATTTACTATTCACCTCGGAACGGCGGTACGGAAATATTGACGGCTTCGGATTGATCTTCAATTGCTGGCGGTAAATCGGATCTGATGCGGCGGACTATCTCGGACTGAACCTGGACTGCTGCCGACTTTTTCGGAATGAGAGCGGAATGAGCGCTCCTCTCCCTTTTGTAACCTTTATGACGTATCTAGGTCGCGTGATAGAGGGGCGGTCACCGACTTGAAACTAAGGATTCGGATGCACAACCCAGCGTAACTTGCAAAGGTGCAGCGGATTATGCAATTAGGCGCATCAATTCGGAACGTATATAACCGGAAATGAGTTACTTGTAATTTCTATACTATGTTGCAAAAAGAAACGGATTAAAACGGATACGGATTAACATCTTTAGTAACGAATGAATTTTATTTCCGACTCGGCCATTATTTATAATATTTCTCGGATTTTACTTATACGAGGGATTGTCGAAAATTAATCAATTAATTAGTTGACTGCTTGTTTACCAGCGGACTTTTTAACAACTTATTAATAACTTAACTAGAACAGGACTTACTTACTAAAAACAGCGGCAGGGTGTACCCAAGTGACGGTAATATTTAAAGCAAAAATGAACATTCCTTGATTGGAAAAATCACTTCGTTACACTGGCGAAAACTGCAATCCATTATCTCAACTAGTTCAAGAGTTATACAGGTTTAAAAAATGTCAAAGTATAATGGGGCACCCGGTATTTTAAATAATAATCAATTCGAAAAATGGTAATTCGTACTCGACTTAAAAGCCTTATTTTCACGATGATAGTTTTCGCGATAGTTGCTGTGATCACAACAACTATCAAGAAAATTATCATCATGTAGACAACGTGATAGTCACTGTCGCGAGAGCACTCTCACACTATCCAGCTTGGCTAGATAGTTGAGAGTACACTTGTGACACTAATAGAACCATTGCGATTGCTATCATTGTGAAAATTATACTGTCACGATAGTTTCTCTCCATAATAGTGGCTGGACGGTTTGATGTTTTGATATTCTTAGAACAATATCACCAATTTCCGTGTTTGTGAAAAAAATAAGAGATACCATGCATAGGAAATTCTGCTGCCACTGTCAGGGCTTACTACAATTAAACAGCTTCGACAGAAAATCAGAACATCACATGTACCTATACAATCAAGAATTGGCGAAAATCAAAAAGTCAATGGAGACCGGATCAGGAGCGCGAAATATTTATTGTATCCACCTTATCAAGGAACAATTGAAAATTCTGCCGGTTCATACGTAAAAAATTAAACCACTCAGTTCTTTTAACATGGTTTTGAAAGCACCTAAAGCATTTCTCCTTGGGATCCACGGTCACACACAAATTGCTTACATAGCAATCAACTCTCTACCATCAGTATCATCAACCATTTTTCTACAACTGTACTACCGCACTATCGCGAGAATAAAAAACCCATGTAGACATCAAACTGTCATGACAGTAGTATTACTATCACTTTAGATTTAGACTACTATCGTGAAAATGTGCCTTAATGTTTTAAAATTTGGCTTGTATTCTTTACTCCATTTGTCCTCTATATCATCAAAATAATACAGGTTTAAAGGCAAAACGTTTTAGTTATCTACGAAAACGAATTTTTTGATGTCGGATAAGTCATTCACAAGTAGCAAAATCAACAGTCGACCCAGGTTAGATCCTTGTGGCAGTAAAATAAACAGATAAATAATATAAAACTGTGTGCTGTTTGTTGACTGCTCCGTTATTTTGTACTGGATCTTTCTTGTGTTTTAATATTGATCGATGACGCAATACACCATCATGATGATCAATTTGATAAATATTAACTCCGAGGTAATAACTTTAAGATTCGGGTTACCTACATCTATGATATAAAATTTATGACAGTTCAGTCGGAATGCATTTTACATTCTGTAATTTGCATTATATGAGCCCGTAAAATAAACTTTACATTTCATACGGACTTTAAAAGTTGCCACTATTTACTATTATTTTCGTTTTAACTCCAATATTCTGTATTTACCTTAACGGCTGTAAAAATAGTCCGATTTAGGGTTTCATTCAATTTCCCTTAAAAAAACAAACGACAGGCATCTGCCGGAACGCAATGTGTTTACAAAGTAATCAATAACTGTTTGTCTATCAAATATAGATGATCGAAAATTCGATTAAAATGAATTGAATAAATGATGACACTGTTCGGGATTTCGCATTTTGCAAATATAAAATGTTTCAATTTCCCCTGAAACACGTTATAGCCGGGTAGGTCTATTAGCGCATGAAATGATGGATTTAATAATTTAAATTTTCATCTAGGCTATTATTTTGAAATCATCCTTACTTGTCATCTGCAAATGTGCCTGCACTTCATCGTGGCACTTTTCCAGATTTTAACAAATTAAATGCCAGTAAATGTGTAACATACACACGCACCGCAGTGGTTTAGGAATATTTATTATAGTGGGCCTTTTCCCCGATCATTAAAATTATTAAAATGATCTAAATGTGTTGATGCTTACATTGATGTTTTATGATACAAATTTAATAGAATATGCTCAAATTTTTTTTAATTTATTTAATGTGTTTAGGGAATATTGGTTTAATGCAAATACATTCGATTGTATTTATGCTTTTTCATTGTATGATTTCGTATTTATAAACAAATGGCTAAACTTCGCCCTTTGATATGTGAAATATTTTTTTTTGTGTATCAATAAAGACGATATTATTATTATTATTATTATTATTATTATTATTATTATTATTATTATTATAATATGAGTGATCGATGTTTAGGACCATCGAGAAAATGACTCCAGGACAAGACATATTCATAGACCAAATTGCTTGACGTAACCCCAGTGACTATTATTACAGCGATACTTGAATCCGGTAAGCTCATACAGTTTCAAATACGACTGTAAAAAAAAACGCTCTGTGCGATACCAACCTCTCGCAAAAAGTAATCGCAATAAATGTCTACAAGGCAGAAAAACACAAAAATTTCAATTTTACTCACATAGTTCTAATGCAAAAAAACAAGACTTGGGCGATATTGTCTTAAAGAATATAATATACACGAATAAAGAATATATGTAATATATAAAGCATAGTTTGCAGAGAGTCTTAAGATTTTGCGGATTGAAATTCGATTTCGGGAAAAACTTATTATCAATTTAGTATGGTTAATTTCAAGAAATAAATAACGAAAAGCTAGCTAATCCTAAACAAGATTAAGTACGGCAGTATACGCCAGCTATTTATCAAGACAATCAGAAATCACGTTGTTATATTTCATTGCAAGGCATATCTGATTTGTCATCAATTTTACAATGGTCCTTAAAGTAACTTTAACAATGTTCTGTTATGCAGCTAATTTAAGTTTATGAGAAGTAACATCGCACACCGTCGGGTGTGCAATTTCGTATACATGTACACGAATGAGCGGTTAATTGCACAACCCCAGTGGCAATAACTCGAGCAATAATCATAGTTCTAAATGATATATCTTAAAGTGATAAATGCCGAGGAATAGCTGAATGTTTGGTATCTCGGACTCTGGTAAAACATTCAGGCCGAAATATATCGCTTCATTTAATAACCCATTTTAACCGCATTTTGGGAAAGATTAAGAACAATGTTATATTTTATTTCTCTTTCGTTTCGCCGCCGTATACGACACTTTCCGTGTAATAAATAATTTCTATTCAGTGCGGTCTTGCATATATTCATTTATTACCTAGCAGTTGTCTTTGATTTATATTTTTAAATATCTTGTTGATGCGAAAACCATAGTAGACATGTGTCAAACTAAAAAGTCATTGAAATTATTAAAATCTGACATTTCGCGTGATAAGAAACGTTAGAAAAAGTTTTTATTTTTTATTATACAAGGTGTTTCCAAATTGACTACCATAAATTTAAGAGCTTGTAGAGAACGTTAAAATAAAACTAAAACCTTTATATGGTTTCGTCGGAAAACGCTTCGTTTTCAAAATACAGGGTGTTATAGTGTCGACTGGCAGATCAGTTATTTAGCTATATCTCTAAACAGAGTAGGCAGAGGAATCTAAATTTTTGTGAACGAGTGTTACTTAAGACTACCGATGACTGGATAATATTTTAAATCTGATACCACCATTCAGTGGCGTAGAAAAAGGGGTAGCCTAACGCTTTATTGTTAAAAAAAAATTTGCTGTCAGATGTTTTGAAAATATCGTCTCATTTTCAAATCCCCCAATCAAAATGCTATAATAAAGATGCTCTTATTAAATATCTCCAGAGGCGTTCATTTTCGAGATATTCTCGGTTTTATGTAGCATACTCATGTGTTTAATAAAAATTTTTTAATGTACTTATAGTCAATAAAAGGTAGAATATTTTAATAATGTACAAGATAAATAAAAACTTCCACACATGTGTAATTTACCATTTTAGTACTTTTTATAAAATATTGCTACTGAACGATTAATCAAAAAAAGGAAATTTTCGATATGATTTTGTTAAGAAGTGCACCTTTGAGATTAAAATGTAATTTCTTAACAGTTAAGCAGGTTTGAGTTGCATTTGTTTTTGTGTTTATCTACCTTGTGATGATTGCCCCTTTTTAATGTTTTTCGCAAATTAAGTAGGTACCACATAAAACCGACAATATCTCGAAAACGATCGCCTCTGGAGATATTTAATAAGAGCATCTTTATTATAGCATTTTGATTGGGGAATTTGAAAATGAGACGATATTTTCAAAACATCTGACAGCAAATTTTTATTTAGCAAAAACATTTTAGGCTACCCCTTTTTCTACGCCACTGAATGGTGGTATCAGATTTAAGATATTATACAGTCATCGGTAGTCTTAAGAAACACTCGCTCACAAAAATTTAGTTTCCTCTGCCTACTCTGTTTAGAGATATAGCTAAATAACTGGTCTGCCAGTCGACACTATAACACCCTGTATTTTGAAAACGAAGCGTTTTCCGACGAAACTGTATAGAGGTTTTAGTTTTATTTTAACGTTCTCTACAAGCTCTTAAATTTATGGTAGTCAATTTAGAAACACCTTGTAGATTGTTATTTTTTAAACTTTAAATAAACAGTTTTTTTGTTCTAATAATTATTTTAAATAATATTTTCTAATCATATGTTAATCTTCTGTATACACACGAGGTCGATTTTCTACTCGGGTAAATTTTTTTTTGAGCGACTCAAACCTGTTTTCTATGAAAATTTTGCTCGAATTAAGGGATAGGTACAGGAAAACAGGTTTTTGTTGAAAAAAATTTAACCGGTTAAAAACGACCTCTTGTGTAGATATTAATAACTGAAGAAAAATTGTAGTATAATGACTTTATTTATGTATTTATAAAATGAAAGGAAGCAATCCTTTTCGTATAACGGTATAAAATGGGGCGGTGTGTTGTTTAATTTTTTAAACTATTCCAATTTTTTTGTTTTTCCCGACAATAAATGTACAAACATTCAGTGCATTGTAGGCATTTTTTAGAAGATTCTTTTGACATAAAATTAGATGGTTTGTTTGTCGACTCCTTCATATGTGATGTGAGTTGTGACGTACGTACTTTGGTTCTCGCACAGAAATAGTAAAATGTCATTATGATACTCGATGCGGCGGCAGCTTGAACTCGAGCACCAGTTTCTGTTTATAGTGCAGAAACATCACTGCACAGGTAGCTACAGTAAAGAAACGATAACGTCCAGGTGTCTAGAGGACATTAAACTTTACAGAAATAAAAGGCACTCTGGCCCAATAAGATTTATTAAATAAATTAATGATTAATACCTACATGACAGATAATACCTAACAGTAGACAAGTTATTATTCAACATTTACTTACTTTCCGGTCTCGTGTTGGCACATTAATTTTGTTGATCGCTGCCAAATCGTTGTCCACTTCAGACTCTTCACAGGTCTGAAATAAAACAGAAACTGCAGTAATAGGCCAGTCATTGGGGATCATACGAAGGGCTTACCTGGAAATAACTCGGGAAGTTTTGTAATTTGGCAGGTTTGTAAGTTTGGGTATGTAGAACTATAATTCACAAAATGCACAATTCGAGACTTGCCGCCATCTTGCTAAGATTGCCGCCAAAAACAGTTTTTCGCAATTCTCTCCAAAACTATGCGTTTCTAGAAAAAATATATAGAGAACAAAATTAAAGAGGAGGAAATTTCGTACGAAAAATGTCCTTAGCATATTTTCGCTAAAGTTAAACGTTTAGGTAGAAAAGTCGTCGTAAAGTTTAACATTTTGCGTAAGTTTTTATAGAGGCGATTTTCCGAAATCAGATGTATAGTAGGGTTCCCCAAAACTACTTTTTCAAGGCTTTACACAATTTTGTCATGAAACAGTGGCGTATCTTTTATCCAATTAATTAATTAATCAATTAACCCATTAATAACTCATGTTATTAATCTATGATCAATTAATTTTAATTATTGAAAATGCTGTACTTGTTTCCACACCACCCATGGGGTAAAGTACACGGCGCGTTTCTTTTTAACGTGGTTTCCCCTGTAGGCCTAATCCACTTAGTAAGTAAAATTGCGTTTTCTATCTGCAAAGGCCCGACGGACCTGGTTCGTTAGTATCAATGCTTTCAACAGTGAATATGTTTGTCTCTATTTCGGGATCAACGTCGGTTTCTTTTAATTCGTCGAATTCTTCTTCTTCAGTCGACAAACAAATATCGAGGGCAAGTCCAAGTCATCTTCATCAGATTCGTCCAGCGTCACTTGAGTGACATTTTCGCAGGTCTTTCTGTTGCAGACACCGCAAATCATAAAGCATTTTAATCCTGCTTTTCTGTATCCGCAGGCTCTACCACAATTGGTCTTGCACTTACATGACATAAACACAAGTAGTGCTTTGGGAGCAGGATCCTTCAAAGTGGTTACTGGGGTGATACCAGTTTGTGTAATTTTGTTCTCTACATATTTTTTCGAAAAACGCATAGTTTTTGAGAGAATTGCGAAAAACCGTTTTTGGCGGCCATCTTGGCTAGATGGTGGCTCCGGCGGTAAGTCTCGAATTGTGCATTTTATGAATTTTAGATATGGACCCCGAAACCTACAAACCTGCAAAGTTTCAAAACTTCCCGAGTTATTTCCAGGTAAAAATCCCCAATGACTGGCCTATAAGGTAACTCAGTAAAACGTCTAAACTGAACGGCGATAAAATGAAAAAATAATTTGGTTAGCTAATTGCAATTATATTGGATTTTAATTTAATTTTACTCCTTGGAAAATATACTAAGAGGTGGGAACAAAATCGTGACGTTGTTAAGATACATTTAGTTTATATAGCGTGCATAAAAGGACATACTAAAGGAAACCCGTCTTACCACTCTGGAATCCACTCCACGCAGTAATAATCTGTTTATAAAAAATTAATTAGTTGTTATTCAGACCCAGCCCATCATCCTGTTTCTTGGTATAAAATTTATATGTAAATTACTAAATGGGTTTACAGTTTTTTGACTTTAATTAACTCGGCATCTGGTAGAATTCCGATGACATTTTAGTATATTATAATTTTTTACCATGTTTGTTAAAAATGTTAATGTATTTAACTTATTTTCTTATGTGAATTTAAAGTATTTTAAAATTTAAAAATATAAGATCTTCGACAAACCGTTTTAACAATATTTAATTTAACATTTATCGTATCTGATCAAGATGTATAGTGAGATTGTTTAAATATATTTATTATAGGTACATATTTATTTTCTTCCCATTAAAAAAAATTTATATACAAATCCTTGAGAATGACTACAATATAAAATAAAATGTGCAATAATAATTGTATAAGATATAATATATCACCGTTATCGAAACAAACATTACAAAATAAAACCGGTCCATCCGAAGTTTGTAGAGGTTTCAAAAATATGAATTTTTAATCCTTATTCTGCAAAATTTAGCATAACTTCTTTAACATTAAAACACTTATTGAAAAATGAAAATAAGAAATTCTTTACTATCATTATAAAATACATAAAATTCCCAAAATTGGGAAGAAATATCCACCTGTTACATAAAGACGAAAAGTTACAAGCAAATTAATTTGAAATTAATTACCAAAGAAATTGTTTGTTTATTTTGTGAAAACAGAAACCAAAAAAACAGAAAGAGAATATGTAAAAAAAATTGCTCCATATTTCCAGTTCTTAATTTTCGCTAATATAACTCACTAGTCGTTTAGAAAAATGTATTTTCCTACGAGCGTGCGGAAAGTATCACTTTTCCGCACGCATTTTAGTTTCGAAAGTTGTACTTTTCCGCACTAGTGTGGAAAAACGTATAAGTAATTATATTTTTATTTGCATAATTTTGGATAATTTTATACA
The DNA here is from genome assembly GCA_963680705.1 of Rhagium mordax. Taxonomy (NCBI): domain Eukaryota; kingdom Metazoa; phylum Arthropoda; class Insecta; order Coleoptera; family Cerambycidae; genus Rhagium; species Rhagium mordax. The sequence goes on along the minus strand of OY796658.1, from coordinate 25,349,751 downwards.
AATTTAAAGTGTCTTTTCCGCACTCGACTGCTTGACCGAACTCCGCATTTGCATGCGGAAAGTAACACAAATGCTATAACTTTAAAAATCATACACAATACTAAATTGCAAATTCACTATAAATATTGTAAATAATTAATAGTAGGTAATTAATTATAGAGTTTGTTCTTTTTGAGTTTTCGTTTAATAAACAGTCATAAATTTAATTTCTTCTTCTCTCTTCTAGCTACTTTCCGCACGCTCGTAGAAAAAATGTTTCTTTCAAATTTTTTGAACCGTCGCGTCTCGGTAGAAATAAAAGCAACCTAGGGCTTAATTGTTCCTAATTATCTAAGAAATTTTTCATTAAACATATTCTAGAGGAAGAGAGCATTGATTAAAAAAGGAAATATATTAAAATGTGTAGTTCGTATATTTTATTATTATTAAATATGACTTTGTATTAAAGATAGACAAAACTATAGAAAAAACTTCTAATAATCGAAATTAGTTGGTCTGAAATTTAACAGCAAATGCGTGACATGATACATTTTTCTTTTGATTATTCCGGGCTGACGTGCTATGTCGGCCTTGGCCCGGTCTGGCTATCGTGTTACTGCTATATGCATCCAGTGTGTTATGTTGATAACGCAGCCTTGTCAACATAAGTCATGTTTAATGACTGCTTTTATTTGTTTGGTGGAGCATCTTATCAAATAGAAGATATAAAATGAAACGGTGGAGCGATTTATACACTACTTAGGAGAAAAACTAAGATTTAGTTAAGCTCGCATTGCGAGACTGTGGAAGAGATATAGTTATTATATATTTTTTTTATCTCTTCTCTGGGTATTTTCCTTCTTAGGAATGATTTTTTATCACAGCTGGTTTACAAGAATTTATATTTTTATTTATTCATAGAATATATAAACTACTCAAACATTAAGGGGGCTACCCTTAAAATTAGGACGTGTATTTCTTCAAGTACAATAATTGATTGGTACACTTTAATTTTATTTTAAATAAAAACCAGAATAATTTTTTCGTCTACCAACAAAACAATAATTGTGTTAGAAACTATTTAAGCAATATCATTTTGGTTACACTGCTCCGACGATTAGAAACAGCCATCACTAGTTTTGGTTTTTAGTGAGACAGCAGCTTGCGAAAGATATTGCCAAACTAAAACTGGTAATAATTATTATTAATGACAACTACGCTTTTGACATTTAATCCAATAATTGTCATAATTATTATTATCAGATTTTTTTCTTTTGCTTTTCTTATTTTGACGACATATATAAATATTATATTTCTTATGTTAGTATTTTATTCACGTCATCTATAGATCTTATCATATTTCCTCTTGAACACGAATATCTTAGAAAGATTTTTCTTGTTAAGACCCATCTGTTTTTTAGGCTGCTCAATTTCTTGTTTTTATTATATCTGTTTTCGTCCTTAATTTTATGCTGAAGTACGTTTTGAAAGCTTTGATGGCTTGTTTATTGCCATTACACCGATGGGATTCCCATGTCTTTTATTTAGAGGATAATGTAGGTAAGCATTTTTTGACGTTATGTACATTTTTAATGCGGTGTTTTAAGGCATAGTATTAATACGAAGGAGTCGCAAAATATATATACAGGGTGCTTCTTTAATGCTTCAAAATATCCGAGTTAGGAATTCATGAGTACAAGTCATGATGATTGACTAAATATTTTGTTATCCAAAAATGCTTCCCTAAAAATTATCAGTGACATTTGCTTGAAAAACTGGACATATATTTATATTGTTTGCAACAATTGCTAAAAAATTTTGCTTTAAATTTTAAAGCCATCACGGAGGTTATTACTGCTACTACTAAATTATAATCAATACTGAAATGAAAACCATTAAAAGATCAGATGGAGTCGTCGATAATATTAGAGGTCTAACTTTTTTAGGAGGTTGGTTTCGGCATCTGCTAATCAGTTGTAAAGAAAAAATGTTCATTTTGTTCCTAATGATGTTCCTCCACGGCATTAAATATGGTCAAGGGGCTTCGTCTCGCAATTGAAAAAAATTGTGTTGAATTTGTAACTAAATTTCTTAAATATTTAATATATTTTGCCAAATAATGTGTTTATATAGTATGAAATAAGTACTATTTAAAAATATCCTGTGATAATTTAAAGAAAAATGATGCACGAAATAATATACTTAGTACCCAATCCTAATAATAAAAATGTGTCAAGTGATCAAATCAACAATACAGGAATATACGTATGTTTACAAACCTTGTTGAAAATAGAAGCGTCTGTTTCATTCCATGGAGGCAAATCAACTTTAACACTAAATCTAAAATTTATTTCCGTTGATTAGGCACAGTATTTACAAAAAGCATTAAACATATCAATTGAAATAAATTGTTATTACAACTAATTATACAGTATTTGTTTTAATGTGATTCGCATGAAATTATCACATGTTTATTTTATATTCTAAATTAATAATAAGTATTTGCTTAAAATATAAATTCGAACCGAGTAAAATTTGTATTTAACATTCAAATCTAAATCATATTTTCTATATTTAAATGCTTTCAAACAATTCCATTGAAACAATAATGAGTTTTATGTACAATATATCAAAATTAATTTATATAAATTATTATAAATGTTTGTATTTTAAATATGTTTTAAATCTAGTTATAGTAAATCGCAAAATGGGCGCTCACTGGATCTGATATTCCATTGTATAATTAAGTATCTTAGGTATGTTTTTGGTTGCCTAATTCTACCAATAACACAATTATCAATTAACCATAATTAGTCCCAAGATTTCCCCCCTGTAGTTTCAATATTTAAAGATGATCATATTATCTCAAATTTCATTTATATAATTTTCATAATTGAAAAATAAATATTAATTAAATGGGGATATTATGATGTTTTTAAATCATATAACATATTAACACCCCTAGACATACTTGTAATAAAAAATTATATAGTAAAATTTAAATATAACTTCCTTCCAATCAATATTTACCTTTAATTTAAACTTATGCACTATTTTCCATATTTCTTTACTAAAGTTTTTATTTAGGTATTTTGTTTTTTTGTCGTTAAAATTTAATATTTAACATTTATTGATGTGAGTAGTTTTTATGTGGAGTTCACATGATATCAAATTGTGATTTCCGTTTGCACTTCGAGGTTAAAAGCTAAAACCTATTTCAAATGATTCGTTACCTTCTGGAACATCAAAATCCGATGGTCGTCAAAATGTCGTCCTGTACGGGGTGGCTGTAGGGGATGAAATGTGAAAAACACCCTAAAAATTTTTTTACACTATTTTAATCTACAGAACATGAGGATCACTTTTATTAAAGCAAAATATGCTTTAGACTAAGGCAAATATTAGAAAAAAAATATTAAACAATTCGGAAAGCACGGAGTTAAATGGGCGACGTCTAAGTTTATCGTGCGCTGGTGAAAAGTGTCTTATTGAACAGGCAATGTTTTCGCTTAACACCGCACTAGCTACTTTATTCTCATTATGATCAAAAAACACCCTTTAATAACGTTGTAGACTGGAATTTCAGGATGCTAAGGCACTTTTTACTTTTTTAATATGACCGCTCCCCAATTTTTGAATGGGTTTTTTAGGAGCGCCCGCACAAGATCTTTTAAGGTCTACATTCGTTTGTTTTCGTACCGGGAGAGATATTTTTAAGGTCCATTATCACCTGTTTTCGCAGTAAAGACGTGCATTTGACTAACTATATGAAAAATACGAACTAAACTGTATTAGGTATGTATTTTATTTAAACGAAATATTATTTTTTATATGAATTTATTTTGCTTTAAATAGTTTATAGTACAGTTTCTTGGTGATCTCCAGTTACTTGGTGATATCACTTCCAACTAATTCTATAGTTGTTTTAAATTAAAATATTTTTGGATAGTTTGATTCAAAATGGGTCAAATAGGTACCTATCAAATATTAAAAAGGAATAAGGGTGCTTTTCGTTGGGTGTGCGTTTCACCCCAACTTAGGAGTTTCGAAAAGATAAAAAGTGACTGTTGGAACGTGTGGATCCAGGATCATCGAATGCTACTCCAAAACACCTCTCTATAACGTACTTTTTGCTTTAATACTCGCTGAGTTAAAGGGATTAAAAACGTTGATTTTTAAACAGAAGACACTGATTTTTCTAAGGTTTTAAATAAGCAAATTACTCAAAGAGGATCACATTTTCGAAAAAGTTAGCTAATGAAATAAATGAAATAAAAATTAGTTTAGGCTCATCGTAGTCGAGATACAGTAGGTGCATTTGAATGTAGACCTGAAAAGGGCACGCGTTCAAATAATCATAACTCTGGTTTAAAAAACCTTTTGACGTGTATCTTGAATCAAATTGAAACTTATTACAGTAGCTTAAAATTGTGTTTTGGCTGCTAAATCAAAAATGATACAAGGAAAATAAAGGCAAAATTTTGATTTTTGACAAAATAAGTGCCCGTTTTTTTGGTTCAGTAAATTCCAAATTAAAAATATAAAATTCCAAATTACGTTTTTTGTTAGTCATTATTATGTAGGTATACGCTCAAATTTTTTTGACCGTGATGGATGCATTATCTAAAAGATTGTACACTAAATGTATTTTGAAAATTTTTGAAATAATGAATTTTATGGCTTTGAAGTTAAAAAACTTAGCAGGGAAGAATCTCTCCAAAGAATGTTACCAAAGACAAACAATAATGACAATAAACTAAGGAAAATGCTACAGTTTTTTATTATTTTTTTTAATTGACGCATTTAAGATGAATATAGAAAAACTGACAACCTTTGTACTGTTTTGACCTACCTGATCTTAAAGAGGATTAAAAGACCTTCAAAATGATTTTTATTGATGATTTTTAGCGTTAATTGCAAAGGAGATATGACCGAAATAAGAAGCGCGCCCCATTTTAGCAAATTACGATATTGCTCGTTTTGCGGTAATTTATTAGTCTCTGAAATTCGTTAATTATTGATATATTAACTTTAGGGGTGGTTTTCATCCTCTTAGGGGTAAGATCAATTATTTTTCTTATTAAGGGATGAGTTTTATATCGACCATATTGAGGGTCCAACATAAAATTTTTTATTTCTTACTTCACATTCGTGATCAGCGACTCCAAAAACATAAATAAGTTTAAATAATTTATTCTCATTACTTGGTTAATTATTGAATATTTTAAACTTTGTAGTGGCCTGCAGTGTGAAATTATCATGCATCGGTTCCTGCATGTGTGTGGGACAAAAAGCCCTTTGTAATAATCCCAAAATCAAGGAAACTCGTCTTATTTTTGAAATAGTTGAAGAATCGTTAGAATCTGAATTCGAAAAATTTAATGACAGACACGATGTTCAAACTGTTTAAACCATAATGATAATATCATATAAAAAGTAATAATCTGTTCAAGTGAAATACATAATATAATTAATATAATGACTTTATATTATACAGTTTATTCATATTTTTCATACAATTGGTCAAATGAAGGTGTTTATTGCGCAAACAGGCGATAATGGGCTTTAAAACACCGTCATAGAGGTTTTTTTTTTGAGTAGAATTCGATGATCCACGCGTTCCAACAGTCACTTTTTATTTTTTCGAAACTCCTAAGTTGGGGTGAAACTCACCCCCAACGAAAAACACCCTTATTCCTTTTTAATATTTGATATTTGACCCATTTTGAATCAAACTATCCTAAAATATTTTAATTCAAAACAGCTATAAAATTAGTTAAGATCACCAAGTAACTGTACTATGAACTATTTAATGCAAAATATATTCATATAAAAAATATTTCGTTTAAATAAAATACATACCTAATACAGTTTGGCTAGTATTTTTCATATAGTTAGTCAAATGCACGTCTTTACTGCGAAAACAGGCGATAATGGACCTTAAAAATATCTCTCCCGGTACGAAAACAAACGAATGTCGACCTTAAAAGATCTTGTGCGGGCGCTCCTAAAAAACCCATTCAAAAATTGGGGAGCGGTCATATTAAAAAAGTAAAAAGTGCCTTAGCATCCTGAAATTCCAGTCTACAACGTTATTAAAGGGTGTTTTTTGATCATAATGAGAATAAAGTAGCTAGTGCGGTGTTAAGCGAAAACATTGCCTGTTCAATAAGACACTTTTCACCAGCGTACGATAAACTTAGATGTCGCCCATTTAACTCGTGCTTTCCGAATTGTTTAATATTTTTTTTCTAATATTTGCCTTAGTCTACAGCATATTTTGCTTTAATAAAAGTGATCCTCATGTTCTGTAGATTAAAATAGTGTAAAAAAAAATTTTAGGGTGTTTTTCACATTTCATCCCCTACAGCCACCCCGTACAGGACGACATTTTGACGACCATCGGATTTTGATGTTCCAGAAGGTAACGAATCATTTGAAATAGGTTTTAGCTTTTAACCTCGAAGTGCAAACGGAAATCATTTCTAGAGGGTTTTGGAGCGGCCGTGGACTCTACTATTATGTTAATTTTATATTTACTATTTCGGTATGTACTTATGTACTTAAAAAATAGTAGGTATTTTTTGTTTAGGTTTTACGTATTTTTCATTATTTACATTTTGCCTTAGTGGGTAACTCTATTTATTTCTATAGTATGTTAAAAGAGTATTGTATTTCATTATACAGGGTGAATCTTAGAGTGGCGGCCATATTTTTGGGGTTAATAGTACTAGTCGTCATGAACATGAATCCGATTTTTTTTTTTTTAAGGTTGTAAAATGGCCGAGTTATGAATTTTTTAAAAAAATTCGCGATTCATGTATAATTCCTGTAATTCCGGTGCCGCTGGGCAAGCACTTGCTGCATTACGTGTGCCCGGTCGACAGTGTTGCCAAGTGTAGATGATATAAAACCAATCGATTACATTTTACATTTTCACTTTTCATTAATAATTCAGAGATACCCAATCACGAGAGAGAGATAAGGGTACCTAGTGAAAATGAAAAATTAATTAAATCAATTGGATAAACAGGTTTATTGAAATACGCAGTTTTAACTTTCATAATGAAAATTGTAATACAAAACAAAATGAAAAAGCCGGCTGCATAGTCTGCATAATTATGACACAAAATGAAAAAGATTTTAAAAACAGAATTAGTTAGGCCATTAAATTTAAAACCACCCATCAGCTGTTAGAGTCGCTGAACTGTTTACAAACTATGACACTGACCTAGTTACTTAGCAGGTGCATTAACAAAAAAGGGTGATAAAAAAAAAAGGTTCTCCTGAAATGCAAAAGCCTCGCACGGCAGCGTGCCAGTTGTTTTTCTATGTTTTAGTTTTAGTTTTTAGTGTTAGTGACCAGTCAGACAGCAGCTAGTGTGGTTTATTATTGTTATAAAATTAAATTGTTTCAGTTTTTAGTGAAAGAAATTTATAAAAGTGGTAGTTTTGCGTTTGTGTTTTTAATAATTGAGTGAGGTGTACCTTCTACGTGTGTGTAGTTTTATTTTAGTGGTGTTTTAGAGGCGACTTTTATCTGTGGGGGCACATGAACAGTTTGGTGCACCGTACAATGTACGGTGGTTTGGTGTACACGACTCCTGTCAACAACGTTGAAGAATTACGGGAAATAGTAGAAAACGCTGCGAATCACATAAGGCAGAATACGGACTTCAATAAAGTTGGAGAATGGAGATTCTATGATGCGGCGAGCTACAGCGTGTTTGGAAAATAACGGAGGACAGTTTCAACACCTGCTATGAGAAATGCCGATCCAAGATAAGTAAAGATTTATTGCTATTAGAAAAAATAATTTTCTGTTCATTATTTGTTACTAAGTATTAAGTTTTTTAGGTATTACTTTTTTTATTGTTACACTCACGGAGAATAGTTTTTACTTTGTTATTGTTTAGATAGTTCATTTTATTTAGTTTCTTGTTTGCTTTACAATAAATTCCCCGTATTTTATTTCAGTCGTGAAGTTTGGCAACAACGCACTGTTCTAGACAGGCGTGTGCGTCTCAGTTATTAGACGTTACTCTCGCTAGCGCATTCCACTGGCGGGGTACCCAAATTCAAATAAAAAGGGTTTAAACAATATTCATTTTTCATAGCGCGTTAAAAAAAAAAAAATTTGTAGTTTTGTGTTCCCATAGTTGAACGGTGTCGCCTCATATAAATATGGCCGCCACTCTAAGATTCACCCTGTATTATAATGTTATTTTTAAAATAAATAAATTATTATTTTAATTATTATTATTATTATGTAATACTAACTAAATCATTCACCTCTTTTCTTATTTTGACTGATAGTATCAATACCTCTCTAAATACTTGCTTTTCGTCCCGAATGAACCTACGTGAATTACTGTATTTCAGGATAAACAATTTCGTCAGTGTTGTTTAATGTTGATATATTCAAGATGATTTTCCTAATAATTTAATGTACGAGAAAACTACTTTTATTATATTGTGATAAAAATCCTATTCATAAAGTTTGGTCTTTACGTACCTATCCCAAATTAATTATATTTTAAATTAAGCGCAATAAAGTTAATATATGTTGTAGTTAATGCCGACTCGGTGGCGTAGTGGACTAAAGCGTGAGTGACAGACATGGCTCTGGCTACACTGCCTATCGAGTCCGGGTTCGAGACCGGACACCGGCAAATGGCAATGTCGGTGGGTATGGATGTTTGTCTGCGTTTTTTCAAATGTGTAGCCCCCTTCCGGACAGCCTTTGGCTTTGGATTTGGGGGTTGTCTAATATATCTGTAATTGAAAATTTACTCGGATAGTTTATTAAGTTTCAATGATACTGTGAAATACAATGATTTTAATTAAAATAGAATGGGTTATTAAATAAATTGCGTATTTTTATACATACTTTTTACGTACCTACTAAAAAGATGTGCTTTATTTTTTGTTTCCGTTAAGAAATGTAAGCACTGTGCTAATAAAGTCTGAGAAAGTTTACCTACTTCAAATATGCGACAGTTACCTACATCGGTAACGGTAATTTTCAAAGTACACGTGAATATTTAGCGAAGAGAGTCAAAATTTAACTCAAATTAATTTATTTATAGAACCAATAATATATTTTGACTTTTATTCTTTTAATTATTGAACCTTATTTATAATTAGATCGTCTATAATTTGTGACATGTTTAGAATTTTTTAATAAAACTCAAACATCTACAGAATTCAGTATAGGTAGGTACAAATGACTTTATTAGTATGCACAAAAATAATCATATTCACTGATTCTGGTTTTGGTGTCATGGTGCTTTTAGATCCAGTCTCTATTCAAGACATTTGTAAAATTGTAAAATCACTGTTAAAAATTTACTATAATTTTGCTTGATTTGCTTTTAGTTTTAAAATATGTTTGTGATGACTAAATTACCTAATTAACTCACAATGTTATATAATTATCAATTTCAACATCAGGTAGTTAAAACATGAGAATAAACTTGCCTGTGCTTTCAGAGAGTTCATAAAGAAACCTGTACCTCCCTTAGGAGACTTATCGAAGTACAAGTTTACTAGAATGTTCCGCAAAAATCCTGGTGTACAGGACTAATGTACCGTTGTACATAAATAAGGCTATATTGTTTCTGAAAATATTAAATTATTATAGGACTGTGACCGGCGCGTTCGCCATAATATGAAATGTGGACCATACTTTTTGATAATTTTGATTTTACTTTAAAAAGGTGAACTGAAGATTATAAAGTAAAACGCTTGGTAAAACGTAATGAAAATTGTTCAAGTAATTTATTTTACTCGCAAAAACTGCTTTCAAATTCAAAAAATAGAATTACTTAGGTATTTTCTTAATTTTTTATTAATATGTTTTACAAATTGGCCTTTATCTCCTCTAATAATTGTATTAATATTTACATCAAATTACGTAACCTATCAAGGATCAAGAGGTGGGCGCATGTAATAAATTTATTATTGATGAGTAAATCAACAGATACAAAAAGTTTAATAGGAAGTCCGATGTAAATTAAATTCGAACCAGTTAATTAACGTAAAACATTTTAAAGCAGTAAAAACAAACAAAGCAAAGGTTGCCGCTGCGTAATATCTCACGGGATGCAAATAATCATCATAAACAAATATTGAATCAGATACACAGGGCATATCGGCATGTGGTTTTGTACGCAAATAGTAAATAAACAGTAATCACAGAATTCGACATTAATATCTAATAATTTATGGGCAGAATTATTTCTTACCAAGGCTGCAACACACATCAAGCTGTATTGGTAATTTAATTAAAATAATATTGTACCTATAACTAACAATACAATACCATAAATTATATTAAGCTTAAACAATAATAAAAAAACCAAGACCAAGAATTAGTCCTCACGGACGAATCGAGTTTAAATGTTTGGGCAAAATATAATTTCATGTTAAATGAACTACCTATGTATTATTCAAAGATGACGTCGGAGGCATTATCAATTAAAAATATTTAATAAATAGTTAAGTAGCAGTGTCTTTTGAAAGGATTTTAATTATCCACATACTCGTTATTCAAACATTAAAATCTGGCAAATCATTCTGAAAACCTTGTGATGAATATCATAAACAGAATAAATAGAAGAAAATACTTTCAAGTCAAATGTTATAACGACATTTAAAATAAAAACATAATTCTGTTGAAAATATGAAAATATTAATAGGGGGTCAGCATTTGCATTAAAAACTTACATGCATCTTATTTTGTGCAACGTTAATCTTATCGTTTACTTAGGTAATTGCTTAAATAGTTGTCATTTCATCATAGCGAATATTTACTTCGATGTTTTGAAAACAGTGGAAATAAATGTGCTTTGATTCAATTTTTGTTTCCAACGTCAAATTTAAATTGAAATTGTCAGTATTAATAATATGTTTTGTCCGTAGTCATAAAGATACCAAAGTATACTTAGTATTCAGAAATAGGGCCGACAATTTGTAGTGAACCTTCTTGTACATATCTACTTCAGGAAAGAGGAAAAGAATGACTCCTGGCTACCATCTTTAGTTCATTAGACACCTTAAAATATAGTTTGGGAAGTAAAACCAGCATGAAAACAGAGTGTATTATTACTCCATGAAAGACATTACAGAATTTAGAAGACTAAATAAATAATACTAATGATGCATTCAAATAAAAAATTATGATAATTTTTTTTTTGATGTGCCTGTAAATTTCTTAAAACAAACCACGAACTCGTGTCATTTTATATACTATTTCATTAAGTGTTTTAATTGTGATAAATGTCTTTCTCATCATCTTTAATGATGACACCATGATTCAATGTACCAAAATTCTTTTAAAAAGATAGGTCTCGAAGAAACTAATCAATACTAAATCTTGCTGAGCACTCGACATCGGTAATGTTTCATTCTTGGTTAGAGCCTATTCTACACTACACTCATTGGTAAAAGTTGTAGTTACAAACAAAACCAAATATGCCATAAACAAGTTGCTTCAAGATCGTAATGAAGTACTTAGATTGTCACCTTACTACTACCAATAAGATCTAGTAGAGTAACGTTGAGTATCGCAATATTATGATTTGTACGTTGGCGAAGTTAATTTCAAAGACAATCAAGTTTAGGAGGTGTAACCATAATTATTGTGTGATGGCAGAAATTACTTGTAAGGTAATATTGAAAATGTAAAGTCCGTTATATGAGGGTAAACTGTCGGTTATTAATTTGAATTGGATGGAGCTCCGATAATAATAAAGATGTTTGTTTTGATCTTCATGTTAATCATTATAATGATAATTATTAAATATTTTATTTCTTTTAAATTTAATCAATAAAGTGTAATTGTTAAAATGTACCATCATAAACGAAAAGTAAACCATATTGGCGTAACGATTTAATTGTGGACAATTTCTGTACGATTACGATGACTAATATAACTGAAAATAACTATACCATACCATACGATTCTTATTTAAAATAATGTAAACTTTGCGTAGTTACTTTTTCCATTGTTTAATGCATGTCCTAAAAACAACAAAGTAATGATATAGATTTACTGTGTACTTTTGCCAGTTAGTTACTGTTAACGTAAATATTTGTTCTTTTAAAAATATGTGTCTGTAACAGAGCAACTATAAATAATTGATGATGCATACAAACAGAAAGAGAAATGAAAATCGATTATGCCCAGCACACGCCGTCCTCTTTAAATTTGTGAAAAATAAATGCAATTAAGAACGAAAACAACGACTGAATAAGTTATTTAGGAGGGAAGAAACATGTTGGTCTGGGGTTTGTATATTTTAAAGTTGTTTTAATGTTATTATTGAGTTGCTCGCCACAAAGCTGCTGAATGTGCTTGTTTAATATTTATGTTGAGGGCTGAACACCTCGGGGACGTTCTGGCTCGAATTGAAATTATGAAAACTCACCATGTTACAACATGTGTATGTGCATCGCATTGGATCACAAAGGCCGCAGACTTTTTGATCCTCTTTTGAATTAACTCTCTGTAATAGAAGCGGCGCTCGCAGATATTGCGATATTAAAGTGACTAAATGCGTGTGATATGCACTGGCCTGGTCATTATCGTTTCTAATTTAATTTAAAAAATCGATATACGCAAAAATGTAGGTCTAAATTGAAGGATGGCTAAAATAGCATTATAGATTTAGGTATCATTACTTTAATAAAATATACCTATCACGGCTATAATATTTCTAACTCGTGTCAAAAACAACCAAAATTATTAAAATTATTATTAGGTAAAGAAATGATACTGAAGTATAACAAAAAACACAGTAAAGGGGAATCTATAAATGCATGTTTTTGATTAAACGATTACTATTTAATTGTTATATTAGAACGAAACTTCAGTGAGGTTAAGTTATGAAAGAACTACAGAAAGAAATGTGTAATGAATATTCCTTGTTTTTCTCTGGTATTTTCCGAGATATAACGTTTTTACGTGAACTCATGCTGTTTTTAGGTAACACGTTTTCATGCTCTGAATTTTCAATAATTTTTAATGGACTTATATATACACTCGTCAAATTTGCTTCGGGACACCTTAAAATTGACCAAGATTTACAACGCTGTAAAACTGTCAAAAATGTATGGATTTGTGCCGGATTTTTAGCGTTTCAAGGGAAATTTAATTGGCTTTCATCTTACCTATTTAACTCTAAGATAAAGATACAAAAACATGTTTATACAGGGTGTCAAACGAATGCCTGTTTTTTCAGTCAATTTTTATCTTGAGCACAGCGTTAACCAAACACCCTGTATATTAGAATTTTATAAAATTTGCTTGTCTTATGTCTCTGCTTTAAAACATTTTTTGAATTTTGCTTCTACCTTTTTTGTAGAAAAAGATACAGAGGTTTTAATAAAATGTTACATTTTCACAGCGTTATAAATCTTGATCAATTTTAAAAGGTGTCCCGAAGCAAATTTTTAGTGTATATTTACTGCAAATAATTCATGCAAATTCATGCAAATTCTATTTAGGTCATGAAATCTTCATTTGCTTGAATTATATACAATAGGTTCTTGTATATATCTTGTATATTTTTCACATCTTGAGGCACATCTCCTTTTAATGTAGAAATAATATTTATTTTTTTAGTTAAAAAACTAATAATATCATATATTTCATCAATATGTTTAACTGAGAAATACGGGACTGTTAAAATTGATAAGACGTACACAGGGAAAATTCTGGAATGTATTGTAAATTTTTATGTGGTTACTTAAAAAAAATCTGAAAATGTTGGAAGAAAAAGGTCAACATCTACTTGTGTTCTCAAGATATTTTGTCCCAATTATTTTTTTAATGAAAACCCTATGTTTTGTGGCAAATTTGGCAAGAGCATGTATTTCTCCCTGTGGTTCAATGTATTTTTGATACATAAGAAAATTTGATTGATTAAATATAAATATTGAAATTTGAATTCTAAACATAACAACCACCCAGTGCAGTGTTATAAAAATTATTGGAAGTGATATTGAATGAACGCATTTAATTTCTTTTTCTTTTGCTGAACACGAAATGTAGGTATATTATATATCGACAAGTTATCTATTAAATGATAACGTTTAGGGAAACACTCCCTTTCCGTTACGTTCACTGAAGTTTTATGTTTGTTTAAATTCAGAAACGTTAAAAAAATTTTCGTTCATTCTACCGTTCGATTGCGTCCGTTGAGAACCACGCCGGGGTGTTGCTTTCGACCCCTACGCTTCCGTTTTTACTCCTAGCACTCCTCTGAGATACGAATTTTTAGTAAACGATTTAACATATCGTGTTTTCCCATTTTAGCATTTGAATGTTATGGTCTATATTCAGCCGATAAGGACTTCTAATATATGACGGATTTATCTGGTTTATTTCTAAAGTAAGAAACGTGGTTTGTTAATATTTGTGTGCGTCTTCCAAAAAACATCGATTTTTGAGGGTTTTTTTATTATATCAGCATGAGTTTAATGTAAATATATCTATGGGTGCTTTGGCGTATTTCATATTACTATACGTACACACAAGCGAATGGAATAGGAAACGTAATAATTTACGGCGTGCTTCGCGCACAACTACTCGCTTCAGTGAGTTGCATCCAGGAAACCTGTTTCTGACACATGGGCCCGCTACACACATCTTAATACTAAAAATGATTGTGCATTGATCAATATGCAGTCAATTACTCGTGTACGGAAAATAATATTATATTTTTTAATATTCGTTCAAGAAGGCCGTCACCTTGCTTAAAAATATCTATGAACTTTTTACCATTTTGAAATTTTGTATAAGTATAACTTACTATTTTGAACGACTTTTCTTAATAACATTTTCTTGTATATTTTATAAAAAATGCTCTAACTACATAAAGAATGGTTTCAACTTACTTAGTTAACAAAACCTACTTGATTTAGAGAAAGTGGGATTCTGGGTAAAAAATAGTTTTCACTGAAACAGGGCTTGTCCCTCGAAGACAACAATCCAATTTGAAAATGTTTGACCAAATACACCTATTTTTGTATCAATGCTTAGACTCACTGTGCGTGTATTGATTGCGATTTAACACTTGAAAATTGTCATTCACTATTTTTGCGATAAAGATGATTTGATTTTTTTAATAATCAAAGTGTTAAAGAAAATGTTTCGTCACAAAATAAAATTTTTATCATTGGGTACTTTTTTCTTATTCTGATAGGTATAATCTAAATATCATAAATAACTTTATGTGAAAAGGTTAAAAGGATAATGCATAAATAATAGTAATAAACTATTTTATTAATATTTCCCAAACTGTCTATTTTCTGTTCTCAGTTTTAATATTTAACCTTCAAAAAAAATGTGGATATTAACGTACCATTACATATTATTATTAATGTAGTCAACAAGACAGGCACTTATGCCTTTATTCGAATTATCCTTTCCTGTAAGGTATTGATATGTTGAAGGAAAATTTTAACGGCAACCTTATTCAGAAAATGTGACGAGCATTAGGTAGGGGAGGCCAGGTTTATTAACGCAAGTATGCTTTTCAGGGGCTGGATAAAACCTGCTAAAAAATTCAGATCTACCGCTCATGGGGAACGAACTTATTATCTGCAACCGATAATGCGGAGACATTATCAAAATAGGCCAAGTATACGTAGGTATTTTATGTTGTGTATGCAGCTGAAATAAAAATATGTTTTACAATTTTATATTTTGAAAAATTCAGCTACCTTAAAGTCGAAATTCTGCTAAATAATAAATATTTACTATGTAAATATATTTATGGTAAAGTCTGTTTCATCTTTCTAAGACACTCAAAAACGGCGGCTTTGTTTGATGTCGATAAAAACCTCAAACGGGCCGGGTGTTTTTATAAATACGTTTTAGAAATATGAAACCGACTTTATATCGCTTTACTATGTTGTAAACATGTCTTAAATTTTCTGAGATGAACGAAAACATCCGAGAAAGTTTAAACGCATATAAACTTAAAGGTAATATTCCAAGTTATTATAATTCGGATACTTATTATACCTAGAGGATTTTTATTTCTTCATGCCTTAACAATATTTTAAATTTCGTAGTGTTCTGCAGAATTAATGATAATGACAAATTTATATTTGGTAGACGTTATTTCTAATTTTCAAAGATTATTTATTTTAATCACCTTATTTCTTTATATTCGTATCTTTGATCACACAGATAAACATAAACCCTTTGAGTCGGTATGGAATATTAAAAGCTATGTTAGAAAACGATGCACAAATGTAGCACAAGCCCGGGATGCTTTTCAAATGGTAAATTTGCGTGGTCACTATATCGTGACATATATATCTATCAAGAAAAACAACTCTAGCATAAAATAGATTCATGTTTCAAAATGTTCGACGCACCCCAAATCCCAATCCAAAAATAAATTAAAGTCCAACAAACTTATGTCATCAAAACTTCTAATAATAATGTAAGAAACAACAATATAAAGCCAGTTTAGCAAGTACGCGTGCATTGGGCAAAAGAACCGCCAAGATTAGACTATCATATAGCAGTTTTCTCAACTTTTTTGTTTTATTTCTTTCAAGACGATTATATACTTCTTTACATTAACATTAATAAAAATGAAAAATAATAAAATATGTTTCATAAAATCTGTTCAAAATTTTCTATGAATTTTAAGAAAATGCGAAATACGCTTCTTTAATTAAGAACTTTTCGTATATGAAGTGACAAAAAACCACACGCATGCATCAACAGTAGAGTAGTAATGGCGGAGCTGGGTCTCCCCCCACCCTTTTTTTTTTGTGGTGGGGGGTAACTAGGGTAATTCGAGTAATGTAGGTAATTAGACTGATGTAATTGCAATAGAGGTAATTAGAGTATTGCAGGTAATTAGCCTGATGTAGTTGCAATAGAGGTAAGTAGAGTAATGTGCAGTAATTAGACTGATGTAATTGCAATAGAGGTAATTGGAGTGGTGCAATGCAATTGTAGTTGTAATTAGTGTATGTACCAATATGTGTATGAGTACTCCAAGTAGAGGTGGTGGGGCAGCTTCACTCCGTGTATATAAATGAGGATGAGGAGCACACAGCCATTTGTGGTGCTAGTCTCCCAGAGTAAAGACATAAAATGTATATTTGTACTTCTTGTGGTGTAAGTTTTACACGTGGTGACAATTTGCGAAGACATCAGAGGCAATCTTGTAAGAAGATACATGATAGTGGTCCGCAAGCAAAATATCCTAAACTGGAATGTAATCCTTCAACATCTACAAATATGGAAACTTGTAATTGCTGTAATGTGACTCTAAGCACAACCCAAATGAATTCCCATAGAAGGACATTGCAGCATAGGACAAATTCATGTGTTCCGTTTATAGAAGGTGTAGAAATTGTGCAGAGCGCTTTCAAATACAGGATTGTAACCTATCGAGTATATAGCGAAAATAATCACCAAGACTATGTAATGTTCTTCAATGAAATTAGATCAAAAATATTAAATCTCTTCGAGGAAGTGTTACGTATTCATAATACAGTAAAAGTAAATATGGAAACGTTTGCTACGTACGTATTACAGACACAGGAACTATCTGAAATGAAATCATTTAACACTTCCAACAAAATCTTGGATCAAGCTATGGATTTGAACAATACTTTGGACACCTTTGTGGATGCTATGATTACACAAACTACGGAGTTCCTGGAACGTGATTCAGGTATTTAAACATACATTAAGGTGGAAAGAAAATGACTAATTATAATTTAATTTTAGGATGGGCCCTCGAACGAATTGCTTTTGTTGAAATCAATGTGAATAAATATAGTCCTCTGGGTGGTTCATCATATGTCAAGTTGCCAAAATCCATAGAAAACAAGAAGGCAGTGGTAAATGTAAAAAACCAGGATCAGTATTGTTTTGCTTGGGCTGTAACTTCAGCGTTGTATCCTGCAAATGGCTGCACATCTGAGACCTCATCATATCCACATTTTTCAAGAGTTTTAAATTTATCAGGTATGAATTTTCCAGTAAAATTGCGGGATATTTCAAAATTTGAGGAGATGAATAATATTTCAATTAACGTGTACGGGTTAGAAGAAAAATTTGAGAATAATAGAATAAAGTATGAAGTTGTTGGGCCTTTACGTTATTCTGAAAAAAAACTATTTATGCATGTAAATTTGTTACTACTTTCCGGTGAATGTGGTGTAAATCATCACTGTAAGAAAGATTGCGCTAATAATCACTATTGTTGGATAAAAAACTTGTCTAAGCTAGTTTCCGCTCAAATTTCAGCTCATGATCATAAAAAGTACTTTTGTGATGGTTGCTTACTATATTTTAATAATGAGCGTCAGTTATTCCAGCATCAGAGAAATGACTGTAATCATGTTTATACAACAACACCATCGACACAATTTCGGATTGATAAATATGGTAAACAAGTACCTGAAAATATATTAAAATTTGAAAACTTTGAAAGACAAATGCAAGTACCATTTGTAGTGTATGCAGACTTTGAATCAATTCTGAAACCTATTCATACTTGTGAACCGAACCCCGAACGTTCTTATACAAATAAAACTTTTATACACGAACCTTACTCCTTCGCATATTTCATAAAATGTTCTTTTGACAATTCTTTATCAAAATTTGAACTCTATCGAGGATCTGATGTAGCCAAAGTTTTTGTATCGCGTATTGAAGCCGATGTAAGGGAAATCTATAACAGATATATGAAAGATATAGTCCCAATGGCTAAACTCACAGCACAAGAAAGACAAGACTTCCTGAATGCGACCGTATGCGGTATATGTGAGAAACCATTTAAAGTAGAGGATGTAAAAGTTAGAGATCATTGTCATATAACTGGTAAAGTAAGATTTGGTGCCGCACACTCTGTATGTAACTTAAATTACAAATTACCAAATTTTGTACCTATCATATTTCACAATATGAGTGGCTACGACAGTCACCTATTTATAAAACAGCTCTGTGCACATAAGGACAGAGTTGATGTTATAGCACAAAATAAAGAAAAATATATATCTTTCACGAAACACCTTTATATGCATGATTACGTCAATAAGAAAGGGGAGAAAAAACGGAAATTTATACAACTACGATTCATCGATAGTTTTAAGTTCTTATCAACATCGTTGCAAAATTTAGGGGGCAACTTAACTGATAACCAATTGTTTGTTACGGGAAGTTTCTATACAGATAAGGAAAAATTTAATTTAATGAGGCAAAAGGGTGTATTTCCATATAGTTTTATGGATAGTTTAGAGAAACTAAATAATGTAGAGTTACCCTCGAAAGATGAATTTTACGATAACCTAAATGAAGAACATATAACAGATAAAGATTATCAGAGGGCTAACGATGTGTGGAACTTGTTTGATTGTCAGAATTTGGGCGATTACTCAGATCTTTATTTAAAATCAGACGTACTCCTTTTGTGTGACGTATTTGAAAATTTTCGTAAAATTTGTTTGGAAAAATATAAACTTGATCCTGCTCAGTATTACACTTGTCCGGGTCTCTCGTGGGACGCTATGTTAAAACTAACCAAAGTGGAGTTGGAATTATTAACGGACATTGATATGATCCATTTTTTTAAAAAGGGAATACGTGGTGGAGTAAGCCAGTGTACGGAAAGGAAACATATTGCGAATAACAAATTTCTCCCTAACTACGACCCCAAAGAACCTTCTTCATTCATCACATATCTAGATGCCACGAACCTATATGGGCATAGTATGTCGCAACAATTGCCGACAGGTGGATTCGTGTGGCTGTCCGAAGAAGAAATCATGAATTTAGATATTACGAGCATTTCAGATGAAAGCACCCATGGGTATGTTCTCGAAGTAGACATACATTATCCACAAGATTTACACGACTTACACTCAGACCTACCCTTTTTAGTAGAAAATATTATTCCACCAAAATCAAAATCGAAATTGACAAAACTGATACCAAATTTAAACGATAAGAGGAGATATATTGTGCATTATATAAATTTGAAACAAGCGCTAGATAACGGGTTAATGGTTATAAAAACACATAGAATACTTAAATTCAAACAATCACCTTGGCTTAAAAAATATATTGACCTAAACACCGATATGAGAAATAAGGCTAAGAATAAATTTGAAAAAGATCAGTATAAATTATTAAATAACGCAGTATTCGGTAAGACAATGGAAAATGTTGATAATAGAATGGATATAAAATTAGTTACCCACTGGGAGAGCGTTAGGCGGAGTATGGGTGCAAATGCATTAATAACACGCCCTAACTTTAAATCATGCTCAATATTTACTGATGATTTTGTAGCCATCCATATGGGTAAACTAAAGGTAGTCTACAACAAACCAATTTACGTTGGTTTTTGTATCTTGGAGTTGTCTAAGACAGTATTATACAACTTTTTCTACGACGTTATCAAAAAACATTTCGGCGATAATGCTTCTTTGCTGTATACAGATACGGATTCGTTGATTATAAAAACATTTACAGATAACTTTTATAATTTCATAATACAGAATCCAGACAAATTCGATACATCTAACTACGAAGAAATAAATAAATTTAATATTCATAAGGGCTTGTCGGTGTTAGGTAAAATGAAAGACGAGTTCCCCTCTGATCCCATTATTAGTTTTTATGGTACGGGTGCGAAAGCTTATTATATACAATCGGTGGATAATGAACTCAAAAAAGCTAAAGGTGTGAAGAAATCTGTTATTAGAAAGCAGCTGTCAATAGATGACTATAAGAAAATCGTTGAGCGGGGAGGTTTAATATTTAGAAAAATGAATACGTTTCGGAGTTGCTTGCATGACATTTACACAGAAATAAAGAACAAAGTGGCCTTGTCCCAACACGATGACAAACGTTTTGTTATTCCTAATACTACTAAAACATTACCGTGGGGGCACCGTGACATATCATTTTTTCAGAGCGAACAAGAACAAAATATAGAACGACTGATAGTTGCCATAAATAATATGGAGAAAAAAAATGAAAACTTGGACGCTTTACTTGCAGCAATAGCTGATTTAAGCCAATAATTAATTTAAAATTTTTATTTCATCTTCTAACGTAAAGGTCGAAAATTCGAATACATGAACTACTAAACTGGAAAATTCAAACTACAAAATTTCACCAATATTTAATTGTAACATTATAATACAAAATTATTGTGATAATTTTAAGTACTTTCAAATAATAGAATAAAAATATCTAAATAAAAATCACAGTGTTGTTATTAGTAAACCTTTCTCCCAAAATAAGTTAAATATCGATTAGGTTAAATCGTAAATTATAAATAATGTAGGTAGTGACTTGAAGAGGTGTGTGTAATGATACAGTTTTACAATGTAAGAGTAGGTGACGTTGCTAAAACTAAAATGTCGTTTTATGCTGCAGTCAGGAATGTGATGTCATTTCAAATAGAAAGTTGTTGCGTCAGTTATTCGATGTGCGCATGACATTTAGAAAAGTTTGACGTCACTTTGTAGCGGGATTCTGTTGAGACAAAGAAAATCAACAGTGGGGTGAAAGCTTGGCTTGCATAAATCACGTGATGTCGTCCAACCAATGAGAGACGAGAGTGGTCACCCACTCCCTACCGTTGGAGGGGGAAGTTAGCTTGGCTTGGGTTTGAGGACGCTTACAAGATTCTTTCCGTCTTCGCCTGTGCTAGTGTGTGCAAGTGTGCTCTCGTGAATTTCATTGCTCAGTTTTTGTGAACAAAATGGTAAGAACCGTTAAAAATGTATCATCTGCTGGTGGGCGTAAAAGGCGCTCGTCGACACCGCCACCAACTTTACCGCCCTTGACTTTAATGACGTATTTGGCTACGTTTAAACCATCACCTGACGCATCTACGGCGTCAGGTTCCGCCATTAATGGCGGTGCTGTGAAGTCAGCAATAAAAAATCCATCCTCTGGCAGGGTTAATGTTTTAAACAACATTATTGTTAAAGATGGTATTGCTGCTGACGTTGGGGGCGCTTCGTGTTCTAACGAAGGCGGTAGTCAGCTAGCGTATCATGGGCACCATCAGCAGATGCACGGCAATATACATCCTGGCGCAGATTTACCTGTTTTGCACCTTGAAGATGGTGACCTCGGCAATACCGTCAATGTCACCGTATCCAGGAGTAATGCAGGTAAAGCCGTTCATACCCCGAAATTACATGGTTTGGCTTTAAACAAAAAATTTAAAGTCACACCATCTACTTCAGGGTGTCAGGATGTACGCGCATCTCATCCGCGCAAATCATCTATGTCTCTGGTGGCACATGACTCCGATGACGACTTTTTGCCTAGTAATGTAAACAACAATAAAAACACAAAGTCGTCGTCGGCGCCATCAAAAGGTAAAGGTAGACGTACAGAAACACAATCCATAGACTGTGACGCGACTTTATGGGACGAGATAATGGATTTCGCGCAGACAGTTGTACCTGCCCCTCTAAGTCCGCTACCTGCTTCACCAAAAAAAAATAAGGTTTCGGCAGGTAAAGGGCAGGTAAAACCGTCTGCGTCGTTTGTGGCTGTACCTCTACCTGGCAATAGCGCATTACAACAGCCAAGCTGTTCTAATGCGGTGTTGCCACCACCACGCAATGACGCATTAGAACAACCGGGTTGCTCTAATGCGGTGTTGCCACCGCCGCCAGAGGTAGCTCCGATTGTTAATGAGAATCCGCTCCCAGCACAAGCGGACTCTGATTCTGAATCGGAGGTGTTCTCGCAAGTTGACACCAAAACATCTGTTAAACAATTTTTTAAAATATACGGTCAACTTAAGAGAACACATGATTTAAATTTGAGGCTTTGTCGGGATCATCCGAAAATCTTGCGTCGTGCTGCTGATATGCGGGAAAGAGCCGCAAAATTAGAGGCCGACGTAAAGAGACAAAGGGAGGCTCTCGACAAAACTGCAAAGCAGATGAGGTTTATTTCGGATCAAATGGGTGGCTGAGCACTTGCGCACACGCGGCGGAAAGTTATTTTAAGTTAGATTTTAAGTTAGTTAAGAATATTGTTAGTTAGATAAGATTATTGTTAATTAGGTTTAAAATATAGTATTAATAAAAAAACATTAAAAAAATAAATGCAAAAAAAAAAATTTAAAATGTTTGTCAAAAAAAATAAATGACAAAAATAATTAAAAAAATAAATGCCCCAAAAAAAATAAAAATTTGTCAAAAAAAATAAATGACAAAAATAATTAAAAGAGCATACAAATAAAGGCAAATTAATTAAGTTAGATTTTTAAGTTATTTAAGAATATTGTTAGTCAGATAAGATTGTTAATTAGGTTTAAAATATATTATTAATAAAAAAATATTAAAAAAAATTAAAAAGTTTGTCAAAAAAATAAATGACAAATAATTACAAAAAAATGATACAAATAAAAGACAAAAAATGATAAAAAATAAATTACTGTGTGTAATATTATGTAAGAATATATTGTTAAAAATAAATATAAAAAAGTTTAAAACAAATTTTAAAAAGTGAATAAAAAATGATAAAAAAATTAATTAGTTAATAAAATATATACACCACATGTAATTAATTAATTGTGCATATTATGAGTACATGTTTGACATGAATAAACACATAATGTAAAGGTTAATTAATTTAAATAAATAAAGAGTTTAATAGGTTAATAACAACATAAAAAAAAAAAAAAAAAAAAAAAAAAAAAAAAAAAAAAAAAAAAAAAAATTAAAAAAATCGAATTTTAAACACATGAAAATCAAAATTAATGGTTAATTAGGAAAGGTCAAAGGTCAAATTTAAAAAAAAAACCGGAGAACCACCACCTCCTTTCTCCGGGGGGCGTCCGAGGATTCGATCCTGTGATCTTCTGAGCGACCACAAGATCGACGCGTATTTGCCCGCTCGGCTACTCGAACGCCCCACAAGAGTTTGGTCTATTTCCTAATTTCAACAAAAAACTACCTGCTCATCGATCCGTATTTACCAGGCAGGGCCGCATGGCCTTAGGCTATAAAATCAACCCAAGCTATCGGCTTTATACATTTACAACTGTATTATTTTGAATCAGTTTATATCTTGAGATATTTTAATTTAATTTAAATAATAATAAATAAAAGATAACCATTTTTTTTCAAAATACTTTTTAATAAAATCATTCATATGTTCATTTGTTTTAATATTTATATGATTTACTAATTTTCACAACTTGTAATATACAGGGTGGCACAAATATTTTTATTAATTAAAAAATATATACAATTAAACTTAAAAATAAAATGAAATATAAATTTACATTAATAAATACTACTTATAACGAATCAAATTTAGTAAAACACGTTGTATCGTTCACGCAATTGTTTTATTTACATTATTACATGTATGACATACTTCAATTCGATGCAATTGCACCAAGTTTGTGCTGCAACATTTACATTTCGTTATCATTGCACCATCCAACGTCGTCGTTTTGTGAATATTTACATGCTGGTGACGTCCGGACACTATCCGTGTATAGGATATATAACATAGCCCACACAGGAAGTGTTTGGTTGCATCCGGCCTGGTTCTGATTATGACAAAAGACGCTGACGTGCAATATAGTCTCCGCCGATCATCATAATTGTTTAATATTTTTCCGGAGAAGGCTAACTCTTCCGCTTCGTCTTCCACATCATCCCCAAGACCTTCATCTACACTGACGGGAACCAGGTTGCCATCTTGATTCAAGTCCTGAAGCTCTTGATTTACACCATCTCGGTGTAACACCATTGCACCCATATCATTTTCTGCCAGTTCAGTGAGGAATCGTCTATAAGCCATCTTTAAATGTTGGAACTCAACTGATTTGATGTTAAACCTCCTCCGTTTTATATTCTATAATTCGTGACGGTGACGCCCTTCCTATTGCGTCAAGTTTACTATTAGCTATTTAAACCAAGAGTGACCACAAGAGGAACGCATTCAAACTTCTTACGTAACACAATCGTGTCTTAAAACAGAAGTGCATACAATGGTCCTACCAAGAGAGTGGAAATTAAAACCAATAATAGCAGTACAACCGTATAGTTACAATAATTCAAGAATTTGCCATAATTGCTATACTGCATGGAGGAAGCAAATTATCAACCCATGCACTGGACTGTGCAAAAAGTGTGTAATTCAGAACCCAGTGCAGAAAAAAGAATTTCGAGACAATTGTCCAAATGAAACACTACTTGATTATTTTTAATTTTTTTACAATTTAAAATGAAGGAAATAAATTAAATAAATATTTAAGAGTTTATTAAGTAAATAAATGTATTAAATGACTTACAATTAATTTATTTACTAAAACTATTTATTAAATTATTTACAATGTTTAATTTATATGGATGCCTAATCTGTTCCCTCGCAGACATTATCGCACTCTATCAAGAGCTGATAATCTGACCAGTGGCTCTGGTCAGGTGATGGCTGGCCGTCTGGATCGTAGAACACCGTTTCCATAGACCATGCTGATGGTGATGTTGCCCTATCAGTGCTGCTGTCCGGGGGGTTATCTTGGTCCTCGCCTAGATTCTCACCTATCCAATAAGATGAAGGTGATATTGGTCTGTCGTCAATGCTATCTGGGGTAGCTTGGTCATCCTGGTCCTCTTCGTCTTCCTGGTCCTCTTCGTCTATCGAATACGATGGAGGTGACCGTTCCCACCAATCACTGCTGTCTGGGTCGTATTCACTAGGCATTGACCAGGTCGAT
Organism: Rhagium mordax; assembly: GCA_963680705.1. Classification (NCBI taxonomy): domain Eukaryota; kingdom Metazoa; phylum Arthropoda; class Insecta; order Coleoptera; family Cerambycidae; genus Rhagium; species Rhagium mordax. The sequence continues at coordinate 25,324,015 of OY796658.1, read as the reverse complement.
GACGTTGATTTTGAGTCGGTGCTGGAGGAGACGCAATTTACTTGAGAAGTGTCCATGATGTTAATAATTTTAAATCTGACAAACAAGAGCGTTGCTGTGTGTTATATAAAGCAAACTAATCTCCACCCCCAGCAGTGGCGCCTCCTACAAACATTACTTTACAGGCACCTCTATTATTGATGATGGAGAGGGGGTAAACATTTAATGTATAGTGTTTTACTGAATCAATGAATAAGTTAGGTTGGCCGAGTGGTTAAGGTGTCAAACTTCACTAATTAAAATTCATAATAACACGTATCCTATGATTGGATATGAATACCCCCTCTATTATTTTAGAGTGACTCCCTCCCCACACTACTATATATATGGGAGTAATATTAAACCAAACTTAGTTGCATTTACTATTTCTATCTATATACCACGTATCGAAATGGCAAATCCATCTATTATATCTATTCTAAGACGGTTGGCGCAAGAAGATTCCAATAATTGGATGCTGTTTAATCATGAGGCTGCGGAGATGGGGGTACCTGCTGAGGCTGTGGAGATTGGAGCACCTGCTGATGTTGATGCCAATGGTGCCAACATCGATATCCAGGAAGTCATCGAAGGCGGCGAAAATGGTATAGTGGACGATGGAGTCGACGAAATGGTGGACGATGGTATAGAAGTCGATGTTGCGGACCTCATCGAGGAAGACCAGCACGAGATGGCTTTCCAGATAAAAGATATGGTGGCTGGTACAATGGACAAGGTGTGTGCTACAGCGGCCTTCGTTGTGGTATGCAGCATTGACCAGGGAAAATACTTTATGTGCACTAGGTGCTACGTATCGTATTCTCGCATGGTCGTAGAGGGGGCTGTTCACCAACACGCAAGTCTGCACAACACGGTTGAGTGGTGGGACGTACCTACCATAAAGTGCAAAGCTTGTGGCGATGACACAGTGACAGTCGGTGCCATCGAAGGTTGTTTTGTGTGCAATAATACTGGAAAAAGAACAGTACCCATATAATAATATTAGATTTTCTAGTTTGTACTTTTTATATTATTTTTTATGTTTGTTTAATGTTTAATTATAATTTTTAATTATATTTAATTAATTTTATGTTTTATGTTATATGTATATTTGTATCATTCTTATAATATAGATTGTAGGAAAATAAAAAGGAATTAAAACATTTATGTGTATGTTTATTATCTTTCAAGTGTTAAAAAAAAAAAAAAAAAAAAAAAAAAAAAAAAAAAAAATGATTATTTTTAATTTTTTTACAATTTAAAATGAAGGAAATAAATTAAATAAATATTAATAAAGTATATTCATTTTATTATTCATTTGTGACACATATTAAAATATTTCAATCGACATAACTATATAATGATACATTAATATATTTTTCTAGTTAATGACAATTTTAAACAATAGAAGCTATATCAACCCACGAATTGTGTTCTACAGATAGCCCCAACCACTTTACCAGCACTTTATTTCCTTTCTTCTTTAATACATTTTCAACTAGATACACATCGGGGTATTTTGCTTTTAGTAGCTCCATTTCATAAAAACATCCCTTGATTGGGTGTCCAAACAAGTCTTCTATCAGGTAAGTTGTGGGATTTGTTATGTTTATTTTGGTAATTTTAAAAAGTTCTGTTGAAAAGTTCGGTGTAAACCCTTTATCAAATACACCTTTATACTTGCTAATACGAACTATATCACCGAGATGAAATTTCGGTTTCAGAGCAATCTTAATATAATTATATACGTTTAAATGTGTAGTTGGTTTGACATCAATGGGCTTTCTGCCAGTTGTACGATGGACTTTGTCATTGTAACTTTTTGTAACGTTTGGTAGGATATCGAGCCATTTATATTTACCCATAGCTGAGAATTCTTTATACAACCAATTTTTTAATGTGCGGATTACTCGCTCAACAATTGCTGCTTTTTTTGTGCTATACGTAGAATAATGATTAATTTCGTGCCGCTTCATTAATGCGGAGAACTTTCTGTTATAGAATTCAGTACCATTATCGGTCTGTAAATTTCTCGGTGAATAATTTGCTTCTTGAATAATAGTCTGCATAGCCTTGGTAACTTCTACAGCTGCTTTATTTTTAATAGGTTTGGTCCATACGTACTTGGAATAGCAGTCAATCACTACAAGAATATAACGATACCCTCTATTTTTATCAGCGTATGGCTGCATTTCAGCTAGGTCTGCTTGCCACAAATCACCAAACCCCTTAATTATGGTTCGCCTTCTACGAAAATTTCGTCGAGCATTTCTATGTAACTCGTTAACAACTTGTAATTTTTCGCTGCTAACCTCCATTATAAAATTGTCTTCAGCTATATATCAACTTCAGGCATTAGTTCTGGTGGAAATGCTAGGCCTCCGGATTGCACCTTCTTTGGTTGGAGTTCGGTGGCAATATGCTCTAATTTAGAGATTCTAGTGATTAAAGTATTGCGATTGTTTATGGCCGAACGTTTAACTTCAGAAATTGCTTTATCAACATATTTCCTCATTTCTATTTTCATTTTCTGCATCATCTCATTATTTTGTTTATTGAAAATAGCGCGATTTTCTTCTCCACTTCTTATAAGTCCCACATCAACATATTTTTTCATTTCCCCAATAATTACATCGGTTGTATCAAAAATAGCTTTGGCAGCATTTTCATCATTTGTTTGTAGACGCTTGTTAACGTAATTACATGTTGCACCATCTTGATCATCGACAGGTTCCCCTAAATTTTTTAAACGCTTATTTTCAATATCATAGTGATTATCTCTGGTAAGTTTAAAACCCACGCCAGGTAATCCACGATGGGCTATTAACTTACTCGCACTAATTCTTTTGCTGCGTCCAAATTTGTCGATAGTGTTTACAGTAGACATTTCTGACTGCATCTGATCCAGTTTATAAAATTTCAGACTATATAATACTTATTAAGTATAATGATACTATGTTTTATTTCATCTTTAATACACTATTTTTTCTTCCCTAAGTTCTGATATTATTTCTATTATTTCATTGTCGTGGTTGTTATTTCCCGCTATTTTCGAACTCCATAGTAGACGTAGACGATCCACGAGTTCGCTGGGTTTATTCCAAAAAATATATTCTTTATCTTTATTTCTGTACAATTTGTGGGTAGGTACACGTTTTAAGCCGTGACCACTTGTTGACGATCGTGTCGCAATTGTAGAAGATGTTAATGGTTTGATAATTTTGTGAAATTTTCCACGCTTAGTAGTGTTATAGCCATTCGCTACATCGAATTTTTTGTAAGGTGCCTTTGTTTTTCTTAGTATTTCTCCATATATCTTACTCCATTCATCATCGAGAACACCCTCTCTATTATCATCTAAAATTGTTGGGCGTTTTAGAAATATTAGATCGTACAATTTAGGACTACCTAGATACACGCCAAGTTTCTTATTGCCATACCATAGCGTAATATTTCCATGGGAAAAACGTATTTCGGCATTGCCCATCAGCAGTTTGCCTGTCTTGGGATCTACACGCACTCCATATAAACTATCATACTTGGAATCACCAGATTTTAAATTTTGTATATGTCTTTTTACAACCTCATGTCTTTTTTCTAGTTTACTAGCTGGAGAAGTTTCGGATACAGGGGTTGTTCTTATTGACGATGGTGGTGTTTCCATAATGGGGATATAATGTGGAACATCATCACCACCTACATACTTATCGGATCCTTCTTCAGAAGCACTCTCCCATGATACAGCCCTCTGGGTGGACACCCTTGATGATGATGGTTTTGAATGTAATTGTTGGATATGAGATTTGTTCTCTGCTGCTGAAGATATAACATTTAAAGGTTCAGTTATTGGTTGATAGATCTTTTCAAGTGTTACGTGCATCTCCATATCTTTGTTCTTAATAGAGTTAAACTTCTTACGTACCGCATCTGTTGCCTCAATCAGCTGTCGCTTGAGTGTTATTTCGCTACTGGGATGTGCAAGATTGTTATATTTTTTATTATCTTTGGTAACCTTCATCTTAGCGCATACGTAAACGAAGTAATCCTAACGACGTATGTAATTCAAGTGAAGTTTTCATTAAAATGCATTATGGATATATGAAGCTATCAAACCCTTTTCTATATCGCCCACCTTGTACTTCTCTATCCTTATCAATCACTAGAAATCCATATTTGTCATTCCAGCACTTTGCACACATATTTTGAAATACTGTAAACGTTACATCAGGTGACACATGATCGGAAAAGATGTGATGCAGATTCATGTCGTCCTGTTTAAAGACAACAATTAAATTACTATTGTCTCTTATTAGCTGCTTCGGGATTCGAGAGTATGTCTGGCCAAGATAAAAACAATCCACATTTCTATGTCGGCCCATACTGAAATATCCCCTTATAACATCTTGTTTCTCACATATTACATCGTCAAATATAAACACAGACTCCGGCTTTGCCTCGGATGGTTCCACTATTTGCGTACCGTTACTAAATGTATAAAATCCTAACCCCTCAATCGGCGCTAATACATTACGTAGATACTCATACTTGGGTTGATTTATAGACTTTGAGTATAGGTAAATATTTAAAAAACGTAAACCTAAACGATGCGTGATCAAAGATATTAAGACATTTGTTTTCCCACAATTCGAGGGTCCTATTATGAGGGCACGTACAGTTGAAGGTAGTAGTGGTCCATGACGATTATGTGCACTTAACCCACGCCCAACTTTTTCATCCAAATTATCTATGGAAAGAGTTTGTTTCTGCTTCACAATGTGCATTGTATAGCGGCTAATTGGTATATAAATAGATGTGTGACTTGCAACTCTTATTTAAATGGTTTCCACCATACGATACACACGTGAAAAACGTACGAAGCGCGGTGGAGGATTAGTTAATTCCCTGATTAATAAGCTCCCCGTCGAGTTGCATTTGCCAGGTTATCAATTTTGTGGTCCAGGCACAGATTTAAATAAAAGGTTAGCACGAGGTGATTCTGGCATAAATCAGCTCGATAAAGCGTGTAAGCAACACGATATTGCATACGACAAAAATAGCAGTAATCAAGCAGCCCGCCATAAAGCAGACTATCAGCTTGAACAGGCTGCGTGGAAACGGGTGAAATCCAAAGACGCAGGACGTGGAGAAAAGGCAGCTGCTTGGTTAGTCACAACTATAATGAAGGGAAAACAACGTCTTGGTATGGGATGTAATTCAACAATATCTCGCAATCCAATAAGGAAACGAATCATCAAGAAAACAAAGAAAGGTAAGAAGAATGTTAAAAAGACAGCGTTTGGATCTGGGATAGTACGAAAAGTGCGTGACACACTGCGAAATGCTGGAGGCAAAAAAGTAAAAGACCAAAAGAAGGTGGTTGAAATTGCTCTAAAAGCTGCACGTCGATATATAAAACAGGCCGGTGGAAAACGCAATATTCAAACACCTCGAATTATACCAATTCCAAAAGTTGGTGGTATTTTACCTCTAATACCCATTTTTGCTGGATTATCTGCATTGGGTAGTTTGGCTGGTACGGCTGCTGGTATTGCTAAAGCTGTAAATGATGTGAAAAAGGGTAGAGAAGAATTAGCTGAAGCAAATCGGCACAACAGAAGTATGGAAGCAATAGCTATGAAAAGTGGTAAGGGGATGTATATGAAGCCATACCGAAAGGGGATGGGTCTTTATCTAAAACAGAATTCAAAAAACTAATAGACTCCCTACCTCGGAGACCTCTTACCGACATTGATCTTAAATATTATGCTAATAAAATGAAGGTAGCATACTTTCGAGGTGTATTTATGCGTGACTCACTACCAAGACATGGGCCACATTACAATGAATCCGCAATAATCAATTTGGATAGTATATATGGTCCTGGGACACATTGGGTGGCATATAAAAAACGAGGTAGTTTAGTAAATTATTTTGATAGTTTTGGCGACTTACCCCCACCTATAGAATTAGTTACATATTTCAATAACGATTCAAGGAGGGCCAACCAAATATTCTATAACTACAAACGTGTACAGAATTTTAACACAGTGTTGTGTGGACATTTGTGTTTAAAGTTTCTCTCTACGAAACAAATATAAAACGCCATGGAACTGAAATCTATGACCCCTGCAATAGATCGAGAAGGTATCAAGCGAATGGGTCACTCACTAATTGCATTCTCCCGTTTGCGTAGTCTGTTGAAGATGAGCAAACAACAACTAGCAGATATGCCCAAAGAGGTGATGATTGGGTTGGCTTCACATGAAATTGCATTAGTATGGGATAAGCTACCTACACATCTTCAGAACGATGTCGATATATTAAAATATCAATATTGTACAGAACATTACCTTAATGATTATGAAAGCAATGTTGACGTAAATGATGGTCCAACACCTAGAAAAATGTTTTGCTGCTATTGTAAGGTAAACGATGTAAATGTGGCATCCAATAACAATGTAAATATATTACCATCCACTTCTAAGAAGAGGAAATTATACCATTATTGCTGTAATCCACAATAAATTGGGTAACACAATTTAATTATATCAGTCATGTCGTACACGTTCACACTAACGAGCCGCTTAAGTGAGCTAAGTGTCAACACGAGCCGCTTAAGTGAGCTAAGTGTCAACTTTGATCCACCCATTGAACTGGATAGGAGCAGTCGTCATGGGTTAGGTTTAATTGGATTCTACTCTTACAACTCCATATACAATGTGGATGAAACAAATAACATCTTCCAATATAGGGTTAGTGCTAAAGATACATTCACTACTGTTCACATACCTCTGGGGGCTTATGAAATTGATGAAAAGCGTTGTTATTTATCCAATAATGCACTAACATTTCTCTTTGAAGAGATACGACTGGAAATGGGTGGTGAACAAGTAGCAGTAGTTAGAAGACCTGGTATTACTACCACAATGAAAACTATGGTGTCGTATGGGCAAACGCATGCACGCTCATTAATAACAACAGGTTGGGGTCTCACTCAAACGAGACAAGATATTTTAGATACCGCCAGTCACGTGTTCAGTGGCAAACTACCCCTTAAGTTCCTTATGGGTTTTGCAGAAGATTATACCAAAGGCATTCTGAATGTGAAGCAAGAATTAATTATGATAATTGCACGCTCACTTAAAGACTCCTATATCGGTGAGGTTGATGCAGAGTTGGAAATCAGCAAAATTGAGTGGAAGATAAGGCACATTGTACCTGAAGATCGACAAAAGTTAAAATTATTGAATCGAATTAATAAAAGTGGTAATAATACCAAAGTTAAGATGGTCTACCGTGCGTGGGATTTTTATGAGCTTCCCTGTCTACGCGATACTACCTATGACATATGGGCTCTTAAACTCTCCACCCGTCTTGAAAGCCCACTTTTCATCCTTCTTGGCTTTCAAGGCACTGATCAGGCCAATGATAGAACAAAGGATGTTACACAGTTCAAACACGCAGACATAAATAATATTCGACTATTTCTAAACTCTGAAGTATATCCATATGAACGTTGGAATTTAGATTTCGATAAGAAGCTCGATTCTGCAGCATATTATGCTTATGAGAACTTCCAACGTAGTTACTATGATAAAGATATGAGCGAACCCATGATGGATCTTGGGGAATTCAGGAAGAATCCTTTGTTTGTCATTGATTGTTCACACCAACCTGTTGCAGTGAAATCATCTACTGTCGACATAAAAATAGAATTTGAAACACGAAAAGCGAAATTTCCGGAACAAACTCGAGTGTATGCACTTATACTTCATGATACATATTTAAGTTATAACGCATTAGATGGCTCGGTTCAGAATGGTTTTCTCGATGTCAAGTAAAAAAAGAAAATATTTATTATTGTGGAATTAAGTAGTGCAACCTATTTCTATCAAGATATCTGGATAATTTTATCAACAATAATCATGATGTACTTGCAACTGTTTATTTTCTCAGAATGTAATTGTAGAATTAAATATAAAATTAAAATAAAAACTGTTCTAATTATACTATGATTGTATTTTTTGTTGTGTAATAAGAAATATGAAATAAAATGAATGTAATCTTTTAATGTGTATTTTATTTATTCAGTTTTATAATATAATATAAAATACAGAATATTGTTTACTACAGATACATACAATATTTGGTGTAATAAATATGACAATAGAAGATGAATATTATTTATGTATCTACATTGTTATCTTCTACATCAGACTGGTCGAGTTGATATTTTTCAATAATATTCTTAGGTAGGTACTCCATTATCTCGTATAGAAAATGTTTTAGTTCCACTCTGTCCATATGCTCACAAAACTCATCCAAATTTAAGAAGCCACGGGAATATCTACCACATAGATTTACACCAATGCTATACGCTTTAGAAGCTTCTTTAACCCGTCGAACTTCTTCAGCGTCGAAGCAGATATTCATATCATAATTTAATGAAACCAATGCATCCCTTATTAAGTCATCTAGTTTACAAGACAATCTCTCAATGGCAGATTTAATGTCTTCTGCAGGGGTCCATGTTTGGGTTGAATATTGCATCCACATCTTTGCTGCGTACCTACAAATAAAAAATGAAATGTAAAAAAATACATAAAAAACAGCACTAAATGGACTTACGTTTGAGCTATTGGTGTACACGAAGTAAAAATATGTTGTACAAATGTCAATTTAGATATATCAGAATCTTTATAGGCTAACAAGTGATACTATTCTATAATACTCCTAGCATTCTTCCACAATATTCCATTTCTACTTAATACTTAAACTTAGCTAACTTAAATACTTTACGATTATTTTTGTTTGAGAATTAAACACCGAAACTTATTAATGGACTAGATTTTGCTCCAGGATAAGCTGGAGAACTTTGTCCTAAATATGTCAATGTAACTTTACCATTTGACGAATTTATTTTATCGATAGTGTTCTCACATATAATTTCCACAAACCGTTTCGGTAAAAATGATTTAAAAGTCGTAATTGAACTTTCCTCAAACAAAGTTACTATGATTGATTTTCCAAATCTTGTATTAACCAAAGATATTTTTTTTATGATATAAGGTTTATTTAAAATTAACGCTGAAATGGATCTTTGCTCTAAAACCTGCATATCTTGATTTATTAGCTCATTAAGTGCTAATAAGTCAACTTCGGAAATTGCCATATTTAAAATGAATATAATGAAAGAATTATAAAGAGTAATATAAGATATTGCTCACTTGAAATAACTGAAGTCACTGACTGCACTAGGCTGATTTGTTAGCTGTAGATGGTTCACGATAGAACACGATAGAAATGATTTTGTGTTGCGACTACATCTTCTTTATAGCAGTCTAGCTGAGCTACCCCACCACCACTACTTGGAGTACTCATACACATATTGGTACATACACTAATTACAACTACAATTGCATTGCACCACTCCAATTACCTCTATTGCAATTACATCAGTCTAATTACTGCACATTACTCGACTTACCTCTATTGCAACTACATCAGGCTAATTACCGACAATACTCTAATTACCTCTATTGCAATTACATCAGTCTAATTACCTACATTACTCTAATTACCCTAGTTACCCCCCACCACAAAAAAAAAAAAAGGGTGGGGGGAGACCCAGCTCCGCCATTACTACTCTACTATCAACTAACGCTTTCTTTATAAGATTTAAAAAAAATCCTGCAGGGCCCACTTGCGTTTGTCTGTTTTTTCACATTTTCAACGCCCAATTTTTAAACAAATTTCAACTTGTGACATAGCTGAAAGCAGAATTTCCTGACGAACAAGTACACATGGTACTATTTAAATTAAGAAAGTTGGTGTCACTTCTGCTTAGACTGGAAGTAGCATTTAGTGCAAAATTGTGTCAGATTTTGGCTTTAGTGGTTACTGAAGTGTTCATTGGATTTTTTTTAAATGTTTATCTACTAATTGATATTTTTTTAATAGAACGTCGTGAATCTAGGATATAATTTTTCATTTCTATCAGCATTTTCAAATAACACTTTGTTCTGTATTTAAATTTTAAAGTACTTTACTCTTCAGTATAAATTATTATTTTTTATTCCCTGGGTACCACCAATAAACATCTTATCACATCATAATATTATTCATTTTTGAGTTTTCCATTTGTAGGCAACTTTTTGCGACACACTGTTTACATATAATTTGTTAATTTGATTATTATGTAACTTATATATCTTCCATATATTTCTGTTTTATGAGTAATCTAACTTGCTCATATTTAAAGTGTTATTTTAACTTTTAACACGAAAAAAATAACTAGTTAATGTACCATCGTAAACGTAATGTTCTCGGGTTCTTCATAACTCTTGACTTCTCCATTTAATTATATTTGATAATTTAATTCTAACAACTTTGTCTTTAATTTCAGGTAAGCTGTTTTCATCAAAAAGTTGCTAGCTATCTGTTAAGTTGGTAAGTTCATTAGTTGATGTCAAAAATCACTTGGGGTTTCGCAGCAAAATTTATTCATTTCTGTATTGCACAAGTTTGCCGGACTTTTTATTAACGGCTGTGGCAAGTGCTTTCATCGTAATTTATTATATTGGTCGCGTGATTTTCAGGAAAACTTAATAGAGTATATCTTTGGGGGAGAAAATCATTTATAACTGAAAAGCAAATTATTTTAAAAATAACCAGACGGCCCATTGAAAGTAAAAAGAATCACATGTGTATTCGTTAATCATGCCAATCGGGAATTATTTAAAATATGTAATTTAATACTCTTTAGAATAAGCATTTAGTGAGGTGGATTGTTAGTAATTATCTAACATGAAAATATTTTAAAATAATTGACAATATGAAAAATACTAGTGCCGGTTTTTTCGATTTCAGTTATTATCAAAAGTACGACCATATTATATTTGACCACTTTGAATAACTGTAAATTAAACTTAAACAAAATACGTATTTTATAACTTACTAATTTAAAATAACTTCTGTCTGGTAATTACGATTGTTCGTAGAAATATGTATCGGCGAAGGTAAAAGATTTTCTGATTTGAATTAATTTCTTTAAATCTATATATAGGGACATATATAAGTTTTATATGCTTAATAAAAACAAAAATTGCTTAATATTTCTTTATAAACCGTATTATTTTCTCGAGGTGTGCCAATTTTTAAAATAGTTTCTATGAGAACATTAGATTTTTTATTAAGCGAGTCTAGATTTGAACCTAGAACTTTTGTCTTGATTGCCAGAAGATCGATATTTTCCACAGATCCCTTTCCATTAAGATTATTTTAGTACGTTCACAGCAATTGAAAGAGAAGCCATTATTGATTAACTGCCTCATTTTAATCAAGATTAACCACTGATTCGGGTGCGGCATTAGATTTATCAGTTATTTTATAAATATTTTCGTTGTTCCGTTAACATCGTGTTGACCTTTCATTTTACGATCAGCTCATTAGGATAAATTTCAATTTTCATCTCGTCGTGATAATTAAAACTAGTCATTTTGTAATGTGGTGGATGTGGCTTTTAAACCTCAGGGGTAGCTATTGCAAAATAACAACTCACAGAACATACAAGATAATTAAATTAAACTACAAAGTACGAAATAATAAGAAGCATTAGTTATTAACCTAATTATTTTAATATTTTTTTCTATACAGTGTGTCCCAGATTGGGGCCCGATGCATTGCTATCTCGCTTATTAACGAAAATGGAACGATGGTTAAATGGGGAAAGTTTTGCAGATTTTTATGGCCATTTCGAATCTGTTTTCAAATTCTAGGGTGTTCCCATAGGTTTTGAATAATTTTCAGAAAACTGAAAGTTTGCTTTTTTTTGTTTCCTCCATAACTTTTTAAGCATTATTTATGCAGGTTGGAAACTTGCACATTATTAGAACACTTTTTAAAAATACATCTAATAGTGATAGCAAAATTTTTCTACCGTCACTTGTTTTCGAGACTAACACATTAACTTTTGTTTTTCTTATGGGCGCCATATTGGATTTTTATTTCATTAAATAGCATTTTTTATGCGCTTTTCAACGATGTATCACAATCTGAAAAAATTCTATACTGAGGTAGCAACGTAATAGAAAAACAGGTTTTTTAATGGGTAGGCTATGAACAAAATTGGCAATTGTTCATAATATCTGTTTTCTCCTCATTAGAAAACCTTAACGCCATATTCTTATTTAAAATTATTAATATCTACTCTTAAATAAACTAGTGAACCCAAAAAAATAACAAAAAGGAACTCTTAACAATGAAACTCATCAACAATAAACAAAGTAACAACACAAAATAAGAACAAAACCAGCAAATAATATAACTCTTGAAATACTTCAACAACGACGCACAATTTTCTGACGAACTGGAAACGTTTTGTTTTCCACCATATTTTGCATTGCCTACTTAACGTATCCTAGTGATATTAATTAAATATTTTTGACCATTTAACTTGTATCTAGCAAACAAGCAAACATGAGAAACATTATTAGATGCCATCTAATAATGTGGTGGTTATTTAGAAAATTGAAAAGTTCCTTATCTAAATAATAATATGGTTCTTCAAAGCCTACTTGTCGAAACATAATTATTATCAATTAATGATAACTACACACAATTATTTTTGAAGTTGTGATACATCATTGCAAAGAGCATAAAAAATGCTATTTAACCAATTAAAAATCCAACAGAAAAACAAAAGTTAATGTGCCAGTCTCGGAAACAAGTGATGATAGAAAAATTTTGCTATCACTTTTAGATGTATTTTTAAAAAGTGTTCTAATAATGTACAAGTTTCCAACCTGCATAAATAATGCTTAATAAGTTATGGAGGAAACAAAAAAAAGCAATCTTTCAGTTTTTTGAAAATTTCTCAAAAACTATGGGTGCTACATAAAATTTGAGAACGGATTCGAAATGGCCATTAAAATCTGCAAAACTTTCCCCATTTAACCATCGTTCCATCTCCGTTAATAAGCGAGAAAGCAATGCATCGGGCCCCAATCTGGGACACACTGTATACCCTTCATACTGATCAAATAGTATATTACGTTACTAGGAGTAGAAGGTGACCATTATTGTTGAGCCCAGAAATTTGCTCAGCTGAGGCGCAAGCCGAGGCAGCAAACTGGGCGAAACACATAATGAGCCTTCTACTCCGAGTGTTCTTCAAGCGTTAAAATAAAAAATACCAAAACTTAAATTTTGGAAAATTACATCAGGTCAAATGCGTTCAAGTTTAGTAAAAAAATATATATATGTAATACCATTTTATTTATCAATGAAACATGACATAGGTGAATTTGCAACTTTAAGTATTTCAGGTGGTACACACTGCATTTCTTCAGACATTTTCGCTTTTAAATTTAAAAAACTGCACGACGTACGACGTCACCTTTTAAAATGACAGTTTATGACAAGTCATAACTTAGATTTTTAATTCGTTGCCATGGATACATTATTTCATTTTTGTACTAGGAAAAAAATGATAAATATGTGTACTAGTACAATAATAGGCTCTTTCTACAGGACGTGTTGCATTATGTAATGTAAGTATTGTTATACGCTTGAAGAAAAAGTAAATATTTGACCAACAATAGCAAATAGAAACCGATTTATTGTGAAAATTTCACTTATGATTTATGTGAGCTGCAGATTTGTAAATCTTAGTGACTTAGATAGCATTTTTCTAGATGATATAATATTTTCATAATGTGTAGGCTTCTCCCGCACAAGGCTCTTTCAGAGTCTTCAGGGATAAAGGCGGTCGTATTACCTGTGGTGTGATTTATTTTATTTATTTATTTATATTTATGTTCAAACTCGCTAACTTTTAAATAGTAGCAAGTAGAGCCGCAGTAACAAGTATACCATGAATAAACGTTGTCAGTTCAGAAGTGCCACAAAGGTCTATCCTTGAACCAGTGTATCATATTTATTAATGATATTGGGCCTAAAATCTACAAATCTAATTGATTTAAGTTGCTTAGCAATTAACAGCGTACCTACAGTTTTATTACTTCCTAGTAAGTAATATACTTTTTGCACAAAATCATTGCATTTGCCATCGCATTCATAAAATATTAAATACAGGAGCAAAAAAACGTTAAATTCTAAATTCTTTCAAAATATCTGTCGACTCACACAGTTGAATCAACTGTTGTATGAACTTACATCAAAAAGAAAGGACTATCAAAGACTGCCGTTTGATTATTAGCTGGTAGGTCGTTCCAGATGGAATCATCAAATGGAGTGTGCTGCATGACTTTTAATATTAATTCAAAAAAATTGAGGATGATCTTTTAGGTACCTATCAGAAACGAAAAACTGTTACCGGTTATTTTGTTTGACGATTCACTTCAGGTCAGAATCCATCACAAGTCTGAAAGTATCTATGTTCGTTATTACAGACCACTGCAATAACAAACATAGAGACTAAATTTCCTGATAATTTCAGAGTTTTATTTTTTCCTCCACATGACTTACTCAAAATTGTCAATTTTTCAAAATCTTCAATTTTCGCGATTTTTTCTCCTAGAAAATGACACTCTAGTAACTTGATAGTAGTCACGTAATGTAAGGTAATGTATGGGGTTAGTACTTGGTACTTGATGCCTTCCATATTAAAGAGTAAAATAACCTATTTAAATTTACACTTTGAACAGTTGATGCAATCGCATTCTAAAATTATAAATATAGGTATAAGAAGAGAAATTGTAAAATGTAAGCTTGCTAAATATAGGCAAACCTCATTTGCAAGTATTTTACATCAACTGGAGAAAAGGCATTCGCAGAGAAATGAAGACCTTCAATCTTAATCTCTTTGAAAACAACGATCTTAAAGTGGCTGCTCTATTCCTATGACTGGAAAGCTTTGTTATTTGGGGCTTATTTGTGCCATGAGGGTAATTTAAAGTGTAACTGCCCCATTGGCGTATCTAACAGGAGGTGCACATGTATAGGTAACTGCTTTATAATAATTAAGTGGATACAGGCTTTATATTAGTTTTTTACTATTATGAACATTTTAAGGTAAACAGGTGAAATAATATAAGTTCGAAACTCAATTATATCTATCAGTACTGGTATACTAAGTATTAGAAAATTGGCACATACCAAAAATTCACTTTTCTTCATTGTTGTGTAATTTTTTCATAGTCAATATTAAGTAAACAAAATTAAAATGCCTTTAAAAAAATGCAATTAGATTTCCTTCCAAAAAAATTCATATTCTCATTTCGATTTACATGGGTTTTATTAAAAATATGAAAACTTAAAAATCAATTATTGTGCGACAATGTAAAGTTAAAAGCGTGCAAGAACGCCAAATTTTAATCCACTGAATTTATTTACGTGAAGATAATTTCAAAGTTCAAGTACATATGTTACATCTCTCCTAAAGAAAAATAATCTTCCAGTACAAGTTTAAACAAGTGTTTCTAGATAATCGTAGATACGTCAATCAGGTGCGAAAGGCCTCAAAACAGATTGCATGAGAATTCATGAACGTCACCAGTTTGAAAATATGATTTAATTTAGATAATAGAAGTATTATTTTTGCGTAGTGCATAAATACCTAAAATATAAAGATAATCTGTTGAAAAAATTCAAATGAAAATCGGATGTAAAACAACTCTCTGTGTTTCCCTATAAGAATTATCTAAAAACAAATAATAAGTACTTTCCAAACAGCTAATTTTTAAAAATTACTTTAATGTTACTTTCGGAACAGCTTATTTTTTAAAATGACTTTATTGTTTCATATTTGCAAAATTTTCTATTTAAGACAGCTTCACCGTTTTTAACGGTGCGTAACATTATTTACCATCTTCGTCACCTGAGATTGGTATGAGCACCCACGAAATTTCATCTAAATATTTTCAAAGTTACTTAACTTACTCAGTATTAAAATTAAGAAAAACCGTTTTGGATTCAGTAAGATCGAAAACGTGGACAATTTCGATTTACAGTCGTAACGCTTTCCAGCATATAACTTCATAATATTATAATAGTACCTACTATAGAAATAAACTGCAAAAACTAAGATCAATTGCCCTGTGTCACTGGAAAACACCCTCAAATGAAAACCGCCGCATACGCCGTAAAAGATGTAAATTGAACAATTAATGCAGATGCTCTAGCTGGAGGCGTCGTCGCCGTCTTAAGCGCCATGTGGGGGACTATGGCAATATTTATGATTCACTGGAGTATTGAAGTGGCAGGGCAGGGCCTTTGTCGAAGTAGAGAAAGCCAACTTTTAATGACGTTTATGTGGCTTATTCAGAGACAAACTTTGTTATGGAACAGTTGAAATATTACAAATGTAATGTTGAAGTTGCTCCTCACTTGCTTTGGCGGTTATCTAGTTAGGACTTCCAGGATAAATAAACTGAATTTTGGTTGAGAAAGCAAACGACATACTTCCAACTTGGCGCTGCATAAAAAATAATATGTTTAACATTTCAAATCCCAGTACTCTCATTTTCTTCATCCAAATATTTTATTGTATAAGAAGATTGAAGCCAAACCATAGCTAAAGTCGGAATTAAGCATCATCTTAACTACCATTACATTTTTGTGACATGCCTGCCGCAAGCGTTAGTTGTTTCATGCACACCAAACCAAATGTGTTTCTTGTATAGCTGAGTAAATATTTGTATTTAAACAGCGACAGCCTGACGTTAATTTATTTTTCTCTCATTTTGAACACGGTGGTTTTGTATTGACCATTAACATACTTTTGAAGAAACTGTTTAATAGAGTGCTGTGAATTTTTGCCGACGATATATTACATCCTACCCTATCATTTTTACCAAATATAAATTGAAGTTGCCGTCACTCTATGACTCATGTATACGCTTTTATGCCTTTTCACAGCGCATGCAGAAACATTTTACGTGGTTAAACCACAAATCGATTTTTCATGATGTTCTTAGGTAAAATATTTCTTAAACCAATTTGATACAAATAAGCGTAATGAGATGCGTGTCATTTTTGCGAAATATTTTACCTTTATCGAACCCACATCGTCATCAAACTTTTAATTTTTGGTCGAATCATATTAATTTTCAATATTATAGCAAACATACATGCTGGATAAGTTCGAAACTTTTCTTGACACAGCCATTTGTCATAGAAAATATAAAGACTTAAAATAAAATTGAACGTCATATTTCTTTCAAAAATAGCCTCATGTAGATATTATTTTTGACAAATATTTTATTATTCAAAATAGCTCAATCTTTTTTTTTTTTTTTTAATTTCATTTATACCGTTTGCAATAGATTTAAAGACAAGGTAACGGCAAATAATTAAAATCTAACTGTTTGTAAAAGGCAAAATGAATGTAGGTAGGTATAGTAGATAATGATTATCTTTTCTTTTTTTTTTTTTTTCGGAACAAACGAGACTAACATATCTCAGCATTCTATTGATCGTATAATTAAAACTTTCAGTCGAAAGAAGTACCTAAGTTCTAGGAGCAGCTGAATTAAATCCAACTATAAATTAAGCAAAATTTATGGACCGCCACTCGTTGATGATAAACAAATATCGTGATACTCGCTAACTTGTTCAAAGGAGCCGGATCCTGCAAAACAAACCAACTCTCTCGTGCAGCAGCAGTAAAGAATGGCTCCTATTAAATTTGTTAAACACTTCTTTCTTCTTGTATTCTCCTTTAGAACGATGCTTCTAACTGAGGGTGTTTTAGAGTGTACTCTGAATCTGATGCCAGATTTGTTTGTACAATATGATTTAAGCTTTGTTTTGTACAAGATAGAGAGTGGCCTCGCACATCCGGAACTTTAACATAATTAGAGTACTGATTTTTATTTGCTTGTTTATTTTACGTGTTCGTTAAACAGGTATTTTTAGTCGAATGCATATCATAATATTTATTATCATAAATAATATTTAGTTTAAAGATTCCTAGTTTAAAATATCAATGCATATTGGGCAAATAAATGAAATAAATGTCCTTAGTCTTTAACTAAATGCAATATAGATGGCGAACTGTCTACAGAATTCTGGCTCTCAAGACCAAATACAATTTCCAATATTTCGGTGATAAATGGTTGACTGTTTTTCAATTACCTTTTTTTATACCAAATTAGTCATCATAATTATTGTATTTGCTTCACAAGACTTATTTACCTACTCATTTTTTTACATCAATTGAATTGCCGTGATGTATTCATAAAATAATATAGACAGTAATCTTTTATCCAGCTTCAGTACAAAACAAAAATTAAAGTTTGTAATTTATGAAATTACCAATTGGTCCCATTGAAACACCCATACGAAATGTTTTTTAATTTAAACTGTTTGAGGTTTCACTTCTGTTTATAAAAATTACAAAAGCATTCAAAACGCGCAAATCTAGAAGTTGCCAAAAAAATTTAAAGTAGTATTTTAGTTACGGTCAACTTTATAAAACGATTTATTATTATTATTATTATTTATTGCTCGTTGTTTTGGAACAGTAGACTTGTTGGATTGATCCGTCTTTATTTTACCTATTGGCGGTCTCAAAGTCTTCTTATGGAAATTACTTGTCAGATATATTGCTTTCTTGTCCATCAATTTCACTGAAAGTATACATCATCAGTTGATCGCCAATTACATTCTCCACGTTTCATTAGGATCCACTTGCTGAAATACACCTTTATTTTGAACCTAGAAACAACGCGCAACGTCCCAAAACTCCCATCGATATCGCACTTGCGATTTCAGTTATTCATTGTCAATGGTCACAGAAATCAGTTTTTCTCAAATATCTCACTTCCTATGGGTTGTATGACTTTTTTAGTTGCTACAAAAAATTAAGGCCAGGAGATTCTCTACAAAAAAGGTTAAATAAATCTTTTACGTACAACAAGCCGTTTTCACGCCATACTTTAGAGAAGTAGGGTAAGTAAGATGCGATTTTTACATGGTTCCTCTAGTAGATCTAATCCATTTTCCTTGTCTTACGGACATTCTACAGCTCGTCCTCGTTCTTGTTCTTTCCCTCCCTCTCCAAATGTTCCTCTTCTTTCTTCCTCTCTCTTCGTTAACTTCTTCCTCATCATTTTCTTCTACTTCTGTGATATTTTCTGTGATAAGATCAACAAAATTAAACTCCTTATATTATTCATCTTGAATATTTTCTATTATGTTTTCAATAGCACCGATAAGTACTATCGACATTTGCGTCATTTGCGTTGAGACATGACTGACCGTGACAAAGGCCACAAAGTATTGAACTTTTCTTCACCCGCAATTTGTGTTAAGTACATCCTTTAGTGTAATTGCAATTGCTAAAGATGATGTTTAGAAGTATGTACATCAACCAATTCGGTACATGATAATATACTCGAGTCAGATGCTCGAAGTAGGTGGAAGTGACGATAATTTCACAGCGCTAGCTCAGTCTTCTTGACTTTGCGAATGTCATATATCGATAGGTCAAAGAATACTTCTGATTAAGAAGTTCCATGCATTACCAGAAGAATGCGTAACTCCATTCTGCTGCGAAATGGTCTCCACTGCATAATTTTCTTGCCTAAAAGCTTCTGCTAATTGTTGAAGTCTAGGCGTTTCTCATTTTAAGAACTTTTACTTTTCCTTTGTTAAAGAATGCAGATATTGTGTTGCAGCCAGTGATGACTTGTAGATAAGTAGATGCTTTTTACAATTAGGAAACTTAAGAGTATATCGTTGATTCTATTTTTCCTCTAACTGGTTTAAAGACGAAAACTTGTTATTGTTATTTATAGTTATTAGGAGAACTAAAAGATCCACTTGTTCTCCAACGATAGTTCAAGCGCCGTTGATAGTATTAAAACGTCGGCGGCGTCCATATTGACATATCATTGATCACTTTGTGTTTTTTACCTTATTTTTAGAGCCTATATTCCCTACGTAATTCATTCTAATATGTATATCATTTGTGTATGCTAAAGTGGAATTTAATGCGAAAATTAGTAAATCTCTAAATTTTTCATTCATATAATATGATAGATAGATGATAGAAAAAACGTAGGAATTATATTGTTATTTGTGAATGTTTTATGTTTAAAACACATTTTTATACCAAATATTTATAAACTTACCTAATGTGCAATCGAATACCGTGCCGGTGATACTCGATGACATGCTTTGGAGTAATGGATTTGACCTTTAAATGTTGATCAATAAAAAAGAACGTTGACATACTACAAGAAAGGGTAGCTTCAAGAAATCATTAGCAGTTATGCATATTTATATAAGGAACCCAAAGTTGTACATATAATCTTTTACAAAACATAAATTCTTAACTTCGACGGTTGAAGAATACCTAGTCAATATTATTATATGTGGAAAAATTGTAAATTTGTCAATAATGCTTTGTAGATCTGTCTTTTCTTTTCATTAACTTTATTGTTTATCAATGTTGTAAATATAGTTGCCGTCCAGTCTTCTGTGTGCATATGGTTAAGAAATTATCATGATATTAACTCCCTCACCAACGATGGTACATAATAAATTATGTTCTTCAGTTTTAGAGCATTGATTATACGAGATTTCCATGGATTTAATGACGATATTATTATATAGAATCCTAGGTGTTAGACTAACAGTCGGTAGTTTGGCAAAGCCTTTAACATAATTTTTATTAAATTTATATCCTACAGGACACATTTACAGAGCAGACCATCGGCTACAATGAATGGTATAATGATTTAAGTTTAAATGTTATAAAGGCAAGTACAATCTCTTAAATTTAATTTAAAATTATCTATAAAACTGAATCTCCCATCGATTTTACATTTTATCATTTTACTATCACTTTATTTGGAAATGTTTTGTTTCGTGCTTTAATTGGCGCACAAATACGAGTTTATGATGTATAAGTAAATAAGTTATTTCTTTAGCAACTCTTGAGCTGTCAGAAAGTGCTCTTAACCTAATCTATTTACACATAATTTAATAATTAATCTGTTATGGTTTTTGTGCGAATAAATAGTTCAAAGATCATCCTTGATAAAGCCACCTTAGTGCGGCGTAAATAAACACGATCCTCATTCCATCTCTCAAGGATGCCCTTGACATCCTTGTATCTCATCATTAATATCGACACGAAAAGCTTGCGCATTTTTATCATTTTATCCCCTCTTAATTACCATTAAAGTTAACAATAAGCAAACAAGATAGAGTTAAGACAAACAGGGTTGGCGGTATAGCGAGCGATCCGGCCGGAATAGGGCACTTTTGATGATCCAGCGCGCACAAACATTGCATGAGCCATCCATATTAATCATTCAGGCTCTGGCTGCTTCTATTTAGTATTCATCCCGGCGTCCTTATCATCGAGGGAGCTTGGGTGAGTCTTGGAGCGGATCACCTTTGTCTGCAACATCTTGCCTGTCATCTCGAATGACGCTAACTAGACGAGCCCTCATTACCTCATTTATTATTTCATCGTTTCATCGCCTATAGTAGTATGCTTTTGCTACTATCGGCCCCCTCCATTCAGTTAGGAATGTTTGCGGAAATAACAGAAATGGAGTTTATTACGATAATTGAGTAGGTTACACGGAGGTCAAATGGCAATTAGTCACTGGTTAAATATTTTTACTCCTCTTAAAACATTATGGAATTTTTTCATTATATTTTGCAGTTGTTTTTGCTCTTGGCGAAAAACGTGATCGAAAATATAGGCCTGTTATTAAATAAATTAAATAGAATTTTTCCAAAAATTTTAATATTCGACAAAGATGTTCATTTGTAGTTTCTATTGAACAAATAAAATGTTGAATGTGATGATTCGTTGTCTTGGATAATATATGCATGGGAAAACTTCTGAAAAGCTTTAAGTAAACTTGTACTTTGTTTTATAAATATATTCACCTTTTAGTAGACAGTGGTAAATAAATGTACCTTACTATCTCTTATCGCGACGTGAAAATTTGTGCCCACGAGTACAATTTTATTTGATATTTTTCTCGAAGGCAGTTAATTTTTTTCCCAGAAATATATTCCATTATTCATACATATGTACCAGACAGGATCTAAACCATGTAAGTAATTAATGTAAGTAATTAAACTACTAATAGACTCATCAGTAGATATATTACTGCATTCAAAGATAAACTAAAGTCCGCACTTGGCATCTTATTATTTCGATCCATCCACAAAGTGTCCACGGAGTCCGTATTTCTTCCATAACTCCTTAGCTATTGTAGATAGACAAAAATCTTTTAAATAAAAGTTGTTTAGCAATCAAAACTGCAAATTTCAAAAATAATAACATAATCAATAATAAATAAGTGGCAGCTCAATCTGGGCAGCCCAATTTGGAGATATTAAGTCATCTTAAAATTACTGTGGTCACCAAAACCCCAATAAATGGCCATAAATAAATACAAATTTTACATGTTATTACCTTGGTGACAACAGACGAATATTTTATTCCTTCAGAAAGGATTATAGAACGTTGCAATTAAACCAAATGGCTTCTGCTTACAAATTGGCAATGAATTTTTAGGTGGTATCGAAGCGCATAGGTCGTGGTAAGCAACAAACAATAATTGTTACTGTTTGTATAAATTAATCAACATTATGTCAAGTGTCAGTGCTGATTCGTAAAACATGTTATAATATATTTTTGGGACATAGGTACCTAACAATAAATGAGAGCTGATAAGTGTGTGAAGCAAGTAATTAAAGCATTGGAATTATATTAATTTGTGCATGTTATTTTGCTATTTATATAGACTATTCCGAAGACTCCAGACAATGACAAGCTATAATATTCATATTAGTAGTTCTGCAGTGGATGGATAAATTTACACTTTTTTTGTGATTGGGTCTAGGCCATGGTAGAGATATAAGATGGTATGTCACGGCGCACATTTTGACTACCGCTAGGACTACGTCATCAAGTAGAAATCTTGGCGCGAATTTTAAATATAAAGTAGAATAATTTGACAGATTTTGCCGTTTCTTCTAATCTTGAAATCAAGTACCACAAATTGAAAATCTACCTATTTATATATGGCCCGTGCTTATTATCGTGGTGTTTACCTGCATTTTTAATTAGAACGTGTTTGACATAATATGAAATTAGCTTTGAAATTAATCATGATTTTTAATAAATAAAAGTTGTAACTTCACAGTTGTGGACTTTAGTAATTGAAAATAATTTAATATAATTATAATTAATAATAATAAATAGTTTCATTGAATATTATGAATGTTAGATAATGTTATTTACATAATTGTTCATAATATTCACTAAAAGAATATATAATTTAAAGTAATGAAGGGATATTCAACAAAGTTGAAATCTACTTACTATTAAAAAGGACATGGGACAACATAATAATAACTACATAATATAAAGCATAATAGGTATAACTATTTTTTGAATCCTATAAATTTTGTGATCTTGTTTGTTTTTCTAGAGTTATCTTGTATTTTTCTGTTGATTTCTCGTAGACAAAGATAAATGTAAGTAAGTTCTTGCCCAAATGAGAGAATGAATAGCATAGCTGGCAAGAGTGGCAAGCATCTTTTGTTACATTGTCAAAGATTTGATCATCTTCAATTTCTCGCCGTGGTTAAAGGAGTCCTCCATGACCTTTGTGCATTTTTCAATTAAAACTGATACCACCAGACTAAATTAATAAATTCAAATAACCAAAACTTAACATTCTTGCAGATTTGACAATTTGTTATTTGACAGTTGACAGTTCCAACTTTGCAGAAAACATATACCTATTTAGTGGCACTCAACAAGTTTTTCTACTTGCGCAGTACAGTACGAAAATCGAGCCGAGATAAAACTAACCATGTTTTATCTCAACCATGGGTCTAGGCATGAAAATAGGTCTGTGATCAAAAGTAATTAAGGCAATGTCAACAATGTATGTCTATCGGCCTATCTATCGTACATACATATTTCCTTCTGTGACATTTTGTCGAATGATTATTACTGATTTTTTTTTCATTATGAGTTAGATTCTGTATTGCTGCCGTTAACAAAAAAATTAATTAAGAATTTGATTTGCGAAATAATTGTTTTGTAAGAGTTTTTAACTAAAAAAATGTTTTAATCGTTTTCGTGGATTAATTATAAATGTATATATTTATTAATCTTTTTGTTTAATGTTTATTCTCGTGAAGTAAATTATCAAACTTCTGGAACTACATGCACATGGTAATTTATAATTTATTTGGCAAAGTATACCAGCAAATGTTTTGATTGATTAGTTGAGTAATATTTTCCATTGTAGTATGTTATTATTACCTTTTCGCACAAATGCTGTAGGTTAAATCTATTAATTATTGCGATAACTAGTGTATTTTCATATATTCACCAACTGTAATAGATATACTAATTTTCACTAATTGAATTTTGTAACTATACCTTCTCGTTACTGAAATTATTATGAGAAAACATTTCGAACATTACCAGTTGGGTATGCTTGACCTAGTTCAGCGTAAACAGTATCCGAGTTATTGCACTCATTTTCAAACTTTCAGTCAATTTTTCAGTCGTAAAAAATTGTATGTAAAATGTTTTTGTGCAGTATCGCAATTCATTGCATTACTAGAAGAAATGCATTATAAAATGGTTTTATTTTCTTTTGTGTCTTCGTTCAGTTAATTCCTATGATAAATCAGAAAGAGATAACTACATCCAACTAAGGTAACTTCGATAAGTAGATTCCTATATTCTTAGTCATTTAATTAAATATTTTTTTTTTTTGTTTTCTTACGTTTCTGTTTATTTACTATCCATCTTCAGAAAAATTCGCAAACAAAAATTTGTACACATATTTTACTTTGAGTCAATCCAGAGAATTACACCAAGCATGATCACATTTATTCGTAAAGACATATTTTGCGGGATAAAGCTCAACAGTATGGAATACAGTATTCGTAGAAACTACCGAAGGAATTTTCGAAGGAAAAGTACAGTTCCTTATATATCATGTAATTCATACTACTTAATAAAGTCAAAGATTATACTTATTATACGCTCAATCCTATACTTGCACTAACTTTATGGAGTTTACATCATTAAATCTTCGTTACAAACAAGTATACTGTTGTATGCAATTATTAGAGAGTTTTGTGTTCTTAACTTTCCCATCTCTTTCTATAAGTATTCACCTTCTCCTCTTAAATTGGCATAGGCACGTGAAAGTAATTTCGGACAATACCTATTGACTTTATTTAGCGGTCTAGATTACTTAATATACGATTGGGCAAGCACAAAATTGATATTGGAAAAGATGATATAGAAAAATCTAAAATTTGTGAGCATGCTTGGGAAAACGATCACAGGATAAAATGGGATTCAACAAAAATTTTGACCAAAGATGCAGGCAGAAAGAAAGAAAAATCAAAGAATCTACAATAATTTTAATTAATGAAGATAAATGCGTATCATATTGTTCGGTAGAATTTTGTTCAACTTGGTTACCAATGTTGAGAGAAGAACTCAATAAAATTAATATTATTTAGTATATTTTTCAACATTTCTATGGTAAGTATCTACGGAAAAGATATAAACAATTTTTGTTTTATGCCGTGTTATTCTACACGTTACTTAAAAATCTAAAGCCTAAAATTTGAAAAAGGAAACAGATAGAATTTCCGAAACGTCAGCGCAGTATTTTTGTATTAATTTAATTCCTATTAGTTATAAATAAATAAATAAATACACCACATGTAATTACGACCCCCTTTATCCCAGAAGGCTCTAGAAGAGCCTTGTGCGGGATGGGGATACATATTTAAAGACAAGGGACACACATCCAATACCGTGTATAATGAAAAAATCCCTCTCACAGTATTTTCCATTGCCACGACCGGGAATTGGACCCGGGACTTTTGAGTGAGAGGCAGGTACGCTACCATCTCGACCACCAGTCAAAAAATACCCTCTAACTGTTCCTCTGACATTACGTCAAAGGCGTAGTGGTTATTTCCCAGTTTTAAACTGGTTAATTTGAATATTTATGAAATGCCACAATTAACATTTAAACAATGTCGAGAACAGTATTAACCTTATAAATTTCACAAAAACTGCCTTGTATAGCCATAAATACTAGCAGATTATTAGATCATTTGTATAATATTTTCTTTGGCTTGCAAAAATTGATTCAAGATAGACATTTATGGCCTGTGCTGCGAAATAATGCCAATTAGCGATCGATCACTCGCGATGACAATATTCTAACCCAAAACAGGCTGCATTGTTAATTTAAGTTTAGCTTTAATCAAGTGGAAACTACATTAATGTCGGTTTCACATTAAAGGTTCCAACCAATAAACAAAAACTGAAAAATACAATCTATAAATCTTGTCTAGGAAATTGACTTTAATTTAAGTCGATAGGCTGGCATTGCCTTTCATATGTTGCATATATAAAATCACGATGTGAAACATTTATTATGTCTCTTTTGAACCTCCTACTTCTTGAAGCGTCACAGATTACTGTTGTCAATGAAGAAACCTGCGTGTCCTACATTTTACCATGCATTCTGCTAAAAGAGGGGTGAATTATACAAAGCGGCTTGGGGGTTGTGAAGGTAATCTCAGGGTTGGAATGTAGGGCATTAAATGAGGTGTGAGAATTTAAATGCTAACGAGGTTGGTGTGAACATTTTCATAATTGTGAACATATAAAAATATTTCATGGTATAAGTTAATTAAATTAATTTCGGTGATAACAATATGGTTGTGACCAATTTATTAAAATATAGACACCAATTCTTTTAATTCTTCGTGTTTTCCTGATTTCATCAATATAAACATGTTAAGCTATTGTCTTTTATTTTTTATGAGATATCGATAATTTGGATAAAAGATAAAGGTTATGTGTAGAAAAGCAAGGAAGGCAGTTTGAACAATATCTATAAAAAATAATTATATAATAATTTCATTGTAATTTAAATTATGTAATTATCTATATATGTCGTGAAAAATAAAAGAAATTAGCTACATGTTTATATCTATGAAATTAGGAAAAAACAAATGATGTGATATGCCAAAAACACTTTAACTTGAACACTTTTGGAGATAATAAATAAAAACCTACTTCAAGGACCCACTTTTAGGGGCCCGCAGCCGTCTTAGGAAGCAATTGGTACAGAGGTAGTCCAATTTATTTATTTTGACGACGGAAATATGCGGTATCTTTTTGTGCACTTATTTCTGAAACAAGAGTATAATTTGTGAGCTTTTGTTCACAAATTAATAATATCTGCATTGCCCTCATAACTTCGCGAAAGGCTTATATTCAGGCATGATCTTCACGTTACAAATGCCAGGTTTCAACTAAATTGTCATTGCCTCGTTATCATTCGACCATGTTCCACATATCATTCTCGTATAACACTGTTGTGTTTTATAATAGTTCCGAACTTAAACAATTACCAGTAAAGAGGTTCCGAAAACAAGTGCTTTTTTCTTTCACATTTTTTTCCCTTTTTCTACGTTCTATAATTATTATCTTTTCTTCATTCCGATAGTTATAGTCTTGCATTTAAATAAATACATTTATTTTTATATTCACGATATAATTGTCTCAAAATGTTTTTTTCATTTTCCATTATGTAATTGTTCAGTTAGTTTAGTTAATATATTTTTTTTATTGTAAAGATTAAGAAGAGTAGTCATTGGCCAGACTTTGCCTTAGGTAAAAAAATTTATTTTGTAATTATCTTACAGTAAAAGCCAGTTTATTAATATTACTATTATTATCATAGGCACACAAAAAAATGTTGAGTGAGTTGAAGAAAAATTAGCTAGGAAAATGTGAATATCAAAACTCAGCTAAAGAGGTCTTTATCTTATAGCGTATATATTTCTCAAATGTTTCAAAGATGTTTAAAAACCGTTATGGCTCGTACTGGTGGCAATTACGCGGTATCCCAAAAACGGTGTAAATTGGAATATAGGTACTTGTGAACCAATTAAGTAACACAATTTATACATATCAATAACAAAATAGGTCCTATCAGATTTTAATTGTCTACTTCTTACGTTTTTTAATACTCAAGACCACTGGGAAAAAAATCTTTCTAAGTACCTAACAATTTTCAAAATTAACGATTGTCTTCCAGATCCAATTCATGGTACATTTGAAACTCCCCAATGAATGTAACATTGTTTGGTGCATTTTTGATGCAAAGGAACCACCAAAGTTTATCGAGAATAAATTTTCCAGAAAAATCGAAAATAATAAAGCTTGTACTATTATGATCACACTGTACATATACATTATTTCATTATTTTTAATATTGTTACATGCTGTACGTCGTAAGAATTTAGTGTATGTTCAATACTCTAATGAAACTTTTAGTAATTTCTAAGAAGAGAGAATTCTAATAACAAAGATTTAATTTAACTTTAGAGGTGCTTTCTGCTGCAGCATAAAATCGTGCACCATAGAATATTATTCTAGCTAATCTACGAGCCGTAATGACTTTACCTTAAGGATATTAGCCTGTTAGAGTTTATTTTTGCTTTCGTAAATCTTTGGGGTTTATTATGTAAATTATTTAATTAAAAGCAAATCACTAACGTTATAATATTATCTATTAAACTATTTCAGAATTATAATGGCCGAATATAATTGAATCAGTAGTTTGAGAGAATTGTATTTATCCTGCCAGGTGTGTTAATATTTTATTATAGGTGTGACGATTTTTAAAACATACTGCTAGGGTCTAGATCAAGTGGCAAAAGAATTCATACAGAAATATGCAAAATTTGTGTTGTTACATTCTTAAAAAGTTTTATCTTAGTCAGAAAAAAATCGAAGAAAAATCAGTGTTTTAATACTTTTACTGGCGAATTAAAAGTAAGTATGTAGTCAGTAGCTAAACATAAATAAGTCTATTTTATCAATGAATTCCGATTCGCTAACGCTAAGTTTAGTGTATCACCACTTTTTTGTGGAGAACTGTGGAAAGCCTTGAATTAAAGACGTTGGCGCTGATTGAAAGTACCTATATCATCCCTAACGTTTTTATTCGAATTAGGAATTAAATTAATCTTTAACACCTCTCCTGTACCACTTAAGTCCGTCGCTGGTGAGGATAGTAAAATTTTATGTTCTTTTGTGAGTTTAGGGCTCATGTAAAGTGGCTGAGAATATTTGAATTATTTATGTACGAAATTTAATTAAAGTTAGTTGGTCTGAAATACTTTAATCAGTACATTAAGCTTTTTACTTGGAGCAAAGGCAGACAAGGATGGGGCGATAATGTCGCGTGTAACGCTGTAACGCCTCCGATATTAGGCAGATAACGAAGGGATGTTTCTGACAGCGAATGATAATTGGAAATTTTACTGTAAATGCTTTTAAGACGAGACAAGAGAATTGTATATGCGACACTTTTGCGCCGGTAGTTTTACAGCGACCCTGAATTAAATTAGTTATGTTGCGATACGTATGCTTTTTGTACGTCGACCATTTCGTTAATTATTTTACCGTCTTTAAATAAACGTGATTTCGTGTTTTATGATCATATTTCATTTCTCTCATGATAATAGAGTTATGAGTCGGTGGTTATCAACGCCGAATTCTCAGTGTAGAAAAATTTGGGCCTATCCTGAATGATGGAAGAATTTCTTGAGTCATATTTTACTCATTACTTATTTACTACTACTGATTTGTCAGAAGAATTCTCGATTTCATGTGAAGGAGGTCCCGATTGTTAATTAATTTAGTAGTAAAGAAGTTAGAAATACGCAATAGCCGGGCTATACATAGCCACCTACACAGATAAAGGGTTTAATCCCAGGAGCAAACAGACGATAGTGGGTAGTTTTCATTCAATAATAGCCATCCAAGATTTATTGCAGGATAGGATCAGAAGTTACAGATGCTCTTTGTCACATCCTTTACCCATGGCCTCTGATTTACTTATTTGTTTATAATATTTTTGATACTTTTCAATGTGAAGTTTATAATAGTGTTGTACAGGGTGATCATTTTAAGTGCCTCACTCGATTTTCCTGCTTTATTCTTCACCTAGGAAAAAAATTCAAAAACTATACTTGTGTATTTTTTTCCGAGGAATCAGATTCCGAAAAGATAAAACAATTGAATGTCAAAGAAAAAAGTTATGGCCGAAAAACTGAAAAAGAAAAAATGTACACAATATACAAATGTATGACTGATGGTCGAGATGGTAGAGTACCTGCCTCTCACCCAAAAGTCCCGGGTTCGAATCCCGGTCGTGGCAATGGAAAATACTGTGAGAGGGATTTTTCCATTATACACGGATATTGGATGTGTGTCCCTTGTCTTTAAATGTGTAGCCCCCTCCCGCACAAGGCTCAGCCTTCTGGGATAAAGGGGGTCGTAATTACATGTGGTGTATTTATTATTATTTATTTATTATTTATTTATTATATTAATACGGAAATGGATATGTGACATTTCACTGATTGTAAATGCGTATCAGATACATATTTTTCACTTCCGGTTTGACCGGAATTTTTTTTATTTTAGGTGATACACCCTGTATTTTGAGCTCAGTTTAAAGAAAATTTCTTTTTGAAATCAGCAAAATATAACATATTATCATTATCTTTCATATTTAATAAGATATTGGGGTTTAAATTTAAAACAGCACAAATATATGCTATGAAATAAAGTCATCCATGAAAACAAAAAAAAGAATTTAAATTATTTATTTATTTCGAAAACTAAAGAAGATATAGCATAATAACTTATATTATTATGCTATTATAGTCATAGTCTGATGATGTCTAATTTTATATGTATATTCCAGTGTAATTATTGGTTTCTGTTTAATTTTTACTGACTGTAGGAAGTCATTACTTTATTAACAGAATATATTATTAAAGAAAATATTAATATTAGAATTAGAGCATGCCATCACAGAAGACAAAAATCCATAACCTCACATTTCAATAGGGCCACCAATATAACCTCACTAACGCATGACCTCGATCTTCATAGACCTGAAGATTTAAGCTGCTTATAGAATATTGTTGTCCAATTTCGATATTAAAGTAAATCTTTAGGTAAATAATGAGATCTCTAAAATAGTAAATTTAATGATGCCTAAATGTAGAAAACGTCATGAAATATTCGTATTTAAATTCTGGTGATGTCGATCTTACTAAAAATTTAAGTAGGCACCTAACGATTCCTACTGTGTTAGTGAAATCAATCAAATCATTAATTGCATGTGAAAACCAAATGGTGAATACAAACGCGGAGAATTTACTAATTTATAGGAGTTTCATTAAAACCAACATGGGAAAAATACATCACTGCATAGGTATATAAGAAATTAATGCTAGCAATGTGACTTAAGTAAAATTACAATGCATGTTAAATGTAGACCAGACTATCTATTTTAATAGCCATTTCCTCTACGTGACACTATTATAAATAAATCTATAAAAAAAAACAAACCAGATATCCATAAGCCTTATTTGAGTTAATTCAGTGAACAATTAACAATTCATTAACACGTATTGAGAGAATTGATTTTCGTTAATGGAAAGACATAGTTGTTTATATTGTCATGTTCGCAAGCGAGATTTAATAAGGTTAGTAAGCACGGAGCTGGAGCTTTCATTCATTAGGATCAGTCCTCCGAAGCTCCTGTTCGACAATTGACGGTGTGTAGAGAATAACAGGATGGTCCACCTACTATGCAAATCGAAACACTAACATGGCAAAGCAAAGTTTCAGTCGGCTGTGAACCGACATAAATTGTAATGGTATACCTTTGAGGATGGATTTGGGTTTATTTATTTAGTTATATGTATCCGTGCACGGCTTAATTTTCAGCAAAAAACTGATGCGATGTGTCTGTGTCTAACCGTAGATTATGGAAATTCTATTGTTAGAAAAATATAATTAAATTACTAATTTTAATTTAATAACGTACATAGTTTTGTTAAAAAATTATTGTTTTCATCAAAGAGTGAATAAGAATTGACCAATTGGTTTTGGAGTTTATCCTCTTCACCCAGTTTTATCCCAGTTTTATGAATGAAGTTTTCAAGATTTCACAAAATAATATTTGAGAGTAGGACTAAATTAAAGATATTTATATCTAGTATGCTCAGATATTGGATGTGTATCCGTTGTTTGCAAATGTGTAGCCCCTTTCGAAAAATGCCCTTTAGGGATAAATGGAGTAGTATTATTGCTTGTGGTGTTCATTTTATTTATTTTAAGTTTTATTTAAATTAGAACTGTTACGAGTAAGATTTATTATTTTATTACAACAAATCTCCAGGTGCTTCTGTTACGATTAACTTTTCGCAATGGGAAATTTTACAGAAACAATTATGACTGCAAGTAATAAACAATTTATGTTATATCTGTGTTATTTTCAAGGCAATGATGCGTACAGGATCAATATATAGTAGAGTCACCTCAAAAAATATTTTGGAGTCGTTTCGGTGTAAGAAAAATATTGAATAGCAAAATCTACAGTTAAAGTAGCAGAAAAGCGAAAAACCCTACGACAATATGAGTTTCCCAAAATGGAAAAGGCATTGTATAAGTTTGTGCACCAGCGTGACGGGAATGCTCCAGTAAGTGGCACTATATTAAAAGAAAAGGGTAAATATTTCCATGAAAAAAATACGAGGGAGCCAACATACTTTTACTGTTCGAGGTAGCTGGGAAAATTTAAGAAATGATTTGGCATACGTTTCTCAGCAAACTGGAAAGAAACTGTCGTCACAACCAGAATTAGTTTCTGCGTTTCTTCAAAAGCTGTGCAAGAGAATAATTGAAGATCTTGAATTAACGAAACATCAGATTTACAACGCAGACGAGACTGGTCCGTATTACAAAATGTCATCAGGATCTGATTTCTAAAGAAAAATCAGCGTTTGGAAGAAAGACGGAAAAGGAAAGGGTAACATTCTTAGCATGTACTAATGGCACAGGATTACAAGTACAACCTTCGGTAATTGAAAAAGTAAAAGTTTCAAAAATGTTGCGCTTCTGTGTATTACAAAAACTTTAACTGTTTGGATGGCCGCACTATTCTTTAAACAGTGTTCTTTTAAAATGTTTATTCCAAAAATAAGCAATTAAATTTGCGATATCAAACTTTGATAATTCATATATGTACTTACATAATATTTTAGGTAAGAAAATTTCTCGAGAGCCAAGGGCTTCCAGAAAAGGCGCTTCTATTAGTGAATAATGTCCCAAACTACCCACCAGAAGAAAAACTAGTATCGGGTGATGGTCACATTCTAGCTATGTTCAATGTTCGCTGTTGTCACTCTAGCTCATGGATCAAAATGTAATTAGATTAATTGTTCAAGCTTTCTGGTTATACTGGTAACTAATAAATTCAAAGATATAAATCAGATTTTGAAACAGTATCCAGAGAAACCGTTTTAAATTTATCACGAGCGTGGAATGGGTTATGTTCATCTACCATTGCCAAGTGTTAGAAAATAATTTGTCTTTCCAAAATGAGGACGATCCTGAAGAAATATATCACAGTGCTTCTACAGTAAATTCCAAAAATTGGAACTGTTATCAAACAAACATTACTCTTTTACCAGAAATAGATTCCAACTAAATTATCGCATATCTGAAGACTGGAATAAATATGTGAACGAAGACATTGAAAAATCTAAAGTCGAACTGGTGATCATCAAGGATCAGCCTTTAGTTCCCGTTAGCCATACAAAAGCAATCCAGATTTTTGATAACGGACTAGATTGGGCTCACGAAAAGAATGTTGGCACATAATATAATCAAGCTTTCCAAGTATTGCTGGAAAGGGCAACGATTCTTGCAACTACGAAGAATTTTCGGCGGTGTATATAGCACATATTATTATAATATAGTACCTTTAGTTTTCTACTAATGTAAACTTAAAATATTTTTTTTTAGAATGCTGTATTTGATAATGATATTAGGTAGTTATTTTAGAGGGAATATTTAAATTTAGTAAATGAAGACATCGACTGGTACGTAAACATTTGAAAGCACCTTGGGTCAAATATTTACCTACTAGTGAGGAAATTAGTACCGCAACGCATTTGGTGAATACAGAGCATTAAGTGCTAACGTGACAACATGACTATAAGAGTTATTTTTTATTAAAAAAGTATAAACATGCAATCAACTTAAAAAAATAATATACTTAGGGCGTTTTCCATTCCTGACATAACTCAATGTGCCGTATCTTCAAAAGTTCTTTTGCGCGTCAATTATGTGTTGATTTACCCACCAACTTGTTTATTAAGTCCGTTTAATTAACATTTTTTATTTTGACACAAATTGAATTTTTAACACTACTGCTATTCTTATAAATAATTTCACTTACTTCACCTTGTAAATTTAATTTTAACCGCCTTTGGTAATGAAGCAATAACACTTAAGTCTCTATACCTGCTCGTCATGGTTGTAATAGTTAATATGCAAATTTGTAATAGTTACAGATTAATATGGTGAACATAACAGGAAATTGATGAACAAAATATTGTTTTTATGAAATAAAGTTCCAGTGGATTTTGGTCGCTAACGATCTAATTGACGTAGTGAAATGAACATATTGTGATGAATTTATTATTGGATAAACTGCTATGAATGCGAATATTTTAATTGGATAGTAGATACCGGTTTGCAGCATAACTTTTTGTATGGGAATATGGGATGGATTGTTTCTGAATTATTTTTACGCTATTTTGGTTTCTACATGTATTTTGTATAATAATTTCCTAACCCAGCCAATAAAACTTGGAACACTAAATATTAATTTTAGATAAATTTGAAAACACCAATACGGATATTTTATTATTCAACATTAATAAAATAATTAATTAATTAATGCCCCAAAGAATACGATTCTTTTTGTCTCTTAGGATACCTTGTACGGAAGAAGGCACGCTACGGATTTTAGATATCACGGATATACCTACGCCCCAGTATTCCAGTATACTGGAATTATTTCTTTGGGACATCAAGGTGGAAGTACAGCATACTTTTTCTACTAAGCAGCCCCGAAGTAAAGACGTTTTTGTACTTGTATTATTATCCCTTTCCATTTTGTGAATGACATGCTCAGTTTCAACACTTCGTTAAAATTATCATTTATTCTCTAAACTTATATTTAAATTTGAAATATCGAAACAGTTTCGAAATTATAGGAATTAAAAAAATTTGTAAAAGTTTCAGTTGTTGAGAATTCAAATAAGTTGATGGAATTGTTAGTCAAATTGCCATACTTAACTCGGAAAGCTTTTAAATATCAGCAATGTAAATATAGGAATCATTATTCGCAAAATAATAACGGAAGAATCCTAACGAAGATTCATTATCTTGCCGACAATTAATTATAAGGAATCCTGTTTATTTGTTGGGGGCACTTTGAATCCATTAATGACATTGCATATTAGGAATTTAGAAAAATGTTATTGCAATATTTTTACAGTGTTACTTAATATGTTTTGATTTTGCATGAAATGTAGATACAATTTGTTATAAATGTAAAGAGCAGGTTAAATATTTTAGAACAATGTCCGATTGAAATGTACACAGCATATTTGGAGTCAGGATGTAGAAAAGTTCGTAGTGGAATGACAGAGAGCCAATGTAAACAGCGGGTATCCACAACACACTGACATTTGGCAGGGCTTGATCAACGGACGGAAAGAAATGACATTTGTAGTGTTTTGCTTACGAATAAAAGGAAAATTGGAATTCCCTTTCATGCGGCTATTTGCAAGCCTCACACTTTTTCTTCATGATTATCTATAAATAATGCTCACCAAACATCAAACTAAAACAATTTCTACAAATAATAAATTAGTCTTTTAACCGCAAATACAAATCATAAACAAATTATATACACACAACAATGACACTCCTAAAAAATACGGCACCACGTTGCCAGGTGAAATATATTTTAATATTACAATACATTTTTAATTTGACTATAGGTAAATCCATATCAATTATTTTTTACTTTTTGTTGATTTTCATGGATGGTATGTAACTTTAGCCTATAACTTACTATCAAGTTGAATTAATAAAGAACTGTAGAGTAGAAAACAGTAAGTTATGGCAGCAGTTATAAATCAATTCGTTGTACTTCAACTAGTAACACTTTAATGCAAATATCAGTACCTGTAAGGATTTAGACTCAAATTCTAAATATGGATTTAAAAAAATTAATTTAATCTCTTGAACGTACATATAATTTATAGTCGGTTTAAATGTTCAACTAGCAACACAGCAGATGACTAAATTGTCTCACCAGTAAGATTATGAATACCTACTCGTAATCAATGTAAACAATTTCATAAACTAACATTAAAATATAGTAACCATCCTGTACATACATAGGTAATTATATTATTTCATAAGATGTCAGAAGTAGTTTTTGAAATGCATGATAATTTTATATATGCCTTATCGTGCATTTGTGCATGAAGGATTTTCTTTTCTGTTTAAGTATTCCACTTGTGTATATTTTCCATTAGTTACCCACCATCTCTTTGTCATATAAGTGTCACATGATTGATCTCCTCGCATACTTCTTATTGCAACTACAGAATAATGTATTTATTCTATGTTTAACTGCAGCAAAAAATATGCACAGTTAAGAATGTCATTAATAGATATCATAAACTCGATTGAACAGCCAATCCCCTATACTTTCCACCACACTTTCATTTTAGAGATGTAGAATTCACACAATTCTTTTAGAACACATTTTTTTCATTTAAAATCCATGTCGTAGAAAAAAATTAATTTTTCTTCTTCCTTTTCTTTTTTGGGATTTATTACCACTTTTCTTGAGATTCCTATCCAAAAAAAATTGATTTATCTATTTATTTATTTTTGGATAGGAATCTCAAGAAATGTGGTAATAAATCTCAAAAGAGAAAAGGAAGAGAAAAAATTTATGACATGTCACAATTAACATTTAAACAAAAAATAAATTGTTAAGGTTGTATTCATATTTTAACATTTTGAGTTATTTACATTTTTTTTAAATATATTAGTATAAGTTTTATTTAATAATAATCACACTTAAACTTTCTGAGCATCCATTAGGCAGATGTAGCTCATAATCTCATCAGATCTAAAATAGATCTTATGGCCGTTTGTGTTATTTTTCACCACCTACATTGAATAATTTTTATT
The DNA here is from genome assembly GCA_963680705.1 of Rhagium mordax. NCBI lineage: Eukaryota > Metazoa > Arthropoda > Insecta > Coleoptera > Cerambycidae > Rhagium > Rhagium mordax. The sequence goes on along the minus strand of OY796658.1, from coordinate 25,286,835 downwards.
TCATTGATTTTATTTAATCTTAGAATTGACATTACATAATACTATAAAATCAAATCCCAAATAACAGGAAAAATCTGAAAGGTGCCACAAATAACTTTTAGACAATATCAACTGCATTAAACACACTATATTACCGTTAATTGAATTTAAAAATTCATTCGTACGATCTCAGATTAAATAAAAATCAATACAATTGTTTTCTAATGAATTGCATTTATGTATAAATGTTTGTTGATATAATTTAATAGTTGTGTATAACTTCGGAATTGAAATTCGATAACCTATAGAATGTGACATTTATGGCAAAATTAATATCCGAACATAAAATTATATGACTAGCGATTTATTTACTGACTTGCACCTTATTGATACACAAGTCGTAAACATACAATAATCGTATAGTAAACAATGATAGTCTACAAATTATCGTTCAATCTTTACATAAAAGTTTGTTAGTATTGATAGTTGAATTCAAAAATATTTGGGCCATAGAACAAACAGCAGTTTTATGTACGATCGATTTGCGTCCTTTCCCAACGTAACACTAGCTGCTTGCTTAATTTGGCATATTATTATATTCGTTTGTTTTATAGTTAATTTGTTCTAAATTTTGACTTAGTAGTATCATTGGCATTGTTAACATTATATCAAACGTGATACGACTTTTAAAGTATTGTATTGTATTTATTTATTTCCTACCACAGGTACAATCATTATTAAATAATAATTATACAAGTTACTAAGGAGTTCGTCAAATATTAAAACTAATAAAACAAAATGTATAACACACACACACACACACAACTAGATAAATAACAAGAAACTACAAAAAAAGTAAAACAGTCATAAATATAATTCATTGATGTCGTAGACATTCTTTTTGTAGTATCTAAGTTTTAATATAAAATTGACATTAATGATATTTTTAGTAGAATACCTAGTTCCGTTTGTTTTGCAGCAAATTATTCTAAAAGTTTCCAGTGAGCTACTGAAAATAAATATGGAGAAAAACCATTTTGTTTTATGTATGAGAAATTAGTTTTGAATTCAATATAATTTAGTATTACAGATTTTTTTAGTCGACAAACTGATTATCTACTTATATTGTCACTTCCTTTAGATGATTATATTTCGCCTTGGCATGAAGAGTTTATTTAAATAATTTAATAAGAAGTATGGTATTAAAGCACTAATTTAAAACATTAATTAGTTAATAAATAATAATAAAACTGCAACTGACCACTAGAGGGATAATTTCCCCTTCGCTGTTATTAATTATTTTGTTGGTTGAAACAATAAGAAAAGAAGAAAATAAAATATAATTCATTTTACTTAACATTAATTTAATCACATTGAATCAAGGGGTGATGTGTGCACTACTAATGGTTTAGATGAGCCTTATCCGTACCAAACCCGGTCAACTACTGTCTTTATTTTTTATTTAAAGGTACCCTATGTGCGTTTTTCATGTATTTCCCATTTGCTCTTTTCTATGACTTAATTATTAATTGTCAGCATTTATCAGAAAAATTTGCTGCCCACCCGGTCCATATATTTGTTTTATTTTTTGAATTTTATTATTTTATTGTTATGGATCTTTTTGGGAAGAGAGTCTAAAATTCCCCTAGAAACCTTTATTTAAAAGTATAAATTGATAAACAAAGTAATTTCAGAAGTCTTAGATACTAATTTTTTTACTTTGATTCTTGAATCCTTTTTCAATATACATTATAATTAAAATTATATGCCTAGAAGACTCGAATTTTGGCTGTTTTTATTAATATAATATTTTTATACAGGAAACTAGAATATTTTAAAGCGTGAAAAATAGGATAAGACAAAACCAATATTTGTGCGAATTGTATTGTAGAGTTTTTGGGAAATAGAGCTCAAAAATTCCTTAGAAATCCCAAATCTATTTTCCACGGTGAAATTAATTCGCTAAACTAATTTAAAAGTTGTAAGGATATTAAGAAAGTGTAGATATTTTTCTGGCAATAATATAACATATAGTAGGTATGTAAATATTGAGTTTGTTCATTATCTATAAAAATATTTCTGTTCTAAGGACTTGACTTGACATTTTACGAAACAAAAAAGAATGTAATAAAAAAATGTGTACTTTCTTTTGGTAGTTATTTAGAAATCTAACACACCCCATGTAAGAAGATACGAATCGATTCATCAAAATAGTGACTGATGCGAGAGGTACCTACCAGGATTGTGCCTGGCGCATTCACCAAATATGTAATTTCCTTTTGGCAACTCAGGCATGCCGGTACTTTGCTAGGAGAGAGCCTATGAGTAGGAATTTAAAAATATATAATTTATTAAATAAGTCAGTGCCAAGAAAATTGTTATTTTGAGATGAGACATTACTACTTCGTCCATTGTCTAAGCGGTACTAACAATACGATAGCGGGCACATACGACTGACCGGAGCGGACGGACAGCGGATGAGAAACATCTAAGCCTACAATCAGCTTTTAACGTTTTTTATGGGGAAGCGGCAGTTCATACTATTTCTTCACATTTAATTCTTTCACAGTGTTCGTATTACGATGTATCGATTTGTATGTAGTAAAAATTTTATACAGTAATCCCACTGTAAGCTCAAGACGGCTAGCAATTCAAACAAATACTTCTCAGTCCGTTGCCTGGAGAATTGCTAGGGAACAGCAGCTGCACCCTTATCATTTAAGGCAACTACAAGATCTTTTGCCCGAATATAGAGTGGCACGTGTTGAGTTTTGTGATTGGTTAATGAATATGCATAACCGTAATCCCAATTTTCTCAAAAATCATCTTTACTGATGAAGCAACTTTTACCACAAACGAGGTTTTCAACATGCGCCATTCACTCGTTTGGGCCGAGGAAAATTCAAGAGCCACTAAAGTCACTCAGTACCAACTTTTATTTAAAATAAATGTTTGTGCTGTTACACTAGGCAATTGGATTTTCGGGTATTAGGTACATCTTTCATGGAAATTTAAACGCAAATTTATACCATGAATTTTTGGAAAACATTTTGTTTTATTCGTACAAGGTATTCCACAAGAACTAGGCGCAGATTTTGGTTTATACATGATGGCGCTCCGCCGCATTATGGTAGACAACCTAGGCAATGTCTTGGTGATCATTTCCCAATAGATGGAATGGTCGTGGAGTTGACGTTCCTATTTATAGGCCTGCACGATCTCTGGATTTAAATCCGTTAGATTTTACTGTCTAGGGACAAGTTAAATATAATGTTTCCGCAACCCTGGTAGATACTGTAAAGGACTTGAGAATACAAAATATTTTTGAACAATTACCAAATCAACCAGATTTGCGCATATGTTTTCTTTAGAAAAGCGTTTGCGCGAGTGTATACGTGTCAATAGAAGACACTTTGAACAGTTATTGTCTTAGTTTTAATTTTAATTAACTTGCTTTTAGTTAATAAAACTTGTTCGTTGGTAATTTCCATTTTTATTTGCAACTTAGTATTTTACATAACGGCTGGTGCTGCGACATGTAAGTGAAAATATCTGGGAAACGGACGCCCCTGGGCAAATCAAACAAGTACCTATACATTTTTTGTAGTGTTTGAGTCAATAATTCTAAAACTTGAAAGAAAAATAAAAAACCTGACTGCAATTTATTTCTAGAGTATAAAGTGTCACATGACTGCTATAACTACGCCACTGGATGGTTAGAATGTACTGAAAGTTTGTCTAATTACTGCTATTTTACGTAATTGTTATGTACAAAAAATTAATTGTTAAAAGATATGAGTAAAAGAGTGGTTTGCTAGTCGACCATTTAACACCCTGTATCTTTTTTCGGAAAAAAAGTTTTCGTATTATTTCGACTTTATCTACATGCCGTTTAATTTATGTTACTCAATTTGGCATCACCATATATTTCCACAACGGCTTACCTACTTTATGCGAAAAATAAAGTTCTAAAATAGGTTTGTTTTTATTATTTAAAACTGTTCAGTTTTTACAAATTCTTAAATGTAAAAGAATTTCACTGCCCTCGCCATTCCAGCTCCAGCTAATTAATAATTTTTATGTGTTCCATATACTTATATCAATGTTATCAACATTCCTAAGTTATCACGACAAACAGACAGACAAATCGACAGACACATATTTTTTTAAACATATTTTTTTCATTCAGTTCCAAGTAAAAACGTATGTAAATATGTTACAGGAATTTTTTTTAAATTTGTTCAATTATGAACTTAACAAGAGATTACACCTACTAAATTTCACTGAAATATTTATTTTCTAAAGATACTCAAGTTATCCAGCATACAAATACACCGACATATATATTTTTAAACACTCTTTTGGATTCAGTAATGTTGAAATATTGAATGCCTTTGAAATTGTGACGATTTTTCCTACGATCTTGGTACAGCCTTTAAAAAAAAATGAAAAAAACATTTATTTATTGTAAAAATACTATATTCGATCGGAAATCGCCTTGAGATTTAACGTTGTCGTCTTGGTCATTGTCAACAATTAAAACTCGTCCTTGTCAATTTGCCAAATTTAATTTTTACCATATATTCGCAGTTATTATTATTTTTTTAAATAAATTAGGGATTAACCTTTGTGTCAATTCGCATACGAATAACATTAATTTATTAATTTATGTTGTTACTAGACCCACAGAGAAATTGTTCAAAGTATTTCGGAATATGAAGTTACAAAGATATAATACATCCTACGTTGGTTTGGATAATGGAACTTTTGAAAGTGGACAAACATGTTATGCATTGTGTTTATACAACGGTAGGACTAATTTTGATTTACGCTAATGTATGGTGCTGAATGAAAGCATATTATTCTTTCGTATTCAAAAAAGGAAATAATATAAAGTAAACATTACAAAAGAGCACAACAAAAGATGCCTATGGGTTAGAAAATTTTTGCTGATATCTGCTTTTTATTATAAAGATTTGAGGTAAAGTAAAACCATACTCCCTTCCCTCATAGAAACTATTAAAAAAATGTAGTGTAAATCAACATTGTATGTGATTTTTTTAACTAATGAAGATTTAAATGCGTTCCAGATAGAACCCATACATTTTATCAAATGGATACCATGCCTTAAATTCCTTTAAATTTTAATTTACCACGCGTCTTAGAAAGACAAAGACAATTATTTCCAGAAATACCGGAAGTGGGTGGCGCTAATGAAACAGATCATAATAATATGGTAAATTGAAAATAAAAAACGACCTATCCGAAAGTTATTTTATTTAACGAGTGAGAGTAATTTTATATAGTTTAAGTGTTTTATCTGCATAGCAGTATACATATCGAGATTTCAACGGAATTATATATTTTGGGCCTTCCAGAAAAACTTGTCACAAAAAATATTTATCGGGTATATTGGATAGCTTGTGAAATAGTTATAGGGTGAAATTTATTAAGTGTAAGGATAGCAAATATCGGCGAATAAAAAAATTCATAAAATAGCGGAATGACCAATTTGATAACTTCTGTCTGTCTACCTTGATATCTTGAAACGGCTTTGAGATATTTTGTTGAAATTTTGATTAGAGAAGTCAATAAGACTGTTTGTGAATTTTTTACGATTTAAAAACTTTTACGTATTTATAATTCTTATATAAAAGCACACCGTTCTTGTCATAAATTGTGTAACTTGTCTTTAAATAGTTTTAATAAGAGTCCTACTACAAATCCACAAATGTCAATCTCGTACACTTATGAAATTGTAACTAGAAATATATCTCAATGTCCTTTTTGGATTTGCAAGGTTTATTTGAAATAACTTAATAGAGAAACCGATAAATATTTTGCACAGCAATTTTTATAATATAAATGTAAAGGCTTCCTTTAGAATCTTAGCTTGCGCCCATGAAAATTGTATGACATATAAGTAATGTGTTATAAATATATATTTTATATCCAATTAATTGATACGTATATCAGTCCGTCTAGCGAGTGCTGCTGTTATTAAAATTACCTATTTCTTTCTATAAAACAACGTACTATTTTTATTTAATAAATTGAAACTGAAAAATACCTAAATAATACTCTTTAAATTGTTTAAATCCTTCCGAATTTGAAAGAGCTATAACATGTACCTATTATAATAGATGTAAAATTACAAATGATATGTTGCAATAAGTTATGTGTAAATGATTATTCAGTTAATTAAAAGCAATTTTTTTTATATTTTTCTTGACGTAATTAAATCCTTAACATAAGTTGTTCCACTTCTTTATTTCAGTACGGTAGAAATTATAGTAATAATAGGTAACTAAAAGCTTCATAATATTTCACAAAGCTAAATACGTTAATTTAATTAATTCCTACAAGTACTCTTTATTAAGTCTATTTTTACACTACTTCAAAGTTATTTTAATCTCACTTTTATTTTTAGATTCTTCTACGATTTTAACTTCGTTTCATTATATTTTCCTCATTCTCTGTAATTCCTTGAAACTTTAAAGTAAGTGAATTCTTATCTAACAATGTTGATTTCTTTCATAACAAACATATTAAATGATTCGTTCTTTTATAGTTACTGTTTTATTGAATTTGGTATAATAAAATTGTAACATAAAATTTTGCGCTACTTGATATCATCTTGTACTTAGATATAATTTCTCTTCGACTTTTTTTATCTCTGATCTAATAGTCTGATACTATCCATAACTTTAGTATAAGAATTAAATTATACTGCCTTTTTCTTTGTAAAATATTGTACGTATGCTTCGTTTTTGTATTTCTGCAAATTCGTTCTTAAATCATGAGGTTAATTTCTTCTATATTAATATTTGAAAATTTAAATATTTTAAAATAGTCCCAAACTGATTTTAAATTCACGTTATATATTTTACTTAGGAGTTTTGCTGATATAGCAATTTTTTTCTACTAATGGGGATGGATGCAAGATATCGGAGCAATTATTACGCCTATTTTTATATCCAGTATGGAAGAAAATTTTCGAAAGAGCCAGTGTTGGACTAGTCAATGGACCATAATTTTTGAGTAAAATTAAAATCAGCATTTGTTCTGTCTTACTAATATGCCTAAGATATTTTTCTTGATTACATGAACATTGAATCTCATGCAAATCGAACACAATCTTACTTCCAGCTCATATTACTCCCATTGTTTGTGAAAATCAAAACGAGTTGATATCTTGACCGCCTGTAAGTCCAGATCTCATCATTATGAATTTTTGAATATATTGCACAAGAAATGTAAATAATAGTGTGAATTTTGAAAGATACGAAAAAAGGTGGTGGTGTTACTTTCGAATAGGTTGGATACTCATTTTATTTACATTTTGCTAGTCGCTCTTGTTAATAAAATGTATTCTTTTTCTCAAACTTTTTTCTTCTCTTGTAGTTTAAACAAAAGTCTCCTCGATAGTTCATAACAAACTATTTTGAAAGAAAGTTTTGTGTGGGAACTCTGTAAATCCAATTGAAACTTTTGATAACAGCATTAAATTAACATATCTTTTGTAATATTTTCTTTTTAGCCATTTAAAATTTCGATAACAAATTTTACAAATTGGAAATCTGGTATGATTCTTCAGAAGAAAAAATTATTTGTTTTTTCAATGGATTCAATTATGTTTTAAAATATTTGAAATTTGTCAACAATCAAATCCAGTTTGTAGTAAACCCACTCTTCCCCAGTTTCTTCGGTGCTTAAGATATTTTTAATAAATCATACGCGCCTTGCATACCTACATCAGTAATTAGGCATCATTTGATGACGTACCAAATCTATTCAGCGAATTTTCAGTAATTCTTAAAGAATATAAACATTAACTGAAAAAATTGTATTCGAAAATTTTACAGTTGAAAAGACATAAGACATGTTTACATTAACATGATCGCATTCATCAGCGCTTCTATTTTGGTTATGAGTATCTAAATATATTCTATTCTAAACTTAGCCCGCGATGTGATATTTTACTCCAATATTTTATCAAACAATTGTAGCGTACTCGGAATCCTTCAACGGCACACTTAAATCCTGGCAAAGAAATCCTCAGCCTACATCGATCCATCATTTTAGATGTTTAAAAGCACGTCTTCCTTTCTCATTACTTATAAGGGCGCGCCCTTACTAAGGATTACCGATTGCAAGCTAAAACCTCCAGCATAGTCTTGACGAACATACCCTCTGAGAAATGGGCCCGCATATAAACTAATTTAAATATTAATTAATCGCTCTGTAAATAAATAGTGGTGTTTAATTCAAGCCTGGCGTTGTTGGCGGCGAGTAGGATCCATTGAAATTCCCCACGCAAGCTGCGACATTTGATATAAGGCCTTTTGCCACGTCCATAATTTCAGAGCAGACGCGTATATATAGATATACGTTCTCTCCGTTTATCAGTCTCTGTATACGTGAGAGGAATTTTTGCCGACCAACAACGCAAACAAAATAATATTAAGCCCTCCGGCTCCCTAGTAGAGAGATAAAAGTAAACACAGCCATAGCGATGCTCATCACTCTCCTTCTCACTCTCTTACGGCTCGGAGTCATACACAACAAAATAAGTAGCGATTACAAAGCAGAGATTGCCTTTTATGTTTAGACTGGGCTAAATTAAATCATGCTATTTAATTAGCTGGGCGAAATTGCGTCTGCTACAATATCAAACACACAAGTTGTTTATCTGTCGACGGAGTTTGTATTTGATATTTTAGCACGAGGCTTATATTTAGAAGCGTTTACCTTTTCTGGAGGTTATGATGTGTGTGTGAGTAACTGTAGCTTGCAATGTCAACCACAGCTGGTTGAAGGGGACCAAATAGCAAAATAAAAATTTGACCCGGTTTCAACCAGCTAAAGCTATACATCGCCTGAGTTTGTGGTGGTTGCAGTCCAGGCATTTCCAAGAGGGTAGGTGCCGCAGGTGGTAGGGCGGCCCTAGAAGGAGAACGTGCTCGGAATGTCACTGGTTAGCCGAACTGCGGACGCGTGTTTTGAGGTAACCGAAGCCGTTGCTATTTCGAGGATGCTACTGTTTCTGGCATGGTGCACTCTCTACCAGCTGTGCGACCGCCGACGTCGTCTTCTCTTGGATTTCGTCACACTCTAATTATTGCACTTCATAGTCGACAAAGTTTTAACACAACCAAGAAAATCGGATATTACCATTCCATCAGTCACATCAGGCACAATACGCGAAGCCGGAAGAGGATGCACATCACTTTATTAGACACTGGGAACCGACTGATGTAAGAGTCGGGGGATGCAAGTTGGTGAGGGTAAGGAGATGCAGCGGCGGAAAAGGAAGGGTTGATAAGGAAGGGACGTGGTGCGTCACAGTGAGGTCCAGATCTCGACTGAGCACCGCAGCATCGCGACGCGGCCGTCGCGACTTGAGCTGGCGGTCGCCATGCGCGCCCGGCACATCCATTGGGCACACCCACCACCCGCGCTCTACTCCGCATTCTTGCACATTAACCCCCAAGCACCCCGATTACCTATTCACTGCCTGCCCCCTGTTCCAGTTTTGATCGTACATTTGTTTTCCGCACATTACTTCAAGTTCCAATTTTGAGTTATTGTCCACGCTGCTCTCCTGCTCGGTAATTTATGATCTAATTTCGCAGACGCGGCGGCCACCAAACAGAACTTGGCCAAGACTTGGTGTGCGATTCTGCAGTCTAGGACGTGCAGCGACGACGTTGATGTGCCTAATTGATGGATGGTGAAGGACGGAGCGCAAGATACTGTGCTGGATGAATGTGTGTAGGTTTCATGTTTTACAATAATTACTACCAAGTACAATTTGAAAAATTATTCCAGTTTGTGCTCAAACGTAGTTGTTTCATCAATCATCCGATATGCTGCTAGGTGAAATATTTAGTTTGCGATGAGTAAATCGTCTTTTTGTATCGTAGTTTGTAACAAACTACAATTTATAAATTTTTATCTGGGTATGGCAATTTAACTATATAGTTCAACTTCACCTTACCATCAACACATTATCATTTGTAGGTAAAATGTATCGGTTTTATCAAATAATATCATTCACCTGTATTCTATTTTATTATAATACTGAGTGTTCAAGGTTTTTCATAAAATAAATGTACTTTTTAATGACTATTGTTCGTGAATGAAATTTACGTGTTACATAATGACTGCGTGGGTTCGTCGGTTTACAAAAAAGAAAACAATGCATTTCAGAATTATCAAACGTACACTTACTTTTAATCATGAACAACTACAGTTTCTTTTGCCTTCAAAATATTCAGTATTGAACTTGTGATAAATTGATATATTTTTGGAATGTATTACCAAATCCTCCCTATTAAATTCGGGGAAGTTAAAAAAATAGTACATGGACAGGGTACGCCCTTATAAAATGATAAATACTATGTGTAGAAATAAAGTTAGAGAACATAAAATGTTTGTTTTGAATATTTTTGTATTGCAATTTATTTGTCTTTAATTTAGAAATTACCGTATGTGATAATAGCCTGAAAAGTTTTTTATAATTGTAAGCCAAATATTACATTTTTTTAGTATGTTTATCATTTCTCAAAATTTATACAAGTCCCCTTTATAATGAAAATTATTCACTTCACACACAAAAAGAATTAATATGTGAGCATTTAAATTTCAAAAATAAAAGATCAAGAACAAGTCGACGCAAGTCATTTATTTTATAAAACTTTTTTTCTACTTAGTAGTTTTAATTGTTCTACTTTCACGGTGCTGATGATTTGTAGAATAATTGCCTCATTAATTATTTTTGAAACTTGAAGTTCGACCAACGAAATAGGTAGTCTTCTTTTGAAGCGTTTGGAACAAATAGTTGCGATTTTAAATTTTTAAAAACAATAAACATATGAATAACTATCAAGTATTTGACAAACCGTTACTATATATCCCTCTTTTTTTCTACTAAATTAAAATTAATACATAAATTCATGGTCGTAAGTCAATATGTGTGTGTATAATATGTATTTGCAAATTCTGGGCTATCTTTCATATTTGACATATTTCGAACAAATAGTTTTATTGACAATCAACGGTTTTATCTCATCACCTAATTTTTTATCACACATAATTTTTTTCATAGGTATCATTTTTTCACACTACACAAATGATTTTGTGGAAATAAAAATACATCAAAATATTTCCAGAGAAAACTATAAGTATTTATAAACAAACTGAAGGAAAAGAATACTCATAAAACACATTATATATCATTCCAAAGTGTGGAGATATATGTACTTACGTATTAATAATTCAGCTTCGGAAAATAATGTCAGCCATTTGTATTCATAATATGAACGAGTACATAGATAAAATTGGTAGTCTAAAACAAGCGTGTTGTGTAAACACAACTCTCGTTTTTGTTAGCTTAACTATTTATGGAAAATATTATTACAAAAAAGCAATTTATTTAATAATTGTGTTTTATCTTTGAAATCGTAAATATGGATATTAATAATATGTCATACTTTACGTATTATATTCTGTTACTGTATACATAAATAGCCATTACAAGAATTACCGAAATAACACAAAAGACTTTTGTTTGTTTTTACAAGTCTATTTTAAAAATAAAAAAATAGAAAGTGTGCCCTTTAAGTATTTTTCTGACAAAATGTTGATTAATAAAATAGCAAACATCTTATTTTACTAAAACACAAAACACTTTTTGCTTCTTCAATAACTATATTTTGAACAATATGAACAATTCTTATTTTAGCATTTTTAATCAATTTTGATTAAATTATCATAAGAGTCATACTTATATGTACTTTTTTTAAAAATCAATCCTCATACGTAAGAAACCTAGAAAATAGTTTGTCTTTACAATGTATTATAAATACACTAGCCAATTATTTTTATTCATTCAGAATAGGTAAAAGATTTTTGTTTATTTTTCAAAATAAACTAAACACCATATCGTCGTAATCGAGAAATTAATCCCCACCTACATATAAGTAAAAACTTCTAAGTATATGGTATTCCATTTGAAAAATATTCTAATGTTTTTGAACACTATAGTTCAGTCACATTGATTGATTGAAATATAATAGGTATAATAGGTACCTAATAGGTGTATAAACTTCAAAAATATTTTTAATCAAAATATTTAATTTTGGGTTCCCTATTAAGAGAATTGACAGCAGATATAAGCAGGTATATCCGAAAATTAAATATTTAATAATCAACGGGAAATATTATAAAAATACTTTATGAATACATAACCGGAAGAAAAAAAATTATTACCTTTGGAATATAATTTTTTGGATAGGAACTTGCAGAAATGTGGCAATAATTCCCCAAAAAAAAAAGAAAAGAAAAAGAAAAAATTACTGAAATGCCACAAATAACATTTAAACAATATATTTGGAATATAATATTTGCTATCTACAAACGAAAACAATATATTTTGTTTCTGTTTAGATAGCGTCTAAAAATACTCACACGTACTATATTTTGAAGTTATTTTATGTTTTGTCTCTCAGTGCATTGGATCGTACAGAAAGTACTACGCATATTATCACCGTGAATTAAATTTAGACAATAGTTATGTCAAGGCGAGACTGAATTTTTACACAGTACATCATCCCCGATTCTGAATTTTATATTGAATTTAAATAAGTATTCAGCTTTTTTGCTATCCTTTTACACTTTTGTTTTTTTTTTAAACTAAAACCATACATACCTATTGAATTTACGCATTGTTAAGATACGTGAGTTATTAAACAAAAATTATATTATATTACAATAAATTTAATACGTTGAAGTCCACCAACACAAGCTTTGAAAATTTAAAATTTTCATACCAGCAAAATAAAAGTACCTAATTGTTGTTTCGTTCATCGTGGATAAAATTAAACATATATTTTTGTAAAAACGCTGAGAAATTCCATTAGTTTAATAAAATGCTTGGTTACTAACAGTTACCCTACTAAAAAATTTTAATGCCTGTTCACAAACCTTTCCCTGTACATCAGGATTCATTTATTTAAAGTTTCATCAAAAATGGTTTCCAAAATACCCATTTACGTGCACAGCAATCAAATACCTACAAAATTTCTTTTTTTTTTAGTCAATTTAAAATCAACATTCTGATACACACTAATCATTTTTACGTCCATTATTGTTTATTTATTGTACCTATACGTTAGAAAACTTCGATTACTCTTTTTACAAAATACTGATATTTCAAATCCAAAATTTTCTGTTTTGGATGTTTTCATCTATGTCTATATTTTATTAGATATATTAATAAAAAATTACGTGTATAATAATGTCAAAAAAGATCTCCCAAACTAGTAGCTACTGTGTGACAAATCCACTTTTTATTTTTGAGTTTCTAGCAAATCCAAACACAGATAAAGACTCCAATCTAACACGAACATGCTTTTTATCAAAATTTTCCTTCTAAAGATATTTCGGTCGTAAGATTATAAACATGTCGTTCAATCAAAGCAGGTAATGCATTTTTATAGGCAGTCATATCACAATAATTAAAATCGGTTTAAAATACTCACCCAGATATACTTGTCAACTTTATTTGTTTTGTAATTTTCGCGTCTAAAAATAGCCAGCACCACGTGTATAACGGCACCGGTTCCCCCCACCTTGCCGTGCTTTTTGAGGATTCGTCACACATTAATAATTCAAAAACGCGCTAGTCAAATGCAGTTTGGTAGCCTAGATATTGGCGAAAGTAAAAGACTGGAGAACCGCCGTCGTTTTCGTCTGTGCCTGAATTGTGAATTTCTTGTGGCGTCGAGACGCATGCGTCCTATCAGGTCCCGATTATTACGCTGGCTATAGCATTTGTATCTCGGGCTCCTTAGTCTTAATTAAGCTAAACTCTGATTAGAGTGATTGGGTAGGTATGTAATGTTAACCTGGAAACTTTTAATAAAAGAAATTGAGCGAAGTTCAGGCGTCTTTTTATAAATGTCGATTTTTATATACGTAATGACGTTAAGGTAATAACAGTGTGAATACATTTAATATATTTAATACTTCATCGTTTTATTATTATTATTATTAATTTTTAATTAAATTGTTTTGTATTTTCCTAATGGGATCACAATTTATTGGAGAACGAAATTGTTTCAGCAATTTTTTAGCACTGAATTAGAATCATGCATTTGTGCTTCATGTAATATAATAAAGCATGCAATTGAAGTATAAAAACGTTAACTTATTCCAAACTCATCCTATAGAAACAATTCGACGCTGTAATATCATCATTGTGAATTATTATTGTCGAACCAACCGCTCTCGAGAAAAACGCAAATCAGTTCGTGCTATGCCCGTTAATCGAATTCGATTTGTGTTTGCCCATGGACATCGAACTTAATTGTAGCAAATTTCGTAAGATGTGTTTTTAGTTCTATTCGATTTTTACTTTATCGATTAACATTTCGCCACAAACGCAAAAAACACCAGGAAGTATGAGGTCGAGGAGTTTGGGGGTGGCAGTACTTCAACGACATGAAAACTCTTGCTTTTCAAAGTTATCTAAATATATCAGAAGCATATAATTTTTTTTCTTAGTTACAGATATTTTATCGAATTTGAATTTGATAATAGTTGAATACCTCCTCAAACTTGGTATAAGTGCCATACCTCACTCTGTAACTGAATGTTCTGAATATTTCTGAACTTAGTTTATGCTTCAATAAATGTTTTAGTTCTAAGTTGGAATTACGGAATGTAATCTATTATATAGCTGTAGGTTTGATTAATTCCACACTTCCAAATCAAGAAAATGCAATTTCATTGTAATCCAAGCATTGTAAATTTGTCATCAATTTTCACTTAATACTAATGCACATCATAAAAGCCTTGCAGAACAAAATATTACACGTAAGCCAACTTTAACTTTCTCTATGACTGATACAATTTCTAACAGACGTCATATTCTTAAAAAGAAACCAGATTCATCATAATTCGATGTAAATCCGTTATATGTCCCAATTTCCGTATCCTTATATGAAAATTATTTGGGCTACGCTTTCTTTAAAATATGATGAGATATAGGTATACGAATATTACAAGAAATTTTAAATATCATAGTCCAAATATAAGTAAAATAGTTCGTGTAAACACACCTTATCAAAAGTACGGGCTTTTAATGATCCATTTTAAAATTAGTATTGCTTAGAATAGAAATGATATCATAATATTCTTAAGCATTGGTGTAGAGATAGAATACATTTTTTTTTATTAAGCTCATGTTTTCTTTATAAAATCAACTACATTTTTAAATATTTAACTATTTTAATAGTCAAGTCAATCTACGGAAAATTTTCAAGATAAGGAACTGGAGGGAAGGAACCTTTTTTTTAACATGTTATGAGTATAATATTTGGCGACCTACGGAATTGTTTTTAATTGTTACTCAGAGTGAGAAAAAACTCTTCAGCTACCTCTTTTACGAATTATACAAATAAAAAAGTTAGCAATAAAAAATGAAACGGATTGAGTTTCCGAAACGTCTGCGAAATATTAATTTATTTGCCAAAAAAAAAACGACCTTTAACTGTTCCTTAGGCTTGAAGTCCCAGGCGTGGAGGTTATTTTTTTAAATCCAGATTTTTTTTAGATTATCTGGGACTATTCAAGAATATGGTAATAAATTCCAAGTAAGAAAAGAAAGGAAATCTCGCATTATTTTTGCCTACTCTCAATTCGATATTTTGGTTACAAAATAACAATAAATTCGATTTTTGTTCGAAGACCTTAATGGAAAATCCGGTCCTGCATCTAGTACGCACCTTGGCTTTTCTACACGCAAGCGGTTCCCGGCGTGATTTCCGGCGAGCACCTTGACAGAGAAGCCACCATTTCCACGAGATTTATTAAAAAGATTTACAACCCAACACGGCAAAACTGAAATCATTATTGACTTCTGTTCGGAAAGCGGGTTATTTTTAATTGTACGACTTCGTTAGTTGGTTGTAACCTAGAAAAGGCTATTTGCAATTTGGGTGTAGTTTTTTAGCTGAAATTGCGTATTTTACGGCTGACGGAAAAAGGAAAACAGTTAATTGAACCAATCAAGGTTAAATGGGATGTAATGTATATTTTATTTTTATTTTGTAAATTCGAACAGTTCCATTGTTTTAAATGTAGTTTCCGGTAGAAACATCACGTAATACTTATAGTTTATAGTTTGAGAGCCATAATTTTGCATTCTAAGCATGTCTTAATAAATATTTTCCTTATTTTGAGTAGGAATGGTAAACTAAAAAAATGTTTTTTGTTAGAGTAGCCTGATCTTCGTAATATTCTTTTATTGCATCATGACTGCATTTTCAATAACTTTTCTTAATCATGTCTTATTAACTAACAAGGAACTTTATCCTAATATATTTGCAAAAAACTAAAACGTATTCAAAATTAGTTAGCAGGTTTTCTAAAATATAAAATTCAGTTTCAAAAATATTTGATCTAATCCTCTTGTAATATACACTCATACAGCCACTCCTCACCGATTGATTCCTCACTTATTCATGTGTTTTCTTATTGGGACTTACACAGGGTGTTTCGGGAGGAAAGGGAACTATTTTAAGGACGTATTCTAGAGGTCAAAATAAGAAAAAGTTCCTCTAAATAAGAGTCCAACAGTGCCTCCTTTTCGAGATACAGGGTGTCAAAAAAATAATTAAAAATACGTTTTTCTGCAAGCAAAACTGGTGCAAAATTGAAATGGATATTGAAGATTGATGAAATTTAACATAAGTGAATAATCACCCTGTAAATAAAAAAAAAAACGCCGACAATTTAAAAAACAATTATTTTACAAAACGGTGTAAAACAAATATCAGTGACGCAGAAAAATAGTTTTTAATTATTCGTGAAAACGATTTGTCCTATCCGAAAAACTCAAGTGGCCTTTTCTTTTTAGAATTAGCGGCTGGTTCATAAACCAACGTCTGGTTTGAAAGAAAGCAGTGGCGTACTATTTTTTTCGTTAAAATCATTTACTATTTTGTTGTCATGCACGTTACTGGTGGAATCGTGAAAACGTCGAAAAGAAGTGCCAGTATAGTGCATTCCAAAGCTAAATTTAATAGCTTAAATCGTTTTCGAGATATTTAAAAAAGGGATTTTTAATTCCATATTTCGTTTGACACCCTGTATCTTGAAAAGGAAACATTTTCAGTCTCTAATTTATAGGAACTTTCTTCTTATTTTGACATCCAGAATTCTCTTTCCTCCCGAAACACCCTGTATAATGATATCTGTACAATTTTAAATTGAGTCACTAATTTTCGATCATCATCTTCTATACGCTCTATTAAAACTTATTTAGTTAAATACAATGGCTATTTGACCACTGAAGAGAGCCTGTTGAGTGTGTTTTACACGTGTTGCTTACAAGACTTTCTCTTTCAGTGCAAAAACAAAAATCAAAGTTTTTACTTTTTTTGACGTTTTGATGTTAAAGATAACTTAAATATTTTATTTACAATCACATTGTGTGCCACTATGAAAGAATTCCTAATTTTTCTCATGGCAACCATGTTCTTGAATAATCAACGCTTTTGTGAAATGTTTTAAAATTCTTCTAAGTAGCAAAATGAGCTACTTATGACGCTGCTGTATTTAATTCCTACATTAAATACTCTTCACCAGTAGCTGTGTCTTCACTGCTCTCTGAAAAATTTCGTCAAAAGTCAAAAGTATCAGATATATCTCATAAGGTGTGAGAACTGGTGCCTGAAAGAGAAAGTGAAAACCATAAATGAAAATCAATTGCATTGAGAGCTAGCTACATGTACTCGATTATAATAAATTATAATATTAATATAGGCAAATTTTCGAATCTTATGACATTTCATAGACGGAAAATGGAGTAAGGAGAGTAGATCCAGTGTTTCCACAAAAGAAGAAATAACGAGAAATTATTTACTCGAATGTGAAGAGAAAATATTTTTATTTATGAACGTAAAATAATGATTGTGATTTTTTCCTGTTGTTTATATAAATATAAATAAATTTTTCTAATGCGTATAGGAAGAGCGAAATGATAAAATTGTTGGTGCAACACTTTTAAACCAGAACTCTCTGAAAATAAATGGGGCGAAAACCAAAATTTCTTGCAACACCAGAAGATGTTAAAGGAGGTTACATTGTTGAAACTGTTAGAAAGAATATCCTTTTATGACCTTTATTAGGAGGAAAAAAATGTGGCACTTTTAGCTATTATTTATTATTATTAAACTGCAGTTATTACTTTCCAACGTAGAACCAACGTGAAAAGTTACGCTCTATACTAAAGTAAAAAAATATTTTTATTTCGTAATGAATTATTTGAGGAATTATATTCATATTAGGAATTACTATTATAAAACTAAATTTTTTTATTGCCGATGTCTAATTTACCTACAGTAATGTACGTTAAATAAAAATAGATTACCACTAAATAAAAATGTAGGTAACAAAGTACTCAGCGAACAAAAGCTCCGACCTGCATTGAATTACGCCTACAAATTCAAATTGGAAGACAAGTTTATTATTTGTCTTTTCTTTACCAAACACAACTGACAAGTAGTAGCAACTGACCACCAGAGGGATACACTTATCCACCATCATTATAGATTACCACTAAAATTATGCAGTAAGTTAGCAGTTAGCAGATAAATATACGTTATTGTAAAACGTTAGTCCTCGCTTTGTAGCTTGTTACATTACTAGCATCATAGATTAAAAAGTATAAGATATACGATCCTATTGTTAGAATGCAAATGGATATTATACGGACCTTGTGCATTCGAATACTAGATGGCGCATTTTAAAGTGTATTTTTCTATGTACAGGGTGATTTAAATTCGAC
Organism: Rhagium mordax; assembly: GCA_963680705.1. Classification (NCBI taxonomy): domain Eukaryota; kingdom Metazoa; phylum Arthropoda; class Insecta; order Coleoptera; family Cerambycidae; genus Rhagium; species Rhagium mordax. Next base: position 25,268,000 of record OY796658.1, on the reverse strand, counting down.
TCCCACGCCTTATTTCTCGGAAACTATAGAGGTTATGCGCAACTTGTTATCGGCGATCAAACATAACTTATACAGACTATACGTTACGGTCAACTGAAAAGTTTTATCGCATCGACGCTAGGCGCCGCGACGCTCTTTTAAATTTTATTCCGCCAACACCGAGATCAACACCCATTTTTTTTATATTCTTTGAAAGAATATTTTTTGTAATCACACTATGGGTCTTATTTCTAATAATTTTAAGCTACAACGCTTAATAGTTATTATTGCACCTTGATTTTGTGTTTAATGTGTAATAGTTTTAATACTTAACCATAGCAACTGTCAATGTTTAAGTTGCTTGTCAAACTACAAGTCCTATTAGAGTGAAAAAATAATAAAATATGTTGAATCACAATCATAAAATTGACATCCTACATATGGAGAGGCAAGAAAAAATTAATATATAATATATAAGCGTTGTAGCTTATAAATTATTAGAAATAGACCCATAGTGTTATTTACAAAAAATATTCAGGATTGATAGGTCTTTTAAAAAATATAAAAAAAATTGGGTGTTGACGGAAAGAAAATTAAAAAGAGCGTCGCGGAGTCAATGCGATAAAACTTTTCTGTTGACCTTAACGTGTAGTCTGTTATATTTGTTTACCGATAACAATTTGTGCATAACCTCTACAGTTTCCGAGAAATTAGACGTGGGAGTCGAATTTGAATCACCCTGTACAGTTATATCTACCTATATATTTATTGTTAGAGTTTTTGACGTTTTTGCCATTATGTTTTAATCATGGTGCTTCAACAAATGATATCAATAGTCAGAAAAGACTACATTTTTGGAAGTTTCGGGTGCGCCATCTACTTTTCGAATGCACAAGGTCCGCATAATATCCATTTGCACTCTAACAATGGGATGATGTATCTTATACTTATTTAATCTATGCTAGCATACATCGATTTAACCGGAAATCAAAAGAGATTTATGTTAACATAATGTAGGTATTTTGCTCCAGTAATATGTTGTTTGCTTATATTATTCTAATTTATTTGAAGTATGAAAAATATTTTCATAATTTTCAACAACATGCGCCAGTAGCAGAATATAAAAATAAACGGGGGTGTTTTTAGTAATTTGTCGGAGAATCAGTAGTCTTTAATGGTTGAATTCTTCCTGTTTAAGGGTTGCAATAGGGACTTAATTACGTTTCATTTTATTTTTTACGCGTTTCCAAAACATAAATTCGACCACCGAGGGCTTTTATTCTTTGCATTCGAAGCTTTCTCTCGATTTAATTGCTCATCAATCGGAGTAATTGCCTTGGGTTTGTAAACTTATTTATTTTATGCTCTAACAGCCGTAAGTATACTTTTACTACTATGTTATTAAAATACTTTTAAGATTTTATTAATGCCTGCGTTAATTAGTGACATAATATGAACACATATTTAATACAAAGAATTCATTAGGGTAATTCAGCTGAAAATATATTAAACAGTGCCAGGGAAATACACATTCATATTTTAGTGCCCATTGATAATTTATTATGTACTTAAAAATCAACGACGGCATATTACATTTCCAAATTTTTAGGTTTTATTTTTAAGATATCTTTTTCAAAATTGTCCAAAGAATGAATAACAATAAAAATAAACCTCACGCGTACCTCTAAGCTCAGTTAGAGTTGTTGATTTGAACTGGATTTTAATTATATCCCGATGATGTCACCTTACTTGTCAAATCTCGCGTAGTGCGCTAGTATGTGGTGTTTTGTTGAAAAGTGAAAACTGCTTCAAGAAGTGTATGCTAAACTGACAAAATGTTTACTTATAAGATAGTTGACTAATATATTAGAACTAATCCCTTTTTAGGTACCAGTTTATTTTTTTAATTTTTATAATTGATATATTGTTGATCAAGAATTTTGTATACGATAAGTACAAAAATAATTTCGTTGAAAACTTCAGCAGAAAGAGATGACTTTATTGGGTTACCCTATAAATCAAATAAGATAATTTGATGTACGTCGTCTAAATTCGATTTAATCAAAAACAAGGTTTGGCCATCGACAAAGAAAATCCTTAAACTTGGTTTTCTGTTATTGTATACGATTTGCTCCCTATGAACATAATCACCTACCGGCCTCTTTTTGTAAAATCTGATAATAGAAAACAAACAATATTATTAGGTAGGAATCGAGGTTTTAAGGCACCCACGCAATAAACTTCATCTTAAATGATTATTAAATTTGTCTTTTAGAAGCGAAATCTTATTGATAAAATTATCCAATAATTAAATGCGCGTCTTTCGTTTTAAATATAAATTGTTGTCACTATTTTTCTGATTATACGAGAAATAAAAGAATAACAATAAGTTTAAATTTCAATAAAATAATACCAATTTAATGCTACACACAATTTGAGTTCAAAATCGGGTAAATTCTCAATGACATTTTGAACACTTGTGCTGAAATGTACTACAATCTCTGTTAATTGATAACTACCACAAGTCTTAATTATTAATTAAGATCTTGTTAATGACGCTAGATATAATAATTTCAAGATGACATATTAATTTTTGGTCTTAGTCGAAAGGCAAGCACGTTTGAATTTGAATTTATTGTAAGTAAGTTGTTATCTAGCCAATTTGTGACTTTTTGTAAGTCCGCAGTTTTATTATGTTCAACTTCCTCCCACGAATTCCTCTCCACAAAGAGTACTGTGTCGTCTGCGAAAGAAATAATGGTACCAGACCAATCCAAAGCAAGCAGGTCATTTAGGCAAATAATAGAAATTATTGGGTCTAAGACGGTTCCTTGGGGGATTCCAAATGTTACCTCTCTTTGATCGTTCAGTACTCCATTTATCTCTACTATTGACGGTTCTCTAAATAACTACGTAGGAGTGAGTGAGCTGATCCACGAGAATACCTATACAGGGTGTCTCAGGTATTACTCGGGAAAATTTAATAGGCGATAGATCTCGCAAAAATAAAAAGGAAAGTTCCTATGTCGTTTTCGAGATACAGGGTGTTAAAGTTAATTTAAAAAAACCTTATTTTTTCAAATATTTGCCCGATTTTGATAAAACTTCTCACGTTTTTAGTAATAAATAAGGAGCTTAATTTGATGTATAAATTGAGTAATTCAAAATACAGTTTATTTGTCTCTTGAATTTTTTATTTATTTTTCCGGGCAGATAAACAAATTTCATTTTTTTTCTCGAAAAGTAAGCAAGATAGACAAAAAATTCAAGAGATAAAAAAATCATATTTTTAATTACTCAATTTAAAATAATATAATATCAAATTTATAAGAAAGCAGTGACGCGCTCAAATTTTGATTTAAAATATCTAGTTAGGTAGCCCCAGGCGCCGCCCCTGGAATAGTTAAATTAAATCTAATTACATCAAATTAAGCTCCTTATTTATTGATATAAACGTGCCAAGTTTAATCAAAATCCGAGTCAAAATCGGTGAAGCAGTTTTTAAGATATTTGAAGAAATAAGCTTTTTTTTAATTAACCATAGCACCCAGTATCTCGAAAACGAAGCTTCAAAAGATACAAGTTCATATCAACTTTTCTTTTTATTTTTGCGAGATCTATCGCCTATTAAATTTTCCCGAGTAAAACCTGAGACACTCGTAAACTTATTGAATCTTGCCCTAAAATCACAAGTTTGATTCTCATCTCTGATTTTTCTTAAGGCCACCATATTTGTATCTTAATGTGTACACCGAGGTGTACACCAAAGGTCTGTAATGATTGATTTACCTGTGGTGTTTAATTAAATATTTTTTAATAACGATTAATATTATTCTATTAATCTTAAAATGAATAACAAAATATTTGCCACTGGCACAAACTAAGAATTTGTATTACTTGCATTACTTTTTATTCTACAATGTAGTGTAGACTGTGTGCTTAATATCAACATCATATTAGAAGTTTCTTATTACTAAAAGTATAATTAATTATCAACAGCATAACTAACATAAATATACATTTAATTTTTGAACAGCGATGCAAGGCCAGAAAACGGAAAAAAAAAAAATTTTTGAATGTTTTTTGTGATCCAGTGATTTAATGTGATTTATACATTTTAATGTTTCAATTATTGGGCGGTTTATAACAAGAATCTGATTAGGTAGGAAATTTATTTTGATATGTAATATAGCCATTCATTTTTAGGCTCCCTTTATTATGTTAATGGCGTGTTGAACTTATTTTTATAATTTATTAGCTATTTGTTATGTATGAGCGTACGGTTTGTTGTATTAATATCATTACACTCTGCTTTTTTTATTTATGAAACCTCATGCCACGCATTTAGTTTCCTTAATTATGATGTTGCATGATAGGGGTGAATTTTTATAGTATATAAGCCCCATGTGGGGAACAAACACGGGCTATAATTTTAGATATTCCTTGAAGCCGCTTTGGACGACATTTCACATTTATACATAATATATGGAATATGTTAAAGGCAAAACTGATGTGTCATTTCTATTGAATAATAACTATTGTCTTATTAAATAGAGATTGTCAGTTCACTTGAGTATTAAACTATTAATTAAGCCAATTTTTATTGATTATTAAAATAATATTTAACAATATCATAGTGGCTACGACCCTTTGGAATACTTCTGAACTTATTCTGCATAAAAACATTTTACAGTATTCGAATTACAATGGATGTCTTCATAAGTAGGATATATGTATGTAAGTTTCGAAGCAAATATGGAAAATATACTAGTTTATTTCTTTTTTCTTAAAAATATGATTTATTTGATTTTTCGAAAAAAATTGTGATGTCGTAAAAATGTGCTCTTATCTCTATTCGTCGTAAACTTTTTTTTTTCAATAGAATCCACAGAAATTGGTAGATTTGGATGAACTTTTTTTTTAATTTGTTTAAAAATAAACAACCTAAATATGGTCGTCACAATGATAGTTTAAAATTATAATTAGTTATTGCAAAAATAGTAAAAAATGCAAAAAACTTAGAAATAAATAGGATCATAGGAAACAGCTATTCAACGGACTAAAGTCCCGGCTTGCGCTGCATTATACCTGCAAATCCAAATGGGTAGCCAAGTTTATTATTTTTTAGTAAAGTCGCTATCTGTCATTCATAGTAACATTGTATGTCTCGACAGTTAGTAGCAACAACTGACCAGGGATAATTTTGTCCTCCGCTGGGATAATTTTATACCTTGCTGTTATTAAAAAACTTAGGACTCAAATCTACCATGTCGCCACATTTTTATCACAAATAAAAGAAAATTTGACAACAATCTATATAATGATCTCCATATGCGAAAATGGCTCATACTTAAGTTACGATTTTTTTTGGCAGAAATTGAATTTTTGTGGTATTTTTCTTTCAATGATTCACAAGTACCTAAATAGTAACTAGTCAAATCTAGGGGAATAGGGAAATTAACAATTAAGTATATAAAATAGTTTTGAGCACTTGGAGTAGTGCAAATATGGAATAAATGATGATAAAAAATAATCATATTCGGATGATGCCAATTTCTTTGACAAAATGCTCGTCAAATCAAATATTCAGCTCTTTGCTGTTAGTAAAAACAACGTAAGTGTCATAGCCACATCAAAGGCTTCAACCCCATTCACTACTGTCTTAAAGTTTTGTGGGTCAATGAGTTAGGTGTTTACATAAACATTAAACATATTCCAACATTTTCATTTATAAAAAGTTTCACTATTGTTTACCGGAATATTAATTTTCCAAATTAAATTCGTAATATACCCAGTTAATAAAAAGTTTCTGTTTACGAGCCTGTATACGTTAAACTAAACATTAAAGTTACCTATTAATAAAACCCGTCAATAAAAGCGGAGTGAGTACGGGGTGTTACTAATTATAATTCAACCCTCTATATATATTAAAGTTAAAATTACGCCAATGGTTAATGGAAGTTGATGGTTATATCTGTATGGGTTTGTTATTATGCAAAACGTTCTGCAAGGAAGAAAAACAAATAATGGGTTGGCTAACCAGAATAGCCAATTCAGTGACGTATCAAAGAATAATTCTACTGAGGGCAAATCATTCTTTAATGCCAATATTTTATACATGCGCTATGCAGATAATCGACTGATATATTTTTTCTCTAAAAGTTAGGTACAAGAGTATAGTTTCAAATGCCTCGCAATTGTTCGCTTAATCTTCTCCATTGTATTATCCAAGTAAAGCCATTTAAATATTGTTTTTTTTTTATTGAAAGTCATAAACTTCCATTTTTATTAGAAACAAATTTTAGGTTTGCAGAACTCACCTGTATTGTTCATAAAAATAAAAACAATAACGCAGTACAATGCACGATCACAATCGTTGCGCATTGGAAACCGTGTCCTTCCAATTGATGAAATTCATTTGTACATATTGCATCTACGTTCGTGTTTAAATAAACCATCCTATATGTAATGATTAAGATATTTTAATTTTTGACAGTTGTCTGACTATTTTAATTTTAATTTGATTCATAAATCATATATATGTTTCTTGTATCCTCATATGGAACATATATGCCCAGTTTGCCTACATAGAAAGCATTACAATCCACATGTTACAGCGTACAATTTCTTATAAATTTTCTAGTAAACCCTCTAGGCAGATTATTATATAATTATTCGCCTCAAATTATTCGTTGGAATGTCGGAACTACGAAATAGGTTTATTTTAGCTTCGAAATTATATGCCGTAAAATAACGGCTTTTATCATTCACATTTTATATGTATTTAAAGAAGTTACACAAAATTGTCGTGTCCGTTCAAAAAATACGTTTTTCCTAACTTTAACAATGAAAAATTTTGTTGAAGTTAAAAACTTGATGTAAAGTTTTTATTGAACGCATGCATAATCATTTCCAATATTAGCAAAACTTTTCCAGTTTTCCAGAGAATAATATCCGAACCCCTCTAAAATGTGTGATTTATTTTTTAACCCTCCATAAAATTTTAGAAAGTCGGCGTCCATGTTTCGAACGGCCAAACTACCGGGTATTAAGACCACATGTTGCAAGACAAAGTGTATTGTATATTCCATTATTACAGACATGTTTTGTTATGGTGAAAGGTCCGGACTCATAACGTACTATGTTGGACGGGCGGACCCAAAAACAATAAAAGCGCCGGTCATTAATTAAATAACTGGGTCATCTAAACCGGACAAAACAAATAATAAATTTTATAAATTATAATCACGTTGCCGCTAATTTAAGTTCAAAAAGTTTAAATTGAAAGCGGCACATTTTGGCTAATTATATTTTATGTTTGACATTTATTGTAAACTGTTGTTATTAGCACTAACAGTTTGAAGTTGAAATATTACGAAGAAAAATGTGCAAATAAATTGTATTCTCCAAATAAAATCTAGGATATAACTTTAAATGGGTGAATGATTTTGTTGAAATTATACAGTAAATACAACATCTGATAGTAATTAAAAAAAGAATAGAAGCTAAAGAAATTAATTCCAAAAATCATATATTATATCAAATCGTGATAATAAAATAAGTGGACAGGAATTGTTTACTTTATTCGCCTTATTAAAGCGGATATCCATAAATTTCACTTTAACTATATTAACTTAATATGTATATCTTCACGAAAAAATCTATGCTTACAAAATTTCTGATAAATTTAATGTACTCCAAATAAGTCTTAGTAAAACATCGGCTGCGGTAAGTTTTCTTTTAGTATGTAAATAGTTTTGCATAATCGATACCTATAAATACATTTGACGGTAAAGCCTCGCGTGTAACATCGCTTGTATGGATCAGATTTTAATTTCTCGTAATTACATATTTTACGTATCACAATTAAATGGTGGCTAATAAAATACATGATTACCATCTAGGTAATGTTGTTTTTATTAAAAACATATGTGTTAAGATTTTTTTTAATTAGAAGGAGCATTTCTCTGAAAAACTTATAAACTTTGATAATTGACTCAGAAGTGGGTTGTTGTTAAATTTATTGTTATGTCCTTATATTATGTATCTATATTATGATATTAATATATGCAGTAAAAGCTGGAGATGCGAATTTTTGACATTAAAAGCCTACATTATAAACTATATCAGTGCAAAATTCCACTTTTTTACAATTTGGAACAACCATTTTTAAAACACGACATTAGGCCAGAACTGGCTTTTTCGAATTAATAAACTAAAGATAAAAACTTGATTGATTACATATATAGCATTGGTTTTATATCTTCTAAGCTTTAATTAAAATGGCAACACTCTCTACCGGTCAGACGTAAATACACCGAAAGTTTGCCCAGCGGCGCCGGAATACATTTGAACCGCCAATTTAAAAAAAAAAACATAACTTGGCCATTTGACACCTCACAAAAAAAAATCGGATTCATAGTTCTGACTACTAGTACTATTACCCATAAAAATATTACCCCCAATTAAAGATGCATCCTTTATATGTAGGCTGTTCAATTTTACTACACTGTAGACCCTGTAAATGTGATAAATCGGATAAAAATGGAATCGTTAGATATCACTACAAAAATTTTGATTTCATTCAATTTATGTAGGCATAAAATTGCGAAAAAATAGAATATTCTAAATGATTTCATATGCAGTCCTTTATGCAACACCATATTTATGAAACTCAAAAACTTTACGCTAATGAAACGAAAAGTAATAAGGAAATAATTTACGATGGACGTCAATAGTACCCAACTTTTTTAATTTTTAAGATTATTAAGTCAATAAAAATAAGAACATTCTGAATACACCTCTCAAATAAAATTACTTAATTAATTTCACAAAAGTTATGAAAGGAAGACGCATTAAATTTACGAGTTAATTCCACTTAAAAACCACTCGCTGGCGATGTGAAAAGTTAATTCTTTCATCAAACTTAAAGTTGCCTCCAGTTCTACATTGTCTTTCTTGTTTTGAGATTAAATATTGTTTAGAACGGTTAAAATGTGGAATATTAGAAAAACAATAGGGACATTTTAATTTACATCTTATGAAAATAAATAAGGATGATTTGATATAAGGTAACATTACTTTATGAGAATTGTCCTGAAAACTTTAGTGCGTATTATAAATATTTCGGAAAACGTTGTCTACGTGTAAAAAAGTTTCTAATGCATATACATATTATAGCTAAAGTCATTCTGTTAACATTCTCCTCGTGCTACTGTGTGTGTACATACCTCGTCATCCCCTCTTATTTTTGCTGAGACGCCAATCCAGCGTGAGATAAATCAAAAACAAAATATCCCATAGGATGTATTATAAAATATTTATTTCGTAAAAATGTGATTTCTCCTACTCCTCCGTTATTATCAAATTTCCTAGTTTTTGACTTGTGGAAAACTAGGGAATTATCGAAGAGACATATTTTTCTTAATTTACCTTTTTTAATAGGAAATATCTATTATTATGCTGTATTTTCCAACTTCTTTTCATATAATATAAAAATAACAATATTTAATGTCCAAAAAATACATTTATCATTATTTTTCAATATTTATGACCCTCCCCAAAAGCTAAATTCGTAGGTGAGCAATATCAACCAAAAAAGAGGGTGGCGGAATGGAAAAAAAAATTGAAAACTACATTGAATTGTATTTTTTCTCTTCCTTTTCTTTTTTGGGATTTATTACCACATCTCTTGAGATTCCTATCCAAGAAAACTTGATTTATCTAAAAAATAATAATGAAAGTACATTGAAATCTAGAAAAATTCGTAATTACGTTGAAATGTGATTACGAATTTTTTAGACTCTCCGAATTTGTTTAACAATATAAGTCTGTCGGCCAATCTATCTGTCATAAATATTATAGAATTCAGAATATTTTTTATTGATATAAATCTGCCAAGTTCAAGTACTAAGCTCAAATAAATTTCACGCTCATTGAGTGTTAAGTATTTGAAGTTTTAGGTACTTCAGAAGCTGTATTGTTTTACATCCGATTTTCTTATCTGGTTCAACTGAGATTGGTTATGATAAGAAAATTTATTTTTGCAAGCTTACCCTGTATAATATTTAATTCGCGTTATTTTACTATTAAATTTCAAAAACATTAAGAAACAGTTTAAATATAATATAAAATAATTAAATCAGTGCCATAATATAACTACCTTTCTATATATTTATAAATTTGTAGGAAATGAATCAACTTAATTACGTTTAAATGTAATTACGTCACAATTAGTTGCAACTGTGAACAAAACGGATTAGGTTCAATTGTTAAAATCGTAACTAAAGTCTCACAGAATAAATCTACCCATTAAGAAATATAAAACTAATTGCACAAAGTGAATAAAGTTATTTAATGAGACAAACACGAACTTGTTAAGTATTTACCATTTTGTATTCATTATATTTCTCTCTCATAGGATTTCATATATTGAATGAAATTTATTTGTACTTTACATTTTTTCCAGACATTTTTTATTGACAATTTGGTAACAAACTATGATTATTTGGAAATCAATGCATAAAAAGGGCACTCTTTGCATTTGACTCTAAAACCTCATTCGTCAAAGTGATAAATCGATTTTAACGATGTACTGATTCAGGGATGTCTAAATACGTCAAAAATATTACATTTTAAATATTGTCTAAAAGTTATTTGTGGCATCTTTCAGTTTTTTCCGTCTGTTCTTATTTGGGATTTATTATTATTATTATTATTACATTTTGTGAAGAAGAAATCAAACGAAGATGGAAAGAATTGGAAAATATCTTCTATATTCTATATGTTCCATATTTTTTTACCAATATACTTATTATTCAACTTGAATTGAGAAACGCTGGTGAATTATACAATATTCAGTGCAATCTATAGTTTGTAACATATGAAGAATCTTTTTATTAAGAAAATTAAAAAAAAAATTATCTTGAGACATCCTTAGAAACTAAAGGTATTATCCACAGTATACAAGGAAACTTATAATTATGGAATCGACTTAAGAGTAGGTACCCTAATAATTATTAATGCTGATGCAGAATATTTTTATAGGAAGAAGTTTCATTAAATGGAATTTTATACTCAATTATGAATATTTAGTAATTCTTCTTCTGTTTTGCGTTCACAAAAATACAAAAACATGTCGATCAGATCAGATCTATTTCTACGTAAGGAAACAAAAATTGATACTTTCACATATTATCTGTGATGTCATCTTTAATTTTTTTATGCGACGCGACACCTTGTATTTTATTCTAAAAATTGATAGGTCTTTTACAAAGGAATTCGGTGTTATATTTTTTTTGTTAACACATCTTAGGAAAAACTTCATTTTCTCTATTACCTACAATTATTACATTTCAAAACTTCATTTTTATGCTGATATCATTGGAATATTTGTAATAATAATATAATTTAGATATAAATTTATATATAGATGCGCCAAGATAACCGAAAGTGGTTATATTTAATCAATCAAGTTTCGATTAATTATTTCAAGCTTCTCAAGATATCAGGTTCACGGTCGAACTGGCAAACCGACATTATTTATATTGGTTGTATAATCAAACTTTTAAAGTATTAGGTATTTACAGGTTTCATATATTTTCGAAATTATTAATAAAATTCCATCACCTTTACATTTATTAACTAATGCAAGATCTCTGGCGGGCAGATCCTTTAATTTTTTTATTTTTATCACTTTCGTCGCATCAATATTTATTGGGGACGCCAAATTTCATCAACTTATTTCGAAAGCTGAAATGTCGCTTATATACAGACAAAAATTTAGTTCTCAAGTGCAGTATAATTTTGAAACAATTATTCCTGACGTACATTTTAAAGGGGTATCTAGGAACTTTATTTAAATAGATATTATTAGAATTCCTACCGTCAATATGAAAACGTGCATCATCCATATTATTGTATAATTACATATTATACAGCGTATTTCATTATTATTATAATAATATTATTCAAGAACAACCGAAAAGCAACGTACAAAGTTTTAATAGATTTACTGCAAAATATTGTGTGCATTTATATCCCAGTGACGGTATGATCTCGCAAATTATAGTATGCTAGTACGGTGCGCTCCTAGTTATAATATGATCACCATGCATAATATTAAATTACGTCTGTAGAAGACAATTTCCTGAAGCAGGCCTCAAAATGTTTATTGAAGTCATTTCAGAAGAGGCGTGTGTCAGCGGAATATCTTACGGTGGCACAGTCTGGCTAAATCTCCCCAAATTTAAATCAATCACGTAATGTACTTAAATTTAAAGTTTCGCAATTTGGCACCGATATCGGACTGTCAATAAAGTCGGTAATTCTTTTTTGGCTTTTCTTTTCAATACGTCGTCTATATTTCGTACTTTCCTCCCCATAGTTCAAGCGCCAAATTTACGCCCATCGACTTGCAGACCATCATCTATTTTTTTACGCACGTAAATATCAGCAGACAAATAGGTTCTCTAATTAATTACTAATATTAAATACATAAATCGTATTGTTGGTATCGTTTATTAGTCGGTATTAGAGTAATAAAAATTCGAAATTTTGCGCCTTGTGTGCATTTCGATTTATTTTTAAATCTTCTTTAGAATTGAGACATGGACAATGCAAATAATAAACCATTCTTATAAATAGAAAATAATAAATTTAAAAAAAAATAAAATTATGTATTATAATTTTAATATAATAATAATAGTAATAACACGTATAGTGCATTCATACCTATCACTCGTAATTTAAATATGAATATAAAAATAAAAATAATAAATCATAATGAGCATTCTATCTAGAGTAACATGTTCTTGACTAAAAATATAATCCATGTTGTTGAATGAATTTAAACTTTATGAAATTCTGTATTAAAGTTATATAAATTGCCCTTTATGAAATATAATTCTTGACCGTTGTCTAGGAAAATAATGAGTACATTATTTGGTTGTATGTATATAATTTCACTGATAAATCTTTTATTAATAGTATATTATGTTACTAGGAGTAGAAGGCGATCATTATTGTTGAGCCCAGAAGTTTGCTCAGCCGAGGCGCAAGCCGAGGCAGCAAACTGGGCGAAACACATAATGAGCCTTCTACTCCGAGTGACATATACTATTTTTTCTTCAAGCGTTAAAATCAAAAATATCAAAACTTTAATTTTGAAAAATGATATCAGGTCAAATGCATTCAAGCTTAGTAAAAAAAAATATATGTAATACTAACCATTTTATTTATCAATGAAACATGACATAGGTGAATTTGCAATTTCAAGTATTTCAGGTGGTACGCACTGCATTTCTTCAGACTTTTTCGCTTTTAAATTTAAAAAACGGCTCGATGCGCAACGTCAACTATTAAAATGACAGTTTATGACAAGTCATAACTTAGATTTCTAATTCGTTGCCATGGATACAGTATTTCATTTTTGAACTAGGAAAAAAATGGGAAATATTTGTACTAATACAATAATAGGCTCCTTCTACAGGACGTGTTGCAGTATGTAATGTAAGTATTGTTATACGCTTGAAGAAAAAAATAATTTTGTTGTCTAAATATGTAGAATATGTAGATACGTAGAGGTGTAGAATCATGTTTGTATCGATTTATTCCAGTAAATTTTTTAGTTAATTAGTTTTTAGTTTAATTGTTATGTTTTCCATATTCAATGTCTGTTCAGTATTATCTATTATAGATAGTTTGGCCTTTTTTTAACTAAGGAACAAATAATAAAAATTTTCTCAAATAAACCATGAACAAATTAATCACCCTGTGAGTGTTATGTAAATTGCCTAGTAATGTTAATAATTTAAAAACTGTTAAACATGTAGTTTGCTTGAAGCATGAAAATGTGCATATTTTTAATAAACACGCTGACCTAGCCTTCTTAATCGATAAAAGTAATATCCGTGAAAAATTATTTCTAAGAAAATTACGATCATGTCTAAAATTAACTTTTTCATTAAATTGTTATTAAAAGCGGTAGGTATAATATAGGCCACTAGAAGTGGTATTAAAAAAGGATCAATTTTTAATAATTAGTAATGTCAAATGTCAATATAGGAGGTCGGGGATTTATAAAATTAGTGGAAGGGATTGTAAATGTAAAGTATATTGGACAAACAAGATCTTCAATCAAACTAGGTTTAAAACCATATCTTAAAATGTTACCTGGAATAATAGGTCACCGAGCCATGACATAAATGGGCAATGTATACCTCTGACACAAATTGCCGAATGTCAATTAACCGATGATGAACTAAATTAGACGACATTGTATTTAAGTCTACTCGATAAATTTTTTTATGGGTACAAATTAATAATATACGCGCTCATTCTATGCTTCTTTTCTTTTCCTAAAGTAATGCCGTAAATTTATCAATTATAGGACAAAAACTATATAATTCTAGGATACTTTATCCAGTGAACTAACGAGTGTACAGGGTGATTCCCTTATTTTTGATTTTAGAAAAAAAAGTTTCAAATAAAAGTTGTACAAGCTGATCTGAGGTTTGTAAGGGTGCTACACAAATTTATACAGAGTGTTCGAAAAATGCGTGACCGACCAATGTTATGTTTTTTTATTGAAACACCCTGTATATTATTAGATTTTCGAAATCTACGACTTATTGCGCTTCCGGCGATATAAAAATGTTGTATACTGAATCCAATCCTTTCCAAGATATATTGCTATAAATGAGCCATAAGTTGGCATACTCACGCTGAGCTTCGTGCATGCTAGTATCTGCTCTTAACATAAATTTCATAAATTTTTCGCTCCTTTTCGTCAGACATGCCCATTTTCAACTTAATATGGCACACATTCACTGACAACAAATGATGCACAATCGTTGTTATTTCTTCATGGCTAACTTAATTTTACTTATGACTCATTTATAGCAATATATCTTGGAAAGGATTGGATTCAGTATACAACATATTTATATCGTCGGAAGCGCAATAAGTCGTAGATTTCGAAAATCCAATAATATACAGGGTGTTCCAATAAAAAACATAACATTGGTCGGTCACGCTTTCTTCGAACACCCTGTATAAATTTGTGTAGCACCCTTACAAACCTCAGACCAGCTTGTACAACTTTTACTTGAAACTTTTTTTTCTAAATTCAAAAATAAGGGAGTTAAGGGGGGTGGCATTTATAACCAATTTAAAACTAATATCCAATTTTTAATGAAAATTCAACTATTTTAATCGGAATTGACTTTAATTTTATTATTTTAAATGTACCCTGTATATTATCAAATTTTTGCAATATAAAGGAAAGTGAACTCCAGACAATTTATTCTGTAATTAGGTAAGTGCGTTTCGAATTATTTATTTGTGGATTTTAGCGAATAACATATTATGATTATTGAGGTATTAGGACACTCATTTTGAAAATCGTTCTTTTTAAGTTCTTAGGATTATACACCAGCAACATGATACTAGAGCAAATCACACATTTCTAGTTTAAACTTTGGCAGATAATTAACACTGGAAAATTACATATTGGCCATTGAACGTTACATGGCAATGTTAATGGGAAACTTGTGTATTTACAGGCAATTGTGTCATCAATTTATTAATTGTTAGTACAAATATGTTGATGTAGGTATATCAGTGTAGGTAGAGGTATACACAACAGCATCAACAAGGAAATTAGCAACCGGTTGCGACATCTTGACCTGGCTACTATAATTTACCAATTTCCAAATTATTTTAATTTCAAAGCACTCCGTTATTCGTGTGTTTCTTAATAAATTTAGCCCACGTTTCAAGTAATACCTACCAAACATGTTCCAAATTAAATACATTTCATACAAAAACTATGTATTTGAAAGGGTTGCTATTGTTAAAGAAAATATTGCTTGTTCCATTTGTAAAAACTGTCGAAAATTTGGAACAGATGCAGGTAATTTTGGATGGGACGGTAGCCGTGTGGGTAAATGCATTGACACGGTTGCAAAGATCGATGGTTCGAATCCATCCTGGGGCAAATTATAAAATGTATGTCTGATTTGCTTCGGATTCAGATGGATAGAGAATTGTCGAAACCCAGATGTGGTTTGGACTCCACAATAAACTGCAGGGCCTCGTCTCTCTTTACCTAACACAAAATCGTAGGATTTTCCGGGGGTTACTTCGGTGACTTGAGACGGGGTTAAGAAAACATTTTAAAACATTCTAATTAAGTATTGCAATAATAACACCCTTTTTATTTTTCCAAAACTATGAATTCTAGGTTAATATATTTTTGTGGTATTTTAGTTCGGAAAATAAATGTAATTATTAGAATTCTTAATGTTTGTAAAAATTAATGAAAATACGCCTTGTACAGAATTGTCTATAGATTAAAAAATAGGAGATATTCCATGGTCTTTATCTTCTATTTAAAATAGGATAAAAAAGTTTGAGGTGGTAGGGTACCAGCTTTGTCTTGAACATCGTTAAATAATGGAATAATTTTTATCCAAGATGGCGTTTTTAGTTACAATGTCAGTATGTATGTGTGAACAAATAAAACAAATCAAAGTTGAGTAGATTTTACGTATAAAAGGTTTTTAGTATTTTTTTATAGCACCTGTTTCGATAAAATAATTAAAGACCATTTAGAGTTCATTCCCATTATATATATGTCCATTATGTATGGGTTATAAATTAAAAAGAAGCGCTTTTAAGAAGTTGATTTATTACTTGACAGGTTACAGTTTATTTATATAATTGAAAAGTTGAAAAAAAAAATAGTTTGGATTTTTATAGACTTTTTAAATTTAACCATATCTATAGTAGGGCCAAAAAGAGTAGTCAGTAAACTCAGGGGGAACTAGTTGTGGTTTTCATCTCCGGTAGGCGGATAAAACTTGATATATTTTTCTCAATTATATGGGATTATATAGTAAAAAAAGCTGCCGCTTCTGTATTCCATAGCAGCTAAATACTTTGAAGAATTGCCGGTGAATGTTTTGATTTACTGACTACTCTTTTTGGCCCTACTATAGAGCAAAATATCTCGAAAAGAAATCCTTGTATGATAAGTTATTTTATACATTTATTTATACAGTAACCGGCAACCAAGTAAATACATGGGGCCGAGTTTACATGCGAAATAAATGAGCAACCGACTTGCAGCGCACGCAGGTGTGATTTTGTAAACTGTAGACTGACGCCAGCGCTCGCGTTCCCACCATTTAAATCGTTGCACACTCAATCTGTCGCACCGGTGAATATGAAATGTCACAAATAAACTACAAACAATATGAAATGTCTATTCGCTCATAAGTAAGGTTGGGCATTTACGTTTCAATAACGCGGGTGCCGGCCAAGGTCACTGTGACGGAATAACCAGGAAGACCTGTTAGTTAGTACGTATGTAAACAAAGCGATGCATGGTATATCTAATTCGTCCGTGTTCGATATACATATTCGTAAAAATATGGCGAAATTATCTTCTAATAAAAGATTGTTTTCTCATTATGACAGAAACTTTTTATACGCATTTACTATGTACGGTGTCGACGCCTATGATTAATAACTAAGTTGCCCAACCCTACTTATAAGTTCGCACGTGTACGTACTTGGCTGCCGGTTACTGTATACAGATAAGTCCAGGATGCTTCGAACACGACAGGGATTGGGACGAATATACGAGTGGCCGACAACTTGCCTCAGTTCGAAATTTGTACATTAGGAGAAGGACGCGGCAGTGCGCTGTGGCCACTCACTGCTCAGCCTTAGCAGTCAACAGACTGTTGTTATTATCTCATTAACCGTGTTGGGATGTAGAACTCATGTCTAAAAGAAATTTGATTTAAGTACGTATTCTGGACCAACGTTTGGAAATTTTTCTAACTTCAATAATTCATCCTAGATAAGATTAATTATTGTAATTTAAAAAAAATCTCAATACGCATTTAAATATTTCCATTGTTTGTTTTTTCGCAACAAAAATGTGATTCTACAACATAAAATTAATTGTCGCTGCACCTCGAGTGGTGCAGGTGTAATAAAAATTATTATAAAAGAATTCAAACAAGGAACAGTAGACGCGACAGCCATCGGCTACAGCGCGGAGATCCACGATTCCCACCACTGTGTCCCTTGCCTACAACGGGCACAAGTAAATCACGCAAACTAATACCCATGTTCGAACCTCCTCGGTCTTTACTGTATATAGGTATTTCTTGAGGATTACATTGCCCCAGCCAAACAAATTTGGCAAAAGTATATATCTAAAAAGATATATTCGATATTTAGCTATCACTGTGCATTTCTTACACTTTTACCAACAACAGACAATTCTTTCGACCTGTTAGGTCTCATTACTACGCTAGAATTGTCTTCACTTGGGATATCTCTGATATACCCGTACCAAACCTGTACAACACTGATGAGACCTAACAGGTCGAAACAATTGTCTGTTTTTGGTAAAAGTGTAAGAAATGCACAGTGATAGCTAAATATCGAATATATCTTTTTAGATATATACTTTTGCCAAATTTGTTTGGCTGGGGCAATGTAATCCTCAAGAAATACCTATATACAGTAAAGACCGAGGAGGTTCGAACATGGGTATTATTAATGTCTTTATTAACTGATATTATCAATACAATACAATACGAAATACAATATTTATCTGTTAAATGGCGGAGTTCAGGTTCAATACCTGCTCTTCCACTCAACCGGAAAATAGATAAAGGTAATAGATAATAATAATTTAGAAAATACATACAAAATAATTCCAAAATACATGTTCAACCAGTCAACAATTTTAAGAAAATAAAATATATATGTATTTAAGGTTTGAAAACGCACATACACGTCATAATAATATATATAGGTATATATATACGAGTACAATGTACCTACATAAAGTTTCATAAAACAAATCAGTAAGTTATTAAACCTAAGAGAAAAAATAAAGCAAAAACAAGATGAATCGATTCTAAATTCTGTAAATTTTATTTGGAGACAACGCCAAAAAATTGATAAACACAAAAGAAACAAATATTTGAAATAAAGGAGAAGCTAGAAGTAGGTATGCCGTAAATTACAGTGAAGTAAATTCTTTCTTAAATATTAACTGAGAGAGTTTTTTTTAAATGTATTTGATTTAAGTAATTTGATTTCTTGGGGTACGGAATTATATAATTTATAAATATTAAATTGAAAAGATCGTTCAAACATTGATGTATAATGGCGATAAAATATTTTTCCCGCGGGTGTCCAAATTGTGAACATTTTGTATCTAAAATTAATTTTGTTATATAAGTATCGAGGTGTTTTTGTAGAAATAATTTTATTATATTTAAGACACAGCAATGTAAGGATCTTCTTTGGGACATATTTAACCAGCCAAGTTCAATAATTTTAGGAGAAATTGACTCATATTTTTTAACATGACATATGAACCGTGCGCAATAATTTTGAACTCTCTGTATTCGCACTCTGTCATAAAGTGTTAAACAAGAATTATACACCACATCGCCGTAATTAAAATGTGACAGGACGAGCAAATTACAGAGCATAATTTTGGATTTCTTATTAAGTAAATACTTAGTTCGAGCTATATAGAAGTTTGAGATTACTATAAGCTTTTCCAATTATAAACTAAAAACCTCGCTAAAAACGCTATAAAATATTTAAAAGTTAACGAAAAAAAAAAAGAAAAAACAGAATGAGGTGCTCGTGTAAGTATTTTAGATCCTTATAACTCTAGGAAAATGACAATAAGCGTTTTGTACCTAATTCTTTTAAGATCAAATAAATTATATATATTCTTTATTTTTATAAGTGTAGGTATCATCTCATGTACAAATGCATTATTTATTACTTACCTTGTAAGTGTCTGAACGACATGTCTTTCATAATTCGTCATAAACATAAAGTACAAAAAAATCTATATACCTACTTACGGCTAATACAAAATGTGTCACTTATGCTTTAATTATTTCGCTTTTACTTAACCATAAAGTACAAAGTTTTAATTATTAGTAGATAACTAGTTCTCTATGCAAAATTAATACACAATATTTCATAATAAATGGGTTTAACTTACTATTAAACGTAATCCCGTAAAGTGAAGACTGCAGAAGCATTTACTTCAGTTAGGGATTATATACATGCACGGGTTGAATTGGAAATTTCAGATTGCATGACCGTACCTGATGTATATTATAAATGGATATCTTTAATATTTTACTTGTGAGGTCAAGTAATTTAAAATGTTTAACTTAAGAAACATATCACAAATATCGTTTTTAAATTATTTAGGTAGGAATGGATAATAATGATAAATAAAATTGTCGTTATTAGCTTCAATCCACGTGCAGTGCAGTTTTAATTGATCAATTTTACTGAAAGGAAATAAATTCGTTAGCTGGAAAAAGGTAGGTAATGTAATTTTCTTGCAACCAGCGCATTCGCCAAAATTGTAAAATAGTAATAAAATTATAATATAGCTTTTAGATATTCACATGCTATCACTTATGCTTTTTACTGATTTCGACCTAAAATATAACTACTGTTTATAATAATTAGAATATATTTCACTAAATAATATTTGAAACTTCTTATTAACGTTTTGCTCCCATCCAAATCAGCAAGTTTCCAGTAAAAATTTAGTGGGTTACAAATGATATGCCTCTGTCGTTGAGTTAAGGAAAGCAATTCCTATATAAGACTCTAGTTTATAAAGAACTATATAAAATATAACATTGTTACTCATTTCCTTATACAGGGTGTATTAAGTATGAGTACCGTTTGTTACGGTTGGAACTGTCAAAATTTAAAATATAACTCTAGTACATTAAAATAAAACAATCTGTTGAAATTTATAACCTATTTATTCAGAAATATCTCACATTTCAGTAAAATATAGCTTATATTAAATTTGATAAAACTTACACATCACACTGTATACATATCGATGCATCTCAGAAATTGAATCATTATTTAACTTCTATTTAATAATAGTTCCTTAGATTATATCTTCTCATTAGTTTACTTATTGCACTAATACAAGGTTATCAGCTTAGTTCCATAAAGTAATTATGATGTTAAACGTTAAGTAAAAAAGAAAATAAAATGACAGAATAATTGTAATTGTTTCGATTTATCTACGAGTAGACTTGGGTGTCACAAAGAAGGCATATGGAATTTGAATATCATAATAGGTTGTTGCTTGGTTACTGTAAAAGGTGACACAGGTATTCGGTAGGCATAATTATTGCTGTACGAGTATACTAGAAACATTTCTTAATTTTCACATCTTGTTTTCTTATTTTACAGACAGTTGTACTTTGTAATTGTAATGCCTTTAAACAAGTATAAGCCATATCAATTCTCCAAGTATCTGAAATATAAAACAGTAATTAACTTTTGTTGCCGGAAATAAATAACTGCTTTTAACCTAACAATTAATACTATATTTTAACTAAAATAACTTGATTAGAATACTTACCACATAAATCCTAGTTAAGCTAGAGAACAACTGGCTTTCATATAAGTTATTAAGTATTATTTTTATATTTGTTTATCCATAGCATAATTAACAATTCTGCGAAAACAGAAATCAGATGTTAGTAAATTCCATAGTGTTGTTGCCAACTTAACGCCATGAAACATTTAGCTGATACGTTCGAACTTACTTGCTCCGAACACACACTTCTTAAATAAACCCGATTAAGTCTTGTGATAGATTTTCGTTTCAATTATGACATGTATCGATAGTATTTAAATATGTTTTGTCGAGGAGTATCTCCACTCGAAATATTGTTGCAAGTGGGGTGATCTGGAGGCTAATCACTTCCAAGCATTTTAAGCCTTTGTTTTGAATTTTTCTTTGTGGATTAAATCCTTTCACAAGTGTGACAGTTTAGGGTATACTGTTCACTAGGTGTTCCAAGCCACATAAAATTAGGTAATATTAGTTTTAGTTAAATTTTCTTCTTCTTCTTAGTAATCTGTCTCGAAAAGTGGTAACGCTTGCTAGTTGTCTATTGTCATCATGGGCTTAATTTTGCAGGTATTAATGCAGAGGCTTCTTCTGCAAATCAAGATAGCGCACTTTAGTACTTGGTGTGATTACCTTTCATCTGAGATCCACCACATGACAGGCTTAGCGAATTGGTAGCATATTTTAACGATCTTCTTTAGATAGATTACTCTCTTTTAGAGTTAGTAGTTATCGGTTCTTTTGTGAATCAAATGCACTTAACCGTTCGGAGTAGTTCCGAGGTGAATTGAATGCGCTTAGTAGAATTGCGCAGATTCCTTTTGTAAATATTCTTCTCGCCCCTTTTGTTCGAGAGCCGTGACAAGACAAGGTTGTTTTTGACCTAGGGCAACTTAACCTCTAGTGTGGTATCCTGAAGAATGTTGTAGTTATTTCCGCTTGTATCACGATAAAGTGAAATCATCGAAGATTTGTATTATGGAAGATTGATTCTTTAAAGGATTTTATTAAATGCTGTTATAGTATTTTTATACAGCGAAATGCTGGATTGACTCCACACGTGGTTAATCAACTTAACTTGTTCCCCAAACCCCAAGAGGGTAAGTTATTGGTTCTTATTATGTTTCACATTTTTGATAAGCATAGATTATAAGGTTATATTATAAATTATAGGTTTTTCTGGATATGGGTACGAGCGTTGCCAAATTACCTATACATTTGGATGATCAGATAAGTGTTACTTCATAAGTAAAATATATTGTTTATGACCGATAGATCTTGTATATGCACAAAAATTGGTTTTGGTAATCGGTTAAATTAATCTTTCTTTTTTTAATATTTTGATTAAATAAATTTTCCCATTGAATAGTAATTTAAGTAAATAATGTTTTAATAAATACGGCTATATATAAAATTAATATATAAAATTAATTTAGTAATTAAGGATGTGTAAGCTTAATGCAATTGCAATGGGTACCTTTACAAATATGCCTGTTATATTTCATTTATTTTAAGAGCTCGAAGCGCTATAATAATATCTTATATGATTGAACATTTTTTTTTTAATCAAACAAATATTTATTATATAAATATTTCTTTTTTTAAATGCTTTATTAAATAATAATGTCGACTTGATTGTTCTCTTTTATTTCTCTACGAGTGTCCTACCTATTTATCGGTAATGTATTAATATAATTTTTCATAAACTAGATATACTGATTATAACAACTTATTTAGGGTCTCATCTTAAGCAGTACAACTTGGCACGAGTCTCTGGACTCGAAAGAACCTACCCTGAGATATGTCATCCGACTGGCTAGGTGAAAACGTTACATTATGATGACGTGGCATAATTGGCGCCCAACTTCATTCCACTTCATTCAGCTTCATTGAACTTCATTTGCCAACACCGTTTGATGTTATTTGGTAACTATTTATATTTTTTTTCCTGGTTTTGCTGCATAATCTATAAATTTAAATAAATAATCTATTGCACAGTCAAGTTTGGGAAATACGTAACTCACTGGCTACTTTCAATTTATATATCTCTTACTTTAAAATATAGTATATTCATTCAAAATGTTTAAAGTGGAACCAGATAGATTAATTAAGGAAGAGTTGGAGTACGAGATAACTCTTAGAGGGGTTACACCTCAAGGTAACGTTAAAGAGTTGATTTCTACCCTACGAGAACTAATTAATTTAGAATCTGAGGGACATAACTTCAAATCTGAGTATAACTTTAAATCTGGGGATGAACTATTAATTTGTCAGGATAAAATCAAAGAAATAGAAAAACTGTTAACGACTGAACTTACTCCTTCTACGACCAGAAAAATAAAAACTAAACTTGCTCATTTGTTAGGACGAATTGAAAGAATAACACCTTTACATGAAACTGAAATACAGACAAGGAAAGAAATATTAACTTTAGCTTTAAGAATTGTTACTGACTTTAAAGTAAAACAAGAATCGGTACAAGTAAAATCTGATGACCCATCTATTCCATTAGATATCATTTTTCAACAAAATCTTTTAGATAAATCTCAAAGCACTTCCACTCCTAAAAAGTCTTTAACTAATAATGATGGCGATGAAGAAATTCCTACAAAGGAAATGTTAACATTAACTGTAGATAAAAAATTTGATATATCTTCATGGGGAGTAACATTTACCGGAAAATCAGATTCAATAAGTTTAAATGCATTTTTGGAAAGGGTTGACGAGTTATGCAAATCTAAGGGTGTCTCAGAGCAACAACTTTTTAAGAGATCAGCTGAACTTTTTGAAGGGGAGGCAAAAGTATATTACAGAGCTGTCAAAGATAAAGCTCATGATTGGAATTCATTATGTAGTCTTTTTAGGGAAGAATTTTTTAGAGGTGGAAATGAAAAAATTTGGGAGCAGATAAAAGCTCGTACACAAGGTTCAAGTGAGACTGTCGCGATTTATGTAGCATACATGCTAAATTTATTCGGTAGATTATCAATTGTTGTTGACGAAGGAATGAAATTGCAAATTATTAAAGAAAGAATTCGACCAGAGTATCAAAACAAACTAGATCTCATAGAAATTAGTTCACTCGATCATTTGATTCAATTAGGTAGACGGATTGAAGATACTCACAGAAATATTTCTAATTTTGTTCCTCCATCATACAATAAAAATTTCCTAGAAGTTGATTTACAATATAAAGATGCCAGTAGCTCACATAAAAAGAAATTAGACAACATTCAATCAGATAAATTTGTTACATTCAAGGATAATAAACTTAAGGATAATGGTAGTAGAGACAATAGTAAAACTAAACGTCATTCAGGGGATAATTCATTAAATAAGGGAGATAGCAGTCGTGATAATTCATTAAATAGACAATTTAACATAGATGGTAAATCAAATAACGGTATAGTTTATAATAGAGATAATTCATTTAGTAGAAATTTTAACAGAGACAATTCATTGAATAGGAGAGATAGTAGTAGAGATAACTCGTTTAATAAAACTTTTAATAGTGGTAATTCATCCAATAGAAGAGATTATAGTAGAGATAATTCATTTAATAGAAAGTTTCATAGAGATAATTCAGCAAACAGAAATTTTAGTAGAGACAATTCATTAAGTAGAAATTTTAATAGAGATAGAAGGGATTATAATAGGGATAGATCTTTTAATGGGAATTTAGTAAATAGACAAGGTTTTTCTGGAAATAGGGAGGAAACTCAGTTTGAAGGCCGAGGAAATAGCAGATTTAATGCACATTATTCCAATTTAAATAATAATCACAATAGCTCTATTGTCTGTTTCAAATGTAAAGGTCAAAATCATTTGGCTAAACATTGCACAGTAAAAGTTTTAAAATGTTATACATGTGGTTTAGTTGGTTATACACGTAACACCTGTATAAGATGTAACCCACAGGGAAACTACCACAGAGACTAGGTGTAGACCGAGCCTTAGTTTCTCGGGTAGCATCGGTTAAAGAACATAACCAAACATCTGCAAGTGATAAATTTAATTTAAATAATGATTTTCACAGTAATAATATTAATTTTATGTGTACAGACTTAGAGGTAGAAAATTTTAATAAAACAGCTAAACCAATTTTAAATTATTTAATCGAAAATGTTGATGAAGGAGAAAATCCTTATGTTACTGTATCTATCTATGGTAGGGAAATTAAAGGACTGTTGGATTCCGGTGCTAATGGTATTTTTATAAATGAAAAAAATTCATTATGTCTACAAAACCTAGGGGTTAAAATTTACAATTTAAGTAATATGTCTTGTACTGTAGCAAATAACCAAAATTTAGATATTGTTGGATACATGGAAATTCCAATCAAATTAAAAAATAAAATTAAAATGTTTAATGCTTATATAATTCCTCAATTACGCCATGATCTAGTACTAGGTACTATATTTTGGATTAAAATGAACTTCATACCTGACCTTAGAAAAGGTGAATGGATTTTTGGTGATGAAAATATTAATGAAAATTCACAAATTAACTTTATTCAAACTGCGGATGATCTGACATTAGGACAAAGAGAGCAATTAAATAAAACAGTAAATGATTATTTTGATTCCATTAAAGACATTAAATTAGGTTGCACTTCAGTTGTAAAACATAGTATTATCACTAACAGTCCACCAATTAAACAAAGATACTATCCAGTAAGTCCATATATGCAAAATAAAATTGATGATGAAATCACAAAAATGTTAGAATTAGGCGTTATCGAAAAAAGTACTAGTGGTTGGAGTTCACCGATATTAATGGTCCCAAAGAAAGATAATTCATACCGTTTTTGTGTCGATTTTCGAAAATTAAATGCTGTCACAGAAAAATGGGCTTATCCATTACCAGTTATGAGTAGTATTTTAGACAAATTGGGTAATAGTAGATATTTAACAACTTTAGATATACAAAGCGCATATTGGCAAATTGAAATGGACGAAAACAGTAAAAAGTACACAGCTTTCACTATTCCAGGTAGAGGCTTGTTTCAATTTACAAGAATGCCTTTCGGTTTAACTAATGCACCCGCTACTTTTCAAAATTTAGTAGACAAATTATTTGGTCCTGAACTACAACCCTACGTTCTAAAATATCTGGATGACATTGTAATAGTTACTAACGATTTTGACACACATGTAAGAATATTAGATGAAGTTTTTTCTAAACTAAAGGAAGCAAATTTGACTTTAAATAAAGAAAAATGTAAATTTTGTAGAAGCGAACTTAAATTTTTAGGGTACGTTGTAAATAGGAATGGACTACATGTCGATCCTGAAAAAGTAAGTGCAATTGTAAATTTTCCTAGACCAAAAACGCCAAAGGAAGTGCGCAGACTTATTGGTACAATATCCTGGTACAGAAAATTTATTCCAAATTTATCTAACATAGTTGAACCTCTTACAAATTTAACACGTAAAAAAGTAAAATTTAAATGGACTCCAGAGTGTGAACAATCTTTTTCGGAAATTAAAAATTTATTAGTTACAGCTCCTATACTTTCTTGTCCAAATTTTAACCATAGTTTTATTTTGCAATGTGATGCTAGTTCTAAAGCCCTTGGCTCAGTATTAACTCAATTTTATGACGGTAGAGAACATGTAATATGCTATTTATCAAGAACGCTAACTAAATGTGAACAAAAATACACCGTAACTGAATTAGAATGCTTAAGTGTACTATGGAGTGTAGAAAAACTACGTTGTTATATTGAGGGCACATTTTTCACAGTTATTACTGATCACCATAGTTTAATATGGCTAAATAACCTTAGAAACCCTCAAGGACGTTTAGGACGTTGGGCACTTCGCTTACAACAGTATAATTTTCAAATCATTCACCGTCCTGGAAAATTCAATATTATACCAGATTTTTTAAGTCGTGCAGTACCAGAAATATCAACCATTAATTTACAAACTCATGATTACGAACCATGGTATAAAAATATGATATTAAAAATTCGCTCAAATCCTCTCAAATATCCTAATTTTAGAGTATCTGATAGTGACGAATTGTATAAACATTTAGGTAAAGATTATTCAGACACAGATGGATGGAAACTTGTTCTACCAAAATCTAAACGGAATGACATTTTAAAAAAATATCATGATGAACCTACTACAGGTGGTCACTTAGGTATATTTAAAACTTACCATAGGATTCTATCAAAATATTTTTGGCCAGGAATGAAAACAGATATTTCTAAATATGTAAATAAATGTAAAATCTGTTCGGAACAAAAACCAGAACAAAAACTTAAAGCTGGTCTAATGGGAAATAAACCAAACGTAGAAAGATGCTGGCAATATATTGCAACAGACTTAATTGGTCCTCTACCACGTAGCACAAAAGGCTATCAATATATTCTAGTTATTTGTGATTATTTTAGTAAATTTACATTACTTTTTCCCTTACGTAAAGCAACTGCAAGTTCAATTATTAAAATCATGGAAGAACAAGTTTTTCTTCTATTCGGTGTACCAGAATATTTGAAATGTGATAATGGAGTACAGTTTAAAAGCAAAGAATTTAATACATTACTTAAGACATATAATGTTAAATTATTACTTAATCCTTTGTATCACCCTGAACCAAACTTTACAGAAAGAGCCAATAGAGTTATTAAAACTATGATTTCTAGTTATGTGGGATTAAATCACAAAAAGTGGGATATGTGTTTGTCGCAGCTTGCGTGTGCATATAGAACTGCTAAGAGTGAAGTTACGGAAAAATCTCCTTATTTTATAAATTTTGGGTCTGAAATGATAGTAGATGGTACTGAATATGAACAAATAAGAAATAAAACCGTTTGTGTTAATGTAGGCGATAATAGTAATAATAATGATCTTGACGAAAATGTACATCAAAACAAACTTGCTAATTTAAGAAAATTTGTTAAAGAAAAATTGAAAATAGCTCATGAGAAAACAAAACATAACTATAACTTACGACATAGACCTGTTCAATTAAAAGAAGGAGATTTTGTCTGGAAAAAGGAATACAGTCAGTCTAGTGCTGCTAAAAATTATGCAGCTAAGCTTGGCAAAAAGTATACTGGTCCTTACAAAATTAAAAAGAAACTTGGTATTAACGTTTATGAACTAGAAGATGAAAACGGTATTTCAAAAGGATGTTGGCATGTGAAAGATTTGAAATTGGATAAGACGATTAATGATTAATAAGTATAAAACCAGTTCTAGTATTTCCATAATCTATTTGACATTTTCCTATTTTAGTCGTTATTGTTTGAGAATTTTTTTTATTCAGAGTATGTGGTCATAAAAGTTTAGGTTGGCTATGTATTGAACTACGAGCCCTGTGATAGGGGTTTTGTGAATACTGTCACCGCGGCATTCACCTGTGTGAGATAGGAGTCCTCAGTATGGCCACTTGTAGACAAAGAGGGACTCTAGGTAGACCAGGGGCGGCGGCATTTCGGCGACTCACTTAAATGTGTAACTGGGGGAGAGTGCCTGGAACGTCGGATTGGATCAGGCTCGTAGCAGGTCACCGGTTTGGTTAGTCAGGTCGAGGCCTGATTAACACTGTTGCGTGTCCCGGTCCAATGTTCTGCTGTGGTTTCTTGCTGGTTGTCGTCGGAAGGGTCGTCGTCGTGGCCAATTTGGGGAGTACTCCCACCGTCGTCGTCGTCGCTATATGGGTAGTCGTAGGACTGACTACTCATGCGTTTTTAGTCCAGTTTTTTTTTATAGGCGTAATAATAGCTGGAGGCGGGCTATTATGCTTTTTAGCTTCATATAGGATTAAGTTAGGACAGTGAGTTAGGCTAATCTCTAACACGAATTGTTGTTTAATCTGGAGAAAATTCCGGATAATTCTTTTTAAGTTGGGGTTACAGTACATTTTGTAGCGAACACTCGGTTGTTAAACTGCAAGCAAACTTTGCTTATCATTTTATTTTTCGGCTGGTAAATCATATTTTCTTCGATTTTTTTTTTTTCACTACGGAAGAGGTGATACATTGATGTAGAAGGAACAAAAAATTCTTAATAATTTTTTTTCTCTCTCGAACCGTTGCCCAGTTATGCCCTATTTAATTAAATAGCGCATCTGGCAACATAGCGCAACGAGCAGCTGTAACTTGTGCTAACCTACGTCAATATCCTCTACTCAGGCGACTGTAATGTGCCAAAAAAGGTGTTCTTGGCGAAATATTACATTATGTTATTGAGAAATAATCTCTGAAATAATAGTAATAATTAGGTCTCGATGAACTATGTCCAGAATTTCTTCCTCAATAACCAAATTATCCGCATGTCGGTCGTTGTGGTCCCCGGTTTTGTACACGCGAAACTACACTTCCCGTATCTAACAAACGTTGAGATGTGCGAACAAAACTTATATGAACTGACGAAAACAAAATAGTAAAACGCACTAAACATTAATTACCGACTTAAAACACTCGGACGGCGATAACAAAGGCAACTGAGTCCTTTGACTCCTTTGTGATTTGTAACAGTAGCCCACTGCCAGCCATATGATGCGACGTTGTCATATGCCTCTTTTTAAAAATGTATTAAAATACAATAAATTATTTCACCAAAACCCTCCACCGGACAAAAAATTCGCATTACAATTTTCTATTTGTATATTCGACCGGCACCTTCTCATAAACTTTTAGAACTTATTTTTTATTATTTTCCATGTAAATTTACCTTCAAAAAGCAAAGTTAAATTATTTTTTTTTGGGAAAACCATTCAATTTTCGACACATGTTGTATAAAGTTTTTTTGTTTCTTTTAGGCCAATGTTTCACCCCTTAAAATAACGGTACTCATACTTAATACACCCTGTATAGGTAATGAAATATATTATAACAATGAATCGAGAAATAAATAATTAAGGGACATGGAGATTTTAACGGAATAATTTAAGTTTTATTAAATCTAAAAACATTTTTTTTTATAGTAGTAATTAATTCAAGTTCCTTGTTGTGGAGAAATACAAAAGGACCTTACCAATATTTTTTTTATAAAAATTCAGTGTTGTTTGATACCGATTTTTGAAATTTTATTGTTCCGATTTTATTAACATTTGAGTTTTCTAAAATAAATATCTAAATAGGTATGGCCGGGTGGCCACGAGTCAATGTACGCCCCCAATTTTTTGGTTGTTTTTTAATTTAAAAATTTCGTTTTTGGTATACGTGAATAAGACAAAAGTGGGCTATTTTTAGACTAACAGGAATGAAAATATCACTTCCGGTTGAACCGGAAGTGACATCAACTTTTTTTTCTTAAATGGAATGACCATGTTTTCTTGTGGTGTTTTATAAAACATGAAATTCTAACTGCAGCAGTTTTCTCGAATTTCAAAAATTCCAAAAAATAAGTGAGATACGAACGATTTTTTATTTTGTACAAGATGGCCGCGTCAGATGAATGTGATCAAAGAAAATTACTAAGTAGGCCATGGAAATTATTAGCAAGGTAGTAAGCTTGTCTGTAAAGAATAAAATAGTTATTTAAATTACTGATAGATACGACTATTTTTACGTTTTTCTCAAAAACCGGAATTTAATTTTCATTTTCATTTCCGTAGGGTCCTATGGAAATTTTTTAAATGGGACCGTACTATTTTTTTTTATTATTCGGACATAATGATTCATAAGCTTTAATTTTTTCGCCAATAATCATTTCTTAACGATATCCTTTGTAATAATAAAAGTGTTTTTAAAAGGTTCATTAAAATTATTTCTTGTTTAATTTGTGCTTACCTTTTAAATACACTTTTATTATTACCAAGGAACTCGTTAAGAAATGATTATTGGCGAAAAAATTAAAGCTTATGAATCATTTTGTCCGAATAATAAAAAAAAATAGTACGGTCCCATTTAAAAATTTTCCATAGGACCCCTACGGAAATGAAAATGAAAATTAAATTCCGTTTTTTGAGAAAAACCTAAAAATAGTCTTATCTATCAGTAATTTAAATAACTATTTTATTGTTTACAGACAAGCTTACTACCTTGCTAATAATTTCCATAGCCTACTTAGTAATTTTCTTACATCGCATTCATCTGACGCGGCCATCTTGCACAAAATAAAAAATCGTTCGTATCTCACTTATTTTTTGGAATTTTTGAAATTCGAAAAAACTGCTGCAGTTAGAATTTCATGTTTTATAAAACACCACAAAAAACATGGTCATTCCATTTAAGAAAAAAAAGTTGATGTCACTTTCGGTTCAACCGGAAGTGATATTTTCATTCCTGTTAGTCTAAAAATAGCCCACTTTTGTCTTATTCACGTATACCAAAAACGAAATTTTTAAATTCAAAAACAACCAAAAAATTGGGGGCGTACATTGACTCGTGACCACCCGGTATAATCGAAAATTATTTGAAGATTATATTGGAACACTTTTGAAGGTAATATTTCAATAATTTATAACATATTTATTTATTTGGTTTTATATATAATTTTTTAAGCCGTTCACATGCATATTATGACAACTGTTTTTCAACATTTTGGTGTTACACTTAAATGATTTCACTAACAAACATTTTCAAACAGTTTTTTTTTTAAATTATTATTAAAATAAAAGAACCGTATTTATTAATAAAATCCAGTGACGGGCCGAATTTCTTTTTAAAAAGACGTCTTAAATTCACCCTAAAGAAAATAAATATAAACCGCTGGCCACTCGAACTTACACAGAGACTTTTAGGCAAAATTTAAACTTGGAGTAGTTTTCCTCACACACCAAAACACTTTTGCACACACTCGACCCGCGTTTCGCCAACTTGGTTGGCGAAACGCGCGTCGAGTGTGTGCAAAAGTGTTTTAGTGTGTGTGGAAAACTACTCCAAGTGTAAGTTCTACACCAAAGGTTCCAACCCCTCTTCAGGAACAAAATTTAAAGTTCAATATTTTCAACAGGAATGCAAATTTTTGAACGCGGCTTGCAAATTTTAAGAGCTAGTTTTTTCGGATTAAGCTGCATGACGTATATTTATCGTAGGACCATAGGTTTATTATATACGGGGTGATCAATGAAGTCATGCAAAAAATCAAAAAGTTTGTATGAGTGAAATTTCCGCAAAAAATTTTTTTTGGTCGTTGCAATATGGTTCGTTACTAAGGTAACATCAATATCTCTAGACGTTTTTGTCAGTTTTTGGATTAAGGCCCGTAGGCCTTGTACACACTACTCAACATAAAATTTGGGTGGCGAAATTTTTAAAATGCTATAACTTGACATTGGATTGACAGTTCTTGATGATTTTTGCAGATTTGGAAACCTTATTTCACGTAGATTTTCTATGGTCTAAGCATTTTATTTGAGGGTTGAAATTTACACATTATACCGGGTCGATAATAAACAAAAACGTAGGGTACGATGCGCTCTAAGGTTTGGCATTATTTAAGTTTTTGTAAAAATAAATTCTCACCTCAAGTTGTTGTTATTTAATGTTCTTCTCACTGTTCTGTCCGAAACTCTCACCCCAGTTTGTTGTCTTAAAGTCATTTAGTTTTCTAGAGTTCTTTGTTCTATTCCGCATAGTTTCTCTCATTAAAATTCTTTCGGTTCTTTGGTTTATTTTTTTTGTATGTCCACCCCCATGCCCATAATTATGATCACCAGTAGTTTTGACGCGGCGGTTCAAATTATAAATTGTCTTTCGGCTGACATTGTAAATGTGCGCAATTTGCTGTTTTGACATTCCTTCGTTGAGAAGTCGAATGCAATTTTCCCTTTCTGCCGTGGTTAAACGCCTCATATTAATTAAACTTTACAAAATTATAACATTGAAATGTGTCAGATTACTAAAATAATGTTAACAGTTTTTAATTCCATAGCAAAAAATTTGTTTTTCCAATGCCTACTTTGAAATTGACGCGTCGCGTAGAAATTACACCCGATCATAATTATGGGCATGGGGGTGGACAAAGAACTCTGTAAAACTGAATAATTCTTTGAGACAACAAACTGGGGTGTGAGTTTCGGACAGAACAGTGAGAAGAACATTAAATAAAAACAACTTGAGGTGGGAATTTATTTTTATAAAAACTTAAATAATGCCAAACCTTAGAGCGCGTCGTACCCTACGTTTTTGTTTATTATCGACCCGGTATAATGTGTAAATTCCAACCCTTAAATAAAATGCTTAGACCATAGAAAATCTACGTGAAATAAGGATTCCAAATCCGCAAAAATCATCAAGAACCGTCAATCCAATGTCAAGTTATAGCATTTTAAAAATTTCGCTACCCAAATTTTATGTTGAGTAGTGTGTACAAGGCCTAAGGGCCTTAATCCAAAAACTGACAAAAACGTCTAGAGATATTGATGTTACCTTAGTAACGAACCATATTGCAACGACCAAAAAAAACTTTTTGATTTTTTGCATGACTTCATTGATCACCCCGTATATAATAAACCTATGGTCCTACGATAAATATACGTCATGCAGCTTAATCCGAAAAAAACTAGCTCTTAAAATTTGCAATCCGCGTTTAAAAATTTGCATTCCTGTTGAAAATATTGAACTTTAAATTTTGCCTAAAAGTCTCTATGTGTAAGTTCGAGTGGCCAGTAGTTTATTTTTGTTTTGAATTTAGGCCTTTGATTATAATTTACCTAGTATGTTATTTACAATATCAAAGAAATATTCTGCTTTCAAGAGTTGGAAATTTCAAAAGAAAGAAAAATACCTGATATTCTCTATTTTGGTACCTTTGTATCAATAATACAATAATATATAAGAAATACATTTACTTAAGTTTACATAATTAATGTAGGTATAGCCTTATTATATATTTATAAACATAGTATTTTTTAATCGTAAAGTGACTAAATAAGATTAATTTCGTTGTTGCATTCTTTGTCAGTGATTGAGGTGCAGATGATATTTTAAACCCGTCTTCTAGTAGAATTATTCAGTAGCGGGAATATATATATGCGAAAATTTTCCGTATCATATCTAAAATAAATTCATCCGAAAAGATAACATTTGATATAAAGAAATTCATGTTTAAAAGTGCCGTCAGCTTGTTGGATTGCTCTAATATATTTTCCAAGTATATATTACGTACGTGATAAGGCACTCTGTCAAAGTCCATGCGAATAATTCTGTGAGTAGATCAAACGTAGACATGTAAGCCCGGTTTACAGCGACGCGTACGCAAATATTAGTCTAGCGTGTAAACAACGTTAAATCTCCGTCAAATAGTCTCTCACCTAATGTTTGAAAATTAAACGGGACTTACAAAACAAAAGATATTACATTTGAGAACGGACAAGTGGAATTGCACACATTTTGTTTACGCCATCCACAGTCATTTATTTTCGTTGAAAGCGGTCGACAATCGCTTTCCTTGTTTCTTCAAACATGGGCGTAGACGTACACGTGTATAAAATGATAATAGGAATGTAGCCTAGAACAAAAATGATAAAATATGAAGCGATGTACCTTATACACTTCACGGGTATGCGTTTTATTGCATTTTTCATATTCTATAGAATATTCCTCGGGATTGAATGCCAATTATTTTTTAAATAAGGCATACGCTGTTGTTTCGCATTAGATTTTTTTATATAAATCTAACGTGTTGTTACCGCTTTAGAATAAAGTATGCTATTTTTCTATTTGTGCAATTACTTTAGTGTTAGTATCACTTGAAAAAATTTAACTCTTTCCTATTTCGTTGAATGAAACAATCCTAAAATTTGTATTTACAGTAGCGTTGTTCCTTTAGCAAACACTTACTTTTAGCCCAAACTTCAATACTATTAAAGGTTTTGTTCTTGATTTATCGTGCTTACCAATGCCAATGCCTTGCCGATCTAACCACTATTCTACAAGGAAATTAATAATATTACACCAAATAATTTTGGTTTCCTTTCTAAAATGTAACCGCAAATACATTTTTGTAAACCGTAATTTCGTTAAAAATAATCATTCTTTCATATTAACCACTTGAATAACATACTTTCCTAATCAATCTTGTATAGTCATTCTCTTTAAAATCGGGAAGTAGAAATCAGAATTGAAGGTATACTCGATATAAATAACAGTTTCAAAGTTATCGATGTTATCGAACGTAGATATACTGCAAATCTATCAATAGCCAATTGGGCTACTGCAAAGTTGAGGCTAACTACGGACTTCAACTAGAAGAGTAGCTCAAGGGTATTGATACTAATTTTTTTGCAATTATTCAAGGAATATTAGACGGGATGCGAATTGCAGGACAAATAAATGTAAATATTTTTTTTTGCTCGTACGTATAAATATACACCTACCAAGAAGCCAGATACCGGTCTGTGGTTGATATTTGTAATTTCATAGGTAGTTCGCTATAATTAAAAATAGATCGTTGGCTGCTAGCTTATTAAAATAAATAGTTTTATCCACGACTACTAAATAATGTATGCATTATGTATGTACTTCCTCAAGCATAATGCTATCCATTATTCCTCGCAACGAATAATGATTTCATTATTCACTGCAGTGTATAATGAACAAGGTTTCTATGACAACGTATCGGATATTTGTTAAAAATTTCATTAAAGTGGCCATGACATGTGTGACGAAATTAATTGTAGATAGCGTTGTCGTTTAAATTTAATTTATGACAGGTCGTTCTTTAGACATGCTCATAAAAAATGTTAAAAATAAATAGTACTTATAAATTTCTTCAGTAAAAGATTTAGTCAAAAATATTTAATAGTCGTTGATAAAATAGGGTATTCTACTCGCATCTAATGGCTATTATTCACTCGGGTGATTTACGACACTCGTCTTCGGCTCGTTCCGTAAACTTTCACCCTCGTAAATAAAACATGCCATTATATTCTTGTGGAATAAACTACTATTATTTACCTGTTATACCTTATTAATGTATGCTTTCTTTTTGTTTCAGGTATGTGTCAGATCATAATTTCTTTGATTAATCATGCGTAAGGTTTGTTATTTTTTTATATTTATATACTTACATTATTTAACTTAAATACTACCTAATATACCTTATACAGGGTGTCCATTAAAGAATGGGCCACACTGTAACAGTAGGATCTTTAAATAAAAATAAATCTGAACTTACCTTAGTACCATTTTGCTTCTTTAAAAAATTATGGACCGTCAAAAGCTATTTTTTTATTTAAATTTAAATGGCTAAATTAACAATATATCTCTTCTTAAATACTGCGTTTTATCTATCGTACTGAATTATCTTACTGTCCGTTAGTCATGTAGGTACCCAGTAGATTAAAATAATTTAAATTTTACATAGTTCTCTTCAGCAGGAAGTTCAAATGCATTTTTCTCGATAACTATGCATTTTATCGATATAAGATAAATATTCCTTTTTGTAAGTAGAATTTAGTGCTGCATTAAAAATAAATATTACTTTTTTAAAAAGTTGATGCTCAAAAACTTAATGACCAAAACAAATAGAAAAAAATCAGGCCTTCGCAACCCCCTCTACGTTAATCGCCTCAATTTTATTGTTAACACGACTTTTCTCAACGGCTCAAAAAACCCTATATACCAAATTTGGATGAAATTACGTTAATAGTAATAGAGATAACAAAAAATTTAAATAAAGAATTGCTTTTAACGGTCCATAACTTTTTAAGGAAGCAAAATGGTACTAAGGTATGTTCAGCTAAAATGATTTATTTTTACTGTTACTGTTTGGCTTTAATGGACACCCTGTATATTACGTTTTCCGTGTTGCATTATTTATTTCAATTTCCGAGGATCCTGATTTAACTTATTATTTTGTTACTTGTTTTTCTTACACAATTTAGTTGTGAAATTTATAATAATTGAAAATTATTCTACTAAAATAGGATAATTAATTGTGACAATTATGTGAATACGTAAACCTTCAACCTATAAAATTTGTTAATGTGTGGTTGGTTATATGGTTATTGACTAGTTTCGACGTTTCGAAGCAGATTATTTCATCATCAAATATAATTTAGAGCCAACACAGCAGAAAATGTAGCTCAAAACATTAAATTGATGAAGGCTGTAAACAAAACACATGATTAATTAATATCATCGTTATTAGCCTTTGTAGAAAACATCTCTGTTTGTGATAAAATTTACTAGATGATCGTTGACACAGAGATTGCAATATGTTTTGGAAAAATAAGATTTTTCTCTTGCGCATACGTACTTTATCTGCTAATTATTTTTCATGTAGATGCAATAGATAACTAACATTTTCTCCATTTTATACAATAATTAAACCGATCCGTCGATCATTAAATGTACTTGACCGGATTGAAATTCTGGGCACAAGTGCCTGTCGCTTTGATATTCCGTAAGATACGCCGTTGGTTTGTTTGTAGAGATCGTAAAGAAGTCAGGTTATGACACCGTTCATGAAATATGTAGGCGGCAAAAGTTATCTGAAGGAGCTTACGAATTTGAGGAATTGTCTGTTAAGGAGACAACCCCTCGCGTAAGTTTTATGTTTTCGATTATACTAGGAGCTGGAAACAATATTTTCTTCAACTGTTTTGTAGTCTAGTGCTTTTATTTATGAGAGGATTGCTGGCTATTCCAAGCGGGTCGCAACATTTGGCTTCTCACTAATTTGAAGGGATTTTGATGTAACTACGTTTTATCCTTTCATCAGTTTGGGAGGTAGTTTGTTAATCATCCAAGAGTTTAAAATGTGCATTCCTATTGATCTAGATACTGTTGACTAAGCAAATTTTGATTAAAGTTGGATGCCAGTTTGTTCATATTTTAATGTAGTTATCTGTCCAATGCCAATATGGAAATTATGAGCGATTTTCAGGTACCTACTAGAATATTGTAAACTAAATTGTTCTTCATAAGTCGAGCAAGTTATAAAATTCTTAATCCGTTGAAATTTCTACACACCATTATTATTTTTTGACTGATATTGTACTAATAAAATTAAATCGCATAATTTTATAGTTTCGAAAGAGAAGTTGTCCCACGTTTAAATTCAGACGACTTTTCCATGCAGGTTTACTTTTGCTAAAGCTGTTTATTTATTTGAGATCACAAAGCTCCTTTCCTACATCAAAAGGAAGATAAAAGGAAAGGATTTCTGTTAGTCCTGCTATCACAGTCGATGCTAGTCTGGTGTGGTAACAGCACGGTTGTCGACTTCCTTGAAGAATACCTCGTCTCAACTTTGTTCTTTATCATTCATTCTTTATGCGTGCAGTGCAAAATAGCTGGAACAAATCTTATTGTGCATAAATGGTTTTCTTATGTAAAACATAAGTCTCAGAAAGTAAATAGAACAACTAATAAAGACGTATAATTCCTTAAAATATTAAAACAGTGTAATATTCCTAATAATTATGTTATTTATTCAAACATTAATAACATTAAATTCTGTAATAAATTATAAATAGCCCATTTTACCCTTGGATAGCTAGAAGCATAACATTACGAACGAAAATTAGAGAAATCCCATCAAGTGTATAAGGTGTTTCCGAAAAACGTACCTATATCTGTAGTTTTTTAAGTGATTTTTGATTATAGCTTTTGTGGGAAAAAATTCTGCAAAAATGAATGTTTTTTAAGGGAGACCTCTAGAATATGGTCTTCTTATATGTCTCGAAAACACTTTGTACCACAAAGATGAGATTTTTTTGGGTGTGCGTTGTTTTCTGACAATAAATCCGTGACGTACTCAACGAGTAAAATTACAATCCTGCCGCGAATTTGATATCGCTATACCGTAGTAGGACATCACACAATAATTAATAAAAATGTATCTTAGCGATCACAACTAGTACAAAAAATTATACAGGAATATACAGTGTGACCCATTCTGAATGGAGAAACCCCTGTAAAAAATATGTCTATTATCCGATTTTAACTGAATTGAAAACTCTACTTTGACAAAAATTTACAGATTGATTTCAACTTTTAAGACCTACTATCATTTTTTTTTTTCAATGTTAAAAATGGACAAATTTGTTTAGCGTGTTTTTTATTAAAAATCTAACAATACTACTGAATTCAAAATATCTCAAATGGGTAAATCCAAAATTGTATCTAAATTATTGTCTGGAGGAGTTATGAAATGAACTAGTTGAAATCGTATCACTAATATTATATTAAATCGTGAAGTATTTTCTGTAAGCATAAAACGCTTTAATATATATTTCAAAATGCGAGAAAAATGGGCAAAATGGTAAAACAATACATATGTTAAATTGAAACACATACTGCAGTCATTCCTTTTGTACAATGCCTTCTCATGTCTTAAGTAATTGATTCTGCTGCGCTACCTTGTAGATCCAGCTGATTGTGTTCAATACCCGCAGCATCACGAGTACAGCAAATTGTTTTCAATATACAATAAGGTTACGAGAAAACGATCAACTCATATTGTGTAATGATCTGGCATTTTTCTCTCTACGAGTTATACTGCAAATTGAATTGGCTTCAAGTGTTATTACAGAAGATCTAATGCCGCTATTGTATTCTGCTAGTGAATACAAATTGACGTCTTTATATATCCGCTTTAGATGCAAAATTTTAAACTTTGAGACGGATTTGATTTTTTCTTTTCCTTATGTTTTTGTGGAGGGACAAAATAAGGTTTTCAATCTCTGATTAGTATAAAATGTCAGAAGTACCTATCTATTATTCAAAGTTACTCTTGAGCTTTTAAATTATTGATAACTTTGAGAAATTCTTTTAATCGATATTTCGGACGTTTAAGAAGTTTAACTTATGATATTTGGGACTGCAAAAAACTAGGGTATTGCTAGGTGGCGGGCAAGATTTTGAAACGATACAAAAAAAAAATCAATAAAAAATAAAAGAGTGCACTCAGTAAAAATGAATTTATCATTTTAACTCGTTCATAACATTACTATGTGAGTTTCTTGTCTTATAGAAACATGTGGCAGGGTATCATATTGAATAAAGTACTATGATAGTTCTAAATTTAGTTTCTCTTCTATACAAAACAAATTTTTTTCAAGGTGAAAACGAGTACCTTTACTACAAAAATTTGCCTGGAAACTCTAATGGAATCCATTTATGTTTTCTTGGTGCATCAAAGTAAATCTTTGAGGACTTTATATTTTTTTAAATAAAATTGTGTGTTATCTTTTTTTAGATACTAATTTTGAATTAAATCTTCTCACAACGACATTTCATACTCATCGTATTAATGGTTTAGAAATTATCCCTTTTTTACGATGTGGCCTAAATCCCATTCAGCACTTTTCTTATTTAATTTCGAATAGTTGATTTTTGCAGAATTTTCGAAATCTGCGCCTCACGTGCGTCCATCTTTATTTCTATTCTATAATTCAACTTGTCTCCAATTCGATTTGTTGTTTACGAATTATTTATAACTAAAGTTCAAATTAAATTGTCAGTCGAACTAAGAAAAATATAATATTTCTGATTTCATCACATTGAGCGTTTTTACTTTGGTTCTCCTTATATCTAGAAAATATGTTATTAGTGAGAAAACAAACTTTCCTGAATTACATTTAATTATCGGAATGTGACCCTTGATTAATATAAAAAATGATTCTTGTGTCCAACTTCAATTCCGTTTGGTGCGATTCAGAATTAGTCTTTTCATTCGCAAATATGAACTTCCAACTGGCAGAAACATTTTAAATGATTAATAGTTGTTCCAGAAGTGAGTAGTCCATGTTTTATATAGAGCGATTTTTACAATTCACCCACAAGGCAAGTTGGAATGATTTTAAGATCTCGAGAAATTTACAGTTTAGAAAATATATAGACGCCGGCAGCTGTAAACATTCAATCAATCAATCAATCAAAATAACCACTCTTCTAGCTAATACCAAGAAGTGGTAATAAAATATTACTTAATATTACAATAAAATTATACAAAGTATACCTACATATTGCAAAAACCGACAGTGAATATTGACTCTAAGCAGTAGATACATTTTCTCCTTTAGATCAGGTACAATAATGTTGGTCTTCATCTGTCCGTATACATGATATGGTCGACAGAAATTCACACATTTTATTTGTACACTCAAATTGCGACAATCCTCCTATAACAAGATATTCTTACAACAGGGTTTCCAAATAGCACGACTTAGTAAACTTATAGCCTTATACAACACGATTTGTTCACCAAAGAAAAATAGGCTCTCCATTCTCCAAAGTCAAGAATAATACTTTATGATAGGCACTGTTATTTGAAAAAATTGCGTTTTTATATTATTACATATACAGGGTGTTCTGAAAAACACTATCAAAAATTCAGGAGCTGATAGAATTTCAAAAAATATTACAATTTGTTCCTATGAACCATGGGCGTATCTCTTTCCGTTTTCAAGATACAGGGCGTTAAAAAAAAATTTTTAAATCTAGTTTCGGTCCTATCTTCCACAAAATTCGACCAAATGAGCTGAAATTTTACTGTGTGGGGTTTCTGGGGATGCTAAATGCTCTGGTGTTATTAATTTTTGGCTATATCATACAGGGCGTTCAGTACAGTACTCCGTGGGAACATTTTAGGTCCTAACTTTTTTGAGATTAATCTTTTTGCTCCTTTTGTCACTTGCTCTTATGGCAAATTTTATTCTAAACAAAAAAGGTGCTAAAATTTGCCCGTTTTCGAGAAAAACCGGGTATAGTGCACCAAAGTCAAGCAGCTGGTATCCCAAATTGTTGGTTTTTATTTCAAGTAGGCTTTGCCTAGTTGTTATTACTATTAGTTTCATTAATAAAACTCAAAATCAAAGTTATTATTTGAATGGTAATGATAAAAAGTAGTAAAAAATAATTTTTCTTAAATTTTAATTTTCTGTTAGTAATAATTAGTTATTCTTTTTTTCAATTGTTTTCAGTATGTGTTAAACTTTTCCAGAAATAAACTACTTAACTATTACTTAAAAAAAAAAAAAAAAACTAGGTGCCAAAGCCTACTTGAAATAAAAAAACCCAACAATTTGGGATACCAGCTGCTTGACTTTGGTGCACTATACCCGGTTTTTCTCGAAAACGGGCAAATTTTAGCACTTCCTACAAGAGCACCTTTTTTGTTTAGAATAAAATTTGCCATAAGAGCAAGTGACAAAAGGAGCAAAAAGATTAATCTCAAAAAAGTTAGGACCTAAAATGTTCCCACGGAGTACTGTACTGAACGCCCTGTATGATATAGCCAAAAATTAATAACACCAGAGCATTTAGCATCCCCAGAAACCCTACACAGTAAAATTTCAGCTCATTTGGTCGAATTTTGTGGAAGATAGGATCGAAACTAGATTTAAAAAATTTTTTTTTAACGCCCTGTATCTTGAAAACGGAAAGAGATACGCCCATGGTTCATAGGAACAAATTGTAATATTTTTTGAAATTCTATCAGCCCCTGAATTTTTGTCAGTGTTTTTCAGAACACCCTGTATAATTTATCAAAACACATTGATTTGTCATTAATTAAACTATAGAACTTGATAAAAATCGAGATGATAGGTACGTTTTTATTTCCTGTAGGTATACGTATTTGCTTTTTTATATAACATTTTATAACGTCATTTTTATTCGCATTCCTTGAATTTGCTTTATGAGAAATAGAGTATTGAATTTTAAAAATATACATATACAGTGTGTCGCACTTAAGAGTGAAACACCTTATAACTTTTTTCATTTTTATCCGATTTAAACCAAATTTCACTCAAAGATACAGTACATTAGGATCAACTTATGGCCCAACATCCATTTGCGCCTTCCTAATGCAAAGCCACCTACGATATCAAAAT
The DNA here is from genome assembly GCA_963680705.1 of Rhagium mordax. Taxonomy (NCBI): domain Eukaryota; kingdom Metazoa; phylum Arthropoda; class Insecta; order Coleoptera; family Cerambycidae; genus Rhagium; species Rhagium mordax. Next base: position 25,224,817 of record OY796658.1, on the reverse strand, counting down.
AAACTGGGAAAATCAAAAAACATATTAGGCATTTTTTTATCAAAAATTTTATTAATGAAAGTTGTTCAGAATTGTTCAAAAACTTTAAGTTCCAAATTTAATCAAAATCAAAAAATATTAACATTTTGTCTGAAAATATAATTTTAATGGGTTATTGATTTGTAATATTTCATTATTTATAAAAAAAAACTGAAGAAATACTCTGCAACTAAATGCAAATGATAATTGATGTAAAATTATATTAACAAAATCTTTTAAATCAAAATATCAATATTTTTTTATTTTGATGAGATTTTGGATATAAGGTTTTTAGACAATTCTGAATAACTTTCATTAGTAAAATTTTTCGATAAAAAAATGCCTAATATGTTTTTTTGATTTTTTGCGTTTATTTTGGTATCTCAGGTGGCTTTCCATTAGTAGGGGACGAATGGTTTTTTGGCCAGGAGTTAATCCTAATGGGATCTATCACCGAGTGAAATTTGGTTCAAATCGCATAAAAATTAAAAAAGTTATAAGGGTGTTTCACTCTGCACACTGCATATAAGCAATTTTAGTAAAACCTTGAATATTTACCTATTATAAATAAAAACCATGCATCTTTTTAAGAAAGTTTCATTGCATGATATATTATATCTACTATATCATCTTAGTTCCTAAGCAAGAGGCATATGAACACATTTAATACAGTATAAGATTTCCTGCATATTTATAAAGATATAGTGTCCCTATCTCTATGCGAAAATGGCCCATTTATATTTTAAGGGCATATTATCCTCGTTCTAGTCATTACTAAATCCGGTTTCACCGAGAGTGCGTAGGCCATGCTGAAAGCTAGAAAACAAAAAGGAAATCAAGAAAATAACAGAGTCCATCTATTCGTCACACGGTTATCTAGATGAGAGATCGAAAGTCAGAGAATTGCATTTTCTTCGAATGACAGTTTGAACCCATCCAATATTAGGGATATAAAAGTCTTTAAGATACCCGACGTGGCGACCCCCTCTCTTTAAAAGTATTACAGTATATGACAATGGCGCCCGGTTGATATTTTGAAAGGATCAGTCCTTAACCGCTTACAAGCTAACAATACCTGACGTGTAAGGAAAAAACCTCATCTTTAAGTTGTTTGGTTATTGAAATCAACAATAAAGGCGTTTGTAGTTTTTCGGGCTAGCTATGTATTTTAATATGTAATAGGTAATATGTATGATGTTCTCCCTCAGGTGAATCATCAAAAAAAGACACAAGAGAAAATAATAGTTTTCAAAGTTGAACATCACCAGGAGAAAGTGGCATTCTTTCGATGCTTAAAAGAGGAAGGAAAAGCTACTTTCTTTTTTTCTCCCACCGTTAAAAGCAGCAGAACGTAACATTACCGATTATCGGAAGAGAAGAAATTGCTAATCTCTATCAAAGTAATTTTTTTTGCTAATAAATATAGTGAATATTACATTCCATTACCATTACCATCATAGAATATTGCCTGTCCAAGATGTACTTCCTGTACCAAAATAACTTCCACAAACAAATCAGTGGAGTCCCAATAGGATCCCTTCTATCTCCCATCATATTTAATATTTTCATGGAGAATTCTTCCAATCTTAAACCGACCTACTAATACGTAGTTTGTTAAAGCTTTGAATATGGAAAGTTCATCTTTTAATTAGTACAATTAAATATTTCCAAATATCTCAGGATTTTCGACGGATCGCAAATTTGTACTCTATTGAGACAAAATATTCATGACTCAAATGAATGACGTCGAGAGAGTAGCATGGCTTAGCTTCCAAAAGGTTGTTGAAAATTTTCTTGGGAGTAGTAAAAGTACAAATTACAGGCACATGGATCATCGATGTCAAGAGAGGTGGGAAATGCATATAATGGTTGATTACTGCTGGTCACTCAAAATCTACCAAATGGAAAGAAACGTAGGTAAGAGAAATCCCCTGCACAGATCGCATCGTTGTAAACATAAATATATGTCATGACAATGTTTTCCTCCTTTGTTCTTATATTATGTGGATTGTATCAGTGGAGGAGAATGAGCTTATTCTTCAATCCTCTCGTCTTCAGTAGATTTACCTAAGCTCTTGTAAACTCTCATTTACTCCTTCGTCTTCAGTAGATTTACCTAAGCTCTTGTAAACTCTCATTTACTCCTTCATATTCGAATTAAAATTTATAAATACTGCATCCCTGTACCGATTTGAAAGTATCTGGGCCTCGACATGTTTAGGACGTCCCAAGTTGGATTTTTCGTGACCAGTTTCTTCTTAAAATATATGGAAATCACTGTTTTTAGCGTTCCTTCGATTTAAAAGAAGTTGGTGTTAGGTCAAATAATTTAGATGAATTTGGTTCCACCACGTCGAAATACATAGGAAAACTTTACTTTACTACTTTTTATGTGGCTTTGTAATTAATACGGACATAGCTTTATAAACTTTCATAATCATAATACGCATCTCATTACTTTGCAGATCACACTTATTTCTGATATTTAAATAGATATATTTACTAAGTTGCAAAAGTTGAATATCGCTTCAAAAAGGCAATTAACCTTAAACTGAGAAGACAATTCAAATTGATCGTATCAGACTTGACCATTCTAAAATCTGCCGTGATAGCGTGACAACCTTTCAAAATATTTTCTGAACTAATATACTACAAAGCGTGGAAAAACGTTGTTGAAGGCATTATTAATAATATTTTTAAAGGATAATTTTAACGGAGCAAGAAGAAAAATTTTGAATCGCTTCCCTGGTAATGACCACCCATATTTTAGACAGTTTTTTGCTTAAATTATAATGTCTTTCTTTATCATTTTTATGTATCATTGGTCATACAGTGACCTAAAGGTTATAGCAATTCTACAAAAGCCTCACTTGTAGTAACGACACTTCGTGTAACTTTTCTGATAGTTCTCTAATTCCACCACATTTTGATACAGTTGTTTGTAGACTTCATTGTTTACATAACCCCGCAAAGACAAAAATCTGAGGGCGTTGGATCAGGTGATCGTGCGGACTAACGAACTAAATTTTCTTCCAAAATATGAATAAATATACAGGGTGTTCGATTTAAAAAATGTTATTTTTATAAATATCTCATGAACTCGAACTTTCGATTGTTTTTCCATTACCACCATTGTAATTAGCGTAAAAAATGCAACTAGTTTGCTACTTTAACTGACTTTGTAGCTCCAATAATAACAAAGTTCGCAATGGTAAACAGATAATTGTAAACATTGTGTATACAGGGTGAATTTGAAATACACTGAATAATTTTAATCCGTTAAGCTCTATGGTCCGTAAAAATTCTTAAAAATAGTCATTTGTAAAATAAATGAAATATAGTCAAGAAAAAGATTTTTGAATATTTATTAAATATTCACGATGCTCCTGTGCAGAACAGCTGCGATGTGTGTAGCGACATAAATTACTCCCACTCTTCTTAGGTACCGTGTTGTTGGTGTAGTTCAGCCTGTGCATCTATGATGTCAATTGTGAATTTTTCCTAGTGTTTTAGATTTTAGTTTTGTCTTCGTAGCTACTACGTTGCCGGCGTAGTTCAGCCTCTGCATCCATGATGTCAAGTGTGAATTTTTCCTAGTGTTTTAGATTTTAGTTTTGGTTTTACTTGGTAAACACTGCGAATACTGCGTAGACGTATTTGTTCGTAACCAAGTCAATGTCAAGTTCACCGGTCAGTGTATCCCCAGCGGGACGAGTTTAGGGTTTTTTTGAAATTAAAACATTGCGAATTCATTACTTATGCTATAAGAAATTACAGATTAAAAATATTCAGTGTATTTTAAATTCACCCTGTAGGAGTACAATTTTTTGTTCGCATACCAAAACACTAAATTAGCTATTCACGCATAGTGATGTGTAAAGAATTTAATTTTTGTATCAGTAATGGATTTTAATGCATTGAGACGATATTAGATATTTACTGACCTAAATTATTTCTCTTGTGGCCTTCAAAAGTGAAGACCACCTTGACACTAGATTGTAAAACGTATTGAACGATTAATAACTCGTTATATAACTCAAACTTTATTTTGATGACGATAAAAAACATAATGTTATAAGTACAGATATGTCTAAGGTATTTGGTTGGTAAAATCATAATCCAATTTGCAGGTACACCATTTTGGCCGGACTATATTAATTGGAGACAATGTAGACAAACTTCAAATCGCAAGAAAAACGTAACTTCATTTGACACCCTGTATAAAGCCGGTCTTATACTCTTTCATCATTTCCTAACTGTATCATATAGCCATAGAATGCTATCAGAATATAAAAAGTTTTGGCAAATCGGTTCATGGGTAAAAAATTTGTTGAAACTTAAGTAATTTTTTGGGTGGAACACTTCAAATTTTGACGAATTTTTGAGTTATTATATGACAAATCTGATATAGAACAACATATAATTTCTTCAAGAAGTTTAATAATGCAAGCAAATATTGAAAATGTTCGAATCGGTTTATTTTATAAAAAGAAATGTAGGGGTAAAAGATTTGTTTCTGTATCAGTCCTCTCACCGCTCCTATATCTCAAACTTTATCCTGACAATTAGAAGACGACATAATGTGATCCAAAAATGTCGGTCATATTATTTTATTGTTCAAACAAGTTTGATTCTTATTCATACAGAGTTTCATAAAGGGACAGTATTATTTCACATTTTTGTTAATGTAATAATTTAAATCTCTTTGGTTTTGAGGTTTCGTTTCTTTAAGTCTGATAGGAATAAAAAAAATTCGATTGGTACACAGTCTAAATACTGTATCTGCAGTATTAAATTGCTGCATAATTGGTAAAATCAAAGAAAGAATATATTAGAACGTAAAATTCTAACTGCTGTCAGTAAACACCACAAACAAGAATTTTCTTATGTGAGTCAATAGTATAGGTATTGATAATATCAACAAAGTACACTTATAATTTAATTTTGCCTATTCTTTAGTTTATTCGTACTGTTTAAGATATTTTGTTGTGCATTATATATGTAAATTTTTAAAGCAGATGAATAAACTACTATTATTATTAAAAAATAAATAAATAATAGATACTTATTTAAGATACAAGTGTAAAAATTATTGTTTATTGCACAAACGGTTAGGTTATTTCTATTGGTTTACTTTTGTTCCCGCAGTGATTAAGAATGTTTTTACTCCCTGAGGTAGTAAAAGTGGCACTTTAGTCCCTAAAATCGGGAACTAAAGTAATAGTTTTAGTCCGTGCGGTGCAAAAAGGTACTTTTTACACGTTTGTCTTACAACGTTTCTTCTTCGATCGTGCCAAATATCGTAAGAAATGGGCAACTTTGTATGAATATTTGTAAAACTAACCTATAACCTCTTGTAAATGTCACTTTGATCATTATAGTATTATTCAAATTGTAATTGAAGTCGCCATTTTGATTATGTTACTTTATGGTCGTGACTGAAAGTCTGTGATGGTAACTAAGGAAACGATTATTATAAATTGCCATAGTATTGAAATCGGGTAATAAAAGCGTGCAGTAAACATTTTTTTTGCAGTTTCCTATAAAAGGCAAGTTTTTACACTAGTGATAATGTAAAAAACTGTTACTTTTTACACGATCCTAGATAAACATTGTTTAGTATAAGAAAAACACTATAAACTTCCTTTTGTATTTTACGACGTCGGTCGATTAATAATTCCTCATTAATGTATTGAAATTTGTACCAAGCCTGCCCTAAAAAGGGGCGTCATTTTATTTCATTAAAAGAAGTAGTAGGAGAGCCCTCGACCAAAATTTCGAGTTATCACGACTATGGTAAATTCATGAAAGATGTTTAGTTCGAGTCAAAAGAAACTAGTTTTATTTATGAAGAAAAGTCCTAGGACGTTGCGGAAAGGATGAAAATCAATTTTCAATCGGTAAAAAAAAATTACGGTGGGCAGGCAGGACTCGCTCTAATTTCGTGTGAGTTTTTTATGTACTTTACCGCCTCAAAGATTTTTTTCCGAGCGAGTGTCGGCACGTGGAGATGTATTTTATAGACGTCCTAGTGTCGATAAAAAATTTTAGGCTATATTTCATAGCATTCCTTCGAGTATTAAGAAAGTTATTAACGTTTCAACGCTCCCGTGCCAGAGGATTTTGTAAAATTTGTGAGATTAGAGGGAGCTGCGAAAACAATGACCGCTTCAGGAAATTTGCAAATTTTAACCCAACTTCAAAATTTTCGTGGAAACGTCAAAGTTCCAGTTTTTCGTTCGCTCCGACTGCCTCGAAAATAACAGCGATACCGTGCAATTTATGATGTAATTCTAAGTTGGACCCTCTACCTTGAATTTCTTACCAGAACGGCGGCCCTGTGGCGATTTTTCGTTTGGAAATAGGGTTTAAAGATTTCGTGTTTTCGCATTATTTTCAATTTTTCAAATTCTTCCAATCACGCGTCCGGGCCCAGTTTAGTAACTCGCACCTTCTTCGAGATGGACTGACGGCGTATTTTTTTTTTTTTAACTAGATGTAATTTGAAAAATCTTGAGGTGTAATCGTTTTTTCGATTTTGACTACTTAGCAAATGTCAAATATGATCATATTTCAATAATTTGACAGAAAAATTTTCACTTATAATATCACAAGAGCTTAAATTATTTCCCTAAATTTTTTTGAGGTCAAGAATATTTTGAAAATTATCCAGAGTCGTGCAGCGACGAGGGATAATTTTCTTAAGACATTCGTGACCGAATAAAAATTTCCAGGAATAATTTACGCTCGTGTGGTATTCGGTAAAAAAATTTCGCACCTCAAGTATAAATCAAACCTGACATTTAAACAATATTTCTGACATTTTAAATTAATTTCACTGGTTGCGAAGTCGGCCAAGGTATTGTTGTTGTGGACATACGTTGATTTGTCATTTTTGTTTAAACGGTTCAGTCAAGCCAGCCCATAACCATTTATAATAATTGTGTTTTTAATATTAATAATACCTATAGTAATAATTAAATTTGTTGCGGTATTATTTTGCTTATTGGATGGTGTTGTCAGTGTAATGTTGATATGATTGGGTGATTTGTGTCACATGGCAAGAAATAACGAAATTTAATTGGTTGTTAGAACTGTCAAAACATTTTCAGTGTAACCACGCCTATAGTACACAGGACGAAAAAAAATTCCCGAAATCTTCCTGTTGCCAAAGGTAACGATACAAAATTAAAGCCTCTGATTGGCTGTAAATATAGGTGTGGAATTTTCAGGTAAATATACTGAACATCAATAAAATTTTAAACTTACTAAGTATTTCTATTCATTAAAAACTTAATCCGGTTATTTTTTATCATATGTAATAATAACTACCCTGACACGTCGCCACTGGAATTCGGCAAGACGCATAGCGCATAGATATAACAAAATCAATAATACACAAGACGAGAGTTGAGCCCGCATCATCGTATTCCAATCCGTAGCTATCCACTTCTCGGAACCGAGAATGCACAATGAGTTTCTTGTATTTTGCCAACTGCCAACTAGACCAGTCATTTAAACTTCTGATCTGGATCGGAAATGCCCTGGAATATTTGACCGAAGAAAACTTTATTTTACGAGTATATGTTAACTACATGATCCAAGAGAGAGGCAAGTTTAATAGGTTATTGTTATTAGGCCGAGATATCCTGGTGAGATCGCATATGTGTATAATTCATAACCTGTTAGGCTTATCTCAAATTTATAATTGATATATTAGTCAAAGAATAAGGGTGTACAAATTTTTTGAAATTAGATATCAGCAGAATGCAAGTCCAAAAGACGTATTTTTTTAAATATGACCAGCTGCTTTCGCAGAGCTACTTATTTATAAAGGAGTTATAGGGTTCTCGTCCACATTGATTATTTTGAATTCTTGACATTTCAATCATTTTGTGGTCTTCTGAAGCAAAGTGAACTCAATTGTCCCTTCTCTATTTACGTGTTTGACCTAAGAGTGAGGGTTCATTTTGGTGTTCATAAGTCGTGCGTATTATCAACAGAGCTCACTTTACGTAAAGAAAGACGTATTCAAAATAATCAATGCGGAAAAGAACCACATATCCACCTCTCTGTCGCTACAACTTGAAAACGCTTTGGAAAATTTAGAAAAAATATGAATTAAGAAACGATAAAAATATGAATTTTTGAAGATCATAGAACCTTGACTTTTGATTGTTGAATCATTCTACACCATTTAAATTTGCGTAAAACTTTTCCTAACACTCTGTATATTTACACTAGTTCCTATATTGCATAGTGTAAAATGTTGTTTAATCGTATACTGCGTTAAATAGTTTCCGATTCTTTTATATTCCCAATTTGTATACTTGGACTCGAAGAACGAGTAATGCACATTGGCCACCCTGTACCTGCAAATTTGTGAGTTTCACGCTGTATCCTCGGTACATATTTCAGGTCGTAATAAATTACGTAGACCTAATGTTTCCATTTAATCTAACTTTAACTCGAATGGGGGAAGTTGTCCAATCGTTTAATCATTTTTTAATTCGGAAGTCAAAAAGGCGAATTACAATGATAAATAACCTAGCCCATCCACTTCAAATAAGTTTGCAGAGATAGTCTTGATAATCAATGGCCACTGGATCGGCAGTAGACAGCACGTAATCTCGAAGGCCTCAGCTCACGTCAGTCGGAAAAAGCACGTACTTTGATTCTCGGTTTCCGCATCTGGGGTCATTTAATTTCGCATTAGTGGTGGAGGCACAGCGGCAGTGTCGTGGTGCAGAAACTAAGCGCGCTGCATTTCTTTTTTACAAGGTTGACAAAACACAGCGGAGGAACACGAAGGCGATATTTTTAATAAAAACCTGTTGTATTATACATTTATTAGAAAATGAGACAAAATTATTAAATGATCGTTGCAGATAATGTTTGTGATGAAATCGACGAAATTAAATAGTAGGTATGCATGTAAGGTTTTAAGAAAATTGATGAATTTTGAGCATTCAGTCATAAAAATGTACCAAGATCTAACTTTTAATTTTAATTAGCCGCTTAGGACGCGTTCACACATGGATTCTTGAATCGCATTCCGGAATCCCATTTTAGAAGCGCGCTAAAGTTTTCTATACATTTAGGACGCGTTTACACTTGGATTCTTGAAGCGCATTCCGGAATCCGATTCTAGAAGCACGCTGAAGTTTTCTAGACGTTTAAATAGTGTGTTCACACAGAGATTCCGTAGAATGCATACATATACGAAATTCTACGGAATCTCTGTGGAATACTTCAGCGCGCTTCTAGAATCGAATTCCGGAATGCGATGCAAGAATCGAAGTGTGAACGCGTCCTTAAATAGAGTATGTTCACACAGAAATTCCGTAGAATGCATACATATACGAAATTCTACGGAATTCCGGCTACTTCCGGTTTAGCCGGAATTGACACCAATTCTTGGTTTTTAAATGGAACATTCCTGTATATTATTGCATTTTTCAGAATCCTGGGAAAATTCTGAATAGGTTTGAACTATTTTGGTAAGTTTTCACATCGACTTGATTTTCTGATAGCCAAGTTTTATTTTGAACCTAGAGTGCTGCGATTAATTTTAAATCATTATAATAAATGCTATAAAAATAATGGAAAAATATAAACTTGACTTTTAACCAACAAATAATAACTAATACGTTCTAATGTTTCGAAATTAGTTTCTTGCAAAAAAGTTTTTTTTTTTCAAAAGGCATCGACCTGCAACACCACCTCAATTAAATACAACTTTTCAGTACCAATCCAACGGCACCGTCAAACCCAAAATCCATTGAGTATTATACCCAAAAAAAATATGTTATTTGTCTAATTTCTGTGGTGTGTTTTATGCTCGGTTTTATGTTTATGTTATGTTTATTTGTTTTTCATTATGATAGAAAAATAGTATTAAATATGCCGAGTTCCATTTTGATATACTTATTGATATACAAGGTCCAAAACAGGAGTGCTAGTGATATGGTTGTCACTCGTATATAATTTTAATTGGGTTTTTCGCACATTTTTATTTCATCGCAAATTTTTTTATTACAATCAGGGTGCTGTGATATGCAAAATACATAAATCCTGTAACAAAAATTGATTTATTTGTTTTTGGTAAATAGAACCTAGAAGAATATAAAGGTGAAGATATATTTCGATTTTTCTACTACATAAAAATTTTGCAAATAAGTCAAATGAACTTTTTTCAAATGCATGTTAGTAATCTCTTAAACAATATTGAAGGAACGTCATAATTTGGAATAAGGCAGGAAATGCAAAAAAAAAATAAAGTTACCTACGCAATGAAGTTGCAATATGTGAAATAATCTTATCCGTTTATTTTAATGATTAAAAATAGAGGGGTGAGCCTAGTTTCATTTACTTCTAATATATAAAAGATGATTCAAAATTCCATCAACAAACTAACAGCCTACTCAGCAACTAAAATAAACGCAAGATCCTATAAACATATTTATAGATACCTTATAACTGAACTATGGGCAAAACACAAATAACCAAGTCACTAAATACTCATGTAGCATGGTTTTTCAATAAAACGATAAAATTATTCTTTTTGAATGCCAACCTTTGCGGTCGATTTTCTCAACAATGGTTCAATTCATTTGTGTTAGTACCTTTGTGAAATATCAATAAAATATTGTCAACATGGTCGATCTTAAAAGTTTAAATATACTTACTATTACCTGTTTCTTTTAACACAGTAAAAATTAATATTGAATTTATTTACGATGATAGTACTTACATACTTTATATTATATTATTTGGAAAGGACAAAAATACTAATTGTTAAGTAAATTCCAAATCATTCTTATGCAAAGACGTGTGTATTTCTACATTTATTTGTTCATAGAATAAACATTATCTGGATCACGATGCCGATATCTGTGCCGGGTTTCAAAGCTATTGTCGCTAATAGCAAGTGAGCAACAAGGTTATCTAAAGATTTTTCTTTGTAGTGTATGGCACGAAGGACCTTAAAAATGCAGTAACTTTTGATACGTTTCAGATATCACTTTTTTCCTTATCTAGGTACTATCGGAATTTACATAACAATGTTAACCCTATTCGAAAAGAAATGTTGCCTTAGGCTCCCATTTAGTAGTGCTAAACGTAGGCACACGAAAAAGTCATTTGAAAAATGTACGGTCTTATCGCTTTGAATAAAACTGTTATATTATCATAAATACACATATTATATTTGATTTTAATTTCAGAATCATGTAATTACTATATTATTTAATTCTTATAGGTGGAATGGTTTTACCGAGAGGTCAACTGAAACACACTGAAGGGCACTTAATTAATTTCGAATGCATATTGTTGAAAACTATTATTACTGTTGTCATTTTTCATATCAAATCGAAATAAATATAGAAAGAAGAAAAGAAGATTGCAATACGATTTTTTAATAAAAATTCAAATGAAACGATCATCCAAAGCTACACTTGAGGAAATAAAAATTATTTCTTCCAAAAAATGTCAACAACTCAAAAACGACTGAAAAAATAGGTATACACAATGTTAATAAAAGTAGCCCTAAAATTCATTAATTAATTAATTTTTGGCGTCAGAAATGATAGTTGCCATTTGAAAAAAATTAAGTTTTTGACAATTTTTTATTGTCAATTTTGAAAAATCGCAATAGGCGCTTGAAACGTAAAAATGTGTCAGTGATGATGCAAAATATCGGCCAAACCATTAGATATTGAATAAACAAAAATCAACTTATTTATTTCTAGTGGTCTAGGAGTTATGAGTTTCTTAATGGACCCCTGGGAAAATGTGACATATCAACAATTATGGCAGATAAGTGTGGACAACTGGGACGTTCTAAACTCACAATTTAATGTAGAATCCAAATATGAATTCAAAATGGGATCTTTCCATTAAAAAAACAAAGATGGTGTCGGTTTCAGGTATTTCCGGAAGTGTCGTCATTTTGGAAATATTTTATTTCAACTTGCAGCAATCGATTGCGACCGGTAATTACCGAATTTCATATTAATACGATTTAATTAGTGAAAAATGTTCTAACGAACGGAGTACGTGAATCACCCTGTATAGAGTGGACGGTCTTAAATTCGATGGCTTAAGGGAAAATAATATGCTGTCAATGATTTAAATTAGCTCAGAGTGTTTTAGGTAAAAGGTTTTGTCAACTTTTGTCTATTTTTCAAAAACTATTCAAGATTTTGAAATGATCTAAACGCTCAATATGTATTTCCTAAATTTTCTGGGTTTTCAGCCAGTGTTTACATTAATTTGTTTCATAAAAAGGCTATTTTCAAGGTCCTTGCTTCCAAAAGTGCTACTTTTTCTTTATTTACTGGGCTGTTTAATAATCAAAAATAATTTATTTTTCACAATTTTTTGCTACTGGTATGTGTGTCTTACAAGCATTTCTCCCAACAAAAAATATGTCATTATTCTAAAAGTATTTTTTTTTAATTTTAGTGAAAATGCCGCTCGTTATGCGATATTTTTTTATATTTTTTTGTTATCTGCTCTGTTAGGTAGTTTAATTTAAAATGCTCTCTCATGCTCTCTGCCGATGCTGCTGCTGCCACTGTCTTACTAATAAAACTTTGAATAAGGCGGCCTTAATGGTGTTTTAGAACTTTTTAAAATACACTCTCACAATATAATGGTTAAACGTTTCAGCTTTATGAAAATGGGATTAAAATTGTGATGGCGATGGGAATAAAGGAAATTTATGAAAATTGACTTTTTCACTTGCGTATCTTATGTTCATTATAAGGAACATTATTTTCTTCTATTCAGAAATTAGATAATTTTTCGGTGGAAAAATTACCTTTAAAATTTAACAGAGTCGGCGATAAGGAATATTCGTTTTTTTATGTACCTATTATGATGGTTAAGCTAACATTCTAAATTATTTTAATACATTTTACTTAATAACAATGTTGATGTAGCGGTACCCAAAGAATGTGCCGATAAAATAACCAGAATAAAAACTGTCAACGCAAAGGCCCGAGGGCATTGAAAATTACGAAACTTTTTTTTACATACAATGATTTTTCTTAATAGAGTTTGTCATAACCGAAAACTTGTTATCATCTATTAGGATTATTTTTAAATGATATACTACTCCAAGAGATTTTCCATCTTCTCCAGAACACCCGCCTGTATAATAAACACCAATTTTGTCAAACTACGTTTGTAGAAAAAAAATATAATAGTTTTTATTCAAAAAAATTGCACAGGTAATTAAAAAACCTATTTAAAAATGTCAAAAATTGCAGTGTAGTAAACAACTTTATTACAAAAGGTTTGGTGTACTATGATTTCTACGGCAATATATCAGTAAAATTGTTCAAAACATAGAAGACTTGCTTTTAAACGTTGTACCACAGAATTATGCAAAATTTAAAATACTCGCTAAAAAATTATAGAACATTCTGTATCTTTCTTAAACTTGAACACAATTTTCTCCTGCCTGCTATATTAATTTTCCATGTTTAAATTTAGTAGAACCATTCCGTCTTTGAAACACATAATTCTTATTCTCCTTCAGCAATTACTTAACAAATGTGTAAAATAAATAAAAGCAAACTAAAAGCAATTCGCAACATGTACAAAATAAAGTGTCAGTTGTTAAATAATTTCATCAGATGGTCGGTAATCCTTCAACGTCCTGGTAAAGCTGAGCGCCTCATAATTTACCCCTCTAATTCACCTGACAGGAGAGTGCGCGTGCTCTCTTTATCATTCTTTGTGTGATCCACTATCTAGATGGCCTGAAAGTGACCATGGTCCACTTCATTCGGTCCGGAAAATGTTTAAAGTCGAATATGTTCGGACATTTTTTTGTGGTCATTTCTATGCTCCTTTCATATTTCTGTGTATGAAAGAATATGAAGTCCGTCCATTTCAGAATACATTTTGGACATTCAAAACACGATAAAGGCTACAAAATGGGTATACAAATCCACTTAATAGTCCAGTCAAAACCCTTTGCCTAGACCGTTACGAAAGACTTGAGTTAAGTTTTTATTTGAAATATTAAAGTTCGCTTAGAAAATATTCTTCGATTTTGGTGACGTGTCACATCACATATAGTAGCTTTGACAATTTGGTCAATAAACACATTGACAGAGCAAACTATCATAGGAGTTTTAGAGTATATTCCAAACAAATAGATACATCCTAATCCCGGAAGAGATTACCAGCTTTATTGTAGTAGCATTGGCTTGGGCGTAGCCTTCACTTAGATGCGAAAATAACACCCAATTTATATAGTGTTTCACCAACCAAATTTGCATCATGGGGTGAGAACTGAAAATTTAAATGGTTAGGTGACAATTAAACAAAATATGTAATTGTCCCTACACATTAATTTCACTAATTAAATTTTCTTCATTTGAAGAAAATTTAATTAGTGAAATTAATGTTCTGGTGTTAGTGGTGGATCTACATCAGCATTAGATCGAAGCATGTTATACAGGGTGTCTTACTAATAACTGAGTCAATCGATGTAGGGAAAAGTATGTAACAAAAAATTTACTGAAGTCAGTGTCAAAGCAATAAAATCTAATGTTCTTGTCCAAAGTCTAAAAAACCAGTTTCTTTATTCCATATTACTGATCATATAATTCTGCAACCTTGTCCTTCTTTAACCGACTCTACCTCTTACGGTTTTTGATATTCCACCCAATTTAAATCATCCTGTATATGCACCAACTATAAACAACGTATAGAGTATTTCTGCCATTAACCCCTTATTAGATTCATAAGCCGTAATTATAAATACTATGTTTGGCCACTAATTGTTGTAATTATTATCGAATGCATTAATTAAAACAGACTTCAGCAAAGAGCGCATTAAACTAAACGATTCAAAGTTGCAAGACTAAACTAGTTAATGCACTACTAAATTAAACTTGAATGATAAATGCTCCAAGAAAATAACTTTCCAAGTCTCAAATGTTAACTTATTAAATATAGGTACGGCTTTTCAAAGAATATTGCTAAACTTTCTCTGAAGTCTCATTTACAATCTTTTTACTTACGTTTTATTTATTTTCGGGAGTCGTTCTTTTTTGGTTTAATCATGCCGGTTTGTTTAGAAAGTTGACTAGACGATTCCTTGTTTCACATAAATCATACGGATGGAATATTATTAAAAGGTATCAAATTTATGAGGTATTTAATGGAATATAAAATAAATGCTGGTTGTAGCAATAAATTATTGTACCATTATGGCCTGTCTCACCAGTTGACGTTAATCTTGTTGATTTCAAATTACCACAATGAAACATTTAGTGAATTAACACCTTCTTGGCTTAAATCGAGAATTTCAAAGCTTTTAATTCACCATGAATGAAGAACTGTAGGTAAAATAATATTGATTATAATTATTTTCAACTGAATGACTGTAAATGTTCACAAATAAAAGCATGATTCATGGGTTACCAACACATTGTTTTGTTTTATTAGACAAATAGGTTAGATATGCTTTATTATCTGTTTTATTGTATGTAGTTCATGTTATAAAATATCCTTGACTTAGTTTAAAATGTAATCAATAAGATTCTCTTGATTGCATAAATTAAAAATATGTGGGTATGCTTCAGATTAGAAAATATTATCGCAAATGTAAGGAATATTTATTTCACTGATTACTTAATCAACATTTTTACTGAATGAGAAATGAAACAGGCAACATTCGACATACTGGAACGATGATAACACTCACGTGTTTCGTGAGCTCCGTAGCCAATACCCACAACAATTAAATATTTGGGCAGGTATTTTGGGAAACTATATCGGGAGGGGGGGGGGTCTGTTGTTATTCCAGGAAATTTGTCGGGGTCTTTGCACCGACCATTACTTGAAGAAGAAATATTACCCAGAGTTAATGCCGGTGCAAGATCATCCTGATGAGTTCTGACAAAATGAAATAGTTTTTCAACATGATGGACTTCCACCCAATTTCTTTGGACCTATCAAAACCTACCTTAACGAAACTTCCCTGATCGATGGATAGACCGGGGAGGTCCAATAGGGTGGCCAGCGCGATGTCCCGACTTGTCACCCTTAGATTTTTTCTGGGGCTTCATAAAATCACAGATTTACCATACCCAGCTCGGAAATTTAGAAGAACTAACTCAAAAAGTCTTTAACATAACTAAAAGTGTTAATGGTATATAACGCTCAGAATAGTTCGCGAAGATTTTATAAAAAAATAAAGTCACTTCGAACATTTGTTAAAGTAAATAAATGTACAATTTATTCTACCTAATTATTAAGATAATAATGTCCATTTAACTTTACAAATTTACTCTACTGTTAGTTAATTTGAAAAATCATGTCTAAAAGTTATTTGTGGCATCGTTCAATTTTCTTTCATTTCTTATTTGGGATTTACTGCCACACTTCTGAACATTTCCCAGACAATCTAAAAAATATCTGAATTTAAAAAAAAAAATAACCTTTACGCCTGTGACTTTACGTCAAAGGAACAGTTAAAGATTAGTTTTTTTGACATAAAATATAAAGGAACTAAAATAAAAACAATGATGTTTGCAGACGTTTCGAAAACTGAATCTGTTTCCTTTTTCAATGCTTAGAATCTTAATTTGTGTAATTCGTGAAATTGCACAAGTCATTGTTAATCTTATTAATAATAATAATAGACTACTAAATTAAGACGTTTCAGTTATATAAAATGGAAAAAAATGATTTATATAAAAAAAATTAAATACGAAATATTTGCATATAATTTTGACCAAGAAAAAAGAAGAAGAAAAAGAAAAAGAAGAGGAACCATTACTTTTCATCACCATATGCATACATCTGGATGTAAATAAGCGAGTAAATTGCATATGCAGTATTTTTATTCAGGCTTCAATTGAACAGATTTAAGAAAAACATCATTCGCAATCAGTCCAACATTATTTATACCAGACTGATAGGTCTCTTCAATATAATATTTGTTTACTTAGTCATGAACTTGATCATACATAAAACATAAAGAGTACTGATCTTACCACTGCAATCATTGTGGTAGCCGGGACCCACAGAAGCGGACTTCAAATTTATTCTCAGTGTTATTAAATCACATAATAAGAAGGGCATTTGCTAAATCTTTTAAATTGTATTTTTTTCATTTTGTTCATTAATGTTTAAGATAATCTTATTTATAACATAACTGCTTTAAAATATGTAAACAGAATGGAATTAAATAAAAAAAATATAAAATGTAAATTAAAAACAGATAAACAATATTCTTCTAGTTATTAGTTTCATTATTATGAACTTTACGCAGTTCAAACTAACCAACAATAATAATGCGTAATTTGTCATTAATCAAGGAAAATAAAAATATTTAATTTTCAATAATTATAATAACAGTCACTCTTCAATTAATTTAAAAAAAAATCTGGTGTTTCCTTTCAGTACTCATCAAGCTTGTTATACATCCACTTACTGTGGCTCATGCAATTTGAGTTCGCTTGCCTCGGTTTCATCACGTGACTATTTAGCCGAATCATAAAGGGTGTCGTTGCGGAAAAGATATTTATTTTTTGCATTCATATTTTTTCGTAGAAAACGATTATTGTCAATTCAACATAATTTTATTAAACTGATAGCAGCATTTGAAAATCAATTTTTTTTGAAAAAAATCAAGTTTACAAATTTTTGTATTTTGCGTTACTTAAATAGTTATCGGTTGCCTCTCTTTGTAAGATTACCTAAGCTTGTGTAAACAAATGTTACACCGATGGTGTAGCTCAATGGTTAACGCAATGATTTATAGAGAATTCCAAAATGATTATTTATTTATTTATTTTATTAATTTTATTTACTAGTAGGTATGCGTCGAAACGTAAAACTATACTTTGCCACACTTCTATAGATACGTTTCGGTATTGTAATACAAAAATAGCCATGTATCTTCTTTATCTCTTTTTTTGAAGGCGGAATGTAAACAATGAATTGAAAAATACTTTAAAATATATAATAACATATTAATGTCAACAACTTCATTTATGGCTACATGCCAATACAAATATTGATTTATAACTATTTATAGATGTCATCTATTTAAATATATCTTTTGTACTTTTAAATACATATGAAAGCAAGTAAATACCTAGAAGTTAAGTATATTTGATATAAATTATATTTAATTTTTATCAGTTTTTTCGTGTTCTTTTAATCGAATTTTCATAGATCTTTCTGTTTGTCCCATATCTTTAATAATTCTTACCTATTTTATGTTTCCTTTATAATTCTCTTCTAAATTATGACAGAGGCAGGTATAACTTAAAGCAATTCAATATGTTTGAGACACTAAATTTGGTTTATTTTACTTTTTTGATAATTTAGTAAATGTATTTTCTCATTGAAGATGATTCGCTCAATTGGAATATTTTTTATTTTTATTTTGGAATCCTATTCTTAAAATTTTATCCTGTTTCTTTTATATAAACTTGAGGGCTGCACTCACATCAACTACTTAGGTATATAGACCTGAATTATTACGTCCTTTATATAATAATAATAATAATAAAAATAATTCCACATAAATATGTAAATATATAAATAAACCAACGCATAAAGGGGATAATTTTGTGGAAAAGGCGGAGTTCAAACACTCTGGATGGTTTCATCCAAAGTATTTGCTCTATCAGAGAAAACACATATAGTATAAATTTTTAATATTAATATTGTTGATATACGTCGTAACCTTCCTTCGTTAAGCGGAGGTTCTGAGGAGGTTACTCTGACGCCTGAGGAGCGGCGGTGCTATCTGGACGGTGCGTCTCGGTCCAGTTTCTGTTTTAGAGTGTAGAAACGCCAGTTTTCTCTATTAGCAGGATAATAGAGGCTTAGGTAGCTGCAGTGAAGAAACGGTTAAGCCAGGGGTCTATATTAACCTATAAAGAAAACTCAAATATTTCGGATTAGAAATTATACAGGTTTTATTCAGGAATATCACAATAAATCACTTATAGCTGCGGTTAAATTAAGCACAAATATTTACAGCAATTTTAAAGCAGGCAGACTTAGCAAACTACGGTTAAAGAGCTGCAAAATGACAAGCAAATAATATACAGGAACAGATCTAAAAATATCGACGACACCCTAATGAAGTTGCTAGAAAACATCGATTTTAAGAACACAATTTTATTCTAGTTGCTCCAGCAGCAATTTTGGTTGTACCCATTTGAGATGTTTTTGGATCCAGTCGTATAGTTAGATTTTTAATAAAAATACTGTAATCAAATTTCCCATTTTTAACATTAAAGAAAATTGTACTAGGTCTTAAAAATTGAAATTAGTCTCTAAATTTTTGTCATAAAGTAGAGTTTTCGAAGTTCTATATCTTTAAAAAAGTCCCATTAAAATTGGATACTAGACACATTTTTTTACAGGGGTGTTTCCATTCAAAATGGGTTACACTGTATACAAATTTGTGTGGCCTATTATGTATGAACGTTTATTTGTTTCATTATGCGACACGCTGTATACGATGATTGTGTATAATGAAATTATTCTGTTTACAATTTAAGCTTAAACCAATCTGATAATTTGAGGGTCGTCGATAAGCGGCTACCCAAATGAAATATCTAATTTCCCCATGAAAACAAATATTTAGAGAGAAGAGAGTAAACAAAATAAAAATCATATCGATTGTAGAACCTGATCCCTGTTGCCTGCCTAAAGGTTAATTGTGTAAAGTAAACGGGTTAAGTCGAGTCATATGATATGACGTAGAGCGTCGGTCCGATCGTATCCGAGAGCTAAATATGGTTCCTGGGACCAGCGTGGGGACTCCTTACGCTGTGGAGATGTTGCCGACATCAGGATCATCATTCCTAAGAGAACTGGCGTTGCGATGCCATCACGCACATGTGTTCTTTTTTTAGCTAAGTTGGTATACACTCACGCTGTTTGATTGGTAATAGTGCATTTAAATATAGCTTGCAACATTCACATGGCATAACAAAATTACTATGTGTTTTACGAGATTCGTATAAAGAAGTTAAATACTATTGGACTCGTATAAATTACTTACAAATTGATCGTTTCTAGTTATAAATACGAAAAAATATATTTAATGTCTTAAATCAAAACATTACCGATGTTTCCTTTTTTTTTTTTGTATACATACCTGAATTCGGTAGTGATTTAAAATTAACATAAATGATTTCTTTGCTCATACCAAAAATAATATTTCTGTTATTATGATTAGTAAAGGGAAAAGAATCCATTAAATAGACACCAACAGTCAAAGGAGCTTCGTACGTGTTAGTTAGTTGGGATGATCAAAAATTGTAGGCTTCTTAGTTTGTTCATAATTTTGTCATTAAATTAACTAATTATTTTCCTCCATATAAATTAATTTATTTGATGCAACTAGGCAATTCTCGAACAAAATGTAAAACTAGTTCCTAATGGAAACTTCGAAGAAAGTATAAATTTAAGTGATATTTTGTACACAAATTATTATTGTCCTCCACCTAAAATCCTCAACACGATTTTATCACTTGCTAACGATTCAACGATATTTTAAGACAATAACACTTGGCATAACTTAAAACCCATGGTAGAGCAAGATCTAGTACAAATAAAATAGTGTTTTGAGCGAAAAAATTGACAATTAACATAAAAAACATTTTACTTGTCATTGTAGCATATAATAGCATACAGCAAGGTTGGCCCGATTTAAATCAACTAATTTTATTAAATCGCACTCGAATATATTTTAGAACATTTCATTATAATGAAAATTTATTGACAGTTCTAACAACCAATTAAATTTTGTTATTTCTTGTCATGTGGCACAAATTACCCAATCATTTCAACATTACACTGACTATTTCACTCACCTGAAAATTATCACATAATCTGACCAATCACAAACCAAAGACAGCTTGTATTACAGCGAAAACACCGACTGTCTTTCAATTCTAATTGGCCTATCAGCGTGGTGTTTTCAACGACGTAACCATGGATACGGATAGCCGTAACCATGGATACGGATGGCAAAGCAAAGTTTGACAGTTTAATAAAAATTAATTATAGAGACAGACGTCAAGATGAGTCGCTTCGGTGCTACTTCAACTGAAGTTATCAACCAATATATTTGCTCGTGAAATAGTCTAATAAAATACCACTCCTGATTAAATTTATCTTATAAGTCTGTCTTTTATTTCTAAACTCAACTGAGTTGCTTGAAAACACCACGTAGTTTCTTTAGAAATAAATCGACAGACTTATCACGATAATTCAATCTCTTGTGGTATTACTACTGATAACACCATCCAGGGAAATTTTCAATCACTATGACAACAAAATTACTTAACTTTGATGACTTCATAATAACTGCCAAATAAATTTCAAAATGTCACGTTTTGGCTATGCCAATTCTCAATCTATAAACTTTTAATAAATAAATAATTGTTTTGTTGTATTGCGACATTTAGATTTCATTTTTTCAAAAAATTTTCTAACCGAATATCCCTCATAATTTTATGACAACTTCAAGCAAGTTGCTTCCGATTGTCATAAAATTATCTCGTACTCCGCCTTCGGCGTCGGTCTATTACCAAGCAACGTGCTTTCGATTGTCATAAAATTATCTCGTACATTATCAATGTCTTGATATTATAGCTGATAAAATCATTCTTTATGTCAACTGTCACTTAATACGTTACTTTGACATTTCGTCGTTAAAGATATGTTTTTGTATTTAAATAATTTATTCGTGAAATATTCTCCGCAAATACCATTCGTGCTTGAAAATTTTACCTATAAATTTTTTCTCGAGCGATATTGCCAACAGTAATATTACTCGTGTAAATTGGTCACTTTATTGTCAAAAATTAAATCCCTCGCGCTAAAGCGCTCGTGATTTAATTAGATAATAAAGTGGCCAATTTATACTCTTAATATTACTAGGCAATATCGCTCTCGAAAAAAATTTATCGATAAAATTTTAAGCACTTATGATATTACATACGAAAATTTCACACTTCATTTTTTTCGTGAATCAGAAGTTTGTCATTGGAGTCGCGTATCTTATTCATTCCTGAATCAGTGGATAAATTTATAGAATCAAGTTTACCTTTGGTATACATATATATACGTACTCTTATGTATGTATGTATATGTTATTTTTGAACATAAATAAATTATTATTATTATTATATTTATACTTATAAGTATTAATATAGTAGGTACAATATTACTTAAGAAGGTGTTTAGTGTTTATATTAAGTAATATTCATACACAATTGCAATTGCATGGTTTTTTGCTCTTTGTTGAAACTGATTTTATTCACTAAAGCGTTTGGCAAATAATATCTGGCATTTTCTCCACCCACACCAAAACAAAGGCTTTTCCGGGAAGACCCTCAAACTATGCAATATGCATACTGTTCACGAAGTTGCACATAGCCCTTGGCCGGCGGTTTGCGAAGTAACTGCAAGTCAGTCAAATAAAGTTAGTATGCCTATCGTTGAATTGGTATAGCCGTTGGCAGCACTGGTAATCATGTCAGAACTGTCAACTACACGAGTTTACGGCCGCAGTCCGCTGACGAACTGATTAGTTCGATAGTAATAGAAGCGCGACGTGAACTCATGTATTTCCAAATAACTGCTGGGGCGATCAGGGCAAGATATATGATGCTTTTAACCTATTTTATTGTTTAACACATAAGTATATGTTTTATGTCCAGGACATGGTGGTTACTCGACATACGTATAAGGCATACACGAATTTACAATATTGTTAAAGTGTTTATTAAATGGTATCCCAATAAAGTTATATGTACATGATTTCAACAAATAACTCTGACACACGAAAACGGCCGGAAAATGATTTTTGCTTTTCACAACTCTCTTGCTTTAAGAAATAAAAAAATAAAAAAATAGAAGAAATAATAAAGCCTGTACATCCGTGAGTGTATAAAAAAGATGGTTTCTGATATGCAGATTAATCTATTAGCTCTCTGTTGACCTTGTCACAAAAACGTTAATGGGTTATAAGAACAGAAATGTCATATGAACATAACATTTGAATCGTTTTAATAATGAAGTAACAAAACTTTAAATATTTACTTAGAAGAGACAAATTAAAAAAGAGAGAGAATAATTTATAGCAAATATTCCAAATAGCCTTGATTTGATGACATACTTCACAGCATACTATACAAGCTCTTCACAGAAAGAAAAATCTATCAGACTTAAATCTGGGGGTCACGATGGCTACGTTTTTTTTTCAGTTTTGATTCAACTAGTAACCAAGTTGTTTTTCTCGATACGGTGGTGTACCGTCGCAACGTACTGGTAATTACATGCCATTTTAGTAACGAAAACAAATTCTGTAACAACCGTATGTCTAGCAAGAAAGGATCAGTTAATTGTATCCTTGAAAAATCCTCTAAAGATAACAATTTGTCGGGAACAAGCCTGTAGGTAGGTGAAAAGAAAACGTTATTTAGTCCCGAAGCAGTTTATGCTGAATCAACAAAATGTAGGTAAGATATCCTTTTCGTTTTAGCTACAATGGCTTAGTCCTGTTTCCGCAAATTTGTTGTCCTATCATATGGTAATTATGCTATCACTTGTAAAACAAATATACGTTGTTGAAGTAACCAGTTGTAAAATTTCAGTCGTTGTTGACCGTCTCCAGGCTGTAATTCCTGCACATTGCAAGGATGATACGAAAGTGAAATTTCGCGATTCATACACACCCTTCAAAATTTTAAAATATTTGTAAATTACTTATAAATATTGCATCGAGTGCTTATATAGGATAGCATTAGCTACATTTTCTTCGTCACCTAGTGTACATTTATTATGGATATGAATAGCGTTTGTAGGATTACCTGTGACTCTAATTTTGAAAGAAACGAATAAGCGAAATTGAAATGATACGGTATAGTTCATTTCATATTTGTATCGCAGGGAAAAAATGCCGCATTTACAAAGCAGAAACGCGGCCTCTTTAATGTTCGCAAAGACGCCGACGCACGTGTTCCTTTGCCGGTAATTTTTTATCTGCGGTACAACTCTGAAGTAGACTTTAAACAGTATATCGAAAAAGCGTTTCGAAGATTTTATAAATTATTTTAAAATTTTGTCAAAAGAAGCCTATCGTAAAGTACTAAACCACCCTGTGTATATAATCGAGGCATTAACTTACTCTTATTCCTGCCCTCCGCTTATCCTTCGGCATAAAAATGTCAAAAATCTCATTAGAATGAAGTAAAGATATGAGCTAACCCATGCGACTTTTTGACCCGATCCTCCCCATTTCCAAATAACTTCATATTCGAGATTGCTTGTTCACGTTCCGCACGTGACCAATGTTTACGATCTAGGAGGCATGTACTACCTGCTGACATATATAGAGTGAACCGTATAAATCAGTTTATGAACGGCAATCCCGACAGTTCGGAAATAGGCGAGGTCGAATAGAATAATACAATACTGCTCGATAAATATAATATTTCTGTAGAGTAAATATTTATTGCAGGATATGAACGTTTTTCTTGTTTCTTATAATTGTTAATAGCGCCAAATAAAAGTACATACATATATTGAAATATTCTTAAATATTCATACAAGGAAATGAAGAAATGCCCATAAACAGCTACCTCTACTGATGTGTCTAATTTTTTTACATGAAAACCTGATTTATACATAAAATGTGTAGGTAATTAAAGAGTTTCCTATTCGACGAGAATATTTTTGCAAAACATAAATTATTTACTTAATAATTAATTGTAATATCACATTTTAATTACGTAGACCACGTTGTATTTTTTTAAATATTTTTTTTTCTTGAAAATTTCAGTGAGTATACATAGCAAGTCCATTCCTACTTTTAATTGTGAAATTTTTACGTACGAGTGGAAAGTGTACCTACGACAATTTTTAATTAATTTTCTTCCAAGTTTCTCAAAAATTAACCCTCAAAGCGCCACGCTAATTACGTATTTTGTTACTTTTTGTTATTTAATATTGGACGTGTTATTACTGGCGCATTCAGCATAATTTAAAATCAAATCGTGGATTTAATACCTATATTGATTATTTATGCACCCAAAACCACATTCAGTTTATGTAGGGTTGCTTTCATACGATATTATTGCGATTTTATGTAAGATTTACTTATTTTAATAATACTCACACATTGTCAGTTTCAAATTATATTATTACATAACCTCTAATAGCTTTTTATTTTGTTTCAGGTAAATAAATACAATTATGGTTATCATTAGGTGGTAAGTAATAACTAATACTTTTAATGGAGTAGTTTTAATCGTATCTGGACGATGCCAACATGGTTGGAAAAATGCGTCGAGTAGCGTTGGTGTTTGAACTAACTGGTACAATTAAGATATCTACATCATACCTACTGGCTCGATGATGTCAAGGCACACCTTTTTTTTTACTTGAATTAATTAAATTAAATTAAATAGCCTGCATTATTAAAAATAAATTTTAGTCTAATTGGCGAAACATGCGTCGGGTGTTTAGTATCCAATATTTTGATCAGTGTCAGTGCCACGTCAGAGGTGCCACCCTCCTCGAGCATTGAAATAATTAAAATAACCTTAAGATAATTGTAATCTCTTCGATAACTCGACCTATATATAGCCATCCTAAAAATGCAAAGTTTTTGGGTTTGGATTTTTGTTATTTCCATCCTTAACTTCTAGTTAAAACGTTTCGTTTAATTTAAGCTGCCTGAAACAATAAAAGAACGCATTACTAATGTGCTACAAAATTAATTTGCTTTGAAAAGTTTCCAAGATGTTTTTCGTCGTAAGGCAAGAGTGTTATAAAGTTAAAAGTCGAATTCGTATGGCGTGCTATGGACAAAAGTCCTTGTGAAGTGAGATCCACAATTCAATAGATCTTGTCTCTTACAGGCGACTAATAAGAACCAGCCCTTAATTTACTTGGGCCTCAGTCAAGAGCAAATCAAACAGACCACCGTCGTCAGCCTCGTTTGGACTTTTTATTTGTTTTGCCAAAGGTTCGGGTGCATTTGCAAACACCTCGAATTAGCAACACAGTGTTTTATGTTTAATTAGCTGTTACGTACTTTTTCTTACAAATGTTTTTCTTCTGGGTTTATAAATATTACGAAACACGTTTACCTGAATTTTGCTCAAATATACAATATACTTGTAATGCCTATATAACATTAATATCAATTTCCTATATTATAAGTATTATATAAAACAAATAATACTACTGTCGGGTTTGCAGTTTAGCTCCTGCAACAGCTACAATATGGAAACAATTTTGTTATTTTTGTTACATTTGCAAAAGTAATTTATTATTATTTTTATAAATGCTAAATCGCCAATTGTTAAGGAAACCTATTCTCTTTATTGCTAGGTTCCTCAGTACTTTCTAAAATAATGAAACTGTTCCACTATCTTGAATCGTCAGATATTTTCAATGCGGCTTTCGTCAGAAACGTTCAGCCTACATCTCACATATATTATATTATTCATAAATGGAATAAGGTAATAATATATGAACAATCTGTAAAATCAGCTTGCTTACAGAGTCATCACGCGAAAATGTCCTTTTTTGAAATAAGTCGGTTATTTTTGAATTATGAAGAAGGTACAAAGACATTAATTAACTAATTTTTTTTCAGAATCTTAATTTTGAATGAAAAAACAATTTCGCATCGCGTTTAAGAAATATGATATCATACGTTGTTTTTTTTAAACGTAACACCCTGTGTAGGTACTTTTAAATAATTCGGTTTTTCTCATTTTTCTGATTTTGAAAAGACCAACATGTGTCATGTTATCACAAAAAGTTTTTGATATACATATTTGAATTTTGACATTAAAATATCATTAATGATTTTGTTAAACGTAGTAGCCTTTGAAAACAAAATAGCTGCAGTTTACTTGTCAAACTAAATAAACCAAAGGTGTTTTTAACTTTAAAATGTATTCCCATTAGGAGAGATACGATGTTCTGTCTATTTAAATATACCTATAAAAAATAACAAAAATGCGAATTTAGGTAAGATAATAAAATTACTTATTTTCCTGTTAAATAACAAAATCTGATAAATACTTTTTAAGCTCAGAGAGAATAATATGCTAGCATTGAGTAAATAAATAATATAAAGAGGCGCAACCATCAAGGGGCCGAGATTTTAGTATTGTATTTTTTTGCCAATAGCTTCAGGATTGTTATCAATTTTTAGTGTTACGGGAAGGTATTTGTAATTCGGTTACATAGCCCTAAATATTGTAGATAATTCTGTAGTTATTGGCAAAAAAATACAACACTAAAATCTTGGCCCCTTGACAGTTGCGCCTCTTTATATTATTTGTTTACTAAATGGTTATACCCAGATCGCAGGCTTCCTCCGATTTCCGATTACATTCCGGAGAATAAATCGAAAAACAAAGTATGATGTCCTATTTCTTAAACGCGACGCGCAATTGTTTTCATTTATTTAAAATTAGGATTGTGCGAAAAAAATTAGATAATTAATGTCTTTACACCTTCTTTATAACTTTAAAAATAAGTTATTTCAAAAAGGGCATTTTCGCGTGATGGCCCTGTACCTATATTGGGAAATCTCGTTATAGACTCGTTCATCTGGTTTAATTGTTCTTTAAACCAAATTTTTAACTATTACGGTACTCAAGATATCAAATTAAAATGCACTCTTGTTCCACCCTGTATGTATTGACATTTTTTTATAATTAAATAAAATGGCCATTAGAATAAACAAAACTGCCAAATAAAAAAATCTGAGAAAAGGTAACTGCGGGAATCGATTCGTTTTTCAATTATATTTTATAGTAACGTTTAATATTTGTATTGGACGTTGCTAAAAATGAATATATGCAATTTGGTTTTGCCAATAAGAACCAATAGAATAATACTAACCGAAGAAGTGATAATTAACAACGTGCAGTGAATATGAAACGACGTTATTTGTCGAGTCGACAGGGGACCCATTTTTATCCGCCATTTTAATCCTGATCAGATTCTGCAATAAGAAAAAGCAAAAACTGTCCGAAAGTTTATCGGAGAATAAGGGCGTGCCGACCATCACAAGTACCGCTGATGAACCGGTCGTTCGCTGTCGGCATCGTAATCAAGGCGCCTGCCGTCACCTGCCGATGTGGCGTGCAACGCAGGAAACTTTTTCCACCGGCACTTCCTTACATCCACTATATGCTAATTTAGGAAACCTAGGAAAATAGTTGTTTTAGGAAAATCGTTATAAGACTTTGTCACGTAAGACAGACCATATTCCATCGACGACAGTCTGAAATACATTTATCAAATATGCTTAATTATAAAAACTTGAAAAAGTTGCAGCTATGTTTTTCAACAAAGGGTTGTATCCTAATATATAAGTTTGTAACTTCAAATTGTAGAGAGCAGTTATTCCTAGTATTTTCGAATGCAAAAACTTTGAAAACTTCAGCATTTTTCAACGTTTCCGGCATTTATATAGTTGTGTGGCGCTTTGCATTCTCAGGATATAATTTTAAAGTAGCTAACAGTTTTCAAGCTTGTTCGAAATTCTTTATCTCCCAGCTATATACGAGGATGAATAACAAATATTTTAAGTGTATTTACTTTCTTATTAAAAGATCCTACTGGGTGTTGCAGAAACATAATATTATTAATAAGTGTCATCTTTCCGAATCACAGGAAAAAAAATGTGTAGTGGCTTTCTGTCCTATTTATAATTTTATCAATTCAGTATCAGAATCATCAAAAGATCATTTCATATCCTAGATAGTCAAAGCCACTGTTTATTTCATCTTTCTTCTCTTTCTAACACATGCAAAATTGGATGCCAAATAACAGAGAAGTATTGCAGTATCATGAGTTAAAGCGAGATGAAGCTTAAAAGTTGAGGTCCATTTATGAGCGATGAAATTAAACAATAGATCTGACTATCTAGTGTATACAATGATCTTTGTTATTATCAATTAAATATAGTGTTAATTTTTAAATGTAAAGAGTACAGGGTGAGTCAAATTCGATGCTCACCATTCGGATCTCGGAAACGGTAAGAGATAGAGAGTTGGTTAAATGGGGCTGAAATTGCGCAATTTATA
The DNA here is from genome assembly GCA_963680705.1 of Rhagium mordax. Taxonomy (NCBI): domain Eukaryota; kingdom Metazoa; phylum Arthropoda; class Insecta; order Coleoptera; family Cerambycidae; genus Rhagium; species Rhagium mordax. Next base: position 25,195,676 of record OY796658.1, on the reverse strand, counting down.
GGTGAGCTCACATAACTTCTTATAATTTAAATATTTTTGCGATCATCTTGTCTGTTGTCTTAGTTAATTTCACTTCCTAAATTGATTCACATAATATTTAAATATTAAATCAATATTATGAATAATGACAATTTTTTATGTCTAATTTTAAATAAAGAAATGAAAATGATATCTACAATTAATTGTGTCGTTCTTGATCTGAAAATCAGTTTTATTCTTCAAATGGATTACAGAAAGCTGCACTGTGTCGATGCCATTGTGAATTCCTGCCATTTCTTTCAGGATAAATGCAATATAGGAATACAATGAAGCGTTAACTCGAGTGTGAATATCAGTAGCAGGACTAATATTGCTAAAAGAACTATTGCAGCAGAAGGATATGTCTAGGTTTATTTTTCAATAATAACCTTTTTCATTTGTCGAGCTATTTTTTTGCTGCTTTTAGAAACACAATGGGTGACGAAAATAAACATGGTAAGGAAGAGGCTTGTTAAATTAAATGTCTTTAATTTTTAAGGCGAAGTCATATATAAAATGATGTCCTACAGGGAGAATTTACGACAAAAGAAATCATACGCAATTCATTAAAATGGATATTATTAGAGAAATGTATCAAAACAGCTACTGCCCCAGCTAATGCTAGAGGCCATTGAACTGTGTGACAGATTTTATTTTAATTTTAAAGGAGAATTATAGTGAAGAAAACAAGCCCCGATAGCTGCGGCACTGGCAAAGGATACATAGAGTAATTTCTTACAGCCCGATGATCGCGTACATTCTAAATGAACCTCCTTTCAATCATTTGGACCGAAGCAATAAAGAAAACTAGCCCGAAGTACAATTGGATTAACTCTGCACACAATGTCTTTTACTCTATTACAGGGAATTTGTTGTATGATTGCTAAAGCTTTGCCTCGAACGAGAGAAAAGATAGAAAATCCCTGATAGAATTATATAGTGGATATTTTATATAAAGTGAAAAATAAAATTTTATTTGCCCGAGACAACTGGTCTATATCCGAACAATTTGGAAGTATATTGAGCTAAACTAAAATGCTTTGACGAGCTAATGGTAGAGCAAACGAAAATGCAAAATTTTTACTACTCCTGCAGTTCTCATTGAGGTAGATTAGACACTATTAATCTCTTTGATTTTTCTATGAACTTAAAATATTATGCGAAACCTCGGAAAAGAGCGTATTTTAATATTATTTAATAGATTTTGAAAAAATATACCTTTATTCCACCTCGACGATGATCCGAAAATAGTATATTATCTCAATATTCATGATCATGAAACAATCTGATAATTATAACTTAATAATATTGTAATAAAAATATTAAAGAAGTTGTATAAGGAAATGTCTACCGGTATGATTGTGGTGTTGAGAGAATTGAAAAAAAATGCGATTTTCGGAATTATAAATTTTACAATCAGAATAAAATGTTTCTTTAAAAGTAACTGCCAAGTTCAATATGATGAAGAAATTATTAAAATAAGAACATTTGGAGAAGGTTTTTTTTTAACTTTCGTAATTAAACTAAATAACCTTTCAGAAATATTAATTATTTGTTTATTACTAATTTTTTAATAATTTTTATGAGGAATTATGGTTTTATTTACACCTATTTTTATATATTGAAATTGTTCTCAAGAACCTCTCAACAATATTTACTTTTGTTTACTTTCCAGATTCTTAAGGAATAAATGGGATATGTTCTTTTCTTAAAACTGAGACCATGTATGGTATGACATTCTGTTGAATTTTAAAGTCTTCCGTAACCTGAATCAACAATTATTTCTCTTTTCGAATGTTTAGAGATTCATTTTATTTTATGAGTTTAACAAGTAAAGTTAGTTAATTTAATTTAATTTAATTAACCGGTTGGCCCTGTTAATTTTGTACAAACATCAACTTTGTGTTTTCAACTGATATGACAGCGAAAAACCTACTCTCAACGACAATCATGGAAAAAAGTAATTTTTATTCCTGCTACACTTTATACATGAAACCTAACAAAAAGTTATACCTAGCTCAGGCATTCTGTATGTGTAACATTTAACATTTATTCTTAATAATTAACAAAATAAATAAAATTACCATGACTTTGACGCTTGTAAAATGACCTCCGTTTATTTAAAGAATATCGTTCGTTTCCTAATCTACCACCAATTTTTTTTAATCTTTGTACATTAAGATCAAATTTCCATGCAAATTGCCAAACTCACAATCTCTAGACTGCTACCCAGCTCCTCGACTAACTTGAATTATCCGGTTGATTTAAATTATTAAATCTGAGATCTTCAAAGCCCTAGGCAGTCTCGGCATCATCCAGATTTAGTTGTTTACTGACACCTGTTGACATTAGTATTTATCAAATTCAAATACGTAAATCATTTCTAATATTAAATTTCATGGGAACCACTAATCACCAATCTAAATCCGCAGTAAGGGCTTGAAAATCGATATGCAGTTACATGATTTTAGTATATGCGAACGTAGGTATATGTAAAAATTATATATTTTTCACGGTACTCTCCAGATCTGCTGGTCTATGATGTTCGTAGTTATTTATCAGGAAACCTATTATATAAGTATCACACAAATCTATCATGGCATTTTTATTTTTCAAACAATATAATTATGTAAATATTATACCTCGTAAGGGTACCTCCATCAAGTTGTAGGCAAACGGCAGAATATTTTAAATCAGTAAATCATATGAGGATCAAAGACCAAGAACTGTTTTTGATAATACATATTTGATTCCATCCATGCCAGTCGCTTTGAAAATTAATTTCAATTTAACTCGCCATTGTATGTGTTATTGTTTGTATAGTTTCGGGAACAATAATATCTGTATTAAAAGGGGTTGTTGCCTGATGCTGATAGGATGTATCACTAAATAAACCCCACTTAGTGAGTGCCAATCAGGCTGCCAAGGTTGGCCGTTACCTCATATTCAGTAAAGTATGACCAATTCATTTCCATCGGTGTCTCATACACAAACTTCATTAGTGCGGGCAATTAGATCGGGCAGGGCTCGCATTATGCAGATTGTCTGAAGGTGCTCCATGGCAACGGCAGCTACCGTACTCCATTCTTACTTAGCACCCCCTTTCCCCTCCCTTCTTGCAACTTTGGAGCCCTTGGAAACGTCTCACCGGGACTACGCATTAACATAAGAGTGATATATTTACTTTTGTGCACAGACGTAGACGTAATATAGGGGTCCAGCGACGTACAAAGGAGAGCGTCCGGAGATACGTAACATCACATACTTAAAACATGTGTAATAAACTGAGTCCTCTCTTAATTTCTCACTATATACATTTTCTTAAATTTAATAAGGAAATATTTTTGAAATCTGATGTTTGAATATCTTTTGATACAGGAAATGTTAAGAAGATTTTTCATTGGCATAAAACAGGGTGTCCAAAATTGTTGTTTCTCCTAGTTCTAGACCATATGGAGAAAACCCAACCAAGGTGTCTAGAGCTCAATTTTCGAGGAACGTCGATAGGTGAACCCGTATTTCGATATCTCTAACCATTATCGAGATATCAGCAATTTGGCAAATTTTTAAAAAATGTCATAACCTTCTTATTTGTGATTATTTTTTCATGCAGTAAGCACTTTCTAGGGACACTCTTCAACATATAGAATCATGATATGAATAATCAAAAATTGATATTAAAATGCATAGTGTTACTTCTTACTCATATTATAAGAAAGTATTAAAATATAATTCCGGCAACCCGGCGGCCCGGCGTTTAAATTTTTGCAGGATTGGAGAACAACATTATGAGTCTTTTGCAAAATCAACAATAGAAGAATATGCTATTGGCGGCAGAGGTCATGCCTAAGCAAACGCAATTTTGTCGTCGAAAACCTTAAAGTATCTACTAAAGAAATAGCTGAAACTACAGATGTGAATTGAAGCTGTAACACAGGATTCTGAAGAAGCATAAATTCAAACCATATTATAGGTAAAGTGAAGTTTACTCATCAATTACTCCCCGGTAATACAAATCGCATGGTAAATTTTTGCAATTGTTTCATCGCAAAATCTAACGAAAATCAACTTTCCCCACAATATCATATAAACCGACGAGGTAAGAACAATGGAATTTTCAATCAACATACGCATCATTGGTCCGACCATAACGAACATATTTTTCAGCAAAGAAATACGCAAGGACGATTTGAATTTAATGTTTGGCCCCGAATACTGGGACAACGTTTACTAGGACCATTTATCTACGACAGAAATCAGAACGCTCAACGGTATACTCATATTTTAGAAAAATTTGTTGAGCCGTCTCGTAAGCAGTTAGACCTTGGTCCAATGAATTTTTTTATATGGGACTTTGTCAAAGACTTAATATTTAAAGCGCAGAAACGCGAGGAAACCAAGAGCAAAGAGAGGGATGCCATCGCTCTAATAATACTTCCGCAATTTTATTTGCTGAGCAGTCAATTAAGAGAACTCTGTCTCGAGAAAACTGCCGCACAGTTCGAACGCTATTTGTAATTAAATTTGTGTTTTTTTTTGTTATTTGAAATATTAATTATTAATTAATATATTGTTGGTAATTAAAATATTTAAAAATTTTCAATTTGTTAGGTACCTAACGGCGCAATGTCATTTGATTCATATATTCGTATTATTTTTTCACTAATAATAAAAGATTTTATTTTTCACAGCCAATTTCTTCACGCAAATGTCACTAAATATTTATTTTAAATAGAAAATATTCTTATATCTTTCCTGAAAATTGAGACTTTTTTAAATCTGCCAAATGTAAATTTTTACCGATATTTCGAAAACCGATATCGAAATTCAGTGTTGTAAAGTCCTACTTTACACCCCTTTTGTTCCAAAAGTATCTTTGTGTTAGATATATATTATATTCCTATTTTACTTAGTTTATTAGAATTATTGCATCATGTCATCATGTCATACACGCGCCTAGTTACCTACGTTTTCGCTGAATCTCCTGTATTACAAGAATGCTTATCCAAGAAGGTTGTTAACACATGTAAACTACTGTAAAACACAATAATTGCAATGTACGTGTACCACTTCCTATTGGTTAAACTTTATGTCATGAATATATTTTATTGGTCGTTTTTGCACCTTGTGGAGCGTTAGTCACGTGATTAGGAAATACATTAAAACTACAGGAGCTTCACGAAACGGGGAGATTACTAAAAAACCTTGTTAAAGAATACTTGTAGCCACGGTCGGGGTTGTGTCTAGTTGTAACTTAGATTCTAACATTTTTCACTGTATTCTGTAACTCAATTTAAATCATCCCTGTGTGCAACTAAATTGTGTGTTACTAAATTGCTGTATAACCAACAAGCTAATTCGATTCGTAATTAAAGTGATTATTGGTGGTTAAAAAGGTGTTTTACTTGGCTCGGCCAGAAACTGTTCCCTGAACCCTCAACAAAAGTGGTGTCAGATGTGGGGTAGCTTCCAGCGAATAGCCAAGCTTTGGTGTTGGAGCACCTTCAAAGAAACGTTGAAGTGGGCAACAGTTCTTTTGTGCGAACGAGCAGAGGTCAACAACATTTAACCCTCAGGCGCAACCCCGTGGTAATATTCATCACCAAGTTATCAAGTTCCATTTCAAGCATCAGCATCTCCATTGAGCCTTCAAGTCGACGTCAGACGGGTGCTGGATACCCGTAACGAAGAAAAATACATCAACGTGGATACTCGTCACGAAAAAATACTCATCCAACAACGTGGATACCGAAATTGGGGTAGCAGCTGCGACATTTCCTAGGATTCATCATCCCTCAGGGCAGAATTACCGCAAACCACTTATTGGATTACAGTGTTTGTGTAGTGAGTGTCGTGAAGTTTTGTCACCACCAGCATAAAATCGTCAAGTAAAATTCCACCCAGCATGAGCCCTTCCAGTATCCGTTCCATTTGGACAATTTTGTTAAGTTTAAATCTCATAATTAAACACACTACCAGTAGTATGTATTACAATTTTACTCCAATTGAATCGAGTCCAGGTCTATATTATGAAAAGATAGGACAACTAAATTTATATAATGATAAATGGAAATTACTAACTTATTTAGATTTAAATAATTATCACACCGAATTTAAAACTATACAATATTACTCTCGAGAAATACAGCATCTTTGCTCCGTAGCTAGACAACGCGAAGTTGAAGCTACAGAATGCGGTTCATTTAATAAATCAATCGAATACTCCTTATTAAATATAAAAAATCAAGATAATTTAATTTTAGAAATGCTAGGTATCGAAAACCATAAGCAAAAGAGAGGGTTATTTAATGCAGTTGGTACCGTGTCTAAAACACTTTTTGGAACTTTAGACGCGGACGATGCTAAATATTATGATAGCCAAATAGAAAAGATCAAATTAGATCAAAGCAATTTGTTCACGCTTTTAAAGGAACAAACATCTATTGTGAAAGGAACTGTTCATGCAAGCAATGTATCTGCTACTCAATTCTATGATAAGATGAATATTTTAAGCAAACGATTAGATTCATTTAATATTTTTGTAAATAAATTTAGTTACAATGAAACTAACATACATGTAAGATTTCAAATAGCGTTAAAAATTAACGAGTTGGTCGCATTGCTAGATTTAATACAAATTTCCTTCAAAATGCAGCAAGAGAATATTTTAAATATTATTATATATGCAATTAAGGGATCGTTACATCCCCTTGTTATAAGTCCATTAAGGTTAACTAAAGAATTATCAAATCTTCAAAGTTACATGGAAGGACTACATTTTCCTGTGAATCCTGTAACTGAAAATACACATGTATTATATAATCTAGTTGAAACAAACGTATATTACTTTAATGATAAGTTAACATTTGTGTTATTAGTTCCACTGATAAACCAGCGTGAGTATGACATTATGAAAATTTCCAGTTTACCCAGGGCATTGTCAGAAAACAAATATGCTCTCATTATTTCACAAGATGCATATCTTATAATTGATTCTATTAAGCAGCATTATTTTATGCTAAGCAATTTTGAATTAAGTACATGTAAAAGTCCAATTCAAAATCATTATATTTGTGAGCAGATAAAGCCACTTTTGTTAGTACATCTCCATGGGGGATGCGAATCAAATTTATTTGTACCTACATTAGAAATCCCAAAGTCTTGCGAGAAAAGAATAATGCAATTAGATTACCCAACTTTTATTCAACTAGCGAATGCAAATTCATGGCTATATACGATTCCTTTTGAAGAATATATAGATATTAACTGTAGATCAATTAATCAAAGAGTTTCACTAAAATTAAAAGGCACCGGAATATTTCAAATGAATTCTAACTGTTCAGCATATACGAAAACTATGATACTTACGATTTAAGTACACTAGCTAAAGTAAGTCAAGATATAGACTCTTTAAATATACAGGAAGATGACCTCATGAACACGGGTCACTTCTTAAGTTTGAAATCTATCACCATTCACGATATAGTTAGTTATGCCTTAATAATGTCTATAATAGTATTAGCAATATGCTATGTGGTACATCCTAAAATAATAAAATTTTGCAAGAGTATTACATTTCGTAAATATTCCAGTGAATCTCAAGCTCAACCTTCAGTTGTTAATGACCCAGCCTCAGCTATCGGTATGTCCGAGGCGCGGAGCGAGGGTGAAAATTGCACTATTCCTAGGTACAATTTTCAAAATTAGGGGGGAAGTGTTGTAAAGTCCTACTTTACACCCCTTTTGTTCCAAAAGTATCTTTGTGTTAGATATATATTATATTCCTATTTTACTTAGTTTATTAGAATTATTGCATCATGTCATCATGTCATACACGCGCCTAGTTACCTACGTTTTCGCTGAATCTCCTGTATTACAAGAATGCTTATCCAAGAAGGTTGTTAACACATGTAAACTACTGTAAAACACAATAATTGCAATGTACGTGTACCACTTCCTATTGGTTAAACTTTATGTCATGAATATATTTTATTGGTCGTTTTTGCACCTTGTGGAGCGTTAGTCACGTGATTAGGAAATACATTAAAACTACAGGAGCTTCACGAAACGGGGAGATTACTAAAAAAACCTTGTTAAAGAATACTTGTAGCCACGGTCGGGGTTGTGTCTAGTTGTAACTTAGATTCTAACATTTTTCACTGTATTCTGTAACTCAATTTAAATCATCCCTGTGTGCAACTAAATTGTGTGTTACTAAATTGCTGTATAACCAACAAGCTAATTCGATTCGTAATTAAAGTGATTATTGGTGGTTAAAAAGGTGTTTTACTTGGCTCGGCCAGAAACTGTTCCCTGAACCCTCAACATCAGTCTCGCCTATTGACGTTTCCCAACAATTGAGCTCTAGACACACTAGTCAGTTTTTCTCTACCTGGTCTAGAAGTAGGAGAAATAACAAAAATCAAGCAATTTGGGACACTATGTACTCTGTGTTTGTTTATAAATGAGACATTTGTTTGAAAATTAGAAGTCCTTAAACAAACCCAGAGGTAAACATTCCTTTTTTTGAATCTATATTTTATTATCCACTATTTCAAATTAACAAAATGGCCATTTACACATTGAATAATTATTACAGAAAATGCTATTCACACTATGAATAATTATAAAACTATATAATCAGCTTACTTATACGAACGGACAAGTAAGTAAGTAGAAAGTAGTAGAAAGTATTCTAGATTATTGGAAAAGTTTATGGCTTTTGCTCTTTTATCATTAATACCACCAGTACATACCAAAGCGAAACTTCTTTCGTTAAATACAACACAGAAATAGATTTGCTTTCCAAACAGAGTGATAAATCACTTTTAAAAAGACAAGAAAGTTTTTTAACAGAGCCACGTAATAAATTAAATCTGTAACACCGAGTGCAAACATGAATTGCGTTGCTGGTTTTAGTTTTAATCCAATATTCCACAAGAATCTGGAAAGAAAATCGAGAAGTCTAACTGGTATGCATACACGTACACACCAACAAAACTTCATTGTATACGGAAAGTAAGCATTAGTAATTCATGAAACCGCAGTTTGGAACGGGATAACATAAAGCTCAGTTTATGATACTGACTTTTCATATTAGATTCCGCTGGTGTGGCTGCACTGCTCTCATCAAGCAAACGATGAGCCTTGATAAGCCTCATAAGCTTATATGTGTATTGTATATTTTATAAACTTGTTTCATTGAAAATTCTCAGGTTCAGCATATACCAATATTTCTATCCATACTTTTTAATATGCAGGCTTATTTTTGTGAAAAGTCGTAAAATTCTTATGGAATTTGTTATTTAAAATTGAAATGAAAGCATAAAATATTCTTCAGTTATTCTTTATCCAGTGCATTTTATGAAGGAAATTATGGACAATGTGTACCTTACTGTGAAATTCATTTTGTATTTCTTAGACCAGTGAGCCATTACAATACACTTATTAAAATTAAATTTATAAAATGCTGCATTTATTCAAAGAGCACTTTAAACAGGAAATCCACCTAGTGCGTATTTGTTTCATTACTGTAGTTTGTAATACCAGTCTTTGCTGTAACTGAAAAGAAGTATAATAATATAACATTTGTTAACCACCTTAACGCTGCATACTTCAAACATATTTGAAGTAATACAGGAAGTTATGTTTTAGCTCTGTGTATTGTTTAGTTAGAGAATATCAAGAATTTTTTGGACTTTTGAATGCTTATACGTCTTTACAAGAATTTGTTTATTTAGAAATAAATTTACTACTGTATTAAAAATTCTGAAGTTATTTCCAATTAGAAGGTTATGTATCTTATGGAGGTGCCCATCCGTAAAAAAATTTCGACATAATTTCAAGTATTTCATGGACTACTCAATATAAAAATCTTCATCAACACATTATGGTTGTTCATTAATCTTGTTGTTTTCTAATTAAATATGAAATAATATACGTATAGAATGTCCGATGTCCCATTGCAACGAGGTGATTTTAGGGTAGTTAAGATTACATCCCTCTGCAGTGTGTATTTTTAATTTAAGTATAAGTAAATTGTATTATTTTAAGGCAGACAAATTTAATTAATTCCAATTTACTTTACAATTATGCGTTGGGGCCGCTTCTTTTTCACTGTATTATGAAATAACATCAAATCTGAATCCATCAACCATTGTATCAGCAGTCAATTGACTATACAAGATACTGGCGCGTTACTAGATAAGTGTCCGCTGACACCATAGCCCATAGAGTCACGCGCGCATCAGAGTAAGTTATCCCCGCGCGGCATTGATCAAATCGTCGGCTTAAGATAGCTACACCGCCAAATTAAAATTTTGGTTGACGATCGACCAGGCAGAAAGTAAAATTCAATTTGCTACCAGTAGCCGAACCGAGCATTTCAGTACTAGTCAAACTGTAACGAATGATTGAAATTTCGCGGATCAACGAATTTAGTGCGCCGATTTACTGCACATTCCCTACTCTTTACCTGTTATTAATTCCGCGAGCTGAAGTAAAAAACAGATTTCAGTTTGCTTCTAGCAGACCGCCCGACCAGTCCACCTTAGTAAGTAAACTCCGTCACCGTTCACCAACTTTAGTAAGTAATAGCTTTGCACGCTGTACGCTTTATAATGCGGAGAACACATCTGTGCGTTTGCGATCGCGATAGCGATAGCTGTGATCGATCGCGTTGAAAGGCAAACATATATGCACGGTGGCGATCTGTAATATTATACTTCTTAACATTTACGATCAATTTTTCTGTGAAATTGTCAATATTTATTTCATGCAATCAACGTAACCTACAGCGTCTGAACGCCAACGCAATTATATCGCAAACTACCAAGCGAACGATCGTTGCACAAACCGATTTCATCGCCACAAATATGTGCGAATTCATTTGTTTCCTTAAGACGCGTTCGGTCGCCAACGCCATCGTGATTGCAAACGCGCAGATGTGTTCTCCTCTTAAGCGGCACATCTGCGCATAGAAATTGTGTGATTTTTTTATTGTTTAAGATTAAAAACTTTCGTTCTTTTCTGATTCCCGAGCAGCCGCATATTAAAAAAAAAATCAAAATTGTATCCTTTTTCGAGAAAACTATGCGAAATACGAAAAACAGTTAAGAAGTTAAGCTGTTCCTGAATTAAAACTCCATTCCTGTCAAAATATTAGACACTTCGTGTATGTTGTAGGTATGCAAATAAATCATTAAGAATTATACGGAATTATATATTTGGTAAAAATTTGGAAACTGTGTTTATATAATCTAATAAGACACAAATCATTTAGTGATGTCACAAATTTTAGTTTTAATTCAGACATGATTACCTTTTAGGATTTCTAGTTCTTTTATATTTGCAAAAAATTCCTTCTAGGGAAAACTCGAGAAACTTATAACTACTAAATAATATAAATTTTCGTTTGAAAACAGCCGCAATGAAAAAGACTAAGCTCCCAAACTTAATCCCATTTCCTTTTATTAAATAAAAAAAGGAAAAGAAATAAGATTGTTTGCACATCATATAAAATATTTAATTTATATAAAGATTTTCTTTATTTATTACCCTGTTTTTTTATACTTTCTTTGTGTATATTTTAATCCTAAACTACTGTATACGGTAAAAATACATTTATGAATGTCGTAAAAACGTAAGTTTGTGTGATTTATGCTGGTTTTATATCTTTAGCTTACGAGTTTAGACGCAACGTGAGCCATTTTTCCTGCCTTTATTTGAACTTATTTAAGAATTTTAGTGGATATCATCAGTGGACTTATTTATTATACTTTTCAACAAAAGCCAAACAGTTTCTTTCGAATATGAGAAGCTTGTTGTTGTAAATGTAGTATTTTTTATATAATTTTGTCGTTTAAAGTCAAACTAACCATTGAAACTGACAGCCAGGAAGTGTCTAATATGTCTTGGCCTAGATATTCGATTTTAAAAAACTTAAGCATTAGAATCCGAAATTAAAAAGTGGACAATTTGCAAGGCTAGAAAATCCGTTTATAATAAATGGTGGTAAATAAGGAAAATATAATTTTTCAAATTGTTATGTAGTAGGTAGGTAGTTGTTATAACCATTATAAATATTTTTGTGTTAGTTAGGATGACTACAATATTAATATTAGGTATATTCTACTTTCCAAAAAATATGAAACATCTATTTGCCCAATAGTGTTGAAAAGGGATGTGTAAATAATCATCTTAGTTTTTTTTAAGAAACCATAAAGGACCACTGGATATTCATAAATTAAAGGGGTTCAAATGTTGTCAACAATTTTATTTTATGTGTGCATTACCGACCATAGTGACCATTTTGCATTGTATTTTGTGGTACTTTTAATTTATTAACCTTCTTCTTGTATATTATTACATTTAAGGAAAATAAATAATGTGTCAAGTTTCCAATAATTTCCAAATATGTCAAGCATCAACTCTGTCCATGTGGCAAGAATATTACAGTATATTTTATTATTGTTTTTTATCGGTTTCAGGATATTAATCCTTTGTTTACATATGCAAAAGTAGGCTGGTAAATAAGTAGTAACTAAAGTTGTACAGTTATATTTATTGCTTGTACGGTAATATTACAATACAGATCTGTCAATAACTGTCAACAGATGAAATAATAAATAATGAAACTATAGGGCTATTTATTAATACAAACAGACAGAAAACTCCAAACAATAATAATTAAATACTGAAATCCAACTGAAATGTATTTTCAGGCAATCCAAGGTCCATTTTTATGTAGCCGTTGTGACATTAAAAATGTAAACATATATGTAATATGAAAAAAGATAACAAATAAAAACAAACAAAATATAACTATAACCATGGCGACAAATCAACCCATACAGACTTGACCAACTAATGAAATGAAAACGTTATTAATAAGAGAATATCAAAAGGTAATATCTATTAATAATGTCTTTATTTTCTGAAACCGATAAACTATTAAACAAATCACGGATGTTATGAATCATAACAGCCTTATATGTCTTAAAATCCTCGCTCTACCCAGGGTTGCCAGATTTGGCTACTTTACGCCAAATTGGCTATCTCTGTTGGTGATTTGGCTTCCAAAAAATGACTTTGGCGACTGGCTACTAATTTGGCTACTTTTATAAAATCTTATACCATATTTTGGCTATATTTCAATCTTGTAATTCTACAGATTTAATTTGGACGCAACAGATAAATCGATGTATTATTACAAAATTTCAAAAACGCGCCAGGAGCGAGAGCGACTTATTAGCATCAAAATAACTGTGCTGTTAATTTTGAATTATTAATGTTTTATGTCTTAATTTCAAGTATCGAAGTACAACAATTTAACAATAATGAATTCGAAACCGTATCCTTTTACTTAAGTGTATAGGCGTGTTATTTTCGAATTGTATACGGTTATTAAGCATTTATGTGGGCATTAAGAGAGGCTAAAGCATTGACAAAAGGGGCAATTGAGTCGCCCTTAAAGTGAAATTGATCCTGGGGGAAAGCGTGACTGTATGAGATGAGGTTATTTGAAATTATATCTCGATTGACCAAATTGTGAAAACGTAATACTCTGAGTGTATCTCCTAGATTGCGAATCCAGAAATATAGCTAAATAACTATATCGCAAATGATATGATGTATTTTATGATGGAGGCGTCATGAAATAAGTGATGGTAAAGTATCTGAAATGTATAGTATGGTTATTGTATATATTTTATAAAATGTGGGAGCGTAGATAGATAAAATGTATAAGATTAGATTATGATTTATGGTTAGTATTGTAATTTAAATATATTCGTACAAATTTGAGGTTTATCGAACTAAATAATAAAGGGTAGTAGGGCAAAGGGTAAATAATTGATAATAGT